>CM019119.1:24340843-25590843 GCA_009720345.1 Fragaria iinumae | reverse complement strand
ATAATGGTGTAGCAGAGAGGATGAACCACACCATCTTGGAGAAAGTGAGAAGCATGGTAAAGACAGCTAACCTGGCGAAAGAGTTTTGGGGCGCAGCAGTGACAACCGCATGTTACCTCATCAACCAAACACCATGTGTATCGTTGGGCTTGGAGACTCCAGAGAGTGTGTGGACCGGTAGAAGCGCTTCATATTCTCACTTGAAGGTATTTGGGTGCAAAGCATTTGCACATGTTCCAGAGGAGAAAAGATCGAAGCTAGATGACAAGGCCGTGTCGTGCATCTTTCTTGGGTACGGTAATGAAGAGATGGGCTACCAGTTGTGGAATCCAATAACCAAGAAGTTATTCAGAAGTAGAGATGCGGTGTTCCATGAGGAACAGACTGTTGCAACTTTTGACAAGAACATACTAGAAAATGCAGAGCGTCTCACTTATGACTCGTCTTCACTCCAAGAAGAGTCTAACAAACCTCAAGAAATGGTTAATGAAGACGTTCTTGATACGGCAGAACCAGAAGCTGCAGGTGCTGCAAATGATGACCAGAATCAGGTTCAGGACGATCATGATCAGGGGGAGCCTAATCAGGAAGAGCCTAATCAAGAGCAGCAACAAGAAAATGCCCAAGCACCAGTTCGAAGATCTCATAGAGTGTTGAAGCCAAGTACCAAGTATCCTTCTTCTCAATATATTTTGCTCACTAGTGATGGAGATAATCCATACTACAAATACATTCTGTTGACTGGTGATGGAGAGCCTGAATGCTTTGAGGAGGCGAAGACTCATGCAGACGGCGACAAGTGGATATTAGCTATGAAGTCTGAGATGGAGTCCTTGTTGAAAAATGGCACCTACGAGTTGGTGGAGCTTCCTAAAGGCAGAAAAGCACTAAAAAACAAATGGGTGTTTAAGTTGAAGAGGGACGAGAATGAACAGTTGACAAAGTTCAAGGCTCGCTTGGTTGTCAAAGGTTTCGGGCAGAAGGAAGGAGTAGATTTTGATGAGATCTTCTCACCAGTTGTGAAAACGACATCTATCAGAGTTATTTTGGGCATGGCAGCTAGTATGGATCTTGAGGTGGAGCAGTTAGATGTAAAAACGGCATTCCTACATGGTGATTTGGAGGAAGAAATATACATGGAGCAACCGGAAGGTTTTGAGGTCGAGGGCAAGGAGCACATGATTTGCAAGCTAAAGAAAAGTTTGTATAGGCTGAAGCAAGCGCCAAGACAATGGTACAAGAAGTTTGACTCATTCATGGTGGGTCATGGATACAAAAGAACTGATGCAGACCCATGTGTGTACATTCAACGGTTCACTGGAGGTAAATTTATAATTTTGTTGCTTTATGTTGATGATATGTTGATAGTGGGGCAAGACGTTTCTATGATCCACAAGTTGAAGGCAGATTTATCAAAGTCTTTTGATATGAAAGACTTAGGTCCAACCAAGCAGATTTTGGGCATGGAGGTTACCCGTGACAGGAAGGCAAATAAATTATGGTTGTCACAGGAGAGGTATGTTGAACGGGTGCTTGAAAGGTTCAACATGAAAGAAGCTAAGTCAGTGGGCTCACCTCTAGGTAATCACTTCAAGTTAAGCAGATTATTATGCTCAACTACACAAGAGGAGAAAGACAAGATGGCAGGTATCCCTTACTCATCAACTGTTGGTAGTCTTATGTATGCCATGGTATGTACTCATCCAGATATTGCTCATGCAATTGGAGTTGTTAGTAGATATTTATCTAACCCTGACAGAGAGCATTGGGAAGCTGTTAAGTGGATACTCAAATATTTGAGGGGCACCTCAAAGTTGTGCTTGTCTTTTGGTGGATCCGAACCCGCTTTGGAGGGTTTCACAGATGCAGATTTAGCTGGGGACCTTGATAACAGAAAGTCCACTTCTGGGTACTTATTTACATTTTGTGGGGGAGCTGTATCATGGCAGTCTAAGTTACAGAAGTTTGTTGCCTTATCCACCCCTGAGTCCGAGTACATAGCGGCAAACGAAGCAGGCAAGGAAATGATATGGCTGCAAAGGTTCATTCAGGAGTTGGATGTGAAGCAAGAAAGGTATATGGTGCATTGTGATTGTCAGAGTGCAATTCATTTGAGTAAAAATTCAGTTTATCACCCTCGCACTAAGCACATTGATCTACGTTATCATTGGATACGAGATATAGTGTCAAAGAAGCTTTTGCAGTTGAGGAAAATTCACACCAACAAGAATACTTCAGATATGTTGACTAAGGTTGTGCTACAACAGAAGTTGGAGTATTGCAGCAAGTCCCCTGGGATGGACTTCAAGTAGAAGTCTTGCCGCGTATGTCCCTGGGTTGGTCTGGAGGGGGAGATTGTTATAATATCCAGACCAAAATAAATAAAATAGTAATGAAAATAATATGAAAGGTTTCATGAGTTACATAGGTTACATGAGTTACACAAATGTTATATGAGTTACACAAGGTCACATGGATGGTTTTGGAGTTATAGTCAAGGCATGAGTTACATGAAGATTCATGAAGTACCATTTATTGGGAGAGCACTAATGAGAGGTTTAGATGGTTCCTCCTTAGCCTATAAAAGAAGAGTCATTTGCTCATTCCAAGCATCTCATCCATCTCAAGCATTTCTTCCAAGAGAGAAACATCCATCCACTACTAGGATCGCAGACTTAAGAGACGAAGTCATTTCGTGGCATAAGAGACCATATTCGTCGCATACGTACTTATGCGACAAACAGTCGGTCGCATAAGTGGTGTCGCATAAGAATCTATGCGACGAATTAAACTTATTCGTCGCTAAACTATATATAATGCGACGAATAAACCTTTGTCGCACAGAAAAGAGGTGACGACACTGGTGTCGACTTATACGACGAATGTCGTCGCATCTCAGTTCCGACGAATAGTTTTTCGTCGTCAGTAGTTCTATACAGACGAAACATGGGTGCAATTGCCGACGAATGGTTGATTCACTTATGCGACGAATGAACCATTTTAGTCGCATAGATATTACGACGAAAAAAAGTTCGTCATCAGCAGTTCTGTAAAGACGAAACATGGGTGCTAGTGTCGACGAAAGCTTGCTTCACGTATGCGACGAAAAGTATATTTTCGTCGCATAAGGCTTTCACTGAGGCTAGTTTTATTTGCTTTTTCCTTATCCTCCTTGTTTCACTATCATCATGATCATCATGATCATCTACAGAAACAGAAACTATAAAACTGGAAATTTAGCAAACAATAAATTTTCATATATGGATAATTTGTTCATACAAAGTCTTTACTCTTTAGTAACACCTCGAATTGCAACTAAACAAAACCATTCATTCATCCTAGCTTAGCTAGCCTATCCTTCTCCAACTGAACAAAACCAACTGCACAAACCTTAAAGGCTTCTCCATCTAGCTAGCCTATCCTTCTCCAACTACAGAAAACCAACTGCACAACAACCTAACCTTAAAAGCTTCTCCATCTAAACAAAACCAACTGCACAACAACCTAACCAAAGGCTTCTCCATCCAAACAAAACCAAAATAGTGAAGCATGCAGTGATGTACCTAGCTAGTTCCTCTCAGCTTCCATGTTGTTCCCTGCATCAACATTTCGTTGTAGAGGTTGTTGGGAAGGGACGTGTGGAGGACACCCAGTCTGCTGTGCCATAAAAGACATCACTGCTGCTAGTTGCTGCTTCACCAATGTCATCTCTTCACTAAGGTTCTGCGCAACCGCCTCAGCTTTTTCGACCCTCTCCTCAGCAATATGTAATCTCTCCTCCACCTCATGAACTCGAGAACGTGGAGTGGAAGATGATGACACTCGAACACCTGCTCTTCCAAGACCACGAATCTCCTTCCCGGCTCTTCTGCCGACTCCTGCTTCAAGCACCTTAATATTCGTTGACCAGTCCAAAGGTGGGAGCTCAGCCTCCGGGATGTCAGGGTTTGCATTCTTCTGTGCATTTTTCAATTCAGTGGCCTCTTTCTGCATTTCCTCCTGCAGATAAGAGATAAGAGATAAGTGGTGTCGCATTTGGAATTTAAATTCTGCATCATGGAACTATAGGGGGGTGGGGATCACCTCAAAGAGAAGCAGAAATATATTCATCAGGGCAGAACTACCAAGCTAAAGTTTAGTTCCACACCAAAACTGAAAAGCTGTTTAGGAGGGAGCACATCTCAACAAGTAGCAGAAATATTCAACACAGAAGAACCATCAATAACATTAAAGCCAGAAAAAGCTCAAAATGGTAGAGTTGCCAATTAAAACTGACAAACTTTAGCCATCAACATATTAGCTTCTGAAACAGAAGCCAAAAGCAGATATATACACTAGGTTTTGCCTGAAAATTGAGCCAGCAAATACAACACTAGAATGACAACACTAAAATTAAGCCACCACACATTCCATTACTCAACACATCACTGTAAACTCATTCACCTATAACACATTCACCTATAACAGACCACACATTCCATTACTCATTCGCCTATAACACATCATGCCATTAGTCATTCACCTATAACACATTCACCTATAAGAGACCACACATTCCATTACTCATTCACCTATAACACATCACCTATAACACATCATTCCATTACTCATTCACCTATAACACATCATCATCATTAGTAAACTGTAAATTGACATAATGAACAATAAAAACAACTCATTCACCAAAAGTGTACTGAATTCTTACCGTAAGCCCGTCGATCAACTTCTTCTTCTCAAAGTCACTGAGGTATTCCCAGTTTCCGGCTGACAATTTGACTTTGGATCGAATTATGCAACCAATGCTATTGACCGGGAGGCTGTTCACTGCTGATGAAGACGGTCCTCTGATGAAGTCATCATACATAATTTCGATCAAGCCGGTGCATTTCACAATACGTTTGACTTTGTCCAGGTTGCCGAACCCTCGTCGGCATTTTGGGGGAGGTCCGGTGGACTTCTTAGTACCACGTCGAACACTACAACCATTGGACACCCTCACTTGAGCTTCTGGGGCGACATCGTCGATCTCGTCCTCATCGAGTGGAGGAGCTGTAGAGGCAATCGAGGCTGGTGGTGGAGGTGGAGTCGTTTCACCATCTCCTGTCGGTGACTGGTCAGCAACATCTCCTGTCGGCCCCGCCGTATTCTCTGTCGTACCGGAACCAAATTGGGCTGCACAAGCCGATCGTAATCTCTCCGACGCAATCTCCCTGGCCCTTTTCTTCGTCAATGGTGGCATGCTTGGGATTGAAACTCAGTTTAGATGGTAGAGGGGAGAGCGAATTTGGGATTGGAATTGGTAGGACGAATTTGGGAACGAGGTCGAAGTCGGCGGAATTGGGATTAGGGTTTAGGGTTTCGAAATTAGGGAGGGATTAGGGATTAGGAATATTTGTGATTCTAGGGAGGCGAATTGGGAACGAGGTCGAAGCAGTGAAGACGTTGGGAGTTATGGAATGATAGAGTTCGAACTGGGTTTGGGTATTTAGTTATAGATCATGCGACGAATTTTCCCATATTTTGTGGCCCAAACTAGGTGTTTCTACCTGTCCCGAGGTCAAGGAATTGGAGGTCGAATTCTTGGAACCAAGTCTTGCACCTGCACAAGTAGCGATGCGTCAGGAGTCGGGACTGGGGTGGCCCAGTCTTCGACTATCCGATGCTTAAGTTAGCGCTTAGTAGCTACTTGCCGAGTACGGGAGTGTTTAGAAGGAGTTTTTGTGGACTTACCTCTTGTGGGAGTTTGTGCCTGTTTTATAGGCCAATGTCAGGCGTTGTGGCCTCAGTCCTCGATGTGGGACTGTTTGTGGTCCTCTGCGGCACCTCCCCTTTGGGCGGTGTTTTGCCGCTGGAGAGCGGATCTGGCAGGTGGATTGCTGCCGGACCTTCGCCCTCTGGGTACCCGTGAAGGGCTCGCCGGTGCTGTCTTGCCCGGAATGATCTCCGGCGTCCGGGTAATGGTGTCACATTCTCGGCTTGGCCAAGTATTTTGGCTATGTACTAACAAGTCCCCAAGTCCCCGATCCGAGATAACTCTTTGGGTGGGGAGTTATTCGTTAGGTGCCGAGAATGTGTCTTACTTGGTCGCTGGAGGCATGGTGTCGAGCCCCCAAGTCCCCACGCGAGGGTCGCGAGGTGACAGGGGAAGGTTCCGAGAATCTGAAGCGGACCATCTCGCCATGTCGCATGTGTGTCATAAATGGCGAGTTTATTAGACACGTGGTCATTCACACCAAGTGTTAAGGTCGTAACGGTTCGCGTAACAGTTCGCGCTGGTGGCGTAACAGTTCGCGTTGGTGGCGTGACAGTTCACGCCAGTGGCGTAACAGTTCGCGTTGGTGGCGTGACGGTTCGCGCTAGTGGCGTAACAGTCCGTGCTAGTGGCGTGACGGTTCACGCTAGTGGCGTAACAGTCCGCGCTGGGGGCCTAACTGTCCGCGCTGGTGGCGTGACAGTTCATGCTGGTGGCGTGGCGTCGAGTCCCCAAGTCCCCACGCGAGGGTCGCGAGGTGACGAGGGAAGGTTCCGAGAATCCGAAGCGGACCATCTCGCCATGTCTCACATGTGTCATAAATGGCGAGTTTATGAGGCACGTGGTCATTCACACCGAGTGTTAAGGTTGTAACGGTTCACGGTGGTGGCGTAACTGTCCGCGCTGGGGGCATAACTGTCCGCGTTGGTGGCGTGACAGTTCGCGCTGGTGGCGTGGCGGTTCGCGCTAGTGGCGTAACAGTTCGCGTCTGTGCATTTCGTCTTCACCCCACGTGCGTGGGGGAGTGGATGCGCTTTAAATGTATTTATGACCGTGGTGGACGTGGCTGTGCCCTGGCTGTATAAATAGACTTGGGGTAGATTGGAGGGGGGGGGTTATTCGCGATTTTCTGCAGAGGTTTTTGGGTTGTACTTTGGAATCAAAGCTGGGGAACGTCCAATTTCACCCTCGATCGATTGGTGCGAGCGCTCGGCTGTTTGCAACCAGCTACAGTGCCACTACGCATATCCCCCGTTTCAAGGTATGAAATCCAAGCTCGAGTTTTGTTTTGTTGCTGGGTTTGTGTTTTTGTTATCTAGAGTTGATAGGGATTGTTCGTATTTTTGTGATGTTGGTAGGAGTTCTAGAGTAAGGGATTGACTGGTTTGTTGTCGGGTTGGTTAGGGTTAAAGTAGCGAGCGTAACTTGTGAGGGTGTCGGGTATGACAGATCCGGTGTGGGTGTCCAGCGAAGAGACTGTGGCTGTCTCTAGTTTGCCTGATTCAGATTCGGACACCCTGCACCGGTGGGAGGAAGAGTTAGATGAGCTTATGGCGGAAGTTGCCCTTGATTTAGGGGAAGGCATCCCTGTTATGGATGTCGGGTCTCATGTGTCCTCTTCTGAGAGAGGGTGGTGATCGCGAGGACGAACAAAGTCAATCCCCACTTGAAGGACCTGTCGTGGAGCCAGAGGTTGTGGAGGACTTGGTGGTGGAGGATGTGGGCGGGCCTCGCTCAGGTGGCGAAGACGTGCTGGAGGAGTTAGCGGGTCCTGTTGCGGAGATTGGCGTGGCGAAGTCGCGGAAGAGAAGGGAGAGTGTCGGGCCAACTCGCGTGGGCCAGTCTAAGAAGCCGCGGAGGGAAGGGCGTTCCGAGAGTTCGAGTAGCTTAGCTGGGATCACTCAAGCTTTAGAAGGGACGGGCGAGGCGCAGCCGTACTTAGCCCAAATGGCATACGACATGCGGCATTGCTCCCGCGATATGCATGCTTTGGAGGAGGTGGAGCCGCTGGCTAGCATTGCACTCGCCAAGGAGAAGCTGACGCGGGTAGGTATTGGTAACTCCCCCTTTTTTATTTTTATTTTATTTTTTGCTTAGACGTGTTGTCGTGTACGTGCAGGCGACATTGCTGATGTACGCCGCGAGTGAGAGGGTGGTCACTCATTTGCGGGATGTTGCCAAGGCCAAGTGTCAGCGGGTGAGAGAGGCGGAGGATAATAACCGTGTCCTTGCGGAGCGTCTAGAGCAGGTGGAGCAAGATGCTGCTGTCTTCCGAGACCAGGTTGCCGCCACGTAGAAAGTTGTGGCGGAACTGAAGGGGGCGATGCAGAAGAAGGAAGAGCAGGTGGAGGCTGGGCAGTTGGCGATAGCCAAGGCAGCGTCCTTGGAGACTGAGGTGGCGAGGCTGACTCAGTCTCTGGCGGAGCTGGAGATGTCCTGGAAGGCCAAGTGTGGGCGAGCTGCCGGGGTAGGGGAGAGGTTGTTTCGCGAGAGTTCGGCCTACAAGCAACAGCTGAGGGGTGCCTACAATAAAGGCCAGGATGAGCTGAGTCAGACTGGTTGCCAAGCGGGCTGGATTAATCAGGCGGCCATGTGCAAGTGGGATGCCGGTAGAGATGCCGCCAAGAAGGCGTGGGAACAAATGACGCCTGAACAGAGGAAGCAAGCCGAGATCTCGCAGTCTTTGGCGAAGCAGCATGACGCTTGGCGTTCGATGTCTTCTGCGGGGCGGCAGGAGGTTTCGGCTGTGGGTGCGTCGCGGCCTCCGGCCCCTTTGGCTGCGTCACCCGCGAGGGCTGCTGGTCCCGAGGGGTCCTTATCCACGCAAGTGGTGGTGTCTCAAGTGTCGTCTGAGGCTCTAGCTCTGGGACCCCTGGTGCCTGCTCGCCCCGATATAAATAGATCCCCAGTGAAGAAGTCTTCTGTTCCTGAGGTGGCCCAAGTGAGTTCGCTTGTGCGCCCCAATGTTCCTATGAGGACTCCACTTGTGTCACGGGATCGCGCGAAGCACCTTTTAAGGAAGAGGGTTTCAGTGAATGTCAGCACGTCTTGCGGCCGTGGCAGCTCGTCTTCTGGGGGAAAATGATTGGTGTGATTGGGAGTTTTTTGTTTTGGTAGGTATAGGGAAAGAGAATTTTTGTGTCTGGAACAATGTAAGTGGCGTGGTTAGCCATGTTGAATATGTTTGAAATATATGAATTGCCTGGGAGTCCAGGTTGATGCTTGGCGTTATGTGTAGCCATATTGTGTGTTTGTTTTGCCTTGTATGAATGCTTTTGTTTATGGTCCCATGTTATCGGGACTCAGTTCAGCATGTTGGGATGATAAAGCGATTCATCTCATTTAGATTTGGCCACAAGTGGGCAAGGTGTACATATTGTGGGAGCCGCTACTGGGCTAGAGTACACAAGTATCGGCTATGATGCTGGGCTTAATACTGATTAACTGGGGTAGAGGTGGAGGTGGCGAGCGTTTCAGGGGTGGTGTAGCACGCGATTGTCACAGCCTCTAAGATAGAATGTGGCAGGTCCCGGAGCGTGAACTATCTCAAGTGGGCCTTCCCACTTTGCCTTGAGGCCGGTGGGGTGGGGGATGACCTCTTTCCTGACCCAGTCGCCAACTCTCAGGGGTCGGGGTACGACTTTTTTGTTATAGTACTTGGCTATTTTTTGCTCATTGTTGATGGTCCTGAGGTGCGCCTTGTCCTGGCATTCTTCCAGGAGGTCCATATTATGCCGTAACCCGATTGTATTTGTCTCAAGGTCGTAGGCTGTGACACGTTCACTCGGGACCTCCACTTCCACTGGTATCACTGCTTCGGTGCCATAAGCCAAGAGGTATGGGGATTCCCCTGTGGCTGTTGTGGGGGATGTGCGAAGTGTCCAGAGGACGTCTGGGAGCTTGGCTGCCCACAACCCTTTGGCCTCTTCCAGGCGTTTCTTCAAGTTCTGTTTGATGAGTTTGTTTATGGCTTCCACTTGGCCATTGGTCTGGGGATGTGTTGGGGAGGCATAAAAGATCGCAGTTCCTTGGTCTGATAGTAATTCCCGGAATGTGTCATCGTCAAACTGGGTGCCGTTGTCTGTAATGATGGTCTGGGGCACCCCGAATCGACAGTACAGGTTGCGCCATAAGAAGTTTATCACTTTTTCAGTGGTGATTGTGGCAAGGGGCTCTGCTTCTATCCATTTTGTGTTGTAATCTACAATGACAATGGCATACTTGAATTGTCCCGGGGCTGTGGGGAGTTCCCGATGAAATCGAGTCCCCACTGGCTGAAAGGGACTGGTGAGATGATAACAGAGAGGGGTACTGGGGGATGATGTGCAAAATATGCAAATTTATGGCATTGAAGGCATGCTTGGACAATTACCTTGGCATCTTGCTCTAAGGTTGGCCAATAATACCCCGCGCGAAGCGCTTTGAACATGAGGTTCCGGGCCCCTGCATGGTTCCCACAAATGCCACTGTGAAGCGACTTTAGCACCTTGTGTCCTTCTGCCGTGGGGAGGCATCTCAGTAAGGGACATGACTGGCCTCGGCGATAGAGTTTTCCACCCTTGAGCAAGTAAAGTGAGGCTTTGCGGCGTAGCCGCTGTGCTTCATTCTTATCTCGGGGTAGGGTGCCCTCAGAAAGGAAAGTGACAAATGGGTCCATCCATGACGGTTGGTCAATGGGCTCGAGGGTAAAGATTTCTGAATAAGCCTTTGAGATGCTAGGCTTATCCAGTGTCTCGATGTGCACATCAGGTGGCATGGACTCAGGAGGAGTTGTGGCGAGTCTCGTGAGAGAATCGGCCTTGGAGTTTTTCGCTCGCGGGTGTAAACACGAAAATATCTGCAACAAATAACAGAAAGACATGTGTACAAAGAATAATTTAATCTAAATCAATGCAAATGTGGGTTACAATCTTTGTGAATTCCTCTGATTCTATCTCCGAATGTAGGTTTAACTCAAGGGTGACAAGCACTTGTTCTTGAGGGTTACGCGGGTTGATCACGTAACAGGTATTTGGGTTTAGTGAAGAACTGGTTATCTGGGGAGCTTGATAGTTCTTCAAGGGTTTAGGGGAGACTTCTGAGCTCGCGGAGGGATTTCTCTCTCTCTAGTTCGCTGCCTTCTTTTTATCTCCCTCCTCTTGGTATGAGAGGGGGTATTTATAGTGTTAGCATGCCTCCACTTAAGGCATGTAATAAAGATTCTGAATCAATAATATTTCCTTAATCGAATCAATGAATCTTGACTGATTTACTTGCCGATTTTAACATAATCAAATCAATCAAATCTTGAGATTTAGATATGAATGTCCTGTTTGGAGCAAGATCCTTACGCTATCTCGCGGATATGCAAGGTATCCCGCGAGGAAGGTTGATTTCCAAGCAAGCGGGGATTTCTAATCCCACTTCGTGGACTACTTCTCTTGGACGTACATCCCCGCATGCATGCGAACTCTGTCATCTAGCTCCTTCGCGAGGTTCCCCTTACGCGGGGCCATCTCGCCTCGCCTTTATGTTAATATACGCGCGTGGAACCATCTCGCCTCGCCTTCATGTAAATCTAAGCGCGCGGAGTCCATTTCGCCTCGCGAAGTCCAGTTCACCTCACGGAGTCAATTTCACCTCGCCAAGCCTAGCTCGCCTCGCGAAGTCCATTTCGCCTTGCGAAATCTATCTCGTCTCGCAAAGTCCTGTTCGCCTGGCGAAGTCCTGTTCGCCTGGCGAAGTCTTGTTCGCCTTGCGAAGTCTATCTCGCCTCGAGAAGTTCTGTTCGCCTGGCGAAGTCTTGTTCGCCTTGCAAAGTCTATGTCGCCTCGCGAAGTCCTGTTCGCCTGGCGAAGTCTTGTTCGCCTTGTGAAGTCTATCTCACCTCAGGAAGTTCTGTACGCCTTGTGAAGTCTATTTCGCCTGGCGAAGTCCTGTTCGCCTGGCGGAGTCTATTTTCTCTGGCGAAGTCCTGTTCGCCTGGCGGAGTCTATTTTGCCTGGCGAAGTCTTGTTCGCCTGGCGAAGTCACATCATCAATCGATACTTAATAATTGATTTCAATCGGGATTTAAGGTTTTGTTGTCGGCCGATCATTTCCACGTTGCGACGTGTTATTTCCGACGGCTTCCCAATTTTGTTCACTCACGAGCCACGTATTTTCTTGGATTATTCAACGATTATTATTATCGTTAAATTTTATATGTCTACAAATGCCCCCACTTCAAGGTGCGTTGTAGCCATGCTGTCGTCATGTGCCAGAGGCGCGACTTGAAGTCTATGTTTAATGGGTTAATTTTGTGGGAATTCCTGAATTTATAGGGATTCCTTGAATTTATGGGATACCCGAATTTTGTTGGGATTCGTTAATTCGCAAGGATTCCTGCGAATTTGATTTGGTAAAGTTTCCAAGTAGTGGGCGGAAACCTTCGATGTATTTCTTTCTTGATTTGCTTGATTCTCCATACTTTTCCAGTTTCAAGGAGGAAAGACTACTCTATAAATTAGAGCCTCCGGTTGAACATTATTCATCACAAAGTTACAACCATCTCACTGTGAGATCAGCGGTATACTCTCCCTCCTTTTGATTTGATTACCAGTAGTAACCCATTCGCCTTACTTGAAAATGTAATTTAGGGCCTGATTGATGAGCTCCACATATTCCGGAATGGACCTCTTCCATGGCTTTGGACGCCTCTTCTTTTCCCAAACACCTAAGGAGTAACCCGTCAAATGATCGTCGATAAAGAGTCTCTTTTTAGTAGAAAAAGCGCGGGGCTCTTCGTTTGATATCCGTTCGCTGTTTTAGATCGTCAGGCAATTTATTATGCTCAATGTAGTCGATCAAAGGATGCCTATAATCTTCGACGTCAATAACATAGACGGAGACCACATTGGAATTTTCGCACAATGGGACAATCCCTGTTGAGACAACCCATCGTTGGCAAATTGAAAGGTCCACGATTTCATCATTTGATAATGCCAAAGTTGCTGCTAGGTTGGCCAAGGCATCCGCCATCTGGTTTTCTTTCCTTGGCACATGTTCTAGTGTAACAACATCGAAACCCGTCAAGAGTTGTGTAGCGAAACGGAAATAAGGAACCAAATCCTCTTTCCTGACTTCGTAATTAGTTAGTAGTTGATCAATTACTAACTTTGAATCCCCGTACACTTCTAGATTTGCAATTTGCATTTCTAACGCCGTTTGCAATCCAATGATGAGAGCTTGGTATTCCGCAACATTGTTGGAACACAATTCACCGAGAGTGAAGGCATATGGCAATATTTGCTTTTGTGGGGTGACGAAGACAACGCCGGCCCCTGCTCCATCTACTCTTGAAGATCCATCAAAGAACATCTTCCAAGTGGGGAGAATTTCTGCAAGAAAGACTTCTTCATCCGGCAAGTCATCGAAAATTTCCCAATCTGTGGGGATTGGGTGATCCGCTAGAAAGTTAACCACAGCTTGGCCTTTGACCGCCTTGGCAGGTACATAGACGATGTCATGTTGGTTGAGGAGCAGAGCCCATTTTGCCATTCGTCCTGATATGACCGGTTTAGACATGACAAACTTGACTGGGTCAGCTCGAGCTACCAAATGCACCGTGTAAGCTTGCATATAATGCCTCAACTTTTGGATGGAAAAGATGAGAGCGAGACATGTCTTCTCTATTGGAGAGTAATTTAATTCTGCTCCTGTGAGAGTTCGACTTAAATACTACAAGGCCATCTCCCTTCTTTCCTCGTTTTCTTGGGCTAGAAGTGCTCCAAGCGATCTTTCTTGAGCTGCGATGTAAAGGGTAAGAGGTTTCCCAGGAATGGGTGCACCCAACACCGGAGCCTTAGCCAAGTAATTTTTAATGCTTTCGAAAGCATTGTGACATGCTTCATCCCACACGAAAGGCACATTCTTCTTCACGAGTCGACTAAAAGGTTGACATCGACCTGCGAGGTTGGAGATGAACCGCCTGATAAACGCGAGTTTTCCTTGAAGGGTTCTCAATTCTTTAAACTTGTTGGCTCCGGCATTTCTTGAATGGCCTTAATCTTCGATTGATCTAGTTCAATGCCCCAATGCTTCACAATGAATCAAAGGAACTTGCCTGAACTCACACCAAAAGCGCACTTCAATGAGTTCATTTTGAGTTGGTACTCGCGTAACCTTGCAAGTGATCACTCCTTTTTCTTGACTTGACAACCAAATCATCAACATAGCATTCAACGTACTTGTGAAGCATGTCTCCAAAGACTTTCTACATGGCACGTTGGTATGTTGCACCGGCATTCTTTAATCCAAATGGCATGACTTTGTAACAGTAAATGCCTTTGGGAGTGCGAAATGCAGTTAACTCCTCGTCTTCTTGCGCCATCTTTATTTGGTTGTAGCCAGACGATCCATCCATGAAAGACAAAGCTTCATGACCTGTGGTTGCATCCACCATGAGTTCGATGATAGGCAAAGGGAAATCATCTTTCGGACATGCATCATTCAAGTCGCGAAAGTCTACGCACACACGCATTTGTCCATTCTTCTTTTCAACTGGGACAATGTTTGCGATCCACCTGGGATATTGGACTTCTCTGATGAAGCCTGCAGCGATCAACTTGTCAACCTCTTCTTCAATTTGAGTTTGAACCTCCGCTCGAAAATGTCGTGTCAGCTGTTTGATGGGTCAAGCCTCTGGTTTAACAGCTAATCGATGAACTGCTACTTTAGGGTCAAGACCGGGCGAAGACATCTCTGTATTCAAGCAACAAGTTATAGTACTCTTTCTCCTCTTGGGGACTTAGTGATGCGCTTACAAATATCGGTCTTGGGTCTTCCTCTGTCCCCAGATTGATTTTCTTAAGTTCATCGACCGTAGATTTCACCCCATCTTCAAGTTCTGGAGGAGCTGCCTCTACTTCATATTCGAAGCCTTCATGGTCATCCTCTTCATAAGCTTCTACCTCTGCTACGGTGATGTGATAAGCACATTGAATAACATCATCCTCATCGCCGCTAGCATCGTCGCCTTCTTTGTCTTGACCGGTGAGTATGAAGGTATGTTGCCTAACTTTAAGTTGGTCAGTTGAATTCACCTCTAGCACACAACGTCTTTTCATGCGTGATGGGATGAGACTTTGGATTTCTTTATCTTCCGATTGGCCAACTTCTTTTCTTTTTCTATCTTGTTGTTCTTTAGGAGCTTGGATCCTTTCAAGTGCTGACTTTCGAGGAGTTGGCTTTATTTGTTTATTCTCTTCATTTGACGATGACAACCTTTTGAACATAGAAGTTCGTGTAGCTGCGGTGTCAAGACGATTGAAGATGGAGCTTCGACTTGTTGACTTTTCAACACGTTCAAACACCGAAACTTTGCCTGTTGATTTAGTAGAAGTACTTTGAGAACTTGGGCAGATGCGATCAAACGCTGAAGTACGAGAAACAGATTGGATTCGTGGATTCTCATCTTCTACTTCTTCGATGCTTATGTATTGCATGCTTGCCTTCTCCGCTTTCCTTCTGCCTGAGATTTTGACTGGCTTGCTTGGGATAAAACCAAGACCCGTTTTAACTTTCTCATCTTCTACTTCTTCGATGCTTATGTATTGCATGCTTGCCTTCTCCGCTTTCCTTCTGCCTGAGATTTTGACTGGCTTGCTTGGGATAAAACCAAGACCCGTTTTAACCGAATCACTTGTTTTTCCCTGTTCTCTCAACTTCTTTTGAGACTCATTGAGCTCATGTGCTTTCTTGCTGACAACTTGATCATCCTCTTTACTTGACGAACCGAAGTCGAATCCAGCCTGTGCCAACAATTTGTAAGCATTGGGGTCAAACCCTTCATTTGTTCTTTTCTCGGGTAAAGGTCCGTGTTCTACCCTTCCTCGGATTGGTTTGACAAATCCCTTCAATGGTTGCTTCGTAGGAGTTTGGTCGTTTAAATTTGTCAATGGAAATATTGATGCTTCCTTCAATAATTTTATGTCCTCTTCACTTAACTTCCGAGGACTCACTTGCTGCTTTGTTCCCGCAAACGGAGACTCTCCTTCCTTGCGCTTGGACTTTGGCACATATCGAAGAATTGGGACAATTGGACTAGACTTGTCTGATGTCACAGTTTTGGATGGAGGCTTGTGTGACTCTTCATTTCCCTTGCCTTTTGGTTCAACTTCTTTCCTTGCTGTCGTCATAGCCTTCCCTGTTGAGGGTACTTTGACTGGAAGAACTTCTATTACCGATTCCTCATCTGAATAGAACTTGGAATCTGCGTAGTAAGACTCAGCTTCGGTGAATGGCTTGGTATCACCTATCACCGTTTTCACGCCTCCGCAGTAGAATTTGAAGCATTGATGCAAAGTTGAAGGTACGATATCATTTTCATGAATCCATGGTCACCCCAACAATATGTTGTATGAAGTCTTTGCATCGATCACATGGAACAAAGTGTGTGACTCCAATTCGCCAATAACCATGTCTAGTCGAATCATGCCTATTGCTCTTTGCTCTCCTTGGTTAAAACCCTGGATCATGAGATGACTTTTAGATAACTCGTCGATATTGATGCCGAGTCGAGACATAGTTGATTTTGGCATAATGTTCACAGCAGACCCTCCATCTACAAGCATGCGATTTAACTTTTGCTCTTGCATGTAACCTGTCACAAAAAGAGGTCGATTGTGTGGTTTTGAACCCAATTGCAAATCTTCATCCGTGAAGTGAATGGCGTCACATCACGCTACGCATGCCGCACACTCATTGATGTTCGAAGAATGCTGGCCTTCATCAGGAAACAACTGGACCAACGCACGTCTCTCTAACTTGGCAAGTTGCGACAGGTTAGAGAGGCTAAATTTTAGAGGCAAATCTTCCAATTGTCTCAGCACTTTAGTTTCTTCAACTTTCTCAGCATCTTTGGAACCACCTTCAAAACTGGTTGTCATTGAATTAGCTCTCAAACTCATTCGCATCTTAGGCACGCATCTTGCTGGCGAGTTTTGATTGAGGGACTTTTGTACACAAGGAGCGAATTTCTCCTTTATACATCTTGTCTCATTTCTTGGGAGGCATTGACGACTCCCATGTGGTCGTTTATGATCTGGCTGTGAGAGTGGTGGACTTGACAACACACCTTTGCGTGCTCTTCGTCGAGTGACAAGTATCCATCCCTCGCCATCATCGCATGGGGCGGCTTTAGGAGCGAGGTTTATTTGCTGGATTGGCTTCACTCCTTCTAACATTTTATCATTGCCCGTCTCTTTCGAGTAATGGCATGGCGATTTTACTGGCATGGAAGATACTTGAACCGGCTCAAAAGACCCAAACGAGATGGTAGTGCAATTGACCGCAGCAACCTCGTCGACATCCAACTCGATTCTTCCTTGTTTGGCAAGCTTCATGATCAAATCCTTCAAAACAAAGCACTTCTCAACTGGGTGCCTGACGAGGCGATGAAACTTGCAATACTTTGGATCATTGACCCGATGCATTTCTTCTGGACGTTTGCATTCTGGAAGTTCTATCACCTTGTTCTCAAGCAAATCTTCCAACATGCCTGCCATGTCGGAATCTGGGAATGGATAAGTCTTTTGCTCCCACTCAGTCAATGGATGCTTCTTCCTCCCGTAGGCTTGAGTCGGTTCTACTCTCTTAACCTCCTTCTTGTCTCGTGTGGAGATTTTGATTGGAGCAACACTTATAGTCATCGACTCCTTTGTAGATCTTTTCACGACCTTGTCAACTTTGCTGCTGAAAACTTTGTCTTTTCGTTGATCATTGACAAACTCCTTCTTACTCTTGTGGCTAGCTATGCTTAACTCCATATCATGGGCTCGCGTAGCTAGTTCTTCAAAGGATCGAGGCTTGATACCTTGGAGAATGTACAACAAATCAAAATGCATGCCTTGGATGCACATCTCTACCGCAGACGTCTCCGACAAGCGGTCTTTACAATCGAGGCTGAGCGAGCGCCACCTGTTGATGAAGTCAATCGCTGGTTAGTCTCTCCATTGTTTTGTGTTGGTGAGTTCCATCATGCCCATAGTTCGCCTTGTACTGTAGAAGCGGTTTAAGAATTCATGTTCCATTTGGTCCCAACTGTCGATGGACTCGGGCTCTAAGTCCGTGTACCATTCAAAGGCATTGCCTTTCAACGAGCGAACGAATTGCTTGACAAGGTGGTCGCCTTCTGTCCCAGCGTTATTGCAAGTTTCAATGAAGTGAGCAACATGTTCCTTTGGATTACCCTTCCCTTCGAATTGATGGAACTTTGGCGGCTGGTATCAATAATTTCCTTAATCGAATCAATGAATCTTGACTGATTTACTTGCCGATTTTAACATAATCAAATCAATCAAATCTTGAGATTTAGATATGCCCAGATCGCTTTGGATTGAATTTCCTGTTTTGAGCAAGATCCTTACGCTATCTCGCAGATATGGAAGGTATCCCGCGAGGAAGCTTGATTTCCAAGCAAACGGGGATTTCTAATCCCACTTTGTGGACTACTTCTCTTGGACGTACATCCCCGCATGCATGCGAACTCTGTCGTCTAGCTCCTTCGCAAGGTTCCCCTTACGCGGGGCCATCTCGCCTCGCCTTTATGTTAATATACGCGCATGGAACCATCTCGCCTCGCCTTCATGTAAATCTACATGCGGAGTCCATTTCGCCTCGCGGAGTCAATTTCACCTCGCCAAGCCTAGCTCGCCTCGCGAAGTCCATTTCGCCTTGCGAAGTCAAGGTCACCTCGCGGAGTCAATTTCACCTCGCGAAGTCCATTTCACTTGGCAAAGTCCTGTTCGCCTTGCGAAATCTATCTCGCCTCGTGAAGTCCATTTCGCCTGGCGAAGTCTTGTTCGCCTTGCGAAGTCTATCTCGCCTCTAAAAGTTCTGTTCGCCTAGCGAAGTCTTGTTCGTCTTGCAAAGTCTATGTCACCTCGCGAAGTCTTGTTCGCCTTGTGAAGTCTATCTCGCCTCGGGAAGTTCTGTTCGCCTTGTGAAGTCTATTTCGCCTAGCAAAGTCCTGTTCGCCTGGCAGAGTCTATTTTGCCTGGCGAAGTCCTATTCACCTGGCAGAGTCTACTTTGCCTGGCGAAGTCTTGTTCGCCTGGCGAAGTGTATTTTGCCTAGCGAAGTCTTGTTCGCTTGGCGAAGTCACATCATCAATCGACACTTGATAATTGATTTCAATCGGGATTTATGGTTTTGTTGTCGGCCGATTATTTCCACGTTGCCACGTGTTATTTCTGACGGCTTCCCAATTTTGTTGACTCACGAGCCACGTATTTTCTTGGATTATTCAACGACTATTATTATCGTTAAATTTTATATGTCTACAGCGGGATTTGGGTGAGTGTGTATGAATTGAAGTGCTACAGGAGGGCGCCTGCGAGACTTTTGTAGGATCCCAAGTTGTGCCGGTTGGTCTTGAAGTCCCTTGCCACCTGACTGACTACAAGCTGAGAATCACTGAAGATGTGGAGGTGCCGGGCGCCAAGTTCTCGACAGAGCTGAATGCCTGCTATGAGGGCTTCGTATTCAGCTATGTTGTTGGAGGCTTTGAATTCAAACCAGAGAGCATACTCATACGAGTTGCCCTCTGGGTCTGTCATTATGATTCCTGCTCCGCTAAGTCTGTGATTAGAGGATCCGTCAACATGGAGTTCCCAGATGGCTTCCCGTGTGGGGGCGTCTTGGTGTGGATCGTCATTGGCCAAGGGGATAAACTCAGCAATGAAATCTGCAGCTGTCTGCCCTTTGATAGCCCAGTTCAATTGCCCATTTTACCATGTGGCCTGAGGTTTCAGGTTTCTGCAATATTTGCTGTAAGGGGTGGTTGGTTAACACGTGGATTGTGTGGGCTTGGAAATACTGCCGGAGTTTCCTGGCGGCAGTAATGAGGGCGAGAGCGAGTTTCTCTATGTCTGGATAACGAGTCTCGGGATCTGTAAATCCTCTGCCACAGTAGTAGACCGGGAGCTCGTTATCGTGCTCATGGCATGTAAGGGCAGCACTGACGGCAGCGGCGGAAACAGCCAAATACAGGTAAAGCACCTCTCCCGGGACTGGCTTCGAGAATAGAGGGACCTCGGCAAGGTAGGCTTTGATACTGTTGAAGGCGTCGTCGTGTTCCGGGCCCCATGTGATATCCTTTTTATGTTGTGCTTTAAGCAGTTGGAAGAAGGGATTGCACTTGTCCGTGAGGCGAGAGATGAAATGTGGCAGAGCTACCAAGCGTCCCATGAGGCACTGGACCTCGTTTCGCGAGGTCGGGGCGGTCATGTTAAGTATGGCCTGTACTTTTTCTGGGTTGGCCTCAATGCCTCTTTCACTGACCATGAAGCCTAGGAACTTGCCGCCACCGACGGCTAGGATACACTTCTGTGGGTTGAGGCGCATCCCGTGCGCCAGGAGCTTAGTGAATACTTTGCTAAGGTTGGCAATGTGGTTGCCTTCTGTTTTGCTCTTGACCAACATGTCGTCAACATATACTTCCATGACTTCTCCAATTTCATCTTCAAACATGGCGTTTACCAACCTTTGATAGGTTGCCCCTGCATTCTTGAGGCCGAAAGGCATGACCTCGTAACAATATAGTCCCTTGTCCGTGACAAAGGTAGTGTGAGTCTGATCCGCGGGGTGCATTTTGATCTGATTATAGCCCGAGTAAGCATCGAGGAAGCTGAGTGTCTTGTAGCCAGCTGTGGAATCAACCAATTGGTCGATTCGTGACAATGGAAAGCTGTCCATGGGGCATGCCTTGTTGAGGTTCGTGTAGTCCACACACATTCGCCACTTGCCGTTAGGCTTGGGGACCATGACGACATTGGAGACCTATGTTGGGTAAGAAACCTCACGTATGAACCTGATTTCTTTGAGCCGTTGGACCTCGGCTTGGATAGCTCGATACTTGTCTGGGTGGAAAGCACGTCTTTTTTGTTTGACAGGGAGGTGGTCGGGAAGAATGTTGAGCTTGTGGGTGATGATGTCGGGGGAGATGCTTGGCATGTCGGCATAGGACCAAGCGAAGACTGACTGTTTTTCTTGGAAGAAGGTAATGAGCTGTTGACGGAGTTTTGGGGTGAGGTTTGTGCCAATGCGAACTTTCCTTTCCGGGGCGGTAGGTGACAGGGATACCCATTCCGTGTCTTCCACTGGATTAGGGCGTGGAGCCCTCTTTCCGCTCCCCTCAGGGTCGTCTCGCGGGTCATCAATGGGCTCTGAAGGGCTAAGGGGAAACATCGCATAGGCGCCCCGCCCCTGCTGAATGGCATTAAGATGGCAATGCTCGATGGCTGCCCGATCACCCTGAATTGTCAGAATTCCCCTGGGGTGGGTACCTTCATGAGTAGCATGTGGCCGGTGATAAAACAATGCAGCCCCCAAAGAATGTCCCGGCCTAAGATGAGGTTATAGGACGAGAGACAATCGACTATCAGGAAGCGGGCTGTTATGGAAGAGCGGCAAGGAGCGGTTCCCACTGACACGGTTAGGCGGTCTGAGCCTAATGGCTGCACTATCTCGCCAGAGAAGCTGACAAGGGGATCATGGTTGTTGTACAATTTGGCTCGGTCCCGTCGGAGCCCTCTGTAAAAGTCGGCAAACATGACACTTACGGTGGCCCCCGTGTCTACCAGGGCTCTATGGCACCTGTAATGATCCACCTGCACATTTATTATGAATGGTTCACTGTGGTGGCAGCTGATTGTATCCTCCCCTTTGCGAAATGTCACTTGATCCCACGCTGATGGGGTGATCGTGACACCTCGCTGGATGTCAAAGACTTCCAAGGGGGTTGTGCATTGCCTTTTTGTAGAAGGCTGGCAAGGGGGGGGGGCCGCGGGGCTCCGCCGTGCAGGGTTAGGATCTGGCCATGCACCTCGATGGCATTAGCTCCTGTTGCAGGAGTGCAATATTGGTGGAGTTGTCCATTCCGGACCAGATGTTCTATGGCATTGCGGAGGCCATGGCACTGCTCTTTTGTATGGCCATTATCGTCATGATAAGCACAGTATTTATTGTTTGTTGCCCGCCGGGGCGTTTTTGGATATTTTCTCTTCGGAGGTGGAGGAATGAGGTCTTTGTGCTTGGCCCATATGTCCGCGTATGTGGTGGTTAGAGTAGTGTGGACCTCGTAATGAGGTGGCGGGGAGGGACGGTGCTGGTGTTGCGGAGGGCTCTGGTCCTAAAATCGGTAAGGGTGGTCGTGGTTCCGCTGTCCCCCGTGAAGACGGTCGGAACCGCGTCCCTGGTCCCGGGAGGAGTCATGTTGTTTACTTTTATCTGGCCCTCTGTCAAATTGCTCATACTTCTGCTGAGGTTGCTACTTTGGGGGAGGAGCGGGGAGTGCTAATGTGGCTGGGGCAGAATGCCCAAAGGTGGCAAATTCAGCGCGTGCCCATCGGACAGCTAGGTCCAACAACGCATCATAGGAAGCTGGAGGGTTCCTGTTGATCTCCATTAAGAAATTGCCAGGGAGCAGGGCTTGGCGGAAAGCTTGCTCGGCCACCCGAGGCTCCAAGTTGTGGCATCGCGCGGTGGCGGATTGCCACCTGGACAGTAACTCGTGGAGGCCTTCGCCGTTCTTCTACTTGATGTGGAACAGGGCGTCCACGCTACGATAAATGATGGCATGAAGTATAAAGCGGTTGAGGAAGCATTCCGAGAGTTGGTCAAAGTTGTCGATGGCGTTGGGTGGTAGGTTGAGGAACCAGCTGAGTGCTTCGTCAGAGAGGGTCTCTTGGAAGGCGTGGTAGGCCATGGCGTCTGTGTAGCGAGTGGAGCTACATAGCGAGAGAAATGTCTCGAGATGGAGATGAGGGTCCCCAGTGCCCTTATACTTGTCCACTTTGAAGGGCTTGGCCTCGGGGGGGCACTTCTCAGCTTGTACCTGTGGTGTGAAGGGACTTGGGCGATGTCCATAGCCAGAGAATAAAGGTCGTGGGTTCCCGCGACTCTCGACCCCGCCAATCCGCGAAGCCAACTGAGTGACAGATTGGCTGAGCTGGAGCAGTAGGCGGGTTTGCATGTCGAGAGGTGGGTTGGAGGCATTGGCAGGGGTAGGAGTGGGGACAGGCGGAGCAGATGGGTCCGGTTGATTTAGCAAGAGGGTGGGGATTGTAGATGGTTGAGGGGCTGGTAGTGGAAAAGATGGATTTGTAAGTGGGTGGGTGAAGTGGACGATCTGGTTAGGGCCTCCCGGGATCACGGAACTGCTTGGGCCTTGGTTAGGGAAAGATGTAGTTGCGGGATCTGGGGTACCAGCGACCCGTGCCGCGCGGTCTAGGCTATCATTGTACACGTTACGATTGTCTAACGTGGCGCGGAGCAAGAATTGTTCCTTCTCCAACTCGGCAATGCGTACCCGATATGCTTCAGCCTCCGCCCTTTCTCTGGCTGCTTGCTCGCGAAACGAATGGAAGTCGCGCCTTAGAATTTCAAGGGCGGTGGCGGGGTCGAGATGGTTAATGGAGGATGCATTGCTGGTTTGGGGAAGGGATGCATCTCTAGATTGGAAAAGTTCTTTCTCTATCTGAGTGCCAGGGTCATTGGGGTCATCTGCGGTGTCCATTGTTTCGAGCTAAACGCGAGTTTCACGAGGTTGAGCTAAACGCGAGTTCCACAAAGTCGGAGGTTCAGCCCCTCCTTCTAGCGCCAATTGTTTCTACCTGTCCCGAGGTCAAGGAATGGGAGGTCGAATTCTTGGAACCGAGTCTTGCATCTGCACAAGTAGCGATGCATCAGGAGTCGGGACTGGGGTGGCCCAGTCTTCGACTCTCTGATGCTTAAGTTAGCACTTAGTAGCTACTTGCCGAGTACGGGAGTGTTTAGAAGGAGTTTTTGTGGACTTACCTCTTGTGGGAGTTTGTGCCTGTTTTATAGGCCAATGTCAGGCGCTGCGGCCTCAGACCTCGATGTGGGACTGTTTGTGGTCCTCTACGGCACCTCCCCTTTAGGGGGTGTTTTGCCGCTGGAGAGCGGATCTGGCAGGTGGATTGTTGCCGGACCTTCGCCCTCTGGGTACCCGTGAAGGGCTCGCCGGTGCTGTCTTGCCCGGAATGATGTCCGGCGACCGGGTAATGGTGTCACATTCTCAGCTTGGCCAAGTATTTTGGCTATGTACTAACACTAGGTATTTGAATTTTGGCCCAAATATTTGGCGCAAAACTCGCACGCGCTATATATTTTAGGCCCTTTGCGACGAATAACTCTTTTTGTCGCTTAGGACATGTCTTTAGCGACGAGTTTAGGCTTTTTCGTCGTAAAAAAAATAAATTGATGTATATTTTAATTTCACTAATTACATTTATTTAATAATTAATCTTTTAACAGTACGAATACATATGTTTTACAGTACAATGTTATATGTTCACATGCACATCGAAATAGGTCTAATAATAAATTTAATACTCAATCGCTATCCTCGTAATCCGGATCTTCTAGATCATCCTCAGGAATTTCATCTGAATCTTCATCTTCATCGTTAATGATGTCATGACTAGGTGGGATGTACGGCAGTGAACCGAAATCGAACCCTAAACCTGAAATTGGAATGTACTCGCCTTGTGGGAAGTGGATGTCGTTGTTGATGCGAATAGTGCTTGTGTCGGGGATGTCAGAAGTTAAAGGCTCTTGATATGGTTGAAGAGCCACATTCTCAATATTTTGTTCTACCCGGCCCCCTTGAAGTGTGGTTGCGTTAAAGATATTTTTATGCTCCATCACGTTAACTACTTTCCAACCCCCACCAGCTTTCGGATCATCAAGATAAAAGACTTGTTTTGCTTGAATGGCAAGTACAAACGGGGCATGCTCATACCAGCTTGTGGATGTATTCAATGATAATAGCCCGTGATCCATCTTCGTACTCCTCGGAAAATTTGGGTCAGTATTGAACTATCTACACTTGAACAACACAACTGGCATACCTGCTGGATATAGTAGTTCGATGACGGCAACAACAATTCCGTAGTATGCAACATTATCCTTACCCACTACCATGATGCCACTATTCTGTGTCTTCCGGCGTTGATCTCGTCGTTCTGTGAGGAACTTAACACCGTTGACTACACAAGCCGCATAAACATTATGTCCTTGTGGCATACACGCCAAATGATGCAACTGCGGAGAGTAATCCTTGCTATTTTGTTCTTGCATCCTCGTCACCTACAAACAAATGAAAATATATAAGTTAAAAATTATGATCAAAAAGGGCATGAGCTTCCCCCAATTATGAAATGGGGAGATTAAACGTACCCATTTTAGGAAATATGCAGGAAACGTTTTCTTATGCCTCTCTTCATGTCTATTCTGATACTTAAGTTGAATAAGTCCCAAATGAGCATCTCTATATTCCTTCACTTCGTCACAATGTTGCAGTACCCACCAATGAGCCTCACATAACTCATCTTCTCTTAAAATTTCTGAATTCGGTAAGTTACCAAACATTCTTATATCTTCAGAGACAATTGAGAGGTTGAATGTAGGTGTTCTTGCCGGGTTGAGGCCCTCTGTGTCGTCTGTATTATGGAGATATGACTTGCAATACGTTACACACTCATGTGCAATGTATGCGTTAGCTATTGATCCTTCCGGCTTTGCTCTGTTTTTAACAAAACCTTTATACCCACCAAGTTGTCTAAAAATAAAATAGTTAGTACAAATGAAAATATAGGGAAAATATGTAAATAATAATGATGTATGATTAAGGATTTAGGGTTATAATCATACTTTTTTATGGGAAACATCCAAGTAAAATGTACTGGACCAGTAAGAAGCACTTGTTCGGGAAGATGGATCATGAGGTGAACCATGATCGAAAAGAAAGTCGGGGGGAAGATCCTCTCCAATTTACATAGGATATAGACAATGTCTGATTTCATTTCAACAACATCTGACTTCTTCAGCTCTCTACTGCATAATCTCTACCAAAACCTGGACAAGGCTACTAACGGCTCCACCACATCACGATGCAGATATGGTCTGATTACCACGGGAAGAAGACGTTGCAATAAAACATGACAGTCATGACTCTTCAATCCATGTATCTTCTGTTCCGCCACCTTAACACATCGAGCTATATTTCCTGCATATCCTTGAGGATACTTAACATCATTGAACCAACTGAAAACTTTAGGTTTGAAAGCGGGCTTCATCGAGTAAGGTGCAATAGGCATAAACACTTGTCTTGACGCCGTCCTTTTTACCCATAAGTGACGCCGTAAGCCCATCTTTTGCAAATCATCCCGCGCTTTGATACTGTCTTTTGTCTTGTCTTTAATGTTGAGAATTGTTCCCACCACGTTGTCACAAACATTCTTTTCTATGTGCATGACATCTAGGCTGTGTCTAATTCTGAAAGTGGACCAGTAAGGTAATTCAAAGAAAATACTCTTATGATGCCAATTCTCAAGTGCAGCAGGACGCACAGGATTTTGGGCCAAGACATCTTTATCACTACTCAAATATCCAAAATCAAAAGTGTTCAACTTGTATAAAATTTCATCCCCAGATTGAATAGGGGGTGGTTCACGATGCTCTTCCCTGCCATCGAATGCATCTGCATCAAGCCGCCATTCATGATTCATTGGAAGCCATCTACGGTGACCCAGGTAAACAATCCTGTCCGCGTGACGACTAGCATCAACGTTCTCTAAGCAGATGGGACAAGCCACCCTTGAGTGGTATGAGAAGATAACATACCGTAGCCAGGAAAGTCGCTAATTGTCCACATCACGACTACTCTCATCCTAAATGAAGTTTTACTATGTCTATCAAAAGTGGGGATTCCATTTTCCCATAATTCTTTTAGCTCATCAATCAACGGTCTCAAATACACATCTAGACACTTTCCCGGAGAATTGGGACCTGGAATTAACAATGTCAGAAAATTATATTCCTTCTTCATACACATCCACGGTGGTAAGTTCTACGGCATTAAAATAACAGGCCAAATGCTATGAGACAGAGTCATATTGCCGCTAGGATTGAACCCGTCTGTTGCTAGTCCGAGCCTTGCATTTCGAACGTCTTCCGCAAAATCAGGAAATGATGCGTCAAAAGATTTCCAAGCCTCCCCATCTGAGGGATGTCTCAAAAAACCGTCATCTTCCCTAGAAAGACCGTGCCATCTCATCTCCTCTACAGTCTCTAATGACATGTACAGACGCTGCAATCTCGGAGTTAATGGGAAATAACGAAGCACTTTCACAGGAACAGGTTTCCTTTTATCTGAAGAAGCCTCCTCATCATACCTCGGCCCATTGCAAATGGGACAGTAAAAAGCATGCTTGTAATCTCCGTAAAACAGCACGCAATTATTCTTGCAGGCGTGGATCTTCACATAATCAAGGCCGAGGTCGCCCAGGATCTTTTTTGTCTTATACTGACTCTCAGGAAGTCTATTTACAGGAGGAAGCAAAGTTTTGATAAACTTTGAATAGTCTCCATAATGTCCATTACCCGTTCTGTGCTTTACTTTCAAATGCATCTGTGACATGATGACACTCAAAACTGAAACTGGACAGTCGTCATACACTGGTGTCTGGGTTTGTTCGAGAAGCCTGTTATACTTCTCATAATCAGACATGTCAACTGCCTCATTGACATTGGGGGCATCATCATCAACTGCCTCTTCTTCATATCTTGAAGCATACGGGAAAACATCATGTAGCATATTCATAGCGGGGTATATAGAAGGGTCGGCAGTACCACTAGATGACCCAACTTTATGAATGTAACTTGCTCAAAATTCCACTAGTGTACGATTATTTTCCTCCACCTCACCGTGTTCCGTCCATATAGTATAATTTTTCCACATACCAAAATGTGACAAGTGTTGATCCATTGGGGGCATCATCATCAACTGCCTCTTCTTCATATCTTGAAGCATACAGGAAAACATCATGTAGCATATTCATAGCGGGGTATATAGAAGGGTCGGCAGTACCACTAGATGACCCAACTTTATGAATGTAACTTGCTCAAAATTCCGCTAGTGTAGGATTATTTTCCTCGACCTCACCGTGTTCCGTCCATATAGTATAATTTTTCCACATACCAAAATGTAACGATCGTGTCTGCCAATCGTCGCACATCCATTTTCTACATGGACACTTGTGCCACTCAATTCCTGGGGCAGCGTGATAATCAACAAATCTCAAGAAATCAAAGATTCCCTATATATACAAGTGGTGAGACCTGTCGTATAACATCCAGCTTTTGTCCATGTTTTGCATCTGCTGTCATAAGAGAAACAACAAATGAGCACCAAGTATATAGCAACAAGCCAACATTACTCATACAAATATTCATTTCTTCTTCACCTTATGCCTCCGGTTAGGGTCCTAATCCCATTCAGGAGAATAAGACTTTGTTAAGAAATTTGCTGTTCTTTTGTTTCGATTTCGATGTGGTAAAATTTCGGCAGCATCTCCCTACAGTTCCCCAAGTGCATTAATATCTAAGCCTAGTATGCACTCGAGGAACAATACAGGAGACTTTGTTGAAATATATGTACCCACAATCGAAACCAAAAACAAAAGAACTGCAAATCACATAACAAAGTCTTATTCTCCCAAACTGTTCAAAAATGGGACAATTCAAGAACCATTTTAGTCTGTTGCCAAACCAAAATCATTCTCGAACGGGATTTCTAAGGTTAAACGTGAATGAAAGAATTTAACCATTTTTACATTCATTGTGCTAAAAAACACATCATTCTTTGCATATATATATATATATAACCAACCAATATAACCATATATATATATATATATATATATATATATATATATATATTGTTTTATACTGCCAACAAGTGACCGTTGGTACCACCGGAATTCTTCACCGGAAAACATGGTCTTCATTTTATTTTATTTTTAATAGGAGGAAAACATATATATATGGTCTAAACAAGGAGGAGAAATAACTTTAAATGTATGTAATGGGTAACCCAAAATTCAATATATCATCAACAAGCAACATCATCATCAAAGCTATAAACTAGTCATGAAACATAAATGGTGAAAGAAGAGAGAATGAGATTATACCAAGCTATAAACTAGTGATGCTTCATGAGTAGAGGTAGACAGAGCTTTAGAAGTCCGAATTTGGTGATTTCCTGAAAATCTGTCGCCAGATTTCAGCTCCACCAAATTTCATTCTGTTTTAGATCTGGGCAGTGAGGAATGAGATATAAAGTCGAAACCACTTATGCGACGAAAATTTCGTCGTATTAGTAATAACTTTCGTCTCATAAGAAACTTCTTATGCGGCAAAATAAATTTTCGTCTCTTAATGTAAACATTTTTGCGACGACATTCAATTATTCGTCGCCTAAGACAAAACTTACGAGACGAATATTTTTTTCGTCTCTTAAGTGTTGTCTTCGTCTCTTAGGTCAAATTTTTGTCGCTTAGGGAATAACTTATGCGACTGTGTAGTGTTTCGTCGCTTAAGTTTTTACCTAAGCGACGAAGTGTATTTCGTAGTATAAGTTATTACCTAAGCGACGAAAGAAATTCTCTTCGTCGCATATGTCTTTTTTCCTAGTAGTGATCTTCCAAGTAGAGAAGAGTGTCAACTCCAAGTTGAGAGTGTAGAGTAGTTGATAGCAAAACAAGTGTGAGAGAGGGTTTCCTTCATGTACTGTTCTTGAAGTTGTGTATCTCGTGTACCCATTATTTCATAGTGGAAGTTCTTGTTATTGCTGCTCCGTGGACGTAGGCACATCGCCGAACCTCGTTATATCCGGTGTTCCCTTTCCTCTATCTTTTACATCTTTGCATATTTATCCTTTGTGTGGTTTTGAGTTGTTACTTCCATTATATTATTTTCCCAACACTGAGGTCGTTATTCTATACAGGTCTTAATGTATTGCTCTGTCAATACTTGATGAAAAATAACTAATGCAATATTTGAGCTAGCTACAAGGAGATTTACCTTCTGGTTTCATGAGTAACTGCATGTTTCGTATGGTGCTGAAGGATTGAACTCATAAATTAGTCCCTTATTAGGATCCTAGAGGTGCATCTCCAATGTAATAGCTTTCATATGTTAGATCACAAAGTTAAATCACAATTAACAGACATATATAGGTGAGCAAAAGACACAGAATTGGAGATTCATCAAAGTCAAGTACAAACTTTACTGAAAAACCAAAAAAAACAAAAACAAAAAACCAAAATAATCATTAAGTTTTAAAACATATCAATTTATGCATTCATCCAATTCCTTATCATTTTATTCTTTGAGGTGCTGAGGTCGTTACTATATATATTGGTGCAATGTTATTTTGACAGGTCTTAAATTCTTAATATATTGCTCTGTCAATACTTGATGAAAAATAACTGATGCAATCAGCAACAACTGTGTTCTCCTCTCACAAAGGACTCAGGTAATTTTTGAATTTAATGATGCATTCTAGGGTTAGCATCTCATGCAGGCATTAGTAACAAGGTCCTTGTGTGTATTAACAGGAAATGTTAGTTCAAGCCTTCAAGGCCTCTGGCATGACAGTGGTTGGGAATTGAGGATTAATGCAATTTTGCTACTTCATGCTTGCTTGTCTAGCCAGGTGCCTGAGACAATTCGTGCATGCCGGCCTATTAGTATTCATCTTGATGACAAACCTGATGAGATTACATAGAGGAATGCTTCTTAGGGGAGCTTTCATTGTCAAAATTCCAAAAGTGCCCACTGGATCTTGATGAATGATGTTAATGTGACAGAATTACTTTCAAGGTGTATGAAACGGATTCCCATGATTATATTCATATGTTCGGGAGACAAGGTTTGTGATGGGATTTGCATATTGGCATTATAATGCTTCTACAACTTACTGTCACAAACTATACAAATGAATGGCGGCTTGATGCTACTGCCAAAAGTAAAATCAGAATGATCTGGTTGAGATGTAAAATTGGATAAAGTTTGATCTCCTTGTAATATTTAACTCATTGATGATGGATGTAGGGATGCTTTTGGTTCAATTGGTGAGGAACAGTGCTGGTAGTTGGATACATGGATTTATGCACAATGATAGTCATGAACTCATGATGATCAGGTACTGCAGAAAGAAGCTAATTGGGGTTTTTGTGCAAAATTTTATTCAAAATTAGTCAGATTCAGCTGGAGCAAGTATAATGGATTTCCAACCCAGGCCAAAGCAACAGCAGACAACTAATGGAGACGTTTCATTTTACTCGTGCTCATTGTTAGCAAAACTTGGCGGCAGACACTTCAGCAAAGCGTGGTATTATTCGAGAAATTTTTCAGCGCTACGGGAAGACCACGTGGCAGTATGACGTAGTCCTACATTCCAATCAAATATTAACACTTGGATTTTACCAAGGAAAAATTACATAAGTTATTTTGTCAATGACAATTTTGGGATTGTTATTGCTTTTTCAACCCTAAACTATAAACTCTAAACCCTAGACCCTAACCCCTAATTGTCAGGACCCACCCCGAATTTCACCCCGAAACCCGAGGTAAGTCCTGCGGGAACCAACTCCAAGGAAAATTTACTGATAAGCAAACCTCTCTTGAAAATGGACAACCCTAACCTAGAAAACTAAAGTGTTACTTTCTTAAATAAATTTGAGCAACCTCCAAATCAACCCACAATTATACAAAAGTGAGTACATAAATACAAACTTCGTATATTAAAAAAAAAACAACAAAAGTCTTAGCACACCACCAGAAACATTACAATAAATCCCAAAGAGTATTCAGAGCTACTATACACTAGAGGAGTAGGAAAAATACTCTAGTAGGTTAAACAGGTAACCTACTGGTGAAAGGTGGCTGAGAAATGGGTAACTATGCCTCGTCGTCTCCTACTCGTTCTAACTCGAACTCTGCAGACTGGGCATTTTAAAACGAAGAGCCGAGGGAAAAACATTCGCAATAATTAGAGTGAGTGGACAAAAATAAATAAATAAAATATTTATGCTTTCCCAATTTCATTTCCAAGAAAACGAATGCATGTCTTAAACGATAATTCTCTTATCGTTATAAATATCGAGCCTCTACTGTTCAAAACTATATATATCCAAATACAGCCTCTCAGGCTAAAATATATATATTAAAATACAGCCTCTCAGGCTAAAATATATACATGTATATATCTACACTCGCTCATACTCCCTATATAAATTAATAATAATCTATATAGGGCTACTACGCTCGCGTCCAACGCTCAAGTCACGCCTTAATGCGGTGATACACTACGCCATTAAGGTGGACAGACGGGTGTATAAATATGTGTCCATACCCCTTATATGAATTAAACACTCATATAAGGCTACTACGCTTGCGTCCAACGCTCACGTCACACAATAATGCAGTTATATACTATGTCATTAAGGTGGACAAACACATATCGCTAGCTAGCATTTATATACATACTCTCCTTAAAAATGTAATATAATTTACCGAAAATCTCATTTTCGGTAACTCACCACAATGAGTAAAATCATCAAATAAAAATAACGTCAAATGGTCCAACCAAATAAACAATTGCATGCACATAATTAAAATCAAAAGTCCACTCACAAATTAGGCCTAAGCCTGAAGTCGATATGAAGCCTCTCCTGCTTGAGCTTCCTCACGTCCTGATCCAAGAACATAATTAAATCCTCAACTATAAACCAACGCTTAAATAAAAATAGGTAAAATTAAATGTGGCCTTATCTACTCTCATTCTTGCCCAACTTTACAAATCCTAAATTGATATCGTCCAAACTTCACCACAAATATCGGCGGCCTTAAATCTACCTTCTACGGCCGAAACAACAATAATCTAACGGCCGGATTCTATCCAAATTAAAGGCTAAAATATCAAACTTCGAAAAATCTTAAACCTATCCAAAAATCCTCCAAAAATTCCTAAATTCACATCATTAACATCCCCTTAATATTCTACATCAAAAACTACAAAATTCCCCAAAACAGCGGCAGCCGGCGACCAACTCCGGCGACCTGCAAATGCTACCAAATTTTAACAGAATCTTCCTCTCAATCTCCTCTACAACTTTCCTAACTAGCACAAACACCAATTCCAAGCCCAGATAGGGTAATCGAACGAAAACATCAATTAAAACCCTAGAATTTCAATCTTCGGTTTCTCCTTACCTAGCTCAAGAGGGAGCGAAACCTCTTAGGGGTTTGCTGCACGGGAGGGGGGCTTTCCAACGAGCTAAGCAGCTCCGGCTATGGTGGCCGGAGGAGAGAGTTCCGGCGAAAGTGCAACCACGGCAGCCGTGGCTTTCGGGCTCGGCTGCTCCTTCACGGCGGCATTAGAGACTCGGCCACCTACCCAGAAATGAAGAGGAGAGGATGGTGGTTCGAACGGGACCGGTGCGGCAGTCAGGGGCGGCCGGACGGCGGCGTACGACGGTGGTGAAGCCGGCGGGTCGGGAAGCTCACGGGAGAGATAGAGAATCGGGAGGAAGAGAGAGAGAAGTGAGTGTTTTGGGCTTTTGACCAAAAAAAAAACCCGGTCCAACTTAATAAATAAAACCCAACTCAAAAATTTAACACCCTAAAATAATACCCCAATAAAACTTACATTTTTAATTGATAACTTTTCTATGCTAACTCTAATTTTAACGCATAGCACGTCTACGAACTCGTAACAAAATCCTCTACGACTTTCATGAAGAAAGTTTTCCCAAATTCCATACGGAAGAAAAAGTCAACTTTGGAGTCTTAAATAGTAAACGGTTACTTAAAACGGTAAAAGACCAAAATATTACCAAAGTAAATAACCGTAAAATAACTTAAGAACCAGGGCGTGACAATTCTCCCCTCCTTATAAAAATTTCATCCTCGAAATTAACATAACTGTCAAACAAAAAGGTATGGATACTGCTGCCTCATTTGTTCCTCTGATTCCCAAGTAGCTTCCTCTACTTGATGACTTCTCCAAACCACCTTGACAAGTGAAATTGTCTTGTTCCTCAGTACTTGCTCCTTTCGGTCAAGAATCTGTACCGGTTCCTCTTCATAGGTCAAATCTCTCGTCAAACTAATTGGCTGCTCTTGCAACACATGAGAGAGATCGGCAAGATACTTGCGAAGCATGGATACATGAAACACATTATGTATCCTGCACAATTCTGGAGGCAAACGTAATCGATAAGCAAGTGAGCCAACTCGCTCTATTATCTCATAAGGCCCAATATACCTTGGACTAAGCTTCCCACGCTTACCAAAACGTACTATCCCTTTCCAAGGAGATAATTTCAAAAACACCCTATCACCCACTTGAAACTCAAGGTCTTTTCTGGGGACATCTGCATAACTCTTCTGCCTACTTTGAGCGGCCTTGAGTCTATCTCTGACCACTTTAATCTTCTCATTTGTATCCTGGATTAACTCAGGGCCACAAAGTTCTTTTTCTTCTACTTCATTCCAACATAAAGGTGTACGACACTGTTTCCCATAAAGTGCCTCAAAGGGAGCCATACCAATTCTAGAATGGTAGCTGTTATTATAAGCAAACTCCATCAAAGATAGGTTCTTATCCTAACTCCCCCTGAACTGCAAGGCACAAGATCTCAACATATCCTCCAAAGTCTGAATAGTCCTCTCTGATTGCCCATCAGTCTGAGGATGAAAAGCAGTGCTGAAGTGTAGTCGGGTACCTAAAGGTGCCTGAAGAGCTTTTCAGAATTTAGAAGCAAATCTAGGATCCCAATCTGACACTATTGATTCAGGTACACCATGAAGTCTCACAATCTCATTCACATAAAGCTCCGCCAATTTATCCATTGTATACTTCTTTCCCATCGGTAAGAAATGTGCAGATTTAGTGAGTCTATCCACAATCACCCAAATACCGTCATGCCCCTCACGGGTACGAGGTAAACGGAAAACAAAATCCATGGTGATGTGGTCCCACTTCCACACTGGAATAGGCAACGGCTCAAGCAATCCTGAAGGTTTCTGCCTTTCAGCTTTCACTTGCTGACAGATCAAACACCTACTTACAAAAGCTGTCATTTCCCTCATCATGTTTGGCCACCAATAATAATCTTTCAAAGTCCGATACATTTTTGTACTACCTGGATGAGCAGCATATGCAGAGCTATGAGCTTCCTCCATTATCTCTATCTTTAACTCTTCATTTCTCTTTGGAACACAAAGCCTATTTTTAAACAATAAAGTTCCATCTCTTTTTACCGAAAAATCCACAGCGGTTCCATTCGCTGCTCTTTCAATCAACCGAACAATGGAAGGAACATGATATTGTGCTTCCCGCACTTTATCAACCAAAACTGGCCTCACATGGAAACTAGCTACCAAGGCACCCACTTCATCCACCGCTAAATCCATCCCAGTAACTCGCAACTCAAAAAGAAGTGGAACAAAGATATGGTGGGATTTCGGCTAAGAGCGTCAGCTACCACATTAGCTTTTCCAGTATGATACTCAATAGTGCAATCATAATCATTGATTAATTCCATCCACCTTCTCTGCCTCATATTTAACTCTTTTTGAGTGAACACATACCGAAGACTCTTGTGATCGGTAAAAATCTGACACTTGGCTCCATAAAGATAGTGTCTCCACAACTTGAGAGTAAGAACTACTGCTGCAAGCTCTAAATCATGAGTGGGATAATTCACCTCATGCTGCTTCAATTGCCTAGAAGCATAGGCAATAACTCGATCATGCTGCATCAATACCCCGCCTAAACCTTGTTTAGAAGCATCACAATAAACCACATATTCCCCACTATCATCCGGAAGTGCTAAAACATGAGCACTAGTCAGGCGATTCTTTAATTCTTGAAAACTTAGCTCGCACTGGTCTGACCATTCGAACTTAACTCCCTTCTTGGTCAATCTTGTAAGTGGAACAGCAATCTTTGAAAAATCTTCGTCGATAATAGCCTGCTAATCCCAAGAAACTACGAATCTCCATCACAGTGGTGGGTCTTCTCCAATTTGACACTGCTTCCACCTTTTGGGGATCCACACTAACACCTTCAGCCGAAATTACATGACCTAAGAATCCTACTTTATCCAGCCAAAATTCACACTTACTGAACTTGGCATACAACTGAGCATTTCTCAAACTCCGCAATATCATTCTTAGATGTTTGGCATGCTCCTTTTTACTTCTTGAGTAAACCAAAATATCATCTATGAATACGATCACGAAGCGGTCAAGATAAGGACTAAACACCCTATTCATGAGATCCATGAACGCAGCTGGTGCATTAGTAAGTCCAAAAGGCATCACCACAAACTCATAATGACCATAGCGTGATCGAAAAGCAGTCTTGGCTATGTCATTCTCTCGGATCCACAACTGATGATAACCAGATCTCAAGTCAATTTTTGAGAAAACAGAAGCACCCTTTAACTGATCAAATAAATCATCAATACGGGGTAACGGATATTTATTCTTCACCGTGACTTGATTTAGCTTCCTATAATCAAGGCATAGTCTCATGGTGCCATCTTTCTTCTTAACAAACAACACCGGAGCACCCCATGGAGACTTGCTAGGCCGAATAAAACCTTTATCTACCAACTCCTGCAGTTGAGTCTTCAACTCCTTCAATTCTGCTGGAGCCATTCTGTAAGGTGTCTGTGAGATAGGCATAGTTTCGGGAAGTAACTAGATAGAAAAATCTATCTCCCTTACAGGAGGCAAACCAGGCAACTCCTCAGGAAAAACATCTAGAAACTCCCTTACTACAGGAATATCCTCTACTTCCAACACTCCCATACTTGTATCCACAATGTGAGCTAAGTACGCCTGACAGCCTTTACTTAACAATTTCCTAGCAGTAATAGCTGATATCAAGCAACTCGAAATAACATCTCTTTCTCCTTGAAATGCAACTTCAAATCCATCTGGACTTCAAAGCACCACTTCTTTTCGAAAACAATCTACCATAGCTCTATAAGCCTCTAAAAAGTCCATTCCCAAAATCACATCAAACTCCACAATATCTAAAGAGATTAGATCCGCCTTAAACTTAGTTCATTCCACCAATACTTCACAACCACTAAACACCCAATTTATTCTCATCACCTCACCGGATGGTAGAGACACCTGCCACTCGCCTAGAAGAGACGATGATGGCACATTGGCATGGAGGGCAAATCTACTAGACATAAATGAATACGTGGCTCCGGGATCAATTAAAATAAAAGCTGGCTGGCCAAAAATTAATAACGTACCAATGATGACATCTGAAGAAGTACGACCTTCCTGCTGAATCATAGCATGAAGTCTGGCACGAGTCATGGGACGTCCACGTTGACCACTACCCTGCTGAGAGCCACCTCTGGCTGCTGAACTGCCACGAGTACCAATACTGGAGCCTCTAGCTGCAGACTGACCGGCTGCCTGAGTAGGAGTGGGGGTGGTTCTCTGAGCCAATAAGGGACAATCTCTCTTGAAATGGTCCAGACTACCACACTCAAAGCACCCAGAAAACTGCTGCTGACGACCAAAAGAAACAGTCTGACCACCCGATGTTCCACCCTGGAAACTACCACCAGAACCAAACTGACCAGTCTGTTGCCTACCCAACTGGCTCCTGAAAGGTCTCCTGTTACGTCCTCTAGCCCAGAACCGAGAACTAGAACTTGACCCACCACTACTGCCACTACCAGTTGAAGACCCTCAAGCAGATGATGAAGTAGCCTTAACCGGATGTGGTAACAGGTAAGTCCGAAGACTGTTCCCGTCCCTGTCAGGGGAGATGCCAACCATCTCTCCTTTCTACGAACACAAGACTAAGAGAACTATCACACATACCCAATAACACATAGCATCCAAAGCATAAAATGCTAATGAATCCGCTGCGGTCGGATCACCACTCTATAGGAACTACGTGCTTTTTAGGCAAATATGGTAGTACCAAGGAGGTAGGAAATGAAACCTAAAGCTCTGATACCAACTGTTAGGACCCACCCCGAATTTCACCCCGAAACCCGAGGTAAGTCCTGCGGGGACCATCTCCAAGGAAAATTTACTGATAAGCAAACCTCCCTTGAAAATGGACAACCCTAACCTAGAAAACTAAAGTGTTACTTTCTTAAATAAATTTGAGCAACCTCCAAATCAACCCACAATTATACAAAAGTGAGTACATAAATACAAACTTCGTATATTCAAAAAAAACAACAAAAGTCTTAGCACACCACCAGAAACATTACAATAAATCCCAAAGAGTATTCAGAGCTACTATACACTAGAGAAGTAGGAAAAATACTCTAGTAGGTTAAACAGGTAACCTACTGGTGAAAGGTGGCTGAGAAATGGGTAACTATGCCTCGTCGTCTCCTACTCGTTCTAACTCGAACTCTGCAGACTGGGCATTTTAAAACGAAGAGCCGAGGGAAAAACATTCGCAATAATTAGAGTGAGTGGACAAAAATAAATAAATAAAATATTTATGCTTTCCCAATTTCATTTCCAAGAAAACGAATGCATGTCTTAAACGATAATTCTCTTATCGTTATAAATATCGAGCCTCTACTGTTCAAAACTATATATATCCAAATACAGCCTCTCAGGCTAAAATATATATATTAAAATACAGCCTCTCAGGCTAAAATATATACATGTATATATTTACACTCGCCCATACTCCCTATATAAATTAATAATAATCTATATAGGGCTACTACGCTCGCGTCCAACGCTCAAGTCACGCCTTAATGCGGTGACACACTACGCCATTAAGGGGGACAGACGGGTGTATAAATATGTGTTCATACCCCTTATATGAATTAAACACTCATATAAGGCTACTACTGACACGACCCACCCCGAATTTCACCCTGAAACCCGGAGTAAGTCGTGCGGGGACCACCTCCAAGGAAAATTTACCGAAGGACTCGGCAAACCTCCCTTGAAAATGGACAACCCTAACTCGAAAATTCCAAATTTCACTCTTAATTCAACACTTCCAAACATCACATAATTATCCTTCAGAAATTCTACACATAATATACAATAATCCCACAGTATTCAGAGCTACTAAACACTAGCGGAAGCAAGAAAACATGAGTAGGTTAAACATGTAACCTACTGATGAAAACTGGCGGAAATGCGGGTGACTATGCCTCGTCTCCTACTAGATCCAACCCGAACTCTGCAGACTGGGCAATTTAAAACGAAGGGCCCAGGGGAAAACATTTAATGACGTTAGAGTGAGTGGACAAAAATAAAATAAAATAAAATATTTATGTTTCCCCAAATTAATTTCTAAGGAAAAATCGAATGCATGCCGCAAGCGATAAAACTTTTATCTCATAAAATATCGAGTCTCTCAGACTCTATAATATATGTATGTATTTACACTCGTCCATACTCCCTATATAAATTCATGGGTCTATATAGGGCTACTACGCTCGCGTCCAACGCTCACGTCACGCCTTAATGCGGTGCTACACTACGCCATCAAGGTGGACAGACGGGTGTATAAATATGTGTCCATACCCCCTATATGAATTAAACACTCAAATAGGGCTACTACGCTTACGTCCAACGCTCACGTCACACCATAATGCGGCTATATGCTGCGCCATTAAGGTGGACAGACACATATGGCTAGCTAGCATTTTCTATACATACTCTCTCATAAATACATATTTATATCCACCGAAAATCCCATTTTCGGTATCTCTCCAAGAGAAATAAAAATCGTCAAAAATTAAAATGACGTCAAAATGCTCCACGACATTAATTGTTCATTCATGAACCACAGCATGCATATTATTTAAAACAAAAGTCCACTCACAAATTAGGCTAAGCCTGATGTCGATCTGGGGCCTCGTCTGCTCGAGCCTCCTCACGTCCTGTTCCAAATATAATATTAATTTCCCAACCAATAATCCAATATTTAATCAAAATAGGCAAAATTACCCGAGAGCCATAAATACGCTCATCATTGCCTAACTTCGGTATTCTTAAATCGGAACGATCCGAACTTAAATATCATACTCATCAGTCGTAATACAACCTCCCCAAAATACGACTTAAATCCTACGGCCGGATTCTACATTAATTAACCGCCAAAAATACCAAACTTCGGAAATTCACAACCCTATCCAAATCTCATCCAAAAATTCCATAAATCACACCAATATACTCCTCTTAATATTCCACATTTAAAACCCTAAAAATCTCTTAACCGGCGGCGGCGCCGGCGGCGGCCGGAGGCCAATTCCGGCGACCTCCAAAACCTATGAAATTTTGACAGAATAATCTCCTCAACATGCTCTACAACTTTCATGACCAACACATCACCCAATTCCAAGCCTAACTAGGCTAATCGAACGAAAACAACTTAAAAGCCCTAGAAATTTCAACTCCACATTTCTCCTTACCTAGCTCAAGAGGGAGTGAGCTGATTGGAGGGGTTGCTGCACGGGAGAAGGGCTACAAAACCGTACCAAGCTTGCCCGGATTGGTGGCCGGAGGAGGGAGTTCCGGCGACCGGAAGTTCGGGGCAGCCTAACCTTTCGGGCGGCACCGCTCTCTCACGGCGGCGCTAGGGGGGCTGTCACCGGTCCTGGAAGATAGCTGGGTCGGAGACCGATCGATTGGGACCGGTGCGCCGGTCTTGGGCGGCCGGACGGCGGCGGTCTGGCGGTCGGAAATCCGGACAGCGGGAGTGATCGGGTGCGGGAGTGGGAGAGGAGAGAAAATCGGGAGGAAAGAGAATGGGTTTGGGCCTCACCCCAAACCGGTCCAACACCTATATACTACCCAAATTCTAAAATTAAACACCCCGAAAAAATAATACCCGAATAAAATTACCTTTTACTAGCTAAAATTTACTATTTTTACCGTCGTCGTATTTTCCTCTTACGAATAATCCTCAGCACAATAATCGTCCCCGAAACCCCTCTAGGGACCAATTAAGCTATTAACTCAATGATCGAGACGGTAAAATTCTTATTATAATCACGCTAGTAAATAAGGTAACTTTATAAGGGTCGGGATGTGACAACTACGCTTGCGTCCAACGCTCACGTCACACAATAATGCAGTTATATACTATGTCATTAAGGTGGACAGACACATATCGCTAGCTAGCATTTATATACATACTCTCCTTAAAAATGTAATATAATTTACCGAAAATCCCATTTTTGGTAACTCACCACAATGAGTAAAATCATCAAATAAAAATGACGTCAAATGGTCCAACCAAATAAACAATTGCATGCACATTATTAAAATCAAAAGTCCACTCACAAATTAGGCCTAAGCCTGAAGTCGATATGAAGCCTCTTCTGCTTGAGCTTCCTCACGTCCTGATCCAAGAACATAATTAAATCCTCAACTATAAACCAACGCTTAAATAAAAATAGGTAAAATTAAATGTGGCCTTATCTACTCTCATTCTTGCCCAACATTGCAAATCCTAAATTGATATCGTCCAAACTTCACCACAAATATCGGCGGCCTTAAATCTACCTTCTACGGCCGAAACAACAATAATCTAACGGCCGGATTCTATCCAAATTAAAGGCTAAAATATCAAACTTCGAAAAATCTTAAACCTATCCAAAAATCCTCCAAAAATTCCTAAATTCATATCATTAACATCCCCTTAATATTCTACATCAAAAACTACAAAATTCCCCAAAACAGCGGCGTCCGGCGACCTGCAAATGCTACCAAATTTTAACAGAATCTTCCTCTCAATCTCCTCTACAACTTTCTTAACTAGCACAAACACCAATTCCAAGCCTAGATAGGGTAATCGAACGAAAACATCAATTAAAACCCTAGAATTTCAATCTCCGGTTTCTTCTTACCTAGCTCAAGAGGGAGCGAAACCTCTTAGGGGTTTGCTGCACGGGAAGAGGGCTTTCCAACGAGCTAAGCAGCTCCGGCTATGGTGGCCGGAGGAGGGAGTTCCGGCGAAAGTGCAACCACGGCAGCCGTGGCTTTCGGGCTCGGCTGCTCCTTCACGGCGGCGTTAGGGACTCGGCCACCTACCCAGAAATGAAGAGGAGAGGATGGTGGTTCGAACAGGACCGGTGCGGCAGTCAGGGGCGGCCAGACGGCGACGTACGGCGGTGGTGAAGCCGGCGGGTCGGGAAGCTCACGGGAGAGAGAGAGAATCGGGAGGAAAAGAGAGAGAAGTGAGTGTTTTGGGCTTTTGACCAAAAAAAAAAACCCGGTCCAACTTAATAAATAAAACCCAACTCAAAAATTTAACACCCCAAAATAATACCCCAATAAAACTTACATTTTTAATTGATAACTTTTCCATGCTAACTCCGATTTTAACGCATAGCATGTCTACGAACTCGTAACAACATTCTCTATGACTTTCATGAAGGAAGTTTTCCCAAATTCCATACGGAAGAAAAAGTCAACTTTGGAGTCTTAAATAGTAAACGGTTACTTAAAACGGTAAAAGACCAAAATATTACCAAAGTAAATAACCGTAAAATAACTTAAGAACCGGGGCGTGACACTAACCCCTAAACCCAAACCCTAAACCCTAGTCCAAACTCAACAAAGACCCATGAAGGTCTTTTCATAAAAAATAGAAAATGTTAGTTTATATTTTAGTCGTAATAAATCTACGTGTTAATATTTGATTGGAATGTAGGACCACATCATACTGTCACGTGGTCCTCCTGTAGCATCTAAAAATTTCTCATATCATTCACCAGTCTCCTGGCTTTTGTTTTATGTCAGATGCTCTCATCCTTGTTGTTTATATATGATTCTGAATGACATTGATTATGCTATCCTCTTCTAATGGCTAGGTGGATAAGTCTTGTTGTTTCTTTGGGATCTTCAGTTATGTAAAGAGTAATTTTAAATACACATCTCTAATCTCTTAATACACACCCCTTACTTAATACACTACCCATCTAGTTTTTCTATACTAAATACACATCCTAAACTGCCTAAAATACCCTCAATATCTAAAACTAATAATTATCTATTATTTAATATAATTATTATATATTAACTATTTCACAACTCTCTTTACGTATACTCTTTTATTTTCTGTTAGATTTTTTTTTTATTAGGTTAGAAATTTTTCCTTGATATTTTTCAATTTATAATCAAAAGAGTAATATTATATTCGAACTCCAAATCTCCAATTTGACATCAATCGGCTAGAATTTGAAGAAGAAAAAAAATATTGAACATACATAATTTTTTCAAAGTTAAGAAACTAGTAGAAGTACAATAGCATAGAAACTAGTTTTTAGTCTGTAAGATAAAAACTAAAGTTGATAAAAAAACCAAATGAATCGGTAAATAGTACATGTGATTACGACAGTAGTCAAAATTCAGGTGATCAATTTTGGAGAAAAAAGTTTTTATTTCTTTTCTTTTGATACGTAATAATAATAGAGAAGAGTTAGGTTTTAAGGAAGATGAATAAGTTTCTTTTTTTTTCTTTTTTTTCCCCTAATAATTGATGGATGTTTTTGTAATTAAACATACCTATAAAATCTGATATGAAATATAAAATATTATGAGTGTGTATTAAGAGATTAGAGCTGTATATGTAAAATTTCTCTAATGTAAAATATGTGTGCATCTACTGAAGCTGTTATATATATTGTATTATTTATTGATTTCATCTCCATGTATATCATTCAATGGAAGGCATTAATGCTGGAAAAACCAGAATTTTTCGGTGCATATTCATTAGTCAAATTAAGAAACTTAAGCTGTGTATCTGAAATACTCAAAAACCTCTCAATCAAAAATAACGAATTACAAGAGACTAGTAGACTAGCACGATACAATGTAGTGGTACAATATTTTTCCCAAATTGCTTAATTTTCTCCAACACAAACTAAATGAGGAAAACTCTGACCAAATCAAGTCTGTTGCCTAACACCACGTACTGTTTTGACTGAAGCAGAACTTGCATTGGACAAGCGGTCACAACAAGACCGCATGGAACGGCATAATGGGGATAAAGTTAGTCCCAGGAGTAGCCATCACGAAACGTTACCAAGACTGGATTTGCATCCTTCCCTTCGGAAACCTGGATGCAGATGAGAGCAATTATATCAATGTCCCCCATATGAATCAGAGTCGAAACTAAACCACTAGAACCTCTCCCAGAATCTTTGTCAATCATTCTACATTTCCCAGCAAACTTTAAATATCATAGATCGATTCTCTTCTCATCTTTAGTCTATCATCATTTGCATGTGCCTACATTATAGATGAAGCATCGGAGCATCCGATCATCGGAGAAGACGGGTTTGCTAGCTGCAGGTTTGGTATTCTTCATCGGTGCTGCCATATTCGTCTCCAGCCTCACCGAAAATGGAAACTCATTCATTCGCTCTCTACCCATTTTCGACAAGGATGATAAAACCCCCACAGCGATTCAATTACATGCCATTCTCCATTACGCCACATCACGAACAACACCGCAACTATCCAAGGATGAGATCAGCCTCGCCTTCGACGTCTTGAAATCACGAGCCCCATGCAACTTCCTCATATTTGGCCTCGGCCACGACTCGCTCATGTGGGCCTCATTCAACCCACGAGGCACGACACTGTTCCTCGAGGAGGACCCCGAGTGGCTCAAGAAAGCCTTGCAGGATGCTCCGCAGCTGTGTGCGGTACATGTGACCTACCACACGCAGCTGAAGCAGGCGGACGACATGCTCACGTCGTATAAATCCGAAACGACATGCAGGCCGTCAGCGGCCGTGCTACGTGGCAACACACAATGCAGGTTGGCATTGAGCAACCTGCCGGACGAGGTGTACGAGAGGGAGTGGGACTTGATCATGATCGATGGGCCTCAGGGTTGGTTTGCCGAGGCGCCTGGTCGGATGAGTGTTATATACTCGGCGGCTGTCATGGCCAGGAAAAGGCGAGGTCCGGGATCGACGCACGTGTTCTTACATGACGTTGATCGGAAGGTGGAGAAGGCGTTTACGGAGGAGTTTCTGTGCCGTAAATACCTTGTGAACGCCGTGGGGAGGCTCTGGCATTTTGTGATTCCGTCCGCCGTTGATGTCAACGATACTGACGATGCAAGTTTTTGCTAGCTAGCATGTTACTTTGTTACTAAAAAGAAGCATAAGGAAGAGTTTCAGGCTAGGAATGGTAATTTAATCCGTACAACGTTATAGGTCATGATAGATTATTTCTTGGGTTAATTAGGGGTAGAATAATGATGAGCGATTAAAAAATAGTGTGAGTTTACCTTTGATCACATGTTCTGCGACTTCTGCCACATTGGACATAAAAATGTCCTTGATTGCTAGGTCAAGGCTTCCAATTGATGGAATTTGGTAGAGATTAGCTTGTAATCGTTTGAGTTGTGCAAGGCTGTAATTTCAACGATTCATTCATTCGTCTTGCATGGTAAAAAACACCTTGAAACATGAAGCACTGAACCATTACGAAAATGGAGGAAAGAGAACCCTCGAGTCCTCTCTCGACCTGCGACTGGTCTAATGGGCGCCGACCAGCGCTCCTCCGTCCGGCGAGAATACGGCGACGCACGGGCACCCAGCAATTCATCTCGACGTCGTCGTCATGACTGTGTTCGTGCTTGCTCAACCGTCAATGGAGGAAAGAGAACCGACGCAAAGAAGCTCCCAAGTTCCTCCGGCAAATTTTACGAACTCCGGCGACTTCGGCCATCGTTGGGGCTGCATGAGGTAGGAAAGAACCTCTCTAGTGGTTCATTACATCGTGCTATGATTAGTTTTGGTTTCGATTAAATTTTGATGGATTGTTGTTTTGGTGTTCTTGGGTCGTCGTTGAGGTGATTGTGCACAGCAGCTTTCTAGGAGTCTATGTGGATGTATCATGTATGATGCTGGTGTGAGTTCCAGATTAAGAGTTTGAAGCTGGGTCGTGTTTAATTAAAGAGTAGCACAGTCCGGGTATCGGTGCAAGGAACTTGAGCAGAATTTGAAAGAAAGTCTGGCAGCAAGTTTCTGGATGGCAAATTGGAACATGGTGAGGAGTGTCAGTATTTAGCCATGAAGCTCTCCTGAGAAGGAAAGAGTATTCCGACTCTACTGTGGCTGAGGTAAACCCATGATCATGATTCCTCTTAAGAACTAGGTATTATTTAAACTTGGAGTTCTGTGGCTATTATTTGGTTTGAATGAAAACGGAGAGTGACAGGATAAGCTTGTATTGGAATCAAGATCAAGAAATATGGTTCACCTTGATAAGCTATTATATTATAAAAATTGGGATTTTGCTGTGTGGTTCATCTTTGCTAAAAAAAGGTTAAATGACATAGTAAGTGCAGATGTGGAGTTGGAGGCAATACTGGAAAATTATACAGCGCACCCGGTCAATCTCACCGTCCGCTCATTGCGCCCGGCCCCACCCGGCCATCTCACCGGACTTTGAACTTGGTTGATATATTGATAATGTTTCAAGTATTTGGTTAGCACCACAATGTTAAATATGAAGTTGTTCTTGTCATAAAAACGGTGTTTGGAATTTGGTGTATGAATGTAATTCGGTGTTTGAGCAGCAGTTTTGTAGAAGCATGACCATTGTGAAAGAGTGGATGAGGACCTATGTCAAATAAGGAGATTCGTATTTTTGAAAGAATGTAAATGGACTTGGAAATATTTATAGAGTGTTATTGAGTGGATTTTGTATTAACACTCAACTATTATTCATTTTCGAACTTAGGGGCTCCGGTATCTCGAATTGTGAAAGATGGTGGTGTTGGCCTAGGAAAGCAAATGGGAATCAGTCAGTGATATTCCAGGTAGGGGATTCTATACTTTCCTCAGTTAGTGATTTTATATATATAATATTAAAGTAAGATGATTTATGCATGAAAAATGTATTTTGATTTCTTGTGAATTATTGTTTGATGACCTGAGAGTGAGCGGGGCATAGCGACTTCCTTGGGTTTTGATCCCCTAAACCTTCGGAGGGGCTCTACGGACTGGAGGACGTTTAACGTCCTTTGAGGTGTGGCGTCGCTCCTAGGCGGTATGGCGTAAATGGACACTCTCGCTACACCTTGCCAGTATGTACGGTAATAATCGTGGTAAGGTTGTAGTTGGCTTGAGATAGACCGGTCATCAGGTTTGTATTTCTACCATGGGCCCTACTTGCATATTTTTACAAGGAATGTTTATTTTAAATCGTTATGCATTATTTTTACTACTAGCCATGACAAATGTTTTAAATTGCTTTCACACCTAACTGGGGTAAAGTTTATTGAGCAGTGAGGATGAAAGCTCACCCCTACAACAATTTATGAATGCAGATATTGTGTACAAAGACGAGACAGCTGGACAGCGTTGGGTGTGGCTTAGATCCTTTGTACTTCATGTCATTGACGGAATTAGACCCGCATGACAGGTTTCCTTTATTTTTCTGTCCTTGTATAGCCCTTTGATCGAGTCTTTGTTTAATCGGGAAATTTCTTCTCTTGTAAGCGTTTTGAACGTTGATCTCAAACCGGGCTAATATTTGATTTTGTTTCAGAGAGGGCTTCATCAAATCGAGCACATTACAGTGTCGTGTATTCGTAAAACTTAAGTTAGGATCCATCACTCAAGTTCTAAGAACCCGCAAGGCAAAGGAAAAATTAAAAATTTCATAAAAAATGTTAGTAAAAGCGTTTATTTAAAATGAGGTGAAACTATAAAGTGTTTAGATATCTACGGTTTGCGCCCCGGTTTGCGCTTTGGTCAAACATGTCATCCCGGCACTTCGCAATCACTGAGACATGATGGCGAATACGTAGTTACTCATTCGACGTCAAACCCTTTCCGGACAAGCTGTATACCTTTTATTTTCACTAAACTAGCTAGCTTCCATGTTATGCATGGTAGGGGATGATGGATATTGCTTGTTGATCAATCCTCTTCTTAGAGAAGTTCTACGTCTCCCCACCGATAACATCGTACAGCTTACAAAATGTGATCCAAATTCTCAAATATTAATTAGTTGGTATGGGATATGATAATATCATAGTAACCAACACCTACGATGATCCTAAGTTATACACGAGCTTGATTTCCTTAAAAGAATTTGGTACTTTAGGTTACACTGAGGAACCTCATGAACTTGTTACTTGACTAATGGCCCTGCACAAGGCTAAGTTGTATTCATTTTTGTAATAGTAATATTTGGTAAGATGTTTAGTTCGGTTCTATACATATAGACATATAGTGATCTATTGTTTCCATACCTGCAGAGTTTTTGTTTGTGATAGAACAGATATCACATCTGATAATCTTCTTATGTTTTTACTCCATGCTAATAACATATATCCGAAACGATTCTGGGATTCAACATTTACCAATTACAATGAAATAGCAATTGGAGTGGGTCATGTTGAAGCTTACGGGATTCTTTGGCTGGCTATTATTCTTCATACCTGATCTTTACAACAGAAAATGTTGTAGGAGCGCGCTTTACTGTAGAAAAAAATATTGTTGCATTTAAGAAAACTGATCGATGGTGCTCCACAATGCACGTCCATCAGTATAATATCTTGTGCTGCAATGAATCAGTAAGCAGAAAGATGGCTATACCAGTGTTGCGCTAATTTTTACTCCAAGGTGATTGATCCAAAATATCATCATATACCTTGATGACAGCCTAACCTGCGGAGATTTGCTATCAATTAGCCAATGACTTTCACAAAATATAAAAACAAGAAAGATTTGTTTTCATTTTTTCACTCTAAGATACTGTAAGCTCATCCAAATCAAATGTCTTTGTTAATTTGGTTATTAAATTTGACATCTCCATCAACCTCAAACGGAAGAAGCAGAAAAAGTGGATTGTCAGAAAAGCATGCTCTAAGATTAAACTAAGAAAGTGGTCTACGTAATTAAACTCCTATGATATAAATCTGCATGCACTTTGTATGTTAAAGCATGTATATGCAAACTCCCCTTATTTAAACAGCGAGAGCCTATTCAGCGCACCCGGGTGCGCTGTCTAATTTTCGTTAAACAGCATGTTGCAGCAGCTGGTCTTGCACCTTCACCTTCTTTCAACAGCTAGACATGGCCACATTGTTTTCCAGAAGTATTGTTTTCCTGCCAATGGTGTTTATGTTGATGGTCCTAACCATGTCCGAAGCCAAAACACATGTTCGCATCATCAACAATTTACCGGACAACATGGACCTTACCGTTCATTGTAAATCCGGGGACAATGATCTCGGCACCCAAGTGCTCTCCTACCTCAGCTCCTATGAATTTCCTTTCAATCCAAACTTTGGGGGACAACACAGTTTTACTGCTCTATGGCGTGGCCGTCAAACTTGCACTATTTTGATATTTACATTCACAGAAGGGATTACAAATGTTATTGGAGCAAACACGTTTGTATGTGGCGTGTAACACCACAAGGTCCCTGCGTAGTGACGGACCTACCTAATAACAAGACCATTTGTTATGTCTGGAATAAAGACTAGCTGTTTGAAGATAGCTGTTTCTATAGAAAATATGAAGCAACTTGTAAACTCGACCACGATATGTTCCTTGGGAGTTGGGAGTGGTTAACCTCTCGTCGTCTATCCAGGCAATAAGCCAATAACTAAAGCCTCTGGCAGATGTAAAGTTTCGATCCTTTGGAGTAATAGTGTGTGCTTCTGTGATTTCTATTATTCGTACGAGATAACCAAGACAGATTCGACTAAGCTTTCTAGTTAATTTTGCTTCTAGGGTACTTTTCAGGCCATTAGATAAACCTCTTTTGTTTTGTTCAATCATTGCTTCAATACTTTTTGAAAGGCAGCAAGACAAAGAGTTCATCTGTAGAGGGATATGCCGCCTCTCCTCGGGTAGTACTGAGTATATGGGCACAATGCCGGTAAATACCACCACCAGCTATCTCTTATGTGCTCTGAAGTTGTTTTGTTCCACAACTCAGAGATGGACAAAACACTGTTGCAGTGCTTTATTTTGTTGACATCCTTTCTTTTCTAGAAAAACAATCCAAAACAACAGAGTACAAATTGTATGTATACATAAAAAATTCTTCTTGAGACGGATCCCTTTTGATAAAAACCAAGGAGATAATACCCAAGGATTGCTAGCATCTTGAAATGTAACAATGAAGAAAACAATAACATATAAGAGTTCCTACTATATGGTTAACAACTAATCTCAGTAAAACTACTTGCAGGCTGAATTCTGGGTGAATCACAATAAGCATAGTTTGACCTCCAATGCCAACAGGTCACATGGATGGAAAGAACATGTCCATAATTCCGGAAAAAAGATAGTCCATCTTTACGTATTAATGGTGTTTCTTACCACCCTTCTTACCTTTGTTCTTTCCACCTCCCTTCTTTCCACCACCCTTCTTTCCAAATCCCTTCTTTGGACCTGTGAAGTTCACATGGGCACCACCATCCCTATCTCTGGATGATCTCGGACGTAACAAATGTTTCACATCAAGGACACCATTTTTGAAGTAACCTTCACTTGCTCTTAGAACCCTATCCTCAGGCCTTCGCTTCTCCACAGATCTTTTCGACACACCTCCGGATTTTCCTCCAAAACGTCCAAGAATCATGTTCTGTAGTAATTGAGTTAGTTCAAGTTGACCAAGCTAGTAACATTCATGAGAAGGGTTATAGAAGAGAATAATCACCTCTTGCAGCTGCTTTTGCTCCCTGTCCTTTTGTTTCTTCATGACCACTCTTGCTATACTTAGAGGTAGTCTCTGCTTCTTTGGAGGCTGTTTCAAGAACAAGCACACATGAATGCTTTAGAAAGCTTATAAAGCTACGCAACTACAGTGAAATGAGATGGTATTACTTAGTGCACAGCGGACGACCATTTCTAATCAATGATATCCCCCGAGGACTACTTGCGACATGAAGCACATTTCCACTTGTGTATTATATTAGAATTTAGAGAGGAAATCTTAATGCAATAAACTAAACATCACAGTGAACCAAGAGCCCACCGGAAAACAATCAAAGGTATGAAAATAATTAATGGTTCTTACGTATCTATTCACTCAAATTCTATCTGGTGACATTAAAGAATGATAAGTTTTTAAAAATAAAAATAAAAACTTAATTCTACAAGTAGGGCCAGTGCAAGACCCATCAAAAGGAGTATTCCCAGGGAATTCAGCACAGCATACAACATAAACTACATCAGCCCACAATCCACCTTATACCATAAGATTGGGAAAAATAGGTTAGGATTCAAAGCCACTAACAAGTCAATACTGAAAATTATTTTTTTATTCCCACAAAAAAGACTAACTTCCTCTCTTTCAATTTTTTCTTTCCAAATATGTTAAACCCTAAAAAACCTCGATCCTTTCTTCTTCTTTTTTGCAATGAAAAAACCTCAGTTCTTCCCTCCACAAAAAGGTGATAATATCTAAACACATAACAGACAAAAATGTAGGAACATCAACTTCAATCTCACTTCCTGAAATAACCTGTGCATATAAGCCTCAAAGCAATCAAACATGAAAACAGGATATTCCATCAGGAATCACCTTCCTAGTGAAACCATCTCCTCATAAAAAATGTCAGTCTATCACCTCATTGGTGCATTACATGATTTGCATAAAATAAGGGACACAACTGTACCTTTCCACCTAGAGCAACCACCTTCTTGTTCTCCAACTCCTTCCTCTCCTTCCATGTCATTTGAGAAGAGCCTGAAATGCACACATGATGAAATCACCAAACTAGCATTAACAAAAGTAAAGAGGCACAAGAATGCATTTATGCAAGCATATGAACTTTTTCTATCTCATTACTTTTACATATAGCTTTCATCCACCAATTGTGAATAATGTACTCCAACCTTTGTGGACTAATTCTCAAATAGCTATAAATTAAATTTGGTGACACTCGTTGTAATCAACTTGTAAGGAGTATTCAGAATCCTATAGGAGTTCTGAAGACCAGAATTACAGCAATGGCTTCTCATTTTCTTGTTTTTGCATGAAAAACAGAGGCAGCAACATATGACGTTTTAAGGTGATGAACAGTAGGGTTCAACAGGTTGACCCAGGTTGGAGCCCAGATCTGCAAAGCAGCTTTGGGATTTATGGGTATAAAAAAACAAACAAAATTATTTTGAGGAAGAATAAGAGAGTGTGAGTAAAAGAGCTTCCGCCTTGAGTGCAGATTTTCTCTGCTTAACAGGCATCAATTACTGCAGTCTAGGTTTAAGCTGTTCGCTCCTCTAAGAGTTTCATGTAAGATTCCTAATCTAGTAATCTACCATTTGGTTTAGTATCTTCTAGTAAAATTTGGTTTCTTTCAAACCAGAATCTACTAAACCCTACACAAAATTAAAACTACGCCTACACATTCACATAGCATGGGCATCATGTGCAAAAGAAACACATGTAAACAAGAAAGGAACAGGGTTCGATAGGTCAAACAAATGGTGCTATCCACAGTTTCACACTAACATATTATTTCAGTAAGATTGTTCAAAAAAACTCAATTCTAATATTAATGAGTAAGATTGTGGGGCTCAGTTACTAGGTTTGTGCCAATGCAGGCAAGCACCATTCTCCAAACGGTGGTAGCATATATATTCTCTTATCCGTGTAGCGTGTCACAATAAGGAATAGAGGGATCATTAAATATGAATATTATTTTCTGGCTGAGGAAATGACTGGCACAACAAATAACGGTAAGAAATAATTAAGCAGAGTGGATCAGGTCATTAAATTAGGACATACTTTTCATCCTATCATGGATCTGCTATTGTAATATCATTTTCTACCATACAAAAATATAATATTTGCATTCCTGTTTCCAAATATATAGCACCAAGTAACATATTAGAAATTGAAAAGTGACATAGTAAGAGATGAACGAATAAAAAGAACTCTGAGCAGAGAAGGAGCTTTTTAATATTTTTAAACTATAAAAACGTTGGCTCCATAAAATGTGACACTGGGACCCAAAAAAAATTGTAGAATTTCTTTTTTCTCAATCAACCATTCACAAACAAGAGTAGTGTGACCCAATTTAAATATCCTCCACAACCCTCGACACCAATGAGACCCATCAAAGTTATATCTTTGCAATTACGTATCTGAGACCAAGATTCTAAGAAGAAGAAAAAGAAAACAAAGACCAAAATTAAGCTGTTCACAATCCTAACTAGACAAATTGATCTGTTCATGAAGATCCCTCTTAAGTTTTGAATTCAACTTCATCTAAGCAGAGTTTTAAATTCAACTGCATCTAACCATGGTTAAAGTCTAAACATCTTGAGAGACAAAGTCTTTAAAAACCTCCTTGCTGCAGTCCAATTAGATTGTTTCAGTCCTTAATAATAACTTGGACACATATTTGATTCGACTGAACCTCTAGAGTGGCTTCTCATTTTCTAATTTTTCCAGGGAAAATGGAGGCAGCAAGTAGCATATATTATTTTAGGGTGCTAATCTGTAGGGTTCAACAGGTTGACCAAGCTTGGAGCCCAGTTGTGGAAAGCAGCTTTGGGATATAGGTAATTTAAACAAACAAACAAAAAATTGAGGAAGAAAAGCGATTGGGAATAAAAGAGCTTTTAGCTCGAGTGCAAATTTGCTCTCTTTATGGGGATCAATTACTGCTGTCTAGTTTAAAGTTTTGTTTGTTTCTCTTAGAGTTTCCTGTAAGATTTCTCATCTACCATTTGGTTTCAGTATCTTCTACTGAATAATAATAAATAACAGCTATATATATATAAGTGGAAATCCGCACCGTAAGAATAAATGCGGACATCCGCATCTGAGAAAATCTGTATACCAGAGCTTCTCAGCTGCGGACGTCCGCATTTATTCTTACGGTGTGGATTTCCACTTTACACTAGCTTTTCAATCGAATTTTCACATCTCCACCGTATAGTCTTTAGATACTAATGTATAGATCATCTCTACAAAATTTGAGCCAATTTAGTTATCATTAAGGCACTCAAAACTGCGTTTTTCTGTTATAAACACGAACGGTTCAAGTTCGACAGAATTATGTTCATCCATTGGTTTAATCGAGTTTGAGTGCCTTAATGATAACCAAATTGGCTAAAATTTTGCAGAGATGATCTATACATTAGTATCTAAAGACTAGACGGTGGAGATGTGAAAATTCGATTGAAAAGTGAGTGTAAAGTGAAAATCCGCACCGTAAGAATAAATGCGGACATCCGCCTGAGAAAATCTGTATACATATATATATATATATATGTGTGTGTGTGTGTGTGTGTGTGTGTCTAGAATTTACTAAAATTTGCAAGAATTGCAACTATGCCTACACATGACCATAGCATGGGCATCAATTGCAAGAGAAACACATGTGAACAAGAAAAGAACAGGGAAACCCAGTGTTGCTGCAAGACCCTCCACACGTTTACTAGTTCATTGGTGCAGTTAACAGTTCCACACTAACATATCATTTCAATGAGATTGTTCAAAGAAACTCCATTCTAATATTAATATTGTGAGGCCTAGTTAGTAGGGAGTGTGCAAATGCAGGCGGCCACCATTTTCCTAATAACTGTAACATACATATTCTCTTATCCGTGTAGCGTTTCACAGTTACAAAGATAAGGATTATTAAATATGATTATTTTTTCTTAGCTCAGTAAATGACGGAGGCACAACCTACAACGGTAAGAAACAATAAGGACAAACTTTGCCATCCCCTCATGGATCTGCTATTGTAATACCATTTCTAACTAAAGATATAAGGTTGCACAAAGATTAGAAAACGATCTTTGTGTTCCCGTTTCCGAATATATAGCACCAAGTAGCATATAAGAAGTTGAGAAGAAGACATGGTAACAGATGAACAAGTAAAAAGGACTCTGCACAGAGAAGGAGCTTTGCAGCATATTTACGAGACCACTGCCTCCACAAAATTTGACAATGGGACCCAAAAATTAGAAGAATTTATGTGTTCTCAATTAACTTTTCACAACAAGAGAAGCATGACCCAATTTAAGTATCCTCCACAACCCTCAACACCGAAGAGACCCATCAATCTAATATCTTGGTATTTATATATCAGAGACCTATGGATATAAAGAAGAAAAGAAAACAAAGACCGAAATTGAGCTGTTCATGTCCCTAACTAGACAAATGACAATTCAGTTCATGAAGATCCCTGCATATTTTTGAACTCAACTTCATCGAACTAGAGTTTTGAGTTCAAATGCATCAAACCATGTTTGAAGTCTAAACTTCTTGAGAGACGAAGTCCTTATAGTCCAACTAAACCGTTTCAGTCCTAATAAATAACTGGTATTCACATATGATTCCACTGAACCTCTAGAGTTCACCAAATGCCATATACCTGGAAACAGAAAATCCAACCTTGGCCACGCCACACGGCTCGTTTAAGCCTAGCAGCCTATACATAAACAAAGTTACCTAATTGGATATACTAACCATAGGACCATTGATTTTATAACAACCACTCAGTAATGCACTCTTGACACCCATCCCCGAAATTAATCGCAATAGCAAGACCAAAACACCAAAACACAACTGATACATGTAGAGCTTTGACTAGCTTATGATAAAGGAAGCAGTAACAGATTTTCATGAAAGTGGAAAGAAAAGGTGAGTTATACATACCCAGGAGCTCAATACGCTTGTAAATCTCCCTCATGTCCGTTCTGAGGTCGTTCGAGTCCAATTCTTGGTCCTTGGTGTGTGGATTTTGGTTGTTTCTACCCATTGGTCTCGTAGAGGATCGCCCTCTTTCGCCTCCTCCCTTGTTCTTGTGCATCTTTTTTAACCGGTTGGAATAAATTGGAGGGGAAAAGAGAGAGCGAAGTGGGTATGGAAAACGGAGCCCTGAGAAGCTCTTTGGTTTGCGATGCCGTCAGAACAAGTAGCGAAACAAGGTTTCAATGACCTGTCGCGGAACGACGCCGTCTCGGCAATTCTAGAAAACAATAACTAGCTAGGACAGAACCCCAAATTATTTTTTTAACCAGAATATAAAATCATTTATATTAACCAAAGAAAATGTAGGATACAATATGAACGTTTTTTTTTAAAAAAATAATAATAAATTATTAATAACTCACACACCTGTCTGTAGGGAGGTTTGAACCTATAACCTTAAAGTTGTTAGTTAAATTGTCAAAACTCACCCCGAATTTCACCCTGAAATCCGAGGTAAATTATACGGGGTTCACCTTAAAGGAAAATTTACCGAAAATTCGGCATAACCTCCCTTAAAAATAAACCACCCTAACCTGAAAATTTCAGATAAACACTTCTATAATAAACCAACCATTCTCAACTCCTGGAGCCATCCGCTCTCCACAATCACATCCACCACAACATTTAATAATTTCCAAATCCAACACATAAACATTCAACTGATTGATTAAAAGCCAACCTCCAAATATTCTAAAATATATTCCTGAGTCTTAACACATAACCCAAATTATCATACAATATTCCCAAGGTAATCAAAGCTACTAAAACTAGGGAAGCAAGAAAATACACTGGTAGGTTAACAGGTAACCTACTGGTGAAAAGTGGTGATGATGTTGGTAACTATGTCTCGCCTCCTACTAGTACCGACCCGAACTCTGCAGACTGAGCATTTTTTAAAACGAAGGACCCAAAGGAAAACATTCGAAAACGTTATAATGAGTGTACAAAAATAAATTTAATAAAATGAACAAATAAAAATATTTATGTTTTCCCAAATAATTTCCAAAGAACAACGGATGCATGTCTTAAACGATAAAACTTTTAACTCATAAAATATCGAGCATCTCAAGCTCTAATAAAAATCAGTATATATTTACACACGTCCATACTGTCACGCCCCCAAACCGAACCAATATTATATGGAAATATGGTGCCCGAACTTGCGACGTGAGTTAAAACAAATAAAATTTTCTCGAATAATTTATTAGAAGAAGAAATATATATGTCTGAATAATACTTTTATTAGAAAGCGTAAACATTATAATTTTACAATACGAGAGTTTTAGCAAGAGTATATAAGACATTACATTTATTCTCAAAATAGCAATAGAAAACATTCTTTTATTTAGTGGGTTCATCCCATTCCCCAAACATCTATTTGTTACCCGAAAACAAGAATGTGTAGTATCATGAGTAACACAGACCCAGTAAATACAGCTTACATTCTTATAATAATGTGTCTTATAAGAAACCAGAAATAAACACAACTAAGTAAAAATGTACCAAGAATCATTTTTATTTGTTCATATCGATTCTTATTTATGCGCACACACACACACACACACACACATATACAAGCGTGAATAAATTCATCCATGTGAATATTTAGAAAACTGGTAATAAATCACAAAGATCACGTGTTAGGTCCACTATACCAAAGCACGGATAAGCCGCAGCATACCAAGGACAATACCAGAATATGTATACTCAATGTCGACACTTTCTTCCTATGAGTATAATAGTGCACTATTTGTAGGGACTAGGGTCTAGGCTAACTCCATAAATCACATAACACTTTTACAAGTAATTCACTTAAGCATGGGGTAATACTAATCACACTGCTTCACATTTCCAAACTTAATTACGTCAAAAGAGTGTAGCAAACTTTAGTAAGTAAGATAACTACTTCAATACCAACAAAGTATATAAGCTTATATCAATATACTTAAAAAATTATAATAACTCAATATATACACAAAATAAGCAATTTAATAAACCTGAAAGTAAATGTGCAATAAAGTAAATGTACTTTAAATTAAATAAACAGAAAATATTAGTTAGTAGTCAAAGAATTAGTAGTCATATTTCTCATAGTGAGGGAAATCCTTGTCCAAAGAACCATCAACTTTTCATTTTCATATCTCATTCAATTTATGTCCAAATTAGGCAAGTGAGAATTCCATTTCCAAGGATTTTTCATAAGGAATCCAATGGGATAAGTCATATAATCCAGTTCGAAGTCATAGAGTCCAGAAATGGTGAAAAACAGTAACAGTGCAGAAAGCTGATATCCTTTATATTACCTTTGATGTCTAAGTCTTTATGTGCTTTATATTTTACCATTGCTTCTGAAACTTTCCAGATTTAAAATAGAGGTCCTAAGCTTCAATTTGATATAAAGTTTGTACAAAAAGGAGCGAGATATGAATTTTTGAAGTTGTGGTAGTTGTAAAAGATTTTCAGCGAGTTTATTAGTTTGGAAGTTTGATTAGCCATAACTTGTTCATTTCCAAACCATTTTAAGTGATTCAAAAGCCTAAACTGAAGCATTTTTCATGAAAAATCTAATATTGTGATCAAATTTATAAAGTGATATTTAATTATATATGAAAATATAAGTTTCTAGAAAACATACTCTTTTCCATTTTATCCATAGTTATGCATTTTGATAATCTTAAAGACAAAAGAGTATAGGAATGTAACCATGTACTTACTCTTAAATTTCAGAGGTGAAGTGAGGGTTTTGGTGTTGATACAAGGTTAGACTTCTTTGACAAAGAGAGAACTTCTCAAGAGAAAAAGAGTGAAGGGTAGGATTTTGGTGTGGGAGCTTTTCTATTCAACTAAGGAAGTTTGTGATCATCTTAACGTTTGATCTTGGAGTGTGAAGAAAAGATGTTGCAGCTCCCAAGTATAAATAGGCCATGAAGCATCCATTGAAAATTATTTTCCACCAATTTTATTTGACTTAAAATACCAAACATTAAATTGGAGTGATAGTCTAGCTAGTTAGGGTGATTGTTCACAAAGGAAACCAAATAGTAAGAGGGGTAAAAGAAAAATCAGCTAGTACATGAATCTATATATGAGGTATACCTTATATATGTATTGACATGAATCTATAGATACACAAATATTTATATATGTGTGTATATATATATATATATACACACACACTCAAGCTAATAAGTAAAGGAATATGATGTTTCCCTTTCTTATGCTCTTGTAAATGTGTTAGTAATAATTAAGATTAGAATAGTATGCATGATAAAAGCTGTCACGCCCCGGTTCTTAAGTTACTTTACGGTTATTTACTTTGGTATTATTTTGGTCTTTTACCGTTTTAAGTAACCGTTTACTATTTAAGACTCCAAAAGTTGACTTTTACTTCTGTTTGGAATTTGGGAAAACTTTCTTCATGAAAGTCGTAGAGGATGTTATTACGAGTTCGTAGATATGCTGTGTGTTAAAATTGGAGTTAGCATGGTAAACTTATCAATTAAAAAGGTAAGTTTTATTAGGGTATTATTTTAGGGTGTTAAATTTTGGAGTTGAGTTATGTTTTTGGGTTATGTTTAAGTTGGACCGGGCCATTGTTTTGGTCAAAGCCCAAAATCATTTCTCTCTCTCTCTCTCTCTCTCTCTCTCTCTCTCTCTCTCTCTCTCTCTCTCTCTCTCTCTCTCTCTCTCTCTCTCTCTCTCTCTCTCTCTCGATTCCCTCTCCCTCTGCCCGATTTTCTTCCCGGTCGTCCACCTCCGTCCGGCCACCAGAGACCGCCGGACCGGTCCCGTTCGGACCCCCTCTGTTTCCTCTCTCTTTCCGGGTCGGTGACTGCGCGCGGGACGCCGCCGAGCGGGAGGAAACCGCTTCTAGCAGCCCGACTATCTCGTCGCCGGAAATTGCTTCTCCGTCAACCATAGCCGGAGCGGCTTAGCTCGTTGGAAAGCCCTTCTCCCATGCAGCAACCCCTCCAAAGGACTCCCTCCCTCTTGAGCTAGGTAAGGAGAAATATGGAGTTGAAATTCTAGGGCTTATTAGATGTTTTCGTTCGATTGGCATAGTTAGGCTTGGAATTGGTGTTTGTGCTAGTTAGGAAAGTTGTAGAGGAGATTGAGAGGAAGATGCTGTTAAAATTCGGTAGCTATTGGAAGTCGCCGGAGTCGGCCGGCGGCGGCGCCGCTGCTGTTTTGGGAAATTTTATGATTTTAGATGTGGAGAATTAAGGGGAGGTTAATGATGTGAATTTAGTAATTTTTGGAGGAATTTTGGATAGGTTTGGGATTTTTCGAAGTTTGGTATTTTAGCCATTAATTGGGATAGAATCCGGCCGTTAGATTATTGTTGTTTCGGCCATAGAAGGTGGATTTAAGGCCGCCGATATTGGTGGTGAAGTTGGACGGTATCAATTTTAAGATTTGCAAAGTTGGGCAAGAATGAGAATAGATAATGCCACATTTAATTTTGCTTATTTTTATATAAGCGTTGGTATATAGTTGAGGATTTGATTATGTTCTTGAATCAGGACGTGAGGAAGCTCGAGCAGAAGAGGCTTCAGACCGACTTCAGACTTAGGCCTAATTTGTGAGTAGACTCTTGGTTTAAATAATGTGCATGCAATTGTTTATTTGGTTGAAGCATTGGTCGTCATTTTTATTTGACGATTTTACTCATTGTGGTTAGTTACCGAAAATGGGATTTTCGGTAAATTATATTATATTTTTAAGGAGAGTATTTATATAAATGCTAGCTAGCGATATGTGTTTTTGCACTTTAATGACATAGTATATAACTGCATTATGGTGTGACGTGAGCGTTGGACGCAAGCGTAGTAGCCTTATATGAGTGTTTAATTCATATAGGGGGTATGGGCACATATTTATACACCCGTTTGTCCACCTTAATGGCGTAGTGTATCACCGCATTAAGGCGTGACGTGAGCGTTGGACGCGAGCGTAATAGCCCTATATAGATTATTATTAATTTATATAGGGAGTAGGGGCGAGTGTAAATACATACATATTTTAATATATAGTTTTGAGCTGAAGAGGCTCGATATTTATGAGATAAGAAATTTATCATTTAAGGCATGCATTCGTTTTCTTTGAATTAAAAATTGAGAAAGCATAAAATGTTGAAAAACATTTTCTTTATTTATTTTTGTCCACTCACTCTAATTTTTGCGAATGTTTTTCCCCTGGGCTCTTCGTTTTAAAAATGCCCAATCTGCAGAGTTCGGGTTAGTACGAGTAGGAGACGACGAGGCATAGTTACTCATTTCTCAGCCACATTTCACCAGTAGGTTACCAGTTTAACCTACTAGGATATTTTCCGGCTCCTCTAGTGTTTAGTAGCTCTGAATACTCTTTGGGGTTTGTCGTATAATTTTTCTGGTGGTGTGGTAAGATATATGTTTTATTTTAGAATATACAAAGTTTGTAATTGTTATATTCTCACTTTCGTATAATTGTGGGTTGATTTGGATGATGCTCATTAATATTTAGGAAAGTAACACTTTAGTTTTCTAGGTTAGGGTTGTCCATTTTCAAGGGAGGTTTACCTAGCTTATCGGTAAATTTTCCCCACAAGACTTACTTCGGGTTTCAGGGTGAAATTCGGGGTGGGACTTGACAGTTGGTATTAGAGCTTTAGGTTTCATTTCCTGCCTCCTTAGTACTATCATATTTGCCTAAGAAGCACGTAGTTTCTATAGAGTGGTGATCCGACCGCGGCAGATTCACTAGCATTTTATGCTTTGGATGCTATGTGTTATTGGGTATGTGTGATAGATTTTGTTAGTCTTGTGTACAGACTTTTTCTTTTGGTCAGCAGCAGTTTTCTGGGTGCTTTGAGTGTGGTAGTCTGGACCATTTCAAGAGAGATTGTCCCTTATTGGCTTAGAGGACCACCCCCACTCCTACTCAACCAGCCGGTCAGTCTGCAGCCAGAGGCTCCAGTAGTGGTACTCATGGCAGTTCAGCAGCCAGGGGTGGCTCTCAGCAGGGTAGTGGTCAACGTGGACGTCCCATGACTCGTGCTAGACTTCTTGCTATGACTCAACAGGAGGGTCGTACTTCTCCAGATGTCATCATTGGTACGTTATTAATTTTTGGTCAGCCAGCTTTTATTTTAATTGGTCCCGGAGCCACGCATTCATTTATGTCTAGTATATTTGCCCTCCATACCAATGTGCCATCATTGTCTCTTCCAGGCGAGTGGCATGTGTCTCTACCCTCCGGTGAGGTGATGAGAATAAATTAGGTGTTTAGTGGTTGTGAAGTATTGGTGGAATGGACTAAGTTTAAGGCGGATCTAATCCCTTTAGATATTGTGGAGTTTGATGTGATCTTGGGAATGGACTTTTTAGAGGCTTATAGAGCTATGGTAGATTGTTTCCGAAAATAAGTGGTGCTTCGAAGTCCAGATGGATTTGAGGTTGCATTTCAAGGAGAAAGAGATGTTATCTCGAGTTGCTTGATATCAGCTGTTACTGCTAGGAAATTGTTAAATAAAGGTTGTCTGGCATATTTAGCTCACATTGTGGATACAAGTATGGGAGTGTTGGGAGTAGAGGATATTCCTGTAGTAAGAGAGTTTCCAGATGTTTTTCCCAAGGAGTTGCTTGGTTTGCCTCCTGTAACGGAGATAAATTTTTCTATCGAGTTACTTCCTGAAACTATGCATATCTCACAGGTACCTTACAGAATGGCTTCAGCAGAATTGAAAGAGTTGAAGACTCAACTGCAGGAGTTGGTAGATAAGAGTTTTATTCGGCCTAGTAGGTCTCCATTGTCACATTCCGGTTCTTAAGTTAATTTACGGTTATTGACTTTTGATTACTTTGACTTTTTACCGTGTTGAGTAACCGTTTACTACTTAAGGACTCTAAAGTTGACTTTTTCTTCCGTTTGGAATTTGGGAAAACTTTCTTCATGAAAGTTGTAGAGGACATTAATACGAATTCGTAAACATGCTATACGTTAAAATCGGAGTTAGCATGAAAAAGTTATCAACTAAAAGGGTAAATTTTGAGTTGGTAAAAAGGGGGTAAATATTTAGTGGTTATAATTTTTGGGGTTTAAGTTATTGGACCGGGTGTGGGCAGCCCAACACCCCCCGATTCTCTTTATCTCTCCCTCTTTCTTCTCTCTCTCCTTCTCCCGAAGTTTCCCGACCCGCCGGCTTCACCACCTTCGTCCGCCGCCGTCCAGCCACCACCGACCGCCGGACTGGTCTCGTTCGGACCCCTGCCACCTCCTCTCTCTTCCTAGGCCAGTAACCGGCCGTGTAACGCCTCCGTCGGAGTTCCGTCCTCCGGCCACCATAGGCTGAGATTTTTGGCTCAACTTGTAGCCCTCATCTAGGTGAGTAATCCCTCAAGAGGAATCGGCTAAATTCGATTTCGTTAGGGTGGTTTGTATAATTACAAGTTCTAGGGATTTATGGATGTTTTGATTCGATTACCCTAGTTAGTCTTAGAATTGGACTAAGTGCTAGTTATGAAAGTTGTTGGGTATGATGAGAGGATTATTCTGTTAAAATTTGAGAAGCATTGGAGGTTGCCGGAGAGCAGCTGCCGGCCGCCGCTGCCCGCGGAGCAGACGGCGCCGCCGCCCCTTAGGGGCTGTTTTTCATGTTTTTAAGATGGTATTAAGGAGAGGAGTTTAATGAAGTATAGTTTGGAATTTTTGGAGGAGTTTTGATAACGTTGGGGATTTTTCGATGGTTAAGGATTTTGGCGGTGTTTAGAATGGAATATCGGTAGTTTGGTTAGCCGGTTTAAATTTGCGTATAAGGTTAATTTTTGGTTATCGGTGATGGTGGTGAATCTTGAGATATAATGGGTTAGGGATGGAGGAAGAGGATTGATTTTAGACCATTAATTTTATGGAATTATTTATTGAAGTTTATTGTTGAATGAGAATTAATATTAATTATTGTTCAGGACGTGAGGAGGATCATTTGGAGGAAGCATCGGGTCGTCGGCAGGCATAGCCAAGCACTGTGAGTGGACCTTTGATTTGAATGTTATGCATGCACTATAGTATATTTAATTTTCAAAGGCATATTGAAGATTTAATATTCTCTTGGAGTAATGAGTTCCATTTATTTATCGGGAACTCTCTTGAGCATTTTATTTAACATGTGGGACATGTCAGATGATTTATTTTATCACGCAATATTTTTAGGTACAGTTGGGAACTGTACTGAGTTCAATGGATTTAATTATTTTCGGTTTTATTTTGATGACCTCGGGATTTATAAATGATTACCGAAAATGAGATTTTCTGTAGTTCTCCATCATAATTTAATTGTTTATTTGAGGCATAATGATTTTGACTTGAAGAATATTTTAGCGAGTATTTTCGAGTGGAGATACTATTATTTATGATTTATATTTGATATCGAAATCTCGCTTATATTTATAAGTTTGAGAATATTTTGACGTGTAAGACACGTCATTGAGTTTATTATAATGTCTTATGATGATTTTCAAATACGGTTGGGAACCGTACCATTCGTATGATCTTGGGGAAGATCAGTGAAGTTATGCGTTTTCGTATGTTATTAGTCACCTTAATATATGGTCGATTATATGGATTATTGCTCGCTAGCCATTATATAGCGGTCCTCATCATATGTGAGTAGAGCGCTTAGCGTGGGATGCTATTATAGTCTTACCAGCGGTCCTCATCATATGAGAGTTGAGCGCTTAGCGTGGGACGCTATCATAGCCTGTGAGGCTCCTTTTTACATGGTGATAACTTTCCCTTTATTTTAATCTTCTCAGTTCCGTATTTGATTAACCAGCGGGGCTGGTTCGTCCATTTATTTATGAGATTCCGGATTTAAAGTTAAATGTTCATCAAAGTTGCGAGCAGCAAGGTTTTAAAGTTTAAATGTGGGAAAGTAGTGAAAATTACGTTTTGTTAAATGAATTTTTTTTTTGTCTACTCACTCTAACGTTTTTAATTACTTTCCCCTGGGCCATTTGTTTGCAAATGCCCAGTTTGCAGGCTAGGTTAATTTGAGGTCGAGCGTACATGGAGTCGAGGCTTAGTCCAATAGTCAGAAGCTGCTTCCGCTTCGTCTTTATTCATGGTTATTCTTTCCTTATTAGATATGCTCTGATAACCAGTTAGTGATCTAATGCTGACTTTGTTGTTTAGTATAGAAATGTTAAGTTGGATTTTCAGGTAAGGGTTGTCCATTTTCAAGGAAGGTTTAGCCGAATTTTCGGTAAATTTTCCTTGAAGGTGGACCCCACAGGATTTACCACGGGTTTCAGGGGGAAATCCGGGGTGGGTCCTGACATCCATGGGGTGCTCCGGTGTTGTTTGTTAAGAAGAAAGATAGCACCATGAGACTATGTCTTGATTATAGGAAGCTAAATCAAGTCACGGTGAAGAATAAATATATGTTGCCCCGTTTTGATGATTTATTAGATCAGTTGAGGGGTGCTTCTGTTTTCTCAAAAATTGACTTGAGATCTGGTTATCATCAGTTGCGGATCCGAGAGAATGACATAGCCAAGACTGTTTTTCGATCACGCTATGGTCATTATGAGTTTGTGATGATGCCTTTTGGACTTACCAATGCACCCGCTGCGTTCATGGATCTCATGAATAGGGTGTTTAGTCCATATCTTGACCGCTTCGTGATCGTATTCATAAATGAAATTTTGGTTTACTCATGAAGTAAAAAGGAGCATGCCAAACATCTAAGAATGATATTGCGGACTTTGAGAAATGCTCAGTTATATGCCAAGTTCAGCAAGTGTGAATTTTGGCTGGATAAAGTGGGGTTCTTGGGTCATGTAGTTTCGGCTGAAGGTGTTAGTGTGGATCCCTAAAAGGTGGAAGCAGTGTCAAATTGGAGAAGACCCACTACTGTGACGGAGATTCTTAGTTTCTTGGAATTAGCAGGCTATTATCGACGCTTTTTGCAAGACTTTTCAAAGATTGCTGCTCCACTTACCAGATTGACCAAGAAGGGAGTTAAATTCGAATGGTCAGATCAGTGTGAGCAAAGTTGTCAAGAATTAAAGAATCTCCTGACTAGTGCTCCTGTTTTAGCACTTCCGGATGATAGTGGGGAGTATGTGGTTTATTGTGATGCTTCTAAACGAGGTTTAGGCGGGGTATTGATGCAACATGATCGAGTTATTACCTACGCTTCTAGGCAATTGAAGCAGCATGAGGTGAATTATCTCAATCATGATTTAGAGCTTGCAGCAATAGTTTTTTACTCTCAAGTTGTGGAGACACTATCTTTATGGAGCCAAGTGTCAGATTTTTACAGATCACAAGAGTCTTCGGTATGTGTTCACTCAAAGAGAGTTAAATATGAGGCAGAGAAGGTGGATGGAATTAATCAATGATTATGATTGCACTATTGAGTATCATCCTGGAAAAGCTAATGTGGTAGCTGATATGCTGACGCTCTTAGTCGAAATCCCACCATATCTTTGTCTCACCTGAGTATGGTTAGAGTTCCACTTCTTTTTGAGTTGCAAGCTACAAGGGTGGATTTAGCGGTGGATGAAGTGGGTGCCTTGGTAGCTAGTTTCCATGTGAGGCCAGTTTTGGTTGATAAAGTGCGAGAGGCGCAGTATCATGATCTTTCCATTGTTCGGTTGATTGAAAGAGTAGCGAATGGAGCTCCGTGGATTTTTCGGTAAGAATAGATGGAACTTTATTGTTCAAAAATAGACTTTGTGTTCCAAAGAGAAATGAAGAGTTAAAGATAGAGATAATGGAGGAAGCTCATAGTTCTGCATATGTTGTTCATCCGGGTAGTACAAAAATGTATCGGACTTTGAAGGATTATTATTGGTGGCCAAACATGAAGAGGGAAATGGCAGTTTTTGTAAGTAGGTGTTTGATCTGTCAACAAGTGAAAGCTGAAAGGTAGAAACCTTTAGGATTGCTTAAGCCGTTGCCTATTCTAGTGTGGAAGTGGGACCACATCACCATGGATTTTGTTTTCAGTTTACCTCATACCCGTGAGGGGCATGACTCACCAAATCTGCACATTTCTTGCCAGTGGGAAAGAAGTATACACTGGATAAATTGGCTGAGCTTTATGTGAATGAGATTGTGAAACTTCATGGTCTACCGGAATCAATAGTGTCGGATCGGGATCATAGATTTGCTTCTAAATTCTGGGGAGCTCTTCAGGCAGCTTTACGGTTATTTACTTTGTTATTATTTTGGTTTTTTACCGTTTTAAGTAACCGTTTACTATTTAAGACTCCAAAAGTTGACTTTTGCTTCTTTTTGGAATTTGGGAAAACTTTCTTCATGAAAGTCGTAGAGGATGTTATTACGAGTTCGTAGACATGCTATGCGTTAAAATCGGAGTTAGCATGGTAAAGTTATCAATTAAAAAGATAAGTTTTATTGGGGTATTATTTTGGGGTGTTAAATTTTGGAGTTGGGTTATGTTTTTGGGTTATGTTTAAGTTGGACCGGGCCATTGTTTTGGTCAAAGCCCAAAATCATTTCTCTCTCTCTCTCTCTCTCTCTCTCTCTCTCTCTCTCTCTCTCTCTCTCTCTCTCTCTCTCTCTCTCTCTCTCTCCTGATTCCCTCTCCCTCTGCCTAATTTTCTTCCCTGTCGTCCGCCGCCGTCCTGCCACCAGAGACAGCCGAACCGGTCCTGTTCGGACCCCCTCCGTTTCCTCTCTCTTCCCGGGCCGGTGACTGCGCGCGGGACGCCGCCGAGCGGGAGTTAACTGCTTTTAGCAGCCCGACTATCCAGTCGCCGGAAATTGCTTCTCCGGCCGCCATAGCCGGAGAAAGCCCTCCTCCCGTGCAACAACCCCTCCAAAGGACTCCCTCACTCTTGAGCTAGGTAAGGAGAAATATGGAGTTGAAATTCTAGGGCTTATTAGATGTTTTCATTCTGTTGGCATAGTTAGGCTAGGAATTGGTGTTTGTGCTAGTTAGGAAAGTTGTAGAGGAGATTGAGAGGAAGATGCTGTTAAAATTTGGTAGCTATTAGAGGTCGCCGGAGTCGGCCGCCTGCGGCGCCGCCGCTGTTTTGGGAAATTTTATGATTTTAGATATGGAATATTAAGGGGAGGTTAATGATGTGAATTTAGGAATGGTTGGAGGAATTTTGGATAGGTTTGGGATTTTTCGAAGTTAGGTATTTTAGCCGTTAATTGGGATAGAATCCGGCTGTTAGATTATTGTTGTTTCGGCCGTAGAATGTGGATTTAAGGCCGCCGATATTGGTGGTGAAGTTTGGACGGTATTAATTTTAACATTTGCAAAGTTGGGCAAGAATGAGAATAGATAATGCCACATTTAATTTTGCCTATTTTTATATAAGCGTTAGTATATAGTTGAGGAATTAATTATGTTCTTGGATCAGGACGTGAGGAAGCTCGAGCAAAAGAGGCTTCAGACTGACTTCAAGCTTAGGCCTAATTTGTAAGTGGACTCTTGGTTTAAATAATGTGCATGCAATTGTTTATTTGGTTGGACCATTTGACGTTATTTTTATTTGATGATTTTACTCATTATGGTGAGTTACCGAAAATGGGATTTTCGGTAAATTATATTATATTTTTAAGGAGAGTATTTATATAAATGCTAGCTAGCGATCTGTGTCTGTCCACCTTAATGACATAGTATATAACTGCATTATGGTGTGACGTGAGCGTTGGACGCAAGCGTAGTAGCCTTATATGACTGTTTAATTCATATAGGGGGTATGGGCACATATTTATACACCCGTCTGTCCACCTTAATGGCGTAGTGTATCACCGAGCGTAGTAGCCCTATATATATTATTATTAATTTATATAGGGAGTATGGGCGAGTGTAAATACATACATATTTTGATATATAGTTTTGAGCTGAAGAGCCTCGATATTTATGAGATAAGAAATTTATCGTTTGAGGCATGCATTTGTTTTCTTTGAATTAAAAATTGAGAAAGCATAAATGTTGAAAAATATTTTCTTTATTTATTTTTGTCCACTCACTCTAATTTTTGCGAATGTTTTTCCCCTGGGCTCTTCGTTTTAAAAATGCCCAGTCTGCAGAGTTCGGGTTAGTACGAGTAGGAGACGACGAGGCATAGTTACCCATTTCTCAGTCACATTTCACCAGTAGGTTACATGTTTAACCTACTAGGGTATTTTCCGGCTCCTCTAGTGTTTAGTAGCTCTGAATACTTTTTGGGGTTTGTCGTATAATAAATATACGAAGTTTGTAATTGTTATATTCTCACTTTCGTATAATTGTGGGTTGATTTGGAGGATGCTCATTAATATTTAGGAAAGTAACACTTTAGTTTTCTAGGTTAGGGTTGTCCATTTTTAAGGGACCTTACCTAGCTTATCGGTAAATTTTACTTGGAGGTGGTCCCCGCAAGACTTACTACGGGTTTCAAGGTGAAATTCGGGGTGGGTCTTGACAAAAGCAATACTAACTCGAGTCTTAAATTTGATCACGAGTATTGATTATATGTAAGAAATACGGGTTAAGTTATTTAAGTAGTTTACTCAAATTCTAATACTTAATAAAAATACTTATCTAGTAAGTATGATACTTGGAGTCATTGGCTTCTAAAAGGAATACTTTAGAAGATATTTGGATTACTATTTAGGGTTAAGGAGCCTTAGTGTGCTATATAATTAGTACTAAGTTTCGGGGTACTACAGTCTACCCACCTTAAAAGAAAATTCGTCCTCGAATTTTACGTACCTTGTTCTATGAACAAATGCGGATGTTTCTTTCTCATTTCTGATTCCAACTCCCATGAAGCCTCGTTTTCATCATGTCGGTTCCATCATATCTTCACCATTGAGATTTCTTTAGTGCGAAGCTTCCTAACTTCTCGACCTAAGATGCGAACAGGTGCCTCATCGTATGTCACATCTTCTGAGAGTTCTATGGTACTATGGTCGATGACATGGGAACTGTCTGGTTTGTAATCCCGTAGCATAGACACGTGAAAAACGTTATGCACGTTGGACAAGTGTTGTGGTAGATCTAGTCGGTATGCTAAAGTACCAACTTTTTCAATGATTTGGAAAGGTCCAATGAACTGTGGTGACAACTTGGCAATCTTCTTACCGAAACGAATAACTCCTCGCATTGGTGAGACTTTCAGCAAAACACGATCACCGATTTGAAATTCCACATTTCTCCTATGTCGATCTGCATAGCTCTTCTGTCGACTTTGTGCCGCCTTCAGACGATCCTTAATTGATGCAACGACCTCTGCTGATTCCTTAATAATGTCAGGTCCGGGAAGAACGGCTTCACCTACTTCAGCCCAACATATTGGGGTACGAAAAGGTCTACTGTAAAGAGCTTCAAAAGGTGCCATCCCTATGCTTGAGTTGTTGTAAGCAAACTCAATCCAGTATAAGTGATCCTCCCAACTCCCTCCAAAATCCAAAATGCATGATCTAAGCATATCTTCCATCACTTGATTGACTCTCTCTGTTTAACCATCAGTTTAGGGGTGGAATGCAGTGCTCATGTCCAACTTCGTCTCCATTGCAGTTTGTAGGCTGACCCAAAATCTTGATGTGAATCGGGCGTCATGATCAGATACGATTGAAACAGGAACTCCATGAAGTCGAACAACTTCTCTTAAGTATAGTTTACTTAAGATGTCAATGGAGTCTGTTATTTTTATTGGCAAGAAATGGGCAGATTTTGTAAGGCGATCGACAATGACCCAAATGACATCGTTACCTCTTTGTGTCTTTGGTAACCCGGTAACGAAGTCCATCGTGATGTGCTCCCACTTCCATTTTGGAATCTTGAGAGGTTGTAATAATCCTCCTTTTCGCACGTGCTCTGCTTTCACAAGTTGGCATGTAAGACACTTAGAGACATAGCTGGCAATGTCTCTCTTCATGTTGTTCCACCAATAGTTTTTCCTCAAGTCTTTATACATCTTCATTCCTCCTGGACGGACTGTTAATTTTGAACGATGTGCCTCCTGCATTATATCATCTTTTAATTATGCAACATTTGACACGCAAAGCCTTCCTCGAAAACACATTTCTTCTTCTGCTTGTATGCTCCAGTCTTCAGGGTGCTTCTCTTTCATTCCTTGAACATATTTCACGAGCTCTTCATCTTCACCTTGCGCTTGAATGATTTGACTAATTATTGTCGGTTGCACGACTAAGTTCCCTATAAAAATTCCATCCATGTTCATGGAAGGAGTGAGATTGAAATCAATTAGAGTATCTAACATGCTCCAATGTTCTCTCATAATTGAGGCGAGATGACTTCTAGGCTTTCTGCTTAAAGTGTCAGCGACTACATTTGCTTTCCCGGGCTGGTATTGCAAAGTGAAGTCATAGTCTTTGATAAGCTCCATCCATCTTCTTTGCCGCATGTTTAGATCCTTTTGGGAGAAAATGTACTTGAGACTTTTATGGTCGGAAAATAGATCGAACCGTTCCCCATACAAATAATGCCTCCAAACTTTCACAGCAAAGACCACAGCTGCTAGTTCAAGGTCATGGGTTGGATAGTTCTTCTCATGCGTCTTCAATTGTCGAGATGCGTATACTACCACCTTTCCATTTTGCATGAGAACACAACCGAGTCATTGATGTGATGCATCGCTATATATGACGAAAGGAACTCCAATTTCCGGAATGGTGAGAATGGGTGCTGTTGTTAGCCTTTCCTTTAGCTTCTGGAATGCTCGTTCACAATTGTCATCCCATATGTACTTCACATTTTTTCGAGTCAACCTCGTCATTGGGAGAGCAATTTTTGAAAAACCTTCTATGAATCTCCGATCATATCTAGAAGGCCAAGAAAGCTTCGTACTTCTGTTGGAGTGGTAGGAGCTTTCCATTCTAACACAGCTTCAATCTTTGCAGGATCCATTGCTATTCCAGCTTGAGAAACTACGTGGCCTACGAACTTCACTTGGTGTTGCCAAAAGTCGCACTTCTCAAATTTCGCATATAGCTTGTGTTCCCTAAGAACTTGTAAGGTAGTCTCCAAGTGATTTTTGTAGTCCGCTTCATTTCTAGAATAAATCAAAATATCATCAATGAAGACGATAATAAATTTATCCAAGAACGGACTAAAAACTCGGTTCATCAAATCCATAAATATGGCTGGTGCATTGGTTAATCCAAAGGACATTACCAACCACTCATATTGTCCATACCGCGTGTTGAATGCGGTTTTATGGATGTCATTCTTTTTGACAAGAAGTTGATGGTACTCAAAGCATAAGTCGATCTTTAAGAATAGTCAAGCTCCTCGTAACTGATCAAACAAATCATCTATCCGTGGCAACGGGTACTTATTCTTGATAGTCACCTTGTTCAATTGCCGGTAATCAATACATAGTCGAAGAGATCCGTCTTTCTTCTTCACGAACAAAACAGGTGCTCCCCAGCTAGAAGTACTAGGCCAAATAAATCCAAGTTCCAGCAACCCTTTGATTTGTGTATGTAACTCTTCCAATTCTTTTGGTGCCATTCTATAGGGAGTAATAGAAATTGGTTTGGCTTCGGGTACTAGATCAATGCTGAACTCAACTTCACGGCTTGGAGGTAAATGGGTAATTTCTTGGAAGACATCTTTAAATGAATTCACCACAGGGATTTGGTCTATTAGAGGTTTGGAACTCTTTAATTCGACATTGGCAAGAAGTTTGGAAGGTATGGATTTTGTGGGCAAGTCACATTGGATTTTTCGAATGGGTTGACCAGGTATTGAAAAGGTTTTTGTTTTCCCGTGACAGTCTATATGGGCATGATATTTGCTTAACCAATCAAATCCTAGGATTATATCACAATGCCTCAAATTTAAGACTATGAGGTCTGTGGGAAATTCTGTATCCAAAACATGTATAGGACATGATTTGCATACTTTGGTTAAGATGACAGATTTTTCCAACGGTGTTGAGACCGTTAAAAACTCGTTGTGTTCAGTTGGTGTCAACCCTAAGGTTGCGACAAATGCACTAGATATAAATGAATCGGATGCACCAGTATCAAATAGTATTTGAGCATGAGCACTATATGCTACTAGCGTACCTTCCATCACTGTGTTCTCAAATGCTATGGCATTTAGCTGGATTGGACGAGGTGTTGGATTGTTTGTTTGTTTCGAAGCATCGCACTTATTAAAGAAATGCCCCATCTTGCCACAATTGAAACATGATCCTGGGAGGCGACGTGGCTTTGGACAAGCATTAGACATGTGTGCAGACCCTCCACAATTGTAACACCTAATTGGCCCTCTAGACACCTCTTTCCCCTTCTTAGTTGATGTTGTCGGCTTCCGAAACACGTCTTTCCCTTTTTGTTGCTTCCATGGTTGTCTGCCTTTCTGGTTAGGTATTGGATAACTCCTTTTTCCTCGTAAACCATTCTCTCGTTCCTTCTCCATGCGGTACTTTTGGTTTTCCTCCTCTTGAGTTAAGGCTTTGTCCACAGCTTCCTCGTAAGTGATTCCACGTTGAGTGACCATTCTTCGAATGTTGGAATTCAGTCCTCCAATGAAACGTCTTGCCTTCTTATCGTCGGTATCTACCATGTGAGGAGCAAAACGAGAGAGTTTAGTGAACTTTGTTTCATACTCAATCACAGACATTTTTCCTTGGGTAAGTTGAATGAACTCTAGTTTTTTCTTGTCATTCTCAACTTGTGGAAAGAACTTTTCTAGAAATTTTTCTTTGAAGGTAGCCCAATCCATGAGTTCCAATGCAGCAAGGAGTGTGACACGTTTAACCGTGTCCCACAAGAAACGAACATCTCCTTCTAAGAGGCAAGTAGCCACTTTTTGTAACTCCACCTGGGTACAAGCCATCATTTCAAAATGGATTTCCAAATTGTAGATGCATTCTTCAGCCTCGTGAGGTTTTCCTCCAACAAACTTCTTTGCCCCTAAATTCCTTATGTGTGTCACTAGTCGTCCTAGCCTCCCGCCGACTTGATTTGCCTCCATCTTTCTAGTGAAGGCTTCGACAAAATCTTCCCCGTCGACAGGTGGGTTCCTTCTATCGGTCATTGTCCTAATTAAAGAAAATGATCTATATGGTTATAATTTAAACCAAAAATATTTGTGAACCAAATACTTTACATTAAGCATAAAATTTAACATCACTAATTATACATATGTTAGAAATGCTTCTTAGAGCTATTTTCTAACGGCAACTTGCTTATAAGCAATTTTGAAACACTACAGTGTTTTTAGGGAATGGAAATACAAACATATTGCAAATGCTTCCCCTATTTTAACAACTTTCCGTCTCTAGGGTGACGTTGAGATCAGAGGAGTTAGGTTCCTCTATCTCGACATTTAGTCCAGGAGTAGGCATAAAGCCAATAGGAATAGACACATGCGGGCGTACCCTCATGTATGGCTTTGTCCTAATATGTGTATGAACATGAGAAGGTGATGGTGCAGCAATAACATTTACCATGTCAACATTAGGAGATTTTAAAGACTCTTCAAATTGAGTAGGCTGTTGGTAATTAGGTGGTCCCCAATCTTTTGTCCTAAGCATCCCGTTTGCAATGACTTCTTCATGCAAAATTTTGACATTCTCTGGATTACCTAGCCTCCATGTATATGTTAATTCCTTCATTGACATACATAGTTGCCATGTAGTGCTTATCATCTAGGTTGATACCAGGATTGTTTTGGGAAATGTCAATAGACATGTTATAGGCGGCTAGTTGCCTAGCCTTGGCAAGTAATTCCAAATACTCATTCCTATATTGAACATCACTTCGTAATGCTTCTACTCAAATAATAATTGTTAAATAGTAACATACTAATATTCTATCTTAAATATTAACAACATCAATATAACTCAAGCACAAAGCTTCAAGATGCAACAAATGGTAACTTATCTGCAATTTCTCAATATTCATAGACACATACACATGCATATATAACATAACCCTCTCCGTTCTTGTTAAGTTTTGAAAAATATATAAATATAAATATATATTTAGGAAAATCTTAAGAGAACGGTTGCTCTGATACCAATCTGTCACGCCCCCAAACTGAGACCAATATTATATGGAAATATGGTGCCCGAACTTGCGACGTGAGTTAAAACAAATAAAATTTTCTCGAATAATTTATTAGAAGAAGAAATATATATGTCTGAATAATACTTTTATTAGAAAGCGTAAACATTAATATTTTACAATACGAGAGTTTTAGCAAGAGTATATAAGACATTACGAGAGTTTTAGCAAGAGTTTTATTCTCAAAATAGCAATAGAAAACATTCTTTTATTTAGTAGGTTCATCTCATTCCCCAAGCATCTATTCGTTACTTGAAAACAAGAATGTGTAGCATCATGAGTAACACAGACACAGTAAGTACATCTTACATTCTTATAATAATGTGTCTTATAAAAAACCATAAATAAACACAACTAAGTAAAAATGTACCAAGAATCATTTTTATTTGTTCATACTGATTCTTATTTATGCACACACACACACAGATATATATATATATATACACACACACACACATATACAAGCGTGAATAAATTCATCCATGTGAATATTTAGGAAACTGATAATAAATCACAAAGATCACGTGTTAGGTCCACTATACCAAAGCACGGATAAGCCACAGCATACCAAGGACAATACCAGAATATGTATATTCAAGGTCGACACTTTCTTCCTATGAGTATAATAGTGCATTATCTGTAGGGACTAAGCCCAGGCTAACTCCACAAATCACAAAACACTTTTACCAGTCATTCACTTAAGCATGGGGTAATACTAATCACCTTGCTTCACATTTTCAAACTTAATTACGTCAAAAGAGTGTAGCAAACTTTAGTAAGTAAGATAACTACTTCAATACCAACAAAGTATATAAGCTTATATCAATATACTTAAAAAATTATAATAACTCAATATATACACAAAATAAGCAATTTAATAAACCTGAAAATAAATGTGCAATAAAGTAAATGTACTTTAAATTAAATAAACAGAAAATATTAGTTAGTAGTCAAAGAATTAGTAGTCATATTTCCCATAGTGAGGGAAATCCTTGTCCAAAGAACCATCAACTTTTCATTTTCATATCTCATTCAATTTATGTCCAAATTAGGCAAGTGAGAACTCCATATCCAAGGATTTTTCGTAAGGAATCCAACGGGATAAGTCATATAATCCAATTCGAAGTCATAGAGTCCAGAAATGGTGAAAAACAGTAACAGTGCAGAAAGCTGATATCCTTTATATTTCCTTTGATGTCTAAGTCTTTACGTGCTTTATATTTTACCATTGCTTCTGAAACTTTCCAGATTTAAAATAGAGGTCCTAAGCTTCAATTTGATATAAAGTTTGTAGAAAAAGGTTAAGAAATGAGCGAGATATGAATTTTTGAAATTATGGTAGTTGTAAAAGATTTTCAGCGAGTTTATTAGTTTGGAAGTTTGATTAGCCATAACTTGTTCATTTCCAAACCTTTTTAAGCCTAAACTGAAGCATTTTTCATGAAGAATCTAATATTGTGATCAAATTTATAAAATGATATTTAATTATATACGAAAATATAAGTTTCTAGAAAACATACTCTTTTCCATTTTATCCTTAGTTATGCATTTTGATAATCTTAAAGACAAAAGAGTATAGGAATGTAACCATGTACTTACTCTTGAATTTTCAGAAGTGAAGTGAGGGTTTTGGTATTGATACAAGGTTGGACTTCATTGACAAAGAGAGAACTTCTCAAGAGAAAAAGAGTGAAGGATAGGATTTTGGTGTGGGAGCTTTTCTATTCAACTAAGGAAGTTTGTGATCATCTTGACGTTTGATCTTGGAGTGTGAAGAAAAGATGTTGCAGCTCCCAAGTATAAATAGGCCATGAAGCATGCATTGTAAATTAATTTCCACCAATTTTATTTGACTTAAAAGACCAAACATTAAATTTGAGTGATAGTCTAGCTAGTTAGGGTGATTGTTCACAAAGAAAACCAAATAGTAAGAGGGGTAAAAGAAAAATCAGCTAGTACATGTGAGGTATACCTTATATATGTATTGACATGAATCTATAGATACACAAATATTTATATATGTATATATATATATATATATATATATATATATATATATATCTACTCAAGCTAATAAGTAAAGGAATATGATGTTTCCCTTTGTTAAGATCTTGTAAATGTGTTAGTAATAATTAAGATTAGAATAGTATGCATGATAAAAGCAATACTAACTCGAGTCTTAAATTCGATCACGAGTATTGATTATATTTAAGAAATACGGGTTAAGGTATTTAAGTAGTTTACTCAAATTCTAATACTTAATAAAAATACCTATCTTGTAAGTATGATACTTGGAGTCATTGGCTTCTAAAAGGAATACTTTAGAAGATATTTGGATTACTATCTAGGGTTAAGGAGCCTTAATTTGCTATATAATTAGTACTAAGTTTCGGGGTACTACACATACTCCCTATATAAATTTTATGGATTTAAAGAAATTTATACAGGGCTACTACGCTCGCGTTTAACGCTCACGTCACACTATAATGCGGTTATTCACTACGCCATTAAGGCGGACAGACAGATGTATATATACGTGCCCATACCCCATATATGAATTAAAACACTCATATAGGGCTACTACACTTGCGTCTCACGCTCACGTCACACCATAATGACGGTTAATTGCTACACCATTAAGGCGGACAAACACGTATAGCTAGCTAGCATTTATATACATACTTTCCTCATAAATATACATATATACACGGAAAATCTCATTTTCGGTAACTCTCCAAAAATAATGAAAATTGCTAATTATCAGATAAAGCAATAAATCTCAGCAGAAGAATAACTGATAATCAAAATAATGCAACACATGCTTTTAAATTAAAACAAAAGTCCACTCACAAATTTAGGCCTAAGCCTGACATCGATCCGAGGTCTCTTCTGCTTGAGCCTCCTCACGTCCTGTTTCAAATATATAATTAAATCCTCATCTAAAATTCAACACTTACATAAAAATAGGCAAAATTAAAAGTGAGCCTTATACACGCTCATCCTTACCCAACTTCGCTATCCTTAAATCGATATGGCTCGAACTTCACCGCAAGCATCGGCAACCTTATAATAACCTTTTACAGTTTCAATAATATCAATCAAACGGCCGGATTCTACCCTAATAACCGCAAAGTTCACCAATCTTTAAAAAAATCCAAACCTATCCAAAACTCCTCCAAAAATTTCAAACATTACATCACTAGACTCCTCTCAGCATAATAAATTTAAAACCCTGAAAAACTACCCAAAAGAGCCGGCGCCGCCGGCAGCCTAACTCTGGCGACCTCCAATGCTCACCAAATTTTAGCACAACATTCCTCTCAACACGCATAACAACTTCCCTAACTAGCACAATCACTAATTCCAAGCCTAGATAGGGTAATCGAACCAAAACATAAAATTGAGCCCTAGAATTTCAAACCGTCGAACCTACCTACCTAGCACGAATGGGATTGATTCCTTTTAAGGTTTTGCTACACAGGATGAGAGCTTGAAGATGAGACAAGCATCGGCGGCTATGGCGGCCGGAGGAGGGAATTCCGGCGAGAGGGCAGCCGAGCTTCTAGGAGGAGATTTCTCCCGATCGGCGGCGCTAGGAAGGCTTCCACCGGTCCAGGAAGGAAGAGGAGGCGGCGGTGGTTCGAACGGGACTGGAACGGCGGCCTGTGTTGGCCGGACGATGGCGATCGGAGGTGGAGGTCCGGCGGGGAGAGAGGACCTTGGGGGAGAGGAGAGAGAGATAGAAGGAAATGTTTGCGCTTTTTGTCCCAACCGGATCCCAACACATCACCTTAAAACCCAACTCCAAAAACACCCTAAAAACATACCCTAATAAAAATTACCTTTTTACTAACCAAAATTTACCCCATTTTTTACCGTTTTCAACAGATCCTCCTACGTAAAAATTCCTCTGAAATAATCGTCCCTCAAAACATCTCCAGGGACCTTTGAAACTATAAACTCATTAACGGAGACGGTAAAAATTCTTATTAACACCATGCAGGTAATTTAAGGTAAAAATTTAAGAGTCGGGATGTGACATAAACAGGTTAACCAACCAAGCCACGGCTCACCAACATGATACAATATGAATGTATCCACCTTCACGTGCAAGATTGAGAAAGTTGCTCGATTTGTAGGTTTAGTGTCAATCGACTAAGATTGAGCAACTTCCGAGCAAGAGTTGCTCAATCTTGTAGGGAAACAAAGTTGCTCGGAAGTTGCTCGATTGACAATAAATCTGTTATTCCTCTCACTTCCCACTATTATCGATCACACCCACCTTTAACAGCTTAAGTCACCTTAATCGAGGAACTTTCGATAACACTTACATACATCCGACAAACTCCATCTCTATTATTGCAACGTGCTTATGAATATAATTAAGCGGTGTGATTTCTCTATTGAAATTTGGGGATCAATTGTATAAAAAATAAATAAATTTCGGCAGCAATTCTAAAGTGTGAATGTAACAATGGGAGTTAACCAGATCTCTCACATATTTAGAGAAACCAATATGATTGTTGATGCGCTTGCCAAACAGAGTGTGGATCATGTCATGGAGCTTATTATCTTTGACAAGCCTCCTCCTCATGCTGCTAATGCCTTCATTGATGACATTGTTTTTGTAACTCGAGTCAGGAGAGTCTCCTGCTCTAACTCTTAGCTGTTTTTTTTTTCTTTTTTGGCTGGGCCTTTTAGGTCCCTGGAACCGAAAAAAAAAATAAAGTGTGAATGTGACACTAGTCCTACAGCAGAGGACCTAATCTTCTCCAGCCATCAGATGCCCAATATTTCTCAAAACCTCTAAAACGACACCCTCAACCCTCCACCCCTCAAATCTCTCTCTCTCTCTCTCTCTCTCTATCTCAAAACATGAGCCGCACGGAAGATAATTGGTTCTTGCCCTCCTCCCTATTCGGCGCCGCTTCCGCCGTCGTCATCACCGGCCTCCTCGTCGCGAAGCCCAAGGACCCGACCTTCGACCTCGTCTCCATCGACCTCACCTCCTTCAAGTTCAACCTCCCTCTCCTCGACGTCGGCCTCGTCCTCACCGTCAACATCACCAACCCCAACATCGTGCCCATCCACTACTCCTCCTCCACCATGTCCATCTTCTACAAAGGCGCCCTCCTCGGCTCTGCTGACATCAAGGCCGGCTCCCAGTCCGCCAAGTCCTCCAAGGTCCTCCGCCTCCCCGCTCGTCTCAACGGCCTCCAGCTCGTCCACTACGCCGCCAGCTTCGTCGCCGACGTCGCCAAGAGGGAGATGGTGCTCGACGCCGCCGTTGATATCGCCGGTGCCGCCAAGGTTCTGTGGTGGGATCACAAGTTCGTGGTCCACGTCGACAGTCATTTGACCGTTGATCCTTTGTTTCTCGACGTCGTTGAGCAGGACAACAAGTCGGAGTTGGATCTCTTTGTTTCTTGAGAGTTGAGATTCGACATTGATCTGGGACAAATGACAAGTAGTATTTTTTTTTTTTTTTTGGGTCTGAAATCACAAGTAAAGTCTTTGTATTTCAATTGTTGGTCGGTGTAGATTTGTTGAAGTAAATTGTAACTTGTAAGCTCTAGCCTCTAGGTGTTTTGTTGACACAACCAGCAGGTCAAAATTCAGCTTGATTAATATTCAGTGTATCTTTTGTGAGTTTGATTGCAGAAAGAAAACAAATTAACGGTTCAATGAAGCCTATCGTATAGCTAATTACACCTTATCACTTGATCATGAGGATAAGAACAAGTCTTCAACAGATAAGGATTTCCTTTCCTTTCTAGGATTTGTTTCATAGTTTACTTAGAAAATAAGGATTTGCTTTCTATTGGCCCTATATATATGAATCAACGAAACCCCTACCTACTAATCTACCTCTTCTTCTCCAAACCCTAGTCCCCAGTTAATTGTCTACGCAGTGATCTTTGGCACAGGAACATCTATCTTTCTCTGCCGATGCCGAAAAGAACACGCGATTCCTCCTCTCCCTCCTCTCCGGTAAGGAAGAAAACGAAGGTGGACAGAATAAGCAACTTACCGAGTGATGTTACGCACAAAATTTTGTCACATATGCCGATCAAGGAGGCAGGGAAGACAAGTGTTTTATCACGTTACTGGAGGTTCCAATGGTCTATGCTTCCCTCCCTTGAGTTTGAGTTTGATCTTGACAATGACAGAGATGACCCCTACGATGTGGATCACGTTCTCTTACTTCACAATGCTCCCATACACTCTTGCAAGTTCAATGCAGAAAAGGCTTTTATTGAAAGATGTGATTTTGACCGATGGATTCTTCATCTATCAAGAAACCCTATCAAACGGTTCATACTGAATTGTTATACGCGTGAAGATGGTAGGAAACCTTACGATGTGTCTTCCCCCTTGTTTTCTTGTCAAGATTTGACTCATTTAGAGTTGAGCGATTGTTGTCTAAGACTCCCGGGGACATTCAAAGGCTTCAGAATGTTGAAGAGCCTTGCTGTTAAGAGAGTTACCGTGCTCCAACCTGATTTGGAAAAACTGATTGCATCTAGTCCTTTGCTTGAGAGATTAACTCTCTGTTATTTGAAGGACATAACCGATCTGAAAATTGACGCACCTAATCTCCAATTCCTCAAACTTCAAGGAAATTTGCAATATTATGTTGAACCTAAGAACACCTTAAACCTTGTTCATGTTTCACTTGAGCCAAAACGGGCTTATGGGAAGTGGCACAGATTGCTCACAAGCACATCTTCTATAAGAGAACTAGAAATTTCGCTTCGCTCTTTGGTTACCCAAGAAAATGAGGAGGCAACCTCTTGGGATTTCCCCAAACTGCAACGTGTGAAAGTAACCTGCTTCTCTTGTGCCAAGTCTGAAGTAGACTTCATTAAACTTCTGTTTTTAAGCTGTCCTGCTCTCCAAGAACTAGAAGTACTTCCAGTTCAGCCAAAAAAACAGGTACGATTAAGGAGAGAAGAAAACTGTCATTTGTCATACAGTACCCAACTGCGACTATTGCAAGTGACCGGCTTATGTGGTGATAACTTAGAAATAGAACTCATCAAGTTTCTGCTATTAAGCTCCCCTGCACTTCAAGAATTACACATTTTGTTTAGAAATGAGAGAAGCAGCAGGAGGATCCGAAGATTAGATGATGATGATGATGCTTTGGGAGACCGAGATTGCACCTTCAATCAAATGCGATTTATGAACATTAGGGGCTTTTCTCATGCCGATGATGAAGTAGGTTTCATCAAATTTTTGCTTAGCCGTTCACCCATGCTTCAGCATTTAACTCTTCAACCTCAGTCTGCCAAAGTTTCTTGGGAAGTAAGCAAGTTGTTGAACGAGATCAAGTGCAACTTAGAGTTGTTGGACCCATTAAATCCGTCTGATGACTACTCCTCCCGAGCTGCTGCTAGATCTAGATCCCCAGATTATTCTGGCTACGATTCCTACGATCTATATCTATATAGAACTAGAAGAGAGAGAAGATATAGGTCCCCCACCCCATTTTCCGACTCAGACTCGGACTATTATTGATCCATCATCCATGCATCAATTGTATAATCGTTGCGGGAGAAATAAGAGTAATGCCAGGTGAACCATCATACGAGGAACCACTTAGAGCACACTTTACGTGGCAGCTGATGTGACATACTTACATCATCAAAACTTAATTTATCATTCTTATATATTTTTATTTTTCTTAATTACAATAATTCTTTTTTTGTTTTAGTTTCCTAATTTTATTTTTTAAACCCAATTTTTTATTTTTATCTTGTGGTCTGATCTGCAAAGTGTAAACGTCTTCAACTTTGGTTAAAATAACTTCGATCATCTGGATTAGAAACGTCAAAGGATCAATTACTGTGTTTCGAGTAAAATTTGTTGCTCACTAGAAAACCGTCCCCTTTTTCCTCTAAACCCAACTAACTTAGATTCTCATATTTCACAATTCTCTCCCTCTTCTTCCTCTAAACCCTATTTTTTTATCTTGTGATCAAAATGATTTCTTCTCGTAAGAAACCAACCCACGAACTCCGATCCACCTTCCTCGAATCAAAAAATAAAATAAAATCCACCTTCCATTTGTGCAGCTCTTGTTCAAGCTATATAGATATTAGAAACAAAAGTTCTAGAGATAATTGAGGATCGAAGAAGAACACAAGAACCATGCTAAACCAAAATTTAAATCCACATCCCATGAACCCAAATTCCAAAACATGTTATTCGTATTTCATACATGAGAAAGAAAAGAAAAAACTAATTATATTACCAAAGAGGAGGCTTGTGAGGAAACCAAAATCAAATATATAGAGGAGTTGATCAATTGAAAACAAAGTGTGAGGTATGACAGAAGAGAGTAGAAGACGTTGCAGAATTTTTTTTACAACCGAAGACCTTGCATAAGCGAGCATAAGAAACTTGAAGACGTTTGCTGAAGATAAAAAAATATTGGGTTTAAAAGATAAAATTAAGAAACTAAAACAAAAAAGGAATTATCATAATTAAGAAAAATAAAAATATATAAGAATGAGAAATTAAGCTTTGATGACGTGGGTATGCCACATAAGCCGCCACGTAAGGTGGGATCTAGGTGGTTCCCTAAATGGTGGTTCACCTAGCATTACTCGAGAAATAAACTGAGAGAGAGAATTTGGAGAGAATATCGTTGTATTTCATTTATAGAATAAGCCTCTATATATAGAGGATACAATACATAAGGAAAGTACATATATTCTTATTACAACATTGATATCGAATCCTATTTTGATTCTATTTTGACAAAGGCACACACAATAAATCTATTTTCCTTAAACACTCCCTCTTGTACCGTGTTAAAGTAATATGATACATTCAGATGCATTTCATGTTGCCTCATTAAAAACCTTGCCAAGTAACAATAAAACCTCATTAGCAAAAATAACCTTGGTTGAAGGAACAAAAAGAGTACAACGCATCATTCACATTTGAAATTAACATGTATGTGTCAAACTCCCCCTGATGTCTACACCTCCCCCTGATTCTTACAATCATGAGAGCTTTAGATAAATTAAAGCATACCAGTGCTTTTGACATGTCTTTCAAATGCGACCTTAGGCAGTGATCTAGTAAAAAGATGTCATATTATCCTCATATCTAACTTGTTTCACCTTGATCATGAGGAAAACTCATTCTTTGCTAATCACGTACATGATATATACTTGGTGTTATCGCTTTTGGTAAAACATTGTTTCATATGTCGAATGCAAGCATCATTAATCTCATAAAAGTACGTAGGTTTATCTGTTGGAAACTTTAAACCATTTGCTCTTAGAATATGTATAATTATAGGCTTCAACCATATACACTCACGAACAATTTCATGTAGAGCAATCATCTAGACATCATTCAAAGATGTAGCGACAAAAGTCTATTTGGTTCACCAAGATATCATGTTGTTTCTCAATACATACCTCATCCGGAAACAACAATAATATGGGTCATAGAGATACCCAATATCAGAAAATCCTACCAAAAGATCTCAAATACTTGGTGGAATGAGTAGAAGGCTGCCCAAGAACTCAAAACAAGAGTTTGCATTGAAAATTAGATTCACGTGTGGCATGACCTTCATGTACTAAATCAGTCATAACTTCCTGCTCAAAATAGATATGGACAAACCGTAAAACGTTATGGAAACTACACATCCGTAGCTTTCCAACCATATATTACGTACTCATGATCAGATTCATTCTGAGCGGATCACAAAGCTCTGTCGAAGTTGACTGATCTGTAAAAACAGATTTTCTGATTTCGCCTTTAATGCCTTTTTCTTCATGCATGGCTTGCGGCGATGGCTATATGATGCAATCTATCATGCCATATACTCTCTTCTCTTTGTAGGGATAGAATAAGCCCAAAAATGATATGTATCCAAAGATTAATCTAATGTCAATCCATAGGCAATGCGTGGACGCATAGCTAAATCTATCTACAAGTTCACAATATGGATGAGACGTCGAGTCTTGTATATTTTGCTCGGTACAATAATGTGCTTATTGTACTTATATTAGACATTCAGCCTCTAAAACGTGTTCGCTATCATCCTTTGGACCAAACGTATCCCTTTAAGGGTCAAGACTACGAACGATCATGGGAATACTTATAGGTCTCACTTTATCATCATTAGAGTGCCTTAATATCTCATAATATAAGCCGATTGATGGACAATACCATCATTATGGTGCTCGAGTTCTAGGTCAAGACAAAACCATGCATTCTCAAGATCTTTTATCTCAAAATTCGGATTTCAAATCCATAACGGCATCCCTTAGTTCATCAAGAGTCCATTAAAATTCATGTCATCGACATAAACCACAATAATGAAAATCCAGAACTTGTCATTTTTAATAAACACGCATGGGCATAATTTATCATATCCTCTCCTAATCAAGTAGTCACTTAGTGAACGTTTCAACCTTTGTAAACGTGCTCCGTGGTCTAGAGTCACTTGAATTAGGTAAATGAAGTTCATCTTGGACCTTAATGTATATCTCTCAACTTAGATCCCGATAGAAATATGTTGTGACCACATTCATAAGCTACAAGTCAAGTTTTTCGGAAACTACCAAACTGACAAGGTAGTAGAGTACAATGACATCCATTACGAAAGAATATGTCTCCTCGTAGTCGATCCCTGGGCAATATGTCAAGCCTTGCGCCATGAGGCGAGTCTACTAATCATGTTTTCTAACAAAGACTTATTTAATTGATAGGCTTTATACTTGGTGGTGTTGGCATCACCAACCCAAATACCTTTCTTGCAATTCAGCCTGGATCGCTTCTTTCCTTTCAGGAAAATTTACTACATTGGCAGTTTGCAACGAAGTAAGGTTCGATATCTCAATAGCCCACATCCTCATGTACACTAGTGTAACATATAGTTTGTAGAGATCTCTACATTTCATAAATTGGTTCTAACATTGAGGCGTCCCCCAATGATAACCATAATTCATAAATATTCACATGAGACGGATTTGAGTATCAATGATCAATGGATCAAATTGTGCCAAACTCGCTCACTCCTTTGGGCGAGTATTGATCGAACCTATAAGGCCTCCCTTTTTTCCTTGGGGAGCCACGGCCTGTGACACCATTATGCCACATTATGGCGTCACTATGCTACCATCCATGATGGCAGCATCGACACCAATTTTATTAGGTGGCGCCATGTCCTCTTGATAGAACATCTATCCTTACAGGCATGTTTGCAGCATGTATATTATGATCTCGTCACTTTAACAATATCACATAACGCATCAGGCATCGAATCTGCTACGTTATGAAGATCAAGTATTCTACGCACTTTAATAATGTGCAGTTTTGGGGATCATGATGAGACAAAGTGGGAATAAATCACAACAATTTCCTGTTGTTATCTTTGAACATTCTTGTTCTTATCTCCCCTTAACGACGGGAAGATTGTCTCATCAAAGTGGCATTCCGCAAATATGGCGGTAAAGAGGTCGCATGTCAAGGTTTCAACAAAGCGGACTATAATTGGAGACTTATATCCAACATACATACTTATTCATGTCGAAGAACTCATCATAGTGCGTTGTGGCTGCGCGATTTTGGCACATAAATGCGTAAGTCACTAGCTTTAACGTATAAAAAGGTTAAGTGGTGATGGTTCGTAGATAAATTAGTATAGCTGCATGCAATCGCATAACCCAAGCGGAAAAATTGGTGCGCATTACCAAAATTTAGGCCACTATCGTAGTCATTTAATTGTAACTTTCCACGAGACCATTTGGGCATGTACATGGGAACATGATATCAAACATCATTCCATCAAAATGTACAATAGTCATCGAAAATTTTCGATGTGAACTCTCTAACATTATCAAGTCGAATTGACTGAATGGGATGATATGGGTAGTGAGCCCAATATATAATTTGTGCTAGAAGTTATATTATAAGCAACATATATAACTAGTAGACGATAGTGCGACACTTGACCAGCGTGTATGCATGTCAACCAACACCATAAAATATCAAATATGTCCGCAAGTTGGTTGAATCTGTCTACAGAATCCCCTTGGATTCAATGTAATTTAAAACATTATGAGAATACATGTGTCCTTTGCATAGGATGGTCTCAATCCTAATTTTCCAAATAAATAAGCTTTACAAAAACGAGTGATTATTTGGCTTTCAGAAGTAACCAATGAAGATTTTGGTTTAGCCATAAAATCATAATTGACTTGAGAAGCATAATAGGGAACGATTGCACCAATATATGCATGAAAAATGTCCCAGGCCGCCTAGGGGGAGCGGCAGCATTTTCATACAAGTAGCAGTATGCCTCTTGAACCATATTATTTTGGTTCTTGTTTCTTCTCACTCAAAATAATGGATGTCCGTGTACTATTTTTTCTTTTTTTTTCAATATACGGATCATCATACTATGACCATGATGTTTAATTTGTCATGTCAAAGCCTATATATGTCATAATCCTAATGTCATCTCATATGACGTTGTTGGATTCAACAATTATAATAGTGGTTACAAATTAACCCACTAATGACACATAATCTTCTCTAATACTCGTGTACATCCGTAGTCATTAGAGGTAATGCAAACGAACTCATGTCCATTATTTTAGTGCTGATAAGGATTCGATTAGCTCTTGGAGCATAAAGAGGTTCAATGATAATAATCATAGTGTCATATAGACAAAAGAAATTGAGTCGTCTATCGCTCTTTTTTATCAATTGTGATGATTCAATCATCTGAGTCACAAAAGGATTATAAGACATTATTCCACAAATGATTACCTACTTTTAGGTATTGTGTGGGCAGTTAACTTTAAATATTCAATCTCTCCAAGTAATATACTGACAAATTATAGGAGATCAGTCAACATATGCTCAAGACATATATATGCTCAAGACATATAGTATGTTAGTGTAAATATACACAAATAAACAACATATTTTTTTTCTGTTGTTACTGTTCACGGTGAACAATACCGTTTTTCAGTTGACTTTTTCATAGTTGACTTTTTGTAGTTGACTTCTCGTCATTGTTGACTATTTCACTTTTTTTTTCGATCCTTTGCCGAAAATATTTTGTTACCCTTTTCACTCATATTGTCACACCATTTGCATTGATGATGGAATTATTTCTTTCTTTTTTGGTACAAATGAGGCCAAAGGCCTAGAGCAAAACAACTAAACAAAACTACCCAGCATTGCTGGAACTAAAACTCCTGCTCCTAGCAAAACCAGCAATATCATCAAGGAGAGCTTCAATGACAATCACAGGAGGCTCCTGAAAATAGCAAATGTCATGAGCATTCAGGGTACTGTTTTTAGCCAATATGTCTGCAACTGTGTTCCTTTCACGATAAATATGATTAACTTGAATTGAATCAAACTGTTGCAGCAAAGTTCTACAATTAAGCACAATAGTTCCTAAAGGGTGGAGATCAATGTCAGTACCATGCAAGAGGTTGATAAGGATAGAGGAATCAGATTCTACCTCCAAGTTAGGGATATCTAGACTCAAGGCAAGCTGAATTCCATAAAACAAACCCCATGCCTCAGCTTGGAGTACTTCTCCAGCACCAATATTCACCATGAAACCTCCAATCCAAACTCCAGTGTAATCTCTTATAACACCTCCAGCACCAATACCACCAGTTCTATTCCTTGAACCATCCACATTTAATTTAAAAGTTCCAGATCTAGGCTTAATCCAAGACAACATCTCCATATGCCTAGCCACTTGAAGCTTAGGTTTGGCAGAAGCCCTGAGCCACTCAGAAGCATAATTGAGGATAACATCAGCAATATTATACTGATACTGATAAGATTCCTCAAAAATACCCTTACACCTCCATTTCCAAATGAACCAGCAGCAAAAAACAAAAACACATTCCAGCACATATTGTTTATGTGACAGCCTTTTTGAGTAAGATTTGCAAAAATCCAATCATCCCAGTTTAAACTGAAGGTAGCCAACATATTAGTGGGAATATTGAAAGAACTCCAAACCAATTTGGCCTTAGGGCAATCCCTGAATAAATGTAACATAGTTTCAGGGGTATTAGCACAAACCTGACAGGAAGAATTCACAGTAAGCCTTCTATGAGCCCTCTGCACATTAGTGAGAATTTTGCTTGAAACAAAAGTCCACAAAAAGAATTTTAATTTTGGAGGAATATTCATGGACCAGTTTTTCAACCACACATAGTTTTGATAACCTTTTTCAGCACAGCTCAACAGATAAGCAGATTTAACAGAAAAAACACTATTTATCGTTCCTCAACAAATCATTTTATCTTGAGTATTAGAGATAGCAATGGGGATGCATGGCATTAATAATATTCACCACATCAACATGCAGCTGAGAAAGGAGAAGATCCATATTCCAAACTGATCGGTCCAAAAATCTTTGACAACAGAATTTAAATCAAGGCAATATGCCATAATAAGGCAATATGCCATTGCAGCAATAAAATTTGAATAGAGCTCAAATCTCATATAAATTCAAAACTCTATTAATATGTCATCGTACATCGAGGTTTTGTAATAAAAATCTAATCCAAAATAAAGAGCTATGACAAATCGTCATTATATAGTGAGGCATAAAAGCCTGTACAAAGTATTCTTGAAAAAATAAATGCTCCAATCAAAATCTGCAACATCAATGTGTTTCTTGCCAGATTTGAAGTATGTAAAAATAAGATTGGCGTCCCTGCCATCAACTTCTTCTTTTTCAGCTGCATGATGAGCCTTTTGCTCTTTTATATATTTATATACTTTATATTGTGCAGCGAATTTAGCACTTGTCTTGCAATGCTCAAAATTGATGCTCATTAGATCTATGTCTATAGCATACCTCATCTCCAATAATAAGCCATGTCATGGCTGTGAGGTTTTCTCGATGTTAGTCACTCATTGATGATATTCAATTTCATTGGAGTACAATTTTGCAAATTCCAGCTATTGCATTTTCTTTTCTTTTTTCTTTTTTCTTTTTGCCTTTTTTTTTCGACATCTTGAGAAACAAGAAGAAGATTAGTGTCGTAGTCCCAAAGACTTCCTCGACAACTAATATTTCCAAGAAATTTGGATTAGACCAAAACCAAGTGTGTAAATGGTCATTTTGAGGTTCATGAATTTTTCTCATAGCCATAATTCTCTTTTCGATGCTCATAGCATATGAATCCCCACGATTCAATTATTTCTTAAAAGTCCCACGCTATAAGAGGGGTCGGGATGTAGAGGAAGGGAAGTTGGAAAATTCCCGATAAAAACATAATTCTCAGAAAGTAGGAACTTTGATTTAAAGTTTACTTGACAAAATTTAAACTTGAAATTCTTGATACACGCACGTGCCGATGTAGACGTGTAAGAGATTGCTACGTACTCTCGATCCTAATGTGGGATCATAAGGCTGCTTCGAATCTTCGATCATCTCTAGCAATCATCGTTCGCACCCCACGGCAACTATGCCTCTTTATCATTGGATACAGTAATTTATTAGCACCTTGTACATAATTGTATGATCAAACATGTATATGTGAAACATAACCACATGAACAATTAACCCATAAGATGAGAGGGACTTCAGAAAACTTAGCTTTTCGGTCCGAGCTATGCCGAGATGCAGAAAGTATTGGGGCTAGTCAGGTGCGCTACTGTACGTGGTCAGGATTCTTGAACATGATCTAGAAGATGAGCGCATGGGCAAAAGATGATCAGTTTGATCAAACTTAGTGATCGATCAAGTTGTCTTCTTCTTCTTCTTTTTTTCTTACAAAGCCACATTTTCCAAGACGTGCAACTGGAACTTTTTCATGCATGTTCCAAGGCCAAGCCAAGTGATGGCTTTGGTATATGTGAAGAACTATATATGCAGGCTGAAAAAGAAATAATTATGTGCAGTGAAGGTGGAAAAATGATCGATGCTACTGTGCGCGGGTCGGAAAAGTTGGGTATTTGGCCGGCCTGTTTCACGGCAAGGATGAGGATGAATGTTTATGGTTTTTTTTTTTTTTTTTTTTTTTCGGGTTGACTTATCAAACTCAGGGTTAAAGCAAAATGTCTGATAACGTGTTGCGGGAGAAATAAACTGAGAGAGAGAATTTGGGGAGAATATCGTTATATTTCATTTATAGAATAAGTCTCTATATATAGATGATACAATATATAAAGAAAGTACATATATTCCTATTACAACATTGATATTGAATCTTATTCTGATTCTACTTTGACTAAGGCACACACAATAAATCTATTTTCCTTAAACAATAACCATGTAATGGTATGGCAATTTTTTTTAAATTGAAGACATATGTACTTAATTGTTAAGAAAATATATTAAGGTGGGAATGAAAATTTACAATATACTATTTCACAGTGAGGAGCTTACACTGTTCCTACACCGTTCATCTGGCCGGAAATTACCGTTTTGTTCATGCTCTTCTTCTTATTTACAGTGCCGCCAATGCAAAGTTGTTGAAATTGTGTCCCATTTACTAACAAACTGCCCTGAGTTTGGACTAAATTACCATTCTACGATTATTTTATGCTTAATTACAAACTGTCATTCAGTTTTTTTTTCATTTTATTTACATTACTGGCACTCATATGGCAACTTTTCGTTCTGCTCTTTTATCCTGCTTATTTACCAAATTGTCATTCATCAATTCTGAACCATGCCGTCCTTGTGCTTTCTTGAATTTTGGTACGGCTAAAATAACCTCACAATTTAACCCTGTAAAAGATTGTCAATTGTAGTATAAAGAAGTAAGGATCGTTCATTGTCAGACATTGAGGGTATTTAATTTCACACACAAAAACAATGTCACAAAAGTGTCTACTGTTCCTAATTAACAGCAGACGAAAATATACTTAACTACCTAACCTACACTACTCAGAAGAAGATGAAAATTTATAGACCTAAACTAGACACAAAGAAGAACATGCACACAAAATTTCAGGGGAATTGAAGTTTGTTTACTATATTAAATAAATCACGAAAAACAGAAGACAGAAGAATAAGAAAACTAGATTGATTTTTGTAGTTTGAGAAATAAGACAGAGAAGAGGTTAGTGATTTAGGAAATTCACCACCAAATATGCTTCAAAACAAAGTCCACATAACTAAGATTCCAATTACCAAGTTATGAAAAGGTTCAATCAAGAATAAACCGTGAACGCACTACGTACATTTTTACTACTTCCCTTAACTACTAAACAAGATGAAAGCACCGTTACTAAGCCTTTAGAATAACCAATCAAGGTATAGACGCTATCCTATGAACAAATTATTCTAAGCATTAAGATCAATGGAAGTGATTGAACAAGTATGCAAAACTAGTGTGGAACGCCTATCTAGCATGCAAGTCTCTCTATTTGGTTTCACCTATTGTCCTATAGGTTTTACTACCTTAAATTAAGCCGTATTAACCGTTTAGGAGATTAAACAACCTAATTCTAGCCCCACTTACAAGTTCATAATGTTCTATGTATGCATCCATGAACATAAACAAGCAAGAGTTCTCTATAAACCAAAATCAAACAGACAATCTATAACTACGTAATTACGAAATCAAGGTTGTAAAACAAAGTTTATTGCATAATTCGGGGCTTCAAACCTCCACCCCTAACTAAGATAAACTAGCCACACATCGTTGTAGAAATCACACAGAGAAAATAAATTCGAAAGTTAAAGATTACAGAGGGAAGAAGAAAACTATGAATGGAAGGAATGACGATGATCTTGGCGACTTCCCCTTGATGGATTCTTGTGCAATGCAGCAACGTGAAGGCTCTCTTGCAGTATGATGGCTTCCCCCTGTTCTGGTATTAGAGTTTTGCTTTAAGTAGTCTCCAAGTCTTCAAAACTTCCTTTTTAGACTATGTTTCGTTCTTTGACTAGAATCAATGTTTGAGATATCTTTTGAATGTCTTCCAAATATAATCTGGGCTTGGCTTTTGGGCAAATTATATTAATGATGTCACTCTTCAAAATCGTGCAAAAACCCACAAGAAAGCTTCTCAGAATCCAGCCCAAACACTGCCTCGAACTTGACTGCTGCACAGCTTTCCCGGAACTGCTGATTTTCTGTCCAACTTCGACGCTTCATAAATCCTAGATGCCCTCACCGATTTGGATGATTCTTGACTCCAAATTGATCTACAAACGCACCTCTACAAATCTGGGCAGTAATCTCGGTGAAACCATTCTCGGAACCTCATGGAAATAGGCCTTGAAAACCAAAGAAAATAAGCATAAACCAGTTTTCAGCTTTTTGTGTTTACATCTTCTGTTTTGGTGAAGTGGTTCCATCGCCTTTCCTTGATATCTCTACTTCGTATTGGAAGCCTTGCTTGCATCACTTGAGCACATATTTGCATTATCTTGCTCCACGAAATACCTAAGAAGATAACAAAGTTAAAATGATCTTTTTAAAGGAAAATAGTCAAGTTAAATACAAAGGTTAAACTATAAAATCGTCGCATTTTATGCTCTTATCAAATTCACGTCAATAGGTGTTACCCACAGCAACGCGCAGGGATTGTATCTCGTATATATGCGACATAAATTTGAATTTTGTAGTTTGGGTTGATGGTGCTTCTTGAAAGTTAATTGTTTGCTACAACTAGCACCTACAAAAAAAATATGCGACAAACGTGTGTGCGCATGAAAGACATGCATTGGTTTTGACGATGAAGTAGAGTTTAATGTCATAGCATAAAGCCGTATCACTTCGTTGAGATAGAAATCTAGAATAGACCGTTGAACTCCTCATCACCTGCTGTAGTTCGCTCATTTCTGAATATGCTCACTTGCTCAATTTGAGAGGTTCCATGGCTCTTGTGGGTGATTCACCATGGAGGCATGTTTTAATTTGGGTGATGAGAAAATATGAAAAAAAAAAACAGGGGGCGCTGGATTAAAGTGTTGAATATCCTTATGACAAGTTCAAAGATTGTACATGTGGTGATTGGAACGTGTGTGCGCATGAGAGACATGCATTGGTTTGACGGTGAAGTAGAGTTTAATGTCATAGCAGAAAGCCGTATCACTTCGTTGAGATAGAAATCTAGAATAGACCGTTGAACTCCTCATCACCTGTTGTAGTTCGCTCATTTCTAAACATGCTCACTTGCTCAATTTAAGAGGTTCCATGGCTCTTGTGGGTCATTCACCATGGAGGCATGTTTTGATTTAGGTGATGAGAAAATATGAAAAAAAAAAGGAGCGCCAGATTAAAGTGTTGAATATCCTTATTGACAAATTCAAACACGTGGTGATCGGAACAATTTCCTATTTTTTGTTCAAAAAGATGGTGGAAATATAAAACCCTAGAGTAGACGCCGCCTAGATCCAAAGCCTTGGCCGGCAGCGCGTTCTTAGGATGTCGTCGTCAGACGGGCAAATTGATGTTGAAGCCCACTGGCGTGGAACAGTGGTGTTGGGGTCGGTACGAAAGTAAGCCAGCTGTGAGTTTCCGACCTGTGCAGCGCCGAAGGTCGGGTGACGGGTTGGCGCGGCAGAGGAGATCTGATGTCTTTGGGAGACGATTTCAGGCTCCAAGGCGGGTGGGCGTCATTTCTTCCCTATTATTGGGGTTGAGGAACTTCGATGGTGTTTGGATTGCTCGCTCCTGGTTTCAATCCAATCTCGGATTGATGCTAGGATTTAAGGCGGTCCGGCCGGCGAATTCTGTAGGCGGCAAAGGTTTGGTGAAGTGACGGATCATGTTCGAGTTTAAGGTGGAACCCCGGCGGCATTGGTGGTGCGCTGCCGTGCTCGGCATCTTTGCCGGTGAGGTGAGCTTTTGGGCCGGCCCTAAATTTCTGGGCCTTCTTTGGTGGGTTGTTTTTTATTTTATTTTGTTTTAATACGTACGCATGGGCTTATGCTTTGGGCCTAATGTTTGTCTTGTATTGTTGCTTTATTTATTTAGTTAAAAATGACTTTGCGCCTTCAATAAGCCCTTAATTACTGTTTTTGGGTAAGGCAACGTGGGCTATGTCGTGGACTGCACACTTTATGTGCTTGGTTTGTCTTAGGTAGGTGGCCAGTTTGTGACGACTCAGAATTTTAAAGAAATAATATTAATATCTAAACTAATTTTCTACATTGTTGGTTTTGAACTTTTGTGTGTATATATATATATATATATATCTATATATATATATATATATATATATATTAATACATGATAGGAGAGTTTTTAGCCCATAAACCAAAACCTAGCCCAATATCAATTAACCCAAAAACTGAGCCCAAACTAAAACATTGTTTAGAAAGTGTTGTCGCAGATAGACAGACAGAAAACACGAGACTAAAACTCAGAAGCTTGTCCTTCTTCTTCACCGACATTCTCCTCCACCAGATGCTTCTCAATCCGGAACCATGATCAGTCACATCCGAAATCTTGCTCAACCGCCTTGAAACCCAGAAACCGACCTAGAAAAGCTTAAACAAGAGTAGCCGACCTCTTTAAGTAGGACGTGTCAGTTGCCTGGAGACCAGTTGATGACTCCTTGAAGCTATGCAGTAGGAGCTAGAACCCTAGGGGTCTAGCCTAGTACCTAAACGGGTAAGATTTCGATTGAACAATCTAATTTTGCTTCTTATGTTCTTCTCTTGGACGCCAAGTTTTATCCCCTTTTTTAGGCCCTATAAATAGGTAGAACATTCTGCATTTTGAGATAGGTTTTCAGCAGCTATTCATACTTAGAGAGAGAGACATTGGTGTCAGGTGTGATTCTTTTTACATTCTGACCAATTGGTTTGTTTATATGTTCTTAGTTTGTGAAACTAGATTTTGAATTCATGTTGGAATTTTTGTATGATTGTTTATTTGATTGGAATAGTTGCTATTAAGAATTGGTTTTGTTGTTGTTGAATTCTGTGGCAAGTAGGATTACTAATCCTTTTGTTTTGGTTATCTTTGATTTGATTTCTTTGTTAGCCAAATCAGTTCTTTTATGTTATTAGCAGGTAGAGAATCAAGTTTATGATGTTGTTGTTGTTGTTGTTAGGATTCCAGATTGTTGTTGTTGTTGTTAAGATTTCAGGTCTTAAACACTTTCCTTCAAACTTGAAACATAGACATACATCAGTAGTTTTTTTCTCTACTGTATCATAATTTCAAAAAATCATAAGTAAATGTAGAAAAATCCTTTTTGTATTGATCTTTAAGTTGTCTTTTACAATTATTATGAAGAGACGAACCTGAAATTCTTAGCCGAGCTAGACTGTTTTTAACTAAAAAGGTTTGCTGGTCAGGAAGTTAGGCATATATTTTCTGATTCAGTGAGCTTGATGATATTTTTATGGGCCATATTTTTATGTTGGGATGCACCAGGCCACCTGAAGATGGTGAATGTTGGAATTTGGATGGAAAAACATATTCTCGAGTTGTTAGAGGATTTCTTGACAACAGAAATGCGACTGTGTTGGAAACTTTGGTCATTGAAGCTCAGAAGCTAGAGTCTCCTGCAATTATGGTTGGTATATCAGGTTGTTACGGCATTATTAATGCTTGCACTGGTACGACATTATCAGATGAAGCACATGTTACTTTTGATGAAAAGAATGCTCAGGGAATTATTTTGGGGTCTTATGTGCATGTGCCAATAATGAAGGCTTGTAGCAATGAGCATAAAATAGCTGAAGCAATTCAAATGCTTATGCAGATTAGTAACTCAGAGCTTAAGATGGACATGGATTTGGCACTAATTAGCGAGTATGTTTCTGAGGACAAATCCCTTCATGTTTTATTACAGTGGCATAAGGTGAAGAGGAACAGTTAGTTTACGGAGAGAAGGGGGTTATATTTGTTGACAACATGGTTGATGCATTCCTCTATGCTCTTGTGAAGGGAGATAGGCATCCTCCATTACTCTTACCTTACCTTATTGTGTTTGTTATGGGAGAAGCATCGACAAGTTTGGAGTTGTGGCAACATGAGTATCATATTGATCTAGTAGATCTCGCGGCTGTCATTGCAATTGCATTTACTCAATTGCATTTGTCACATGAAGTTGCTGATACATACAAAGACTTAAATATGATGACAGGGCACAATCAAGATGTTGAGCATGTTGTACATACACTGAGCAACTTGGAGACAAGCAAATGTGTTTCTACAGGGGATACACATAGAGCTTTCAAATATAAAACATTACCTTATTGTGATGGGATTATGATACAGCTCCTCAAGAAATTGTCAAGCAATCAGTTGCTCCTATATGTGAAGCCTCAGACAGTTTCATGCTTATGTGATCAGGTTTTGATCATGGTGTTGTACTACTGCCACAGGACCATTGGATACTGGCCATTTGAAGACCCTGATTATCCGACCACACCTTGGTACGTATACACTTTTCTTGGCTTTTCGGTTACACTGTGTTGGAAAGTGGACTTTCGTGATGTTATAATTGGTAGATTTGATAATTGGAAAGTACTTCTGAGGTCAAACCTGGATTGCTGCAAATGGTTTGGCTTGTTAGTCGTATGTCTGCATGGACTTGTTGTGTTGTTGGCAATGACATTCAAAACTTCTGGGTTACATCAGTTTATTGGCAGTGATGATGATTATGCTCTTGTGAAGGCTTTACTTATGAATCAACTATCTGCTCATGTCATTGGTTCAACTAATTATAGGTCCAAAAATGATGCTTGGTATTCAGAACTCAACAGCAAGACAAGGTTGCCAATATTGGTTCATTACTTTATGAAACAGGGAAGGAGTTGTATGTTGGCTGCTGGTGATTATTACAGTTATCTCGCTACTAACCAACTTTCTACTTTGGGTGAACAAGCATTCTTGATAACGTTTGATGTTAAGCTAGCAGGTATTTGTTTGAGCTTCAAATTTCAAGAGTGGTACTTCACATATGCTGGATTGATGGGCTGGAAGGGTTATCATGTTGTTCTTATTATCGTAGAGTGGAAGGTGTGTCTCCTCCTTATGCTCATTGTTCAGTATGGAGCTATTGTTGTTGTGCTTGCAATGTCTCTTGAATTTGAACTTGAGGAGAAGTTTCTATTGGACTATGATTCTGCAAGTGAAACTTGAGGACAAGTTTCTGTTGAAGGGGGAAGAAATGTTACGAGTCATTTAGTTAGCACACACCCTTAACTTAACTAAGGACACCATCATCTATTATGGACCACTGCCAGCTGTATTTGCTCTCTATTTTCCTTTGAGTACTGTAATCATTGCTCTTGAGAGGCCATCAATGAAAATCTGAGTTTATTTCCTTTCTTCTTTATTTCAATTTGCTTTCCTTTTCTCTCAGTTAGGGATAAAACCCTAACACAATCCTTTGAATCAATCCCTAATTCGAAAACCCTTTCTCTGAAATTTTTCTGGGTTCTCGAGGTTGTTCTCCGGCGAGGCTTCCAGCGGCTCCCTTCTTTCTACTTCCCTCTTAGCTTCCTCCTTCCTACTGGCGTCGCAGCGACCAGATGAGGATCTTGACAAGCCTAGGAGGTGGATTGAGCTGTTGTTGCTGCTTGGGTGATGAACCAAACCCAGGTTTCCGGTGAAGTCTCCTGGAACGAATAAGGCTCCCTGGATCGAGTCTGGTAGAAAGCAGAAGAAGCTACTGGTTTACGGATTAAGGCAGATTGAAGGTGAGCTTGGTGTTTTTAGCTATCCTGTTGGATTGTGAAGTCTGTGTTGTTGTTGTGTTTGGATTGGTAGCTGAATTGGTTATTTGGTTAACGTGCATGTCGAGAACTTGGTATCCTGGAGATTACGGGGAGATTGGCGAAATTCTGGCAAGTCATCGGAATCTGGTGGAATATTCAGGCAAGTCGCCGGAATTCGGGAAGAGATTTCGGCGAAGGCAGAATCCGGCATAGACCATTGAGGTAGTTTTCAAGTTCTTCTCCGATTAGTGATGAAGCTTTCTTTTTAGGAAAGTAATGGTTGTGACTTAAGGAAACTGCCATATTTGGAAAGTTTCTATATTAGGAAATTTTCCCTATTTGGAAACCTTCCAATTATGGAAAGCTAGTAAATTGGTCAACCTAGGGAACCCTAGTCAAACTAGGAAAGAAGACGAGGCAATGGTTATCTCAAAGTTTGGTCTGACTGATTTGTCCTACAGCTTATGGTCAAGCATGGGATTAACTCAAGGACTTGGATGTTTGGAGGCGGCGCTCGAGGAGTGTTCAGAGCATTGGAAAGCTTAGACTTAACCTGTCTGTGAGTGGACTTTTACTTTGAATAATTGCATGCGACTATCGCTTTATAAATATTTTTTCTATAATTATCGCTCTCAAGAAAGTAAGAAAGTTTGATTTTAGTTTGGCTTATCATTTCTATGATGTTGGAGTAGACATGGGAATTATCCTTCTAGATTGATTGTCAAATACGATGTGGATTTCTTATTGGGACTTATGTTTTAAGTTGAGTTTTAATGGTTTACGTTTTGAGAGGATTTCAGATTAAATTATTATCGTCATTATTTGTTGACTTTAAAATTTATAAAAAATTACCGAAGATGAGATTTTTGGTAGGTCTCTATTTATAATTTTCTCATTTATTTGTGGATGTTCGATCTTGATATTGAGAATATTTTAGCAAATATTTCGGGTTGAGAAATTATTTATAATTTATACTTGATAATTAAATCTCGCTGATAAATATATATTTGAGAATATTTTAACGTGTGAGACACGTCATTGAGTGTTATTCTATTGTTTATGATAATTTTGAAGTACGGTTGGGAATCATACTGATAGCTAAATTAAAAGCTATTTATTTTCCTTATTCTCCTGCAAAGTTATCGATTGTAATATAAAGAAATAAGGGTCCCCCACAGAAGATTAAATTAAACTAAAAACTTCAACAAATGTCACAAAACGTGACTGCAGCTCCTATTGAACAATAGTCGAAAAATAAAAGAAAAACCTAATCTAGAATGCTCATAAAAATACGAAAATTTACAGAGGTGTACTAGACACACAGAGCGTCTAGCACACAAAATTTGAGATGATTTGGAATTAATTTGATAGGAAAATAAATTACGGGAAGATGACAGACAGAAGATAAGAAAACTGAAAACTAATTTCAAAGTAGTTGAGAATCAAGATAATGAGACTAGCTATGGAGGAAGTATCCACCCCTGACAATCACACACAACACACTTTGTCCAATTTGTGACCAACTAACTCTATTGAAGATGCTCAGATTGACTCGGTACGCTTGAGCACAATCTATTACTCTTTCTTACTGTGTATGTTAGGCAAGAAGTGCTCTACACCTAAACTATTCTCAAACATTGTAACTTAAAAGTACGTTTATTAGGCTAAACAAGCAGAGATCAATGAGCATGAAAAGAGTTTGAGCAATCACTAGGCATCGCAATAAACTTAGCGCCTTGCTAAACCTAGGGTTTCATCTACTCGCTAGTGAAAACTACTGATTATTTCTCTAGACAATTTGAGGGATCCGATATTGACCCAGGCATCAAATAATCAAAGTATTAGAACCCTGGCATGTATACTAAGTAGGCTTCCAAAGCACACACATAAAGAATTCATCGATGAACAATCGGTAAACAAAACCTCAATCTTATTAATTGAAAAAACAAACTGAAAATCAAAGCATGTTATGAATCATGTCTAGGGGCTTCAACAGCCCCCTAACTACTATGAATTTAGTTGCACATAATGAAAATTGAAAACACAAAAGAGTTCATGGAAGAGGAAGACAACAATAACCGAGCTTGGAGAATCCTTGAGAATAGATCAATCTTGTTCCGTCTGATTGCTGCGTTTTTTTTCTTCCCTCCTTCTTCTGCCCTCTTCGTATTGTGTATATGATGATATTAGGGTTAGAGAACCCTCAATTTCCGTCCATGGGCTAGCTGATTTGGATTGGGCCTTGAAATTGAAGTTTCGGTCCAAATCAGAAATTTGGTCAGACTGACATTTGGCCACTAAAATGATCATAACTCCTTTTCCAAAATAGGTATTGACGATCCGTAAAATGTTCTAGAAAGTAGACTCTTGTAGCTTTCTATTGATATATAACGCATCGTCTGGATCATTGTGAGCTGTTCACAATCCTCTGTCGAAGTTAGATGATAATTTCTGGCAGATCTTCATAATTCTTTCCTTTCACGACATGCATTCATTTTCCTTCAAGATTTCTCCTCTTTTGCTTCATATTCCCTTCTTTGCTCCAAAACACCTAATAAACATAAAAATAACTAAATCAAATGGAAAATACGATAAACTAACAAAGTAAAGAGGGGAATTAACCATTATATCGTTGCATATTTATGCTCTTATCACATACACGTGGCTACATTTACATGAACTTGGGGAAGCTTTATGGATTTAGATGTTTTTGTATGATGTTAGTCACCATACTAGGGTTGCTCTTATTCATTGCTAGCTAGCCTTTAATAGCGGTTCTCACCATAGGTGAATCGAGCGCTTAGCATGAGACTCTACTATATCCTGGGAGGCTCTGATCGGTATTTATTCATTCCTAGCTAGCCATTATTAGCGGTCCTCACCATAGGTGAGTCGAGTGCTTAGCGTGGGACGCACTATTTTATTCATTGTTAGCTAGCATTTATTAGCAGTCCTCACCATAAATGGGTTGAGCGCTTAACGTGGGACGCTACTAGAGCCTGGGAGGCCCCGATCGGTTTTTATTCATTGCTAGCTAGCCATTATTAGCGGTCCTCACTATAGGTGAGTCGAGCGCTTAGCATGAGTTGCTACTAGAGCCTGGGAGGCTCTGACCTAAGCATGGGAGGCTCCTCTTATATGGTGATATCTCTTCCCCTTGTTTCATTTTCTCAGTTATGTATTTAATTAACCAGTGCGGCTGATTTGTCCTTTATGACATAATTTTGGATATAAAGTTATGGATGATCAAAAAAATTACGTGCATTGAAGTTTTAAAGTTTAAACGTGAGAAAGTATTTAAATTACGTTTTTAGTAAATTAGTTAATTTATTTTTGTCTACTCACTCTAACGATTTTAAATAACTTTCTCATGTGCCCTTCGGTTTCAAATGCCTAGTTTGCAGGCTAAGTGTATTTGAGGTCGAGCGTACATGGAGTTGAAGCATAGTCGTCAGAGGCATATTTTTCTTTTATTATTAGATATGCTCTGATAATTCAGTTAATAAATTATTAAATGTCTTTCTTGTTGGTTGTGAGATTCTTATAGATTAGTATTTGATGTTTTGGGAGATGTGATAAACTTAAGGAGCAGGAAGACTCCAGGAATACAAGGTTGGAGTATGATTTTAGAAGTGTGTTTGCATGTGTTTTTAGGAAGGGTTGTTCATTTTCAAGGAAGGTTATGCCGAACTTCTGGTAGCATCTCCTTTGGAGGTGGTCCCCGCAGAGTTCATTCCGGATTTCAGTGTGAAATTCAGGGTGAGTCCTGACAAAGCATTCAATGAAAAAGGCTGACATTAAATGACATAAAGACAACTACAAAGAAGCAACATGTAAGTCATAAACTTATAATCTTTCAACTGATTTTAAGCAACCTAAATCTTTGATCTCTAATTTCAATTTGAGAAACAAATAACATGTATGAGAACCTTATAATCTAATCTATATATCTATATAAACATCATACCAAAAAAAGTAAGAATCATAGGCAAACACTGAGACTAAAAGCAAAGGAACAAAATCAGAAAATATATGCCTAACTTCCTGAGCAGCAGACATTTTTGGCTAAAAACAGTATATCTCGGCTAAGAATTTCAGGTTGGTCTCTTCATAACTATTGTAAAAGACAACCTAAAGATCAATCAGGAACTAGAATCGCACAAAAAGAATTTTTCTACATTTACTTATGATTTTTCGAAATTAAGATACAGTAGAGAAAAAAACTACTGATGTATGTCTATGTTTCAAGTTTGAAGGAAAGTGTTTAAGACCTGAAATCCTAACAACAACATCATAAACTTGATTTTCTACCTACTAATAACATAAAAGAACTGATTTGGCTAACAAAGAAATCAAATCAAAGATAACCAAAACAAAAGGATTAGTAATCCTACTTGCCACAGAATTCAACAACAACAAAACCAATTCTTAATAGCAACTACGTTTAGGGACTAACATGAATTCACCTCTAAACCATAATGGGGTAAACTGAATTTAATTCTATTTAGAATAATTTTTCTATGAATGATTTATGTTCCAAATTATTTAGGAGTTATTATTTCCTAGAGATCATAAGTAGTTTAGAAGTGGATCGGGTCTCTCTTCTCCTTGTTTAGTGGATCGGGTGAGTTTGGAGAGGGAATTGCAGGAACTTCTGCATAAAGAACAGACGTTCTGGCAACAGCGCTCTACGGCTCTAGGGTCCTTTGGCTAGCGGACGACAATCTCAACACAAAATATTTTCATCAAAGGGCATCGAATAGAAAGAAGAAAAATACCCTTAAAGGTTTGTTTAATGAGGATGGGGTTTGGTGTTCTGTAGAAGATGAGATGGAAGGAATTATCCGGCGATACTATGAGAAACTGTTCACCTCCTCAAACCCTAGAATTCAAGACGAGGACCTGCGTTTTGTGACTGATATAATTTCGGATGAGGTTAGCAGGAGTCTGAATGGTGACATCACCAAAGAGGAAGTAGTCAGAGCATTGAAGCAAATGCATCCAAGTAAAGCTCCTAGGCCGGATGGCTTTTCGCCAGTTTTCTATCAGCAGTTCTGGGAGATTGTTGGAACGGATGTGGTTGGGGCGGTGAGAGAATTCCTAATTAAACTCAGAGGAGCTTCTGAGAGACATCAATTGTACTTGGGTTACTTTAATTCCGAAGGTTAAAACTCTAGAGTATGTAGAGCAACTCAGACCTATCTCCCTCTGCAATGTCATATATAAGCTGGGCTCCAAGGTACTGGCTAATAGAATCAAACCTTTACTGGATGAAATCATCTCTTAACAACATAGCGCATTTGTTCCAGGACGACTTATCTCGGATAACTCATTACTTGCTTTTGAGATTTCTCATTGCCTGAAACGTCGTTGAAGTGGTAAAGTAGACTTTTGTGCCCTAAAGCTTGACATGAGTAAGGCCTACGATAGGGTTGAATGGAGTGTTTTGGAGAAGGTTTTGAGTAAACTGGGTTTTGGTGGTAAGCTGCTCCGGTGGATAATGAACTGTGTGAGAGCAATTACCTACTCTTTCCTTGTCAATGGAGAACCATGTGGAAATCTGAGACCAACCAGAGGTCTGAGGCAAGGGGATGCAATTTCTCCGTATTTGTTCCTCTTATGCGCTGAAGTTCTATCCAGAATGATCACAGTAGCAGAGGTGAATGGTAGATTGCAAGGAGTTAAAGTCTGCATGATCGCTCCAGCAGTTAGTCATCTGTTTTTCGCGGATGACTCCTTTATTTTTTTCAAAGGCAGATGTAGAGGACATGTTGTGCTTAAATGAAATTTTTGTGGCTTATGAGAATATGTCGGGGCAGCAGATTAACTATGAGAAGAGCAGTGTCTCCTTCAGTAAGAATGTGCCGTTGTGGAAGCAGCATGAGTTAGCAGCTCTGCTTGGGGTACAAAGGGTGAAAAAGCACGATAATTACCTAGGGCTTCCCACTGAGCTCAGTTACTCTAAGGATGAGGTGTTTCGGTTCTTGGTTGATAGGGTGAGAATGCGTACTCAAGGATGGCGAGACAAAACACTCAGTGGTGCTGGTAAGGAGGTGTTGATCCAGGCCATTGTTCAGTCGATCCCCACATATGTAATGAGTTGCTTTGAATTGCGTAAACATCTTTGTCATGAAATGCACCGTCTAATGGCAAGGTTTTGGTGGGGGGAGTTTGGTGAGGAGAGAAAAATACACCGGATAGCTTGGGATAAGTTGTGTACCCCAATGAAGGAGGGTGGACTTGGGTTCAGGGATATGAATGTCTTCAATAAAGCTCTACTAGCTAAGTAAGGATGGAGAATGCTTCACAGGCCACACTCTCTACTCGCGAAGGTCTTCAAGGTGAAATATTTTCCTAATACAAGTCTGATGCAAGCTGAGTTAAGGAAGGGTGTTTCTTACACATGGAGGAGCTTATTGAGAGGTCAAGAGTTGTTGAGACAGGGAGTACGTGTTCAAATAGGGAATGGTGAAAATACTAGGGTGTGGAGAGACCCTTGGATCCCTTTGCCGTACAGTTTTAAACCTTTCTCACTACCAATGCAAGGTTCTGAAGATATGAGGGTGTGTGACCTTATTACGGAAAGGTACTCAAACTTGGAATGAATGGCTGGTCGAAGACCTGTTCACACCAATGGAGTTTGAACTCATTCTAAAAATTCCTCTCAGTCTAAATGGTGGTGAGGATCGGTTGGCATGTCATTTTGACAAGAAGGGTTGTTACAATGTGAAGAGTGGATATTATGTGGGTAGACTGCTGGCTAGTTTGGAACTGAAAGCTTCAGGATCGGATTCGGGTGCGAAGAGTGAGAAACTGTGGTGCAAACTGTGGCGTGTTCAAGTACCCCCTAAGGTACTTATGCATGCTTGGCGTCTGGCAAAGGGAACATTACGTCTAGAGCTGCCTTAATCAAAAAACAGGTTCAGCTTCCAGATGTTAAATGTGTATTCTGTTCGGACAATGTAGAAGATAGTTTGCATCTCTTCAAAAACTGGGGCGCGCTTCAACCTTTCTGGAAACAAGGTACGTTACAAATTAAGCCTTGTACACACCCATCTACTTGTGTTGATGTTTGGTTCTGGGATATGGTGGATGGACTGAGCAGTGAGAAACTGGAGGTGTTTTTGATGAACCTGTGGGTAATTTGGGTGGAAAGAAATAACATGGTTTGGAGGGGATGTTTCTATAATATTGCCAATATGATCAACTGGTCATCGGCACTACTGTTGGAGTACAAGCAGTGCCATCAACATAATGAAGGTAGGAAGAAGCGAGCTAAATCGAAATGGGCATGCCCACCTCGTGGTCGACTCAAAGTAAACATTGATGGTAGCTTTATGCAAGAAGATGGGAAAGGTGGCATCGGGGTTGTGGTCAAAAACTCAGCGGGAGAGTGTGTTGCTTCCCTGACTCGACCATTCCAGTTTGTCTCGTCTGCTTTCCATATGGAGGTTGAGGCCCTAAGAGCAGGTATGTTGATTTGCATTAAACAAGAATGGCATGATGTTGAAGTGGAGAGTGATTGCATGAATTTGGTACATGCACTACAAACCAATGGTGAAGACCTCTCTACTACAGGGAGAATTATTGAGGATTGCAAAAGGTATGTGAGTGCTTTTAATATCTTTCTTTCAGCTACAACATGTATGTCGTGAAGCAAATAGTGTAGCAAATAGACTAGCCCACTTTACAAGATACAATAATTTGAATGTTTTTAGCTTAGAAGAGACATCTGTTATTATTTAGGATGTTCTCTACGAAGATCTGTGTAATAGTTCTTATGTAGCTCGGGTCCAGGTTATATGTCCCCCCCCTTCGGAATTTTAATTCAATAAACGAAACCGGGCGTGGAGCTGAGCCTCCCAGCTAGGCTGGGTTCCATACCTTGTTTCTTTCAGAAGTATTAAGAATCCTATTTTCATACATCCTATTAAATCTACATATAAAAGAGTCACAAGTGATTCTCCAAATGGAAACTTCATATAAGTGAAAACACGTCTATCCTTTTTGGAAACAAATTACATGCCAACTAGATGAGTGAACCAGTTCAGAGTAGGTAATTAACAAAGGGATTCATTTCTCAACCTGAAACAAAAATCCTAAGAATGTATAACTTTCACAAAAAGTGTTTTGTAGACTAATTTCATCAAATTTTATCAATACGGATGAAGAATCATGAGATGTTTATCACACTAAAATCCTCAATTGCGATGTAAATCTAAATCTTATTGGTTCAAGATCATATGAGTCATATCTAAATCTAAATCTATATTCTACACTGCCTTCATGAAAAACCACAGTTCTTAAGGCAAAAAAAAATGGAAAGGCCAAAATGATCTCATTAGGTGTGAAGCAGACACTACTCCCACGGCAGAGGACTGCTAATCTCCTCCTGCCACCTGTCCCCCTCCAATATCTCTCAAACCTCAACCCTCTTCTCCATCTCAAAACCTCTCCCCACCGCCCCGAACATGAGCCGCAGGGAATCGAAATGGAGCTGGACCCACGCCCTCGTCGGCGCCGCTTCCGCCGCAGCCGCCTTCGGCCTCCTCTCCGCCAAACCCAAAGACCCGACCTTCGACCTCATTTCCATCGACACCTCCTTCAAGCTCAACCTCCCTCTCCTCGACGCCGACCTCATCCTCACCGTCCACGTCACCAACCCCAACGTGGTCCCCATCCACTACTCCTCCTCCACCATGTCCATCTTCTACAAAGGCTCCCTCCTCGGCTCCGCTGACGTCAAGGCCGGCTCTCAGTCCGCCAACTCCTGCAAGCTCCTCCGCCTCCCCGCCCGCCTCGACGGCCTCCAGCTCGCGCACCACGCCGCCAGCTTCGTCGCCGATGTCGCCAAGAGGGAGATGGTGCTCGACGCCGCCGTCGATTCGCCGGTGCCGCCTGGGTTCTGTGGTGGGACCACAAGTTCGTGGTGCACGTGGACAGTCACGTGACTGTTGATCCTCTGTTTCTTGATGTTGTTGAGCAGGAAAACAAGTCGGAGTTGGATCTCTTTGTTTGTTGATAGTTAAGAACCGACATTGATTTTGGGATGTTTCAGAAAGCACAGTCTTTGTATTTCAATTGTTGGTGGTTGTAGATTTGTGGAAGCTGATAACTTCTAAGGTACTGATACTACATTGCCGCCAATCAATTCTTCTGGTAGCTAAGAGCTAATCTTTCCATCAAAATTGAGTCCATGACCCAAGAAACTTGGCTTTGCATTAATCCTCTACTTTAATTAGTCAGTAAGCTTCAATGAAATATTTGGTTATTCACTTATTCCTTGATGATAATTTGGTGTTTCATACTTTTATTGGTCTTGGTTAAATGACTATATATGTCATATGTGTGGTCTGATGTATGTTCTGCTACTCCAACGAGCGTTTTCCATTACAGAATCTGATGAAAATAATGAATCCAAAAGAAAGTCTTTGATATTATGTTTTACTCCTCTACAGAGCCAAAATCAAAGTAATTTATTCGTTCTCACAGATAAACTACTGGGTTCTTTCAGTCCATTTCTTTCATGTTATCCACTATCATTATGCAATGGAAATAGAGTAAGCAAATATGGAGAAATTTTTGAATGTCACAAGAGGACCATGTGACAGTGTGACGTAAACCTACATTCCAATCAAATATTGACACATGTATTTATTATAACTAAAATACAAACTTGTTGTAGAGTATGAGAATACGAGAGAAAAATGTCTACTCATTCATTAATAGATTGGCCTTTATATAGGCATTACATAGAGAATCCTTGTAAATCAGGGATAGATATCTAAGAGATATTCTAGTCTAATAAGGAGAAGATTCGGTCAAGACACATCATCAAGGATAGGAATGTAAATTCCTTCAACACTCCCCCTTGTGTCGCGTACCAGAATCACATGGCGCATGAACGTTGTCTCGGTAAAAATCTTGCCAAGTAAAACAAAAACCTCTTGGGTAAAAACAAAAGACTTGGTCGAAGGGAAAAAGAGCACAACGCGCCAACTACAACTTGAATATAAAACATGTGACGTAGACACCCCCTGATGTCTACACAATCAACTTCCCCTGATAATTAAATCAATTATGGAGTTCAGATAAGCGACGCATACCAATACTTCGCACATGCTTCTCAAAAGTAGAGGTGGGTAGAGACTTGGTGAACAAATCTGCTACATTATCCTCGGAACTCACTTGGTTCACTTGGATATTCAAAAGCTGTTGTTGTTGTTGATTGTAGAAGAACTTAAGCGAGATATGCTTAGTATTATCACCCATGATGAATCCCAACTTTATTTGTTCAATGCATGCCCATTGTCTTCATAGATACAAGTCGGTGCATCAGTGGTAGATGTCAACCCACTTGACTCTCGAATATGAGCTACCACAGAGCGAAGCCAAACACTTTCTTTGACTGCTTCATGTAGTGCAATAATCTCTGAATGATTCGAGGAAGTAGCAACAAGGGTTTGCTTGGTAGATCTCAAAGAAATCGTCGTAGTCCAAATGCTGAACACATAACCAGTTTAGGAATGTCCTTTGTGTGGATCAGAAAGATACCCAGCATCAGCAAATCCGACTAACACATTATTCGGTGTTTCGGAATAGGGGACAATACAACATTGCGTCAATTTTGAGCTAGAAGGAGCTTCGGAAGCTTGATTTTGGTTAGGGAACAAAATCTGCTCGTTTGCGGCATTGGAAGCTCTCGAGGACACACAGGGGCGCGGCCGTGCGCGGCAAGGGCTCGGCTGCAGCATTGGCAGGAGCGCTCAAGGGCACGCTGAAGCGCGGCAGGCTCGGCAGGGCGCTGCAGGGGTGCGCTAGGGGCGCGTTGCATGCTACCGGCCGAGGCAGATTGCGGCAGGGGCGCGCTGGGCGCGCTGTGCGTTGCCTAGTGCTGCCGAGGCACTGCTGGGCATGGCAGGGGCCCTTAGGGGCTCAGCCAATGTGCCGGCAGTGTTGCCATCAACAGGGACATCGTCATTCATGTCTTCCACTTCAGTTTTGTAAGGGAAAAACAAGCCCAAATCAATTGAACCCTTCAAGTACTTGAAGATGTGTTTAACATCGGTCCAATGACGTTGCGTAGGCGCAGAGCTAAACCTAGCTAACAAGTTTACTGAGAATGCAATATCTGGTCTTTTGCATTGAGCCAAGTATAATAGAACTCTGATAGCACTTAGGTACGGAATTTTTGCTCCAAGGACTTCCTCATCGTCCTCTTTAGGATGGAATGGGTCCTTTTTGATATCCAAACTTCGCGTGACCATGGGAGTACCAAGAGGGTGAGCTTTGTCCATATTAAATCGCATGAGCATCTTTTGAACATAAGCTGACTGATGAATTAATATTCCAGTCTCTCGATGCTCTAACTCTAGGCCTAGGCAAAATCGAGTTTTCCCAAGATCTTTCATCTCAAACTCGGATTTCAAGTAGGTCGATGTCTCATCAATTTCTTTGAGATTACCGATGATGTTCATGTCATCAACATAGACGGCTACTATAGCAAATCCGGTACTTGTTCTTTAAATGAACACGCATGGGCAAAGATTGTCATTCTTATATCCCTTCCCAATCAAGTAGTCACTTAGACGATTATACCACATTCGTCTGGATTGTTTCAATCCATATAGTGAATGCCGCAATTTAATTGCAAAGGCACTCCGTGGCTTAGAGTCACTTGACTTGGGTAGTGAAAGTTCATCAGGCACTTTCATATATATCTCTGAATTAAGATCCCCATAGAGATATGCAGTAACCACATCCATAAGCTGCATGCTCAGTTTTTCGGACACTACTAAACTGACTAAGTAGCGAAAGGTAATGACGTCCATAACGGGAGAATATGTCTCCTCGTAGTCAATTCCAGGGCGTTGAGAAAATCTTTGCGCCACGAGTCGCGTTTTATAGCGCATGACTTCATGTTTCTCGTTTCGCTTTCGAACAAAGACCCATTTATGTCCAACAGGCTTAATATTCCGTGGGCATGACACTACCGAACCGAAATCTTACCTTTTTGCTAGAGAGTCTAGTTCAGCCTGGATTGCATCCTTCCATTTCGGCCAATTTGCTCGACGTTGGCATTCTGCAACGGAGCGCGGTTCAATCTCATCGTCGTCGATAATATCTTGAGCAACGGAATAAGCAAAAACATCATCAATAGTCGTGGAAGTTATTTCCATCATACCGTGCACATCGGTGTACTTTAGTGAGATTTCTTTGTTCTCCAACATCAATATTGGATCTGAGGCGTCCCCCAGATACGCTAACATTGATTCTTGGACATAACTATAGTCAGAGACAATCTCATCTTAAGGATTCACAGTGTTGATGATGAGTGGATCATTTAGTGTCTTACTGTCACGCCTTTTTCTAGAGACAGTATATGTTGAACCAACAGGTCTTCCCCTCTTCCTAGTGGGAGCAGAGGCCGCGGCCACACCTCCATCGTGGGCATCTGGCAAGTCAATGACGGCATTGCCGAGCCCAGGTGTAACCTTGCAGGAACATTTACAGCAGGTATAATTGATCTCGTCACTTTCGCGATATCGGTAAAAGAGCTAGGCATCGAATCTGCAACTCTTCTAAGATCAAGAATACATTGAACTTCTAAATCACTGTCAGAAGTTCGGGGATCATATTGAGACATAGTGGGGTCAGACCACGTTAATTCTCGACGTTCAATTGGAACGGAAACGACCATGTATCCCCCTAACGGCGGGAAGAATGTCTCATCAATGCGACAATCTGCGAATCTCGCAGTAAAGAGATCTCCTGTCAAACGTTCTAAATAGCGGACAATTGTAGGATGTTGATAGCCAACATAAAGACCTAATCGTCTTTGAGGACCCATCTTAGTATGCAATGGAGGCGTAATAGGCACATAAACCGCGCAACCAAATATGCGTAAGTGTGAAATATCAGGCGCATATCCAGTTACCAACTGGTACGCACTAAATGGTTGGGTTGCAGTGGGTCTAAAACGAATAAGTGCAGCTGCATGCAAAATTGCATAACCCCAGGCAGAAACAGGCAAGTTGGTGCGCATGACCAAGGCCCGTGCAATCAATTATAAGCGCTTAATTGTAGCTTCTACAAGACCATTTCGTGAATGCACATGGGGTACGGGATGTTCTATTTCAATCCCGATAGACATGCAATAGTCGTCAAAAGACTTAGACGTAAAATCTCCAGCATTGTCCAATCGAATAGACTTGATTGGATGATCAGGGTGGTGAGCCCGAAGCTTAATAATTTGAGTTAGGAGTTTAGAATTTGCAGCGTTTCTTGTGGATAGCAAAGCAACGTGTGACCAACGCGTTGATGCATCATCAACCAGAACCATAAAATATCGAAATGGTCTGCACTCTGGTTTGATAGGTCCACAAATATCACCTTGGATTCTTTGTAGGAATGGAATGTTTTGTTTAGAATCACTAGCAAAAGATGGTCTTGCATTCAATTTGGCTAGTGAATAAGCTTTGCAAAACAAGCGGTGAGCATTAGAGATAGTCATAGAGGCATTTGGAGTCTCGGCAATGGTCTTGGAGGCCGAGCCTATGGCAGGTGCATCATGAACGGCCGCATCACCTATTTCGGTGGAAGGAGGAGCTCCAACACGCTTCAGTGCTCGGAAAAATGGATTTCCATGTGAATTATTGAGAATTCGGATCATCATGTCACGTCCGGGATGTCCCAAACGATCATGTTAAAGCTGCATAAGATTCGATGATCCTAATGGTTGTAAGATACAAACCGCTAGTTTGACTTATGAGCTTTTCTAAGATGTGTTTACGACCGCAGGCTATGGCAGGGGCCCTCTAGGGGCGCAGGTAGCCGCCCTCTAGGGGCGCAGGCAGCCGTCCAGCGCGCGGTAGAGACGCTCAGGGGCGCCTTAAGGGCACTGTGATAGTGCCAAAACACGGTAGTTCTGCCAAAGTGTTTTTTCACAATTTTGGCATATGTTTTGCCATTCTTTATGTCATCAACAATTGTAAGACCACGAAAACATGTGGATTTATTATATTTGTCATGTAATGAAGCTTATAACTTTGTGCAATTTGAACAATTCATAAGGGAATAAATTCTCAATCAACTGAACATTGTGAAACGTAAATGAGAGATTTTATTAATTGTCAACTCAAAAATACATTAAAGGATGTCTAATTCCATAAAAACTTACTGAAAAGTTGAAAATAATTGTGGCTAAACAAGTACCAAACTGAAAATAGCAGAGAAAAAACATCTAATCAAAAGAGTTTAATCAAAATCCGCAGCATCCATGTGCGCAGGACCAGCTTGCTTCTTAGCTTCGAAATCTGGTATGGTGAGATTGGTGGAAGGCTCAGCACCAATGTCATCTCCCCCAGTAAAGTTAGCTTCTTGAGCCAAGTACTGCTTGTGTCTTCTATAGGTATCAATAGCTTCTTTGATTACACGAAAATCATGATGCAAGTGAGCGGTAGTTCTGGAAATATAGCATGGAGATCGCCTCTTCTGGTTCAAGTTAGAGGGAGGATTTCGGCCTTGGCCGGTTTTCTCACCTTGGCGGCCACGGCCGCGGTTATTGTTCCTAGGAGGGGCGAAATTTCCGTCATCACGCCTCCAAGTGTTGCTGCGGTTGTTTCCACGCCGATTATTGCCATTACCCCGACCACGTGGCTGATTCTACTCACGTTCATATGGTGCAGGTTTTCTGTTTCCTCTTTTCCTTGGAGCTTTACCTTCACTAGTTTGGTTGGACTCAGGAATCGTCTTGGTCCCAACCGACCTTGCATTGTTATTAAGGATAATCTCCTGGTGCCGCTCTTTCTTTGCTAGAACGCATATGAGGTCACTGAATGACGTAACGCAGTTCTGCTCATACTCAAGGCGATATTGATGGCTAAGTAAGCTCATCAATGTCGGAAAAGTGTACAAAGTCTTCTCAATCATATCTTTGTCAGTCTTGTCGATGCCACGAAAGCTTAGTTCTGCTTGAAGGTCCAACATGGCTTGGTTGTAATCCTCAACTTTAGCAAAGTCCATTAGTCTAATGGACTCCCAACGAGCAGTCAACTCTGGAATGAGTACATCATGTATGTTGTTGAAGCGTTGTTTCAAGACATCTCATAGATCTTTGGGGTCTTCCCTTTTCAGGTATTGTTTCTTCAGATGAATGTGGCGCCTCAAAAACATGAGGGCTTGTGCCTTGACCTCGTCACTTGTTAGAGGGTCATTCGGCGGCGGAGAGATGGTGGTTGTCAACCGCTTACCGATGAACGTATTTGTCACATCAGACACCCATCGGTGATATTCCTTACCTCGGTTATTGAGGATCTCGAACTCGGGCCTAGATGGCTCAGTCATCTACAAAAGACAAGGGGATTGGAATTAGTCAATAAACCAACAATGTGGTCATAAAATCGATGCAAATAAAAGTAGGTGACGCGTTAGCGCAGTCACAATCGATTCTTCTCTTGTAGGCGATGCTCACAGCTGTCATAGCGACGCGTAATCGCAGTCGCAAATATATGGTGACGCGTATATCGCAGTCACAAAGTTTAATAGAGGATGGGAGCTCCAACAAAACTCTCAAACCCTATTTCCCCCTCAAAACCCAATCCTGTCATAGAGAGGGAAAGGCTACTAAGCTCGAACTATGAATTGAAATTCAGAAAGCAGTAACCTTAATTAAAAATTTACCTCTGATGAGTTTGAGTCGATGGCAGGCTTCGACCGAGGATTGGGAACCTTTCTGGCTTTTCTTGGAAGACGCTATCTTGAGATCTTTGGTTTCTAGAGGCTTCCGAGAGGAGAAAACAACTTTTCACCTACTTCTGCTTCAATTTTGGAGCTGAAATTTTGACAGAACGAGAACCACTGGAAGAGGAAGCTTCTGTCCAAACTTCAGGTGGATCGGAGCACGGGAAGGCGGTGAACCGGTGGTCGGTGGTGGCGGCGGTCTGGAAAATTCCAGCGGCCGGTTCAGGTACTTTTCGGCCGGTTATCGCGGTGAGACCGGTGGGGTTGGAACCGGGAGGTCGAGGGTTTTCTGTGGATATGTAATTTTGGCCGTGGACAGAAGAAAATCCGGCCAAAAATTGGGAAAAATGAAACGGGGCAGATTAGGGTTTTGGGAAAAAGTTTGGGTTTTAGGGTTTTTTCGGGATGGTTGGCCTATTATCTCTTGGTTAGGGGCACCAAGTCTGATAACGTATTGTAGCGTATGAGAATACAAGAGAAAAATGTATACTCATTCATTGATAGATTGGCCTTTATATAGGCATTACATAGAGAATCCTTGTAAATCATGGATAGATATCTAAGAGATATTCTAATCTAATAAGGAGAAGATTCTGTCAAGACACATCATCAATGATAGGAATGTAAATTCCTTCAACAAAACTAAGGTTTTTCTATTTTTTGTGAAATGACCTTCATGGGTCTTTGTTGAGTTTGGACTAGAGTTTAGGAATTGGGGTTAGGGTTTAGGGTTTAGGTTTAGATAAGGGTTTAGGGGTTAGGGGTTAGGGTTTAACGTCTAGGGTTTAGAGTTTATAGTTTAGGGTTTAAAAAGCAACAACAAACCCCAAATTGTCTTTGACAAAATAGCTGATGTGATTTTTCCTTAATAAAATTCATGTGTCAATATTTGATTGGAATGTAGGACCACGTCATATTGCCAATTGGTCTTCCCGTAACGTTGAAAAATTAATTGATTTTACCATTTTCAGACACAATGGGGAAGGGGAGAGTACAGATTCCTTCATTTTCTCCTTGGATAAGAGAATGTTTAAGAGAAGAAACTATAAGATAAAAGTCAGGAGACTAGACTTGATGTGTAACTGTATTTGATATCAGATTTAGTTGCAGCAGATCACAAGCACATTAAGCTGCCATTTTCCTCGTAAACATTTAGGGTGTGCCCAAAATACATCAAATTTCATGCATATTTGTGGATGTTCTGGAATTAATCCGAGTAGACATGTTCGTGTACGTACGTGTTAAATGAGTCCACAGATAGGCAAACATAACTTTCTCAAAGTTATGACCGCAAATTATGTTCCATGATCATTAGAGGAAGGTACAACCTTAACTCTAAACCATTCCTCCTCTTCCAGAATGCTGGGGTTTGATGCTATGAGCATTACTGGATTAACCTGAGTAATATCTTCAATTAATATTATGCAGGTGTGTACAGAACTACAGATAGTACGTTACAAGAGAACATGAGTGTTCACATGATCACCTAGTGACCAAGGAAATCATAATCAATCACCGTTGGATGTAAATCCAAAGGTGGAAAATAAAACAACTTAACTTTAAAATAATATTACCTACTCTTGGATTTACATCTAACGGTGATTGACCATGATTTTTTTAGTGATGGATATTCTTTTTTTTTTTTTTTTTTTTTTTTTTTTTTTTTTTTTTGCTGCATCAGATTTTGTAATATGTAATGGAAAAGGCACGTTGGAGTACCAGAAGTTACATATATAGTCATCTAAGTGGTTGCGGTCGATCTTTCATTTGTGTATGAGAGTTAGTAGAGAATGTGGTATCTTTGAGCTTGATGTGGAATGGTGTGATCATTTTTCGTCTGCATGTCTCCTCATTTCGGTTGGTGGAGATGTTCTTGAGGCCATGGCGTTAGCCTTTTCGTTTTGTTTCTATTTTGCAACAGCAGTTGTTTGAACAAGAGTAATCAAATTCAAGTAATCTCTACTTGTTTCCGGGTGTCACTTCCAAAGTTCCATTTTCGTTGGCATGGACAAGAAAATGTACAACACCAAAAGATAAGAGGTGCGCGCAAAGATTCGCAGTCTCTGGACTCAGATCATCTAGCAAATCGAATCACTGGCTGGCAAGTATAGCACAATGTAATCAAGGCACTATAATGGATGGAACATAACAAAAACCCAATAGCAAAGCGATTTGGTCAAATTTAGTCTACGCCTATTATTACCTTTGGCACCATTTTATTGATAATCCTTGGATTGAAGTAAACCTAGATTGACATTCAAGTAACTCCAAAACGAGTATGTAATCCATTTTTCTTCTAGACATGATTTTAGGAGATAACCGAAATAGAGGCAGAGAAACCAGCACCACCCATCCCTTATTCCAGTCCAACCAAGACAGATACCCCAAATCAGCACCCATCATAAATAACAGCAACAACACCATTTGATTTTTTCAAATCAACTCACCCTCATCCCGTGCCCTTTTTGCTCTCTACCATCAAAAACACATCCTCCATATTTCTTTCTGGAACGACCTATCTCTCTTTTCTTTTATTTTCTCTCAAGCAACATTAGAGCTAAGCTAGAATAATACTGCAGAAACCAGGCACGCCATGGCTGCCTGTGGAAGCCTCCAACACATCTTTGAGACCCCCTTGTCTGCTGAGAGCCCTAGACTGCTTGACCCCCTCTCCTCATGGAACAAACTTCAACCTGCCAAACCCATCCACAAGTCTTCCTTCACCGAGATCTTCGGGGAGCTTCATTTCAATGATAATTCTCCAGTGTCATCATTATCAGCTTTACCTGTAGTGTCAAGATCCTTCTCATCATCCTCTTCGTTCGAATTGGGTTCACAACCCAAGATTATTGATGGCAACAAAAATGAAGGGACTGACCATAAGATCAACCCCATGTCAAACGAAGCATCTTTCTCAGGCACAGACAACAAATACAACAGGTCTCACAAAAGCAGTGACAGCTTTTCATCAATGAATTCAGAAAGCTTGCAACTGTGCACAGAGGGGCTTGGTTTTGAGAGCTCAGGCGATGTTGAGGACACGAGGAGCAGCGACATGAGTGAAGAATGGCAAAATGTTCAAGATAAGTTTAATTTCACGACAAAGCCATGTTTTATTGCAACATCAGAGTCTCATTTTTGTGGACATAGGAAAACAAGGAGTGCTGGTGTAGGAGGATTCCCTCCGCCAATTTCTTGCATAAGCAAGAGTGGGAAACCTTGGGTTTGCTTCAAGTCTTACAGGCACGATGGCAGGTTTGTCCTCAAAGAAATAAGAATTCCCACCCAGGAGTTCCTTCATGCATACAGAGAAGGTGGTCGGCTCAAGCTGCACTTCATTCACCACGAGGACAAACAGATCCTCAGTGAGGTAGAACGGGAAGATGATGAGGATGATGCTGATAATGACGACGAAGAAAATTGTGAGGATGACGATGATGATGATGATATTGATGTTCAGGAAGAAGAAAATGGACATGAACATGCAGAAGCTGCATGTGCTGTATTTGAAGGAAATGAGGCAAACACTGGAACCTGCAGTGCAAATGAGGTCCAAGGTTCTACATGTTAGGTAGGAATAAATTTCAAGGTTGAAGTGATGTAGTTTTACAGCAAGGGTTTCAAGTATTTTGTCATTCCTTCCAGAGAAACATGCAGATTTTTCTTTCGTTGAAAAGAAATATATGCAGATAATTAGACACAAGAAAACGAAGAGATATGGCTTTCGCCAATTAGAGAATAATCTCTCTTTCTGCAGTGAACTCTTCAGAAATAGATTGTTTTGCCTTCTTTTTACAGTATAACAATCAGAGTCAAAGCATTAGCAATCTCAACCACATCATATAGCTTTATTATATTTATTTCTTCAATTATCCAAATACCATATAGCACTACATGCAGGCCAAATGCTACAGAGAAGTACACCCAAACGGCTAAAAGAAAACGGTTGCAAACACATCCACTTTCTTTTGAAACCACTACAGAAATTAAGTTTTTTTTTTTTTTTTTTTTTAAAAAAATTTGTCCTAGAATAGTTTTGCAATTGAAAAAGTTTATAAAAAAGTGGCAGTTCTGAGCAAAATAGAGATATAAAGGCAAACTAACTGATAGAAAAGGGCAACCAAACTTTACTCAAAAAATAATAAAAATAAAAATAAATAAAAATAAATAAAAAATAAAAAAACAGGGCAACCAAACTATATTCAAATTTACTGTTTTACACAACTTTAACAGCAGTTCCATAATAACTATATTCTTTTACAAAAGTAACCTGCCTTTTGCATTTTGCCAAGATAGCATTTAGTACGTAGAAAGCTTCAACCTCCAATGGTAACTATATCAATAAAGGAAAATAGAAGGAAATATCATAGCGATTAAGTGCTAAGAAGCCTCAGTCTAGGGGAATCCGTGTTTCTCATTAGAACCGATCAAACTAAGACAGCTGTGGCAGTGGCATAGCCATATATATGGCATCTCACAAGTCACAACATCAAAGTGAAAATATATACATTAGAAATAGCACGATAGATATGACTAAGATGGCTCAAACAAGCGCAAACAATCTGAGGACATCAGTAGGGCAAGACTAATGAAATAGAAGGATTGCAGTCACTACATGATAAAGAAAATGTAGCGCATACATATGTGAATAAGGCTTGAGTACATTTAATAAATCAAAGAACAGATACCATGATCACACAATCAGATCATGACAGTGACACCAAACAAGAAATCCTGCATATATCCAATGAATTCATCACAAATTTCAGATTTTCTAGTCAATGGCTATTAGGTCGGCTTCTTGATTAATATGCTTCAAAATCTAATTTGTAAACCAGAATATCAGCAATACTTGGAAAACTAACAGAATATGACCAATGAGGTAACAATCTGGATATATCCCGAGTTAGTTTCAGCAATTTCATGCATAACTGGTTAAAATTTTCAACGGTCCACAATCTCAAAGGAAAAGAGAAACTCATGAATACAACTTCACAAAAGTTGAAGTAATAGAAGGTCCCAGACCCTATGTGGTCCAGAAAAGATTCTTAAAACCAGAGCTAGATTATATGTGAGGGCAACGGGAAAAGGGAGACAACAGATAGACACTTCTAGAGATGCTTTTTTAAATTGTCACTGGAACTTATGTGGACATAGACGGAGCCAGAGAATACAAAGGAGGGCGGCCAATATAAGAAGGTTATAATAAACCTTCCAGTTTAGCTAGATCCCAAACACAAAATACATATAAAGCCAAGCTTTAGAGGGGTGCCATGGGACCCCTTGGTCTGTGTTTAGCTCCGCCTGTGTATGTGGACACAAAGAGAAACTCTTTCCGCCAGACATATGGCATAAAAATTTGTCCAAAGTCTTTGGAAGATAAAGACTTGATTTATCATGACCATAGGAAAAAAAATGACTTTCTGCAATGCATCAAATACTGGACGAAATGAGTCCACTGTCTGGGGCTCTAATGGCACAGAAGGCCTCATCCATCCATATTGAGTGTGATCAAATCATTCAGCTATGTGACAAGAGAGTCTTAAAGTTCTTTTCAACAACTGATTTAAACTTGGTTAAAAAAACAGAGACAACAACAGATTCGTGCATGAAAGATAAATGTACTAGAAGCCGTCGATAGAGGTTTATCTGCTACGGGGATCATACTTCAATTTAGCAATGCTTCATGGACAATATATGCAGTGTTTTCCAGTTGATTGCTATTGCAGACTACTAGTTTTGCTTCTACCATACACCAGTACGTATATTCCATGTTTCTTCACCATTAGGTTGGTTTTATATACTGAACTAGCAGTGTAAGACATGAAGTATGCCATACACCTGTGTATAGTTGAATTTGCAGGCTACTAGTAATGACGTGTATACACACATATCAAAAATAAGTTGAACAACCAATTAATGCTCAAACTAAACCAAAAGAAATAGATGCTAAAATTCAGTACCAGTAACCAAACCAAAATATTTTAAGCCGTATGAGAACAAAAGTTTGACATGGAAGAGCGAGCAATTAGATTACTGGGAGGCAGTGAGTTTGACATGGTAGGTACTCGAAAGTTTTAAGACCACTTTTCTTCCTCTAGAAAAAAGCCAATTTGTTTTTATTCATGATTGGCCAACAGATATGCAACTGAGGATCCTGTCAGTAATCACTGCATACTTCCTAAACTTAATGCATGATTCCGATGTGTTTTAAGTACTTCCATTATAAAATACTGCAACATGCACACTACAAGGTAAAGGAAAATAATATCACCATGGGGTGTTCTTGCCATCTAATGTCAGTAGCACCTTGTATAAATCTGGACGTCGATCACGGAATACTCCCCAGCTATGCCTCTTGCATTTGATCATATCCAAATCAAACTCTGCCACTAGTACAGCTTCATCTTTATCATCAGCACCTGTAACAATTTCTCCAGTAGGTCCTGGACATCAAAATGTGAGTTAAAGGATTTCTTTAAATGAACATCCATCGACACAAGATCAATTATATAAAGGTAACTCCAACTCTGAGGCTGCCATAAAATGCCTTATAACATACCTGCTATGAAAGAGTTACCATAAAATGTGATTTCACTCTTTCCATGCTCAGTCTCAATTATCTCCTTTCCTATGCGGTTTGATGCTACTACAGGCACCTGAATTCATCAAATCTAGATTAATGTAGGCTTTGTTCCACCATGTTAATTGGTTTTTGGTCTATCACAATCCCAAAGAAGACAACAAACATAAGCGTTTTCCTATACTATGCAATGCTGACAATACTCTGATAGAAGCTCTTAATTAACATACTTTAAGACACAAGGCACATTTGACCCAAAAAAAAAAAGGTACACGAATAGTCCAGAACAAATGAGCTTCAGATCTTCAGACAATAAACTGAATTCCAGGTCAAAAGCATATCAGCCAAACTACTAGTAAGAAAATTACCAAATTTGCCCCGGCATGCCCTTGCATTACTCGCCTCCAGTGATCCCGAGAATCAAGTCCTCCATCTTGAGGTTCAGAACCAATAGCAGTAGGATAAAACAAAATCTCTGCACCTTGAAGAACCAAAGCTCGGGCTGCCTCAGGAAACCACTGATCCCAGCAAATTGCTGAAATGAAAATAATGTATTAGCCAAACAAAGTTTTCAGCCTTGCCTTCCCAGAAAATAAAATGATAAGATTTGTTCAACAAATCGAATAGGTACACCAATTTATTTGGTAATTTACTACACCCAAATTCACCAAACCCCAAAAAAAAGTAATTAGGTTTCTTACCAACTCCTATTTTTGCGAACTTGGTCTGGAAAACCTGCTTGCAAAAAATAGTATAAGTACCACTTGTTATCAAACATGAAAAATAAATCAAAGCTACCAAAACAGCAAGAAAAATAGATCGTAATTGTAGTTCGCACCCACCTTGAATCCAGTGTCACCTGGATTGAAGTAGAACTTTTCCTGGTAGCCTATAGCAGAAAGGTAGCGGTTACTAAAAAAGCAAAAGATAAGATCAAAATGAGTACATAAGGAATTTTGATACCTGGTCCATCTGGGATGTGGGACTTTCTATAAAGTCCAAGATCTGCACCATCTGCATCAATAATGGCTATCGAATTGTAGTGGGCATTGTTTGCCTCTTCAAAAAAGCTAACAGGAATTACCACACCCAACTCTTTTGCAAGTTTCTGCATCCTACAATAATGCAGATAAAAATGTGTAATCAGTTTACTGCACAATTAATCATCCAACTCAATTATTATTATTATTTTCTTTTGGCAAATAAATCAATTAAGAACACGTGCTACTATCTTCTTTCTTTTTCTTTTTCTTTTTTCAAATATTCCTTTGGATATGTTAATAATGTGATGCTATCCAGGATGATGGCATACAGAAAGTTAGGGCCTAAATTAAAAAGCGATTTCCTGTGCTTTCACCTAAGAATAGTTGGATGGTTGTTGTAGGGCTTTGCTCGCTGAATGAAATCCTCCCTTTGTGCTTGACAGAAGTAATATCCTTCAAAAAGCTCCTATAAACATTCATCAGAACATAAGCATATCAACTATTAAGGTGTGTGAAGTGTGAACTCAAACATACTTGTCATGGAAAAATTTCTGTAAAAAGCATACTTATCAGTTATCAGGTTGAAGTCCTCCCTAAATTACCACAATTACTAATTTTCTTTTCATTCCCGAAAATCCCCCCAACCTACTTCGCAGACCCAGGACAGAAATTAGGACCTCCTGCCGACGGTACAATCTTTACGAGACAGGAAACTAGCAGATATCTCTGGTTGAAGGGGTTTGAATGACAGAATGGGAGCAAACCATTGGTTTGACCAATTAATAGTTCATAGAGGCCTTTTAAGCTTTTAGCATACAAAAGTACATAACACATACTATATAATAGTTGTAACCAGTATCTTAAACAAAATGGAGATTCATATCAGTGAACAGATATAAGACCCTTCATTTAATAGTAGCACAAAATTTGAGCATAGAGTCTCTTCAATGCTGTTCTAACTGAACCTTATGGCGTGAGGTGGAAAAATCAGATTTCAAACTATATGCTACAAACTTGTATAAAGATTTTTAAATGAATATGTGTTAACATGCAGATTATCTAAAGATTGTAGTCTTTGATGGGTCAGGCAATTTCTGGGTATCAAAAACGAAGCAAAACCATGAGCATGTTTTTGGGAGCTACCAAAAATAACGCCTTGTTCTTTGCTGAGGCTATCATTGTAGGGAAAGTATCGTAGCCCATATAGGACAAGACCATTTAAGAATCCCAAGCAAGTAACTGCAAACCGAGGAGATGAGGAATGCATGACAAATGAAACATGAAATGGAGAAACAGAAATCATAATAGGCTTGATGATGGACGGGTATAAGCAGATGCAGTTGTATGTGTAAGTAAAGAAAATAAAAACCCAAACGCTTAGAAATCTTGGTCTTTCAAAGTTTGCAGGTTCATACCTGTATAAGAATGATGTTTGCACCCTTTGAATGAGCAGCTCTAACCAACCTGAATGAGAAAAGGGCAATGAACATGACTGAAGAAAATAACTGGTCCGGAAAAGGTGAAGGGTAAAAGAAGCACAAATATCAGTTTTGACCGGAAAGAACGCAAATCACACAACTAAAGGATCTCAAATAAGGAACCAGAAGCTCAAGTATAAATGGATATCGGAAATCAAATAAATAAGTGTGACAGTGAACAAATGTACATCAACATAACCTGCGGAAACCCTTGCCACAAACTTCACCATATGTGGATGCAAGTAAGAGGTATACATTGTGATAGGTGAAACCTAAGTACTCACAAAAGAGAAGCAGAGTTTTCGGGTAAAAAGGGTGACGTAAGCTAAAATTCAAAGATGAGACAGCTTTAGATCAATGAAATCCATGCCCAAAACTACATTTACAGTACTTAAAGCACAGAGCTTACTTCCGTTATCTCACAGAGCGACTTACTTACTTAGCCATCAAAAGTAACTCCAATCCCTCCGGATACAGATTCGATTCAAACACACAATTTCCTAATAACTTAAACAATTTCATGATTACTTTTGGGTGTAGGTTCTAAAATTGAGCAGGTAATAAGAGGAAGTGAAAGAAGAAGACCTTTCGGCGGTGGCGACGTTGGTGGCGACGTCGTCGGTGCAAGCGAACTGCAAAGCTGAGACCACCACCTCCCTCTTGCCCTTGTTGTTCTCCATTTTGAGAGAGAGAGAGAGAGAGAGAGAGAGAGAGAGTCTCCTTCCTCTCTCTATAAAGGTTGCCTCAGTGGACTCGATGCTCATCTCTTTCGCACCGCTCTTTATATTATTCTTTCTATTTTCCTAAATTTTCAATTTAATTTGAAAAACAAGAAATGATTTTATTTTCTTTGAATATTACGATCGAATTGTGATTTGCTAGTTTAACTTTAGTAGTCGTGTACATGGCTGCATATAAGTCCTTCTGGAGAGAAATGTTACTGATCCTGTAACAAATTGAGAAATGTCTTTGGTTAATATCATTTAGGAAACATATGAATGATTAAATGTTTTCTAGACCAAAAAGAAAAATGGTTTTCGGTTAGTTTATATATAGGATGAATAACTTCAATTGTGATTGAGATATCGTTCTTTTTATGAATATAATAAAGATTTGTTAATATGTAGCAACGAAATGCAACGTATAAATGATAAATTGAAGATGGTAACTATTTTAAACGAAATAATCTTTGTTTTTATGTTTTGGTAACTATTCCAAACAAATAATGAAGGTGATAAGTTGAATGAATACAAAGATGTGTGATTCGTTATAGGTCATTTGATGATTGAATAGATGGAAATCATTTTGCAGTCACAATGAGAGTAGCTTCCAAACACCAAACTGGTAAAATATCTCACCAGAAATCCTAGCACAAGTAGCTTCCCAAGTTGGGTACCAACAGACCTTGGTGTGACATTTGCAAAGAAATTATGCCAAGCTAGGAAATTGCCTATTAGCTCTTCTCATTCTTACGTGCTTTGTCACCGCCTTCTCCATAACACTAAGTCGAAAAAACTGTGCGAGTTGTAGAAAGGCAGCGTCCCATATCGGAGAAAAGTAAAGAAACGAGTGCTTCATTTAGAGTTCTCTTGCCTCATGCGGGGCTGGGAAGTGGCGTGTGTTTATCCCAAACCCTAAACAATTTATGTAGTGGGGGGGTCTTTTATTGGTGTTTCCCTCGAGAGGTTAAAAAAAGAAACACCATTCCCACTCGCGTCATTTCCCACGGTAAGAAACCCCTGAGAGGTTTGAAGGTGGTGCTGCCCGCCCGCACAGGCGCTAGCGGTTACTTGTTTCCTCGCCTCTCACCATCTTTTTTTTTTCCTAGGGTTCGAAATCGGGTCTCCTTTGGCTCATAGATGTTGCCATTAGGGGTCATTGCCAATGAGGTATCTTAATCCGTATTGTCTGCCCTTATACAAAGGGTTTTGTACAGTCACCCCAAAGTTTCCTTTTGCTTGCTCGAGAAGCTTGTAGCTCATGAGCAGAAGAAGAGCATCCAGAGTTCAAATTCCCCCTGTGCTTCCCTCGTCCCCAGAACAAAGAAACATGAAGGCACCAGATCCCACTCATCCCAGTTCAAGACTATTTAAAGGGTTCCAGGCAGCATCACCACAATGTGGTCATCAAACATGCAATTAAACTTTGTTAACATATAAGTTGAACTCACTACTCACTACTCACTTCTCAAAAGAGGAAAAAGAGAAAATATAAAATAAAATAAAAAATACTCTTAATATCATGCCCGAGAAAGTGTAGCACTAACACCCCACATGAGATGTCTTCAGGGTCTCATCAACCCATTTTATCAAAGCACTCTAGTGCTCTTCACAAGGGCATGAAACTGGGATTACAGGGCTCTTCAGCCATATATGCATTCTCACCAGCTCAGAGAATTAGCTGAACCATTTGATACCTTCCCACTATTAAACAAGGGAGAATATAACAAATAACAGACTCACTCCAAAATTGAGTGCTCTAAAGGTATCCTCCATTATGTATATATTGCGGGCGGGGAAAAGAAAGGTCAACATGGAAACAGTGCCTCAAAACTCAACAAAGTATACACCAGTCAGAACATAAACATTTAGAAGAGTTCATAGTTTGCTTTATTTCTATGCTAACTGAGTGATACTAACTGATGGTTCAAATGTTCCACATGAAATACTCAACCTCAGTTCTGCACTTCTGCCTTCTTTTCACTTCCCTTCATAGCAAAAGCAGTCACAACATCCGCGACAACAGCATAATTCCTGTACTTGTCAGTTGATACTTTGGCACTTGATGCTCCAGAACCTGAGCTTGAGTCAAGTGCTTCTCGACTCCCCCGGGCCTGCAGTTGCTTTGTCTTCTGGTTTAGGACCCTGGAACAAATGAGTCATTCAGCAAAAAATAACTTGGGGGAGAAGGATCTAGCACCCAGATCTCTTAATTTTCTTTTAAGCTTGGTCACATAACAGCTACTGTGAATCACATGTAAGCTGGAATAGATTATTTCAACAGAAAAAAAAAAAAAAAATTGCTTTTCGGTGATACCGATAACTATGCTAAATATCACCATAAATATAAGAAATAAGCTCTAGTAGTTCACTGAGCAACCAATACAATAGCAAATTAGGTATGCAAACCCCAGAAAAGATGGAAACATAATAACCTGCAGCAAAAATGCTAATGAACACCGTGTAAATTAACCATAACAAAAACCACCATAAAGTCCATAGTTTATCGTTTGGAATAAGTCTGGTTCTTAGGGTTAACAAGCCGTAAGCCATATAAATCCATAGTGAGGAATATATATATATATATATATATATATATATATATATATATCAGGTATATAGGGCCCTTCCACTAAGGGATCCCTTTTTTTGACATATATGAGGGATGAGGGATTACTCCAACTTTTCAATAACAAAATCACATCTCCACCGTTCAATACGTAGTTCTATATGAGTAGATCACTTCTGCAAATTTTCAGAAATTTCGGTGATCGTTAAGGCATTCAAAACTACAATTTATAATTATAAGCATGAACGGTTCAGGTTTGGCAGATTTGGTTCGTTCATTGATTTAATCTTGTTTGACATCTTAACGATCACCAAATTGGCTAAAAATTTGCAGAATTGATCTATATATAAGGACTAACAAACTGAACGGTGAAGATTCAAAAATATAATCGAAAAGTTGGAGTAATTCCTCATCCCTCATATATGTCAAAAAAAGGGATCCCTTAGTGGAAGGGCCCTCATATACATACATATACATACATATATATATACATATATATATATATATATATGTCCATGCTAATGAACCAATCCATCTAATTTTAAGTTTTCTACTGCATGCAAACTTTAAATTAAACACCACATTCCAAGTAACTCCATAGTTCAACAACACAAGAAGAATTTGTAATATACGCACAGCAAGTAAGCAAACAAATAGTTCCAAAGGACAACATATGAGGATGTATTAGAAGATCAAAAAAGTACCTTGATATAAACATTTTCTGCAACTCTTTCCTCTTCGCTCAGTATCTTTCCACTACTTGACATCCTCCGAGTGAGAAACCTTGCAGCCATCCTTGATGCCATCGGAATCAGTTATCCAACCTAAAAATGTCATTGTGGATTAGAAAACTATAACGCATACAAGTTGTGATTGTTACAGCAACAAAATGTGTTTGGGAAGCAATAACAATCAACAATTTAAACATAGATCTTCCGATTCAACCCAAACCTCTTTAACTAGTTGATTAATCAACAACAAAGCCCAATGAACTAAATTGATAATAGCTGTTGTTTAGTCATATTCAACTTTTCATATGCATCATTTTAACTTGATATAGAAGGTCCTGCACTCCTGCCACAAACATCAGTACCGTCATGCAGTCCAAGCTCCTTAAACCCCCAAAAAAGAAAATATGGCAGTGAAGAAAAAAAAAACTCCATGGCCTGCCTAATGCATAACTACTCGATTTCGAATCTCAAAAATATACAGAAAACACGATCAAGGTAGCTTAACTAGTATAAAACCTAACAAGCAAGCTCACAAACTTTCACTCCTTCTAAACATATTCACTTCACAGGCTCATCATTCCAAGAAAATTTACATACATTTAAGTACAAAGAAAATTACCGAACCACAGTCTATAATGATTACACGCAGCAAAGGGAATTAAAATAGCTTAAAGAAAAAGACTAATTGAATGACTGGGCTTCAAATTTCATTCACATTAAAAGTGAATGCAACAAATTCTGAGTGATGAACTCACTGATTCAAATTGTGAATCAAAATCCAACTAGAAGTAAAAAGCAAAGAATATCTAAGAATCGATAATGCCTTTAGTGCAGTGAAAAACAAAAGGAGCAAAACTCCATAGCCTGCTTGATGCATAATTACTCGATTCGAATCTCGAAAATACACAGAAAACAAGATCAAGGTAGCTCAACAAGCATAAACCCTAACTAACAAAACAAGCAAGCTCACAAACTTACACTACTTCAAAACAGATTCACCACACAACCTCATCGTTTGAGGAAAATCTGCACACAAATTACACACAAAATCGCAAAAGCACAGTCTAATCATGAAGATATCTAAAGTAGCTTAGAATAAACAAAGAAAAATTGAGTGAGTGAGCTTCAAATTTCATGCACATCGAAAGCTAATGCGACGAAAACGCAAGCCTCAATGGTGAAGTCACTGATTCGAATTGTGAAGCTAAATCGATTAGACGCCCTGAATATCGCGAGCGATGAATATCTTTACCTCAGAAACGCTACAGCAAAGACAGAGAGAGAGAGAGAGAGAGAGAGAGAGACTTTAGACGAGAGAGACAGAGAAGAATCGAGAATGCGGTGCATTTGGATATTTGGGCTTGGAAGGGTTTAGAGCAAGTACCACCTAGCAATCCAACCCAAGTGAAAAAAACCCTCATTTCATCCATGAATGAGTTTTCTCCCCAATTCAACCCACGTGAGATTTTAGGGGAGGGAAGTGACCCAGGTTGGATGAGAAATCCAGCCCAGGTTACTTGCTCCACATCAGCCCATTCCTTTCAATGTGGCTGACGTCAGCGTGTGGACCCCAGACACAGACGCTCCAAACGAGCGCGTCTCCAGCACTAACCAATTGCGCGCCAAGCATCATGGGTGCACCCCAATTTTTTGTCGCAATGCGCGACTTGGTTTGGCCACAGACACAGACACGCGTCTCCCGCAGAAAAATACTGTTGGGATTAATTTTTTGTGGTTAAAAAATAAAAATATGACTGAAAGTGAATTAGTGAAAACAATTTAACCACTCTTTTTAAAAGAGGGAGAATAATAAAATGGGTAGTTTATTTAAAATTTTATGAACTTCTCTATTTTAAAGAAGAAAATTCGTATATATAATTATATATTAGCAAATCACATATGCATTCTCCAAAAGGATTTGAAACACAAATAAATCCACTTGTGTTGTTATTAAACAAATAAGGACAGTTTTTAACAAATAAGGACGAATTCTTTTCTGTTTGTCATGTGCTATGGTTTAATTTACTAGACTGACCTTATACAAAATGAATCAAATTAAATCAGACCCCACCATGTATTATTTTAGCTGCTACTGCACTTACTGGAATGTTGTTGCTCCTACACTTCCAATAAATGCAGTAGCAGATTTTTAGTGGTTCAGCTAGTGTAGTCGCAGCTTTAGTAACTGTAGCAGGTTTTCAGTGGCTTAACTAATGTAGTAGCATGTTAAACTAGAGAGTTAGCTGCTACTACACTTCCAACAAATCTAGTAGCATGGTTTTAATGGTTCAGCTAGTGTAGTAGCAGTTTCAGTAAGTGCAGTAGCATGTTTTTAGTTGCTCAGCAAATGTATTAGCAGCTATTTTCAGTACATGATGTAGTAACAGATTTTTATTGGTTTAGCTAGTGTAGTAGCAGCTTCAGTAAATGCATTATTGACAGAAAAATTCATTTATGACTGCTACTATTGATAGAGAAAGTTCATTTATGAATTATACCACTGTTCGGTTTTACTACATCACTTGTCATGGTCTCTGCTGCTTTAGAGCACTTATACTCGTTTTTTTTTTTTTTTGCTACTACACTTGCTATACTCTTGTTGTAGTTATGCTACTGCACTCATGTTTTTCAAGCTTCTGCTACTACATGAAGATTGAGTCTCATCCAATTATAAGGTTCTACGCATTCATTCGTCCAATGTCATCACCCGATAGCTACTACCTTCACTTTCAGATCTCTGATCTATCTAGCTGCTTCTATCCCGAAACTTATCGCATATTCTAACTACCAGTTGCATATCAAGTAACATCATCCCTTTTTTAATCACATTACCTCAATTCAAAAACCATAAGATAAGCATGTTAAATCTCCTAATTCTAAAGTCTGCATAACTAGAAAAGACACTCAATCTTAAAGCTGCTCATATCCCCAGATCGAACACGGCGGCGTCCACTACCTCAGGCAAAAGCTCCTTGGCGGCAAACCCGAACGACAAGACGTCACCAGTGCGAACCTAGATGTATTGATTCAGAGCAGGAATGGTTGGGTGTGGCAGATCGGAGATTGAAGGTCAACGTTGCCATAGAAAGAGATATATATATATATATATATATATATATATATATGGACTAATTTCAGTTTACCCCATCAACTTTAGGTTGATCATCATGTTAGTCCCTTTTCTTTTAATTTCATCAAAAACACCCATCGACTTCCAATTTTCATCAACCGTGTCCAAACATCCGTTTTCCAACCAATTCTCCCGTCGTGTAATGACTTGTATTAAAAAACAAACCAAATTTGAAGTCGCTAGACCCATAGAAAAAGGGCAAAATAGACAAATTACATTCAATCCCACCAAAATCGCTATGGTTAGGGGGTTGTGATGAGAACGGAAATGTGTATCGATATGGGGGGTAAAATGGTCAGAACAGTTATTTTTTCAGAATTTGACTTTCTTCTTGATGTTATGTCATCACTTGACAAATGAATTGAATGGAGAACGGAGGTTTGGGCACGGCTGATGAAAATTAGGAGTCAAGGGGTGTTTTTGATGAAATTGAAAGAAGAAGGACTAACATGATGATCGACCTAAAATTGTTGGGGGTAAACTGAAATTAGTTTTATATATATATATATATATATATAGTCTTTCTCAGGTGCGGAGGTCCGCACCAATGGTTTTGGTGCGGATTTCCATTTTTGCACCACTTTTTGATCAAATTTCCTCATCTCCACCGTGTAGTATCTAGATAATATTGTGTAGATCATCTCTGCAAAATTTCAGCCAATTTGGTGATCGTTAAGGCCCTCAAACTCGAAAAACAAATTGACAGACTGAATTTTGTCAAACATGAACCGTTCATGTTTAAAACAGAAAAACGCAATTTTGAGGGCGAAAAAGTCGCAATTTCATGTTTAAAACTCGAAAAAGTCTTATATATATAACTTCTCAATCCCCAGGTGGCGGACTACCGCCTAGGAGTGGATCTTGAGTTGATCTATCAGCTTTACTTATTTTGTGGAGTGTTTTTGTTTCCTGTCCCTTAATTTTAAGGATTTTTGGTTTTATTTACTTTTCCTTATCTCCTTTTAAGCCTGTATATATATACAGGGCTCTTCCACTAAGGGATCCCTTTTTTTGACATATATGAGGGATGGGGGATTACACCAACTTTTCGATCATAAAATCACATCTTCACCGTTCAATATGTAGTTCTATATGAGTAGATCACTTCGGTAAATTTTCAGAAATTTTGGTAATCGTTAAGGCATTCAAAACTACGATTTATAATTATAAGCATGAACGGTTCATGTTTGGCAGATTTGGTTCGTTTATTGATTTAATCTTGTTCGACACTTTAACGATCACCAAATTGGCTGAAAATTTACAGAATTAATCTATATATAAGGACCAACAAACTGAACGGTGGAGATTCAAAAATATAATCGAAAAGTTGGTGTAATCCCCCATCCCTCATATAAACCAAAATAAAGGATCCCTTAGTGGAAGGGCAATGTATATATATATATATAGGGGATGAAGATAACAAAGAAAGAGAAGAAAGAGAAGAAAAAAAGAGTTTTTTACCTAATTTAATGGCAGTTTCGTAATCATTAAATAAAATGACATTATTTTCGTCATTTCTTAAAAGGAAATGATTTAAGTCTGTTTTATTTTAGAGTGGGTCTGGGCTGTGTTTCCTTATTTGTCTAAATCTTTTAAAACATGAGTTTTTTGTTTTCTAAATTGTTTTATGGTAGTTGTATGTCATTTTCTATATGTGTGTGTGTATATATATATACACACACACACACCTAGCACCATTTTGTATACAACACATAAAATCATAAAATTATTTCTAAATTATAAGTCTTTATAAAATTATAAGGCTTTTAAAAATTATTTCAATATGTCACGTTGTTGTTTTCACCATCATTTATTTGCAACTAAAATCATTATTTACACTTAAAAACATTTTTTTTAAATTCAATAAACAGTCATTGCCACGTGGCAGCAATCTCACATTTCAGACGGGTGAAAACTGCTAACCAGTTACAGTAACCCAGAGTGACCTAGGTCACTATGTTCATTCTAACCCAACGGATGAACTTGCTCTTATAAAGAAAGGTTTGGAGTGGAAAAGGGTTATAAACTTTGCCCCAAGAAGTTTACTTTTTTCCCAAATAGTGCAATTAAAATTAGTCCAGTTACAACAAAATCTAAATGGCTGTAATTAGTTTAAAATTGTTGTTGGAGACAAAATAACGACAATAACGGTCTACTCATTTATTGATAGAAAGTCTTATTTATAAACATTACATAGAATCTCCCGAATGATCTAAAACATCTATCAATACTGTAATATATTCTAGTAAGGAAATAATTAGGCCAAAACACATAACAAAAGAACAGAAAAGTAATTTCTTTAAACACTCTCTCTTGTGTCATGTGCCTAATAAGACATAGTGCATGAGTTGTTGCCTAATTAAAAACCTTGCCAAGTAAAACAAAAACCTTATGGGCAAAACTGTCAAGACCCACTCCGAATTTCACCCTGAAACCCGAAGTAAGTCTTGTGGGGACCACCTCCAAATCAACCCACAATTATCCGAAAGTGAGAATATAACAATTACAAACTTCGTATATTCTAAAATAAAACATAAGTCTTAACACACCACCAGAAAAATTATACGAAAAACCCCAAAGAGTATTCAGAGCTACTAAACACTAGAGGAGCTGGAAAATACCCTAGTAGGTTAAACAGGTAACCTACTGGTGAAATGTGGCTGAGAAATGGGTAACTATGCCTAGTCATCTCCTACTCGTACTAACTCGAACTCTGCAGACTTGGCATTTTTAAAACGAAGAGCCCAGGGGAAAAACATTCCCAAAAATTAGAGTGAGTGGACAAAAATAAATAAAGAAAATATTTTTAACATTTATGCTTTCCCAATTTTATTTCAAAGAAAACGAATGCATGCCTCAAACGATAAAATCTCTTATCTCATAAATATCGAGCCTCTTCAGCTCAAAACTATATATATCAAAATATGTATGTATTTACACTCGCCCATACTCCCTATATAAATTAATAATAATCTATATAGGGCTACTACGCTCGCGTCCAACGCTCACGTCACGCCTTAATGCGGTGATACACTACGCCATTAAGGTGGACAGACGGGTGTATAAATATGTGTCCATACCCCCTATATGAATTAAACACTCATGTAAGGCTACTACGCTTGCGTCTAACGCTCACGTCACACCATAATGCAGTTATATACTATGTCATTAAAGTAGACATACACATATTGTTAGCTAGCATTTATATACATACTCTCCTTAAAAATATATTATAATTTACATAAAATCCCATTTTCGGTAACTCACCACAATGAGTAAAATCGTCAAATAAAAATGACGTCCAATGGTCCAACCAAATAAACAATTGCATGCACATTATTTAAACCAAAAGTCCACTCACAAATTAGGCCTAAGCCTGAAGTCGGTCTGAAGCCTCTTCTGCTCGAGCTTCCTCACGTCCTGATCCAAGAACATAATTAAATCCTCAACTATATACAAACGCTTAAATAAAAATAGACAAAATTAAATATGGCCTTATCTACTCTCATTCTTGCCCAACTTAGCAAATCTTAAAATTGATACCGTCCAAACATCACCACAAATACCGGCGGCCTTAAATCCACCTTCTACGGCCGAAACAACAATAATCTAACGGCCGGATTCTATCTCAATTAACTGCCAAAATACCAAACTTCGAAAAAATCCCAAACCTATCCAAAATTCCTCCAAAAATTCCTAAATTCACATCATTAACCTCCCTTTAATATTCCACATCTAAAACCATAAAATTTCCCCAAACAGCGGCGGCCGGCGGCCGACTCCGGCAACCTCCAATAGTTACCAAATTTTAACAGCATCTTCCTCTTAATCTCCTCTAAAACTTTCCTAACTAGCACAAACACCAATTCCAAGCCTAACTATGCTAATAGAACGAAAACATCTAATAAGCCCTAGAATTTCAACTCCATATTTCTCCTTACCTAGCTTAAGAGGGAGGGAGTCCTTTGGAGGGTTGCTGCACGGGAGGAGGGCTTTCCAACGAGCCAAGTGGCTCCGGCTATGGTGGCCGGAGGAGGAAGTTCTGGCGAGAAAACCACCACGGCAGTCGGACCTTCTGGGGTTGATTTCTCCTTCACGGCGGCGCTAGGGAGGCTGCTACCGGTCTAGGATGGGAGAGGAGGAGATGGCCGACCGTTTGGGACCGGTGCGGCGGCGAAGGGTGGCCGGACGGCGTCGGTCGGACGGAAAGAATTTCCGGCATAAGGAGAGGGAATCGGGAGAGAGAGAGAGAGAGAGAGAGAGAGAGAGAGAGAGAGAGAGAGAGAGAGAGAGAGAGAGAGAGAGAGAGAGAGAGAGAGAGAGAGAGAGATTGGGCTTTGACCAACAAAATTGGCTCAGTCCAACTTAAACACAAACCAAAAATAAAATCCAACTCCAAAATTTAGCACCCCAAAATAATACCCAATAAAACTTACCTTTTTAATTGATAACTTTTCCATGCTAACTCCGATTTTAACGCATAGCATGTCTACGAACTCATAACAACATCCTCTACGACTTTCATGAAGAAAGTTTTCCCAAATTCCAAACAGAAGCAAATGTCAACTTTTGGAGTCTTAAATAGTAAACGGTTACTTAAAACGGTAAACGACCAAAATAATTGTCAAGACCCACTCCGAATTTCACCTTGAAACCCGAAATAAATCTTGCGGGGTCCACCTTAAAGGAAAATTTACTGAAGCACTCGGTAAACCTCCCTTGAAAATGGACAACCCTAATCCGGAGAATCCATGAATTATCCATAAAAATAATCCAAATAATATAACATGAATTTTAGCACACTCCATTAAAATATTATACAATAATCCCAAGAGTATTCAGAGCTACTAAAAACAACGGAAGCAGGAAACTACCCTAGTAGGTTAAACGGAACACCACTCGTTTTCCTGCTTCCGTTGTTTTTAGTAGCTCTGAATACTCTTGGGATTATTGTATAATATTTTAATGGAGTATGCTAAGATTTATGTTATATTAGTTGGATTATTTTTATAAGTAATTCATGGATTCTCCGGATTAGGGTTGTCCATTTTCAAGGGAGGTCTGCTAAGTTCTTCGGTAAATTTTCCTTGGAGGTGGACCCCGCAAGACTTACATCGGGTTTCAGGGTGAAATTCGTGGTGGGTCTTAACAATAATACCAAAGTAAATAACTGTAAAATAACTTAAGAACCGGGGCGTGACAAAAACAGAAGACTTGGACGAATGGAAAAAGAGCACAATGCACCAACTACAATTAAAGATAACATGTGATGTAGACCCCCCCTAATGTTTACACAACAACTCCCCCTGATTAGTTACTTAATCTCAGAGTTCAAATAAACTGCGTAGACCAATGCTCTTCACATGCTTCTCAAAAGTACATTTGGGTAGAGACTTGGTGAACAAATCTGCTACACTATCCTTAGAATTCACCTGGTTCACTTGGATATTCAAAAATTGTTGTTGTTGCTGATTATAGAAGAACTTCGGTGAGATATGTTTAGTATTATCACCCTTTATGTAACCTAACTTTATTTGTTCAATGCAAGCCGCATTATCCTCATAGATGCAAGTTGGTTCAGTCGTAGTAGATGTTACTCCACTAGACTCTCGAATATGAGACACTATAGACTGGAGCCAAACACATTTTTTAACCGCTTCATGTAGTGCAATAATTTTAGTATGATTCGAGAAAGTAGCAACAAGGGTTTACTTAGTTGATCTCCAATATATCGCCGTATTCCCAATCGTGAACACATGACCAGTTTGGGAACGTCTTTTATGCAAGTCAGAGAGATACCCAACGTACATCAACAAATCCAACTAACACATTATTCAGTGTTTCAGGATAGGGTACTAGTCTGCCATGCGCATCACCTGCGGTTAACCATTGACCAGGTCCTAATGCTGTTATGATGCATTCATTGCCTTCTGAAGCACTAGATGTGCACCTCCCTCCCATTATGCCTCATTGACTATTTCAAAGGAACACCACTCGTTTTGCAAAGTCTTTTCTTTCGTAATAATAGGACAGAGACCTTTCTTATGTTAAAGATACAAAACATTCAATTCTTACAAAGGATACAAGGTGATATTTGTGAATCTATCCATCGCGAATCATCCAGGTACTTTATGGTCTGGTGGATACTTCGACATATTGGTCACATGTCACATTATTGTCCACATGCTGCATTTGCAAAACTCTTTGCGCATATTATATGTTTAAAGGCTCACCAGTCTGATTATCTTATTAAGTCTATTAGCGTTGACAATTTGGAGACTTCGATCAAAAACATTTGATGACTATTGCATGTCTATTGAGATCGATGTAGACCATCATGTATCCCATATGTATTTCCAAAATTGTCTTGCATGAGCCACCATCAAAACGTTACAAATGGTGGCTAGGGCACTGGTTGTGCACACCAATCTGTCTATACCTAGTTGAGGTCCGAACGCAACATGAATAAATTTTTGTTGTGACGAAAAACTCTGTTTAGTTGTTACTATTTTTTTTTATTATTATTTTTTTTAAAATAACACCCTGACGACATTCGGGAAAAAACCCCATATAAAACCCTGGTGACCTGGTCTCTCTTCCCAAACCTTGTTTAGCCTCTTATCCAAACCCTAGCCGCACCCGCTCTGCGACAGATCCTCCTACGCCCTCATCGAAATGGTAATTCATCTCATCTCAATTTCTTCAATGCCACGATTCCGAAGCAACCATGTTTCGTTTTCAATCATCTAAGATCCAATGGGTATCGATTTCTTTATAGTTTTGCAGATTTATAATTCCATTGCTTCTTTTTACAGGCACCCAAGAAGGAGAAGGCTCCCCCACCGTCCTCGAAGCCCGCGAAATCTGGCGGAGGCAAGCAGAAGAAGAAGGTACTGCTTTGAACTCTGGAGTTTTGAACTGGTTTGGGTTTTGATATGTGAAATATGGGCTTAAGTAGTTTTGTACTGTTTTGTCTGAGATGCGTTAATAGAAGTGGAGCAAGGGCAAGCAAAAGGAGAAGGTGAACAACATGGTGTTGTTCGACCAGGCGACTTATGACAAGCTCCTCTCGGAAGCTCCCAAGTTCAAGCTCATCACTCCTTCTATCTTGTCAGACAGGCTGAGGGTATGATCCGATTCTCGGCTTGGCTTTGTTTTTATTAGCATTGTTAATTAGCTCTATACAGTTGTTGAACTCGAATTGTGAGTATTAAGAATCTACACACTATAATTAAAATTAGCTCTGTTCTTAAAATTAGCTCTGTTCTAGTGGGTCGATCCTAGCTATAGTCTGTATACATTTGACTGAATGTCATTTTAAGTGCAAAAAACACTGTATAATTACGCAATGCAAACTGCTGGTGTGCTTCTTGTTCACGAAGTTTTGGTTTGCCATACCTTGCTTGGCAGCAGTGGGCTTGGTAGTAGCATAGGTGGGTCCTTGGAGAAAAATATGGTTTAGTAGTTGTCAGCATTTCATTTACTTTCTGCTTCTTCCACCTAAGTATAGATAATCGACAGCATTGGGTATGATCAGGGCCATTATTAGGCGGTGTGTTATGCTACCTTCGACAATCTGAATTAATGTATTTATATTAATTATACTTATTTAAAAACAATGAAGTTATAAACTCTTGAGACGTAGAGCTATTTTGAAACATCTAGGACAAGCTGTATTTGACATTACATTCGTTTGTGACTGAAAATTGCATCCAGGAAATTTGACAAATCAAACTCTCAGAGTGCACTTGTTGCATATGATGGATGTTTCATTCTTAGTTCAGCAACTGAACTACCATTTGTGTTTATAGCCTGCCTCATTGTACTCTGCCAGAAGCTATTTGATGTTTTAGTCTTAGGCTCCATATAAGCCAACACTTCTGACTTCGAAGTTTTGATGCGGGACCTCAAATTATTTATAGGTGTTTATGCAGACTGTAGTTTAATTTTGTTGCTGTTTATGTTCAGTAGATCATGATTTTTTTCCCCCTTCCATATCCATTCACCTCTAGATGTGGTTAAAACTGTGTACGTCAATCTTTAGTTTGCTTCCTCCTTTTCTTTTGTATGTATGAGCTCTGCAAGATAGTTCATAACATATATGCTTTGCATCATCTGTATCTGTCCAACTTTTCGTCAAGGTAGAGTCTAGGCGAACTGAATTGATTGTTGAGGACCAGCGTGTGGGGGCATAATGCAAGGAGATTAAAATTCAAATTGGTATGCACTCACCTGTTAGAAGCTAGCGAGATAATAGCCTACTTTTTCTTGCCCTGAATTTTCTTGAGCAGCACAACTACCTGAAGCTTCAATACCTGGTTTTGCCCATGTCTTTTTTGATATATTTACACACTTATTGTTTCATCACCTCCATCTGCCCTTGATTACTACAGTGGTTTTAGGTTATGACTACACTTTATCTTTGCTTCTTATGTGATTGTGTATGTATAGAGAATTTCAGAGAGTTTTACTTGATATCTTGACTAATCTCTAATTTTCCCCTTGTTTTCATCTTCATTTTCAGATTAATGGATCATTGGCACGCCGTGCTATTAAGGATTTGATGGCAAGGGGTTCTATTAGGATGATTTCTGCCCATGCTAGTCAGCAGATTTACACCAGAGCCACCAACACCTAAAAAGAAAGTTGTCTTTCTCATGGGAGGCACAAACTTTTAACTTATGCTATATTCGTCATGTTAGGAAACTGTTGTCTTTATGAGCTATTGTATGCTTTGTTTAAGTTCATATGACCAAGTATTTCTCTTTTTGGTTGACAGTTTGTTTTTCTACAGTTGGATTTATATGAATCTTATGTTATTTGGAAGCTTGTTTGCTGTGATATTTACTTTAGGGTTTAGTTTCTCATGTTCGAAACTGAAGGATGTGTTCTGTTGGAGTTGCTAGGGCTTTCACTCCGATTAGCTATGACATTTATAATCTCAAGAATGAATGCTTTGTGTTCCAAGTGATACTAAGATAAAACGAATTTTCTTCCGATTTCTCAACTACTTCTGGTCTGTGCAAAATATGATACAGAAGAAAAAATCATACCAAATGATATAGGAGTTAGTTGATGAGAATTCATCTTATTCGGAAGACTGAATGAGAATTATGGTCGCTAGTGTAAGTATATTACGAACTAGCTCGAGGGTTTGTTTTTGCCCACACGTTGTTCTCTGTTCTTTTTTTCTTCAGGTAGATTGTCTTCTAGAGTCGCGCGTGCGGCTAGTATCTGGGATTTTGGTAACACAATCTGTGTCCGTGGATTCTCTGGATTTCTGTGGGGGCAGTCATAGCTGCATGAGTCATGCATCTATGATTGTTGATCATATTGTCAATGAAATAAAATTAGAAATTGGAAACCGAAGCTTCAAAGCAATTTCGTTTCGACTAATAATTGAGGGCCATTTGGTCTTGGTCTTCTGGTTTTTTTAACTTCTTACTAGTGGGGAAGCCAGTGACTGGAATAAGACGACGTTCTTGTTTTATTTGTACGTATTACATGACCTATTATTGTTTAGGTTAATTGATCTCACTCCAGCTCTATATGACTAGTCAGGTCATCAAGAAAAACCGAATCTTTCTTTCTTTCCTGGCCTGTTGATGAGGGCCATCTCTCTCACTTTAGCTCCATTATTCTCTATCCAATAACCATCTGACTAATCTCAACACGCATATCACACCTTCCTAGTTCTACATGCTCTTTGCAAGAGCAAACTAGGTTCACATGTGTTACTTTGCTCAACTGTAAGCAAAACCTCTCTCTCTTTCTCTCTCTCAAAGAATTTCTGACAGTAATTGTTCAATTTGGAACCAATGTCTATCCCACCAGCACACAATTCTGTACTGCCTGGAATTCAACTGATGGCCACCGGAAATGGAGATCCAATAGCAACTGCACATTTTGTCATCAACATTCCCTCGATACCTTCTCATCGTTTTTTGGATAACGACAATAGTACGTACCTAATCTTCCTCTTTATACAAGTATATTCAACTAGTTAAGTGCAGAAGTTGATCAATTATCCTTGATAAAATTTACACAGGAGACGCATACCTTGATAAGTGCGTGCCACTCAATAAGTATGCACTAAAAGGCAATTGGGAAGCTGCTGAACGAATTTTGAAGAACGATCCGGAACTTTTGACTTCTAGCATAACAAGAGGAGGGGACACTGTCCTTCACATTGCATCCGGAGCAAGACATGTTCACTTTGTGGAGAAACTGGTCGAAATGATGGATGAACAAGACTTGGCACTGGAAGACATGGAAGGAAATACGGCCTTCAGCATTGCCGCGGCAGCCGGAAGTATTGAAATTGCACAGATTATGATGAAGAAGAACAAGTATTTGCCAACCATTCGAGGTGGTGAAGGAATGACACCACTCTATATGGCTGCCTTGATGGGACAATCTGTAATGGCAGATTTCCTGTACTCTGCAACCAAGGAAATGTTGGAGGAAGCCGACCAGCAATCGTTGTTTTTTACCTGTATTGATTATGGTTTGTATGGTAAGATATAGTACACGGTTATTCATTCTTCACATAGTGTTTGGGTTTCTAATTTCTATTTCCCTGACAATTAAACAGACCTAGCAACGAAGATGCTCATAAGTAACAAAGCATTAGCTAAGGCTCGTGATGTAAAACAGGAAACAGCTTTGCATATCTTGGCTAGAATGCCTTCAGAATTCACCAGCCAAAGTCCAGGAATGTGGAGTAGACTCATCAACTCATGTGAGTTGGTCCTTTAATTTAAAAGTTACTATTACCTCTTTGCATGTCATTTTGAAGTTTGAACCCTGTGGCTTATGGTTTTCAACCTTCCACTCATAAGTTATCCCAGGTTGGAAGTTCTCATACTATAGAAACTTGAAACAAGTCGATGATGCCCTTCAACTAGTCCAATGCCTTTGGACAGAAATCTTGAGAAGTGATCATGATGATATGATGGGACTAATCAAACATCCTTCCAAATTATTGTTCGACGCTACAGAATTAGGAAATTATGAGTTCCTGGCAGTGCTTATTAACTCTTATCCTGATTTAATATGGCACCTTGATGACAAAAATCGGAGTATAATACATGTTGCTGTTTTGCATCGTCATGCAAGTATCTTCAATCTAGTGCATGAGATAGGCTCAATCAAGGATATCATAGTGACATTTACTGATGATGAGAGTAATAACATCTTACATATGGCTGCAAAATTAGCACCTCCAAATCAACTCAACCTTGTATCAGGAACAGCTCTTCAAATGCAGCGAGAGTTGGTATGGTTTGAGGTACTTCATTCTCCCACTAACCCTACAATTATTTCATTCTAGCTAGCTAGTTTAATTGACATTTCTCAATTTCTTTGCTAAATTGTCATGCATTGTATTGATATGTTTGATGTTTCAGGAAGTAAAAAAGATTGTACAACCTCCCTCTATAAGGATGAAAAACCAGAAAGGAAAAACACCACGGGAATTATTCACAAGTGAGCATGAAGAGTTGTTGCACAAAGGCGAAGCATGGATGAAGCACACTGCAAATTCTTGTATGATTGTTGCTGCTCTTATCGCTACTGTTGTGTTCTCGGCAGCATTTAGCGTACCTGGTGGGACATCTGATAATACAGGAGAGCCAAACTTTCTAAAAGAGACCGCCTTCCTATTCTTTGCTATAGCAGATGGAGTAGCACTCGTTTCCTCTTCAACTTCAATACTGATGTTCTTGTTCATCCTCACATCACGTTATGCTGAAGGTGATTTCCTCAGATCATTGCCATTGAAGTTGATGATAGGACTCACATCACTTTTCATCTCTATAGCATCCATGATGGTAGCTTTTAGTACAACCTTCTATTTAGACTGTCACTATGGATTACGATGGTTGCCGAATCTTATATTTGCATTTGCATTTGTCCCCGTTGCGTTATTTGCTTTTCTGCAGTTTCCTCTCTTGTCTGATATGTTTTCTTCAACATATTGTTCAACTCTTTTATTTCAGCCATGGAAACATTTGATCAACTAGAAGTCAATTGCAGCTGTATTATTTTTGTACTTATCTCTATTAATAAAGCCAGAAGGACTTTTCCATGGTTAAATTTTTGAAGTTTTGAAAAAACCCAGAGTTTATTATTCTTCAGTTATGTGTAGATATTCGTTAAAGGACATTAGCGTAATCTTGCAAACAAAACCAAACAAATAGCACGCGAACTCATCTCTATTAATAAAGTCAGAAGGAGATTATCATGGTTAAATTTTTGAAATTCTGAAAAAAAACCTAAAGTTTATTAATCTACGTTATGCTATTCTCTGATGTTCAACCTTGCTATTCCTTATGTAATAGTAGGCTATTGAGTTATATTTTAGAATGAAATCTTATGATTATGGAGTATGGTGGACAATGAGATCACACAATCTGTCTTATCATAACTTCATCTTATGATTACGGACAATCAGATCACACAATCGTTTTGGTAAAATAAAAATGGAAAAACAAAAAACACATGCAAGCCAAAACGTATTTAGCTGTTTTTTTATTTTTTCGAATGAGCCAAAACGTATTTAGCTGATATTAAAGCATAGATGCCATGTTGTCACTGCTTTTCTTGTTACTGTAATGGTTTCGTTCACATTTATGTGCTTTCTTTGTGTTGATCAAGTTCCTATTCTCTTTGCTGAGATTTTTGGTGCGGGGTTTGTTCTTTGTTCATGTGCTCTTTTCCATTTCGAATCTTTGCTTGAATTCTATGAGTGGACCTTTTATTCTCTATCTTAAACAACTCTTGGTAACTTTTTTTTTGTCAGAGAGTACTAGGTTTATTGTGGTACGCTATGACTGAAAAAGAAGAGAGATAAAGATAGGTGAAGGATAAAGTGACTATTGGAGTCTAGAGATAGAGATCTGCCGAAGAGCTATAATTATTTGAGTTTTCAAGCTTTTAATAGGCTTAACATGTCTATAGATTACTTTTCGAATCAGTTAAGATGAGATATCACTCAAGGCTTCAACTACCTGATCATAGTTTTCACTTCCAGTTCTGTTTTTTTTTTTTTTTTTTTTGTGGAACATTGCAGATATTATGAAGAGATGTTTACTAATTGATTGTGGGTCTCTATTTTGTGTAAACTAATTTTGTGTAAAGTTTTATGCTTTTTACTAATCGATTTCTAAAGACAAATAGAGAACCGTACAACATTTGAATGTGCAATACAAGTCATTTGCATTCTTACAAAAAAGCGAAACAAGAAAAACTATATTATTCATTTACGAAACATATTTTTAAACAAACTTTATACGCACGCGCGAGCGTAGTCCTTTCGCATGCTTGGATTTATGTTGTTTGGATTTGCTTGGATGACTTCTAACCATTGGATTGAGTACAATCTGGGACCATCATGTTATCCTTATGTCATTCTTACTCCATCTAATGGTTATAACACATCCAAGCAAATCCAAGCAACTTAAATCCAAACAGAGAATCCGGATCCGTGTAGGAAGGCTAGTATTAGATAAATGAAGTTGTTTTAGTTGGAGTGTGTTAGTACATCGTAGAACATCGATCGTACTCGCCTAAGAAGACACATATTGCCGCATAAAATGGGCTTGGGCCTTAACTAAGCCCAAGAAACCTACACTATCCCTTGAGGGCATAATGGTAATACACTCTCTAATAAGGACAAAGTGGTATTTTTAGGGTGCATCCACCCTATCTCTATAAATACACCTCTTCACCCCTCAGTTGGGGATAAATACTCCATCTTCACCCTATTCACACCTCATTTCTACTCACATATGGCTGACTTACGTCCGGGTCTTCCCTCTGACGCCCTTTATTCATGATTGACAAGTTTATGGGTCTTGAAGATGACTTTCCCGCGTGATTCATTCCCGTATTTTATTTTTAATAAATTTTGATTACAATTATCATTAAGGTAGTCAATTCAAGAGACAGTTTGATATCATTCAAGTTTCGTTACAATTTTATCTCAAAGTAAACTTTGAGAGAAAATACTTGAGAGAGAAAACCCTTGAGAGCTAGAGTGTGCCGCATGCCGCATGGCGTCTTCCCTCTTGTCCGGCGGCGTGCTTTTCCGTCGTCGTCAGACGCCGGGTCCTCGATCGACGCCTCATCGTTTGATCGGGAAGCTGCGGTGGCTAGACAGGAGAAGTGGGTGAAGGAGATCCGGGCAAAGGTTGGGTTCGATCCGATTCGATCTGGTTAATCGTCGGAGTGGGCTAGGGAGGAGACTGCGGTGGAGGCTGCGCGGGAGTTTTGGGCGTCGATGTCGCCGTATCTTGATAGGATCTGATCTACTGTTGTGGTCTGGATTCGATCTAGGTTGGTGCTCACAGTGGCGGGGCTGATATGGGGTGGTGGTCACGACGGTGACGAGGGTTTGGTTGCAGTCAGACGACGTGGGTGGAGAGGAACAGCCGGTGTTGGCTGGTGATGGTTTGGGCCGGGTCGGGCCGGATACTGGCTCTCTTTTTTTTTGGGTCTGAGAACTGGGCTTGGGGGTCTGTCTTGGGCTTGGGTTTTGGGCCTGTACCCTTTTTCCTTTTATTTTATTTTATTATTTTTAGACTAAGGCTGTTTTCGGTCTAGAGCACCTTCTTAGTTGTTGGAACTTTGGTTTTAACCAGATGTGTTGATGTTTTGGGGTTGCCGCTCTGCGTAGGGGTCTCGGAAATTGTCAAATAATGATAGGTTGAGGAATAATAATACTCTGAATATTTAAAAGTACATGTAGAAATTAAAACGTCCGGTAATATTAGTTTGATTTACATACATTTTGCCAATCATGTAAATTAAATAAATAAGTAATAATAATAATTAAATTTATTTGTAAAGAGAGATGAGAAGGGTCGGTTTAGGAACCGACATAGAAAACTATATATAAAAGGAGGAAGAAGGTTCGAGAGGAGGCACCGCCTTGCCTCATATTTCTGGAGTCCTCTAGAAAACGAGGAGAGGGGGATTACTAGACCCATCGGGAGCTCTCGAGCCTTTTCTGGAATGGGTCCGGCCATAACAAGGCGGCTCACGGGCGCGGGTTTGCTCTCGTTGACATTGCCTTCCATCATGGGACGCAAGTTGCTCCACCATCGTCAGGTGTAAGAGGATCAGTGAAGCCCCTCCGACTTGTCTATCCACCCACTGACCCTAACCCTTGGACTGGGTTGTAACACCTCCATTGGGCGCTGATACGACGGCAAATTGATCATGACCGAATGATCTAGATGTCGCCGACTTGTCAATGGTACCGAATTGTCTAAACTCCGACGATGGAGAGAAAATCGATTCCGAGTAGCTGTTGTGGTTTCTGTACGATATCCGCTGAATACAACAAAGGGAATTATGGAAACAATTATTCGAATGTTGTTACTTCGTTCATGCCACTGTTCAATTGTATTGTAGTTCAAGAGGTACGAAAATGATTTTTCAATTAAATTTGGAGGTCAGGGTTATAACTTGTCCCTTCCTTCTCGTGTCTTGGTGGCCGGTTACCTAGTTCTTTTGTCATCAATGTAAGTTTTTGTGTCAACCTCGCATATGGTTTATGACATTAAAATTGCTTAAATTAGCTTAGGTTCTTAGGTCTTAAGTTTCCAAGTTGTTTTAACATGGTTCACTTTTTTTGTGCCCAAGAGGGCAGATCATGTTTATGTTTTGCTCGTATTTTCATATATATATATATATATATATATATATATTAATGGATTGTCATCCCTTTGTAAAAAAAAAAAGAGAGACTATTTAATCTTTAATGAAGTGATCAAACAGATAGCATAGCAAACCATTGAAACCCAAATTACTCTAGCTACTCTGCTACGTACGACGACTCCTCCAGTCCATATCTACGATCCCTCACAATCTCTTCTATACCTCTTGAATCAACCTTAACATTGTTTTGGCCACGATCCTCAGTAAGGGATAGCGAGGTAATTAGCTACCAAAAGTAATAAAGATGCGGGCGTCCCACCTTGCGGACGAGGAACGAGAGTGCGTCGGGTCTTGACTTCTTAATCGAGTGGAGGGATTCCGGTGCCACCTTGCAGACGAGGAATTACGAGCACTGAGCGAATCGATACTCACGGTGTGTCGCGAGCAGAGCAACCAAAGAGGGATTAAGAGTGATCGCGAGCAATGAGTTGTTGTTTTTTGAGAGAGTTATATGTAAGCCATCGAGGCCTTTTATATAGTAGCTTGCACTCTGCCAGAAGAAAGATAATCATAGTCCAATTCGGACTTATAGTCAGAATAGCACAAGGACACTGCTTCACTCGCGCGAACCAATCATCTACATGACATGTGTCCAGCCGCGTGATTGACTCCGCCTGGGCTACTGCTTTCGCGCTACCCAACTGTAGAGTCCTACGCGAACTCAACCATGGACATTCTTATCTCGCGAGGTGTTACAGTCCTTGTCACACTCCGCCCCGCGCGCCTCCGAAGCTCGCGATTTTGAACGGGCTTTACATTAAAACGGGCCACAGGTATTGGCCCAAATTGGCCCAAAACATGTCAAAGACTTGTAGGAGTCTTCAACGATAAATGTGGCGTAGGTGATCACGTGCATGTGGACTCCGCCTCTTCCTTCTTCGCGAAGTCTCCTACGCGGAGCCATCTTGCCTCGCCTTCATGCACTTCTACGCGAAGTCCATCTCGCATGCAACCTTACACTTCGCATCCATATAGACCTCGCATGCAAACTGTATCATCTAGCTCGCGCCACCTTGTAGGCAACTAAACATCAGACCAAGTGAACCCATGTCTTCTAGTCTTCTATGCGAACTGTACACCTAGCTCGCATGACTTTGTCGGCGGGCCATCACTTGTAAACCCAATTATTTGGGCTCGCCGGTGTGACGTGAATCAAGAATTTAACTAATATTCACATAGACATTTACTTGTCCAGTAAAATATTAATTTGGGTGTAAACATTGTCCCCCAACCTCGAAGTCATGTATATCAAAAATGACTGAAGAAGTTTATGTTCATGCTGCTCCAAAGCCACTGGTATTGGCTCGGTTCATACATCAAATGACTAAATAACAAGCCTGTGAATACTAAAACTCAAGTACCAAACATCAAAGAAATGCGGAGAAGCTTCTGAAATGATTCGACTAGTACCACATTAATGAACTGACGATCAATGAATTTAACATAGGTACCTTAGCATTGAAAAATAACTGGCGTTTCGCTTGCTCTGCTCTTGAAGACATGGTACCAAGCATGCACCTCGAGTAGATAATGTCTTTAAATAGATGTAGCTCGAGTGGATATATTTGAAAAGAAACCGTCTGACCTCGAAGGGATGTACCTTGAGTAGATGTTCGCTTTGAATGGATTCAAAAATTGCCCTTCGCTTGAGCTCTTGGCGACGGCGAAGCATCTTCGTGATAATCATGGAGTGACATTGGCCATGTACTTTGCTGCCCCCCCTCCCCCGTGCTAACTAATGAGAGTCAAACACAATGCCACATGATTTGGCCAAGCGAAATTCTAAAAAATAGGCCACAGGGATTGGCCTAAATAATGACCAAGACACTTGAAGAATGTCTAAAGTCTGAAATATCTGGAACACATATCTACCCCAATGTGCCCCCCAGTTTTGATGTCTGTTCGCCGATACTTGAGAAGAATGAAGGACATCAAAACTTTAGTATGCCCCCCCAGTAAGGGAGTTGTAGTACCGTGCATCATTGAGGTTGGCAGACATCGAAAAAGGTCATTGACCGGCCTTGAGTAGATCTCGATGTATGAATAAAGGTACACAAAACGTGTAGGGATGCCCCCCAGTAAAGAAAAGCAAGTTGCAAGGTCGTGAAAACACATTGAAAAAGCACATTGCAAATTAGCGCGTATCCTGACCTGTCTGCATTCAAACTGCCATAACTCTCTCCAGGAATGTCGGAATGACGAACAGTAAAATCCTCTGGAAAATAGACATCCAGGGCTTTCTGTTGATATAAGGCTCGCCTGCTGGTTCTTCCTGGATCATTCCAGTTTAATCGGCTAAGTGGACTGTCTGGTAGTGGCTGTTGCAACTTTCAACATTGCAAACTAGTTGTATTTCCTCTCTGACTTGACTTCGCTGGAAGCAATTCAAGGCATATGGAATGCCATGCTGTATTGTCTCCAGGCCTCAGGGATAGGCCTCCAAGTAAAGTTTAAGCCTTTCGTAGGCAAAAACATTATCTTGCATTTCAGCAAAACCAAGAATCTCTTTTTGTGTTTTTTGCTATTTGATTTTTTTGTATTTTCTTTTTTCGATGCAAGAAAGAAAGAAAAATGAAAGCAAACAGAAGTAAAAACTGAAGTAAAGCTAAGAGTAAAGGAAAGAAGAGAGCATAGCATGGTTAGTTACCTTTCGTAAGGCCACGGGGGAGGCCACCAATGCTTCACTCCAAGTCTCAACGCTGTTATGTTTCTGGTATGAGACTCCCGTTGTTAAGAATTTTCAAGTGTTGAGCAGAGCTGTTTCGCGTCAACAACTTTAAAATTTGGGCAAGGTAGTTCGTAGGGTACGTCTCGTTGCCCCCCACGTATCCTTGTTGTTTGGCAAAGCATGATCTTCAATTGCATTCTCGTGAATCGTATGATGTTGAGATCTGCCTTATCGCCAACTATCATGTCATAATGCATGGTCTCATTGGGAACATCCACGCATTGGTCATGGAAGGAGACCATATCAAGAGCTTCACTAGGATTGACCTCTTGTGGAATATGATTATGAGACAAATGCACCAACATATAGTCTTCATCATATTCATCGCATGCAAAATTATCAAAGGTCGGTAGCTTGACCTTCCTTGCAACCATAGGCATGCATGGGATAGGATTATTATCCATAATCTCGCCGGCCTCGACCTCAGGTTCTTCGTCATTGATTGACAAAGTAGTTTCTTCTTTAGACGTAGGTTCGTCCAAAGGAAAATCTTCGCCAGTAGATTGGCTGCTAGGCAGTTCAATCTTTTTGGCAAGGACATGCTCATTGAAGTCCTCATTGAGTATGGCGAGGTTGTCCTGGTCAGCTTCCCAAAGGATCTTGTCCCTCTTGACCTGTTTAGCAAGGTCGTTGACCTTTTCAGCAAGGTCGATGACACTCTGTTGGGTAGCAGTGGCCTCGAGTCGGCTCTTCAGTTCCTTGAACATCTGGAGGATTTGCTCCATAGGTAGAGCAGATCATGTGTTTTGGGTTGGCTGTGAGCCTACCATTATGGTCTCGTTGAAGTCTGGGATACCAAACTGAGCAAGAACCTGTTCCGTGGTGAGAGATCGGCAAGTCGCGCTGTCTTGATGATTTGTGGTGATTTGTGCTTGAGACAAGAAATCTGAGGTCTCCTGTATGGTGATTCTCCTGGTTTCCCTATGGTGAATCGCTTGTACTCCCAGTCCCACTGGGCGTGCCAATGTTTTGGCCACGATCCTCAGTAAGGGATAACGAGGTAATTAGCTACCAAAAGTAATAAAGATGCAAGCGTGCCACCTCGCGGACGAGGAACGAGAGTGCGTCGTGTCTTGACTTCTTAATCAAGCGGAACGATTCCGGTGCCACCTTGCAGACGAGGAATTACGAGCACTGAGCGAATCGATACTCACGGTGTGTCGCGAGCAGAGCAACCAAAGAGGGATCAAGAGGGCTCTGAAAACTAAGGTAATGTGCGCTTAGAACTAAGTCAACCCACGTCTTCTAGTCTTCTATGCGAACTGTACACCTAGCTCGCATAACTTTGTCGGCGGGCCATCACTTGTAAACCCAATTATTTGGGCTTGTCGGTGTGACGTGGATCAAAAATTTAACTAATATTGACATAGACGTTTATTTGTCCAGTAAAATATTAATTTGGGTGTAAATAAATATCGTAAGATTGGTTTTTATCAGTCCCAAAGATTCAGCTTGTAATGCAAGAATCCTCCAGCAAGAACGATTTTGAATTCCTTGGGGGAAGGGGAGCAGTATACTCAAGAAAAAAGTTACCAAGAAAAACAGGTATGACAGACAGACTATAGTAGCTAGCCATGAGTGAAAGCCAAGAATAGTTTAGTAAGAGAGATTTGAGAATAGAGAGCAGAGAGAATCGTGAAATAGTTGTATCTTATTCATTGATAAAAACTCTTTATATAATGAATTACAAAGTACCAATACGGTAATGATAAGGAATACATAGTCTTAATCTAACTACATATGGTGTTGACATAAGCTCAAGACACACATATGAAATATTCTAGAAAGATACAGAATATCTTAAAACAAAGAAATATATCGAAGAAAATAACGAAGCCTAGAAATGGATGTGCGAACGTATAGGACGACCAATAATTAACCCTCTAGCAAAATACATTCAGAAGAAATAATAATTTCCCTAAAATTTGTACGTCGCCAACCAAAACATTCAATCGTTTTAGGGCCATACAAAATTTTCCACACAGATATTTTGGATCCAGAAAGAAGATGAGTATCAAAAAGAGCTAGGGTTTCAAGACTTTGACTCACAAGTCTGAAGTCTCCCACTAACAATATATGTATCTAGAAACATCATATTCGATCTACAGGATATTATCTTTCCTTCTAATGGAATATGTATCTAGTTTACCTAACCCGTATTTAAGTTATATATCATGTAACATGTTGACATAATAAAGAAATTGAATCGACCATTATAGTTTCATGAATATGAATATTTCGAGTATTTACTAGTACACACCCACTAAGCTAGTCGATCCCCTCATCCCCGGTATCCTTCTCAGTTTGAATACAATTCTATAAATACAGTAATATTTTTTGTGAACGCCAAGAGAAAAGAAAAGGAATGTAATGCCCTAATGCATATCTACCAGCAAAAAATTTCGATTCATTATTTACCTGATTGTGTACGTACGTGTGCATGCATATGTTGCTAGAGCTGAACAAGATACCTACAGCTCTTGATCGATCGATCTGAGCAGGCTAGGGCCATCGATGATAGTTTCCGATATCCCCAGGTCATATTTCTCATTTTTATGTAGCCCGCGACTCCGCTGAGTGAGTGTTGTGACCTATTTTTGATTGATCAATAAAGCTTTACGTCTTGTTTTCATAACACAAAAAACTAAGTATGGTCTTTCAATTAGGCTCCAAATTGATCGAGGAAGTTTCCTCTCAATTTCCTTTAGAAACTAATGACGGGAAGACTTGAATAATATATTTGGTCGTCGAGTATAGTTACTGATCTTTCTTGGCCGGCCGGTGACTAAAACAACGTCTGTCCTTTATAGTCGTGGTGGCGGGTTCCTCCACCTGAGAGGTATCATCATCATCATGTCTTATAATTATTCACACAGTTAGTCAAGCCATCGAGAAATTTTTCCATGGGAATGTGGGGTTCTGTATTACTTCACGTACTTTGTCCTAACCTTACCACTAGTTCATTTTCACTACTTGTGTGATCGATATTATATCTCTTTCAGCTTTAATTTTTCTCAGAGATCATAAGTGGTCCATTCCATTATGCATTACTTTACAAACTAGCTAGGCTACAGTCTGTAAGACGATTGGTCTTCCTGAGCGAGCTCGATCCATATTTAACTGTAAAGTTTCCTGCAGTTGATCGATGACTACTTTCCGACCCCTATATATTTGAACTTCAGATTTTTACTGACTAAGCATAACTGAGCTTTGCTAGAGGCTAGCTTGGAGAGTGATAACACTTCTGCTTCAGCACCATTTCAGATCAGCTGTAAGCTCTCTCTCTCTCTCTCTCTCTCTCCCCATGATATTAGGCTTACAGGCAAGCTGTTGTCCAAAATAGTTTCTCAAAATTTCTATGGAGATTTCTTACATCTTAAGGAGTCTTACCTTGTACGTACAGGAGCGAAGGAAATTATATCACCTTCAAATTTATTTATTTTTGGTTGGAGTTCTTTTTAATTAATGGACTTGCATACACATAGGTCGACTGATCATGCTATGTTTTAATTTCCATATATAAGCTTATAAGCTGATCGAGTGCATGAATTATGATATGATCTGGTGTGTGTGTGTGTGTGTTTCTACAGTTTACTTGTTAAAGGAAATAAAAAAAAAGCAGCCATAAGTTAGCAACAAGAACAAAACCAGACCCTCAAAATTATATAGTCCCTTTTTCTTTTTCTCTTTTCACTGTTCGACCATCTGACTTTTGAATGAAAACAGAATATGAATATCAGTTTGCTTACTATAAAATATTTGATTGCAGGTGCCGCTCGCAGCTGATATGTTTCAACAGTTTGTTCAATCTGGAACCATGTCGTCTAACCCACAAGCACAACAGGTGCCACCTCTTGCAGGGATTCAACTAGCAACCACCACCATCGACATTCCGGCAGATTTACCTGTTCCCAGGACACCTTCGCTTCATCTACTAGAACACAAAAACAGTATGTAACATGGATCTCTAATTTCTTTTCCATTCACATCATTCATACTGATATAATTGGTAAAGCAAATTTTGCAATACAATATGAAGTGGTAGATCCATGTAGTTGTACCTGGTAGCTATTGAATTGCATGTACTGTTTGAAATTCATAGAACTTACTAAGTCAACGTATATGCAAACATATCAATTATATATTCAATACAAGTATCTTAGCCTGCTTAATGAAACTACACAGGAGAGCTATACCTTAAGATATGCGTGCCTCTCTACAAGTATGCACTAAAAGGTGATTGGGAAGCTGCGGAACAGATCTTGGAAAAGGATCGGACACTTTTGAGTGCTGGCATATCAAGAGGATGGGACACTGTTCTTCATATTGCAGCAGGAGCAAGACATGTTCACTTTGTGGAGAAACTGGCCGAAATCATGGACAAAGAACACTTGGAACTCCAAGACAAAAATGGAAACACTGCGTTATGTATCGCTGCCGCGGCAGGAGCTGTAGAGATTGTTGAGATTTTGATAAAACATAACGATTCTTTGCTGACACGTCGAGGAAGTCATAAAATGGCACCACCCTATATGGCTGCTGTTTTAGGACAATCCGAAATGGCATGGTACCTGTACCCTAAAAGTAAAAAGATGCTGGAGAAAACCGACCTTGAGAACTTGTTCTTTTCGTGCATCAACAATGGTCTGTATGGTAGGTATACTAAAGAACTCATGATTTTGTTTCTCTTAATTTTATACGTGCATTTGAACATATTAATCCAGATGAAAAGCAATGAATAAGCAGATATGTGATGGTTGTTAACCGTTTACGTATGCATTCTAATTTGTGTGTAAAATGTAAATATTGCAGATTTAGCCTTACAGTTGCTAGATACTGATAGATCATTAGCCAAGGCACGGACTGATCGGCCGAAAAATAAAACAGCCTTGCATATCTTGGCTCGAAGGCCTTCAGTATTTGGATCCCAAAGTCCAGGAATCTGGGGCAGACTCATTAAATCATGTGAGTGAGTTCTTTGAAAATATTATCGTTTTTTTTTTTAACAAGGAAAATAGTATCGTTTATCCTTATCGTTTATTTTTATTAATAACCCTGTTGCTTATGCTATTCAAATTTTCGTTTTCAAGTCCTCCCAGGTATTAAGTTTGCATTCAAAAGGAATTTAAATCAAGCTGATGAAGCACTTCAGTTGGTCCAACGCCTTTGGGAAGAAATTTTGAAAGATGAGCATGATGACGTGATGAGGCTGATCAAATATCCTTCAAATTTAATATTTGACGCAGCAGAACTAGGGAATTATGATTTCCTGGCTGTGCTTATGAGCTCATATCCTGAGCTAGTATGGGAAACTGATGACAAAAATCGAACTATCATCCATGTCGCAGTTTTGCATCGCCATGCTAGTATCTTTAATCTTGTTCATGAGATAGGATCTATCAAGGACGTCATAGTGACCTATGAGGATAAAGAGGGTAACAATATAGTGCATATGGCTGCAAAAGTAGCACCTCAAAACCAACTGAACCTGGTATCGGGGGTAGCTCTTCAAATGCAACGAGAGTTGGTATGGTTTGAGGTACTTGTTCTCCTTATAACCAAATAATTATCTACTTATTATGAGGAAGAATTGAATAGGGATCATTATGCATGCACAGAAGAAAATTCCAGATAATTTTATATACATCGTAAATAATTGCTATATCATCGATCATTGAAATGGCAGGAAGTAAAAAAGATTGTTCAACCTCAATATATAGAGATGGAAAACAAGAAAGGAAAAACACCACAAGACTTATTCACGAAAGAGCATAGGACGTTAATGCGTCAAGGAGAGAAATGGATGAAGGAAACTGCAACTTCATGCTTGCTTGTTGCGACTATTATTGCAACTGTTGTGTTTTCAGCTGCGTTTAGCATACCGGGAGGCACAGATGATAAAACTGGAAAGCCAAACTTTTTGAAAGAGAAAGCTTTTCTATACTTCACCATAGCCGACGGAGTGGCACTGTTTTCTTCTTCAACTGCAATGCTGATGTTCTTGTTCATCCTTACCTCGCGGTATGCGGAAAACGATTTCCTCATGTCCTTGCCCTTGAAGTTGATGGTTGGACTAACTTGCCTCTTCATCTCAATAGCATCTATGATGATGGCTTTCAGCACTGCCTTCTATTTGTCTTGTCAATATGGATCAAGATGGGTTCCGGATCTTACATTTTTCTTTGCAATTGTCCCTGTTGCTTTATATGCATTTCTGCAGTTCCCTCTTGTGTCTGATATGTCATCTTCAACGTTTTGTTCAAGTCTTCTATTTCAGCCATGGAAACATATGATATACTAGAAAGCCTGGCTGAAATGTACGTTGTACATATATTATAGCTACCTAGTTAAACCTTTGTTCCCTAACTACTACAATTAATGAAATTATATATATTCCAGCTAGAATCAAGTTCTGATTAAAGATTGATCATCTGTGCTGAACATCTGATTGTTCATTGATGAAACTTTGTTTAGTTTACTTATTGTTCATGTATATCAAAAACCAATATATGCTTCATTAACAAGGGCGCGCGGAACTAAGTTCATGCAAGCTTCTTGTTCTTTTGTTTTTAGCATATATATATATAGAGGCCACGAATAAAACAACCATATATATGCAGGCCAGATTCTTGTCATAGTGATCAAATTTGCGCGCGCACTGAGCATTTTAGTAACGGAATTAAGGACATGCAAAAGAAAACAACAGATCACAAGTTAGAGCAGCTAGCTAGCCATGATCGAAAACTCCAAAGAAATAAAAAGTTTCACCAATTGCACAAATAAATATAATTAGGAGAAGATTCGATCGCACGCCTCCAATTAACTAACCTAAATAACTAACAAAGTGTTAACAGAAAGCAACGTATGAAAGAAAGTAGATCGAGGCCAATTAGAAGCCATCATTGACTCCCAAGTCTCCCTCTAACTACTTACCTAACCCCAGGGCTAGCTACCATCTTTTCATATATGAATCTAGGCCGTAAACGTATCCATTATAGAAGAATCAATCTACCATTATAATTTCAGGAAATTCTTTACTTGTTGTGTGCATGCTGCTAGTTACAGATGCTTGTTTTCTTTGTTTTGTTTTAACAATTGTTTTCTTATGATGGAGGTACGTTCTTTTTAGCTCACACGCTTGCATGAGTGCTGCTAGGCTATTGGAATTTGAAAAAAATATATAATTTCAGTTCTTCTTTCGATTAAACATTAACACGTACGTATGAAGTATAATTTAGATTCATCATTCATGCGTACGTGCATAACCCTAGCTAGCTAGCTAAACCAATAAAGTTACGTACGTATTTTCCCAATTGAAGATTAAGAGTGCAGCTAGAATAATTAACTCTGCGAAGCAGTAGCACTGTATATGATCGAGCGCCTACTCGATCTAATTTGTTTTGGTTAATGCATGTCGTTCCTTCCAGTAAACTAGTGTACTGTATGATCACTAGCTAGTACTGTAAATTAAGAAAGAATCTGCAACTAAATTAAGCTAGAATAAGTGATGCCGCCCAACTCGATCCATCGACTAGCGCACTAGTCCTAAAATCATTTGAATATAATCACTAGCTGATTGTTAAACTAACTTGCTTTTGATACATGTCGGGTTGCAGTGGCGTCCTCAGAGTTTGGGCCGGAATATGGATCTAATCTTCATTTTCTACTAATTTAATTAGTCTATATTGCTAATTTAATTATACGAGGTGTGTCCCTTGTATTGTGCGAGGAGCCGAGGATTGGGGAAGGAAATTTCGTACCAATTTCGGTTGGAATTTTTTATTCGCGACTTTCCATGAATCTTATATTCCTTGTTGGAGTAGTGGTGCCATGATATGGTGGGTGGGTTCCTCACCTGAGACTTGAAATCGACGTTCACATTTAGTCCAGCCGCCGAGGACTACTTCTTCCATGGCCGTGGGGATATACTCAGAGATTCTCAGACCACTATTCCCTAGTCCAATCATGTCTTAGGGTTTCCCACTATGGAACTAGTTTACAAAACATATATGCAATCTGCGCAGTAGTGGAGATTTTTCTAACTTCAACTATACATATTTGCTCCAGCCGTATATATACTTTTTTACTGCAGCTAAATTAACATACGCGCGCTTACGGTCTGGTGCAGGTTCACAAAAGACTTTTGGACCAACTCCAACATGTCATCCCCTATTAGTTAGAATGAAGGTTTTTTTTTTTAAGTTATTCATAATTGGTTCATTGAAAATTCTTATGATCACTCAAGTTTATTTGAGAAATTAATCACTATCTCTTGGCAGGTTTATAAAACCAGGAATGAGACCATTTTTTGGGGCAACAACCTAATCCTAGATCGACTCTTGCTGCTGCAATGAGCCACCTCCAAAATACGGTCAATCTTTACATAGTTGGGAGTACTGAATCAAACAATGAGAATAATCAGATGATCAGGTGGTCTCCACCCCTAATGATATGGTTAAATTAAATTCCGATGAATATGTGAAGAGTAGCTATGCGGCATGCGAATTCATTTTCAGAAACCCTCTTGGAAGCCCCCTTGCTGCAGCTGCTTTCAACTTTGGTTCAACGACTGTTCCTGTAGCTGAAGCCCTAGCCCTTCGTAACGGCCTCATTGATGCAAAAAGAAGAGGTTTTAAAAAGGTGGAGGTTGAAGGCGACTCCAAGCTCGTGATCGATGTCATTAATGGCGTCTTTGCACCCCCTTGGAGATTGGAGATTGCTCTTGCTTTGTCAAGATATTAAATCCCTTCGAAACTCGTTCGAGTTCATCAACTTCAAACATGTTTTCAGAGAGGCGAACTTTGTGGCTAACGTCAATGCAAACTTTGGTCATAGGTTAGATAATTCGTGTGTTTGAAAGGAGTGTGTTTCTCCGGATCTAGTCTTAGCCTTAATCTTTGACTCTGTAAACTCTAAGTGCACTAGCTAGAGGCATCTCTATTTAATGTTCATCTCTTTTCCTATCAAAAAAAAAAAACTATGCATTATGAAAAAACTAGGCATACATCCAACCAATTTCGAAACAAAGTGAAAACCAATTTGAAGACTTTGCTCGCTAAGTCTCCCTCTAACCATATTACCATATTTTTATATGGATCATGTAAGCCGTAAACCTAATAATCATTTTACTCCACCATCTTAATTTCATGAAAATATGCTATATCTTGTATCTTTTCTCAGATGGGCACAATCGATCCTCATTTCATCAATGGAGGAATATTTCCAGTTAAAAGCTGGATCGAGCTGGACCACATTAATTTAGCAGAGAGGGACAAAGAAGATTCTTTACTTGTTGTTCATGCTGCTACATATATAGTACTAGTGCTAGACAAGTCACTAGTAGTAAAATGAGGATATCTCTAAAGAACAGGCCGGGTTTTGTATATTGATGGATATGTTATTCGTTTCTTGTTGATGATGGAGTGGCTTACAAGGTTACTCCAGCCAGCGTACATTCCGGCCTATTGAAAATTCTGTAGCCTCCGAGCTTTAATTTGTTACCATTGAGTATGAGATTTGAAGAAATTAAAATAGTTAACATTTCTATTATAATTAAGTAAAAAAAACAAACAAATTAAACTATACAATTAAGTAAAAAAAACAAACAAATTAAACTATACAAAATTACATTGAAACATGCATATGAGATGAGATTCATATATGCACGTATATATAACCCTTGCTAAACTTAATTAGAGCCCGACAACGGCGCCGTATATCCATAAATAAATTAACAAAACAGTTTCCTAATAAAAGACCAAGACTGGATCTGCAAAAAAGTAGTCAACCTTTTTACGCACGCACTATGATCTAGCTCGCTAGCTCGTCCTCCTTTAATCCTTTGTTTTTGGTTAGAGTATTGGTCATTACAAACCGCCCACTTAATTTGTGTATGATCACTAGCTAGCTAGGGGATGTGAAGAAAGAATAAACTGCAATTAAAGCTAGTGATGATTCTTAATTTAACTTTCTTTTAATCGAGAGATTGCTCGATCTGTATAGGTATATGGTATATACATCTGTTCCGGCCGGTGACTAAAAACAGCGATCGTTAATAATGCATTGTGGGTTCCTCCGTCGGGCTCGACTGCTTTTTCCACGGCGGTGGGGTTTCACAGATTCTTTCACCACATATTTATTTCGTACTGATGATCAGATATGATATCTCTCTCTCTTGTTTTCTTGTAATAATCGTGCATGGTCGATTCATGTCTTACAGTTTCCCACTATCAACTAGCTTACAAAACTTGCTATAGCTAGTAGCTAGCTACCCCTTTAGCAGATACGCATTTACAGAAGATACGTATATCTAGTTTCATACTTCCATACACTCATCTGTAATCACAAAACGATACACGATACTGCTAAGTAGACTACTTTCCTTATTATATATATCCTATTCCTCTTCAAGTTTCCACACAAGGTACAAGTGAACTTTACTATCTGTAAGCATCGATCAATAACTATATCTCTCTCTCCCTCCTCCTCCTTATTCCTTACTTCTTCATCTTCTTCTTCTTCAGTTTAACCCGCAACCTTGTAGTGGGAAACAAATGTAATAGCCGCTTTATTACCTGAATCTGCAGTCTAATTATATATTTCTTTAATTTTCATTTAATTTCCTATTTTTGTTTCAGGTGCATGCTTGTTTCTTTAGCTAGACAATTTGTTCAGACTGGAACCATGGCTATCCCACAAGCACAAAAGTTATCACCTGCCGGGATTCAATTATCCACGGGTAGCTGCGATTCAGCAACTGAGATATACAACCAATCAGCACACATCGCCGTCGACATGTCGACTGATTCGGCTCAACCTAACAGACCTTTGTCTTATCTACTAGAACATGCAAATAGTAAGTGCCATCTCTATAATCTATTCTCTCTCCACATTATTCATACTGAACGTAAATCTATTATATATTAATATGTGTATCAGTTATATATATTCTCCTTATATAATTAACTTAATTAGTCTCCATATGATCATGGTTAATTAATTAAACCCCATACAGGAGAAGAGTACCTTAAGACATGTGTTGCCCTCTACAAGTATGCACTAAAGGGCGATTGGGAAGATACAGAACGAATCTTGAAAAGGGATAGGAAACTTCTGAGAGCTAGCATATCTAGAGGATATGAAACAGTCCTTCATGTTGCAGCAGGAGCAAGACGTATTCACTTTGTGGAGAAACTGATCAGCATGATGGACGTAGAAGATTTGGCACTGCAGGACGTAAATGGAAACACTGCCTTGTGTATTGCTGCCGCGGCTGGATCTCTAGACATTGTCCAGATTTTGGTACTAAGGAACAAGTCTTTACTATCGATTCGAGGCGGTAAAGATATGACACCAGCCTATATGGCTGTTGTGCTCGGACAGTCCGAAATTGCATGGCACCTGTACAAGTACCCTGAAAGTAACACCATGTTCGAGAAAACAGACCGCGAAAACTTGTTTTTTTCTTGCATCAGCAATGGTTTGTATGGTAGGTGAACTAAACATTTGTACTCATCCTTTCGGATTTCTCATTCTCCCTTTAACCTGTTGAAAAATGACCGCACTAAAAGTTTGTGTATACATGCATGTATAATCTCAATTCACTAACTCATCCTTCGATATTTCGAATATTTGAGCATGTATGGGTACAGAAAGGACTAGGAGTTGTCCAAGTTTGCTAATAACGGATGAATACACACACACACACGCGGATGAATACTATAAACATGTGTACTATACACAAACACACAGACAGTTTACTACAATTGGCTAAGTTTGCGTTCTTAATTCCTCTATGTAAATAATGCAGATTTGGCCTTAGAGTTGCTAAATAATGATAGAACATTAGCGACAGCACGCACTGCATCGCAGAAATATAAAACGGCCTTGCATATATTGGCACGAAGGCCTTCGGCATTTGGTGGCAGCCAAAGTCCAGGAATGTGGAGTAGACTCATTAAATCATGTGAGTGAATCATTTCTTACAATACAATTAGGATTTAGGTTCATTATTGTTGACCCCCTTACTTATGTACTTCAAAGTATTAATCATCCCAAGTCCTCCCAGGTTTGATGAAGTTTTCTTGCAAAAGAAAGTCAAAACAAGCTGATGGATCTCTTCTACTAGTCCATAGACTTTGGAGAGAAATTTTGAAAGACGAGCATGAAGACGTGATGAGGCTGATCAGAAATCCTACAAATTTATTATTTGACGCTGCGGAATTAGGGAATCATGAGTTCCTGGCAGCGCTTATGAGCTCTTATCCTGAGTTAGTATGGGAAACTGATGACAGAAATCGAACCATAATCCATGTCGCAGTTCTGCATCGTCATGCAAGTATCTTCAATCTAGTGCATGAAATAGGCTCGATCAAAGACGTCATAGTAACATATGCTGATGATCAGGGTAACAACATTGTTCATATGGCTGCAAAATTAGCACCTCAAAATCAATTAAATCTCGTGTCAGGCGTGGCTCTTCAAATGCATCGAGAGTTGGTATGGTTTGAGGTAGTACTTCTCACGCTTGGAACTTATCTATTACCTTCTTGTTCATTGTTTTCAAGTAATAATAATTAGTCATCTAGGCACACATGCAAGCTTAGTGAATTGCAGATCAATATTTACCGTTCTTTATATGTCTGATGGCAGGAAGTCAAAAGAATTGTTCAACCTCAGTATATAGAGATGGAAAACCAGGAAGGAAAATCACCTCAAGAACTATTCACTAAGGAGCATAGGGCGCTAATGCGTCAAGGAGAATCATGGATGAAGGACACTGCAACTTCATGCTTGCTCGTTGCGACTATTATTGCAACTGTAGTGTTTTCAGCTGCGTTTAGCATACCGGGTGGCACAGATGATCATACCGGAAAGCCGAATTTCTTAAAAGCAAAAATGTTCTTATACTTTACCATAGCCGACGGAGTAGCACTCTTTTCATCTTCAACTGCAATGCTGATGTTCTTGTTCATACTGACCTCACGGTATGCAGAAAACGATTTTCTCAACTCCTTGCCGCTGAAGTTGATGATAGGACTCACCTCCCTGTTCATCTCTATCGCATCGATGATGATGGCTTTCAGCACCGCCTTCTATTTGTCCTGTCAATATGAATCAAGATGGCTTTCAGAATTTACATTTTTATTTGCACTTGTCCCAGTTGCTTTGTTTGGGTTTATGCAATTCCCTCTCGTATCTGACATGTCCTCTTCAATATTTTTCTCAAGTCTGCTATTTCAGCCATGGAGACACATGCTCTACTAGAAAAGTCGAGCAGCTAGAATGCCCTACGTATTAAGTAAAGCTCTGATCTCTAGCTACAACACAATAATGATGTACATAAGTGTATTCTAGCTAGCTAGCATGGAGTTGTGATCAAAGATATATCGATTATCCTCTATTTTGTACTATTGATGTATAAATACATAAATGAAACTTGCCTTGCTTGAATAGACTTTAAAGCATCCTTAATAGCCAGAAGTTCCACTTGTGTTTTGAGCCGCGCAAAAGCACCATTAGAACTCCACATGTTCCACCATTTGTAAGATTGGGGAGAAAACCTCCATCCACATTGAGCTTAGGGTTTCCATCGATGCCGTGTCTTCTTCGCTGAAATACCAGGCCATTGTGCTAGATACCAGATTCTGCGCTATTTGTGTTTGCTCAGACCACAGTGGAGTTCCGATTCTTCTTTAGTAAATTAGTGACCCGAAAAGGCCCAATTAACCCGACCCGACTCAATAGGCCGGGTTAAGTTGAAGCGACCAAAGGCAAGTTCCAAGACCCCGAATCATCATCCGAAGATGTAAGTAGTTATTATTAACGATAGCATCAGTTGTCATAGTTTGTACGAAGCTGGGTACTTGAATTTTGAATATGTAATAAATAGGAAGAGGAGGAAGAAGAGGAGATAGAGGAGGAGCTTGCAGATGTGACCTTTGTTGATTGGGATTCGGCATTGTTTGTTGGACTAAACTTTTGGGGTTCCAAAAAAATATACAGAGTTGGTAGTATACATATTTAACGGTGAAGAATGGTCTAGTCTGTGTAGTCTAACTTTTACATGCCTAATTCAGATTTATGCTTTTAGTGTAGTTGAAAACAAAAAACACTAGGTTGATCACATAGATTGATACAGTAAATGTGTACAAGAAATTCGTAGCAGAGGAAAGCTACAGAACAAACCAAAATACTAGTAAGGCTGTGGCCTACTGGGCTACAAACAATCTGCCGATTCAATTCTGAGAAGCTAAGACTAACTGGAAGAAAGAGTTTAGCCATTGAAGCCACCAAAGAATATGTCCATAATGCTGACCAAAGTCTTTCTTTATACGAATCATATTTCGACCATTCCTTTTATTTCTATCTATAGCAGCTAGCACGCTTTATTTGAGAATTATCGTGCGAAAATATCAGCAGAGTCGGAAATCGTATGACAATTTGAGTATATAACGATTCTCAAGTGCTTATTGGAAACAATCTGATCTATTTCTTTGCTCATAGTTAGACTGACTAAATAATAACTCCTCTAAGTTTAACCCTAGAATGGGAACCTTGGAAATATATGGGTTGGATCATTGAATTGCAGTGACAAGTAGGATTGCATGCTATCACTTTCCTATGGAAATTAGGAAACATTTTGTTAGGCTCTTAAACTCATGAATACTGTATAATATAAGAAGAAACAAATTGAAATGAAGTAGGAGGCCGAGAACATGTTTTATCTTTTTGGTTCCTATTACTGTAAATGGGATGTAAAGGATCGTTTCGTAAAAACATTAATCTCAGCCAATAGCGTCTAGAGACTGCCAATATGAAGCTGCCTTTATAAATTTTATAATTGATTTTGGGTTGGGAGCTCTAAATAAAGCTTGTAAAATCAATATTCAGTAGCTACTTTGTTCTAATTCTTTGTTGGTATGTTCAGGTGGTACGTGATCCGCGTTTTGAATCTTTATGTGGAACACTGAATGTTGATGGGTAGGCTCTCTCTTTCAATCTCAATCTCTCAATTCTACTATTTTGCTGTTGGAAAGCTGTATCCAGATTTTGTAGTTGTCTGATAATGCATTGGCTATTTTGTTTGTATGAACATTTTATTTATTTATTTTTTTATATTTTTTTTATCATAATTAAAAAATAACAATGACATGGAATTTTCCTCCAGGTTTAGGAAGAGATATGATTTTTTGTTTTCAAACGAGCTTCCAGCTGAAAAGGAGGTAAATTTCTTAAAATGTGTGTATTTTCTTTTTATGTGTTATTTTTTTATAATTTTTTTTTTCACTATTTAAATTTCGTTTTGGATATCACAGGATCTAAATAAACAATTAAAGACATCCAAGCACCCAGAAGTCATTGAAGATCTAAAGAAGTGCATATCTTGGATTGTAAGTGGGTTTACCTTTTTGTCTTTTATAGACATGTGACATTGAAACCTCATTTATCTAACCATCCTGACATTGTTACATTTGCATATTAGAAATTTTGTCTCAGTACACTCATGTCTTTTCAGGATAAATAGCTAAAATCTGATTCGTCTAAGCGTACTGAAGCTGAAATTCTAGCAGATCACAAGAAAAAAGAGAGAGAAAAAGCAAAGCAAGGGAAACAACCCTTCTTTATCAAAAAATGTACTGTCCTCTCTCTCTCTCTCTCTCTCTCTCTCTCTCTCTCTCTCGTACTTTTGGTCAATACCTCACAGATGCACGAAAAGCAAAATGTTTCAGAGATCTTGAAGGTCCTAGAGGGGGGGTGAATAGGCCCTGACAACTTTTTGCTCTATCCCGCACACAAGGATAGCAAAGATTGTGCTATCCTGTTTGCTGTGAGACTAAGTTGTGTAAATAAAAAGGCAAGTACTGAAAGTAAAAGATATAACACCAGTACGTTTTTTATATGCAGAAACCCTGCAATCAGGGAGAAAAACTGCGTGCCTCTAACTCTTGAGAGACAAACTGTTCCACTATTGCAAAGCCACTTCTTACAAGACTCACAACTCAGAGGATGGCACAACACCTAGCCATCCTGCCTAGTCTAACTACTAGCACTCAACTGAACTTGCTCTCTTGTCACTCAAGTGTTTTACACATAGCACAAAACTAATCTTCTATGCAGAATTCAACTAACACCTTTAGCTAATTCTTAAAGACAGCTTTGCCGGGGTTGTTGCATCACCTAGACAGATCTAAAGGTATGCAAATGCACAATGATATGAGTTTGAAAAGGTTTTGGTGCTCAGCTCTAAGATTGACAATCACAGGGAAGACTTAGAGATATATGAGCAGTTAGCAAAATGCTAGACTCAATGGAAGAAAACAAACAAGACTATTTTCAACAACCAAAGAGCAAGAGAGGTCTTGCTCTCTATTTATAGGCAAAGTGCACAGCTATGAGGAAGCAAGCACGTTTGCCACATCAACAAGATTCTTTTGGACTCTAGCTGCTTGTCTGGAATACTAGGACGGATAGGACCCTAGGGATCCCTCCACTCACAAGACAAAAGCTGAGAATAGACTTTCCTAGGAAAGACTAAAGCCAAAAGGATAAGACAAAAGGTTTTGGGAAAACTAGATCAGATTTAGTCAAGCATAAAGACTCTACAAAACCACTTTACCTAAGAGGACACTTAGGACAGCTGATAGCTTGGGCGGTGCATCACATGGGCAGCTGCCAACTTGGTTTTTGAATCATAAAACCCAGCTGGTTCCCAAAGGCTCAAGTTATGTGGTCACGGGTTGGTTTGCCACACCACCCTAGACTAACTTGGAGCTCAAGTACGAATAGACTAATGTTTTGCTAACAGGTATTTGAATTTCAAACACTTAAAAACTGAAGCAAACACATTTGAATATGCACATGGTCAGATCCAGTAGATAGAACAGATACAGCAGGGGTATCCGTTTAATTGGGATGGCAAGCACGGCTGCCATCCTTAATGAATGAATGTGATGCACATGCATGAACTACCTGATGCACATGAGATCTGTCAGGTTCTTCGTTCTTCACTTGAGTAGTCCTTGCTACCAGGCTACAACATGTAGCATGTATCCTTGTGTTTTGATCATAAAGGGATAGCCAACAATTCTTGTACCAACAATCTCCCCCTTTGGCATTCCTGATCAAAACACACCTTCAAAGGTTGTGCTAGTTCTAAACACAAGAATAGACTAAGCACCTGCACAAACATCTCAAGAACAAGTGAAGGTATGGAGGGCCAAAAACTCTTATGAAACACAAGCTGTGGGATATCAAGACAGTCATGCATCATAACCAACAGATCAGCATAACCAACGACCAACATAAGTCAAGAATTTTACCACACAACATTCATAAATAATTCAGAGTTTTGACAACATAAGCCCTACAACTAGTTCTCCCCCTTTTGGGCAGTGAATGCCAAAGGAAAACAGAGAAACCGATGTTCAACAGAAAAACAACCTACATCCGAGAATGGATAAAACAACATTAATGCAGAGAACCACAACAGAAAACCTAAGTAGAAGCATTCTCATCATCACTGGGCTCCCTGCGGATCACATCATCATCACTCTCACTCGCCTTATCATCAGGATCAGAGGAGGCCGGGGTATCCCGAGCAGAAGCTGAAGAAGAGCCAGAAGAGTCCTTATCTCTGCGGCACTCAAACGCTCTAAGTATCCCGGGCATCTCCTGTTTGAAATTATAGAACTGGCGATCAATGTAGTCCCGAAAACCAATGACAGCCTCCTGCATTGCCTTGTCTACGATGAGCTTGATCTCCTTTTTCAGCAAAGTCTGCTCCAAAGACTCCACATACAACTCGGACTGAGCAGCGGATTTGGCAATTGTGACACGGTCAACAGGGTTGACAGGCAGAGCAAGAGCATCATCGCCATGGAATGGAACATTGCTCTTGATGCAGAGAAGAGTGATCACAGCCGGAAAAACGACGGAGCTGGAGACAGAGAGACGCTGCTGGATAGCAGCGCGCCGGATAGCCTGAAAAATATAATACTCGGCTGGAAGAAGAGGTTTGGACTTGTCACAAAAGTAAGCAACCAGGACAGCTTGCTGGTGAGTGATCTTGCTGGTTTGGGTTGTAGGAGTGAGAAGAGACCTAGCTACAAAGGTCATGAATTTGTACCACTCAGTCATGAAGCTACTGGAGAGAAAAGATTCTGAGAGTGGCTCAGTAGGAGGAGAGGAGTACATGAGAGAAGCAAGGTGATCTATGGTTGTCGAATCTCGGTATTGAAAAACCTTATTCATAGTATGCTTCTCAGTAAGCGGGAGGGATAAAACCTCACGTATCCTAGCAGGTCGAATATCAACCTCCACACCCCTCACCCAAACCATAATAGGGACATTGGACCTAAGCTTGATTTCAGAAGGGACGGTCTCAGGAAAATTAGCATAGAACTCCTGAACTAATGAGATGTTGACCCTAGGAAATGACTCCAAGGCTTTGACCCAACCCAACCTATCAACAAAGTGCTTAATCCCCTGAGGCATGCTCTTAAAATCAAATGGCTTCTCATAGATAATGGGTCTATTGATGGTGACAGAAGAGAAGACAGACATGGCTCTATTGGAATGGAAATGGGATTTGGAAGGGATATCAGTTACCTCAAACATCCTTTTCTTAAGAGGCAAGGTGGGTTTCCCATCCTGGGCACCAGTAGATTTGGCTTTGGAAGGTTTCGAGGGACCAGTCGATTCCTTGGACCCTGACTTGGAGGAGCTTCCGATCGGCTTGCCGGTATTCCGAGTGATTCGGCGGCGGGGAGCGCGAAATTTCGGATCAGAACTGGAGGAATCGGAAATTTCCATAGGCTCTTCTTCTTCATCATCGTCATCAAGGATTGGAAACTTAGGCTGTTTTCCAATCTTGGGAAGCGAGGCCTTGGCAGATTTGGGGGCAGCGCCGGCGGCAGATGGACCGGACTTGGCGGATCCCTGGGATCGGGATGCAAGGGCATCAAGAATCCCTTGAGTGCGACCCATGCCAGAAGGCTTGGTCTATTAGCCCGAGCAGACCCAACAAGAATGGTGCCTTTTCTCTTCCTAATTTCGTTCAAGGTTGCGGCAATGGAAGCTTCTACCTCTTTGGGGGATGGACGAGCTGCAACGATAGTAGAGTCCACTTGTACAGGGACAAGAGGAGGAGCAGCGACAACGGAGGAGATGGGGGCAGTGCTTGGAGAGGAAGAGAGAGCTCTCAACACTTGAGAAGTGGTGAGCAAGGGGTCAGAGCTTACAGGGAGCGACGAAGAAACCATTGGAGAGGTCATAGACCCGGTTTCATTTGCAGCAGAGTTTCGGTTTGATTCAGCCATGAGAGAATGAGGATGAAGTAACAGAGGTGGGAGCTGATGAGAGAGAAATGGGAGGAACGAAGTGACTGGTGGAGAAGATGGAGAAGTGGGAAGAGAAACCAGTTTATAATATGCATGCAAAAAGCAGCCATGATTAGACGTAACGTCTTGGAAACTGCAATCCCACAACGGTTGTGGAAAGTCTCCCCCTCTTCCTCTCGAAAGTTGACCCTCACATGGGTCTAAGAGAGAATAGGTCTAGCCCATCTCAGAACCGAAAGCAAAGCCCTCTTATAAACCTAGATGTCCTAATAGAAGCTTAAAAGAACCTAGGACTGCAAAGAACATAAGAGATACAAAAGGCAACTGCCATCCTAACAAAAGCAAGGTTCACAAACCAACAAAAGCAACAAGTGGCTCAAATAGTGTAAACCCGGGAGTGTCCCAATTTTTAATTTTACTCCCCCTTAGAAAGTGCATAAATTTGAAAGAGAAACTAACAAATTTAACACCTTGAGCAAAAATAAACTATGAACAAATCCCAATGATTTAGGATATGTGGTGCATAAACACACAAAGCATGGGCACTAAGGTTTCTATTAACCTCACCTACTCACACAATACTACACATGACCATGTGACTAACAAATTACCATGGTCCATATAACATGACATATCAGAAGAAGTGTGTGTGTGAGAAACAATCTTAATGGAGCATTGGTTTGCATCAACTGAGATAAGCAGTGAGGTATCACATAGAGCCTGAGATCAGAGGTCTTTTCCATCCTTATATCTCCTGAGAACATTTTCAGCACTGTTATTCAATATTTTGAGCTTTCTGTAATTTTCATTTTGAAGCCTAGCTGAAAGATCGTCCTCATAGGTTTATATAACAAGAAAACGTTGTCGTTGACTCCCAAACCAGTTGGTTTTAGGGCAACGCGTGTAACAAGGACACGCCAAGGACTGTTTTCAAACCCATAGAAGGATAGATCATACCTCAGCAATCCTCACAGATGTGAGGACTGGCTGGCTCATACAGATTGTTAAACTTTTAGGGATGTTCCAACCTTTCTTCAAGGACAACAAACCAATCTCGTTTCTGCCCACCCTTATATCGTTTGTCACGACCAAGGAATGTATACTTTGAGATTAGTTTAGTAAAGGACATTTTAATCAATAAACTTCAACCTCAAAACTAGTCTCGTTTCTTCCCACCCTTATATCGTTTGTCACGACCAAGGAATGTATACTTTGAGACTAGCTTGGAACAACTTTACTGCACACACTTATCTCAAGTATATAGCTCACAACATTGCACACCACTTAGATATGCTTAAAGTGAGATATATAGTTCTTCTTATTTGTCATAGTAACTAGACCACAGAAGAGAGTGTGCAGATGCACATAGTCACGCAGAGATTAGAGTAAGAGAAGCTAATGCAAACCCTAGACACATCCTTAGGTCAAGATCAACCAAAACATATCCTGGGATAACAACAGGCTTATGCATCCTAATCTCAAGGAAACCACAAGAATCACAAATATTTTTTTTTTTTAATTTTAATTTTTTATTTATTTTATGGAACAAAAAACCCTACACGACACACTTGAGTACAGGGGAGAAAAATCAATCATTGTTACCCACACCAATGGCTTGACGAAGGCTGGTGAAACGAGCATTGTCAAGTGGTTTTGTGAACAAATCGGCTAGTTGTTGCTCAGTTGGAATAAAAGACAATTCAAGCAATTTCTCTTCAACTAGGTTCCTTATGAAATGATACCTTATCTCTATATGCTTTGTCCTAGAATGTAACACAGGATTTTTAGAGATATTAATGGCAGGGGTATTATCACAGAATAAGGATAGCATACCTTGCTTGAATCCGTAGTCAGAAAGCATTTGCTTCATCCAAAGCAACTGAGTGCAACAAATGCCGGCTGCAATGTACTCGGCCTGAGCCGTGGACAAAGAGACACAGTTCTGTTTCTTACTGTGCCACGATACCAGGTTGTTCCCAATGAAAAAGCATCCACCGGAAGTGCTTTTCCGGTCATTTGCATCTCCGGCCCAATCGGAGTCCTAGTATCCTGCAATCTCAACATTAGTATCAAAAGTATACTTGATGCCATAATCAGAAGTATACTTGACATATTTAATGATACGTTTTACCGCCTTAACGTGAGACTCCTTGGGGTTGGCTTGATACCGAGCGCACACCCCAACGCTGAAAGCAATGTCTGGCCTGCTGGCCGTGAGATATAGCAAGCTACCGATCATACTCCTGTAGAGGGTTGGGTCGGTATCTATCCCTTCAAGATCAGCACTGATCTTGCAGCTTGTCCCCATCGGATTTTGGGCAGCAGTGGAGGTTTCCATCCCAAACTTCTTGATAAGTTCCTTGGCATACTTCGACTGGGAGATGAACAATCCATCCTTACCTTGAGACACTTGCAATCCTAGGAAATAACTGAGCTTACCACACAAACTCATCTCAAATTCCTTAGTCATGAGAGTGGTAAATTCTTTCACTAGGGTCTCAGATGTGGATCCAAACACAATGTCATCCACCTACACTTGGGCAATGATAATGTCCTTAGAAGTACACTTGACAAACATAGTCTTGTCAATGGAACCTCTCACATACCCATTCTCAGTCAAATGTGTAGAAAGTCTCTCATACCAAGCCCTAGGGGATTGCTTAAGGCCATAGAGGGCCTTATCTAACCTATACACATGGTTGGGATGGCTGACATTCTGGAATCCTGGGGGTTGTTCCACATAGACCTCCTCCTTGAGGATACCATTTAGAAAGGCACTCTTTACATCCATTTGATATAGAGTGAATTTCAAATGACAAGCTATGGCTAGAAGAAGACGCACAGATTCTAACCTAGCAATAGGGGCAAATGTTTCATCAAAATCTAACCCCTCAATTTGGGAATAACCCTGCACAACCAATCGGGCTTTGTTGCGGGTTATCACTCCCTTCTCATCAGACTTATTCTTGAACACCCATTTGGTTCCTATGACATTCTTATCACTTGGCCTAGGAACTAAGTGCCACACTCTACTCCTCTCAAATTGGTTCAGCTCTTCTTGCATAGCACATATCCACTCAACATCTAACAATGCCTCTTTCACATTCTTAGGCTCAATAGTGGACACAAAACCATAACAAGTGATCTCATTGATCTCCCTTTTGAAAAGAGCTAGAAAACTTCTAAGCAAAGTAAAGTTGCTTACCAGATGAGCAGACTTACCCCTTGTCTTTCTTGGTTCATCAAGCTTACCAATAATGTCGGAGGAACTGTGATCTTTCTGAACTTGGCGCTTGCCAGTTTTGTGAGGCTTCTGGATAGCTAGGGTTGCATCTATCCCATCAGTGAGGATCTCAGCCGGAAGATCAGAATCGCTTACCTCTTTTTCCACTTCAGATGTGGAAGGCTTGTCTTTGAGCGTGAGGCTCTGAGTTTGCTCTTGTTCCTGCACAGGAACATAAGGAGAACCGTCACAGCAAACAAGGGAATCATCAATAGCAACATTTATGGTTTCCATAATTTTGCAAGATATCTTGTTGTACACACGATAAGCACGACTGTTCAACGCATAGCCAAGAAAAACGCCTTTGTCACATTTAGCATCAAATTTGGTCAAATATTCTCTATCCTTATAAATGTAACAAGGACTCCCAAACACCTTGAGATGTGATATGTTTGGTATCCTTCCCTTCCATAACTCGTAAGGAGTCTTGAAAGTTCCAGGCCTAAAGATAACTCTATTCAAAGTGTAACAAGCATTGTTAACGGCCTCAGCCCAAAAGGAATGAGCGAGTTCAGCTGAGTTTAGCATTACTCTACCCATTTCAACCAATGCTCTGTTCTTCCTTTCAACTATCCCATTATGTTGGGGAGTGATAGGGGCAGAGAACTCATGGTGCACACCATATTCATCACAATAATCAGCAAAATTTGCATTCTCAAATTCAGTGCCATGGTCAGATCTGATCCTAACAATATGCAAACCCTCATGTGACTTCTCATTTGTGACTTGTTTTGCAAAGCTAAAATATTTCTCAAAAGTTTCATCTTTACTTGCCAAAAACTTTACCCAAGTAAACCTAGAGAAATCATCAACAATAACAAGCACATACTTTCTACCACCAACACTTTCGGTGTCAATGGGACCTACTAAATCAAGATGTACCAACTGTAAAACTTTGGAAGTAGGTTTAGCAGAAAGTGAAGGATGAGAGGTACGGGTTAGCTTACCCATCTTGCAATCCCCGCACATACCTGTGGACTTACCAGTGAGCTTAGGTAGTCCTCTTACCCCAGATTTGGCAGAGAGCTTGACAATGTCTTGATGGTTGAGATGGCACATACGTCTATGCCATAGATCAAGAAGGTCTTCGGCAAGTTGAGATCGAAAACAGATTTGGGGAGTGAACTTCTCATGGGCAGAGATACAATAACATTGATCTCTAGTCCTATCACCTCTCATAATGCTCCTACCTTTCCCATCTAAGATGAGACATCTTGACTTGTCAAAAGTGACTGAGTCATGTTCATCAACAATCTGACTTACACTTAACAGACTGACTTCAAGACCTCTAACTAGAAGAACATTCTTCAGGCATGGGAGACCAGGAGTACTAACTGTCCTTTTGTCTATGATTTCAGTCTTGGCACCATCCCCAAACACAACACTACCTGATGGGTATGTCTCATCCATGGATGAGAACCACTTTCGGTCACCGGTCATGTGCCTAGAACAACCACTATCAACATACCAAGAGTTGGGCTTCCTAGTTGAGAGGGCAGTAAGGGCAACATTGCAGATGGCTACTGTCCTATCCTGAGGTGTAGGATTGAAGCTGACCCTTGTAACAAAACATGACAAATCGTCATCATCAAAATCAGGTTCCTGAACATGTTTGCCAAAAGAACTTGTCTCAAAAGATCTTGTAGCTTTTCCTACCTTAGGGTTGGCTCTTCTCCTCGCAAGAGGATTCCTAGCTAGAATTTTCGGCTTTGGGATGACAAGACTCTGTGCTATCCTAGATAGCTCCTTAAGGGAGTCCTCAAGAGTTGACTGGAAGGTAGTGATACTCTTCTTCTGTGACTTCCTAGAGTTTTGCTGACTGAATCTAAGCTTCCTACAACGAGGACGGATGTGTCCGATTACTCCACAAAAGTGACAAGTGGGAACAAAACGTTGTGACCTAGTAGGCTCTAAGGAAGTTCGATTCAAAGGATCTTTGCTCTTGACAAAAACTGTCTTGTTATCCTGATTAGAGCAACTTCCAGAAACAAACCCTAGACCAGACTTGTCCCTATCAGACTTACCCAAACCACAAATCTTAGTCAACTTTTCGGACCCGAACGAGAACTTTTCAAATTGTTGACGTGAATCAATTAGGGCTTTCTCAAGATCTGACCTTTCAGAGGTTAGTGTGGAAATTAGCTTGGTCTGAGACTCTAGATTAGTTTGCAAAGACAACACTTGGTCCTCTAGACAGACCTTTTCAGTCTTCCATTTTGACTTGAGGGATAGCAACTTCTCATGCATCCCTTCATTGGTCTCCTTGCATTCTGAAAGCTCATTAGAGAGAGCTTCTATTTTTGCAAGCATGGACTTAGAGGCAGATACTAACCTAGAACACTTATCGTGCATGGAGACATCAGAGTCATCATCCTCAAGGAACTCATCTAACTCAATAGAGGCAACAAAAGCTATATTCTCCTCATCAAGATCGGAGAATTGCTCGGAATCACTATCACTCCAAGACATCTTAAAGGCTTTGTGGGATTTATTCTTCCTACTTGGACATTCAACAGCTCTATGTCCGACACCACCACACTCATAGCACTTATCACCTTTCTGAAAGGTTTTAGGCTTGGAATTCCTACTGCCTGTGGTATCACTTGGTTTAGGATTCCTAGAAACCGAACCTTGGGAGGGATTACGACCAACAGGGAAAGACCTTCTCTTCCTAAGCAACTTATCAAATTGTTTAGTTAGGTAGGCAATCTCATCCAAACTATCCTCAAGAACCTTAGGTTCCTTTTCTTTCTCATCTACCTCATTGACAGTGGATAAGGCTATGGTCTTTTCCTTCCTCGACTTCTTTCTTTTAGACTCGAAAACTTTCAGGTTTCCTACCAATTCATCTAAGGAATAGGTGTCAAGATTCTGGGCTTCTTCTATGGCAATTTGCTTAGCCTCATAACTAAGAGGGAGAGCACGGAGGAATTTTTTGACAATCCTATGGGAGGGAATGGGGTCTTCCAATCCTTGACACTGGTTTGTGACACTAAGAAGACGACCATGAAACTCATCTATACTCTCATCCTCACACATAGACATTTCCTCAAACTCTAGGAACAAGCTCTGGAGTTTCTGAGCTTTTACCTTAGTGTTACCCTCATAGGTAGTAGCTAAGGTATCCCAAGCATTCTTAGCGGTAGGACAAGTGATGATCCTTCTCCGCTCCTTTTCAGATAGTGCAGAAAACAAGCTATTAAGAGCTTTGGTGTTCATTCTAAAATCACCTTTTTCAATGTCATCCCATTCGGATTTGGGTTTCTGCATTAATATGGCAGAACCCTCATTCATGGGTTTCATAGGGTATTTCCAACCCTCTTCGACCATAGTCCATTGTCTCCCATCATCTTGGGAGATAAGGAAAGCGGTCATCATTACCTTCCACTGAGAATAGTCCGTTCCATCAAAGAATGGTGGAGTATTCACAGGGGTAGGGCCTCTACCACGGTCCATTCTTGGGACACAGAGGGATCTCACTAGCTAGGCTAGCGACCCGCTCTGATACCACTTGAAGGTCCTAGAGGGGGGGTGAATAGGCCCTGACAACTTTTTGCTCTATCCCGCACACAAGGATAGCAAAGATTGTGCTATCCTGTTTGCTGTGAGACTAAGTTGTGTAAATAAAAAGGCAAGTACTGAAAGTAAAAGATATAACACCAGTACGTTTTTTATATGCAGAAACCCTGCAATCAGGGAGAAAAACTGCGTGCCTCTAACTCTTGAGAGACAAACTGTTCCACTATTGCAAAGCCACTTCTTACAAGACTCACAACTCAGAGGATGGCACAACACCTAGCCATCCTGCCTAGTCTAACTACTAGCACTCAACTGAACTTGCTCTCTTGTCACTCAAGTGTTTTACACATAGCACAAAACTAATCTTCTATGCAGAATTCAACTAACACCTTTAGCTAATTCTTAAAGACAGCTTTGCCGGGGTTGTTGCATCACCTAGACAGATCTCAAGGTATGCAAATGCACAATGATATGAGTTTGAAAAGGTTTTGGTGCTCAGCTCTAAGATTGACAATCACAGGAAAGACTTAGACATATATGAGCAGTTAGCAAAATGCTAGACTCAATGGAAGAAAACAAACAAGACTATTTTCAACAACCAAAGAGCAAGAGAGGTGTTGCTCTCTATTTATAGGCAAAGTGCACAGCTATAAGGAAGAAAGCACGTTTGCCACATCAACAAGATTCTTTTGGACTCTAGCTGCTTGTCTGGAATACTAGGACGGATAGGACCCTAGGGATCCCTCCACTCATGTTTTACTCTTTTAGTAAGTTTAATTATTATATATAATATAAAATATATTAATTAAATCATTTAAATGGGAGAAAAGTAAATCGCCTAGTCCCCGCCTAGACTGTCCAGGCGCTAGGCTATGGGTCGCCGCCCGCCTAGCGCCTAGCGCCTTTTAGACCATTGGGAATTAGCAGACGGAGAATGTTAGTAAGTTTGTGAATAGATATCATTATTCGATTAGCATATTGATGTTGTTTTGGGATTACCATGCCCGTCCCGATTGAGTTCGCCCAATAGTATGTCTATTCTTATTTACATATTTGTGTACAGGTTTGTCATGGATTCAACTGATTTCAGTACCACCGGAAATGAAAACAATATTTGTTCAGACAAGGTGAAGGGCGGGGATAGTTTTGCAGATGATGGTGATGATGGGATGAAAGTAAGCGAGAGTGTAGATGGGTCACACTGGTTAGATGATGATAAATGCACAGTGTTCAACGGGAAGCATTACCGGGACCTGACGCTTGATGACCTGAAAAATGTTGTGTTCAAGAGTGTGGATGAAGCAGAAAAGTTCTACCTATACTACTCAGTTGCAAAGGGTTTCAGCATGAGGAAGCATAAATTGGGCTGGAACAGCAAGAAAACACTGATTATCCGCAGACAAATGGTTTGCTCAAGGCAAGGAGAGCGCAATAACAGTAAGAAAAAAAGTGTTTGTGAGGAAGATGTTGACTTAGTTTCGGAGGATGGGTTGTGTTACAAAAATAGGAAGGGGAATGTGGACAAAGCGCTACGCATATCAGTTGTGAATGATAGTAACAGCAGTTGTAGCAAGAAGAATAATGTTCAGCCACTTTGCTCAAGGTCCCGGCGATTGTCAAGGCAACATTGTAGTGCACAAATTACTGTGAATTTTGATAGCAAACGGGGAGGATATTATGCGTCGTCGTTTAAGACGGAACACAATCATCCATTTACCCAACCTATTCATACGCCATTTATTAGAGCAAACCGGGGTGTTAAGGAGCATGATATTGCTCAGGTAATATCACTGAGGAAGGTTTCTGTGGGCACAGCCCGTGCTTATGAGTTTCTTGTACATCAGGCAGGAGGTCATGAGTTCGTTGGATTTACTGAAAGGGATTTATATAACAGAGTTCAGCGGGAGAACAACAAACTTAGGCTGGATGGTGATGCACAATGTTGTATTACTTGGATGAATATGAAAGCAATACGGGACCCTAATTTCTTTTGTCTATTCAGTGTATGTGAGGATGGGACGTTGGCAAATATGTTATGGCGTGACGGTCAGTTGTTCACCGATTATTGTTCATACGGGGATGTGTTGGTTTTTGACAGTACTTATAAAACCAACATATATGGCAGGCCCCTGACAGTTTTTGTAGGAACCAACAACCACAGAGCGACTGTTATATTTGGTTGTGCACTTCTTGTTGACGAAACAGAAGAAACATACAACTGGGTATTGACTGCGTTTTTAGCTTCCATGAAACAGAAGAAACCAGTTTCTGTGATAACGGACAGTGATGAAGCAATGAGAAAAGCGCTGGATAATGTAATGCCCGAGGCTAGACAGAGGCTATGTGCATGGCATGTTGGGAAAAATGCAGTGTCGCACTTGAGGGATCCAGGTACACTTGCTGATTTCTTTCATCACATATTTGCCGGTATGAGCATCGAGGAATGGGAAGTTTCTTGGCAGTATTTTGTTTCAATGAATAAGTTGCAGAGAAACCCTTGGATTTGTGGGATGTATAACAAAAGACAAAGGTGGGCAGAGGCATTCTTTAGAGACCAATTCTATGCGGGGATAAGTAGCACGCAAAGGTGCGAGGGAATGCATAGAATTTTGAAAGTCGGCATCGGGAGCTGCATGACGATGTCTGAGATGATGCCTAGACTTGAGAAATCTGCTGCTCGGTTAAGAAATCGTGGTTTGTATGATGATTATATGTCAGATCAGTTTTCACCAGTTCTTAAATCACATATGCTTGTACTAGAAGAGGACATTAGTCGAATATTTACTCATGACATATATTTGCTAACGAGGGATCAGATCATATTTGAGTCAAAGTTTTCGGTAGCCGGGAGGGTTGTTAATGAAGATAGCAGTGCTAATGTGGTTACAATCACCCAATACGGTAAACCGGAGCGAAAATGGAACGTGGTGTACCAGCCTGATAAGTTGAATCCAACTTTTGCATGTTCCTGCAAGCTGTTTGAGTCCGATGGGATACCTTGTTGTCATATATTCTGTGTCATGAAAGCGGAGAACGTGACAAAATTTCCTCCATCTTTGGTCAAGAAGAGGTGGACCAAAGAAGGGTCAGTGATTGAAAAATCAGAGAGCACGGTAGATGGGAAGTCTGTGCAGATAGCAAGGTATGGTGAGTTGATGTCGATGTGCGGCCGAATCTGCCACATTGCCTCAAACAGTGAGGAAGGGTATGATGGGGTGAAGGATGTGCTAAGCCGACTAACCATTGAGTCACGCACGTTACCTCAACCGACCGACACAGATCCGAAAGACCTAGAACATGGTATTGACAGTTCAACCGGGCTGCATAGAAATGTGATAAGAGATCCCGTCCCTTGCAGGAGTAAAGGGACGAAAAGGAACAACGGTAGTGGGAAGCAAAATAAGAAAAAGAAGAAGCGGAGGTGTGGTGAATGTAGACAGTATGGTCACAACAAAAGAAGTTGTCTGAAACATGGCACGATGGGGAAAAATAATGTATCGTTAAAATCAAATACGGATGGCATGGGTCCGCGGTCAAGTGACATGGAAGGTGATTTAAGCACGGATGAATCAAGTGATAGTTCTGGTTCATCGGACGTTGATGTGGGGGATGAGGAGACGTTGAAGACGTGCAAGGGTAAGCTGTATCATCACCTGGAGGAAGCTAGGACTTTTGAATTTATTTCTGGGGAAGACAACAAAGGCGCCTCTTCCGGATCTAGCCGCGGTGGTGAGGGAGGTTACTTCCAGCACTTCAGACCTTTTACCGATTCAACATAATATCACTAATGCAGGTTTGACACCTTTCCTACATGTTTGTATTTTGTTGAAGGTTTAGGCCCTTATATAATGTATCATGTGTCCTAGCTGGAGTATTATTTTTGTTATTACATTGACATTGGCATTGGTATGTTGATGCGTTTTTAATGTTTGTTTAAAAAATTCCAGATAAGATGGATAATTACTGAGTAATACCTTGTCAATAAGAAGGAGTGCAGAAACTCATACTGTTAGTTGAAGCGTAGAACAAGTCGTTTATAAATGTGAACAACAGGAACAATTTATGTAATGTTTAGTTTGAATTTTTTTTATTTACGCCAGGTGGTCAATACGAGTAGTAAGTTGACCCTTGTTATTTTACATACGGTATTTTTTTGGCTGTTGTTGATTTGTCAAATGAAGTTAATTTTGGTTTGTTAAGCATCAGCTTATGCTATGTTAATGCTTTGGAACACGTTGAAGCCACCTAGGCATTGTTATTTTTTGTTGGACGTTTGGTCTTTTTTTTTCTGGTCATCTGATTATTAGAAATATTATTTGGCGAGTACCCCCTTGTTCCATTTTGGATTTTGTATCAGACGGTGAACTGAGATGAGAAAACAAGGATAAGACCTGAGGTTTTTTCTGCTTTGGGTTTTAATTTAGGTATGATATTTGCAGGTTTGCTTCTGCATCTGCATCTGCAACAATATTTTGATAATCTTGTCATTCATTATTACTTTAGAGTAGCTACTCACGGATGTTCGTTTGCTCTTGTTGTCCTAATCATCCTTGGTTATTTTGAAATGAAGGCCTGATGGTGGTATAGTTTACTTCGATTTTTCAAGTACCTACTCACTTATTTCATCTCCTTATGTCTCATGATGTTTTGGAAATAACCTCATTTGGGATACATAGCTTGTTTCGAGTGTAAAATTAAAATGACAGTGTGTCCAGAACCTTGTTGTTTTACTATGATAAATTATGTTTGGCTTATATCTATCTCTTCTGACTATGAATACAATTTATATGTATAGGGATAAGAAAAACAGTCATTGATTTCATATAATGTGTTGCAGTGAAAAAAGCATTTGAAGAATGTTTTTCCACCGCAACACCAAAACGACACTTGAATGCAGTTTGTTCTGAAGAATGCTAAGGTCCCTACAAGTGTACTACATGAATTACAGAATTGACTTTTCCATAAGAACAGAAATATGAGTAGGCATCGCCTCATTTTCCCAGCTATTCCTTTACACTTACAATGAAAAAAAACACCCAATACAATATCATGTGTTCGGAGGGGTCATAGATCAAAAAGCAAAATCTAATGTTGACGCTCATTACCTCCGGCACAGTTGCATCTTCAGCAGGGCTACACGCCCTTGATTCAAATATCTGCATCTTCCGATATTAAACTCACAATAACCGGAGCAGCCTTAGAAGCCTTTTTTTTTCCCTTCCCTCCCTTCCAAATGATCAGGGACTGCTTGTGTGTTTGGAGAAGACAAAGGTAGTAAAGTCATATGGGGTGTTGGGCGTTGGGCCGAGTACCTATAGTTTATTGATTATGCCATGGTCCACTCTGTTCACACCGCCGGTTATACCGGTTTTGTTCCCTCTGCCCAGCATTCGTACCCTCTCTCAATTAAGACCCATCCCTTCTTCGTCCTTCTCTCCCATCAACTGACTATGGTGAACCCTAACCACATACTTCAAAACTATAATATTAGTTGACAATACACTATTGTCTCTCCAAACGAATGGTGCTGCAGCTGTCTAGGTCTTATGTCAACAACTCGTTACAACAACTTGAGATACCACAGTTAAAACAATAATAAGGTATCCTCCCATATCGAATCGACGCCCACCCTAACAAACCATCCTTGTTTCGGAAATGATGTGACCCAGCACCCACGACGGAATCATTGTGAAACTGGACTCCGATTGTCCACGTTATGTTGGAATGACACTGTAGCCGTAATTTGTATGTGGCAGGAATCCCTTGTTCCTTCAACCGGTTAACAAACCTCCCGATTTGTGGCAAAACCTGCGTTAGTAATGCGAATTATGATGATAGGGATTGGAATAATTGCCCCACGTGCAAGACATATGTACATACCACCGGTTGTTGAGAGTTGCTCCAAACATCATACAACCACTCCTCCTGCATAAGTTGTTGACCGTTGTAAAATGGCGGAGTATCAATAAAACTCTGCAATGGCCTGGCTGTCATTATATTTCCTTCCATGTCAAACCTTGTAACGGAGAAGCGCATTCCAATTCCTTCATACTTGAATATACAATAAAGTTTGGAATGTATATCACAAATAGCTGTGAAAAACTCTGTCCACCCCTTATGGAAACAATATGTGTCACCTGAGTACGTGATACAACAATCCCAGGACCGGCCGGTTATTCCTTTCAGACCAAGCTGTGCAGTCATTGTATGGTCGTTTAACATATGACATTGCACGAATGCCTTCGGAATAATCTATCGGTAGCAATTCACATTATATTTCAGGTTATTGGCTGCTAAAATAATTTAATTTAATGTATGACAATAAACATTAGTTGGTTTAATTAACCTTACCACCCATGGAGGGTCAGATCGAATATCGAATTCAACGGCGAACCCGATGAATGGGCTTGAAGAGTTGGTATCCATATGTAGTGCGATGAACTTGGGATAACGATAGGATCACTGATACAGTTTAGAGATGTTTTATATATAATGAAACCACCGCCTTCCACAGAGACGTATGGACCAATTTATAGGCGGTTCGTAACAGTTAGTTTATGGGAGGGTGTTGGGGGCACCATAAAATTCAATATTGCAATCTATTGAAAAGAAGATTTTCGTGACGTTGTCATTAGATACTACTTTTCTGAGAGAGTTCTGATATATATTCTCTTGCATGTGAAGGTGTGAAGCTATGAAGACAAATTATACAGCTAACGTGATAATTACATGTTGTCAGACGAACGGCTTTTCCAGAAAAACCATGCTTTGCTTGGTGAAAAAAAAATTCAAATTTATTAATGAACAAAAATTAGTCTAAATTAATAGCGCAGGTTGGACTTTGGAAATATCTCTAACTATTTCAAATTTATATACATTCAATTTTGAATTTTCAATTTAACACTCTTAATTTTGAATTTTCAATTTAACACTCTAAATTATTAATACCAAATTTAATCCTGTGTTCTGTCAGAATGTGTGAGTTTGAGCATCATTGCCCCACGTGCATCACAACAATAGACAAAACTATGCATGCAAAAGTGTTGTATGGGTAGACATACGTGAGTCAGTGACTTAGTCAGTGACAATGTGTGATGATGGAGTAGACGAATGGGTCATAGACTATTCATTTTTATCATTTTCATTTTAAATTTCTTTACATACAAGATTTCCTATCAAAAGTTTACAAAATTTTTATTTGAAATATAAAATGTTGATGTTATCTCTGTTAATAAAGTCAGAAGTAAAATTGTTGAAGTAATTCTATAATACTTTTGTTTGATTAAAACTTTAAAATACATTTTATAACAGATGAATGACAAATTAGTAATTATATTAAACTAATGTTTAAAAGTTTCAAATCATCAAAAATGACAAATATAACTCAATTGCTGACATTGTCGCAAATTGTTATGCTCTCGTGAAGATTATTTTTGGCCAAATAAACTTTAGTCAATGAAATCACAACATGCATACTAATGTGGTTTAACTTATTTAATGGGTTATTGGTGAGTGTACATATTTATAAACCAATTATATCTAGAAAATTGCAAATTTTTAAAAATAAGCCGTTAGATGCGATATGGATAGTGAAATACAGTTATGGTATAAAATTCACAAACAATTGGATAATATTTGGTCTTCGATCAAGGCAGTCAACCATATTTACACTTGTGCTTCCTTATGGAGAGCCCTATTGTCGAATGATAAATTTTCCCAAATTTGTATTAGGGCTGTTGCATGTCATATATGTAAGACTGTGAACCAAGAAGAATTAGACAAAATTAGTCACAAAGCGGTTCATAAGAGCGTTTTTGTGTAATAAGAGACGTTGATTTATGGTTAACCGCGTCGATCGAGACCTAAACATTATCGAAAAAAAAACCAATTATATTTTCATTGACATAATTAAGTGTCATGATCACATCATACGGTCGATTTTTATTTTGTGAACTTTAGTAATTTGAACCTTAACGCGCCTATTAATGTACTATAAGTTGTTTAGTGGGTTATATGCAAGAATACATCTTTGTGAACCAACTATATCTAAAAAAAAGATATTCATAAAATCGACCGTTGGCTGTGATTGATATATTTATTAAAATACGGGTAGGGTAGATAATTCACATTATATCAAAGACAACATTATATCACATGCACGTGTTGTCCTTCAAGCCAAGCATGGATAATTATCTCCTTCTTCAATTGAAATACTATAACTCTGGACGTGTATGCAAAACAGATATGCACAGCTTGCATGTATATCTCCTTAATCAACTAGAATTAGGAGTAATCATATGCTTCACGTGTATGTGTCAAACATGATTGCACTCCCGTCCAAATCCATCTTAATCATCCATCTCCTTAATCATATAGAAGTAGGAATGATCATATGCTTCTCTCCATGCATGCTCACGTACGGCTCAATCATGCAATTAAACACCGCTCCTTTCTTTATTCAAGGGGACGACGGGATGCTGGCGAGATGCCTTTGAGATGCCATCGAGATGCTTATGTGATTAAAGGACCACAAGCCATGCACGTGCTCTTGTATATACAAGTTGGGGTGCGATGCCAAGTCGAGGCGAGGTGTTCCAAATCGGGGCGAGGTGTTCCCCCAGCAATTAAATTCTTCTTGTACGCGAAGTCCATTATGCGGAGTCCATGCGTACGCGGACTGTCCAGCTCGCATGACTTTCTGGCGGACCATCACTTGTAAACTCATTATTTCGGGCTCGCCGGTATGACGTGGACCATAAATTTAACTAATATTGTCATAGACAATTACTGTCCAGTAAAATATTAATTTGGGTGTAAACACATCTCATATATGTAATACAGGTCTATACGTGGAAAATTGACCAAAATAAGTCACAAAGGGATATGGAAGAGCGTTTTCGTGTGATAAGTGAGGTTGGTTTATGGTTGACCGCGTCGATCGAGTTTAGGGTTTATCGAAAAAAAAGTGACTTTTGATTAAAATTCATATTTAAGCATACTTATCACAGCACCCGGTTAAATTTTCATTTTATGAATATTTGTCATTTCAACCACAACATGTTTACTAATGTGGTATAACTTATTTAGTGGATTATATGTAAGTGTATCTCTTTATGAACCAACTATATATAGCAAATCAAAGTATGAAAAATCGCCCCTACGATGGTATGGGTTTAGTGAAATACGGCTATGGTTGAGAAATCACATATTTTCGATAACGTTTGAATCTCGATCAAGGTGGTCAACCCTATTTATGCATGTGCTTCTTTATGGGGAGTCTTATTGTAATCATTTAAACTTTCCAAAATTTTTATATAGGCTGCTGTATGTCATATATGTGAGACTGTGTGGGCGGAATAATCTACCAAAAGAAGTCACACAGTCGTAAGTAAGAGCTTTTTTTGGGTGATAAGTTTAACTAATATTAGGGTTGACCACGTTGATCGAGGCCAACATGTTATCGAAAAGAGGTAATTTTTTTTTCGTACAAATATTCAAGTGTAATGATCACATCGGACGGTCGAATTTTAATTTTGTGAATTTTAATCTTAACGTTATTTTTTTAAGGGTTATATGTAAGTGTACATCTTTGTAAACCAATTATACTAATAAATTCACCCATAATGTATGATGTGATCGACATACTGAAAAAAGTTCACCCATTTTTGTAATTATTTAGGTCTCGATCTAATAGATACTATTTTAGTCAACCTATTAGTTTTTAAACATTCAAAAGTTTGACCAAAAAGATTAAAGTCGAAAATCAGCGAAAATTTGATTATTTTTTTCCCATCCCTCCCATCTCATCCAACGGTTGGATTCTCCTAATTCACACTCGTGAATGGTGTTCCTCTTACAAAAATACCTAATACTAAAATTTATTGGATTGAAAAAAGACATCATTAATAACATTAAAACGGTGTTGTTTCCTTTTGAAAAAATAAAAATAAAAACAAGAAGGAGACGGGTTGTGGACTTGTGGGAAAGGTTTGACTTTAGAAACAACCCATGCGGCCGCCTCCCCTCCACACTCGTCCAAGAACAGCATACCGAGTTGCTGACCTCCCAGTATACTCTCACACATAAAACACCTTTGCCACAGCCGCCGTCGTCCACTATTGATGTAATGGAACAGACTCTCTACTAACCCAGTTAGTCAACGCAATCTGGAATTACCACAACTGTATTATGCGACGGTGCGAAAAGCTGAATGTCGAAATCTGTGTGAAGAAAACAGGCCTCTGAGGATGGTATTGTTTCAGAGAGGTATGAACGGCGTGAATTTAGTTTATCTTGCTGGTTAGGTTGATTTCTTTCTGGATATGTACTATGCATCTCTAGGTTCATACCCAAACGCAGAAACCGAAATTCCGTTCGTTGTACTTTTTTGTTTTCAGATATGGATGTGTTGGTATAAAATTATCAGTTACATAAACTCTATTCATTATATGGTCATACTAAACCAAATTTGTTGTCTTGGCAGATTAAGAAGTATGGTATCTTCGTCATTTGACTCATTTCAACCTTCTGTTAACACGGTATGTATGTAATCGATGTTTAATAAGATGGTAGGTTTTATATCCGCTCATCCTTTGACAATGCTTTTATGAAATCCACAAATGCTTAACACTTTGTCTTCTTAATATCATACTTTAGTTATGTTTTGTACTTGCAATGTAAATTCTGACACCTTGCGTGTGCAATACATATGTTATTTCCCTGCAATCGATATTGGTTATATTTATGCACTCTTGTGAATATTATGTTTGTAAAGCAAATAAGGAATGATTCATCTGCGTACATTATTGTTCTTGATTTGGTTTAACCCTATTTATGTAGACACCTGCATAATTAACCTTGTGTCATCAAAATGGTAGTGTATCATTGTAGTTACAATTGATTAAAGGTTAGAATACCTTGAATATCATTTAGAATGGGTGAGTTTGATCCCATAGTGAGCAAGCAGGGAACAAGAATAGTCCCTGGGGTGAAAGACCTCATAACAGTTAGTGCACTAGTCTGTTGTTGTCAATTCAGTATTATTTTCTGCGGTCTGGTTCAACATGGTGAGTTGATCCGTGTTAGAGCAGTACCCTACTTGGTGAGTTGATCCATGTGGGTGTTATAGATGAGGAGTCTTTGTGTCTTGATAAATCGAATTGTGTAATGCTGCAAGGTTAGTGATTTGTCTTCAGTTTGTATATGTGTTAGAGTGGTACATCATCTCTAAATATTGTTTGGATCCATATTGTTTTGTATGAGATTTACCGTGTGTTATCATTAGAAGTCTTATGTATTGTTATATTAGAAATTGTTGAGATATTCTTATGAGATATTCTCATGTATTACTTAAAGTAATATGTCAGTGTATAATAGTCTCTTCTGTAGTTTTGCTCATACAAGCTTCATAAGCTTACCGGGTTTTCTTTTCTTTTGTGAACCCGATACACCATTTTATGGTGTAGGGAGTGACTTTGCAGGGAGTCAGTCTTGAAGGGTAACAAGAAGCGTTCAGTAGTAACTCATTCCTACCACTTGCTTGGAAAGTGAGTGACATGATTCCTATGTAAAATTCCTAGATTAAACATTGCACTTTCACTGAAAGGTGTAGAGTTTGATATCATACCTTCAATAAGCTTACCGGGTTTATGATTTTAATCTTTACTTAATGGCATTCTTGAATAATCAATTATTCCTTGCATTGGATTTCTTTCTGGATTTTCACAGTCCCTGGAATTTTATTGGCTTTGATATTTTACTTGAAAGCATAAAATTTGGGGATGTGACAGGAACACACCACATTTACAATCTAAATCATACATGAATATGAATGAGTAGTCATATCGATCCTTTACGTAACGTAACCACTCAACCGGTGTCATAGTATATGAAGTGATATGTAGTATGTGTAGTACACTAGATAGCGATGATATCTAGCATAGACAATAAGAGTTATTAGATATAGCGCCTGAAACAGCATAGCAGTTTAAGTGTCCAAGCTATCAGAGGTGAGTAATATGTAAAATTACAGTGAGACAGAGGATTGAATGTTTTATATATTCGGTTGCACACTTTTAGAGTTTGTGTATATTTTCCCTACAAAACTGCAGTCAGACTTTCATGTTTTGTTCATAATTTATTTTGTTTTCTTTCCAGATTAAGGAATGGCAGGGGAGAGCAAACAGAGAGATGCATTGAAGAGGAGAAAATTAGTGCCTTCAGACAAAGTTAAGCGAATACAGGGTCGTACCCAACAAAATTTCACAATAGAACAACATGTGAAGGGGGATGAACCAAAAACTCAACCAATGCAGCAGAAACGGCGTATTAGAACATACACAATGGAACCAACGTTCATCATGCCTCCTTCAACTATTAGTCTAGTAACACTTGGTGTTGAATGCAGGTTTGACACCGTAACTATACCGAACAATGTTGTCACGGACTACATCAATGGGAACCAGACTATAACAGATGTAAGCCTGTTATCTGAATCATAAGTAATCTTCACCGGTACCATGCTTTAAATTCCTTCTTTGGGGGGACCTAATGATGATAATGATGCAGGTTTCCGGACAGACAGCAGATGCCCTCTTACGACAAATTGCAGGGTTGACTGCTATAGCGCAAAACCGCTCTCTAGAAGCACGTGACACGCTGACAAACATCATACGTCTTCATGTTAGATCCAATATTTTTACTTAAATTTATACACGATGAACTGTTACAGACATAATGTAAAGGCACAAATACTTCTGTCTACAATTGTGGTTCACATGTCTGAAACTTGTTTGTGGCAGGAAAGTGATCTTATGGCCAAGGAAAAGGAAATCTCAAACTTACATGAACGTCTTCAGCGGGTTATGAAGGTAATCTATTCATTAACATATTATCTGACGTACTGAAGCATTTATGGGGTTATAAACATTATGCTGACATATATTTATTCACTGTGTATACATTCCACTGATATGTGACTCCTTCTACCTTTCATTTAAGCAGGAATTGAAGACAGAAGATACCATCGTTAAAGATGCAGAAACTAGTTTGTTGGCACCAAAAGAAATGGTATTGGATGCGAAAACGGGGTTCACATCTGACAGTGAAGACCAAACTAATACCACTGCTTCTTCTTCTGACGCAGATATTCCACTCATAAGGCTAATACACAGGCATCGTGCCAATGACGATCACAGCGGTAAATCACAGTTCCCATATATGTCCACGGATGTGGTTGCACGTTTGGATAGGTACACCGCATGTTCTGAAAAGCCTTTGGATATTATATATGGAATGCCAAAGAGAACGCATTCTGGTTGAAAGACCGAGGAAACGTTTTCCTAATGTTCTTCATCCGCGAAACAACAGGTCATGTATGACTGTTCGACTCATTATGTAATACTAACTGCCTTCATGGATATTTGTCTGGGACAAGCTCTGGTCCAGACATATCGGATGTGTTCAACATCAAAACCCTTTGGTATCTCAAGTAATTTTGTTGATTTCCTTCCTAATACTATATGGTCGTGTAATTGATTATTTGCTATGAACAGGGTTATTGCGATGAATGTTGGGTTTATTGGATAAGTCGAGGTTTAAGATGGTGATATGTGCCTCTAGTAAAACTTTAGGTTGAGAGAAAATTAGGCAAACCCTTGACAATACAAACAATAAGCCAATAAGCAACCTCTCCGAAATCAATTGGGGAAGATGATGCCGGATTTCAATTGATTTTGTGGATATGATGCCGTACCTACTCTTACTCACATCTACCGCGCTTGATAACTTCTCCATATATGGGGTTGGAGTCTTAAAGAAATCTGGGATTTTTTTCGATTATCATGAATACTCGAGCATATCTCAATCCATACTTCCGTCAAGTTGGCGAATCATAAAAACCCATAAACTCCAACACAAATTAGGTAACATCTAAAAAAACATGACATAATTCTTACAACATCGTTTCAAACACACAACATTTTGGTTCTTAGGGAATATCACAGTTGTCCAAAAATACAGAAATTATGTTCTTACACACGAGTAACAAAAGCATTAAAACTAAATGACTGAAGTTGAGGGGAGGACATCGTTACTATCATGGGGGGCTGCAGGTGACATATCGTCATGCCGGATCCTTTCTCTTCCGGTGGGACCTCATCTTTCGCCCGGTTGGATGATTGCCCTTATCAACCGCCCATGCTCCCTCGTCTTTTGCGTTACCATCTACATCGAGGTTAGTCTGATTACAAGCTTTCTTATTACCCACCACGCTGACACCGGCCGCTGCTTTAAGACTCCTCAGTTCCTCATTATTGGAGTTGTTCACAATTGATAATGCTAGCTCAGTCCTCTCCTTGTTAGACTCAAACTGAAACAATGAATACAAAGGGGTTACAATTATTAAAGTCAAGCAGTGTACACATAAACATTAACATGTAGGCAACATCACCTACCCCATCAAACCAACGTTCACCGTATAATTGCATGTGCCTCATCAAATATATGCCACTTTCAAAACCATTCACATCCCATTGGTTGCCCTTCGGAACAGTGACTTCAAATGAGGGAAAATTATAATATATGTCACCCGGTTTTTTCATATCACTAGCAAACACCTTCTGTACCAGCAATATCTGCAGGGACCAAAATAAAACTAATTCATATGTACTTGTATTCATATATCGCAATCACGATAATAGTCACATAAACAATAATTACCACGGACGTTGCTATCTCATGCCTCCTCCTTGATGACGCCATGTCGGCTTTGCTGTCCCAAATCTCAACAACTTCATCGCGGACTTTTATTAGAATCAGAAACCAATGATCCAATGTCTCGTCGTGCACAGGGATAAATATCTGTCACACCTTTGTACATTTTAAATAACACTTCCTAAATAATGGATGACACAACTTCTTGGTTCCAAAATAGTTTCATTACCTTACAACAGTGTTTCAACCGCCTGTTAAACCTGTGAAGCTCGCAATCGGTTATTATGGTATTTAAAGAATCGTATCTTGGGCTTTGCTTGTCTGAACCCCGACAGTGTTCCTAACTCATCATAATAGAATAATGTATTATTCTCAATCATGTAAGCTAACTGACATAAAGACCATTGATACATGTATTTATATGCATACACTGAAATTCGTCGGAAAAAACCACGTGATTGACTGTGCTTCACACAAGTATGCGGCATGTAGGTTTATCACCTGACAATATTTAAAACCATTGCAAGATAAATAAAATCTCATATAACCTAAACAGTACCTATTGGCAACAAATTGTGAAATTAAAATGACATGTTAAAATTTTATGTCTCAGATATCACATCACATCACCTTGCTTGTTATTGTGTTTCCAGGCCGCATGCATTCAATATCGGCTTTCGTCAACACAATTTTACCAAAACGGGCTACTACTTCGCTGCACAATGACACATAAAATCATGTACAACACAACTCAGTAGACCACACTCATTACAACACCATACCACGTTAATGGATGACTGAACCCAGATTATAAACGGGTTCATTTTTATAGCAACCCCCTTAATTAACTAAAAACACCAAATACCTACTATTTCATAATCCATTCAATGTATTATACTACTATTCACACATCTGGACCTTCATACTATGAATATTCACTTACCCTGACTTGTCTGAACCAGTACGAGTTTCGTCAAACACAAACTTCAGCAATTTTAAATCACTCTGTGACATTTTCCCCTCTAAAGGGAAACCAATTTTTTCATTTCCTACCGGGCGGTCATCCCTCTCAATGCCAAATCTATTATCACCACCATCAACGGCCAAATCCTGCAAAACAGTGTGATATTGTCATGCACGCAAAACACACACTTCTCATAAAGTCATCATACACATGATCACATATTCACAATTTACACAAGCTTTGTTTTACCGACATTTCAAACCAACGTGAGGACAATGTAAAACAACATTAAACTATAAATTATTGTCAGTGCAAAGTTCAGCTTAAAATAACAGTACACACCTTTTCAGCTGGATACTCACACAATTCGGTTTCATTTGGTCCCTCATTGAATATTGGGGATAGTGGCCGTCCTCGCAACATTTCAGTTGCCATATCTATACTGTCCTTGACGTTCACTTGCACATCATTATCCAACGACAACGAATTTTCCACACTACTACCAAAAACATTTCTCACGGCATAAAGAAGACGCTGTCGTAACACATCTTCGGTCATGTCACGGGATATTGTGTCTATTTCAATTAACATGCTGCTAACCTTCTCGATGTTAAATTCCATGATATCCATCACTGAAGTTAGCCTGTCAACCTCGTTTTGAAGACCATCTATTTCATGCATGGCCCTCGACACATCATCTGACACAGTCACCTGAACAGAATTGGAAACATTCGGTCCTGCTTCACTTCCACCTAATGCAGCCACTACAATAGTGCAAACCTCAATACAAGTGGACTGGAAGCCCCCCTCTACACTTACCCATTCAATCATTTTCTTACACTTTTTCACCGTCCATGCAACAACCGGGATAACAGATTTACAAACAACAGACGAACTATATCCAACTGAATCAAAATAAAATAATTGTACGAACACCAGGCATCCACTAATGTAACCAGTCCGGTTAACCTTATAGGCAACAACACCATCCACCAGATGTTCGAAGCATAATGATGCCCAATTCTTGCTACCAATGGATGAGGCATCACTCAATGCAATAAGGAACTTCAAATCAACTGTGTTGGGGGTGCTGGGGCACAACAGTACGGTTAGCAAATACAGTACAAAGTTAATTTTGAAAACATCATCTGCTTCCTCCCTTGCAACAATTATTTGCTTCATACTGTCTACACTTATATCTCCATTCTCACCACACAACTTCCTTTGTAGCTCCTTCATATCGTCAACATCAAAACACCCCTCTAACGCAACTCGTGTCCCACAGTTCCTAACCCCCATCACCCGTCCAAAGTCACCGACATTTACCGGCAAAGATATGCCGTGAATCTTAATAGAGCACCTCCCCTGTTGCACATCAAAGTTGTCGACAAACATTTGACATAAGTCCCGGTTCAGTTTTATGCATCCGATATCTAGTAATGGCCCAAATCCCATTTCCACCACAGCATTTCTCTTACTGCTTGATAGGGCATCACATGTGGATTTGAAATCCTTTGGGTAACAGGCAGTTTTAATCCCCACATCTTCTTTCTGCAAACAAACATGTTTTCCCTCTCATTTTCACCAACTATACTACTGCAGCAGTTCAAACCGATATTCAAGTTTCATAAATACATAATGTCAAAACGACTTACCAATTTTCCTGCCAGCAACCTTCTCCGTTTACCCATCACCTCAGACCCTTCCATTTCCTATGAAATTCAACATCAAACATCAGTTTGTTACCTGCCTCACCTGTACCAAATAACTCATACAAAATTGCAAATTATTACCTTCAAGTTGCAGGACTGGATCTGGAACGCAAAACAAAAGGAAACCCAATCCTCTATTTCCTGCTCAGATGTACGATCAACTGCAGCTGATGGGAAGCGCAGGCTTCAAAGATTCTTGCCGGTTTAGGATTTACGAAGGATATGCAAGGCCGTCCCAGCTCTCGAACAGTGGAGAGAGATGGAAGGAGTGCCCGATCGGAGAAGCGCAGGCTTCAAAGATTCTTGCCGGTTTAGGATTTACGAAGGATATGCAAGGCCGTCCACGCTCTCGAACAGTGGAGAGAGATGGAAGGAGTGCGCTTGTGCGTTTGTGCGGATTGAGATCGGATTTCTGCGGTAATTCTTGCTTCAGCCCCGCTCTCACGTTTTCCGTCCATCGTTTAATTAACAGCCACGTCAGTTTTTTTGGGAGGTGCAGCTGTCCCCGTGGTGCAGCAAATAGTCTCTCTATTTTCTGTACATTTAATAACTAGTATCAGATGCTCGATATTTGTCACAGGAAGCATGTGTACTGTAGTGTGCTTAACTTGGAATTGCAAGTCTAATACTGCTATCTTCTCAAATCCAGTCACAAAAATGTAGCCTGAGATCCATCTGGACCGTTGTTCGATTAACACTTTGATTAGTCGAACAATCACAACGTGGCAGGCTACAAATCAAGCACTGCGTCCATAGATATGCAGTCTTCCTTTACAAAGCCTTTCTTGAAACGTCACTTTTCACTTGGATCCGAGTGGAGTAGGTCGATTTCTGAGAGTATTGTAAAGATTGAGTGCCCCCCACTCAGCTTGTAAGAAATAGACGCAACTCATTCAAGCAGCTGTTTAATTATAGATGTTACACCAGCACTTTAGGATTGTTCTTCTGGAAAATGTCCAAATTTCCTGTTCACCGATTTTCCAGATTTTATTGTCTTATATTCCACTGGCTTAGGAATCGCCCGTTTCATCATGTCAGAAATGGTCAGAGCTGAAGTATTAACTAGTTTTGGCAAACTGATCATCAAGTTCCTCAGAACCAACTTCAAACATCACTGGATTTAAATAGAACTGGAGGATGATCTGAAAGCACAAAAAAGCCTAAACTGGTTAGTTTGGCTGTTTGGGCATTGCTACCTAATAACATTTTTATTCAACCTATCAATTTTTTTTTTCTTCTTTTTCATAGTAGTTCACCGATTCGGATCCTGTTTGTAATTGTATCTCGACATTAAAAATTAATAAAAAAACAAGTTCCTATAGAAAGAAAATGAACATTATCGAATTGGCAAGATGGCCTAAAGACCAAGTATTACCAATATTGAGATGGCCTAAGACCAGTCTGGTGGACATTTTACTAATATTGAGATGAAATAAAAAATTACAAAGAACATTACATCTCGGTAGTTGAAAGACAAACTCTAAGCAACCGAGAGAGCTCACTTGGATGAGTGACATGCTTGGGTCTGTAACTTTTTTGGTAACAAGGAGCATGAACAGACTTGGAGATTCAAACCATCCATATCAAGAAAGCCAAACAAAATCAAAGAAAATGCTATTCTGTATATTCATAGATGTTTCCTTTAGGGCATGTACACTGATTGTTAGCCTTCGTTCCAATGGAGATCAAATCACAAAAGAAAATTATATCCTCTTTCCAAAAGATAGAACCAAGTACCATGACAACATCTGAGGCATAGATCACCGTGTCCACCTCCAAAAGAAAAACACAACAATGGCTGTCAAAATCATGCCTGCATATTTGATCCACTGATCACCACGGTGCCGCCTCTCGATAAGCTTCAGTACAGAGTTGGACAGACCCACTGTGTTCAGGACATCGAGTGCTTTCCGTTGAGCTCTCTGAAAATAAGACAAATAATCAAGACAGATAATGATTCAGAAAGGTGTCTAGATATCTAACAAGCATTATAGCAATCTTAGCAATAAACATGATAGAAGAAAGTGCCAAGTGTTGTGTTGGACCGTTTTAACTTCCTTATTTCCCTCAATCACGTTGCATTACATTTATTCGAAATTCATACTGAAGGTAAAGAAAGTAACTAATAGAATAAAACGATAAAGGCAAGAAAGCTAGTTTAGGTCATGTGAAATACTATTTTGGAGAAATTTTAGATTCCAACCATCATCGATACATCAAAGTGCTCAAGGTAAAAGATTTTAGCCACCTCAATTATACTGTCTAAAGTTCATCATATCTTCTACCTATAACAGGAGAAGAACTTGTCATAATATTGTTTAGGTATGTCCATCACTAATGTATACCGGTGATCAGGGTCCGTAAGACCATAATACTACAAGTCATCGTATCTTTGATCCTATATCTGGAGAAAAGCCATGTCTATGTAGAGAAGATTGTCATATATATATATCTGACAAGTGCTTGAGGTAGTTAGAAGTCAATCATTAAGTATATATCATATCAGAAGGGTGTTTCAGCTGGGATTAGTTGCAACGAGATGTTGTATTCTTGATGATTGGTTACTAATGGATATCCAGATGGATGATACTGACAGCAAGCTTCCCAACGTCGTGGAAATGTAACGGTTTCATTCATGAAATTAAGAATGACTTGTCATGAAATCAGCTCTATTTACGGTCCTATTTGACATCAAACAAAAAAAAAAACATCAAGGAGAATATCCTTCCTTGTAAGTAAGATTTTTGGAGGCATTAGCTACTGCTGATGAAGATGAAAAAGAAACAAGAAAACAATAATAATTGGTGAACCTCTCCCCTTTCTTTTCCTCAATGTACAAACCTATGATAACAACAATTTACGGAAATCATGGCCATGGGGCAGTACTGTAGAGGATAACTATCGGTAACTAGTGGTGTAACTTTGGGGGATGTATGCGACTGAAAGTTGTGCAGTTTGAAGTCTATAAATAAAGGGTATGTCTTCAAACTGAAACCAAGAAGTGCACAAATAATATATTAACTAATAAAATGATGATTAATGGTGCCATGATATCCTGTGATTTTTCATCTCTCTTCTCTCCCACATTCGTGCGGACTTTTTCTATGCTTTCTTAAATTACAGGAACCCTAAACAAGTTTTCCTCTGAATCACTATTGACATGTAGCTCACCAAAATCCTAGGCAACTCCCCAACTTGTGTTTAAGGTCCTGGATCAGTTCAAGGCATAAGAACAAATCCAGAACCTTTAATAAGGTTTGCTTTTCACTCAAAAATATTAATACAAAAGGGGAGTTGGTTTAGGAGAATGGTTTAGAACCTTGTGTTTAAGGTCCTAGATCAGTTTCAGGCATGAGAACATTTACTAACATTTGCTTTTCACTCAAATAAATTGAAATAGATGGAGTTGGCTACTTATTGGCACTTATTTAAAGTAATTTATAAGCCCAACTGCCAGGGTTTAGGACAATGGTAGTTAGCATATCACAATGGTTATGATTCCATTCGGCATACATTTGAGGTCTCCTATTTTGATTCTTGTTCTAGTTCTTCCTAGACCTTGCTATGACTTAAATTCATCACATGAACTCCTGTCAAAGGAGTAACAATCTGATGGTGTTTCTATTCACTACACATAACCTGAGTAACTACTACATCCAAGCAATATCACAGATAGCTACGAGTAACTGCAATGTGCTTAATATACATACTCAAACAATCACAGATATAAATCACCATAAATTAGCGAAAAGTAAGCTGAATAACAGTAAGCAAATGAGTATGGTACCTTTATGTGTTCCCTTTGCCCTGCATATTTGGAAAGAATAGCTTCCCCTACCGACGTAGCCTCATGAAGCATGCGAGAAGAATTGCGAGCCGACTGCATTGCTTGCGCCTCCTCATCAAACACTCTAATAACATGAGAAGACTCTCCATTCTGCACCACAAAACATTGGCATCAGGAAATATGATTAGCAAACACCAAGGACAATAAAAGCGTGCCGGAAATTCCTTACAGCTCTTCCGAGCAACTCTGCCCTCTCTCTGGCTTCATTCATCTTCCTCTGGTTCCTCAAACTATACTTATCCAAACTCTCCTTCAACGATTCAGCCTCCTCCGCTACTTGCTCCACTTTTCTGCAAACCAAAAGATCAAAATCCAACCCTCAATTCCATAATTCTGGATGAAATCGAATTAGGATTATAATCGGAGCAAAAACCCTAACCGTTTCCAGAGATCGCGCTGGGACTTGGCGGCGACAGAGCGCCAGAGGCGGTCCATATCAGCGCAGAGAGACTGGATCTGAGAGAGGTCGTTTCTGATGGACATGGAAAGGTCCGGCGAGTCGATGCCGCTCGAGTACTCCAATCTCTCCAGCCTTTCGAGCCCGTCTCGCGTTCTGAGCAGGAGCTTCTTCGCGCTCTGGTATATCTCCGATAGCGTCCCTCGTCCTCCTCTTTCCACCGCCATTGACGATTCGGAGTCTCAGGGAAACTGGAAGGGCTTTAGAAGAAGAGTGATATGGATCAGGAGTTTGCTTTGTAGAGCTCTTCAATTGAATTCAGAAATCTCTTCTCTACTCCTATAAGGCGAAGCGTTTGCCTCTGCTGTCAAAACTTCACCAACAAATTTGAAGTTCCAATACTACCCTTTCCACATCAAATAGGGTAATTTTGTTTTCCATTCATGTTGATATCCTATTTCTGTTCGATTTGGTTTTCTCTGTTACTCATCAGAATTGGATTATCGTTGTTAGCGAATTTGTATATTTCCCATCCTTTGTTAGAGTTTGTTTCCTCTGGATCAAGTCTATCTTTATCTCTTTCTCTAGCTCTTCTTGGTAAATTTGTGCTTCAATCGTTTTTCAAATAAACAGTTTTCTGTGTGTAAGATATGAGACAATGACCTTCAGTGACATTTAATTCATTTGCATGTTTAGGTACCTGCTGTGCAAAGGAGCAGAAAATTGTTATCGGCTGAGGTATGTTCACAAATTTGGATTCAGTTTAATTGAATTGATTGTTTTCTCTGTTAAATCGTTCTAGTGTGCACGTGCGCTCTACATCCGGCCTTCATATATATATATATATATATGTTTCTGCATTTGAAGGTATTAGAATGTATCGATCGGCTAAATGGAATACTTGGTTGTATTTAATTCACAATAGTAGTTTGTTGAATTTAGACTCATAACATGCAGGATTGTCTATACTGAAAGCTGGAGACAGGCAATATATGGTCCTTTTTTCAGGTATGGTTTGCTTTATTATTCTTAAATTTCAGATGCTTCTCAATTGATTTTTGTTTTGGTTTCGTTTAACCCTGTAATATAGCTTTTCAGCTAACCAATTGTTGTTGTGGAACTTAAGAGTTAGAGGAAGGCTTACAACATGGGAAGAATCATGCATGAAAGTGTATCTTTTTGCCGAATAGATCGAGGAAGGCTTACAACAAGCTCCAACGGGAAGATTTGCTTCACCATGTCTGCTGCTAATGCTCTATCATCTGATTAAAATGTTCCTCTTTGTTATTCTCTTTTCTTTGTAATTGAAAAGAAAAATAAAGAACTACAAATCTTCAATTGTATTTACCAGAATATGGATCAGGATCCTCTCCTTGTGTGGTAGTTGTCCTTAGTTATCCTTGCCTTTTAATATCAACCGTTGATGACAAATCTAAGGGCTAATAAAGTCCCACATCAGCAAACTCAACAATAAATGCAGATTTTTAATACTCCACATCTATCAAGGCTTAACACCGTTAAATCTCCGTTCATTTCTCCTCTCCTTCATCGTCTTCCCCACCTACATATGAGTGGAAGAAACCCAACTCCTGCATTTTCCTCCATTGATTAATCCATTTCCCACCCTCATCTTTAAACTTGATATTATCAACTTCTCTGCCTTCAGCAAATTCATTATCCAGCAAATTGATCAAGACCCTCTACTTGGATTTCGCGAATTTTTGTCGGGAGTTTTGATTCTCCGAGTTCCTCATGTCACATCCCGGTTCTTAAGTTAATTTACGGGTATTTACTTTTGTGTTACTTTAACCTTTTACCGTTTTGAATAACCGTTTATTGTTACAGGACTCTAGAGTTGACTTTTTGTAAGAAAATTATTTTGGGAAAATTTGTTTAAGGAAGTTGTAGAAGACGTTAATACGAATCCGTGGACATGCTATACGTTAAAATCGGAGTTGGTATGTAAAAGTTATGGTGTAAAAATTAAAGTTACTATTTTTGGTTGGTGGGATAAAAAGGTCCAAAGGTGGAAACTCAAAAAGTAAAAATCAGAAAACTCACCCTCATTTTCTCTCTCCTCTCTCCCGTGCTTGACCCGCTCAGCCAAGCCAACTTCCTACCATCCGTTCGCCGCCGTCCGGCGGAGTTAGGCCGCCATACCGGTCGGGATTTGAAGCTTAGCTCCTCCATCGATTTGGGTAGTTGGCCGGTGGAGTCGCGCCGCCGTGAAGGAGAAATCGGGCAGGAAAGAAGCGGCTGTGCTTGGTGGAGTTTCGCCTGAACTTCCTTCTCCGGCCACCATAGCCGGAGTTTCTTGTCCCGTTTGGAAGGTCTCACTTCGGGTCGCAAACCCTCAAAATGATTCAACCTATTTCGATCTAGGTAAGGAGATTTGAAGTTTTGAAATTCTAGGGTTTTAAATTGGGATTTTTAATGTTTGGCTTCGATTATCCTAGTTAGGCTTGAAATTGGACTTTGTGGTAGTTATGAAAGTTGTTTAGAATGTTGAGAGTATGATTGTGTCAAAATTTTGTAGCCATTGGAGGTGGTCGGAGTAGAGTGGCTGGTCGCCGCTGCCGGCAGAGCAGACGGCGGCGCCGCGCCTCTTTTTGGTAGTTTTTAGTATTATTTAATCTGTTTATGATGAGAGGAGTCTAATAGTGTGAAGTTTGTAATTTTTTGAGGAGTTTTGGTTAGGTTTGAGATTTGTTGAAGATTGGAGGACTTGACGGTTGATAAAATAGATCCAACCATTGGATTTCCTTGGTTATGGTCCTAAAGTGTTAGAATCGATGAAATGAGGTTGTGGGTGGAGTTTGGCATGAATCCGATAAGCTTAACCTTAGTAAATGTAGTGGGTTAAGCGGAAGAGTTTTGGGTGTTTATATTTAAGTATTTATTTTCCGGAATTGAAGTTTGGTTATAAGCATGGTTATTGTGCTAGGATACAAGGAGACCTCACTTGAGTGACGATTCGGATTTCGTCGGGCTTATGCCTAAATTTGTGAGTGGAAATTTTGGTTTTTAATAAATATGCATGCAAAATTTTATAATTTGTCATTTTATATTCCGAGCGTATATTATAATTTCGGCTTATGAAATGATCTTGGAAATTATTTGAGTTTGATGCATTGATTAATTGTTGGTCATGATTTATGGATTTGAGCTCGGATTATTAATTTGGAATTTGAGTTTGGATATTCTTTATGAATTCCGGATTTCATTATGATTGTTTTATTTGTGGACTTTGAGATTTATAAAAGATTTCTAAAAATGAGATTTTTTGTAGTTCGCTATTTATAATTTTCTTATTTATTTGTGGAATACCGATCTTGACCTTGAGAATGTTTTAACGAGTATTTCGGATTGAGATATTGATTACAATTTTTATTTGATGATTAAATCTCGCTTATAATTATGGTTTTGTTGAAGGAATTTACATTCCTATGCTTGATGATGTATCTTGACCGAATCTTCTCCTTATTAGACTAGAATATCTCTTAGATATCTATCCCTGATTTACAGGGATTCTCTATGTAATGCATATATAAAGGCCAATCTATCAATGAATGAGCAGACCTTTTTCTCTCGTATTCTCATACTCTACATTTGAGAATATTTTGACGTGTGAGACACATCATTAAGTTTTATTTTAATTTCTTATGATAATTTCCAAGTACGGTTGGGAACCGTACCATTTATATGACCTTGGGGAAGTTTTATGGATTTAAGTGATTTTGTATGTTTTTAGTCACCATACTATAGAGTCGCTCATATTTCATTACCAGCTAGCCTTTATTAGCGGTCCTCACCATAGGTGAGTCGAGCGCTTAGCGTGGGACGCTACTATAGCTTGGGAGGCACCGATCAGTTATTATTTATTGCTAGCTAGCCTTTATTAGCGGTCCTCACCATAGGTGAGTTGAGCGCTTAGCGTGGGTCCTATTATAGCCTGGGAGGCACCGACCCGAGCCTGGGAGGCTCCTTTTACATGGTGATAACTTTTTTCCTTATTTTATTTTTCTCAATTATGTATTTGATTAACCAGCGGGGCTGGTTTGTCCATTCTTATGGGTTTCTGGAATTTAAGTCATATGGTTTATCAAAGTTGTGTGCAGCTAAGTTTTTAAAACTGAAACGTGGGAAAATATTTAATTACGTATTTTGTTAAATTATTTAATTTATTTTTGTCCACTCACTCTAACGTTTTTAAATTACTTTCCCCTGGGCCTTTTAGTTTTAATTGCCCAGTTTGCAGCCTAAGTTTGTTTGAGGTCGAGCGTACATGGAGTCGAGGCATAGTCAGAGGGTGCTTCCGCTTATTCTTTATTCATTGTTCTTCTTTCATTATAGATGCTCTGATGACCATTTGAGATTGTTATTAGTTGAATAAGGCTTGATGTATTTTGGGAGATGTTATGAACTTGGGGAGCAGGAAGACTCCATGAGTTGAGGATGGATGATTTATAATAGAAGTTCTATCTGGAATTTTTCAGGTAAGAGTTGTCCATTTTCAAGGTAGATTATGCCGAATTTTCGGTAAATTTTCCTTGGAGGTGGACCCCGCAGGATTTACTTCGGGTTTCAGGGTGAAACTCGGGGTGGGTCCTGACACCTCATTGTACCCAAATTTTTTTATAAAAAAGAAAGTTTTGATGAAGGATAAAGTGTAGAGACAAAGATAACAAGAGAATCATCATCTTATTCATTGATAGGAACCTTTTATATAAGGAATTACAAAGTACGAATATGGTAATGATAAGCAATACATAGTCCTATTCTAACTACATATCCTGATGGCATAAGGCCAAGGCACACATATGAAATATCCTAGAACACTCTCCCTTGTGCCGCGTGCCGGTATGTCTGTGGTGCTGATATGTCGTCTCGTTAAAAACCTCATCAAGGAACAAAAACCCTGTGGGAGAAAAACTAAACCTTGATCGTAGGAGAAAAAGAGTACAACACATCCTTCACATTTGATAATGACATGTATGTGTGTGCTAGACTCCCCCTGATCTTTATATCAATAATAGGGCTTTTCCTAATTCTTACTAATCACGGAAATTTCAATAAATTAGCATGTCAATGCTCTTTAACATGTCTTCAAATGTGGCATTGGGCAATGATTAACTAGATCATGCCGTATTGTCCTCAAACATGATCTTTTACACTTAGATCTTGAGGAGAAAGCCGCTTGTGAACTCAAAATATAAGTTTGTGCAGGAAATCAGATTTCCGCGCAGCATGACTTTCAGTTACTAGAACAGCCGTAACTTCATCTAGGAAATACGTATGAACAAACCGCAAACAGTTTTGGAAACGGTTTTGACCTTCATATTACACACATTCTGGTTATTCAGGAGCTGTTCACAAAGTCCCGTCAAAGCTGACTGTTTTGGCAAAATCAGATTCTCAGACAGATCCGTCCTACTTTACAAAAATGGCCATAACTCACTAAATATGATAGGTATGATCAAATGGCACATAGAAATTTCCAATGGTACCAATTTCACCATTTTTCAGTGAGTGAGATTTCACGTAGGTGCCTTGAAAGTTGACCTACAAAACTTGGCAGATTCTGATTTCGCTTTTGATGTGTCTTTCTTATGTAGGGATAGAATAAGCCTCAACCTTTCATACCATTAAGTAATGAAAAAGGAGTTACTTCCATTACATTGGCGTTGTGTGGGTGCATAGCTACACTTAGCTTTACAACTTTTCATAGCGAATGAGATGTTAAGTCTTTCGTATTGTGTTGAGTACATTGATGCGTCTTATTATACTTAGATGGGAACTCCATCTCTGAACACATATTTGTCATCTTGTTTTAGACAAAACAACAGATCTCTCTTTAGATCAAAGACTTTGACTAATAATGGGAGTATATGTAGGTCTCACTAGTTATAGAGCACCTAAGCCGATTGATGGAAAATCATCATCAATACAGTCATCGAGTGCCTTATTGAGACCGTATCTTTCCAAGATCTGTTTCATTCTAACTTCGGATGTTGATACATATTGGAATCTCTTGATCCATCAAGAGTCCATGTAAATCCGGAATGAACACGCAAAAGCATAATTCACCATATCCCTTCCAAATCAAGTAGAGTCCATGTGCGTTCCAATACCTTTAGCAAATGCGTGCTCCTGTGGTCTGGAGCCACTTGATTCGGATGAATGAAGTCCGTTTAAGAAATTCATATATATCTCTGATCCCATAGAGATGTTATTATGACCACATTCATAGGCTGCATGTTTAGTTATTCGGAAACTACCAAACTGACAAAGTAGTGGAGTGTAATGACATCCATTACTAGAGCATATCACATCGTAGTCGACCTCAGTGCGTGTTAGTGAGAGACCTTGCGCCATAAGGTGAGTCTAAGCTCTTGTTCTCACTACCCTATCTAACAAAGGCATAGTTGATAGGGTTTAGCTTGCGGTGTCGGCATTACCTGCCCAAGGACCTATCTCTTTGTTAATGTTGGATCGCATCTTTCCATTAGGCCAATCAACTAAGTTGATATCCATCAACGAAGGGTGGTTTGATAGTAGACTCATTATCTCACGTCATCATGTACACTAGTGTAATACTTATAGAGATCTCTATATGGATTGGATTTGACATTGAGGCGTCCCCCAATAATAATCACAATTCAGACTTCATGAGACGGATTTGAGTATCACTGATCAATGGATCAGGTTGTGCCAAGCTCGCTTTCTTCCTAGTGCGAGAAAATATCGAACTTAAGGGCCTCCCTCCTTTTGGGTAGCCAAAAGGCCTTGTGACACCAATTTTGCCACTATATGGCGTCACCATTTCACCATCTATAGTGATGGCGCCAAGACCAACTTCTTAGGTCGCGCCATGTCCTCTTGATAAGACATCAATCCTTGTAGACATATTTGTAGCATGTGATCTCGTCACTTTAACACTTTGAGCATTTGGGATCAAGATGAGACTTAGTGGGGACAAACCATGACAATTTACGTCATTCCACTTAAACACTTTTGTTCTTATCTCCCCCTAACAGTGGGAATACTGTCTCATCAAAGTGACAATCTGCAATATAGCGGTGAAAGAGATCACCTGACAAGGTTTCTATATAGGCGGATTAAATAGTTGGAGGTTCATATCCCACCAACCTAAGTACTTATTCATCTCAAATGACCCATCATTGTACGCAGTGGCAGTGCGATTTACCACCTAGAAATAACATCTAGCCGAGCTCAAGGATTGTAGATCCGTTTCAATCCTGCCGAGATCAAAGATTGCAATTTCGTGTCAATCCTTGTGTTTTGGCCACGATCCTCAATTTGGGATTGAAGAGGTATTTAGCGGTACCAAAAGTAAACTAATGGTGCGGATGCGGGCGTGCCACCTCGCGGACGAGGAATTACAAGCACAGGGCGATTCGATACTCACGGTGTCGCGAGCAGAGCAACCAAGGAGGGATCATGGGTGATCGGAGTAGAGTCCAAAAGGGCTCTGAGAAACCTAGGCGGCGGCGCGCATAGGGTTAGGGTTTTTCGAGAAGCTCGAAGAGGTTCAACTAGGTTGAAAGTTTGTTTTGTATTGTTGTTTGTGTTTTTTTTTTAAGAGAGAGCTTTCTGTAAGTCTTCGACCCCCTTTATATAGTAGCTTGCCTTCGGCCCGAAGAAAGACATTAGTCCAATTCAGACTCTGAAACCCAATACCACAAGGACACTACTTCATTCGTTTATAACAATCATCTGCATGACACGTGTCCAACCGCGTGGCTCACTGCCTCCGCGCTGCCCAACTATGCAGACTCAAATGAGGAAAGTTCTTATCCCGTGAGGTGTCACAATCTTTGTGGAAACTATCTCGCGCGGGCCGCGAACTCAAACCAACCCGCGAGCTCTTGAAGCTTGACTCCATCTCGCGCGCCCCTGAAGCTCGCGAGCTTTAAAAATGCTTTTTTCAATAAAAGGGTCACAGGAGTTGGCCCAAAGCATGTCAAAGAGTCTTCATCGATAAATGTGGCGTGGGTGATCACGTACATGCGGACTCCGCCTCTTGCTTCTTCGCGAAGTCTCCTACGCGGAGCCATCTTGCCTCGCCTTCATGTACTTCTACGCGAAGTCCATCTCGCATGCAACCTGTATCATCTACCTCGCATGACTTTGTCGGCGGGCCACCACTTGACTTGTAAACCCAATTATTTGGGTTCACCGGTGTGACGTGGATCAAGAATTTAACTAACATTCACTTAGACATTTACTGTCCAGTAAAATATTAATTTGGGTGTAAACATTGCCCCCCAGCCTCGAAGTCATGAATGTCAAGAATGACTGAAGAAGTTTATGTTCATGCTGTTCCAAAGCCACTGGTATTGGCTCGGGTCATACAAAAAATGACTAAATAACAAGCCTGTGAATAGGCTCTAAAACTTAAGTACTTTCATCAAAGCAATGCGGAGAAACTTCTGAAATGATTCGACTAGTACCACATTAATGAACTGACGATCAATGAATTTAACATAGGTACCTTAGCATTGAAAAATAACTGGCGCTTCGCTTGCTCTGCTCTTGAAGACATGGTACCAAGCATGCACCTCGAGTAGATAATGTTTTCAAAGAGATGTAGCTCGAGTGGATATATTTGAAAAGGAAACGTCTGACCTCGAAGGGATGTACCTTGAGTAGATGTTCGCTTTGAATGGATTGAAAAATTGCTCTTGGCGACGGCGAAGCATCTTCGTGATAATCATGGAGTGATATTGGCCATGTACTTTGCTGCCCCCCAGTGCGAACCAATGAGAGTCAAACACAGTGCCACATGATTTGGCCAAGCGAAATTCCAAAAAATAGGCCACAGGGATTGGCCTAAATAATGACCAAGACACTCAAAGAAGGTCTAAAGTCTGAAATATCTGAAACACATATCTACCCCAATGGGCCCCCCAGTTTTGATGTCTGTTTGCCGATACTTGAGAAGAATGAAGGACATCAAAACTTTAGTATGGCCCCCAGTAAGGGAGTTGTAGTACCATGCATCATTGAGGTTGGCAGACATCGAAAAAGGTCGTGGACCGGCCTTGAGTAGATCTCGGTGTATGAATAAAGGTACACAAAAACGTGTAGGGATGCCCCCCAGTAAAGAAAAGCAAGCTGTAAGGTCGTGAAAACACATTGAAAAAGCACATCGCAAATTCGCTCTTATCCTGATATGTCTGCATTCGAACTGCCATAACTCTCTTCAGGAATGTCGGAATGACGAACCGTAAAATCCTTTGGAAAATAGACATCCAGGGCTTTTGGTTGATATAAGGCTCGCCTGCTGGTTCTTCCTGGATCATTCCAGTTTAATCGGCGAAGTGGACTGTCTGGTAGTAGCTGTTGCAACTTGCAGCAACTATTAGAGTTTCTTCTCTGACTTGACTTCGCTGGCAGCAATTCAAGGCATATGGAATGCCTGCTGTTTTGTCTCCAGGCCTCAAGGATAGGCCTCAAGTAAAGTTCAAGCCTTTTGTAGGCAAAAACGTTGTCTTGCATTTCAGCAAAACTAAGGATCTCTTATTGTATTTTCTGCTATTTGATTTTTTGTATTTTCTTTTTTCAATGCGAGAAAGAAAGAAAAACGAAAGCAAACAGAAGTAAAAACTGAAGTAAAGCTAAGAGTAAAGGAAAGAAGAGAGTATAGCATGGTTAGTTACCCTTCGTAAGGCCATGGGGGAGGCCACCAATGCTTCACTCCAAGTCTCGACGTTGTTATGTTCCTGGCATGAAACTCTTGTCGTCGAGAATCTCCAAATGTTGAGCAGGGCTGCTTCGCATCAACAACTTGAAAATTTGAGCAAGGTAGTTCGTAGGGTACGTCTCGTTGCCCCCCACTCATCCTTGTCTTTTGACCAAACATGATCTTTGACTGCATTCTCGCGTACCGTATGCTGTTGAGATCAGCCTTGTTGCCAACTATCATGTCATAATGCATTATCTTATCAGGAATAGCCACGCATTGGTCATGGAAGGAGACCATATCAAGAGCTTCACTGGGATTGAACTCCTGTGGAATATGATTATGAGAGACACACACCAACATATAGTCTTCATCATATTCATCATAAATTGGCTCTGTGTCAAAATCACATGCAAAATTATCAAAGGTCGGTAGCTCGACCTTCCTTGCAACGATAGGCATGCATGGGATATGTACGTATTTTGCACATAAACCAAACTCACATCCCGGCTTATGAACTTGCATATAAAAACTCCAATGATATTGGATAATGAAGCCACGTAATGGCTTTGCAAGAACACATGCTGGTAGCAAGAACCTGTTCCGTGGTGAGAGATCGGCAAGTCGCGCTGTTATGAGGCTTGTACCGTGGTGATCTGTGTTTGAGACAAGAAATCTGAGGTTTCCTATATGGTGATTCTCCTGGTTTCCCTATGGTGAATCGTTTGTACTCCCGGTCCCACTGGGCGTGCCAATGTTTTGGCCATACTTGAGGAAACATCCAGAAGCTAACTGACAAAGTAGGCTTTCATCTATTCCTTCACTAAGACGCCCAACAGCTTCATGAACTTGCTTCTCTAGGTTAATTAAAGAATGAAGGCGAGCTACACCTTGCCCCCCATGCTCCTGACCCGTGTCCACATATATGTCCCACATAGGAAAGCTGGCTCCTTGGTCACCTTTCATGTGAAATTGTGGTTCGCCATCATCAGTGTTGGAACCACTTTCTTCTCCTAAGATGGACTGTTCTGTCCTATCTTCAAGTTCTTTTTCCTGAGGAACACTGTCAAATTTCGAGAGAAGATTATTATCCATAATCTCGCCGGCCTCGACCTTAGGTTCTTCGTCATTGATTGACAAAGTAGTTTCTTCTTTGGACGCAGGTTCGTCCAAAGGAAAATCTTCGTCAGTAGATTGGCTGCTAGGGAGTTCAATCTTTTTGGCAAGGACGTGTTCGTCAATTGTAGGCCTTACATTTAGGCATTGTAAAGCCTCTTCCAAGGCATCCCACCGCTGACGAGACTCCTCTAGAAAGGTCTTCCTTTCGGCTTTTTCCTTTTCTTTAGCAGCCTCTCTAGCAGCCCTTTCCTCAGCGAATTGCTCGAGGAGGGCAGCCATTTGCTCGTCACATTTTCTTTGGACGACAGCTCTTCGTTCGAGATGTTTTCTTGGATGGCATCTAATCTTTAATTGCTGGCCAGTAATTTTTCTTGTCAATCCATTATCGTATCTTTGTTTCTAATTTTCGATCCCAAGAACCTGTGTTTACGCCTAAATTAATATTTTACTGGACAGTAAATGTCTATGTAAATATTAATTATTTCTTGGACCATGTCATACCGGCGAGGTGGAGTTTCTCTAAGTTTATAAGTAATAGTCCGCGTAGGTAATGAACGCACGCGAGCCAAATTAGACTTCACTTAGCTCGAGGCGAACTGGACTTCACTTAGCCTTCACGCGGAATGGACATAGGCGGACTACGCAGTTCGCGTGGAACACTTAGCTCGCGCGCGGAATGCCTTCGGGCGGAATTACTATTTGCCAGTCCGCATAGGCGAAGCGAGATGGACTCTCCGCGTAGGCGAGGCGAGATTGCCAGTCCGCATAGGCGAAGCGAGATGGACTCTCCGTGTAGGCGAGGCGAGATTGCCAGTCTGCATAGGCGAGGTGAGATTGACTCTCCGCGTAGGCGAAGCGAGGCGAGCTGGCGAACTAGCTCGCATAGAAGACTTCGCGAGGAAGCAAACAGGCGGAGTCCGCGCGCACCACGACAAACGTTGAAGACTTTTACAAGTCTTTGACATGCTTCGGGCCAACCCCTGTGGCCCATTAAATATAAAAAGCCCTTTTAAGGCTCGCGAGCTACAATAGCCCGCGAAATGGACGCGAGCTACAGAAGCACGCGAGATACCACCCTGTAGGAGCCCGCGAGATGAGGATGCTCCTAATTCCAGTTCGCATAGGAGTCTACAGTTGGCAACGCGGAAGCAATGCCCTATGCGGAATGAAGTGTGCGAACTGGACATGTGTCACAAGATGGTTGGTTCGCATGGACGGAGCAGTGTCCTTGTGCGAATAGGGTTTCAGAGTCCGACTTGGATTCTAATCACTTTTCTTCTGCCGAACTACTATATAAGGGGGCTCGAACCCTAACAGAAGCTCACTCTCAAAAATCAATACAAACAACAAACACAATACAACTGAAACCCAGTTACCCTTCGAGCCTTCCTCGAAACCCTAACCCTAAGCGCCGCCGCCTAGGTTTCTTCTCCAGAGCTCTCCGGACTCTGCATTCCCGCTTCTCTCTGAACTCCCTATAGTTGCTCTGCTCGCGCCGCCGTGAGTATCGATTCGCTTGTGCTCGTAAATGCTCCTCTGAGGTGGCACCTGTAACCCCCCTTTGCCTGATCAAGAAGTCAAGCGCACCCCCATCAAACATCTTTCCTCGTCCGCGAGGTGGCACGCCGGCAACACTCACCCCTTTCTCTTTGTTCGCTAGAAACCTCTGCTCCGCGCGCTGAGGATCGTGGCCAAAACATTGGCACGCCCAGTGGGACAGGGAGTACAAGCGATCCACCATTGGGAAACCAGAGGAAGCGCCGTACCGAAAGCCTCAGCTTTCTTGTCTTAAACACAGATCACTACGGTACAAGCCCCATAACAGCGCGGCTTGCCGTTCCCTCACTCAAGAACAGGTCCTTGCTCAGTTTGGTGATCCGGACTTCAGCGAGACCGCCATGGTAGGCTCTCAGCCAAACCAAGACGCAGGATCTGCTCTGCCAACGGAGCAAATCCTCCAAGCAATCAATGACTTGCGGGGTCAGATGATGGATTTCTCGGCCCAAGCCAGACAAGACAGAGACATTCTGCAGGCCACCCATGACAAGCTCACCACACTCGGTGAAAGTTATGGCGACCTTGACGCCAAGTTCACTGAGACCAAGGGCTTGGTCGAAGGAAGCCTTCAGCAGATCCGCTCGGATCTGGACCAGAACATGGAGACCGTGAAGCAGAACACGGAGACCGTGAAGCAACATGCAGAGGTCCTGTCGCTCACTCGCGCGACAGTAGACGAGCAGACTTGCCGCTTGGACGAGCACGACACCAAGCTGCATGACCAGCAGAATGCTTCCTTCTTTGGAAGTAAGAACAGTCTAGAAAAGCTAGACGAATTCAAAGACAAACAGGACCGGCTGAACCTATGGGTCCTTGAAGTTGAGGACTGGATGAGGGCGTAGGCACCAAAAAACCCTGCTCTAAACCCTACCGGCCCAAGCGCGAGCGAGGGGACAGCCAAATACAATCCTCCCAATGAACGCACCAGGGGAAACCCTAAGGTCGGGACTCCGAAGTCCCCGCAGTTCGTGCCAGGGGCAGGAACGTCAAAGACCCCGCTCCCGCATGGCTCGTTTGCTCTCCCCCAGGGGGCTGAATAGTTCTCTACGTCAAGGAACCGGGACACCAGATGACCCGCTTCTCGTTCATTCCAGCCTTACTCCCAAGAACGGCGGACAGGTCGTCAGTTTCTCTGCATGGCCAAACCATGGGGAAGGGGCAGAGTCCGCGCCCGTGACCACAGCCGACTGGCGCCAGCTTATCTCCTCCATTGTCAAGGAGCAAACCGGACACGGTGATGCTAACTTGCAGTATCGCGACCCCTATCCAGATAGCGTGGCGCAATACCCCTTCCCACATGGGTTCAAGAACGTAGTGTTCACTACCTTCTCTGGCGAAACAAGGGAGGACGCAGCAACCCACATGGCCCGCTTCAAAGTCCAGTGCGGCCAGTACGGGAACAATGACATCCTCAAGTTCAAGCTCTTTGGGACCTCTCTGTCCGGAGCTGCATTTACTTGGTACTCTAGGTTGAAGCCGGGATCCATTGCGGACTGGCCTACCATGGAGAAGCTGTTCCGGGAGACCTACGGTACCATTGAACCAGAGGTCGGCCTTGACTCCCTCACCCAAATGAGCTAGCAAAGCATGGAGTCAGGAGTTTCCTTCCTCCAGCGGTTCAAGATCCAACAAGCCAAGTGCAACTTTCTCTTACCCGAACAGGAAGCCATTAAGTTGGCTGTCCGTGGTCTCGAACACCGCCAGCGGCTGAAGCACCATGGGGAACGCTTCATGTCTATGGGCGACCTCATCAACAAGGTCGGCAACTATGAACTAATCCTCAACGACATGGACAAGAAGGCGAATGCCTCCAAAGGGACGTACGTATTGGGGAGGAACAAGATAGTCGGGGCGTTAAACCTCCAATCCTCCACGTTCGACCCTTACTACCAAAGGCAGGAGGAGAATAAGGCCGCGTAGGGGTATGTTGACGACGTCGGAGCAGTCGAACTGACCGGGAAGCCTCTAGCTCACAAACTGAAGAATCTCAAGATGACTCGTGAGCCAATCACCATTCAGTCCTTTGCAAGGACTAAGCCCGAATACGAGTCTTACACGTATGATGCGAAAAACGCCCATCTTGTCTTTAATGACTTGATTGAGGCGAGCTACGTGCGCTTGGACCATAAGATCCCGCCCAAGGAAGAGCTAAAGGACAAGAAGTATTGCAGTTTCCACAACGCTTACAATCACGACACCAAGGACTGTGTCAAACTCCGCGACCAACTGCAGACTTGGTTGAATTCGGGCACCCTGAAAATGAAGACGCCAGGAAGCACAGCTTCTCTGGTGGACGTGGATCCTTTCCCCGCTATGGTTGGTATGGTTGAGGTGAACTGGGCCGACCAGCTAAAGGAGAACAGCCGTCATCGCGCACCAAAGCCAGGCGAGCGGAGAATTACCTTAGACCTGGCCGAACATCCAAAGGATGATAGTCCGCGCTGGGTACTAAAGCGAGACCGAGAGGATGGTAATGATGACACTCGTCAGCCATCTCGCCGGTACACTTACAATGTCAACCTCGCGCACGAGGTCCTAGACGACCTTATTGACGGCGGACTCGTCACTGTGTCAAGGGCCTTGCCCTATGCTGAATACAAGGAGGGCCGCGTCCATTGCAAGCTCCATGACAGTTGGGGACACAGAACTCGCGACCGTTACCAGCTCCGCGAGCAAGTCCAGGACTAGTTAGACCTCAAGTATATTCGCTTCGAGGACAAAGGCGGCTTCATGATCACAGTTGCTGACATCGCCTGGCCTCGCGTCGGCCAGCGCGCGATAACTTTGGACTTATCTCCAAGCGCGGGCCAACGCGACCTGCCAGGTCGAAACCGTAAGAGGTCGGCGAATGACTACACCGTTCTGGCGAACCAAAATGAGAACCACTACCCGGCAAGGGAGGTAGCTACCAGACCACAGCCCGATCGCCTTTCAAGAAAGGATAAAGGCAAAGCTACCATGCGGGATGATATACCGTCTCCAACTGACAACTATCAACCCATGAGTCCCAGGACTCGCGCGGAGCTGGAACAGAGGATCAAACGCCTCGAAACCTTTGTTCAATCACACTGGACTAAAGATGTACCTTCCTCTCCAGCTTCAAGCGAGATGGACATCTCCGACTCCGGCAGTGAACGCCAAGATAGCGAGGCTTCAAGCCCCAGGCGAGGCATCTTGACTGACCCGTATATTCCTCCGACATCCAAATCAGCGATCAAGGAAGGGATTTGGTACACACAGCAAGAGGGAAAGCCGGTTACCATCAGCAGATCCAAGAAGCGGAAGCTACAAAAGAAGTATGGCAGCATACTGCGTGCCTTGCGAGCGGCCGATGATGGCATCATCCGACCCTCGCAGCTCGCGCCGACACCCGAGAGAATGTGGAGAGAAGCTGAGGGCTTGCGCGCTCTACTCCAAAGGCCACCTGTCACGCCTCCACGCGTCTGTGCGCAGGCAGCAGAAGACCCCGCTCCAAAGGCAAATGTCTTCTGTCGCCTCACCGTGCCACCAAGACAGGATCCGCGCCCCGCGAGGTACAGATCATCTCCGGAGCCAGCAAGGAGAAGGGAGCCACAGTTTTCCCGGCACAAGCCTTCATCAGAACTTGAGAGAAGAAGGGATGTGTTACCTCCTCCAAGGCGCAAGCAGTCGCCGGAAGCCGAACGACGAAGAGGCCCGCCACCTCCACCAAGGCGAAGGCAGTCGCCAGAGGCTGAGAGAAGACGAGAACCGTCTTCCCCAGCGAAGCGAAGACTGTTCGCCGCATCAAGGCCAGAGCCAAGGCGCGAGCTGCCTCGGTCATCACATCCTCAGAAGCCTATTCGCCAGGAACCTGAGGCTGAAAAGAAACTATCACGACCGGGTCCGCCCCAACCTTAACCCACACAGGAGCCTCAGGTCTCAGTCCTTCCTCCACCTAGGGCAGAGGACAATGCCAGAGCCCCACTAGCCGCGGACAAGCTTTCAGCCGAAGACAAACAGACTTCGACCAAACTCGTGTGGCGACCACGGCAGCCAGAGTGTAACGTCTCGCCAGGGGTCGAAAGTAGCACCTCTAGCCCTAACCTCGCGGAGCTCATGGCCCAATGCTTCCGCGAAAATTCACTGAATGAGGAGACTCATTCCGAGCCTTGCATCGACTTGGGCGACGACCAAGCAGAAGGGCAGGGTGAATCATTCACCTGCAATATGCTCGAGGTCTCTGCATGGCCAGAACATGAAGAAGTCAACCCGGCGGAGAGCGCATTTGCTGTGCTCGAAGGAGACAATGGACCCATTGAGACTCCACTAATCCCAGTCCACGAACAATTCTCTTTTCAGGTTGGAATGGTTTTCTTCATATCTGAGAGATACGCTCTCCCACCAAATACAACATGCAACGCGGCGGATATTCCAGAAAATAGCGAGAATGTCTGCGACATATCGCCCCCTTGCAGCAGTGAGATGGGTCCAGTCCTAGCGGAACCTGTGAACGCTCCACCAGTGGAAGCTATTAGCAGCGTCACACGCATGCCGACTCTGACCTTCTCCACTCCGACTCTGGATATGGCCACTCACATGAGGCCATTGTATATCACGGCTGAGGTTGAAGGGATCATGATAAACAAAATCATGGTCGACACGGGGGCGGCAGTGGATGTCGCCACCACCCGCACTATGGGACTCCTTGGTATCCCACGCTCGATGATCCAAACTACGTCCTTGACAGTCAAGAACTTCACCGGACAAGTCTCCAGGACTCTAGGTTTGTTGTTCTTACGGGTCAAGGTGGGACCGGCTTCAAGGGTCTACACATTCTTCGTCGCCGAGTGTGCTTCGTCCTACAGCATGATCCTAGGCCGCGACTGGATACATAGAAGTTTCTGTGTACCTTCCTCCATGCACCAAGAACTCCTGATTTGGGATACAGAGAAACGCGAGACGGTCCTCATCCAAGCGGACCCGCGTCCCTTCTCCATTTCTGCCAACTTCAATGACGCCCGCTACTACAATACTGATTTGGGCCCATTGGATGTCCAAGGCGTCGATTCTGAAGGCCGCCCATATGGGGTTACTGCCTCCAACTTAACGCGATGGGGACTCACTCAGGCGAGGGACGACTTACAATGTCCTCACACCATTGCGGACCCCCTACAACCGTCTTATGATTAGTACATCCTCAGAAGAAGCACGTGAGGCTGGCGAGTCCTTGTGTGAGAGACTACTCTCATATTGGGCGGAACGCGAAGCCTATGACAGAGTCGCCACTATGGAGTATGTAGACGAGATAGTGGACTATACCGATGCTGAGGAGGAAGTTATTCAGTTAGCTCCCGCTGCCTTGGACGACACACCGCCTCAAGTCCGCGATCCTACCTTACAAGTCGACGTGGAAACTGCAGAGAAACCCTTATTACTTTCCATCAGTGCCAAGTTGGCGGGATAAGAAAAGGAAGACCTTCTCGCCTTACTACATGAATATAGGGATTGTTTCGCCGCGCAGTACGAAGACATGCCTGGCCTATCCCCGGATTTAGTTTGTCACCGTCTGCCTACTCACCCCGACAGACATCCAGTTCGCCAAGATGGCAGATTCATGCGCACTGAGACCCATATCTTGGTCAAAGAAGAGATTGAGAACATGCACCGATCAGGTATCATTCACGTGGCCAAATACAATGAGTGGCTGTCCAACATCGTTCCAGTCCGCAAGAAGAACGGCAAAACGCGCGTCTGTGTTGACTACCGTGACCTCAACAATGCAACGCCTAAGGATATATATCCCATGCCTGTTGCTGACCTCCTCATTGACGCGGCCGCGGGGCATGAAGTGCTTTCCTTTATGGATGGAACCGCTGGGTACCATCAAATCCCTGTCGCTGAAGAAGATCGCCACAAGACTGCTTTCCGCTGCCCAGGGTTCGCGGGCGCGTTCGAGTATGTTGTCATGCCATTTGGCCTCAAGAACGCGGGGGCAACTTATCAACGCGCCATGAACCTTATCTTTCACGACATCTTAGGCAAGTTGATCGAAGTCTACATCGACGACGTCGTGGTTAAAACCAAGACGCGGGCAACACACGTTGAAGACCTTCGGCAGGTTTTCACGCGGATGTGGAAACACCACTTGAAGATGAACCTCGCCAAATGTGTTTTCTTCACAGAGGCAGGCGACTTCCTTGGTTTTCTCATCCATCAAAGGGGTATCGATATCCCCAAAGACAAGGCGCAGGCGGTAATCAACGCCTCGCCTCCTACGACCAAAAAGGAGCTCCAACAATTGATCGGGCGAATCAATTTCCTCTGCCGTTTCATTTCGAACGCGGCTGGGAAAGTTCAGTCTTTTTCGCCTCTTCTAAAGCTCCAGGGGGCAACCGAGTTCGTTTGGGAGCCACAACACCAGGAGGCCTTCGATCGTATTAAGGACTATCTTGCAACTCCACCTGTTTTGGTTCCCCCTCGCCCGGGCGTTCCGCTTAAGCTCTACATCGCCGCTGCTGACTTGTCCATTGGCGGACTCTTGGCACAAGACGATGAGAATGGGGTGGAACACGCCGTTTACTATCTTAGCAGGGTGTTGACCGATTGCGAGACTCGCTAGTCCCCAATGGAAAAGTTGTGTCTCGCCCTTTTCTTTGCAGGTTGCAAGCTCCGCCACTACATGTTAGCCTTTACCACGGTGGTGATCGCTCAGTCCGACCTAGTCAAATATATGCTTTCCCGCCCAATCCTACGCGGACGCATAGGTAAATGGATATTGGTCTTGTCTGAATTCTCTTTGCAATATGTTCCGCAGAAGGTAGTTAAAGGACAGGCCATAGCAGATTTCCTCGCGCATCACCCGCCTACTGAGCTGACAGCATTCCGCGAGTTGGAAGTCGTTGCAGTCTCTACTTCGACGGCTCACGCACTGAAGTCGCTGCCGGTGCTGGGATCGCCATCGAGAACCCTGCAGGAAACCGTTTTTCTTACTCTTTCCAGCTGGACTTTAAATGTACCAATAATCAGGCGGAATACGAGGCGCTCATTATCGGACTGGAAATCTTGCTGGACTTAGGAGTCCGCGAGGTTCACGTCTTAGGGGACTCCCTATTGGTCGTCAACCAACTAGTGGCGAAGTTCAAATGCTTAAGTCCGTCCATCGAGCCTTACTTGCGAAAAGCCTTTGATGTCTTGGATCGCTTCGACGATATTCACATTGAACACATCCCGCGCGAATTCAACTTCGCGGCGAACGAGCTCGCGCAGATCGCATCCGGTCTTATCCTGCGCGATGGAGTGCGCGAACGACTCCTCAAAGTCGAGCGACGTACACTTCCTTCTTTTCTTGCTAGGGGGCAGTATGACACAGAACCTCTTCACGTTGCCGCCTTAGATCCTATCGATGAAGATTGGCGGCTACCGTTTATTACCTACCTCGAACACCCTCATGACGCCACCCATTCCAGGCAAATGCGGTTTCTCGCCCTTAACTTTGTGATTCGCAATGGTGAGCTTCGCCGGCGCGGCGAGGACGGCAACGACTTCCGCTGCGTGTATGGCAATGAGGCTAAGCGGCTTATGTGTGAGGTGCATTCCGGTGTTTGTGGTTCGCATCAAGCTGGACCCAAGATGCGTTGGTTAATCCGCCGCCACGGTTACTACTGGCCTACTATTCTCAAAGATTGTATTACTTTTGCCAAAGGATGTCAGGATTGCCAGGCTCACGGACCAGTGCAACACATTCCAAACATTCCGTTACAGCCGATCATCAAACCCTGGCCATGTCGAGGTTGGGCGATAGACTTCATCGGTCTCATTCATCCCCATTCCTCTGAGCAGCACAAGTTCCTTATCGTGGCCACCGATTTCTTTACCAAGTGGGTTGAGGCCGAGCCACTCAAGGTTGCTTCCGCGACCTCGGTCCGTAACTTTATTTTCAGCAACATTATCTCCCGCTTTGGTATTCCAGAATGCATCGTGACGGACCGGGGGGTAGCTTTCATGGCGGATTCTGTAGTCACTTTCCTCACTGGTTATGGCGTCAAACTCCTGCATTCAACCCCTTATTATGCCCAGTCCAATGGTCAGGCGGAGGCGAGCAACAAAGTTATCCTCGCCATCCTGCGCAAGATGCTAGAGTTGAACCCCTGCGTTTGGCATCTAGAACTTCACCATACTCTGTGGGCCTATCGTACCTCCAAACGCGGTCCAACCGATACCACCCCTTATGCTCTCATGTTTGGCCATGATGCCGTCCTCCCCCTGGAGGTTCACGTCGCCTCGCTTCGTGTCCAGGAACAGCACCAGTTGCTCGGTGACGATTACGTCCAGGCAATGTGGCAGGAGCTTGAAGACCTTGACGAGCATCGCCTCAACACTTTCAAAAATCTCATCCTTGAGAAGCAGCGCGTTGCGCGGTCGTATGATAAAGTCACTCACGGTCGAAGCTATGCCGAGGGCCAGACGGTATGGCGTGCTATGCTCCCACTTGGGGAGAAAACCGACGGCCGCGGGAAATGGTCCGCGCGGTGGGAGGGACCCTTTATTATTCATCGCATATTACGTAAGGGGGCATACCATTTGCGCGACCTTGACGGTACACTCCATCCTAATCCTATTAATGGTCGTTTCTTAAAACGCCACATCGCTAGTGTTTGGGAGCGCGCAGATCCTCCCCCTTCTCCTGATCCCGCGACCACTATCATTAGTGTCACGCACCGTCGCGCTTACGCTCCATCCCCTCCCACTAGGGGGAAACACCAGGGAGAAGCATGCAATTAGTTTTTTCTTCATAAAACGTGCGTGGTCTAACTAATAGACCGGTACAAGATTGGGGCCTATTCGAGAGGCCCTAAATATTTAGAAAATTTTAAATTCAAGTGTTTCTCAGTTATCAGTTTCTCCCTTTGTAAACATGCGTGGTCTTACTAACAGACCAGTACAAGATTGGGGCCTATTCCAGAGGCCCTAAATAAAAAACAACTTCATTCAAGTATTTCTCAGTTCGCCGACTCTGTTTGGTTGCCTCTCACTGGGGGGCAGCGAAGTACATGGCCATTATCTTTCCATGTTGGTCCGCTATCGCCAAGAACTCGCGTATGTGCCATGTACTATGTCTTCTAAGTGGAGCAGGCGAATGCAGACTAAGAGCACACGAATGCAAAAGTGGAGCAGGTGAATGCAGGCATTTTCAAGTTCAAGTCCAAATTGCCTAGGCTAGCCGTGCAGCAGTTCGCTACGATGCCTTACTGGGTGCTTGAGTTTCAAGGCCTATTCACAGGCTTGTTTCTTCACACTCCTTTTATGTATGACCCGAGCCAATACTATTGGCTTTGGAGCAACTTGAACATAAACCTTTTCAGTCATTCTCGACATTTCATAACTTCGAGGCCAGGGGGCAATGTTTACGCCTAAATTAATATTTTACTGGACAGTAAATGTCTATGTAAATATTAATTATTTCTTGGACCATGTCATACCGGCGAGGTGGAGTTTCTCTAAGTTTACAAGTGATAGTCCGCGTAGGCAATGAACGCACGCGAGCCAAATTAGACTTCACTTAGCTCGAGGCGAACTGGACTTCACTTAGCCTTCGCGCGGAATGGACATAGGCTGACTACGCAGTTCGCGTGGAACACTTAGCTCGCGTGCGGAATACCTTCGCGCGAAATTACTATTTGCCAGTCCGCATAGGCGAAGCGAGATGGACTCTCCGCGTAGGCGAGGCGAGATTGCCAGTCCGCATAGGCGAAGCGAGATGGACTCTCCGTGTAGGCGAGGCGAGATTGCCAGTCCGCATAGGCGAGGCGAGATTGACTCTCCACGTAGGCGAAGCAAGGCGAGCTGGCCATTTAGCTCACGTAGAAGACTTCGCGAGGAAGCAAACAGGCGGAGTCCGCGCGCACCACGACAAACGTTGAAGACTTTTACAAGTCTTTGACATGCTTCGGGCCAACCCCTGTGGCCCATTAAATATAAAAAGCCCTTTTAAGGCTCGCGAGCTGCAATAGCCCGCGAAATGGACGCGAGCTACAGAAGCACGCGAGATACCACCCTGTAGCAGCCCGCGAGATGAGAATGCTCCTAATTCCAGTTCGCATAGTAGTCTACAGTTGGCAGCGCGGAAGCAATGCCCTATGCGGAATGAAGTGTGCGAACTGGACATGTGTCACAAGATGGTTGGTTCGCATGGACAGAGCAGTGTCCTTGTGCGAATAGGGTTTCAGAGTCCGACTTGGATTCTAATCACTTTTCTTCTGCCGAACTACTATATAAGGGGGCTCGAACCCTAACAGAAGCTCACTCTCAAAAATCAATACAAACAACAAACACAATACAACTGAAACCCAGTTACCCTTCGAGCCTTCCTCGAAACCCTAACCCTAAGCGCCGCCGCCTAGGTTTCTTCTCTAGAGCTCTCCGGACTCTGCATTCCCGCTTCTCTCTGAACTCCCTATTGTTGCTCTGCTCGCGCCGCCGTGCGTATCGATTCGCTTATGCTCGTAAATCCTCCTCTGAGGTGGCACCTGTAACCCCCCTTTGCCTGATCAAGAAGTCAAGCACACCCCCATCAAATCTCTTTCCTCGTCCGCGAGGTGGCACGCCCGCAACACTCACCCCTTTCTCTTTGTTCGCTAGAAACCTCTGCTCCGCGCGCTGAGGATCGTGGCCAAAACAACCTGTTCTGTGGTGAGAGATCGGCAAGTCACGCTGTTATGGGGCTTGTACCGTGGTGATTTGTGCTTGAGACAAGAAATCTGAGGTCTCCTGTTTGGTGATTCTCCTGGTTTCCCTATGATGAATCGCTTGTACTCCCGGTCCCACCGGGTGTGCCAATGTTTTGGCCACGATCCTCAGTTTGGGATTGAAGAGGTATTTAGCGGTACCAAAAGTAAACTAATGGTGCGGATGCGGGCGTGCCACCTTACGGACGAGGAAAGTGATGTGGGATGCGTCGGTTCTTGACTTCTTCAACAGGCGGCGGGTTTCGGTGCCACCTCGCGAATGAGGAATTACAAGCACAGGGCGATTCGATACTCACGATGTCATGAGCAGAGCAACCAAGGAGGGATCATGGGTGAACGAAGTAGAGTCCGAAAGGGCTGTGAGAAACCTAGGCGGCGGCGCGCATAGGGTTAGGGTTTTTCGAGAAGCTTGAAGAGGTTCAACTAGGTTGAAAGTTTGTTTTGTATTGTTGTTTGTGTTTTTTTTTAGAGAGAGCTTTCTGTAAGTTTTCGAGCCCCTTTATATAGTAGCTTGCCTTCGGCCCGAAGAAAGACATTAGTGCAATTCGGACTCTGAAACCCAATACCACAAGGACACTGCTTCATTCGTTTATACCAATCATCTGCATGACACGTGTCTTTCAATAAAAGGGCCACAGGAGTTGGCCCAAAGCATGTCAAAGAGTCTTCATCGATAAATGTGGCGTGGGTGATCACGTACATGCGGACTCCGCCTCTTGCTTCTTCGCGAAGTCTCCTACGCGGAGCCATCTCGCCTCGCCTTCATGTACTTCTACGCGAAGTCCATCTCGCATGCAACCTGTATCATCTGCCTCGCATGACTTTGTCGGCGGGCCACCACTTGACTTGTAAACCCAATTATTTGGGTTCGCCGGTGTGACGTGGATCAAGAATTTAACTAACATTCACTTAAACATTTATTGTCCAGTAAAATATTAATTTGGGTGTAAACACCTCGTACACAGTCACGAGCTGTAGTACAAAAATATTCAATGAAGGTGGGTCGTAGATGAATAGTAAAGCTGCATGCAAATATTGCATAGCCCCAAGACCCAATAGAAAGATTGGTGCGCATCAATAATGTTCGAGCGACAAGCTAAAGTTGCTTGGTCGTAGCCTCGGTGAGACCACAGTGCGTGTGAACATGGGGTACAAGATGTTTTGGCCACGATCCTCAACTGGGGCTTTGAGAGACGGTAGCAGTCAATGCTTCTTGGGAATGCGGGGCGTGCCACCTTGCGGACGAGGAAAGGAAGTGGGGTGCGTCAGGTCTTGACTTCTTGAACAAGCGGGGGGGTTACCGGTGCCACCTCGCGGACGAGGAATTTACAAGCACAAGGCGATTCGATACTCACGGTGTCTCGAGCAGAGCAACCAAAGAGAGATAAGAGGTGATCGGAGTAGAGTCCGAAAAGGGCTCTGGTTAACCTAGGCGGCGGCGCACTTAGGGTTAGGGTTTTCGAGAAGCTCGAAGAGGTTCAACTAGGTTGAAAGTTTGTTTTGTATTGAGTTGTTGTATTTTTTGAGAGAGAGAGTCTTGAGAGTCTTCGAGCCCCTTTATATAGTAGCTTGTCTTCGGCCCGAAGAAAGATATTCATAGTCCAATTTGGACTCTGAAACCGAATACCAAAAGGACACGGCTTCACTCACGCGAACCAGTCATCTGCATGACACGTGTCTAGCCGCACAACATACTTTGCTTAGGTCACTGCCTCCGCGCTGTGCAACTGTAGAGTGCTACACGAACTCAACCACGGACATCCTTATCTCGCGAGGTGCTACACTTTTTGTCACATTCCGCCCTGCTCGCCTCCGAAGCTCGCGACTTTGAATGGGCTTTACATTCAAACGGGCCACAGGTATTGACCCAGATGCTATCCAAAACTTATTGCGAGTCTTGGACAAAAATAACACCTCGCGTAGCACATCTACTCATGCATCCAGCTCACATGCAACTTAAGTCACTGTTTTGATATGTGTGAACTCTGCTATCCAGCGAGATCATCACTTGTGAATCCAATTATTTCGGGCTCACCGGTGTGACATGGACTATGAACTTAATTAATATTCACCTAGACATTTACTGTCCAGTAAAAATATTAATTTGGGTGTAAACATCACTAATCTAAATAATTCTACAACCAACATTCATAGGTTCAGAGAAACCCTAATATTGAAGGAAAATAAACAAAAAAATATACAAATAGGCGGAAGCTATATAATGGACTATGCCTCTTCTCCATGTATGCCCGATCTCACCTAAGTTATCCTGCAAACTGGGCATTTAAAAAAAAAGAAGGACCCAGGGGAAAACACTTGAAAACGTTAGAGTGAGTGGACAAAAATAAAGTTTAAAAGAATAAGTCTTTATGCTTTCCTAATTTAATTTCTATAGAAAATATGTTGCATGCGACAGCTGAAAAGCTCTCAACTCATAAACTGACAAATACATGACTAGCTCCGGCTAGTCTCCAAAACTTTATAAAATACAGTCTCTCAGGCTAAAATATAAATATATATATGTATGTATTTACACGTCATATTCCTTGTATGAATTCTTTGAAAAAAAAAAATAAATAAGAAATTTATACAAGGCTACGACGCTTGCGTCTAACGCTCACGTCGCGCCATAATGGAATTTTACCTCATTATGCGGAAAAGACGGTGTATATATACGTGCATATTCCCTATATAAATTCTTATATTTATATAGGGCTACGACGCTTGCGTCTAACCCTCACGTCGCGCCACAATGGAATCTTACCTCATTATGACGGAAAAGCACGTATGGCTAGCTAGCATTTATATACATACTATCCTCATAATTCTCCATATATGAAAATATAATATCACCGAAACTCTCACTTTCGGTTATTCTCCAACCATAAATAAAATCGTCAAATTAAAACGACATCACATTCTCCAACCAAAAGAAATTGATCAACAATAAACCATTTGCATGCATATTATTTAAAATAAAAGTCCACTCACAGGTTAAGCCTAAGCCTTCAAATATAATGCCTGGAATACTCCTCGAGCATTGCTTCCAAACAAAACCTTAACCTGGAATCGAAGTCACAATCAATTTTCATGCCTTTAACACATCAACAAATTTACTTCCAAATTCATCACATAGTAATCTGGTCTAGATTCTAGAGTTACTATGGACAATGTTCATATTACCAAAATTATTTTATGGTCCCCTACGTTCAAGCATGCCCACATACAATACCAATCATTTCCTTCATTTCCTCTCTACACAACTTCACCCCAAAATTTACTAAGGGCACCCAAAATGGTTTCCATGAATGGAAAGTTTCCATAAAGGGAAAGTTTCCTAAAATAGAAAGTTTCCTCATTTTGAAAGATTTCCGATTACAAACCGACAACTTTCCTATTTATTAAACAATACAAAATAGAAAGGAAAAACGTCGATAACTACCTTAACTGCTTTTGTCGGATTAACTGCCTTCGTCGAAGATTTGCTTGAGATGGCAGCTACCCTTGATGCGTCACCATATGTGCCAGCTAAGTATAATTCTAATTTCATTCCTCTTCCATTAACTGATGAAAAACCTATCCCTTCTGTGGTTCAGGCACCTAAATTGGAACTCAAACCTTTGCCGGAACACTTGAAGTACAGTTTCTTGGGAGAGAATGAGACATTTCCGGTCATTATTGCAGCCAACCTCTCTTTGCAGGAGGAGGAGAAATTGATAAGGGTTTTGAGGGAACACAAGTCAACAATAGCATGGAGCATAGCAGATATTAAGGGAATAAGCCCTTCCATGTGTATGCATCGTATCCTTTTGGAAGAGGGCACAAAACCATCAAGAGAGGCTCAAAGGCGTCTTAATCCGCCTATGATGGATGTGGTGAAGAAAGAGGTTCTCAAACTCCTTGACGTGGGTATTATCTATCCCATATCTGATAGCCAATGGGTGAGTCCGGTCCAAGTTGTACCTAAGCGTTCTGGCATCACAGTTGTGAAGAATGAAGATAATGAATTGGTTCCTACACGAGTTCAAACCGGATGGAGGGTTTGCATTGATTATCGCAAACTCAACACACTACTACACGTAAGGACCATTTTCCTTTGCCTTTTATTGATCAAATGTTGGAAAAACTTGCAGGTCATGCATATTATTGCTTCTTAGAAGGGTACTCGGGTTATAACCAGATACCCATTCATCCGGAGGATCAAGAAAAGACGACATTCACATGTCCTTTTGGGACATTTGCGTACCGGAGGATGCCTTTTGGGCTATGCAACGCCCCTGCAACATTCCAAAGGTGCATGATGAGCATATTCTCCAACATGGTTGAAAAGATCATCGAGGTTTTCATGGATGACTTCTCCCTTTACGGTGACTCTTTTGACTCTTGCTTATTTAGCTTAACTTTAGTTCTTAAGAGATGCCAAGAATCTAACCTTGTACTTAATTGGGAAAAATGTCATTTTATGGTACAACAAGGTATAGTGCTAGGTCATATCATATCTGCTAAAGGGATAGAAGTTGATAAAGCAAAAATAGATCTTGTACGTTCTTTACCACCTCCCACATCTGTGAGGGAGGTACGCTCTTTTCTTGGACATGCAGGTTTCTATCGGTGTTTTATCAAAGATCATTCCAAGATCACAAGGCCATTATGCCGCCTACTTCAGAAAGATGTGCCTTTTGTTTTTAATGAGGAGTGCATGGCGGCATTTGAAAAGCTTAAGAAGATGTTGACTGAGGCACCTGTTATCATGCCACCGGATTGGACTCTCCCTTTTGAGCTCATGTGTGATGCATCTGACTATGCAGTTGAAGCAGTTTTGGGGCAAAGAGTTGAAAAGATTCCTCATGTCATCTACTACATGTCAAGGACACTCAATGATGCCCCAACTGAATTACTCCACCACAGAAAAAGAACTTTTAGCTATTGTTTTTGCTTTAGAAAAAATTCGTTCATATCTATTGGGTATTAAAGTTGTTTTCTATTCTGATCATGCAGCTCTTAGGTACCTACTTACAAAGAAGGAAGCAAAGCCTCGGTTAATTAGGTGGATCCTCCTCCTACAAGAGTTCGATTTGGAAATCAAAGACAAGAAAGGATGTGAGAATGTAGTGGCTGATCACTTGAGTGGACTTGTGCATAGTTCAAAAGAGGAAGAAGACGCTTTACCGCTAAAGAAAGCTTTCCCAGATGAGCAACTGTTTGAAGTACAAAAATTAGGATCAAATTTTTTTCTTCTTCTTTTGAGCCATGGTTTGCATACATCGTTAATTACAAGGTCACCAAGCTAATTCCGGATAATTTCACTCGAGCTCAAAAGGACAAGTTGATCAAAACCGCAAGGCAATATGTTTGGGATGAGCCATACTTGTGGAAGTTTTGTGCGGATCAATTGGTAAGAAGGTGTGTTCACGAATATGAGTTTCAATCTATACTAACCTTTTGCCATTCTTATGCTTGTGGTGGACACTTTAGAGCCAAAAGGACTACCTTGAAAGTCCTTGAGTGTGGATTTTATTGGCCTACTCTTTTTAAGGATGCATACCTATTTTGCAAGACATGTGATAGATGCCAACGTACAGGTAACTTGGGTCCAAGGGATCAAATGCCTCAAACCCCAATTATAAGTGTTGAAATCTTTGATATTTGGGGCATTGATTTCATGGTTCCATTCCCTTCTTCCTATGGTTTTCTTTACATTCTACTTGCGGTTGATTATGTGTCTAAGTGGGTGGTGGCAAAAGCCACCCGGACTAATGATGCTAAAGTGGTTTCAGATTTTCTTAAAGCTAACATCTTCTCTAGATTTGGAACACCAAGAGTCATAATCAGCAATGGAGGGTCACATTTTTCCAATAGGACATTCGAAGCTCTTCTTCGGAAATACCATATCACTCACAAAGTGTCTACTCCATATCACCCACAAACTAGTGGGCAAGCAGAAGTGTCAAATTGTGAAATCAAGCAAATCTTGGAGAAGACCGTTGCACCAAATCGGAAGGATTGGAGTTTGAGATTGGATGATGATTTCTGGGCTTACAGGAATGCCTTCAAGACTCCTATAGACATGTCACCTTTCCGGATTGTGTATGGTAAGCCTTGTCACCTGCCCGTGGAGTTGGAGCATCGAGCATGGTGGGCTGTGAAGAAATTTAACATGGACTTGGATGCTGCCAGCTTGCATAGAAAACCTCAATTGAATGAACTTGAGGAAATCCGCAATGAGGCTTATGAGAGTGCTAAGATATACAAGGAAAAGACTAAGGCATTCCATGACAAGATGATAATGAGGAAAACTTTTGTTATTGGACAAAAAGTTCTTCTTTTCCATTCCTGCCTCAAATTATTCCCTGGTAAGCTTCGTTCACGTTGGATTGGTCCTTTTGTGGTTACTAATTTGTTTCATCATGGTGCAGTGGAAATTCAAAGTGGCAAGACCGGTGTGATTTTCAAGATTAATGGTCATCGACTCAAACCTTACTATGAGTCTTTTATGGAGCAAGAAGTGGAGGGTGTACCTCTCCATGAACCTGCTTCCCTTGAGTAAATTTCTTGGTACCGTCAGGCTGAGGACGTCAAAACCAAGCGCTGGTTGGGAGGCAACCCAACAATGGAGGATTGGAAGAGGCGTCAACGGGTCGTCAAACCAGATTTGCTTTCTCTAACCTTTACTCTTTGCTTTCCTTTTCAATTTTTTATTGCTTTGTTTTGTGTCGGTGTGTTTTTGTGAATGTGTCTTTGTTTCCATACTTTACTCTCTTCATTGCATGCTTAGAATTTGTTTAACATTGTGGACAATGTTAGAAATAAGTGTGGGGGGAAGGAAACCTTTCTTTCTTTTTGTGTTCTTGTTTTAGGTTTTGTCTAGTTTTTAGTGTTTCGTTGAGTCTTTAGGTGTCTTCCAACTCTATGATGAGCATGAACTTTTCACGAATTAATATTATGGTCACATAAGAATTGCAAGCATGTGTCAAATTCTTGATTTCAAATAATTGTTAATAGATTTTAACAATTATTTTACTTGAGTTGTGTGCATTGATGATTAGACTAATGTGATGAATGAGATTGATTGATTCATGCTAAGATGAGTTCAATTTGATTCATATGACCCTTATGTGAGCTTTTGAGCTTTATATATGTGCTTTCTTTCTAAGTAATTATTGAAAATATTTTGATTCGTTTTCTTTGCTATAAATTTTCGAAAATCTCATTATTCTTTCTTGTTGGTTGATTTCTCACCATAGCTTTTAATGAACTCTAGATGACTAGAACTCACTCTTGTGGACTTTCGAAACTTTTTATCATAAAACACTCTGATTTTGGAAAAGATAAATAGAACTTTTTAGAATGAACACCATTGCCAGATTGCCATGTGTCCCTATTTGTGTGCGCATCACACCCCTTAGTTAAACCCTTTTGAGCCTACGTTAAGCCTTTTCTTTCATCACCCATGAAATACATACCTTGAGCTTAGTGTAGTGATATCTCTACCTTTGTCCATTAGGCCTAGTAGAGCATGATGTTGTGATGTATTGTGTGGAATGATGATGAGAAACAAGGTGGGGGAAGGTGACTTGTCCAAAAGAAAAGAAAAATGCCAAAAAAAAAAAAAATAAAGAAAAAAAATCAAAATAAATGGCAGGAAGAAAAAAAAATCGGATTAAGTCCCTTGTTTGTGAATTTGGAGTTTTGTGTATGTTTGAAGGCCAAAAAACTGAATATATAGCCTTTGTTCTTTTTCACAATGTTGTAAGGAGGTTGGAATGACGATGGGCCCTTGCTTTGGCAACATAAGGAGTGTTTCAATGTTCTACTAGGTCTTTAGGAATTTTGCAATTCCTTACTTTTCAACTCATACCCCTAGCCTATCCCAAGTATTACCTTGTAAAGTTCCTTTTGATCTAAAAGATGAGTAAAACTTGATCTGTGGAGTTTGTTTTAAGGGTTGAGCATATGGTGTGGTTCATTTGTGTGAGTAATTGATTTCTTCATGAGGTTTATTTATGTTGCCATGTGCTTTTTGTTCATATAAGTATGCAAGCTACTTTCACTTGCATACAATTGAGAGACTGAGCCAGAAAATCAAGAATGAAAAGAAATTGAGTGCATCTTTGTGAGAAATTGAGTTGGTACTTGTTGACCCATGATTTCAAAAAGCATATACTTGTTGTATTGGTTTGATCATCCTTGCATAATGATTTGAGCATCATGATTGTTAAAGTAAATTAACTCTTAAGTGAAATTTAGAGTTTTGATACATGATAGTTTGAATTTTTGTTAACCAGTATGGGCGTTATAAGTTCTCTGAGATGTTTGGAAGACGTTAGGTTTGTGTCATTTGTTTAGTTAGTCTTTGTGTTTGCTAGGGACTAGCAAAGCTTAAGTGTGGGGGACTTTGATAGGAGCATAAATATGCAACGATATAATGGTTAATTCCCCTCTTTACTTTGTTAGTTTATCATATCTTCCATTTGATTTAGTTATTTTTATGTTTATTAGGTGTTTTGGAGCAAAGAATGGAATATGAAGCAAAAGAGGAGAAATCTTGAAGGAAAATGAATGCATGTCGTGGAAGGAAAGAATTATGAAGATCTGACAAAAATTATCATCTAACTTCGACAGATGATTGTGAACAGCTCACAATGATCCAGATAATGCGTTATATATCAATAGAAAGCTACAAGAGTCTACTTTCTAGAACTTTTTACGGATCGTCAATACCTATTTTGGAGAAGGAGTTATGATCATTTTAGTGGCCGAAGGTCAGTCTGCCCGAATTTCTGATTTGGACCAAAACTTCAATTTCAAGGCCCAATCCAAATCAGCTAGCTCATGGACGGAAATAGAGGGTTCTCTAACCCTAATATCATCAGATACACAATACAAAGAGGGAAGAAGAAGAAGGAGGGAAGAAAAAGAACGCAGCAATCAGACGGACAAGATTGATCTATTCTCAAAGATTCTCCAAGCTCGGTTATTGTTGTCTTCCTCTTTCATGAACTCTTTTGTGTTTTCAATTTTCATTATGTGCAACTAAATTCGTAGTAGCTAGGGGCCTGTTGAAGCCCCTAGACATGATTCATAACATGCTTTGATTTTCAATTTGTTTTTCCAATTAATAAGATTGAGGTTTTGTTTACCGATTGTTCATCGATGAATTATTTGTGTGTGTGCTTTAGAGGCCTACTTAGTATACATGCTAGGGTTCTAATACTTTGATTATTTGATGCCTGGGTCAATATCGGATCCCTCAAATTGTCTAGAGAGATAATCGGTAGTTTTCACTAGTGAGTAGATGAAACCCTAGGTTTAGCATGGCGCTAAGTTTATTGCGATGCCTAGTGATTGCTCAAACTTTTTTCATGCTCATTGATCTCTGCTTGTTTAGCCTAATAAACGTACCTTTAGGTTACAATGTTTGAGAATAGTTTAGGTGTAGAGCACTTCCTGCCTAACGTACAAAGTAAGAAAGAGTAATAGATTGTGCTCAAACGTACCGAGTCAATCTGAGCATCTTCAATTGAGTTAGTTGGTCACAAATTGGACAAAGTATGTTGTGTGTGATTTTCGGGAGTGGATACTTTCTCCCTAGCTAGTCTCATTATCTTGATTCTCAACTACTTTGAAATCAGTTTTCAGTTTTCTTATCTTCTGTCCGTCATCTTCCCGTATTTTATATTCCTATCAAATCAACTCCAAATCATCTCAAATTTTGTTTGCTCGACGCTCTGTGTGTCTAGTACACCTCTGTAAATTTTCGTATTTTTCTGAGCATCCTAGGTTAGTTTTTTATTTTATTTTTCGACTGTTGTTCAATGGGAGCTGCAGTCACGTTTTGTCGTTTTGTGACGTTTGTTGAAGCTTTTAGTTTAATTTAATCTTCTGCGGGATACCCTTATTTCTCTATATTACAATCGATAAATTTGCAGGAGAATAAGGAAAATAAATAGCTTTTAATCAAGCTATCAATTGTTTCTGATCGAGACCCCCGATTCACTTCAAAGTTTTGGGGTGGATTTCAGAAAGCCATGGGTACTACCTTAGACATGAGTACAGCATTCCACCCTCAGACTGACGGGCAGATTGAGCGGGTGAATCACATGTTAGAAGATATGCTGAGGGCTTGTGTCATGGACTTCAAGGGAATTTGGGAGGATCACCTCCAATTGATTGAGTTTGCCTACAACAATAGTTATCACTCTAGTATCGGCATGGCACCATATGAGGCACTCTATGGTAGGCCGTGTAGATCCCTTATTTGCTGGGCAAAGGTGGGTGATAGTGAGCTGTTGGGTCCTGATATTGTTCAAGAGACGACTGAGAAGGTCTCTATTATTCGAGACAGGATCCGAACGGCACAAAGCAGGCAAAAGAGCTATGCCGACTTGAAGAGAAGGCAAGTAGAGTTTGATGTTGGGGATCATGTATTCTTGAAGGTCTCACCTACTAAAGGGGTGGTGAGATTTGGTAAGAAGGGGAAGTTGGCTCCCAGGTATGTAGGGCCTTTTGAGATTTTGGAAAGAGTAGGAGATTTGGCTTATCGGCTTGCCTTACCTCCTGTCATGTCCGGGGTACACAATGTGTTTCATGTGTCCTTGTTGAGGAAGTATATTCTAGATGCATCACATGTGATTGACTATGGAACTATCTAGGTGAATGCGGATGCAACCTTTGTTGTTGAACCGGTTCGAATCTTGGATAGATCAACCAAGAGGCTTCGAAGGAAGGAAGTCGATTTGGTTAAGGTGTGTTGGAGTCACCATGATGAGGATGATGCATCTTGGGAGTTAGAGTCGGACATGAGGGCTAAGTATCCCAAGTTGTTTTTAGGTTAGTATTGTTGAATTTCGAGGCAAAATTCCTTTAAGGGGGGTAGATTGTAATACCCTAGATTTTCATATTATTTTTCTTGTATTATTTCCATAATTAATGAAGGATTATTTATGAAAATTCTTTAGTTTGTGCGAAGTTGAAGTTTCGGGAGAAATTTTTAAGGTACTTTGACTTTTAAGAGGCCAAAAGTTGACTTTATTTTCCGTAAGTTATCTTTGAAAACTTCCTTCTTAAAAGTTGTAGAGTTTGTCGATACGAGTTCGTAGACATGCGGCACGCTTGAAATGGAGGTAGTATGATAAAGTTATGATTAGCGGAAGTTAGTTTCCGGGTTTGGAAACTGTATAAGTAGAAAAATGTGGGGGAGTTATTTTTGGAAACCTAATTTCAGTCTCACTTTCTCTCTCCACCCTCTCCCGACCTCCTCCCGCTCTCCTTTCTTCTTCGGCTCGGTTCTCCGCCGTCTGGCCACCAAATTGGACGCCACTGGTCCCGTTCGGTCCGCACGGACCTCCTCTCCATTTCTGGAGCAATCCCGCTCGCCGTCGCGCCGCCTGGAAGCCGCCACGGAGCGGCGGCGTTTCCGGTAAGAGTTAGGTGAGTTTTGCTCCTCTCCTTCTTCTGGTGATGTTTATACGTCTTTGGTGACCTGAAAACCAAGTTTGGGCGCCGGTTTTGCAGGTTTGGTTTTTTATTTCGTTTTGGAGTTTCGGGCTGTTTTCCGGCCGAACCAGTCAAAACCTCAGGTATTAAAGTTGTTTACCATGCTTCAATTTACAAGTTTCATGTTGTGAGTTTCTCCTAATTCGGAAGTTTTGGGGTGGCACGTGGGGCTCACTCGCCGCCGCCTGTGGCGGCGCGTCCGGCTGAGTTGTGGCCTTAGTTTCCTGTGGTTAGCTAGTCCATGCTGCTGTGAGCTTATTGAGAGGTAGTATGGCTAGGTTTTGAGCAAGGTTTGCATGTTAGGACTTAGGTTTATTTGTTTTGGCTTTGTGGAGTTTGAGTTTCGGTTTTAAAGATTTGAGGCAACTCTATTGTGTCATTGAGTTCAACAACTTAGGGGAAGTTGTCCTCCCTTGAGCTAAGGGTTAGTTTAAGGGTATTGTGTTATCCTTTAGTATTTTGGTTTCTAAGGTTTTTAATTGTGTGATTTTAGGTGATTTGTGATTTTGTGATTGGCTTGCCTTCGTTGTGTTGGGGGCTTTGCAGCGGGATCTCTAGGTGAGTAAATCTCACCAAGGTTCACTTTTGAACCAAATTTTATTATGGTCATGTGATGATGTTAAAATTAATACTATGCTATTAATTGTTTTAAAATATATGAGCTTGATCGCCAACAGCTCATAGCTAAGATAAAACAAGCTTTTCTTATATGTTTATTTTTGAGGTTCTTGTGATCATAATCTATTGATTATTGATAAGTTATTCTTGTGGAATAATATATATTGTTCATATAATTATAACCTTGTGAAGGATATAATCTTATGATGTGATCTTGTGTTGTTGATGATGATGTTGTGATATTGTGATTGTTGGATAAATAGCCAAACCGGGTTCCAAGCCTTTAATCGGGTGATTGGTTACGGTTAAGATGCTATTTATTATTTTGTGTTTTGATATTGGACAGTCAAACCGGGTTCCAAGCCTTTGGCTGGATGATTGGTTACGGTTAGGAATAGAGCTCTAGTCCGTCTGTCAGTGTAGGTCATGGGAGATACTTTATGGTATCTAGGACCCATGGGTACACAATCTGTTGTTGTAGGTTATGAGAGGTATTTATTAAATATCTGAGACTCATGGGTACATTTCTTTGGTAATATGTTGGATTTGTGGTTTTTAATTATTGATCAAATCTCTTTTGTGGAATGTTGGATGTGATAAATGCTGTGTTATTTTTGAGTTTACTCATACGGGCTTTTTAGCTTACTGAGTTTGTTATTTTACAATCCCGGTGCACCAATTATTGGTGTAGGGGTTAGACCTACAGGTGAGGATCAGCAGGGTTGAGGTGGAGGCTTAGTGGCAGGGTTCTTTTTGGCTTTTGCTGTACTCTGTATAGTTTTGTTAATAGGGTATAAAATATTAAACTCATGCGATTGTTCTCATGTTCTCGTGTTGCAAGTTTATGTAAATAAGAAAGTGTAATATTTAACTCAGTGATAGGTTGTATGATATTACTTTTCCGCTATTGAGTTCTAGTTGTATGGATTTGTTATTGAAACGGGTTGGGATATTTATATTTTAAGTTAGATCATGCCAAAAAATTTGAAAATTATCTTTCAAAAATTGGGGTGTGACAAACCTTCATCTCCATCTCCTAAAATCCTAACTCATCTTCTTCATCTCCGACTTCCAAACTCTATCTCCTCCATCACCATCACCATCTCTAAACTCAAACGTCCATTAACACCATCACTACTACACCATTTCTCCACTTTCTTTTCTACACCATTTTCTCCATCTGCTCCACATATTCACACATAGCATACATAAAGCTTCACTACCTTTCATCATCAATTTTTCAAATAGCAAGAAGGAGAGGGAATCACCACCAAGACGTGAGCTTGGGGAACAAATCGACACACCACTAAGCCAACTCTATCCCTCTTACTCTAGATTCAATTTGATGTTTGATTTGATTATGGAGTTTGTTTATGTAATTATGAGTTAGTAGTACTTTGTTGGGGTTAGGGTTGAAAGTCCTAACCAATCTTGTATGAATTGATGTTATAATATGATGTGATGTAATTTTAGGTAACATTCCTACATGCTAGTTCAAGAGTTGAATGCATATGCTTAGAAGTTACCACTTTAAGTATGTGTGTCTGCCATGTCATAATATGATGTTTAGAGCTTGGTAACCTTTGAATATGTTAGAGCATGAAAGCACACTAGGTGTGCATGTAAGGGTTGTGAATTACAATAACTTAGAGATTAACTTGGTTGGTTTGCATAGTTACTTCTTCATCTCCAAACTTTATGCACTTAGGGTAACGCACTAGATGTCTAACCATATTGAAATGCATGACTTAAGTAGTTAAGTACTACTACACCCAAGAGGGGTTGCTTGATACCACAAAAGGAGCATGTCCCTTGTCATACCCGAGAGGGATGCAAGTAGAGAAATTGGTTGATTAGCTTAGCATCATTCATATCGATTTGCTTCAATACTTGCAAGAGAGGTTAGTGGTAGACAATTCAAATCCTAACACCATTCATTAGGTCACTAGTTTAGTTTAGAGTAATTTAGTTTACATTTGAGCATTTAGTTTAATTTAGTTAGCACCACTTCAAAATACCAAAATCGAATCACGACTCCATTTGCACATACTCACCATGAGCCTAGATTTCTTTGTGTTTTGGCTTGTGATGGATTGTACATTTGCATATTCTAGCTCTCTTGAGGTTAACACCCTAGCTAGTGAAAAAAATCTAATCTTCGTGGGTTCGACAACCTTTCTTAATCTTTATACTATTACGTGTGCCTCTTATACTTGAGGGTGACTTTTTGGCTAACACGTTTTTGGCGCCGTTGTCGGGGATCGGTACACTACAACAAATATAGTCCTTTCCAACCAACATTTCCAACGCTTGTCGCAAAAACATGCTATTTTCGACCACAACATTTCGTCATCAGAAATACTTGGTAAAGTCGTACATTATTTCTGAGAGACAATTTCTTGTCGGAAAAGAGTTCAAATATGGTCGCAAAAAGCAAAAATTTGGCGGAATTTTTTTGCGCTATTGTTATTTCCGAGAGGAATATGCTTTCGTCGGAAATGCATTTTTATTTGCAAGGGTAGGTTTATGTCGTCGGAAAATGTACTCTTATTTCCGAGAAGAATATTCTTTCGTCGGAAATGTGTTATTACCCTCGGTAATAACAAATCATTTCCGATGACTAGAACCCTTGAAAATATTTATAGAAATTGTTTTTTGTTTAAGACGGCAACAAAATACCATAGGTAATAAGCGATCATTTCGGTCGAAAATAGGCCCTTGGAAATAATTTTGTTAGTTGTTTCTATAAAAATATTAAGTCGAAAGGAATAAACTATAAGCAATTCTGATCCTAGCTAAACCGTAAACCCTAAGCAAACAGTATAGAGGAGGCCGGCCAGGAGAGGGACTTACATTCTCTTCCACGCTTTTGCATTTCCCATGAAGAACTAATTGATCGTTACCTATTTATCAATTTATTTTCAGTTTGGATCCCAAGGGATTGTGTCTCGATCGAATATATGGGTTGTATCGATCTCAACGAGGTTGTAGCTAGATGTATGAATTTTCCTCAAGCAAATACTCTCGTCATTTTGATTCTCCTTGAAGGGAATTATAAGATCTTGCTTAAGTTATTCCTACTCCACAGGGTAGTCTTGATTAGATATTCTAGCTTCAACTAAATATTTGCATATTTATTAGATTTATTTCCCATCGTCAACCTTTACACACCTTAATCCGAGTGCTTATCGTTTTCGAAGGGATCGTATCTCAAAGAGGTAGAGGTACGTATTTCCTTAAGAAAATCTCTCCGCTCGAGCTCGGATCCTTATCGAAGGGTTAAGATGTTCCTTGCCAAGTTATTCCTACTCGACGATATATTCCCTCTATGACTGAATTTTTCCACCTCTATGTCATGACCGGATTTTTTCACCTATCAATGAAATAATCATGTCGCAAGCAAACATTAACGAAGAGCTACATGTTATTACATGTTTTTAAACTCAATAACTATCTTTTACATATTAGTTGCCATATATTTAAAACATATAGATTATGTTATGAATTTGTCCTAGGCCCCCATTCCTATTAATGAAGGGGATCGAACTTCATTAAACTTAGTTTTCACTTTTCTAATAGGTTAAGGACAAACATTACTTATATTTATGTTCCTTGATCTACATAAACACTTAATAAGGATAAAATTTTCGGAAAAATAATGAAATTGAGGTTAGAGGGAAAAGTTCCCGCCTGGGCTAGCTAGGAGGCTAGGCTCTACACTCCTTATCTCAGAAAAAAGGGGGGAAAAAATCTTTACTCCTAGAATCGAAACTTCCCCATTATCTTAGAAAGTGTATTATTTTTATTACGATAGATTTATCACTGGCATAATCTGAGAGGATGGAGATGCCGATTGATAAATCTTGGAAGGAATTAAGTAGATCAGACCCAAGGTATGATGAAGGAGTTATAGAGTTTCTTGATTATGCATATAGCCATGATAAGTGGGTAGAGGATGACATGATCATTTGTCCATGCAAAATATGCGGAAATAGAGACAGACTTGTGAGGTCTTAAGTGAACTGGCATCTCCTTAGATGTGGAATTAAATAAAGCTATACTGTCTGGTATCTGCATGGGGAGGCTGATGATGATAATAGTGATGAAAGTGATGATCAGAGTAATAGTGAGAGTGATAGTGCTGCTGATTATGGAGCTACTGGATGATATGCAAGATCTGATAGAAGAAATTTTTCCAGATCAGGAAGATCCAAATGAAGATGCGGAAAGATTTTACAAGTTGTTGAAAGAGGCGGAGACACCGTTATATGAGGGTTGCAGAAAGTATTCTAACTTGTCCTTTCTTGTCAAGTTGATGCACATCAAGTGCAGCAATACTTGGAGCAATGAATCATCTAAGTCATTGTTAGGACTGTTGAAAGATGCATTTCCTATGTGCGAAAAAATTCCCTCATCCAATCATGGTGCAAAGAAGATTGATAAAGATCTTGGTCTTCATTATGAGAGAATTGACGCATGTAAAAATGATTGTATCATTTATTACAAGAAGTATAAAAACGCAACTGTATGTCCTATAAATGTAAGGCTCCAAGATGGAAGACACCATGTGGCAAGGGAGACAAAAAGAATAAAAAGAAGATTCCATGGAAGGTGTTGCGTTATTTTCCTGTGACACCAAGACTTCAAAGGTTGTTTATGTCATCCAAGACAGCATCAAGTATGAGGTGGCATTCGGAAGAACGAGTGAAAGAAGGTCAGTTAAAACATGCAGCGGACTCGAAGGCTTGGAAACATTTTGATCAAACCCATGAGTCGTTCAGTGTTGAACCCCGAAATGTACGACTTGGATTGGCAACTGATAGGTTCAATCCTTATGGGAATATGAGTGCGAACCATAGCACTTGGCCAGTTCTCTTATTTCCATATAACATTCCTCCATGGATGGGCATGAAAGAGCCTTATGCATTCATGAGTTTACTTATACCGGGGCCAAAGAGTCCTGGTATTGATATTGATGTGTATTTGGAGCCATTGCTGGTCCAGTGCAATATAGGTGGATGTATCCCATAGAAAGGTACTAAATGTTTATCTATATGTTTTTTTTTTTTTAATTTTGGTTTCATTGATTTTTCATTCCACTCTAATGTGCGTATTACATGTGTTTACATAAGTTGAAGACTTATGTTCGTAATAAAGCTCGTCCAGAAGGGTCTATTACGGAAGGCTACTTGGCAGATGAATGTCTAACATTTTGCTCACGCTATTTGAACCAAATAGAAACTAAATTCAATAGAGAATAAAGAAACTATGATGGGGTCAAGAGGTAACAGATTCATCTCGGTTATCGATTTTCTCACTACCTGATCACGCTTTCGGAAAAAGAGTATTCAAAGAGTTGAGCAGCGAATTGCACAAGGTTGCCCACCATTTTGTGTTAGGAAATTCGTCTGAATGGTATACGAACTTTTGCTCCTTATAAATTTTGGTATATTAAGTTTTGAAAATATCATAACGGTATCTCATGTTTCTATCCCGACCTAAGATTGGTATATATAGTCATTAAGATGACCAATTTACCCTTAAGTTCTCTGTTTTTCTTTGTTTTTTTTATTTGTTTTCATATTTAAGAAATATTAATTAGAAGAGGTTTTAGAATTTGATGATTTGAATTGGCCTTTATAAACTTGAAGAAGATTGAAGAGGGGAAACATACAGAAGTTTAATCCTTGTTGTTTCCACTGACACTCAAGGATCTTGTTGTTGTCGTTGACATTCAAGGATGATTGAGATTAATTTTTTTCTACGTTCCTAAAAATATAAAAAGCCAAAAAAAGAAAATTGGAATATGAAAACAAAGAAGAAAAACGAAGAAAAAAAAAGAATTTAAGGGTAAATTTGTCATCTTTTTTTATCTGAGGGTAAACTAGTAATCTTAATATTTATATATACCAATCTTAAATCAAGATGGAAACATGAGATACCAATCTGATATTTTTAAAACTTGATGTACCAAAATTTATAAGGAGCAAAAGTTTGTATACCATTCAAACGAATTTCTCTTTTGTGTTAACAAACTGTCAGGAGGCTGAAACCTTTGTAAGGTAAGCACTTTACACTCCAACTAAATGCTTTTAAAATACGTATAGTAACTATATTAGCTTTTAAACATTATTGCCTGTGCAGAGAGCATAAGGACATTCTTCGCATGCAGCATAGTAATATTGATGTGGAGAAGTTGCATAAAAAGGATTTTGTCGATTGGTTCTCTGAGAGGGTAAGGATGATTTGTTAGCAACCACTTATATTTTCTTTATTTAATTAATAAGTCTTTATTCAAATTTATTGTAGATTGAGCAATTGTATGAGGATGAGGAAGCCAGTGATCATATGAAGTCTTTGGCTAATGGTCCTGAACTCCGAGCCAAGCATTATCCTATCTACAATGTGCATGGATTTAGGTTCCACACATTGTCACGTGATGTGGCAAAACGAACACAAAATGATGGAGTTATGGTGAAGGGAGAGGACCAAACTGAGGGATGTGTGCCTTGGTATGGAAAGATAAAAGACATCATTGAGTTGCGGTATACAAAAGGGAATAGGGTTGTCTTGTTCAATTGTCATTGGTATGACACGGCGACAGAACAGATTGGTTATAAGGTGGATAGTTATGGGATAATAAGTGTCAATACACGAGCCACGCTGAATTCTGATGAACCATTTGTGCTAACTGACCATGTCACTCAAGTGTATTATATTCAGGAAATCAAAAATAGTACATGGAGTTTTGTGGTGGAAACAAAACCTAGAAACATTTTTGAGATGCCTACAAATGAAGGGGATATTTCTCAAGAAGAAGAAGCTCAACATTGTTACACATGATAACCAAAATGAGGTTGAAGATTTGGAATAGAATTTTAAAAAACGTTCATGTGATTTTGCTATAATTGATAGATATTATGAATTTTTTATTTTCAATTCCAGTTGCAATCAAGTGTGTTATATTATTATTTACTACCGTTAGTTTTATGAAAAATTATTTAAGGTTCCATTTGTCTATTTTACTAATGAATGTGACTTACAACTATGTCCACAAAGAAGAAACATGTCGCAAGATGACAATCAGCAGAACCGAAGATATCTCTACAGATAAAGCAAGAGAACAAACAGGTACTCTGTTTCCTTTAATACTAAAACTACTCCTGATAATATTCTATAACAATATTTCTGTTTGTAATGAACTATGTGCTAGTTATGGGAAAAAAACTACAGTTCACAAAAAGGCATTTAGCAAAGCACAAGATGGCTCTAAGCATTCAATGTTAGTGGAACACAGGAGACTGGTATGTCATGTTTTGACTGCACTTTTTTGTTTCTTTTTTTGTCAAGTTGATAGCAAAGACAATCCTACATGTTCTTTTATATAACTTTTTTTTTGTGAATATTTTTTTTTCTATTTATATACTTTTTTAATCTTGTAAACTCAGACTATATATTTTCGAAGACTTTTTTAATCAAATCATCTTCCAACTTCTTCATATAGTCTTACCTCGATCGCCATTTTTGTGTATACTGGGTTTGAACTGGGACGAAAAAGAGAGACAACAATATTTTTTTCCTTTCTTATTTTCCTCTCCTTACTAATTATTAATTTAATTATTGATTTTAATAATTTATTACTGCTAAATTAAGGAGTGACGGATTTGCCCCTCAAAGTTTAACGAAAAACACGTTAGATAACGGAGAATGTAACGGTATGTACATATTTTCGGTTGAGATTACAAGTTCATGTACCATTATGATTGTTTTGAAACTTGAAACACCAAAATTAGGAGTAGACAATTTATCATGTATTGTTCTTAAAATTTTCTCAATGTTTTATTTTGATGACTATAAGTTAGGTTCTCACTAGAATTAAGGTTTTAGAGAAAAGAAAATCAAATTGTTCATGTGTTTTCCGCATTATTGAGACAAATTGTTGTGACATATAAATTATACACACACACACACACACACATATATATATATATATATATATATATATATATATATATATATATATATATATATATATATGTTGACAAGATAATCTCCCAACTTTCATAATCCTCAAGAAAGGATATTATATCCAAAGACAATCTCAGCCCATTTTTTTGAATATTCAGAAAATTCAAGAGGCTGTAGATTCTATTGCCCTACCCACTCAACTAGAATAATTGAGACGAACATGATTGTTTTCCTTGATGAAATCAATCATAGTAAGACATATGAGGACCATGAGCTTGATTTTCAAGAGTTACCTGAAGATGAGTCTGAAAACATGTCATTCTCATAACTTTTGAGGGTGCAACTGGAGATGTTGAACAACCTCATCTCGAAGTTGTTGCAACAATTAAAATGATAATTCTGAGAGAAAAATTCAACAACAGTCCCTAAACTATTGTGTCAAAGCCAACGTGATACCCGAACTCTAAAAAGTATCAATGTGGTACCCAAACACTGATTTTGACATCAGTGAGATACCACTATCTAATTTTCGTTACTGAGCTGTTAATTTGTTAACGTGGCTGCCACATCCCACATGGGTCCCAAAACAAAGGGTAGAAATGACTTTTTAACCAAAAGTCAAAGTCTCATCCAAACTAAAACTCAAATTTCTGCATTTATTTGTCTTCCCTCCTCTAAACCTGGGTTTTTCCCTTGAGGCTTCCTATTGTTGGGCTTGTCTCCGTCAGCACCGGAGAATCTGGTGGCAAAATGGACTGGCCGGGCGACACCGATGACGAGGTACGTTGTTCATCAATGAACATGCAAAGCTCGTTGCGCGCCGATTTGATTGAGCCACCACAACAAGTTTTCTCGTCTCAAACACTCATCATAACATTCTTCTCAACCGGAAACTAGAGCAATCATAGATACATATAAAGAAGAAACTTCACAAACAACAAGAATAAACAGTAAAACCAACCATACTAAACACTCCACGTACAAGAGGGTACAAATCCCAGATACATGTACCCTTTTCCTTATTAAAGATTTTTTTGTTTCCTAATATTTTCTCCCTATCTGATCAAACTGAGCACATCTTTGTAAACCCAAGAGCATATACAATGCATTAAACTAAGACAAAGCACCCCGTATTGCATAAATTTGTGATGAACTCACAACCATAAGGCGTAGAGAAAACAATCCAATCTATAGAAATAGAGATAGAGGCTCTCACATTTGCTTGTTCTCCCTGACCCATCTCTTGTAAGCCTCCACATCCTCCCTATCTCTCTCAAACTCTCAGCCTTTCCCCCATAATTCCCAAACTCTGTGTAATACCCCAGATTTTCATATCAATTTCCTTGTATTATTTTTAAAATTAATGAAGGATTATTTTGTGGAAATTCTTATTCTTATGTGGGAAGTGGAAGTTTCGGGAGTTAATTATATTAAGGTGTTTTGTTTCGAAGTAGCCAAAAGTTGACTTTCTTATCCGTAAGTTATTTTCAAAAACTTCCTTCATGAAAGTTGTAGAGCTCGGCGATACGAGTTAGTAGACACGTGACATGTGTAAATCGGATGATGTATAAAGAACTTACGATCAGTCAAAGTGTAGAGTTGATTTTTGAAAAGGGTTAATTAGAAAAATTGTGGGTTTTATTTTTAGAACCCTAATTTTTCAGAAAAGTCCCTCTCTCTTTCTCTCTCCTTTCCCGAGCCATGCACGCAAGCCCCGCCTTCACCCGACCGGAAGTCCGCCATCCGACCACCAAACCGGACCCCGCCGGCTCCGTTGAGTTCGCAGGGCCACCGCCTCCAAGCCTGGGCTGGTGTTGCACGGTGTTGCAAGCCAGAGACGGGGCTCTTGGTCGGAGAAGAACGTTGTCGTGTCACAGATCGGAATCGCCGTTTACGGCAGCAAAGAGGGGCAACCTTAGGTGAGTCATGGTTCTTTCCTTCTTCTGGTTGTGGCTAGGCATAGATTGGAACACGATTTTGAGTTTTGAACCCCGGATTTGCAGATTTGAAGCTTGAGTTCATGGTGGTGTTTCAAGGCACTTTTAGCCGATTCCGGCTGAATTGGTTGAACCTTCAGGTATTAAAGTTGCTCACCTTAATTCAAGCTTCAAGTTTGCTATTTTGAGTATGCCCAAATTTTAAAGTTGATGGGGTGGCGCGTGGGGCCCACTCGTTACCGCCTGTGGTGGCGCGTGGCAGCGCGTCCGGCAGTGTTTGTAGCTTTAGTTTTCTATGGTTAGCTAGCTCTTGTTGTTGTGAGCTTGTTGAGATATGGAAATTCTAGGTTTTGAGGAAGGATTGCATGCTAGGACTTTATGTTTAGGATTAATTACAAAAGACACTCCGAACTATAGGGCTCTTCAATTTCATACCCAAGAATCAAATTCTTTCGTTATACTACCTCAAGTTTCATTGCGTGAACATCTTCATACCTCACCGTTAACAGTCTACGTTAACTGCTAAGGTGGCAGTTAAGGCTGTAATTATCAGAGGGCAATCTGGTCATTTCAACACGTCTTACTCTAATCAAACAAAAATTTTCTACCCCCAATTACAACAACGGGGACTCAGACTTGCGAACTCAAACATGTGGAACAAGCGATCCTGTTTTGGTCACGATCCTCAGCGTGCGGAGCAGAGGTAACTAGCGAACAAAGAGAAGGGAGTGTTGCGGGCGTGCCACCTCGCGGACGAGGAAAGAGTTGTAGGTGTGCGAGATCTTGACTTCTGATCAGGCGAATGGGGTTTCAGGTGCCACCTGAGACGAGGATTTACGAGCACAAGCGATCGATACTCACGACGGCGCGAGCAGAGCAACTGTAGGGATACAGGAAGGTCGGGGACGAGTCCAGGAGGGCTCTGAACTAAGGCGGCGGCGCACTTAGGGTTAGGGTTTCGAGGTAGCTCGAGGGGTAACTGGTTTACAGTTTGTATTGTGTTTTTGTATTTGTTTTAGAGAGAGACTGATTGTGTTGCTTCAGCGAGGAAGCGAAGGCAGAGCTCCGGGGAGCGTTGGAGGTTCGACTAGGTCGAGGGTTTGTATACTTCTGTTGAGTAGTTGATTGTTGTGTTTGTATTGAGAGTTGTCCTTTTCTGTAAACCTTCGAGCCCTTTATATAGGGTTCGACTTGAAACCCTAATAGCACAAGGGCACTGTTCCGTCCATGAGAACCAACCATCTTGTGACACATGTTCAGTTCGCACACTTCATTCCGCGCATAGGGCATCGCTTCCGCACCACTAACTGTAGAGTCCTATGCGGACTGAAATTCATCCCGCGGGCTGTCAGAGGAGGCTATCTCGCGTGCTCCTGAAGCTCGCTTCCATTTCGCGGGCTATTGCAGCTCGCGAGCCTTAAAAGGGCTTTTTATATTAAAAGGGCCACAGGGATTGGCCCGAAGCATATCAAAGACTTGTAAAAGTCTTTAACGTTTATTGTGGTGCGCGCGGACTCCGCATGATGCTTCCTCACGAAGTCTCCTACGCGAGCCAGTTCGCCAGCTCGCCTCGTCTCGCCTACGCGGAGTGTCAATCTCGCCTCGCCTACGCGGAGTGTCAAATAGTAATTCCGCACGAAGTCATTCCGCGTGCGAGCTATGTAGTTCGCGTGAAGTCATATTCCGCATGCGAGATCATTAAGTGTGCGAGCCCTGTATTTCGCGCGAAGCGCGCGAGCTCTCTACTCCGCGCGAAGTCATTCCGTACGCGAATTCTGTAAGTTAGCTCGCGTGGTCTATTCTGTGCGCGAGCTATGTGTTCCGCATGAAGTCTTTGCAATTCAACTCGCGTGGTCTCACTGACAGCCATTACTTGTAAACTTAAAGAACTTGGGCTCGCCGATGAGACATAGATCAAGAATTAATTAATATTCACATAGACATTTACTGTCCAGTAAAATATTAATTTAGGAGTAAAGAGATCCAACCACTGGGCCAACGCTGTGTATGTGTTCGTTTTGTAAGACTAATTATTCTTATAGACTACTTTGTTATTTTAATAAATTAATTTCTAGTCTAAAATACAGTTTTTTTTTTCTTTTTTTTGGAATGACAATACAGTTTTTTTTTTTTAATGGTTTGAAAATAGTTTGAAGCATTGTAATTTTTTCTTAGAATAGATGCATAAATATAAATATGTAATGAATTGAATGACATGACTAAAACTTAACTTCATGTTGCATAGATTTATAAATTATACAATTGGATAAACCTACTATGAAACAAGTATTATGGTATGATATACTTTTTGTAAATAAAAAATAAAGTTCAATACTTACTATTAAAGTTTTATCAATGCCTTAAGATTTCTTTTACCCAAAAAATGAAATTAAGACTTTCTATGACATCGAAATTAATTATTTTTAACTTATCTAGGGTATTTCATGTTTTCAAATAATTTCATGATCAATAAGTGAATATATCTTAAGGTAGAAATTAAATTATACAAAAGAAAAGTCAGTATAATAATGAAGGTATAAGTATATATTGTGCGCCAAATTTATAAAGCTTGAGCGTAGCCCAGTGGTTGGTTGTCTCGTCTACTACGGACGAGGTCACAGGTTCGAAACATGTAGCAGCGTGGAGATATTTGTTATATATTGGATTATGACCTATTGGAATGATGAAATTGCCCATAGCAACATCTCCTGATAAAGGAGGTCTTAACGGCAAAGTATGAATTTGTTAACGGTATGAAATTTGAGGTAGTAGAATGATAGAATTTGAAAGTTGGGTATGAAATTGAAAAAAGCCCTATAGTTTGGAGGGTCTTATGTAATTAATCTTTATGTTTAATCTTAGACTTGTGAGAGGTTTTGAGTTTAGGATTTGAGGATTAGAAGCAGCAGTTTTGGGTCGTTAATTTCGACGACCTTGGAAGGTTTTCTTCCTTTGGGCTAAGGTTTAGTTTAAAGGTGCAATGTTCTTTTTGTTCAAGTGACTACTAAGGTTAATAATGGTGTTGATTAAGTAGCTTGTGAAGTTGATTTTTGAGCTTGGCTCTTGAGTTTGTTGAAGACGCAGTGAGAGTATTTAGGTGAGTAAATCTCACCAAGGTTCACATTGGGACCAAATTAATTATGGTCATATGGATGATTTTGTTGATTTTAAGAGAATATGTTTTTGTTTGTTTTAAAATATATGAGCGTGATTGCCAACAGTTCATAGGTAAGATAAAACAAGTTTTTCTATTTATATGATTATTTTTAATGTTCATGGGATCATAATGTTGTTGGTTCTTGTTAGATTATTCTTGTGGGAATATCTATGTGTGTTCATATATATATATATATATATATATATGATGTGAAAGGTATATTTTTATAATGTGTTCATTGTATTTTTGATGATGATATTATCCTATTGTGAATTGTTTTTAGACAGTCAAACTGGGTTCCAAACCTTTGACATGGTGATTGGTTACTGTTAGGATAGAGCTCTAGTCCGTCTGTCGATGTAGGTCATGGGAGGTACCATATAGGTATCTGGGATCCATGGGTACATGTATGTTGTTGTAAGTCATGGGAGGTACTTATTAGTATCTGTGACTCATATGTACATGTTTATTTGTAAAAGTATTGGATATGTGGAATTAATATTTGTTCGTATATTATTTAATGTGATTTAATGGTTGTTGGAAGTGTTGAGTTAGTTTTTTTTTTTGGGAATCACTCATACGGGCTTTTTAGCTTACCGAGTTTGTTGTTTTACAACCCGGTGCATCAATTCATGCTGTAGGGGATAGATCTGCAGGTGATGATCAGCAGGGGTAAGGCGGAGGCATAGAGGCAGGGTTTTAGATGATGTACATTTTATTTTTATATTATGGGAGAATGTATTTAAGCTCATGGTGAGCGTTTTCATTTTTACTTGACTTTCAAGTTTATGTAAACAAGAATAGATGTAATGTTTGACTCAGTTGTTGAGTTTATATTGAAATTTACATTTTCTGCCTTTATGTTTAGTTTTTGGAAGTTGTTGAGCAGGTTTTGGAGTTTTTTTTTTTAGATGTATCATGTCCAAAAATTGAGGTGTGACACTCTGGTCTTATGCGAATGAATGTGAGGGTATGAGATGATCAATTTGGATGCCACAGATCCGGGTGTACAAATCACTTTTGGAAATAGCTAGGTTGGTGCTCGAAGTTGTTCCCCGGCGTCGTCGGATGGGTCAGAGACCGGGATTGATTCTTCGGAGGTCATGGACACGACAATCTATTGTAAAACCAAGTACCCAGATGGTTTGATGACCATGGATGTGTGTGTGAGATGATAAATCTCAGTTTGATAAATGAAATTAAAATAGCCAATTTTCATAGAAAAGAAAAGAGACTAGAGATTGGTCGTGAGTTCAGAAAACTTTTTGTGGCGAGGTTGTGGTTATCCGGCTACAACAAAATCTCAAAAGAACAGAAGAAACGAAAAAAAAATGAATAACCACAATAAAGAAATTTTAACCAACATAGAAGAAAGAGGGGTAAATTAGTCAATTAAGTATTTTTGGCTTTTTGTGCTTGCCACATCAACAAAATTGACAGCTCCGTCACATAAATTGGACATAATTACCTTGTTGATGTCAAAATAAGTGTTTGGGTATTACATTGATACTTTCTAGATTCAAATATCACGTTGGTCTTGACATGATAGTTTAGGGACTGTTGCTGAATTTTCCTCTAATTCTGAAGATGCAGAAGATGATCTGAGCGAAGAAGAGCAAGAAACTGAGCCTCATGATAAAAATAAATTCTAGGGAAGACATATTTCTTGATGATATTTTATTTGTATTGCGTTGCTCCAGAGACTACTTGTGTCAAGACCCATCCCGAATTTCACCCTGAAACCCGAAGTAAGTCTTGCGGGGACCACCTCCAAAGAAAACTTACCGATAAGCTAGGTAAATCTCCCTTGGAAATGGACAACCTTAACCTAGAAAACTAAAGTGTTACTTTCCCAAATAATAAAGAGCATCCTCCAAATCAACTCACAATTATACGAAAGTGAGAATATAATTACAAACTTCGTATATTCTAAAATACAACAAAAGTTTAAGCACACCACCAGAAACATTATACGATAAATCTCAAAAAGTATTCAGAGCTACTATACACTAGAGGAGCAAGAAAATACTGTAGTAGGTTAAATAGGTAACCTACTGGTAAAATGTGGCTGAGAAATGGGTAACTATGCCTCGTCGTCTCCTACTCGTACTAACTCGAACTCTGCAGACTGGGCATTTTTAAAACGAAGAGCCTAGGGGAAAAACATTCGCAATAATTAGAGTGAGTGGACAAAAATAAATAAAGAAAATATTTATTAACATTTATGTTTTCCCAATTTAATTTCCAAGAAAACGAATGCATGTCTTAAACGATAATTCTCTTATCGTTATAAATATCGAGCCTCTACTGCTCAAAACTATATATATCAAAATACAGCCTCTCAGGCTAATATGTATATATATATATATGTATATATTTACACTCGCCCATACTCCCTATATAAATTAATAATAATCTATATAGGGCTACTACCCTCGCGTCTAACGCTCACGTCACGCCTTAATGCGGTGATACAGTACGCCATTAAGGTGCACAGACGAGTGTATAAATATGTGCCCATACCCCTTATATGAATTAAACACTCATATAAGGCTACTACGCTTGCGTCCAACGCTCACGTCACACCATAATGCAGTTATATACTAAGTCATTAAGGTGGACAGACACATATCGCTAGCTAGCATTTTTATACATACTCTCCTTAAAAATATATTATAATTTACCGAAAATCCTATTTTCGGTAACTCACCACAATGAGTAAAATCGTCAAATAAAAATGACGTCAAATGGTCCAACCAAATAAAAAATTGCATGCATATTATTTAAACCAAAAGTCCACTCACAAGTTAGGCCTAAGCCTGAAGTCGGTCTAAAACCTCTTCTGCTCGAGCTTCTTTACGTCCTGATCCAAGAACATAATTAAATCCTCAACTATATACCAACGTTTATATATAAACATAGGCAAAATTAAATGTGGCCTTATCTACTCTCATTCTTGCCTAACTTTGTAAATCTTAAACTTGATACCGTCCAAACTTCACCACAAATACCGGCGGCCTTAAATCCACCTTCTACGGCCGAAACAACAATAATCTAACGGCCGGATTCTATCCAAATTAACTGTCAAAATACCAAACTTCGAAAAATCCCAAACCTATCCAAAATTCCTCCAAAAATTCCAAAACTCACATCATAAACATCCCATTAATATTCCACGTCTAAAACCATAAAAATTCCCAAAACAGCGGCTCCGCCGGCGACCTGCCATAGCTACCAAAATTTTAACAGCATCTTCCTCTCAATCTCCTCTACAACTTTCCTAACTAGCACAAACACCAATTCCAAGCCTAACTATGCCAATCGAACGAAAACACCTAATTTCAAACACCGATTTCTCCTTACCTAGCTCAAGAGGGAGCGAATCCTTTGGAGGGGTTGCTGTACGGGAGGAGGGCTTCCTTTTGAGCCAAGGATCGACAGCTATGGCGGCCGGAGGAGAGAGTTCCGGCGACGAGAAGTTCCGGGCAGTCGGAACTTCCGGGCTCGGCTGCGGCTTCTCGGCGGCGCTAGGGGCTCGGTCACCTACCCAGAAATGAAGAGAAGAGGACGGCGGCCGGAAAGTTTCCAGGTGTAGAGAGAGGAAAATTGGTTGGGAGGAGAGAGAATCGGGAGGGAGGAGAAATGTTTTTGGGCCTTTAACCAAAAACAAGGGCCCGGTCCAACTTAATAAACATAACTCAACTCTAAAATTTAACACCCCAAAATAATACCCCAATAAAACTTACATTTTTAATTGATAACTTTTCCATGCTAACTCCGATTTTAACGCATAATATGTCTACGAACTCGTAATAACATCATCTACGACTTTCATGAGGAAAGTTTTCCCAAATTCCAAACAGAAGCAAAAGTCAACTTTTAGAGTCTTAAATAATAAACGGTTACTTAAAAAGGTAAAAGACCAAAATATTACCAAAGTAAATAACCGTAAAATAACTTAAGAACCGGGGCGTGACAACTTGAACCGTCTTATGGAACCAAATACCTTTTTGCTATATATGACATTGAAGATCTACTGCTTTGTACCCGCTATATACATGTCCTGATAATAATACATATGGTACTGACATTCAGAAGTTGAATGTAAAATATACGAGAGATAGAATGATATAGGGTAAAATATTGTACAGTCGTTGTGGTTTGAAGTCAACATATGTTTAGTCCTTATGGTTTTATTTTAATCTGAATAGTTCTTAAAGTCAAGATTTTTCATCCAAATAGTCCTTATGGCCTTTAACTGAGAAAATTGTCGGAATGACTATTTGGATGAAAAATGATGACTTTAAGGACTATTCAGATTAAAATATAACCATAAAGACTATTTGGATGAAAAATTATGACTTTAAGAACTATTCAGATTAAAATAAAACCACAAGGACTAAACAGATGTCGATTTCAAACCAGAAGGACTAAACAAATTTCAATTCAGTGATATAAGTTCTTATTGTTACTACTAAACAAGAATTGCGTTGATATTTTATTTTCTAAAATTTTGTAACAGTTACAATGTGGGATAAGTTCCTTTTTTTTTTTTGGTTTGGAACCCAGCCTAGTTAGGAGACTCAGTCTCAGGCTCGGATTTTATTTTAATTTAAAACAAAAAAAATTACATAGTTCGAATAAGAAACAATACGAGACGGAAACTAAGAAAAGAGAATGGGGTATTCCCATCTCTTGTACAAACAAAAAAGAAAGCTGGTAGACAAAACATACAAGTAGTGCATATAATTTAGAGCATCAAAGCAACTGTGAACACCAATCTTGGATATCTCCATTCCTCAATAATAATACACCAACATGCAAGGTCAGGACCCACCTCGAATTTCATCCTGAAATCCGAAATAAACCATGCGGGGACCACTTCCAAATGAGATGCTACCGATAATTCGGCATAACCTCCCTTGAAAATGGACAAACCTTTCTGAAAACACCTGCAAACACTTTTAAAAATCCAAATCCAACCTTATACTCTTGGAGCCTTCGTGCTCCCCAAATTGACAACACCACCCAATTTATTTACTAATCTAAAAATAATCTCGCAACCAACATTCATAGGTTCAAAGCATCTCTAATAGTGCAGGAAGAAAACAAAAATAAAAAAAACACAAAGAAGCGGAAGCTATATTATGGACAATGCCTCGACTTCATATACGCATGACCTCAACTATGCTAACCTGCAAACTAGGCATTTAAAACCGAAGGGCCTAAGGGAGAAGCATTTTAAAACGTTAGAGTGAGTGAACAAAAATAAAGTTTTAAAGAAACAAGTAATTATTTAAGTGTTTATGCTTTTCCAAATTAATCTTTTCAGGAAAACTGCGATGCATGCAATAAATAATAAAACTCTTAACACATAAATTGACAATTACTGAAATACGCAACTAGCCCCGCTAGTCTCCAATACTTTATGATATTGAGCCTCTCAGACTCTAGTAAATATGTATGTATTTACACATGTCCATACCCCTAGCTATATGGATTTTTATGGATTTAAGTGTTCATACAGGGCTAGTACGCTTGTAACGCCCCGTACCTTAGTTTACTAGTTTTAAGGTCCTTCAAAGTATAAATAATAACTTAAATCACTTCGTTTTGGTACTTTAGAAGAGCCACTCTAATCAGTGCAACACCTATTTTCCGACCCGACCCCAAACCGAAATCAGCGACAAGCATCGAGTCATATGTTTCTGTATGCAAGCTCCACCTAGAAACGTCGCACGCGTTGTGGACCGCCCTAGCTCCGCCTCTACCGATCCAAAGTAGGTACTCCTCGTCTCCTTTTTGGTCGACGTCTCTATTGTGGACTCGATTAGATCCTAACTCGATCATTTTAACTTTTGGTTGCGTGAGGTTTTTGGAGTCTGCATTTTTGGATTAAGAGAGATGACAGTTTCTTTTTATTGGAGCATATGATGTCATTTTTAATTTGGCAATCTTCTTTATTTTGGAGAGTTACCGAAAATGAGATTTTTGGTGGACATATATATATATATATATATGTATATTTATGAGAAAATTATGTATATAAATGCTAACTACGTATACGTGCCTGTCCGCCATAATGGGGTAGTGATTAGCCACCATTATGGTGTGACGTGAGCGTGAGACGCAAGCGTAGTAGCCATATATGAGTGTTTCAATTCATATAGGGGGTATAGACACGTATATATACACCAGTCTGTCCACCTTAATGGCGCAGCCAATAACCGCATTATGATGTGACGTGAGCGTTAGACGCGAGCGTAGTAGCTCTATAAATTTCTTTGAGACATAGGGGTGGGTTCGGTTTTCACCTAAAACCGGAAACCAAACCGAATAAAAAATCCGGTTCGGTTTGGTATTTTTGGATACCTTGAACCGGAAACCAAACCAAACCAAATCGTGGTTCGGTTTGGTTCGGTTTTTCTTTTTTAAAATAATTTTTCTTAAAATTTGTATGCTTTTAGCTTAGTAAAATTTTTGGCAATGATTATTCAACAAACCAACAAATTTTTAAACCAAATATATACTTTAAAAGTTTAATACTCAATAATTTCGAAAGTATTGAGAATTGACCACACTAGCACACCATGAAACCATAATTTTAAAACTTCTAAGTTCATCTTGAACACAAAATATCTATAGTTTAAAGTCCATCCAAATAAATTCCGAATTTTAAAGTTTAAAAATCATAAATTTGAATAAAGAAGAGAAAAATAAATTAAATATTATAGTTTATCATCTAAAGCTCGCAAGAATAATGTCTTCGATTTTAGAGGTAACATATCACTCTTTATACTTTGCATACACGACACTTAAAACATTTCTATATGTACATAATGTCACATCACGACTCTTAAATTTTTACCTTATTTACTGGCTTGAAATTAATAATAGTTTTATCGTCTTCGTAAATGAGTTTATAGTTTAAAGGTCCTTAGAGGAGTGTTGAGGGACGAATATTTCGGAGAAATTATTCGTAAGAGAAAATTTTGACGACGGTAAAAATGGTAAATTTTACCCAGTAAAAAGGTAAGTTTTATTAGGGTATTATTTTTAGGAGTGTTAATTTTGGAATTGGGTTATATTGGTGGTGTTGGACCAGGTTGGGAAAAAAGGCCCAAACCCCACTCTCTCTTCTTTCTCCTCCCTCCCGACTCTCTCCCCGAGCTCTCTCCCTGTCAGAGCTTTCTGCTGCCCGTCCGTCGCCGTTCGGCCACTGCAGACCGCCGCACTGGTCCCAATCGGTCGGCCTTCAACCCAGCTCTCTTCCTGGACTGGTAGGAGCTGCCCTAGTGCCGCCGTGAGGGAGAAAAACAGCTCGAAAGCTTCGACTTCCGTGAAGGTCCGATCGCCGAAACTCGCTCCTCCGGCCACCATAGCCGGAGCCACTTGGCTCGTTTGAAAGCCCTCCTCCCGTGTAGCAATCCTTCCAAAGGATTCGCTACCTCTTGAGCTTGGTAAGGAGAATCGGTGAGTTGAAGTTCTAGTGTTTGTGCTAGTTAGGGAAGTTGTTGTGCGTGTTGAGAGGAAAGTTGTGCTAAATTTTGGTAGGCATTAGAGGTTGCCTGAGTCGGCCTCCGACCGCTGCTATTAGGGAGATTTTTATGGTTTTAGATGTGTAATATTAAGTGGAGTTTAATGATGTGAATTTCGAAATTTTTGGAGAAATTTTGGATAGGTTTGAAATTTTTCAAAGTTTGGTATTTTGGCCGTTAATTTGGATAGAATCCGGCCATTAGATTATTGTTGTTTTGGCCGTAGAAGGTTGATTTAAGGCCGCCGGTATTTGTGGTGAAGTTTGGACCGTATCGATTTTTAGATTGGCGAAGTTGGACAAGTATGAGAGTAGATAAGGCTCACATTTAATTTTGCCTATTTTGTATAAGCGTTGGTATATAGTTGGGGGATTAATTTATGTGTTTGAAACATGACATAAGGAGGCGAGCTGAAGAGGCCTCAGACCGACATTAGGCTTAGGCCTAATTTGTGAGTGGACTTTTGTTTTAAGTAATATGCATGCTATGGTTCTGAGTTGAACAATTTCTTTTGTTGAGGCATTTGAGGTCATTTTATTTTGTTGGTTTTATTTATTTTAAAGAGTTACCGAAAAGGGATTTTTCGGTAAATTATAAATATTTATATAAGGAGAGTATGTATATAAATGCTAGCTAGCCATGTATTTGTCCACCTTAATAGCGTAGTATATAACCGCATTATGGTGTGACGTGAACATTAGACGCAACCGTAGTAGCCCTATATGAGTGTTTAATTCATATAGGGGGTATGGGCACATATTTATACACCCGTCTGTCCACCTTAATGATGTAGTGTAGCACCGCATTAAGGCGTGACGTGAGCGTTCAACGCGAGCGTAGTAGCCATTTATAAATTATTTTAAATCTATTTAATAATTATATAAGGAGTATGGATGTGTGTAAATACATACATATATTGGTATATATTTTTGAGATAAAAGATTTATCGCGTGGAGCACGCATTCATTTTCTTTGAAATTTAAATTGGGAAAGCATAAATATTGTTATTACTTTATTTATTTATTCTTTTATTTTATCCACTCACTCTAACGTTTTCCGAATGTTTTCCCCTGGGCCACTTCTCCACCACTTTTCACCAGTAGGTTACATGTTAAACATATCAATGTATTTTCTAGCTTCCTTTAGCTTTCTTTAGTAGCTCTGATTACCCTTGGGGTTAGCGTATATTTTAATGATGGTGAGCTAAAATTTATATTATATTATTTGGATATTTATAGGTTGAATTGGAAGTTGGTTGATTCTTTTAGGAGGGTAATTTTTAAATTTTCCGGGTTAAGGTTATTCATTTTCAAGGGAGGTTTACCGAGTTTTTCAGTAAATTTTTCTTAGAGGTGGACCTCGCAAGACTTACTTCGAGTTTCAAGGTGAATTTGGGGTGGGTCTTGACACATAAAACAAAAATAAAAAGTATTAGAAAAGACAAACATATAATTATATAGAACATAAAACCTAAAATCATATTATTCAAATCAAATATTTAATACGAAAATAAAGACAAAAAACGATGTCGTTTTAGAGAGATTCGGTTTTTCTTAATTCGGTTTGTTTTTTTTTCGGTTTGGCTTTTTCTGGTTTCGGTTTGGTTTTCGGCTCGGTTTTTTTCGGTTTTCGGTTTCAAAATTCCACCCCTAATGAGACATAGCCAATAATATAGCTTCCGCTCATTTATAAAATTATGTTTCTTATTCTTCACTATTAAAGTCACTCTGAACCTATGAATGTTGGTTGTGATATTATTTATTTAGATTAGTGAATAATTTAGGAGGTGTTGAAAATTCAGGGAGCACGAAGGCTATAGGAGTATAAGGTTGGAGTGGGATTTTTAGAAGTGTTTGCAGGTATTTTCAGGTTAGGGTTGTCCATTTTCAAGGGAGGTTATACCGCATTTTCGGTAAATTTTCCTTGGAGGTGGACCCTGCAGGATTTACTTCGGGTTTCAGGGTGAAATTCAGGGTGGGTCCTGACAACGCTTACGTCCCACGCTCACGTCATACCATAATGGTGGCGGTTATTCGCTGCACCATTACGGCGGAAAGACAGGTGTATATACGTGCCCATACCGCTTATATGAATTTCTACATTCATATAGGGTTACTACGCTTGCGTCCCACAGTCACATCAGACCACAATGGTGGCGGTTATTCACTGCACCATTATGGCGGAAAAACACGTATGGCTAGCTAACATTTATATACATACTTTCCTCATAAATATATAAATATATATATATATATATATATATCCACCGAAAAATCTCATTTTCGTTAACTCTCCAAATGAAAGAAAATTACCAATTATAAAAGAAGGCAAAATGTATACGACTCCACATTTTCGGTAACTTTCCAAATTGCAAAGTTAACAATTAAAATAAGAATATTTACTTCTGAAAATAACTTCGCGGATATAATTCATGAGAGGAAATCAGTTCCTCAAATTAAGATTCAGTAAAATAAAACCAATCATTAAATATAAAACCATTGCATGCATTTAATTTAAAACAAACGTCCACTCACAGTATTCGGCTTAAGCTTTCCAATGCTCGGAACGCTCCTCGAGCACTGTCTCCACACATCCAAATCCTCGAATCAACCTTACACCTGACGATAAGCTGTAAGACAAATCGGTTAGACCGAACTCTGAAACAACTATTGAATCAACCCCTTTTCCTACTTTGACTAGGTTTCCTGGGTTGACTAGGATTGACCAAGTTTGACCAATTGACTTAGGGTTGATCAACTAACGATGTTTCGACATTTTCCAATTTAACCTTTGACTTAACAATTCGAGTCATTTCACTATACGTCCTACTAACCGTTAGACGCTTGGGCGTCGCTTAATAATTCGTTTTGGTGAACTTCGATTTTGATTAATCAAACTAATGTAACTTCGTTAACTCAAAAGCATACGAACCACATTAATCTGATAAACCACCAAATTACTAAGGGCACCCAAAAGGGTTTTCATAAATGAAAAGTTTCCTAAAATAAAAACTTCCCTAACTTAGTAAGTTTTTCGATTACAACTCGAACTTTCTTATTTAGGAACTACAACTCTAATCGAAAAGGAACTTGAACACTACCTCTACGGTCTCTGCCGGATTCTGCCCTCGCTGGAAAAACTCCACCGGATTCCGGCAACTTGTCGGAATATTCTGTCGGATTTTGGCGACTTACCGGAATCTTGCCATAGTCTCCCTATATCCTCCAATTTCCAAGTTATCGACATACAACAAAAGATCACCACTATTTCAGCCACAAATGATCAACACAGACTTCACAATCCAACACAAAAGCTCCAAAGACTAAGCTTACCTTAAATCGTCTTGAAACAAAAAAAAAACCAGCAGCTCCTCCCTTCTTGGAATCGACATGCAGTCCCTCTACCACGATGCCGCACAACAGAAGCTGCCCCAAAGCTTCCCAACTCTATGTATCGGCTTCGCCAAGGATGTACAACGCTCTTCGGAGCTCGTGGTGGCAACTAGAACACGAAGAACCCAGTTGCCGGAGTTAAGGATTCGAAACCCAGAAAAATATAGAATAGGGGTTTTCAAAATTAGGGTTCGATTCAACGATTTGAAGGCATGAAATTGGAGAAAAAAAGAAGAAGGAGAAGACCCATACCAGTTGGGCTCCACGTCGTTGCCTAAGCTTGTCGGAGTCCGATGAACACAACCGTGTTCTTCGATTCCGATCTCTTCTAATAGTGGATGCACGTGCGATTTGAGGACCGGGTTTTGTAGAGAATGAAGAGAGGAGTGATTTGGTGGTGGTTTCGCAGCATGCGGCGGCCAGGATCGATGACGCGACGCCGGAGATGGCGGAGGCAGGCGGAGAGGGAGAGAGAGGGGGCTGGGCTCGGTTCAACGCCCGAGTTTGGGTTTTTGACCGAGTCAACCTCCTATTTTCCTTTTATACTTGATTCAACGGCCAAGATCAAAATCCTAATTGATCCAACGGCCCAGATTAATTTACAATTTTTCTAATTTCAGAAAAGTTAATTTCTTTTTACTAAACCCTCGATAAATCGTAGAATATAGCTCGAAGTTCCGAGAAATAATCCGTAGACAGCGGTGAACTCGCGTCAACGCGTACTTCAACATCGAGCTGTAAAAAGAAAAATTTGACATTTCGAGAAAAACACGAAAATAAACTTAAACATTGACTCACTAAGTTACCGAGCATGGTTAAACTCTTCAGTAATTAAAAGAAAACCTGGTAAATTGGTAAAATTAGATCCAGGGTGTTACATGCAATGAGATGTGAATGCCCTGATAACCAAGTGCCATCTTCCAACACCATGGCAAAGAAAACATGACCAGCTTCAGAAACAACCTGCCAGATAAAAACAACTGAAAAGACTGCAAACTGCTGTTGAAGACAATAAGAGACCACTACTAAACACCAGACATGAAAAGTCACTGTAAGGTCTGTCATCTAGTTAGCTCGATAATTCGGATACCCAAATGCATCCCTAAAAAGAAAAAGAGATACACTAGGAGGAGAAGAAACATGTCAAAGCAATGAAGAACCCAAACCCAAATTTACAAAAAGAAAGTTTTGAAGGAAACTTTACCACAACACAATTTAAACTAGTTATTGTACCTTTAATCCTACTCCTTCAAGACTAGGCTTTTCTTTGAATGAAGCCTTATTTCTTCTATTTTGTTTGTTTTTGACCCCTTGTTCTTGTTTTTTTTTTTCTCAGATTCATTCTTTTTAATGACGGACGACCTCTTGGTCTTGAACTCTACAAAAACAACATAACGATGCATAATAAAATATTATTCATAGACAAATAAAACTCAATTTCTATTTAAAATAAAAACTAAACTTTGCAAAACTTGGTTGCATAACTTATATCCAAATTCTTCATTAGAACTGATCTCACCACCTTTCTTCTTTTGCTATTTTTTTTTGTTTCTTCCTTACTTCATTAGAACTACCTCGTTTGGTTCGCGGAAGGGAAAGTGGTTCCTTCCTCTTTCCCATGGGAAGAGAAAGAGAAGGAGAGTAAAATTTTACAAGAACTTTCCATTCCGATGTTTAGTAACACCAGGAAAGTCTATTGGAAAGTTGTTAAAGAGTTGAGATTTAATATAATAAAAAATTGTGTTGTGAGTAATAAATACAGGGAAAGAAGAAATGAAAGTTGTTTCTTAGGATTTTGGAAGGAACCACTGTCTGCTATATTTTCTATAATAGTCATATGCCTCATCAATACATTCAAAAATCATCATCTCAACAGCGGGATGGTGCGTTAATTCTTCCACCTCATTTTCTTGATTAATTCTTCCACCTCAGTTGCGTTAATCATCAACTGTAAGTAAGTAAGTTTTGGTAATATATTTTTTCCAATATGTGTCATCATAAAAAAAAAAACTCTTAATTATCTCATAATTTTTTTTATATATATACCTTGACCATTATTTCATAATTATGTTCTACGAATCGTTGGACGATCGTTCAATACCTTGATCACCTGAAAAGTAAAAACAATGACATATATAGTGAATACAACAATCTTAGGTATTGGCACAATCATGGTAACCACGTGATATTTACTTTACTTCTTGTTTGGGTAGTATGTCTAATAAGGTAGCTAGAGATTAACTTTTATCTATATATCTTGAGAGTAACAAGAACAAAAATAATCAAGGAAAGCTTACTGGAATCATGAGAAAGATAAACTCTGGCTATCAATATGAACTTCATATGGGTTAAACAGAAGACATCTCGACCCGAGTTCTAGATTCGGATCTGGACCCCATCGAATTCTAGGGCCTAGGCCCAAACACCAACTGCATCATAACGAAAACCTAGCTCCTCATTTCTCCGCGTCAATTTGCTTCCCAATAGCTTTTCACTTCCAAATGGTCCTAAAAATGTGGAAACTCTTTCAACTTCCCAAGGCGTGTAGGAAACAATTCAGGACTCAGAGGCGTTACGACTCCAACCATTTCCAGAAGAGCCGCATCGCCTGTCCCCGCCCCAGCCCCCAAGTAACCTTCATTCTTCCGCTGCCCTCCACCACGCCAACTGTATCCCATCGTAACAATCGACTCTTTCCGATACGCCGCCTTTTGCCTGCAACTGGCTGGCCTGCATCCTCCAGGCGCCGAAAAAGAATTTTCTTATTCTGAAAAGGTAATCGTGCTATGATGATATGATATTGCCACGTCAGCTGCCATGTAAGGTGGACTCTAGATTGTTCCCAAAAATATGGTTCACCTAGCATTACTCTAGACTATTATATGTACGACGATGATAATAAATATCATCGCTGTAGGTTATACAACTTAAAACAAAAAACATAAATTTTATCGCTATAAAATATAATATTTAGGACGATGAAAGTAAATTTCCTTGCTATAAACTATAAAACTTACAACGAAAATGTAGATTTCCTCGCTACAGATATATACTTAGGTCTTCAAAAGTACATTTCGTCACCATAGCGAATACAAATTTTAATGACAAAAGTAAATTTTCTCGCTATAACCCATATAACCTATATCGACAGTTTTCAGTGACTAATTTGTTCCTCGCTAAAAAGCCTTTTTGTTGCAGTGACACTTACCTACCATCTGCATGACTTTATCTAGTTTTACGTACATACTTATATAAGGCTGTGGCAGATGCACTGAAAGCAAAGCAATTTTCCAGTTAGGAAGTATCAACTATCAAAGTATGCAAGAGCTAGTAATTTGAGGGTGATTCTGGTACAGAGGGAGAAAAACAAATGAGACAATATACTTGCCACAATTGTGGTGAGACACTGAGACTGCTTATATTCAGTATCATTTCCCAAATATTTTGTTTAACTTTCATACAGTAATTTGTTTTTGAAAAATTACAACATCTCATCTCAGATTATTTTTTTTTATTTTTTTAATTTTTTTTGTAAATAATCATGAATTCATTCTGTTAATCAGAAGAACTAATATTAGTTTTATGGTTGTTTTATAACTGTCTTCGATTTTATTTCTCCATGATAGATTCCTTAGAGAGTATCATATGGTGGGTTTCATCCCTTTGGTCGGTGGATTTGCCTTGTCCGGTGTGTTGGGATTGGATTGGCATCAGAATCTCACGACGGCTCGACGGCCACAGCTGCTTGCGGTGCAATTTGAATTGCAACACTAGGTTTTATGAAATGGGTCGGGCCACCTTCTGGGCCTGTGTTTTTTAGTTTATTTTGTAATAGAGATATTAGTCTATTACTATACCTGTGTAGGGTGTAGTAGATTTAGATTTACTTTCTCTTTGTTTCCTTGTATTGTTGGCTCAATTCTTAGGCTCATATTTGGGTTCATCCCTCAATGAATTTATTTCATTACCAAAAAAAAAAAAAAAAGGTGTGACTTTATCATTTGCTGCGTGTTTGTTACATGGGACAAGTGGGGATTGGACTGCTTACATAGTCTAATTGTAAGGACTCACCCCGAATTTCATCCTAAAATTCGGAATACACCCTGCGGGGACCACTTCCAAAGGAAATTCTACCGAAAATTTGGCATAACCTCCCTTGAAAATGGACAACTCTTCCAAAAAACACATGCAAACACTTCTAAAAATTCCAACTTCAACCTTATAAACTCTTGGAGTCTTCGTGCTCCCCAGAATTATATTTACTAATCTAATAATAATCTCATAACCAACAATTCATAGATTCAGAGCAATTCTAATAGTGAAGGGAAAATAAATATATAGATAAGCGGAAGCTATATGATGGATTATGCCTCGACTCTATGTACGTTCGACCTCAACTATGCTAACCTGCAAACTGGGCATTTAAAAACCGAATGGCCCAGGGGAGAAGCATTTGAAAACGTTAGAGTAAGTGGACAAAAATAAAGTTTAAAAGAAACAAGTAATTATAAAAGTCTTTATGCTTTCCCAAATTAATATCATCAGGAAGACTGCACTGCATGCAATAAATAATAAAACTCTTAACTGAGAAATTGGCAAATACTACAATACGCGACTAGCTCCGCTAGTCTCCAATACTTTATAATATTGAGCCTCCCAAGCTCTAGTATATAAGTATGTATTTACACACGTCATACTTCTTGTATGAATTCTTGTGAAAAAAATAGATTTTGATACAGGGCTACAACGCTTGCGTCCCACGCTCAGGTCACACCATAATATGGGGTTTAATCGCTACATCATTATGGCGGAAAAGACAGGTGTATATACGTGCTGAATATCCCCTATATGAATTCCTACATTCATATAGAGCTACGACGCTTGCGTTCCACGCTTATGTCATACCATAATGGCAGCTAATTGTTACACCATTAAGGCAGAAAGGCACATATGGCTAACTAGCATTTATGTACATACTATCCTCATAAATATCCATATATATATATATATATACCCACCGAAAAATCTTATTTTCGGTAACTCTCCAAAATAATGAAAATTGCCAATTATCAGAAAAAAAAAAACAATATATTCCAACAGAAGAATAAACTGATCATCAAAATAATGCATTGCATGCATTTAATTTAAAACAAAAATCCACTCACAGTATTTGACTTAAGCTTCCTAATTTAATGCCCGGAATACTCCTCGAGTGTTGCCCCCAAACAAAACCTTAACTTGGAATCGAAGTCACAATCAATTTCCATGCCTTTAACACATCAACCAATTTACTTCCAAATTCATCACATAGTAATCTGGTCTAGATTCTACAGTTACTATGGACAGTGTTCATATTACCAAAAGTATTTAATGGTCCCCTACGTTCAAGCATGCCCACATGCAATACCAACAATTTTCTTCATTTCCTCTCTACACAACTTCACCCCAAAATTTACTAAGGGCACCCAAAAGGGTTTCCATGAATGGAAAGTTTCCATAAAGGGAAAGTTTCCTAAAATAGAAAGTTTCTTAACTTAATAAGTTTTCTGATTACAAACCGAACATTTCTATTTCCGAAGTGACATAAAACGAAAAGGAAAACATCGATCACTACCTCATCCTCTTCTGCCAAATCTGCCCCTCCCCAGACTCCGGCGACTTGCCAGAAAATGGCCATAGCTTCCCCGTATACTTTGAATCACCAAGTTCTCGACATGCAAACAACCAAACAATTAAAATAAACACCAAACAACCAACTCTGTTCCAAACAACATCAACATAGCAGCTTCAAAATATCAAAGGAGATCGAGTTTACCTTCAATCGATACCAAAACTCTAGCCTAGCAGCTATCCTGGTCAGAACTCAACCTGCAGAACCTCCATACATATCCAACTACTGCCTCTAACGCCAGCTTCCAAAATTCGTCAAACCTAGAATCGATCCGGTCACCAGCAGAGCTCACCCACACCTCCAGGTACCCTATTTCACTTCCAGAAGAGAGGGAGAATACCGGTGAGCCTCGCCGGCATCATCGACCGTAACTCATCGGAAATCCTTGACAAAACTCATAAACAACAGAGGGCTTTTCGAATTAGGGCTTGATTCAAAGGATTAAGGACATGGAATTGAAGAAGAAGAGGAGAGGAACAAAACCCTACCTATCGGTAGCCTCCTCGTCGCCTGAGCTTGCCGGAATCCAACGAACATAGTCGTGTTCGTCCACTTCGATCTCCTCTATAGGTGGATGCGTGTGTGAATTAAAGGCTGGGTTTAGTAGAGAATGAGAAGAGAATGAAATTGGCAATGTTCTAAAAATCCCCGCCTAGAGCCGATTAATCCCCACCTAGGCGCTAGACGGTTCTTTACCGTTTCCGTCTAGAGAGCTAGAAAACCGATTAATTCCCGATTAACGCGTCTAGGCGCTAGTCACCGGCTATCCGCCCGACTAGCGCCTAGCGTTTTTTAGAACATTGGAAATTGGTGGAGGTCTCACAAGCTGGGGTGGCCGGAGACGGCTGCGTCAAGCGGAGAATGCCGGTGACAGAGATGAGGTCGAGAGGAGAGAGAGAGAGAGAGGAGCGGGTCAACGCCTGCAATGGCTTTTGACTGAAGTCAACAATCTCTTCCTTTTTTAAAGGGAAATGGACGGCTGAAATTGATACCCTAATGATCCAACGGCTGAGATTAAAAGTTATATTCTGATTTCAGAAAATTAATTCTAATACTAAACCTTCAATAAATCGTAGAAAATACCTCGAAGCTCTGAAAAATAATCCTAAGACACCGGTGAACTCATGTCGACGCGTACTACGACATCAGGGCCTTAAAAGAAGAATTTTACATTTCAAGGAAAAATTGAAAATGAACTTGAATGTTAACTTACTAAGTTACCGAGCACGGTTAAATTCCTCAGTAACTCGTAAAATACCTAGTAATTAGGTAAAAAATTGGGTACGGGGCGTTACAATCTCCCCCCCCCCCTTATAAAAATTTCTTCCTCGAATTTTCAAACTGGATGAGCCAAGATCAATGATCATTGGTCGACAACATACTACACTTTGTTTTGCTAAGAAACTTAATGGCTCGACTCTGCCATTCACGCATGATGTCGCCACAGTCCCTCGCTCAGCACGAGACTTTGAAACTTCACCGAATTACCTCTAAATAACCACGAATTTATATCATACCATGAACATCCTTTGGAAATAGCTCCACGGTGCCTAAGCCAAAACTTGAATACCTATAGGTATGTTCACACTTTTACATGCAATGAAAGTAGCTAACACACTCGAAGAGCAAAGTTCGATTTTGACGTCGGCTTAAATCTTCTAATTTCATGCAACAAACTCGCAATTACGCTGCTCACGAACTCGAACTCGAAGCCCACTTGTTAGGAAAATAAAGTTCACGCATTCCCACATGCTCATAGAGGTCAAAATTAAGACCCGCTAATTGAACAGATTTAGGGATGTGTACACTGTAGAAACTGCAACAAACACTTCTAATACCGAGATACTTCACGGAGTCAAAGCTCACACAATACCACAAGATAACCCTGCTCCGCCTAAGTGATCAGTTTACCAGCAACAATTTAACCTCAATTCTCGAAATGACATTACGTAGTGATCAATAGCTACGTCACTTAGGTCTCTCCACCAGAACGATAACATTACCAATTTGTGCATACAAACTGGAAATTTTCCGTAATTCAAGTCAATTTCTGACTATGTTATCCCTAATAATCTCTTCACCACAACTTAAGCAATAATCTAAACATGACTATCATGTGAAAACGGATTATTCCTTCTTCTTCTTGCTGTAAACAAAACTGACTAATAATACTTAAGAAAGATAGCATGGTCAATTCATGTTGCCTGACTTAACATTGAAATCAACGGAAAAAGACCATTTTTCTTAAGCATTGGCAGAATCTATATCTCAAACCACACTACTTATTCGAGTTCAACTACAACCCCAAATTCAATAGTTAAAATCACACGGCTCACTCTAGCCGTTCGATGAGAAAGATTCTAAATGCCAGAACCATTGAACTGAACAAACACATTTCTCTTTTATACCTCCAAATATAATTAGTTTGACAACAAAAATTCGATCCGAGAATCATTTATGGTCAAACTCTTGTACACGCTTGGCGCTACGGTTTTGAAGCCCCAAACACTTCTGACCCATGTATCGACAACCATGAAATTACACCTGGGTTAACTACATTGGTCATCAAAAGCGGTGATAACCAGAAACAAGACTTAGCATTTACCACTGCCGCGTTGAGCGTGCAAAGAACACCAAGTTTACTATTGGATGTCAAATTAATTTCCACTCCAAAGCCACTACTTCAATTAGTGGTTCACCAACCGCTGAAAACTGTAAGAGCAAGAAGAAATCAAAACTCACGGCTGACCTCGACTCACACTTGAGAGAGAATCACTTAGAATATGAAAGAAACAAGTTCACTTCGAACTCAAAAGTTCTACATATCTCCAACCTTCATTAGTGACTCAACCGTTCGCAAAACCGAAATCGAATAAAAAAGTTTCAGCCAAAACTACCGACACTCGTCCAACCAACGATGACCTCCCAGGTCATACTTGGATCAGTAGGTGGTCCCACCACGATACGATCCCGAGAAAGACGTCGCTCAACTTATCCGTATATTATAACTCTGAATAAACCTCGACTCGAAATGCTTCTTGAGTCAGCAAGGATAACCCTCTCCCCTAAAGCTACATCATAAATCATACCCACAATGACACACATACCATCTATTCAACATATTCTTGCGACTCCTAAACTACCACATAGAACTTACGGCTTCATGATTCATCGCTTAATTGAACTCTGATTCACTTAGGATCACCACTGGATTATCAATGATCCATTCTACGACATAACAACCAATTCATCATTTACCTCAAAAATTCGACAAACTAACCAGAATTTATAACCTTCAAATTATAGCGCCCGCACTCCACGGTTTCAAGATCTGAGGATGAGCGCAATCCAAAATTGCAGCAGAAATAATTTAGATATTCTCAAACACGTCACAACTAAAACTTTGATCCTATGCCCGAATTTTGCAATAAGGTGAGTGAACGGGTCCTCAGCTTGATGTGTCGTAGTTAGTCACCAATTGCGAACGAAGTGATGTTAGTAAACAAACTTCGATCGCAAATTTGAGGCTTATAACAACTATCTGAAACCACAACGCTTGAAATTACTATGGGCACCCACGCACTCTTGCTCTATGATTCAGTGGGCTTTGCTCCACCGCTGCCACTACCACCAGCTCAACGCAACTGTCTTAAAATACCCATGACAACACGTATTAAATTCACCATTGGTTGTCGTAAAGCTGGGGTGACCACAACCATCCCGCTTTCACTCCACCATTACGTTTCAATTCCATTTACATTTATCGTCTTCTCAAAACACTCAACAAATTTGGAAACCAAACTTCAATACCTAGAATTCCGAAAGAATCCATAATGACCCCACAATTAAAATAATATAACCGATATCTCACTCCACGATTCCAAACTTGCTTGAAACTCAAAAGATTTAGTGACACCATTCAATTCTCTTATTGAGACACCAAAAATAAGTATGTCCCAACGCTACGCACATTGACTATTTTACAACCAACAATCCAAGGAAAAATAGTCCTGGAATTATTATGTTGAACGCGTCAACCAACTTCAGCTAATTCACAATATAGACAAAGTCATCAAAAATATTGATATTCATCAACTACTTTTCCAAAATGCTCCAATTACACTCCTTAATAGGATGATTCAAAGGATAAGAACATATCCTTAATTAGAGCTGTAAGGCTTCTGGTGTAGTGTTGATCGTTTTGCTTTTTTTCCAACTTCAGTCATACACTCTTGCCTGCACCAAACGTGAGACAGGTCTAACGTAGAATAAGGTGAGCTTGAATAGGCTAGGACTCCATTAAAAAATAAGCCCGGATTTTGCAGTCCTGTGTACCAAATTTGCAGATGGGGTTTTGTTTTGCTGACACCTAACATGGGAATTTCCTTTATTATGCCATATTGCCAGTAAAAAAAAATAAAAAAATTATGATGAAGAGCACCCCGAGCTAGGCTGGCTCCAGATTCATTACTTGGGTTAAGAAATATTATAGATATGCTTTTACCTGATCGATAGGAATGCATAACATATTTTATGTGTGCAATTCGTCCTATACCGTACTATGCACAGCACACCTTTCTGACTTATAAATACATGACTCCTCTGCTCTGTTCAACCACTCTCTATTTTCTAGACATAATTATTCGCCCACCATTTACATTACTAGGTAGAGAGCTGCTTCTCTCTCTATCTTATCCTGCAGCTAGCTCTCAGTAGCTATAGATCGACTGACATCCATGGCATCCTCAGACAAGGTCCATGATAAGGTTAAAGCTGCAGGGCTCTTCGAGAGGTTATGGGGGGAGATAGTTAAGCTCAGCTTGATGTTGGAAAAACTAGGGCAAGATGATCCAAGAAGAATTGTTCATTCACTTAAAGTGGCACTCGCTCTTACATTGGTCTCCCTGTTATTTTACTTTGAACCACTCTATGAGGGTTTGGGTCTTGCTGCTATGTGGGCTATTCTGACTGTTGTGGTCGTTTTCGAATTTTCTGTTGGTAAGTTCATACTTCATACACGTAAAAATCACCCATATTAATCTCCATATAAGGAGTTAAGTTAATCTCAAACAACCCGTATTAAATCGTTTGAAAACTTTTCAGGAGCCACCATAGGACGAGGCTTGAATAGAATGATGGCAACTTTAGTTGCTGGTGCTCTTGGCATTGGAGCTCATCGAATTGCGACTCTGTCTGGATATGATGGAGAGCCTATACTTATTGCTCTTTTTGTCTTTGTAGAAGGTACATATATACTTACATATGGATATAGAGATAGTAAATTCTAATTAGGTTATGTACAATGTTCTAAAAAACGCCGCCTAGGCGCTAGGCGTCAGCTTACCGTTCCGATTTCCCACTAATCGTTCAATCTGGGCGCTAGCGTGAAAAACGGCCGCCTAGGCGGGCTGGGCGGCCAGATTTGGTTTTTTTTGTTTTGTACAATGTCCTAATTAGTTCTAATTAGGTTATGTACAATGTTCTAAAAAACGCCGCTCAGGGCCGCCTAGGCGCTAGGCGTTAGCTTACCGTTCCAATTTCCCACTAATCGTTCAATCTGGGCGCCAGCGCAAAAAACGGCCGTCTAGGCGGGTTGGGCGGCGCCGGGGTGTGCTGGGCGGCCAGATTAGTTTTTTTTTGTTTTATTTTTATTTTTATTTTTTTAAATCAAAACACATCAAAGCCTAATTTGTTTATTTCAAATTGTTTTTTTATTTCTAAGAACATAGTAGTTGACCATTTTATTTATTTTTGAAGTATATTTGTTATTTTGGAACATTATAATGCATTTTAAAAATTTATTTTTATATTTTATTTGCTATTAAAAAATAAAAAATATGGAAAATACAAAACCGCCTAGGCGCCTAGCGTTTTTTAGAACATTGGTTATGTATTTGCTTCAATTTTTTAATTTTGTTTCAGGGATCCCTTATGTTTTAAGTCTCTTGGTTTTGAATTTGGTCCAGCCGGAATAGTGACATTCTTCAGATTCATTCCCCAAATGAAGGCAAGATACGACTATGGGCTGCTGATATTCAACGTGACATTCTGCCTGATATCGGTGTCCGGCTATCGCGACGATGAGGTTATACACATGGGATTCGAGAGGGCAAGTACCATCACCATTGGAGGCTGTATTGCAGTTGCCGTTTGTGTTTTCATTCGTCCAGTATGGATTGGGGTGGAGCTTCACAATCAGATTGCTAACAACATGGACAAGCTTGCCAATTTCTTAGAAGGTACCATCTATATATCTAGCTATAAGCAAACAACAATGAATCTAAACCGTGAAATTTTTCCTTTTCAATTATCATGTACATACAGATGCAGATACATGCAATCATCTTTCCTTCATCTTTCATGTTATATATAGTTATATATGTATTTATATGTTCTTGCATTTATATTTAACTTTCCCAAAAAGATTCATGCATGTACCATTTTTAATTGACGTACTAACGAACAAGTTCTTGCACTTAATTACAGGATTTGGAGATGAATACTTTAAATTGTATGAGAATGGGCAGACCAGAGACAAGCCATCTTCTCTTGAGGGATATAAAAGTGTTCTAACTTCAAAAGGCAGTGAAAACACCATGGTAATTAAGAACAAATCTTCAAGCTTTCTTGAGCTAATTATAGCTCGTTTACAATCCGATTTCAATTCAGTTCTTATTATTCTCCAGGCTATTTTGGCAAGATGGGAACCGCGCCACGGGAGATTCAGGTTTCGCCATCCATGGGAACAGTATTTGAAACTTGGAACTGTAACTCGCCAATGTGCATTCAAAATTGAAGCTCTTAACAACCACCTTACCTCTGAAACCCAAGTATGATAAGCAAGCACTTTTTACCAATTTACTTTGTTATTATACATAGTACCATACCATCTACATACGATATGAAATATATATCTTATATATACTATTATTTCCTATAGACACCTCAGGAAGTTAAAGGAATCATACAGGGGCCAAGCGTGGTTATAAGCTCAGAGTGTGGGAAGGCATTGAAGGAGTTAGCAACCTCAATGAGAAATATGACCAAATCATCCTTGGACGAGCCTCACATTGCAAAGTCAAAAGACGCCGCTGAAGAACTCAAAGCTGTTATAAGATCAAGCTTGTGTAATCACCCAGCTGATTCCCTACATATAATACGAGAGGGAGCAGTGGCTTTACTACTCTTTGAAATTATCACATGTACAGAAAGAATAGCCGAGGCTGCGCATAAAATAGCATCCGAAGCACATTTTAAGGACGTAAAGCCTACAGTCACACCGGATGGGACGCAACATGTTATTACGATTGAGGGATGATAATAACGCTTGCAGTTTACCAGAAACTGAGAACACTCTAATCATTTACATGAGTCCAAGAGTGGAATTGTACAGTACGTTGTGGTCTTGTGGATGGAAGAGCATATTTAGCTTTTTTACATTTTGTTTTTCTATCTCTTGATGCATTTAGCATCTTTACTAGGGAGTTCTTGTTTTCTTTTCTCAATGGGGTTTGTCTGCTATACCGAACAGTATAGCATACCTATCACTAAAAGAGGGGATCCGCCGCCCGGGGGTTGGTTTCAAATTTGGCATGTGTTTCCGGCGGGCATGTTATATCAGACGGTACATTTGTACTTGCTGCAAATAAATGTCACCCTTTGTGATCATAATTAATAATTGGTCCTTCACAGATTTAACAAGAGATTGAAAATAGGATGGAGAGAGGAACAAAACTTTTCTAAGTACTTCTCGATCGTCATACAAAAAATCATTACACTGACTGTCTTACTAATAGGTGATATTGAGTTTGGGGTCCAAACCTGAAAGCCCCCGAACCTGTCAGGCGCGCGAAAAAAAGACCCTCGGATCCTTTCCTTCCTCTCCCCTCCCGGCCAAATGCCGCCGGCCCTGCCGTTGCGTTTTGGTCTAGGAGAGGATGTAGTTGCCCCTCTTTTCGTTCCATCCTAGATCTAGCAAGTCTCTACGCCCACCCGATGGCGTTGTTCGTCTGTCTGACAGCCTAGTCCGTCCTCCCGACGGTGTCGTCGTTTGGTTTTTGAGATGGATTCTGTCTACTGCTGTTCCTTGCTTCGGTTTCCCTCTCTCTCATCCGGATATGGTCTCACGCTTTGTGTAATTCACCGAATCTCATCTTACAAGACTCCATGACAGCCTTCACCTCCATACTCAGATCGCATGTCGTCGGCATCGCTATAGTTCTTGATCTCTACAGCTTTGTCGTCTTCTTTCTGGCTGTTGCTGTTCTATGATGGTTGTGCATCTTGTTGTCTTGTTGTGTTTGTTTTGGTTGGGTTCTGTGTTTGACAGATGTAGCTATCTCAGATTGGGATCGGTTTTTGGCCTTCAGCACAAGTTTTCCGAACTGAGGACGCGGCTCTTACGGCGGCGACTTTGGGTGACGGCCATCGTTCCCCTTGCTGTGATGTGTTTGTGTTAGCTAGGATTTGTTCTGATTTTGGGCCTGTCTTTGGGAATTTTTCTTTGCTTTGTTAGGTCTAGATCAGTTTTTATTTTTTTAACTCTCATACTGTGTTCAGAGGTGACAGCCTGAGCTTGGTTGAATGGGTTTAGATTTTATTTTATTTTATTATTATTTTTTTTTTAGCTTTTGTTTGGGGTATAACATTAGGGAAGACCTCCTTTTAGCATGGCCGTGATCGGCTTCCCCTCGTTGTCTTGGTTGTTGGATAGGAGCTTATTTTCAGTTCGTGGTTGGTTTATTGTAATTGAATTTCAGTTCGTGGTTGGTTTCTTGTAATTGAATGATGTCTTGTACCTAAATCTGCTTTAATAAAATGTTAACGTGTCTTCTCCAAAAACAAAAAAAAAAAAACTAATTCCTATTCTTGACCTTACTCCTAAGTCCAAGAGCTACCAAACATGGAGTCCACCTCAGTCCACAGAGTCATTGAGCTAGCTAGGTTCCTTTGTGGCGTTGTTTATGCCATTTCTGCTATTATTCAATTCCAGTTATAAGTCTCATAATTTTGTTGGAGATAATATTATAGGGTTATTGAATGTATACAAATAATTCTGTCAAGTAATAAAGAAATTGAATTTTCTGAGATCCCCAACCTTACCCATGTGTAAGGTCACCAATTAAATATTGAACGTCTAGAATGCTGATGACTTCTTTTCTAAAACATAGCTTACTTCAGAATAAAAGTCATCAGATGTGAATTATCTATTGTTTTTTGCAGTCTTTATGAATAATTTGAATTCTCTTCCAGTCTTGTTTTGTTGTAATGATTCGTAGGATACATATCGATATGTATCAGATGCAATCTCAAATTCACGGTGATATCGATTTTGATATGACCAACATAGATATATATATATATATATATATATATATATATATATATATATATATATATATATATATATATATGACAAATTAAAACTATAAAAGAACGGATTTCATTCTGATCATGCTTGTCTCGTTCTTTTGGCAAGAATCTTCTCATGTTACCGAAAGCATGAATTGGGAGATCAAATATTTTAACGGTAGCGATAAGCTGATTAGCTGAAGCTCTTCGTCATGGTTAATGGTGTTTTTATTTTATTATTATTTTTTTTGCTGTTATTTTTTTTTAAAGAGAAATAAATTACATTAAGAAGGCTCTCGAAGCCTCACGAGGAACCGTATCAATCCAATACATAAACGAATTACAAGAATGCCCAAGATTAGCTATGGCATCGGCAATAAAGTTCGCCTCCTTAAAACCATGTCTAAAAGTAATGGAATTAAAACTAGTAGCTAATATTCTGATGTCTTGCACTAGTTTGATTAATCTTCAAGGCCGTTTAAGACACCCATTCACTGCATCTATCACCAACTTGGAATCTCCTTCAACTTCAACATTGGTGAAGCCTTTCTCCTTTGTTTTGATTAGGCTGTCTCTTAACGCTATAACTTCAACAATTGGGACTAAAGCACTTCCTATGCAACAAGAGGCAGTAGAAACTGGTCTTCTATTGTCATCTTGAATAATAAAGCCACAAACCGCTGAATTACTTGTGACTGGTTCATCAAAGTTAATCTTAACAAAAGAGTTAGGAGGTGCTTGCCACTTGATAGTGGTACAATGGTTTTGAGAATGCACCTCATCAATAAATCTTTTGCTAAGATTATTCTGACCTGAAATCATTGCAGTTGCTGCTAAGGTAGTTGATAGAGGATTATAAACAACTCCTCTAAAAATAGTGTCATTTCTCATTTTCCAGACCTGCCAGCAAGTGGTAATCACTTTTGCAAATAAACCAACATCATAAGGTTGTGAAATATAGAGTTCCTTAAGGACATTAAGGAAACCTTCTTCCCAATCAAGTGGGGAAACAACATTAGAAAGGTTCCAAACATTTTTAGTAAAGTCACAACAACCAAAGAGGTGGTCAGCTGTTTCATTATCTTTGTTACAAAGGGGACAATAGTTATCAGCAATGAAACCAAACATAGATAGCCTATCTCTTGTCTTAAGCCAACCTCTTATCAAGAGCCAACCAAAAAGCTTAATTTTTGGTTGAATCTCTAGTTTCTATAACTTGTTCAACAACTGTATTTGATCATGTTTTTGTACTTGATCGATCATATCGTAACCAAGTAGCAGACTTAATTGAAAATTTACCATTTGAGGAAGGTCCCTAAATAGTAGCATCTTCCTGATTTGGAACAGGTATGCAAATAACTCATCCAAATTTATCATAGAAAGACTGCTTTGAGGCAACAACTTTACCAAGGGATGATCAAAGACCCAATTAAAAGTCCAAAATTTAATATGCCAACAATCTAACGCATACCTCTAAGGATAAGTTCCCTTGTATCAAAGACTCCATTCCAAGTAGTGAGTTCCTTTGCTTCTTTTTTGCCTGAAAAAAGGAAACTTTTGATAAGTATTTTCTTCTAACTCTTTGAGCTCACCAATTATTGTCATCTGTTATAACTTTCTATGCAAGCTTAGCCAAATTGCATTATTGAAAAAGCTTGTTGATCTTATGCCTAGCCCTCCTGTAGACTTTGGTTGACAAACTAGATTCCAAGTTACAGGCAGACATTTCACATCAGAACCCCAGAAAAAATCTCAAGATAATTTATCAATGCTATTAGTCAGTTTTTTAGGGCACTTAAAACATGACATGATATGATATGGCATAGGAGCAAGGTTAGATTTAACAATTATCAATCTACCTGCTCGGGAAATCGTACCTTTCTTCCAACCTGCCAATTTATTTGTGAGTTTAAGTAATAACTCCTTAGCATTAGTGGGATCTTTCTAGAAAATAACATTATGAATACCCAAATATTAATCCGATGGTGGACTTTTGCTGAATGTTAAGAGCATTGACAATATCATTTTTAGTAGCAGAATTTAGCTTCGGAGAGTAGAATAACGAGGATTTATGATAATTGATCTTTTGGCCAGAAGCTTGAGAAAAAAAGTTAAGAACATTTGAAATATTGTTTGCTCCTGTTCTTAGAAGCCTTTGCAAAGATCAAACTGTAAGAATCAATATGGACTTATCACACATTGTCATAATGTGATATGATGATTTAGCATAATATCAATTCTACTTCTACATGGAAACAAATACAAGATCAAATCTAGATTGATAATGATTATGTGTATTAAATCATTATGGTAATAAATCCTATTCCTTGTCTAGAAGAAAGACAATATATCGGTATTGTATCTGGTATCTAATTAGGATACTTGGTGACTAAGATATATCTTAATGTGTTCCTATATAAATAGATGGTTTTGGTCCCTGTTATCACCACCGATTACAAGCGTAAGTTCTGTCCATTTGAGAAGCTTAAGTTGGTGACTAACAGAAGGCCTAGCCTAGTACTTTGGTTTTCAGGTCGATAGCAATGGAAGGATGCGTTGTTCATGCTGATGGTACGTTTGTATTAATCTTAAACACTTGTTTATTCTTGTTAAGCATATGTATTAGGTTGAGAGCTTATTGTAACTGGTCTAACAATTGGTATCAGAGCGACCACGTTCGCTCTCAAATTCAGTTTTGCTTAAACAAGAAATCGATTAAGTTTTATAATAAAAAAAAATAAAAAAAGAAAAAAAAAGGGGTTTTGCTATACGGGTTAACAGGCCTTGCCTGTTAACAAAAATCTTTGGGCCATAATCATATGCAGGTGCGCAGATCCAGGCCCATACCCTGAGTCTAGAAGCAAGAAAAAGAAACAACGATGAGTTCCTTCGTTGGGAGCTTGGTGCGATCAAGAATGGGTAAGGACTAGATTTGTCGCGCTCGAGATGTCTCCATCTCTAAAGGGATTCAAAACCCATCTGCTATGAATCAAGAAAGGCCAAGGGATAGCTGCTGCATAAGGTTTTAAAGTTCAAAGCTTCCGCTGAAAAATTTGCAGCGTTTTGGGGAAAAAGCAAAACCAGGTTTTATCTGAAATTTTCGATTCAAAGCATGTTATATCTATGATATTATATCTATGAATATGTATAAGAACCCTAGAGCACGCCCGGAGTGCACATACGTTAGGATAGCTGGAGGTATCCGGAAGAAATTCAACTTTATATCTGCCTTGTGGTGTTGAATTGGAATATCTGGTTTGTGTATGATGATATACATGATTACATTCTACTGTTTCTGTGATTGAATTGTAATGTATAGTGTGTTTAATCTCCTATACGGATGCAAGAGTTTAATTTTCTTATAAAGGCATGCAAACCTGGTTAGAAAATAAAGGCATAAACTCATATGATTTGTGGTTTTCTGTTGGTATAAGTGAACATAGTGCACAAAGCATTCTTCATTGATATTTGCAGTAGACTTATAGTATGAACAAATTTGTTTTGTGTTATGTGTTTTAAAAGCATGCTATTAAATCTTCTAAAGAAGTAGTTCAGTATGATTTTAGAATGCAAACAGCAATATGCATATTAGATGATCATATATCAGGATACTTGGAAATATCTTCTATCTAAAGATGTGGATTATTTTCCTTAGATAACATATTTTTATCTAATGTGGCTTATTGATAAAGAACTAAGGGATGTTAAGATGCTGCTCAAAGGTGTTTCTTAATATTGTTTAAAGTTATGGACTGATATGTATGCAAGTATATGATGTATTTTCTGTGTGTTTTGTCTTGAATGCTTTTGTTTTGCAATTGTCTGTTAACAAAACCATAAGACACAGAAAACTTAAATCTTCTTTACAAAACTTATGAACTCATAAAATTTTCTTTTGCTCTTTAGGTAGCACCTACATGAACTTCAACAATGTGTTGATGCTCACTGGTTCAAACCATAGGGCCTGGAAAGATTCCGTCATGAACTACATCTGTATGCATGAGAATATAGGGTTTTGTTTCACTGTGGATCAGCTAGATATACCTTCTGTAGATGACAAAAATTCAGTTAAAGCACATTACAATAAGTGGATGAGGTCCAACATGATGGCTAAAAACACCATCAGGACTTCCATGTCTTCAACTATAAGGGGTTGTGTGGAGGAACCAGAGTTGGCTACTGAGTACCTAGAGGCTGTAAGTGCGAGGTTTAAGGAGAGTGAGAAGGCTGAGATAGCTAGGCTGAATAAAGAGTTTCACAACATAAAGTATTCAGGCTCTGGGAGTGTCAGAGAGCATATTATGAAGTTGATCAATATCAACAACAGGCTTAAAGAGATGCTGATGGGAATAAAGGATGAATTGGTAGTGCATCATGCACTGGATTCTCTCCCAACCAGTTTCAGCCATCTCAGAACAAGCTACAATGCTCAGAAAGAAAATTGGAGCCTGGATGAGCTCATGTCTATTTGTGCTGATGAGGAACAAAGGATTAAGGCTGAGAAGGGTGAGACTATGGTGAATTTTGTCGAGAAAGCTAAAAAGAAAAGGAAGCCACAGAACAAACTCAAACCTGTCAAAACCATCACCAAGGCATCAACCTCTACAGACAACAAGCCATTTAAATTCAAATGCTATTTTTGTAAAAAAGTAGGACATATGAAAAAGGATTGCAACGGCTATAAAAACTGGTTGGTGAAAAAGGGTAAGATGATTTCTAATTCAGTATTTTCCTTAGAAATAAATCTTATAAATGTTAACCCTAGTTCTTGGTGGTTAGACTCAGGCTCACCTATTCACATTACAAACTCCTTGCAGGGATTCAGAAGGAGGAGAGTCCCAAGAAGTGATGATGTGAACCTGTGTGTGGGGAATGACATGTGAGTGGCGGTCAAAGCTATTGGAACCCTAAAGCTCAACTTAGGATCAGGAAATTTCTTAGTATTGGACAATGTTTTTTATGTACCTTCCATGAGAAGGAATTTAGTTTCGGTTTCTCTTTTGGTTAAAGCTGGTTGTAGACTTTTGATTGATGATAATGGAATTATTATTTCAAGAAATTCTGAGCAAAATGGTTCTGGTGTGATATTGAATGATTATTTACAGCTTAATTGTTCTATGTCTCAACAAGAAATTTCACTTGTTGAAAAGGAAAACACTAAAAGTACTAACACCATTATAGGTGTTAAAAGAACCAATTCAAATGAAAAGTCTACATACTTATGGCATAGGAGACTTGGCCATATCTCAAAAGAAAGAATGAAACTTCTAGTAAAAAACAATATCCTGACCAACTTAGACTTTTCTGATCTTAATGATTGTATTGAATGCTTTAAGGGAAAACTGACAAAACTAAGGAAAAAGACTGCGGTTAGAAGCCAAAATTTACTTGACCTCATACACACTGACATCTGTGGTCCTTTACAACATCAAACTATCTGTGGGAATGTGTATTTCATCACGTTCATTGATGACTTTTCTAGATACAGCTATGTTTATCTACTCTCAGAAAAATCTCAAGCACTTAAAGTTTTTCAAATATTTAAGGCTGAGGTAGAAAACCAACTGGAAAGGAAAATCAAAACAGTAAGATCAGATAGAAGTGGGGAATATATTGGTAGATACACAGAAGTAGGTCAACAAAAGGGTCCTTTTGCCCTGTTTTTGCAGGAGCATGGGATTAAGGCTCAGTATTCAACACCACATAACCCTCGGCAAAATGGTGTTGCTGAGAGAAAGAATAGAACCCTTTTGAATATGGTCAGGTGTATGATGTGTACAACTGGCCTACCAAAATTTTTATGGGGTGAGGGTTTAAAAACTGCAAATTATATTTGCAACAGAACACCAAGTAAAGCCATTGAGAAAACCTCGTTTGAATTATGGTGTGGTAGAAAACCAAGTCTTCACCATTGTCATGTGTGGGGATGTCATGCAGAAGCTCGGGTTTATAATCCAAACTTAAGCAAACTTGATTCAAGAACAGTAAGCTGCTATTTTATAGGTTATCCAGAAAAATCTAAAGGCTACAAACTATATGCAGCTAAACATTCACCTAGAATTTTTGAAACTAATTAAGTAAAGTTTCTAAATGAAAGGGTACACAATACAAATTTTGAGGATTTATCTTCTGATTTTGAGGAAATTATGACAGATAAAAATTTAGCTGCAGTTTTGCCTTTAGTAGACGAAGAAATAGCAGATGAAGACACCTTAGAATATCAAAATGCACAAGATCAGGAAACTGACCAGGAAATGCATATTGATGATGATGATCAAGTTGACGATGCAGTTATGCATGTTCAACAAATCCCTGTAGAGCCACCCACCTATGAACCTCAAATTAATCAAATCCCTGAGCCTCAACCATACCCTGCACCTAGGAGATCACAGAGAGCAAGAAAACCAAAATATGGAGGGGAAGATAGTGACTATGTCGTTTACCTTCAAGAAGCAGACATTGAGGAGAATTGTGCAAAAGATAATGATCCTAAGACTTTTAATGAAGCCATTGAAGACTCTAAGTCATCAGAATGGCATCAGGCCATGGACGAAGAGATGAAGTCCATGTATAAAAATGGAGTCTGGGAACTAGTTGAACAAAATCCCACTCATAAGCCTATTGGTTGCAAATGGGTTTTCAAAACCAAGAAAGATGCAACTGGGAGAATAGAAAGGCATAAGGCAAGGCTGGTTGCTAAGGGTTTTACACAAAAAGAGGGTGTAAATTACACTGAGACATTTTCTCCAGTCTCAGGTAAAGACTCTTTTAGAATGATTATGGCTTTAGTAGCACATTTTGACATGGAATTGCACCAAATGGATGTGAAGACTGCTTTCCTAAATGGAGAGCTCGATGAAGTGATCTACATGAAGTAGCCACAGGGTTATATTGAAGCAGGGAGTGATCACTTAGTGTGTAAGTTAAAGAAATCAATTTACGGGCTGAAACAGGCTTCTAGGCAGTGGTATAGGAAGTTCGATTCTGTGATTTCTTCTTTTGGATTTACAGAAAATATTGTGGATGAGTGTGTTTACCTTAAAGAAAATATTGTGGATGAGTGTGTTTACCTTAAGACAGTTGGGAGCCAATTTATTTTTCTAGTATTGTATGTGGATGACATACTTTTGGCCAGCAGTGATAAAAAATTGCTAAAAGACACCAAGAGTTTCCTGTCAAGTAATTTTGACATGAAAGATTTAGGAGATGCATCCTATGTACTAGGAATTGAAATTAAAAGGGATAGAGCAAAAAGAGTGTTGGGATTATGCCAACAAAATTACGTTGTCAAAGTTTTGAAAAGATTTGGTATGGAAAATTGCTCGTTAGGAACAACTCCCATGTCTAAGGGTGATAAACTCACAAAGAATAGAAATCCAGTAAGTGACAGTGAAAAGAAGAAGTTGGAAAAACCTTATGCAGAACTCATTGGAAGTCTCATGTATGCTCAAGTTTGTACTAGACCGGATTTGTCTTTTGCAATTGGGATGTTGTCAAGGTTTCAATCAAATCCGAGTCACGAGCACTGGGTAGCTGGAAAGAAAGTATTGAGGTATCTGCAGAGAACCAAAGGTCACATGCTTGTTTACAAGCAAGTAAAAAATCTGGAACTCATTAGATTTTCAGATTCTGACTTTGCAGGAAATTATCCGGGCTCAAGTAAGTCAACTAGTAGATATGTGTATCTATTAGCTGGTGGGGCTATTGCCTGAAAAACCATGAAACAAAAGTTGATTTCCACGTCCACTATGCAAGCAGAATTTATTGCAGTGTATGAAACTATGTATGAAGGACTTTGGATCAGGAACTTTCTAATTGAAACCAAAGTGCTGAGTCACATAGTAGATGATCCACTGGTAATCTACTGTGACAATGAGGCTGCTGTCTACTTCAGTAAGAACAGCAAAAGATCAAATAACTCAAAACACATAGATTTGAAATACCTAAGTGTTAGACAAAGGGTGAAGCATGATGAAGTCATTGTTCTGAATATTGACACTCATTCTCAGCTTGCGGATCCCTTTACTAAACCTCTACCATTAGCTGCATTCAAGCAACACACGGAAAGCATTGGAGTATTACCAAGTTTAAGTAGTTAGGTTCAGTGGGAGCTAAGAGCAAAGTTAAGTCAAAAATTTTGTTTTTGGTTTTGAGTTCTTGTATTTTCTGCAGTTGTGATCTAAGTTCTTGAGTCACAACTTATTTGTAATGACAGTATATAATAAAGTTTTGAGGTATTTTTCAGAATGTTTTGGTATTGCTGCAACTATGTGTTTTGTTCTGAAAATTTATCATTATGGTTACACTTACTATCAGGTGGCTTAAATCATGTTTAGCATGATGACACGGTTCAAGCAGACTACGAGCCATCAGTGTAAAGTGAAATTGCTTGAGTTTCTGGTTTAGGAAACATAAGGTAGGACTAAATATATGTTTTACTTGTTAATACACATTGACATATATTTGCAATACTGAATAATAGACATATGTGGATCACAGAAGGTTATGTTGTGGTACTGAAGCATTGCATTTTGTTAAAGTGTATGTCGTTTCTTACTCTGCATAAGTGACTGTGATCTGACCATGTTGTGAAAGGATTTTTGGTTTATATTTGTATCTACAGTAGGTAGAATAGACTCTGATGTTTTAAAGTGCAAATCATCATGTATAATATGTGTCAGTCCAAGTGGGAGATTGTAAGAATCAATATGGACTTGTCACACATTGTCATAATGTGATATGATGATTTAGCATAATATCAATTCTACTTCTACATGGAAACAAATACAAGATCAAATCTAGATTGATAATGATTATGTGTATTAAATCATTATGGTAATAAATCCTATTCCTTGTCTAGAAGAAAGACAATATATCGGTATTGTATCTGGTATCTAATTAGGATACTTGGTGACTAAGATATCTCTTAATGGAAGGAATCTTAGGGCTATGTGTTCCTATATAAATAGATGGTTTTGGTCCCTGTTATCACCACCGATTACAAGCGTAAGTTCTGTCCATTTGAGAAGCTTAAGTTGGTGACTAACAGAAGGCCTAGCCTAGTACTTTGGTTTTCAGGTCGATAGCAATGGAAGGATGCGTTGTTCATGCTGATGGTACGTTTGTATTAATCTTAAACACTTGTTTATTCTTGTTAAGCATATGTATTAGGTTGAGAGCTTATTGTAACTGGTCTAACACAAACAGTCATCAACAAACATTAAACTAGAGATTCTGAAATTTAAAGGAGAGGACATAAGACCAACATGAGCTTTGTGAATTACTGCTAGAGGATTAAGCTGTCTAATAAATGGTTCAATGGCTAAAATGAAAATATAAGGAGACAGGAGGTCTCCTTGTCTGGTCACCCTAGTTGGTTTAAACCAACCATAAGGATTACCATTTATCAACAAAGAAAAGGAAACTTGAAGAGATGCAATTATAGATCAAATTAATTCAACAACTATAGAAACCAAACTTTCCAAGACAACGAGTAATATAGTCCCAATTTAAGAATTTATAAGCCTTCTCAAGGTGCTTAGAGCAAAAGCTCCCATTTTGCCTTTCTTTTTCTGAAAGTCAGAAAATAATTCATGACCTATCAGGATATTATCTTGAATGGTCCTTCCTGGAGCAAAAGCTCCTTGAAGGTAAAACACAGTGTTGTTAGTGTGTGTGCAATTGGTAACAGGCTCACATTTCTAAGGTATATAAGAAGACATAAGGTGATATCATAACACATTAGTTAGTCAAAGCATTAACCATACAAACCAAAATGTCAAGCTAAGATCAAAAGCATAGATATAGTTGACAAACCAATGAGTCAGAGATTGTGTGGACATTTGCAGATGCCCAATGCTGTTCTAAGCTCTTCAAATATGTCTGTTGACAATGGTTTGGTGAAAATTTCTGCGAGTTGTTTGTCAGTTGGAATAAAACTAAACTCAAGAACATTATGTTCCACTATGTCTCTAATAAAGTGATACCTGAGAGTAATGTATTTGGTCTTGGAATGTTGAACTGAATCCTTTGTGATGTTGATAGCACCAGTGTTACCACACAAAAAATTGAGATTACCTTGAGGAATTCCATAAAATTCCAACATGGGTTTCATCCATAGCATCTGAGTGCAACAACTGCCAGCAGCAACATAGTCTGACTTAGTGGTGGAGAGAGATATGCAGTTTTGTTTCTTGCTACACTAGATTATTGCCAATGAAAAAACAACCACCAGATGTATATTTCTTGTCCTTTAGACTTCCTCCCCAACCAGCATCAAAATAACCTACAATTTCAGCACTGTTATCACAGGTATAGTAAATTCCACAAGTGATTGTTCCTGAGATGTACCTATGATCCTTTTTACTGCTGCAAGATGGGATTCTTTAGGGTTTTCCTGAAATCTTGCACAAACTCCTACACTGAAGGATATGTCTGGTCTACTTGCAGTGAGATATAAGAGACTTCCTATCATATTTCTGTAGAGAGTTTGATCCTCTGATTTTCTTTTTCAGGACCCGCCCTGAATTTCACCCTAAAACCCGAGGCAAGTCCTGCGGGGTCCACCTCCAAGGAAAATTTACCGAAAATTTGGCATAATCTACCTTGAAAATGGACAACCTTTACCTGAAAAATCCAACCTACACTTCTATAACAAAACAAACCAGCCACAACACCTGGAGCCTTCCTGCTCCCCAAGTTCATCACATCTCCCAAAATACATCAAGCCTTAATCAACTAATAACAATCTCAAATGATCATCAGAGCATATCTATAACGAAAGAATAACAATGAATAAAGAATAAGCGGAAGCAGCCTCTGACTATGCCTCGACTCCATGTACGTTCGACCTCAATTAAACTTAGCCTGCAAACTGGGCATTTAAAACCAAAGGGCCAAGGGGAAAGTAATTTAAACACGTTAGAGTGAGTAGACAAAAATAAATTAAATAACTTAACAGAAACATAATTTATGTACTTTCCCATGTTTCAACTTTAAAACTTGGTTGCACGCAACTTTGAACGTTCTTAAAACTTAAATACAAATTCACTTAATAATAGACAAACCAGCCCCGCCGGTTAATTAAAACAGAAATCTCATAATGAGGGATAAACCAGCCCCGCTGGTTAATCCAATACGAACTGAAAAAAATAAAACAAGGGGAAGAGATATCACCATGTAAGAGGAGCCTCCAAGGCTCGGGTCGGTGCCTCCTAGGCTATAATAGCGTCCCACGCTAAGCGCTCAACTCACCTATGGTGAGGACTGCTAATAAAGGCTAGCTAGTAATGAAATATGAGCAACCCTATATTCTGGTGACTAAAAACATACGAAATCACTTAAATCCATAAAGCTTCCCCAACATCATACAAATGGTACGGTTCCCAACCGTACTTGAAAATTATCATAAGAAATTATAATAAACTCAATGACGTGTCTCACACGTCAAAATATTCTCAAATTCATAATTATAAGCGAGATTAATTAACAAGTAAAAATTGTAAATAATTCCTCACTCCGAAAATCCTCGCTAAAAATATTCTCAATGCCAAGATCGATAATCCACCAATAAACGAAAAAGTTATAAAATGAGAATTACCGAAAATCCCATTTTCGGAAATCTTTTATAAATCTCAAAGTCCACCATTTAAAACAATCATAATGAAATCCGGAATTTATAAAAATATCCAAACTCAAATACAAAATTAAGAATCCAAGCTCAAATCCATAAATCTTGACCAACCATTATTCAATTCTAACTCAAATAATTTCCAAGATCATCTCATAAGCCAAAATTATAATATAAGCTCGGAAAATAAAATAATAAATTATAAAATCTTGCATGCATATTTATTTAAAACCAAAATATCCACTCACACATTTAGGCATAAGTCCGACGATATCCGCATTGCCACTTAAGCGAGGTTCCCTTCATATCCTGGCACAATAAATATGCTTAAGACCAAACTTCAATTCCGGAAAATAAATACGTGAGAATAAACATCCAAATCTCTTCCGTTTAACCCACTACTCTTATTAGGGTTAAGCTCACCGGATTCACACCAAACTCCACCACAACCTTAATTCATTAATTCTAACATTCTAGAATAAATACCAAGGAAATCCAACGGCCGGATTTTCACTATAACAACCACCAAAATTCTCAATCTTTGAAAAATCCCAAACCTAACCAAAACTTCTCTAAAAAATTCAAACTTCACATCATTAAACGTCTCTCATTAAAACAAACTCAAAAACATGAAAAACTACCTCTAAGCGGCGGCCGACCAGCCCAATTCCGGCGACCTCCAATGGCTACCAAATTTTGACAAAATCTTCCTCTCAACATTCCAAACAACTTTCATAACTACCACAAAGTCAAATTTCAAGCCTAACTAGGGTAATCGAAGCCAAACATAAAAAAAATCGCAATTTAAAACCCTAGAATTTCAAACCTTCGATTCTTCTTACCTAGCTCGAGTTAGGTCGAATCCTTTTAGGGGTTTGCTGCTGGAAAGGAGAGCTTCAAGACGAGACCGGCAACTCTGATTTTGGTGGCTGGAAAAAGGAGTTCCGGCGAGAACACCTCCGCGGCACAGCCGAGAGTTCCCGGTGATCGTGCTCCTTCACGGCGGCGCGACATGGGTTGCCACCTACGTAGACTTGTGGAGGATGCTCCAAGCTTCAATTTGATACCAAGCTTGCCGCCTATCTTGGCCGGACGGCGGCTACGAATCCAGCGGGTCGAAACGGGCGCGGGAGAGGGGAGAGAGAGTGAAAGTAACTTCTGATTTTTCTACCTTACCCCAACCGGTAAGTTTCCCTTTTTATACCCCCAACCGAAAATAGTAACTTTACATTTTACACCATAATTTTTACATACGAACTCCGATTTTAACGTATAGCGTGTCCACGGATTCGTATTAACGTCCTCTACGACTTCCTTAAAGAAATTTTCCCAAAATAATTTTACTACAAAAAGTCAACTCTAGAATCCTCTAATAGTAACCGGTTACTCAAATCAGTAAAAGGTCAAAGTAACACCAACAGTAAATACCCTCAAATTAACTTAAGAACCGAGATGTGACAATTCTCCCCTCATAAAAATTTTGTTCTCAAAATTTCAAATTATGCAATGGGGTTCAATAAGTGCTAGACTAAATTGTCTCATCAACAATACTCTTCCAACTTTCTTTCACCACATAGCACACCATTTTCATTGGTGGAAACAATTAACCGAATTCTTTTCCACTTACATTGGCATGTCATAACTTATTTGCCAAAATCGAGGCGTGAGCATATGCTTTAACAAATCTAAAACTCAGAGTCAACTAAAATACTCCGTCAACGTTCCACATGGCACCACTCACATAATACACCTTGCTCCTTCACTTATCTTCCACTAATTGAATAGCTTGCCCGATTATAATTACTTATGTTACACAACCCTAAATCACACAGATGACTTTGACTTTCGTCAAGTCAAAATGGTCAATAAACATCATATTTCACAACACCATCTTACTTTTGTCACCAATTAATCGACAAAACTCGATCGTTTGCATCAAAATTGAACCTTCACCACCTATGTGTTTGGTCTCAATCGTTATGCTGCTCGACAAACATCTCCCTTGCCGCTAGATTACGCTAATGCGATCTATGTTACCAAACCCCTACACTGAATATCTCTTGTATCTCAAATCGTATGCATACAACAATGACCTCCCAGGTCCTACACGGATCAAGTGGTCCCACCATAATACGATCACGTATGAATACGCATCACAAGAACGTCATTTAACGTGTCTTGTCACAATTTTACCATTTATGAAAATGAATTGACAAGCCTTAACTAAAAATATTTCCCGAGTCATCGAAAATCTTTTTCCCTAAAGCTATACCACCAGCCAATCATATTATTATTTCCAACAATTCGCCCCGCGAATTAATTACTACTAACCAATAATAACCGTCAAAATCTCATCCCTCGATAATAAATTCAACAGTCGCGACCAACAACAACTTACAAACACAAGAAAAATATCACCCTAAAAAACAATCAACATGCCCGAACCTGGCACCCCCAAATAACTCTGAGTTGACCGAATCAAATGTCAGCACAGCTGATGTTAGCAGTCTATCATTCAACAATAGGTAGTCTTCTCTTACTGCCCCCATATGATGCAAAGTGATTTTCTTTTTTCTATTTGATTGCTAGGTCCGACAAACTTGATCATGCAGGTCCATAATGTCCAAGGAAGATGAGAGCACAATACTGGAGTCCAACGCTCAATTCGCCAAAACTGCTAGATGCCAAGATAATTGCTCCTCATAGAATATCGAATTCTACGAATACGTACTATAACCAGAACGCATATTTTCTCTCTAAGATATGACTGATCAACAATCCTGTGTCGATCCGCACCTTGCAAGGCCCAACTCTACAGCTCGTGTCGAAAATTTACGTATATCATAAACAAGTCGATCTTAGAATGCTCCAACATATTGACAATACTCATCGATCGCCACGCTGCTCCAAAAGTTACCTCAAAGAATTTGGGGTCTAAAAACGCACTCTAACGACAAGTCACACTCTTCATATAAGTGAGACGCCCCGAATCACCTCGGATCATGTGCTAACCCTTCAGCAACGCAAAATTGACAGTGGCATGTTCCATCTCAAGACATTGTGTCAACCACATCATCGCCTGCGAAATGCTCAAGTGGAAGCATGGGAGTGCTCGAATCCGATAGAGGCTCGGCAACCACTTCAAGTCCCGACCTGTCAAAGTCTCCAATAAGAAACTAAAATCGTGGGATAGACTACCTGAAGATCCACATCTCACTTAATCTCTTAGGAATTATCCGTATCGGCTAACAACAATAGCTAAAGCGAAGAACAATTATTTCAAGATTAACAACTCCAACTACACCGCCCTATCCTTGTATCGTCAAACACACACTACTACTCCAAATTTATCCCGACACTCCTCTCCTAACAATTTCACATTTCGATGTAAAGAACATCCTTATGGATAACCACGCCACACCTAACTTCCTGACTTTTTTATTCTAGCGATCAACGTCGCTGGAGATTAGAGTTACCTAGAACTCCCAAAATTCTCAACATGTTTCTTCACTTCTCCCCCTGTAACCGAAATACTCAAAGATAAGAATGAGTTGGTTCAGGGACTAGTGGTACTAACTTCTATACTACCACTAGGCGTCCAAAGCAAATAGCTTTATTTCCATCTGTTGCCGTAAAGTCGGAGCAACCACAACCATCTTGCATCCGTTTTACTATTACATTTCAAAGCCCTTTACACTTACAATCCATCTAAAACACTCAACATAAGTAGGAGGGCGAATCCCACATTACAGAGAACAAACCTACACCGACCAATAACAATTTCCAGAACCCAAACTTGTCAAGACCCACCCCGAATTTCACCCTGAAACCAGAAGTAAGTCCTGCGGGGACCACCTCAAAGGAAAATTTACCGAAGAACTCGGCAAACCTCTCCTGAAAATGGACAACCCTAACCCAGAAAAAAAAAATAGAACACCCTCTTAACCAAAATATCAATCTTCAACTCAACCCAAATAACCGAATAAAATAATACACAATTATTTTTCCGAAAGTATTCAGAGCTACTACAAGAAGTACAACTGAAGCTGATAAAAATCCTAGTAGATTAAACAGATAACCTACTGGCGGAAAGTAGCGGAAAGATGGGTGACTATGCCTCGTCGCTTCCTTCTAGACCCCACCCGAACACTGCAGACTGGACATTTTAAAAAAAACAAAGGAAAAGCCCAAGGGTTTTATATTTAATTACGTCAGAGTGAGTGCACAAAAAAATAAATTTAGAAGAAATGTTTATGCTTCCCCAATTTATTTTCCATAAAAATTATGCTGCTTGCGACAGCTCTAAAAACTGGCAAGGACACGACTAGCTCCGGCTAGTCTCCAACACTTAATCAAATACAGCCTCTCAGGCTAAAATATATATATGTCTGTATTTACACTCGTCAAGATGGTTGTATGATTTCTTTGAAGAAATATAAGGAAAACAGAAATTCATACAAGGCTACTACTCTCGCGTCTAACGCTCACGTCACGCTATAATGGAATTTTACCTCATTACGCGGAAAAGACGGGTGTATTTATATACGTGCATACTCCCTATATGAATCATTATTATATTCATATAGGGCTACTACGATTGCGTCCAACGCTTACGTCACACCATAATGACATTTTACCTCATTATGGCGGAAAAGCACGTATAGCTAGCTATCATTTATTTATATACATATTATTCCCATACTCAACCATATATAACATATATACTCACCGAAATTCTCAATTTCGGTTATTCTCCAACAAAAGTAAAATATTCAACAATAAATCTTTTGCAGGCATAATATTGAAAACAAAGGTTCACTCACAATTTAAGCCTAAGCCTGATGTCGGTCGGAGGTTTCTTCCGCTCGGGCCTCCTCACGTCCTGTTCCAAAAACATAAATAATTCCTTAAATAAAACACTGAGGCTTAAAGAAAATAGGCATAATTAAATATGAGCTTTTCGCGCTCAACCATGCCTATCGCCCTAAATCTTAACTTCACTGCCAACCATAATTCTCCATAAAAATCGACATCCTGAAAAATCACCTTCCACCGTCTTAATCATAAATAATCCAATGGCCTTATTTTAACTTAATAATCCGCCAAAAATAGCAAACTTTAACAATTTCCAGACCTACCCAAAACTCCTTCAAAAATTATAAAACTCATTCCATTAAACTCCTCATAAAATTCCCCACTAAAAACAATTTTTCAGCGGCGGTGCCGGCGGCGGCCAGCTCTAACGACCTCCAATGCCCACCAAAATTTGGCAGCACCTTCCTCTCAACCTCCTCTACAACATTCCTAACTAGCACAAACTCCAATTCTAAGCCTAACCATGTCAATCGAACGAAAACAACAATAAAAGCCCTAGAATTTCATTTACCGATTTTTCCTTACCTAGCTCAAGAGGGAGCGGATCCTTTGGAGGGATTGGAGCACGGGAGGAGGGCTTCCTTTTGAGCCAAAGGGCTCCGGCTATGGCCGCCGGAGGAGGGAGTTCCGGCGAGAAAACCACTCCGGTAGTCGGGGCTTTCGGACGGCTTCTCTCTCACACGGCGGCACTAGGGCGGCTCCCACCGGTCTAGAATGGAAGCTGGGTTGGAGACCGATCGATTGGGACCGGCGCGGCCGGACGGCGGCGAACGGGCGGTCGGAATTTTCTGACAGTGAGGGCTCGGGGAGAGAGAGAGAAACGGGAGGGAGGAGAGAGAAGAGAGAGAAAAACAAAACGGGCTTTGACCAAAAACAAGGGCCCGGTCCAACTTAAACATAACCCAACTCCAAATCTTTAACATCCTAAAAATGATACCCCAATAAAAATTAACTTTTACTAGCTAAAATTTACCATTTTTACCGTCGTCACATTTTCTTCCTTTGAATAATTCTTTCGAAATATTCGTCCCTCAACACACCTCTAGGGACCTTAGAACTATAAACTCAATGACGAAGACGGTAAAATTCTTATTAACACCATGCTAGTAAATAAAGTAAAATTTAAGAGTCGGGGCGTGACAAAACTTCAATGCATAAACCAAACTTTAACAGCCTCATTTAACGCATTTAATAATGTCCACAATTAACTCAAGCAATAGTTTTCCACATTTTATCTCAAAACAAAGCAACACTTACACGTTGACACCCTTATGATATCTCTTATTTTAGAACCATTTTCATCTAGAAACTATCAAATCCTTGATTCACATGTCTTATCAATCACTAGTACCCACTAAAAGGTTCAACTCGCCACTTAAATATAATTCAACAACTCATTAAATAAGGAATACAACACTGCAAACACATGTTACTTCCCATCTCATAACCGAACTCAAAATCTCGCAACCACAATAAAGCACAAATGAAATGTGCAAATCACTTACCTTTCCGTTACTTGGAAAATAACCAAGATACCCTTAGAGGTCGGTGTACGGAGGCATAGTCTTGAAGATGTAGACATTTATGGCACAATACTATCTATAAATAAGACAAGAACAACTACCTCACATACCTAATAAACACCTAGCATCTGATGCATATAATGCTAATGGATTTGCCGCGGTCAGACCATCACTCTATAGACACTAAGTATCACCAAGTATATGAGGTAGTGATAGGAATTGGATAACCCAGGCTCTGATACCAACTGTCAGGACCCACCTCGGATTTCACCCTGAAACCCGAGGCAAGTCCTGCGGGGTCCACCTCCAAGGAAAATTTACAGAAAATTCGGCATAATCTACCTTGAAAATGGACAACCTTTACCTGAAAAATCCAACTTACACTTATATAACCAAACAAACCAGCCACAACACCTGGAGCCTTCCTGCTCCCCAAGTTCATCACATCTCCCAAAATACATCAAGCCTTAATCAACTAATAACAATCTCAAATGATCATCAGAGCATATCTATAACGAAAGAATAACAATGAATACAGAATAAGCGGAAGCAGCCTCTGACTATGCCTCGACTCCATGTACGTTCGACCTCAATTAAACTTAGCCTGCAAACTGGGCATTTAAAACCAAAGGGCCCAGGGGAAAGTAATTTAAACACGTTAGAGTGAGTAGACAAAAATAAATTAAATAACTTAACAAAAACATAATTTATGTACTTTCCCATGTTTCAACTTTAAAACTTGGTTGCACGCAACTTTGAACGTCCTTAAAACATTAAATCCAAATTCACTTAATAATGGACAAACCAGCCCCGCTGGTTAATTAAAACAGAAATCTCATAATGAGGGATAAACCAGCCCCGCTGGTTAATCCAATACATACTAAAAAAAATAAAATAAGGGGAAGAGATATCACCATGTAAGAGGAGCCTCCAAGGCTCGGGTCGGTGCCTCCTAGGCTATAATAGCGTCTCACACTAAGCGCTCGACTCACCTATGGTGAGGACCGCTAATAATTCTAGCTAGCAATATAAAATAATATCCGATCGGTTCCTCCCAGGCTATAGTAGCGTCCCACGCTAAGCGCTCGACTCACCTATGTTGAGGACTGCTAATAAAGGCTAGCTAGTAATGAAATATGAGCAACCCTATATTCTGGTGACTAAAAACATACGAAATCACTTAAATCCATAAAGCTTCCCCAACATCATACAAATGGTACGGTTCCCAACCGTACTTGAAAATTATCATAAGAAATTATAATAAACTCAATGACGTGTCTCACACGTCAAAATATTCTCAAATTCATAATTATAAGCGAGATTAATTAACAAGTAAAAATTGTAAATAATTCCTCACTCCGAAAATCCTCGCTAAAAATATTCTCAATGCCAAGATCGATAATCCACCAATAAACGAGAAAGTTATAAAACGAGAATTACCGAAAATCCTATTTTCGGAAATCTTTTATAAATCTCAAACTCCACCATTTAAAACAATCATAATGAAATGCGGAATTTATAAAAATATCCAAACTCAAATACAAAATTAATAATCCAAGCTCAAATCCATAAATCTTGACCAACCATTATTCAATTCTAACTCAAATAATTTCCAATATCATCTCATAAGCCAAAATTATAATATAAGCTCTGAAAAAAAAAATTATAAAATCTTACATGCATATTTATTTAAAACCAAAATGTCCACTCACATATTTAGGCATAAGCCCGACGATATCCGCATCGCCACTCAAACGAGGTTCCCTTCGTATCCTGGCACAATAAACATGCTTAGGACCAAACTTCAATTCCGGAAAATAAATACGTGAAAATAAACATCCGAATCTCTTCCGTTTAACCCACTACTCTTATTAGGGTTAAGCTCATTGGATTCACATCAAACTCCACCACAACCTTAATTCATTAATTCTAACATTCTAGAGTAAATACCAAGGAAATCCAACGGCCGGATTGTCACTTTAACAACCACCAGAATTCTCAATCTTTGAAAATTCCCAAACCTAACCAAAACTTCTCCAAAAATTCTAAACTTCACATCAATAAACTCCTTTCATTAAAACAAACTCAAAAACATGAAAAACTACCCCTAAACGGCGGTGCCGCCGTCTGCTCCGCCGGCAACGGCGGCCGGCCAGCCCAATTCCGGAGACCTCCAATGACTACCAAATTTTGACATAACCTTCCTCTCAACATTGCAAACAACTTTCATAACTACCACAAAGTTCAATTTCAAGCCTAACTAGGGTAATCGAAGCCAAACATAAAAAAAATCGCAATTTAAAACCCTAGAATTTCAAACCTTCGATTCTCCTTACCTAGCTCGAGTTAGGTCGAATCATTTTAGGGGTTTGCTGCTGGAAGGTAGAGCTTGAAGATGAGACCGGCAACTCCGATTTTGGTGGCAGGAAAAAGGAGTTCCGGCGAGAACACCTCCGCGGCACAGCCGTGACTTCCCGGCGATCGTGCTCCTTCATGGTGGCGTGACATGGGCTGCCACCTACCTAGACTTGTAGAGGATGCTCCAAGGTTCAATTTGACACCAAGCTTCCGCCTATCTTGGCTGGACGGCGGCGGACGGAGGCGACGAATCCGGCAGGTCGAAACGGGCGTAGGAGAGGGGAGAGAGAGAGAAAGTAACTTCTGATTTTTCTACCTTACCTCAACCGGTAAGTTTCCCTTTTTATACCCCCATCCGAAAATAGTAACTTTACATTTTACACCATAACTTTGACATACAAACTCCTATTTTAACGTTTAGCATGACCACGGATTCGTATTAACGTCCTCTACGACTTCCTTAAAAGAAATTTTCCCAAAATAATTTCCCTACAAAAAGTCAACTATAGAATCTTCCAATAGTAACGGGTTACAGAAATCAATAAAAGGTTAAAGTAACACCAACAGTAAATACCCGCAAATTAACTTAAGAACCGGGATGTGACATTCCTTCTTTGTCTTCATCCAACTTTAATGAGGTACTCATTGGATTGACCACAGTCTTCTTGGTCTTAAGTCCAAACTATTTCACCAGTCCTTCTCCATACTTTGTTTGAGAGAGAAACATTCTTGCATCATGTGGCTTAACTTGAACCCCAAGAAAATAAGTTAATTCACCACACATGTTCATCTTAAATTCACTTGTCATAACATGAGTGAACTATTTGACTAGTGAATCTGAGGTTGAGCCAAACACAATGTCATCCATATAAACTTTAGCAATCAAGAATTTATTATTTTCATTTTTAACAAACAAGGTTTTGTCAACCTTACCTCGAACATATTCTTTGCTTACCAAATATGTGGAGAGTCTATAATACCAAGCTCTTGGAGCCTGTTTAAGACCATACAAAGCCTTTTTGAGTCTGTACACATGATAAGGATGATGTGGGTCCTGAAATCCCTTTGGTTGTTCTACATAGACCTCTTCTTCTAAAATGCCATTCAGAAAGGTTGTTTTGACATCCATCTGATGTAGTGTGAACCCCATATGGCATGCTACAGCAAGTAGTAGTCTAATGAATTCCAGCCTTGCTACTGGAGCAAAAGTCTCATCAAAGTTCAAGCCTTCTATATGTGAATACCCTTGTGCCACCAACCTTGCTTTGTTTCTCACAATATTTCCATGCTCATCAGTCTTGTTTCTAAATATCCATTTAGTACCAATGACATTGGCCATAGTTGGTCTAGGCACTAAATCTTATACTTGATTCCTGGTATATTGGTTCAGCTCTTCTTGCATTGCCTTGATCCATTCGTCATGTGTAATAGCTTCCTTCACACTTTTTGGCTCAATTAGTGAAACAAACCCAAAATAGGAGATGATGTTGATTGTTTTTAAATTTTGAGATAAGAAACATACCAGGGCACTATCCTCTCTTACCTGTTGAGAAGCTTGTCTTCTAGTCTTCATTCCTTCTATCACACTTCCAATGATATCAGATGATGAATGGTCTTTTTGCACATGTTTGTAACTTGTCTGAGGATAAATCACTTGTTGAAGATTTGGATCTGCAGATGACATATCTTCATTGTTATTTGTATCTTCAGCTTTTTGAGAAATACCATTTTGGTTCTTTGGTCCTTCCAGCATGACTACCTGTCTTTCAAAATTGTCATCCACAATAACATTTATAGATTCTATAATCAACCTGGTTCGTTTATTGTAGACTCTATAAGCTTTACTATTAAGTGAATATCCCAAAAAGATTCCATGATCACTTCTAGCTTCAAATTCTTCGAAGTATTTTATGTCTCTTAAAATGTAACATGGATAACCAAAGACATGAAAATGACTCACATTGGGTTTCTTACCTTTCCAAAGCTCATATGGAGTTTTGTCACTACCTGGTCTACTTTGTTGATAGTGTAGCATGCAGTGCTTATAGCTTCAACCCAGAAGTTCTGACTCAGTCCTGCTGCATGCAACAACATCACTCTTGCCATATCAAGTAAAACCCGATTTTTCTTTCTACTCTGTTGATAGTGTAGCATGCGGTGTTTATAGCTTCAGCCTAGAAGTTCTGACTCAGTCCTGCTGCGTGCAACATCATACTCTTGCCATATCAAGTAAAACTCGATTTTTCCTTTCCACAATGCCATTATGTTGTGGTGTCCTAGGGGCTGAAAACTCATGAAAATTGTCATTCTCATGACAGAGATTAGCAAATGCAGCATTTTTGAATTCAGTACCATTGTCAGAACTTATTCTAGCAATTTTCAAATCAAAAGACTGTCAACACAATAATATTCAAATGATCTGGTACAAAAACCTCTTTGAGGGAAAAAACACCAGATAAGATTATTCCACTAATCTTCAAATTGAGTTTACAATGATTAGTAGTTCTTAACACCACTACACAAGGAACTAAGCACACTTGCGTTTACACCTTTCAATCAACACACTCAAGATCTGATTCATGTGGTTCTACACAAGAACAACTAAAATCCAATCTACTGATTTACAGTATCAGTTTCAATCTTTGGTTCTTCCTCACAACCTAGAGTTTGGTTCTTCACACAACCACTTCCAAGGCTCTTCACACAACCTGGTCTTGCTTGGCACTCTAACACAACCAGCAGTTCCATTCAGATCAATCTCAGCTTCTTCAAACTTAAGTGCAACATGAATGCAAGTAAGAGAAAAAGACTTTTAGATGAAATTAATGACAACACACAAAGCAGTTTGTAACAAGAGCATGAACACAATTCAACTCATAAACAATGATATCAATGTCTTTTCTCAATGCATACAAAAAGCTTGAATTTCAGACTATGTCTGAGGGTTTTTATAGATAATGAAATTCTCCCCCTCAACTAATGCGTTGGTGGCAAAATCAATTTGAGAATCACCATATCAGTCAATTACCAAGGCCAAATTGATTCTTTCCTTAAACCTGCAATTTAACATCACACATTAGGATCTTTGCATATCAGTCTACTAGAATCAAGTACTCAGAGATCCTAACTGAAATCACTTAATCAAAACAGCTACAGCACATAAGATAAATCAAAACAATCTTCCAAGACAACAGATGTGGAATTTAAAAGTAAATCACATAATGATCTAATTTCCTAAATACACTGTAGAAAGATCAACTTACCATAATGAAGAGATGCTCAAATCTTATTACCTTGTGAGGACCATATCGATGATAATACCTCTGATTATGCAAATCTTCAGTCCTTGTTGATTCTAAGTCGTCATCTTCTTTTCCTAATAAGATTAGGAGATCTTGTGTTGAATAAGAATAGACCATATACCTATATGATAGGAGCATAAAATGCGACATTATTAGTATCTTATTATCCCTTATTTGTGCTTTGTTAAGTCTATTTAGAGTAAGATAGAGTCATAATTTAGTTAAATGAAGCTCTGGTATAGTTTTGGAAAAATGTGCTTAAATTGCTAGAAAAACGACTAAGTATAGAAAATCTGTGAAAAAGTGCCAAGATATGTAGTTTTTGTGATTTTGAGGCTTGCGTCTGACTGACTTATTCTTATCCGAATTCGATGAAATTTTGCAAGTGTATTATTTGGAAGCTAAAGTGTATTATGTCAAAATTTCCGGTCAATTGGAGTTCGGGAGGTCGTTCAAATGAAGGCTCAAAGCCGGCAGTTCGAGAATTTCACTCCAGGGGCTAAAACAGAGTTTCCAGCTACTGTGTCCTAACTTTAAGAGCTTGTGTACGATTAAGTACTTGGAATTAAATTTCGTGCTATATATGGATGGAAAGCTCTACGAGTCTAGTTTCCCCAGAACTTGGAATCACGCCAATTGGATTAACGAGGAGAGAGTTATGCCTGAAGGAATGACCAAAGGTCAGTCTGCCGGAAATCAGGATTCTGCTACTTTGCAATTCCGGTTTGGAGTTCAATGTTTCTACATCAAAGTCACATCAAAACTCATCAAGAGAGGTGTACTAAGCATATTGAAGATTTGAAAAGTCATTTAGGGCCAAAGCTTTGCACGGAATGGAGGAGAAGAAGCAATCCTAGTCCGGCTAGGATTGGAAGATGCATTTCCTGTTTTGGAGATTCCATGTGCAACCATGAAATAAAGCTTGCATCTGCTATCCTAGGCCGATTATGACAAGGATTTGAAGGCAAGAGACGCAACAAAGGAGTTCCTAGAAGATTCAAGAAGTTCAAAGTCTAGTTGGTTTAGGAAAAGCTAATATTGTTGTACTAGGAAAACCAATTCCTCTTGGTTTTAGGTTAAGGCTTGGCTGGCCATTGTAATCACTATATATAGGACCCTCTAGGCACTTAGATAAGGGTCACAACCTAGCAATACACAGAGCGTAAGTCATTGTAATACGAGAGTTTTTGAGTGTTCATCCTATAGACAAGTAGAGAGAGATTTCACCACCGCCGGCCACCTTTCATAATTCCGTCCATCACCATACTTTGGAGCTTTAACTTATAAAGTATGATCCATACATTCTATTCTTCATCTCTGTTTATTTGCTTAGATTTGCATTATTTTGTCTATAAAATATGCATGTTTGATTGCTTGATTCTTTTGTTGTATGAAAGTTGTGAAACCATTTTCAAAATCTATACTTAGGATTTTCATACTCTTAAACTTGTGATAATTTTGTGCATTAGATTAGGCAAAGCATGTTCATGTAGTCATTCTCATAACTTGATTAGTTTCTAGGATTCGAGCAACTCCATCAACACTTGCATGCGGCTAAGGCCTTAGTTGTTGTGTAGGTTTAGATGTCATCAACCAAAGTATTTAGGGCTTAGTTAGGCGCAACGTCGATTAGGTTCCATTGCTTTTAGGGCAGTTATAATTCTAGAAATTTGCATGTTAATAGGATGAGTGACGCCATACCTTGTGTGTGTTTTCGATCAAGACTTTTGTGCATAATTACTTGTTGGTTTTATTTTCGACGCAACGTGTTCTTAAAATCAATTAGTAAAGGCTTAGGATTCGACGCAACGTGTTTTCTAAGTATAATCTAAGAAGTCTTATAACGATTAGATGAACCGCAACGGGCTCTAGTTAGGTCGAAATTAAGTTAGAGTTAGGTTATTTGTTCATTGTTTTGCCGATTCCCTTGTATGATCTTATTGCATGTTTTTGATTGTTTTTGACTTATGCTATGATGTGTATGGTTGTCGATCACATGTAAATATTAGTCTAGGATTTATTTTTCGTGTCTTTAGGATCATAGTAATGTTTTCTAAAAACCCCCAACGTGACAACTTGTAAATATGTATATATGTGTGTGTTTTGTTTTAGCATCATGATTGATCACCCTAATTGATCCCTGGACTGAACGATCCCTACTTATTTTATACTAACGATGATTTTGCAGGTTAATAAATTGTGCGCTTAGTTTAACCCCGGTTACGCGACGCGTCACTATACCGCTGATTACCCCATAGTTTTTAGTTTTTACTTCAATTATATAAAGGATTTTCAAATTTTAAAAAATATAAATAAAAAAGAAAGAAACTCTGCCCACTGAGTCACTTTCACAACAAGTTGAAAACTGAAAATGATAATGAAAATGGTCAAAATAATTATAATTTAACAAAAAAAAAACATATTAAGGCCAAGAAAACAAAATCCATAAATATTGCTCCTATGTAAAAAAAGTGTTCAAAGAGATATAATATCACCTAGGTGTGGGCATGGCCGGGACGAGCCGGGTATTGGCTAATCCCAATCCCGATCCCGATCCCATAAATATTTGACGGTACGGGATGAGATCACCAATTTTGAGACTTGATCCCGAACCCCGATCGGGATAGGGATGGGACCGAGACCGATTCGAGATCTCGGACATAGAACAAGAAAGGAAAACAAGAACTAAAATTTCAGAGCTAACGAGATGTACTTGGTTGGACAAACTAGTTTCTTTGCAAGTATAAAGAGCATGCCTTCGCTAATTTCTTCATTTCCTACTTCTTGAACCCCTTCAATGCCGGCATCATAAACTGCTATCAAGAAAAAATCATAAGCTGCTATCATTAAACATTAATTTACCCTTATTCTTTAAATGAAGAAAAAAGAGAAAATAACATGTACTATTCAAAAAAAAAAAAAAAAAAACTGGTAATCTCCCTTCTCTCTCCTAACTGTCAAGACTCACCCCAAATTTCACCCTGAAACTCGAAGTAAGTCTCGCGGGGTCCATCTCTAAAGAAAATTTACTGAAAAACTCGGCAAACCTCCCTTGAAAATAGACAACCTTAACCCGAAAAATTCAACAATTACCCTCCTATAACGAATCAACCAACCTCTAATTCATCCCACAAATATCCAAATAATATAACAAACTTCAACCTTCGAGAATTCGAAAAAAATATAACATAAGTCTTAGCACACCACCGAAAAAATATATGCTAACTCCAAAGGTAATCAGAGCTACTAAAAACTAGAGGAAGCAAGAAAATACACAGATACGTTAAACAGGTAACCTACTAGTGAAAAGTGGTGGAGAAGTGGGTAATTATGCCTCGCCTCCTACTAGTGCCAACCCGAACTCTGCAGACTGGGCATTTTTAAAACGAATGGCCCAGGGGAAAACATTCGCAAACGTTAGAGTGAGTGGACAAAAATAAAAGAATAAATAAATAAAATAATTAACATGATTTATGCTTTCCCAATTTAATTTCCAAAGAAATTGAATGCATGCCTCAAGCGATAAATCTTTTCTCTCATAAATATCGAGTCTCTTCAGCTCAAAAATATATACCAATATATATATCAAAATATGTATACACGTCCATACTCCCTATATAATTATTTTATAGAGTTAAAATAATTTATATAGAGCTACTACGCTCGCGTCTAACGCTCACGTCACGCCTTAATGAGGTGATACACTATGCCATTAAGGTGGACGGACGGGTGTATAGATATGTGCCCATACCTCCTATACGAATTAAACACTCATATAGGGCTACTACGCTTGCGTCTCATGCTCACGACACACCATAATGCGGTTATATACTACGTCATTAAGGTGGACAGACACATATGGCTAGCTAGCATTTATATACATACTCTCCTCATAAATATATTTATAATTTACCGAAAAATCTCATTTTCAGTAACTCTTCAAAATGAAAAAAAATCGTCAAATGCTCCAACAAAATAAATTACTCAACAATGAACAATTTCATGCATATTATTTAAAACAAAAGTCCACTCACTAATTAGGCCTAAGCCTGATGTCGGTCCGAGACCTCTTCAGCACGAGCCTCCTCACGTCCTGTTTCAAAAACATAAATTAATCCCCAACTATATACCAACGCTTATATAAAAATAGGCAAAATTAAATGTGAGCCTTATCCACGCTCATCCTTGCCTAACTTCGCCATTCTTAAATCGATACGGTCCAAACTTCACCACAAATACCGGTAGCCTTAAACCAACCTTCTACAGCCTAAACAACATTAATCTAACGGCCGGATTCTATCCAAATTAACTGCCAAAATACCAAACTTTGAAAAATCTCAAATCTATCCAAAACTCCTTCAAAAATTCTAAACTTCATACCATTAAACTCCCCTTAATATTACACATCTAAAACCATGAAAATCCACTTCACAGCAGCAGCGCCGCCGTCTACTCCACAGGCAGCAGCGGCCGGCGGCCGACTCCGGCGACCTCCAATGCCTACCAAAATTTAGCATAACCTTCCTCTCAACACACATAACAACTTCCCTAACTAGCACAAACACCAATTCCAAGCCTAGATAGGGTAATCGAACCAAAACAGTGAATTGAGCCTTAGAGTTTCAATCAAAGATTTCTCCTTACCTAGCACGAATCGCACCAAAACCTTTCAAGGGATTGAAGCATGGGAGGAGGGCTTTTAAACGAGCCAAGCGGCTCCGGCTATGGCGGCCGGAGGAGGGAGTTTCGGCGACGGACTTTTCGGGCGTGGTTTCTCTCTCACGGCGGCGTTAGGGAGGCTCCCACCAGTCCAGGGAGAAGGCTGGGTCAAAGGCCGACTGATTGGGACTGGTGCAGCGGTCAACGGTAGCCAGACGAGCGCGGGAGACATCCGGCAGGGAGAGAGAGAGTGAGAGAGTCGGGAGGGAGGAGAGAGAAGAGAGAGAGAGAAATGGTTTGGGCTTCTCTTCCAACCCGGTCCAACACCACCAATTAAAAACCCAACTCCAAAAATTAACACCCAAAACATAATACCCTAATAAAACTTACATTTTTACTAGCTAAAATTTACCATTTTTACCGTCGTCACATTTTTCTATCATCATATTTGGAAATTGAGAATTGCATTGATTTCGAGCCATCTTCCTCTTCTTTCAAGCTGCCAAAGAACTACTTGGTTCGAAAACCCTGGAATTGACGAAGGAGAGGTGGATGGTGGGTTCAACACAGCTAGTGGTGCTTCGTGGAGAATTCTGTGGATTTTTGGTGGAAGAAGGACAAGGAAGAGTCATGATTTTACACTTTTGCTAGAGAGTTTATGTTTTTAATTTTAGGGTGGAATGTATAAATATCCATTATACCCTCTACGAATAATTTCTCCGAAATAATCGTCTCTCAACACCCCTCTAAGGATCTTTGAAATTATAAACTTATTTACGAAGACGGTAAAACTATTATTAATACCAAGCTAGTAAATAAGGTAAATATTTAAGAGTCAGGATGTGACATTCATAGTCTGTAAAAGTAGGCCAACATGTTTGGGACAACTCAATTTGTGACGTAATCATTAAAGTCAATTTTGAATTTTAGACACGACTGATGAAAATTGAAAGTTCAGGAAAGTTCAGGGACTGAACTGATTAAAAAAAAAGATTAGGGACTGAACTGATTTTAACCCTAAAATTTAAGTGAGTAAACTGAATTTCATCTTTGGAAATTCTTGTGTCTGCCATTGTTGATTTTATAATTATCATCTAACATACATTTTATATTATTTATGAATGGACAAATCCAACTTGTTCTGTCATCCTTTAAAGAAACAATATGGGCATGTGTTCTTTTGAACCAAAGAGGTAGATCTGCATTCTCAAGTGATATTGAAAAATAGAAATCCCATCAATAATTTACGTAATGTTGAAAGAAAAATACCTTAAGCGTGTCTTCGTCAAAGTAACTGACAAGAGTAAATTAAGATGTTATTGATCAATGGATGTAATAGTTTAATTAGTCCTATCAGTCATTATGTACGTTGTTATTAGTATTGAATATCGTCATTATGTGTATGTAATTACCGTTGTAATCGACATCTATATATAAAGGATTGTTAATGAAATAAGTAGACCATTCTGATTGTCATTTTACTTTTACACGTAAGTCATTATAAATAACTTCTTTTTTTTTTTCTCAATTCAAGAGAATATATTGCTAGTACTGAAGGTGTTCAACTGGATATAATCAACTGTTTAAGGAAATTATATTTTCGTCATTCTGTTATGTGTCTTGCCCTAATACAAGTAGGATTGGTTAATCTAGTTTCCTTATTAGAATAGATTACAGTTGATAAAACTTCTAGATCCTTCGGGAGACTCTATGTAATGCCTATATATAGGCATTTCTATCAATGAATGAGTAGACCGTTATTCTCGTTATCTTTTCTCCTTCAACACGTTATCAGCACGATGCTCTGACCCCAGCTTGATCATGAAAAACCCTAGAAACCTGAAAGAAAAAAAAAAAAAAAAAACCACTAAACCCAATCGATTTCTGCCCTGGCACCCAGATTTCTTCTCTGGGCACCCATCTTCCTCGACGGCGTCCCCCACCGCTGCCCACTATTGCTGCTCAGCGCCTCCATAGCCCATCTATCCCCAGCGCCGCTCTAGCGCCGCCCTCTACTCCGCTCCACCGGCACTCTCCCTCAGCCCAGCCTCAACTCGGCCCTAGCCCAGTCTTGCCGCAGCGCCGGCAGCCATGCGCGTCGCCCCGGTCATCCCCACACGCCGACGCCTCATAGCTCCGCCTCGTCAGGCAAGCCAAGCTCCAACGTGCCTCACACGCAACCCTGCTCTGATCCAGAAAACCAGATTGGATCCCGCAGCCCTGCTCTGATCCCAACACAGCGCCCCTCCGGGTATTGAACGAGGGGAAAAACGGTAAATTTGCCCCTCCGGGTAATAAGTTTTTACCCCATGAGTAAAATCAGTTTATTTACTGAAGTAATTATTTAATTAGTTTTACTTTTTATATATATGGTGAATATGAGTAACCATATGTTGCATTTTTTTATGAAATTTATCGCATGACTGATCGCAATGGAATTGCACGAGCCATTTTTCTGCACGCACTTGGAAGTACGTATGAAAATTGCAAGGGCAACTTCTCTTAAACGCAGTTTATTTGGTAAACTAGCAAGTAAGCTTTTATAAAAGTTGTTGCTTTTGAATTTTAATTTCATAGTCGAGCTTCGTAGCCTTCTTCTACCCCCACCTTTCTTATAACGTGGGTTGATGTGAGGAATTCGGACCCCTCATATCAAAGTTGAAGTTTGTGACAGTTTGACAAGTCACGGTATTACGACGAAATATTGTCGTGGTTAATAAAGGGACAAATATCGATTTGCGACGGAAATTGTCGCGGTTAACATCGATTAGTAATGAAAATTGTCACAGTTAATATCGATTTGTAACGGAATTTGTCACGGTTCACATCTAATTGAGTTACCATAAACCTTGGTCTTGACCTAATTCAATACTTGGAATTAATTATCGTATCTCGATAATGGTTAATCTTCCATCTTGTTGTTGAAATATTTGACCGAAATATGAACCTTGAATTTGATATGAAAAAAATTGTGACGAATTTCATGTCACGAGTTCTGAAAAGAGGGAGAGGCAACGCCTCGAAACCTATATGTCATAAAAAGATTGGGCCAGCAAATGAAAGAAAAATCTTGTTATTGATGTGGTTCTACATCTGTTCATTAATTGCAAAGAAGCTTGTTATTGATGTGGTTCTACATCTGTTCATTAATTGCAAAGAAGCGATAATATGGTCAATGTACAAGAAATATATGGAGTTCTTGAAACAAGAAACTCACTATATGGAAGAAGATGAGAACATATTCTCACGGTTAAGGATTTTAAAAACAAAAGTTACATTGTAGAAGATATGAAGTACATGACTTCGGTTTAATAGTCTAAGTGACTACAAAATCCGTTTATTTTTCCAAGTTTTGTGAAGGCGTATACCTCACATATTTGACTAAAGTTACTTAGTTGTTATATTTTGAATTAAATTCATGGACAAGATCTCGATACAATTGTTGACATATATATTCGAATTTTGTCTGGCACATATGGTTCGATCTACATAAGCTATATGTTAATGCAATATATCACATTACAACATGACACTACATTGGACTACATTGGACCACCAGTTATTATAAGGTGGCGTTTCAAAAGGCTAAAATATTATAATGTTGCGCAATGCACATCGGTTTTGGATCAAAAGAGGATTTGTAATGTCGAGTGTGGCACAATGCGCACTTATACAATTGCAAAGACATTACAAACAAGAATCGTTTTCTACACTCTTGAGCGGATTCATAATTACAAAAAGAAAATTGCGTTACTCTAAATGTCATCCAAAATTGGATGTTGAAAAATCCTCCTCTTTCTCTACAAGATCCAACAGTGGGTTGTGGGTGCTCACGACCAATTTTGCCAAGTTTTGGCATGTTCTAAGCCTTGTTTCGTCCATCTATGTAATATTACACGTCATGTAATGCACTCTAAAGGATTCTAATACCCTTTTTTTTTTTTTTTTTTTTTTTCAATCTCCATCGAAATTGTTAACATATTTCGGTTTCTATGTCTTGACATAAGACTGTTGTCTCTACATTCTAGTATATGAATGTATTGTAGCGAGATTGAGTGCTTAGCTTATTGCAAGGAATAGACAACTATTCATGGATTTAGTGTTTTATAAATCCGTTGTGACTACAATGATTAGATCATCACAAATTATTAAATAGCGGATTAATACTCAAGTTTCAATGCCTAATGGCGTTATGATTAAAGTCACACATGCTCTTTATGCATAAGGAAGCAATCGAACCGTGCTATGACTTAATGATATTCACGCCAACGTTTATCACCTGTAAACACATTGTGAGAATTGATGAGAATTTCTTATGTATCACTATAATGAATGCGCAACATTCATGAGTCACTAAGATTCGGTTAATTGAATCGGTTATTGTCACCAATGATGAGAATGGAGACATCGACTCATGTAGGCTTTAACATAAATCGTCCGGGATAATTTTGGACGTGTTTTGATGATCCGTATACTATAGAGTAAAGACTCTCACGGACATCTTTTCTTTTGAGCAAAGTAACCATTGAGATCAAAGATCACCAAAATACAACTTGGTGGAGCCATGAGCAATGCTCACGGCCTATAATCCGTGTCATCCTCCTATATAATGGAGGCACTACTCATGATTTCACAAGCACATATGAGGCAAAAGAACCCATTATGCTCTCACATTGGCCATGCTCGTTACTTGTTTTGTAAAGCTTATTCTTTGACAAATATTAAGAGTGACACTCTCCTACGCTAAAGACAATGATATGTAGAGTAGCATAAACAAAATGCTACGTCGTTGTTTACTAAGTAAGTCATTACAATGTATGTGAGTGATTCTATAAGAATGATACATAAGATGTTGGCCTAAATGGCTTCTCATTATTCACGTCAAGGTATAATGATGCTATGGTGATGTTCACAATGGTTTAACTCAAACCATAAAAATTAGATGTTATGGGGAATCTTAACAATGATTGAAAAGTTGAAGAAACCTTGAATTTCCGGTTTTTTCAGCTTGCGGACTAGTCATTGTGAGGACCGGTTCACCAAATTTTAGACCGGCTCTTGAGGTTCTGTTTGCGGCCACGGATTTCTAGTATCCAAGCCTACCGATTTACAAAATTTCATGGCATTTGGAGACGTGGAAGGTGGTGAACCGTTCAACATAATTGTTCACGGATGTCCAGCGACTCCGACGGACGGTTCGGCACGTTTTTATGCCGGTTCCGTCGTTGAGGCTGGCGGTTTTGCAATCCTAACGCCCATTTCTACCTGTTTACAAAATTTGGTAGCGTTTGGAGCTCTGGAAAATAGTGAACCATTAAAGAAAGTGTAAAATAGAGGTCCGGTGATGCCGACGGTCGGTTCAACCGGTTTCTTTTTAACCGGTCTCGGCGGTAAGGCCAACGGTTTTTTGGACTTGTAAGACCAACGACTACGAGTTGTAGCAGGGTCATAGTTTTACTTATTCATCTTTACCCACCATCATTCAAATCTTTATATTACAGTTGTAACGGTATGCATATTTGTTAACGGATTGAGTTAACGTTCTATAATCTATATCATCCACATGTTGAATATATGTGCCAAATTGCGCCTCCACAAGCGCACAATGATGGATTATTTGATGAATATTGTCTTTGAATAAGACATGAGCTTCCGACTATAGTCCGCTTATTAAGGACCTTGATAGGCGATCTCTTTTATGTCACTTTGATGAGCCAGTCTTCCCTTCGTTAGGGGGAGATAAGAACAAGAATGTTCAAGTAGAACGACTTGGAATTGTCGTGGTTTGTCCCTACTGTATCTCATCAAGTTCCCTAAAGTGACGAGATCACATATACATGCTGCAAACATGCCTGCAATGATTGATGTCCGGATAAGGACATGTTGATCTCCGGATAAGAGGACATGTTGATGTCCAGATAAGAGGACATGTTAATGTCCAGATAAGAGGACATGTCGTCACCCATAGATGGTGGTATGGTGACACCACAAATGTGGTAGATGGTGTTGCTAGGCCGTGGCTCCCATGGTTTAGGGGGAGGCCACTTCTTGGTTCGATACATACTCGCCAAGGAAGAATGCGAGTTTGGCACAACTTGATCATTTGATCAATGATATTTATTCGTATGTTATTTCTGGATTATGGTCATCATTGGGGGACGCCTCAATGTCAATACCAATCCATATAGAGATCTCTACACTTAGAAATTACACCGGTGTATATGATGACGTGGTTTAATGATTTTGATATCGAACCATACTTCGTTAAGAAAATACCAACGTTGTAGATTGGCCTAAATGGAAAGATGCGATCCAGTTTAAAGTTTAAACAAAGAGATAGTGTTTTGGTTAGGTGACGCCGACACCCCAAGTGTAAACTCTATCAGTTATGTTTTTGTTAGAAAGCGTAGTGAGAAAAAGAGTTTAGACTCACCTTCTGGCGCAAGGTCTCTCACAAACGCCCTGGAATCGACTACGATGAGATATACTCTCGTAATGGATGTCATTGTACTCCACTACCTTGTCAGTTAGGTAGTTTCTGAAAAACTGAACAAGCAGTTTGTGGTCACAACTTATCTCTGTTGGGAACTAAGAGATGGACATAAAGATCTTGAATAGATCGGTTTTCACCCAAATCAAGTGGCTCCTGACCACGGAGCGCGTTTGCAAGGTATTTGCTTAGTATCTACTTGATGGGGAAGGGATATGAAGAATTATGCCTATTTGAGTGTAAATTCTGGATGAATCGTGATGAACTCTTGTTAAACTAAGAGATGCCACTGATCCAAAATTAAGAATGAAAGGATCTTGGGAACACTTGGTCTTGAAAGTGAGGACCGTTATTGATGATGCTTATTCATCTGTCGGCTTAAGACAATCTAAAAGACGATAAAGTTATGGCCTATATGTATCCCTTGATCGGTCGAAGTCTTGAGAAGACTCATTTCGTACACATGACGAAGAAGTCTTAGGAGAAATTCTCCATCTAAGTACGGTAGCGCATTCATGTACTTGTTACAATATGCTCAACTCGACATCTCATTCACTATAAACTTGTAAGGCCAAGTTCTCCTTAGTCTTTCAACTCTCTTCCTAGCGGTCGAGCATCTTCGCTCCCTCTTAGATGAGTGTGAAGGAACATCAAGGTAATGGCCGGATGCACCTATGCAACGCCAATGTAATGGCAGTGATTCTTTCTATGAAAGGTTCAGGCTTATTCATCCCTACAGAAAGACATATCAAATGTGAAATCAGAATCTGCCCAGTTTCGTAGGTCAACTTCCACATGACCTACATGATAGCCCACTCTTTGGAAAATGGTGAAATTGGTACCATTGGAAAGGTCTATGTGTCTACTTTCCAGGGACACCAACCATTTGATCACACCTATCATATTGAGTGAGTTATGGTTATTTGTGTAAAGTAGGACGGATCTCTCCGAGAATCTGCTTTGGCAGAACAGTCAACTTCGACAGAGCTTTGTGATTAGCTCAAGATGAATTAGGTTATGGACCTTATTTGGTTGGAAAGCTACGTGTGTCTAGTTTCCAGAACTTTGTACGGTTCGTCTATACCTATTGTATCAAAGAAGTTATGACTGTTTAAGTACATGAAGGTCATGCCACGCCTGAATCTGATTTTCAACGCGAACTTATGTTTTGAGTTGTTCGGCAACCTTCTCCTTCAAGATCAAAGTAATGCTAAGTATAGCAAGTCTGATCTAAGGATGTTGTGGCTGGATTTAATGACTAAATCGTTGCCCAAGTCTACTTTTGAAGTATGTGAAGTGCATTCGCTTGCGCCATTTATCTGTACTCCGAGATTGAGTTACCAATCAGGGGGAGTCGTTGTGTAGACATCAGGAGGAATTTACATGCATCACATGTTATCTTCAATTGTAGTTGGTGCATTGTGCTCGTTTTCCTTTCGTCCAAGTCTTTTGTTTTACCCACGAGGTTTTTGTTTTACTTGGCAAGGTTTTTACCGAGGCAACACCATAAGCACCATATCGTATTAGGGACGCAACACAAGGGGGGGGTGTTTAATGAAATTATATTTCTGTCCTTCTGTTATGTGTCTTGCCCTAATACACGTAGGATTGGTTAATCCAGTTTCTTTATTAGAATAGATTACAGTTGATAGAACTTCTAGATCCTTCGGGAGACTCTATGTAATGCCTATAAATAAGCCTTTCTATCAATGAATGGGTAGACCGTTATTCTCGTTATCTTTTCTTCTTCAACATCAACTAATTTTTTGATTTGATTTATTGTTGAGATGAGTTTGGGAACTGGGCTTGATCAAATTAGATCGTATGGAGATAAGAGAGATTAACTTAGAAGTAAAGTATGAACTTTAATGACAACAATATGGTAAGAGGTCCAAGTGTCAAAACAATAAATATAAATAGAAGCTCCCTAGACGGATTACCGTATACATCTCATCGAAAAAAAAAAACGAAAAAAAAAAAGAAATATGTATACACATGCATGTGTAACCTCCCAAAAAAAAAATACTAACAAGTGCATAACGACATTGGAATACAGATGCATGACACAACCACTAATTAAAAAGTCACCATCGATCATAATAGGCAATTGTTGTTTATTTTTGTTGAGATATAAATCCCACATCGGGAAAATGAGATCTTATTTGTGGATTTATAAGGGTTTAGGCCACTCTACCCATTGTCAATTGGTTTTGGATGTGAACCCTAGACTATTTTTTCATGGTATCAGAGAGGGTTACCCACGTCCACGTGTGAAGCCCAAATGGCCACATGAACTCCACGTCACCCCAAATGTTGTCCACGTGTTAGGCTTAAAAATTCGCCACACGTGCAGGGGCGTGTTGAGATATAAATCCCACATGGGGACTACTTTATCAATCTTTCTATCTAGGTCTGCACCGTACTTGATAAAAGGACAATGTGAATCAAAGTTGTAACTATCGCATTGACCCAAGGTTGGATTTGGTGCTGTGAATCACCAGCAAAAACTCAAAAAGAGACAAGAAATTCCATTTAGTTTGCAGTACTGTAAAGGAGTATGTGACATCTGGTTTGGTTGGTACTCGTCCCTATACAAACAAACCAACCCATGACTCATGAGACGTGTTTCCTTCAAGATCGATGCTAGCTACTTTATTTGAAAACCCTTCTCAAATATCCCCCACTCATTTATTTTCATATTCATAGAATAACGTATACGCGTAGTATTGTCCTTTAACCTAGCTCTCCATCTCTTTCCATGCAGCTTCTCCATCTCTCCAGTGCTCTATAAAAGAGTACAGCTACTTCCATAAACTTTTATCGGTCTATCTCAACACTGTAATGGCATCTCAAGTAGCAGGAGTTAAAAATACCAACGAGGGTGAAAATGTTCAAAAAGATCATGGGTTTTTGGGGAGCAGGATGAAGAACAAGGTTGTTCAGTTTCCTATGAAGTTAAAGAAGCTAGGGCAAGATGATCCGAGAAGGATTGTTCATTCTCTCAAAGTAGGACTAGCAGTTTTGTTGGTGTCATTGCTATATTACTGTGATCCTCTCTATGATGGCCTTGGTGCCTCAGCTATGTGGGCTGTTTTAACTGTTGTTGTTGTCTTCGAATTTTCCGTAGGTACGTATGTTTTATTTTCTACTACACAATTCGAATTACTGATCGAAGCAGTTTGTCTTAATGATTTTGTTTTATGATACAGGAGCAACACTCGGAAGAGGTTTGAACAGGATTTTGGCAACATTTCTCGCAGGTTCTCTAGGATTTGGTATTCACCATTTGGCAAATCTATCAGGAGAAAAAGGTCATCCGATACTGGTTAGCCTTTTTGTCTTTCTACTAGGTAAATACACTTCACTAAAGAACAATATTCTGATCGATCATCATCTCCAACTTTGTATGTTGTCTTCAACCTGTTGATTTTGTCATTTTGCAGCTGCATCAGTGACATTTCTCCGCTTCTTTCCCCGGATCAAGGCAAGATATGATTATGGACTCCTGATTTTTATCTTGACATTTTGTATGATATCCGTATCCGGATACAGAGATGAAGAGATATTAGAAATGGCACACAAGAGGGCTTCCACAATCCTTATAGGTGCCTTTACAGCTGTGTCTGTGTGTGTTTTCATTTGCCCGGTGTGGGCTGGTGATGATCTGCACAACTCGGTTGCTACCAACATCGAAAAGCTTGGGAGCTTCTTAGAAGGTAAATTTATTATGAGATATGAATATACACATAGCTACGCCGCAATATGAAAATGACTAGAGAAAAGCTTACAATCTTTGCAATATATGAAACTTACAGGGTTTGGGAATGAATGCTTCAAAAAATCTTTCAAGGGAGGAGAGTCTAACAAGGCACTTTTAAAAGGATATTGCAGTGTTCTAAACTCGAAACAGAGTGAAGAAAGTCAGGTGAGTCTTAATTACCACATGTATGATGCCACAAAAATCAGAAATACTGGTACAATGGTTTCCTTCTAATCGAAGAACCTAAAATCACAGACAAATATTAAAACTGTTAGTTACAAATAAATAGTTAATACTAAACCTCATGTTTAATTTGCAGGTTAATTTTGCTAGGTGGGAGCCTAGGCACGGTCGGTTTAGGTTCCGTCATCCTTGGAAACACTATCTAAAGATCGGAAGCCTTACCCGACAATGTGCTTACCGGATTGATACTCTTAATGGCTACATCAACTCCGAAATCCAGGTATGCAAGTACAACAGAAAGTACTGTATTTTGATTATAACAAATTCAGTTTAGTTCATTGTTTCAAACAAATGATACCGCTAAATACTTTTGTTGTAACATAACAATACTTTCGATCTTCTTACAGACACCGCTAAACATCCAAAGCCGCAAAGTTCAAGAGTTGTGCATGAAGATGAGCACAGAGTCGAGCGAGGCATTGAAAGAACTGGCATTGGCCATGAAAGCAATGACTCGACCAACATCTGCCTCTGCACACATAATAAAATCAAGAACTGCAGCTACTACCCTGAAATCCTTTCTCAAGTCTCCAGGCTTGGGTGAAGATATTCTTTTGCTAGACATCATACCAGCTGTGACTGTAGCTTCACTGTTAACTGATGTAGTGGCCTATGTTGAACAAATTGAAAAATCCATACAAGAATTAGCCTCTCTTTCACATGTACAGTTCAAGAGTGCAGAACCAAAAACGGAGCAAGAGCAGACAAAGTTACACCATCATGGCATGGCGCACCCTTGTGCTGAAACCGAAGGATCACATCATGTTATCACAATTGTTCAACCATCGCTGAAGGAAATATATAGAAAACAAACAAGCCCCTTTTAGGCTAGCGTAGACGGAAATGGGAAGAGATGAGATGCTTACAAATAGGTCATGTTATGTGCAACAGGCAAACACAAACAAAACTACTTCCATGTGTTAATGTCTCAAGAGTTCATATCGATGCCTACGAATAGATCACGTTTTATCCAGTATACAGACAAAACAAAACGTGAGTTTATGTCCCTGTTAGAATCCCAAAGGTTGAGAAGACTGGGTGTGGTGTAGAATCACCTAAGTTGATTGAGAAGATGCAATGCTGTTGAGAGACTTTCAATTTCTTTTTGTTTGCCTTAAATGAAATTCGTCTGTATGGTATGTAAACTTTCCGTCCTTATAAGTTTTGGTATACCAACTTTCTTAAACATCAGAATGGTATGTCATGTTTCACCCCTGACTGAAGATTGATACTTTTGACCGTCAGCTTCGTTACAGCAGTTGCTAGATGCCAATTTTTCATGGGTATTTTGGTCTCTCCAATCATCCCGCCCCAATTCCCTAATATTTTCCTTGCATGACCAATTCGTCGAAAGCATGCATATGATGAAGTTATGACAGTCACCAACCAATAGAGCTGTCAATTCCGACACGACTCGAAACCTGCATGAAATAAAGCGGGTAGAACCCGCACGATTAAAAAGCGGGTCAACGGCAGGTCAACCCGTCATGACCCATTTAATAAACGGGTCAACCCGCCAACACGAAATGAACCCAAATAACACGTTTATTAGATGGGTTGGGTTATATAATATATAACCCGCGTACACGACCCATTTAAAAAGTAATATTACATGTGTATAAGGGTCAAGTACGTCTTTCTTCACTTTACCCTAGGGTTACCAAAACACTATAAATTCTCTTGTTTCAGTCTTGTATCAATACACAAACCCTAAGGTTCACGGCTCATTAGCTCTCTGTGTTCGCGGCTCATCAACTCTTTGCAATGGTATTTTGATCACGTCAATGACAATTTTATATATGAGAATTATTTGAGTGATTCTTAGTTTTGCTTGATCAACTCTTGCGATGAGAGACATAGTTGTTATCAATTTAGTGTCTCCCACTCCATCTTTATTCTCTTGTTTTGTTTCACTTGATGCTTATTGTTTATTATAAATCTCAATTGAGTTTGCATATAGTCCACGTGCTAGTGTGAACCAATTTTTTACCAAATTCTCATGAACTTCTTATGGTTATTGTTTGATATCATTATTTATATAAACTACATGAAATCTATACATTTGTTATATATTCAGCCTTACTCACAATTAAGAGAAAACGTTGTTCTGCCTATAGCTTTTTAGTTACTAATATATTGTATTATGTATGATAGATGGATGTTATTCATGACAATACTCAAGACGCTCAATGTGATATTGCCGAGACCAATGAGAATGTGATGCAAGATTGCCAAGAAACAAATACTACATCTCCAAAGTGTGGTAAGAGGCGAAGAAAACTCACCTCAAATGTATGGTCTAAATTTGAAGTTCTTCCATTGGGTCCGGATAAGAAGCAAAGGGCTAAGTGCCTAAGATGCGGTGTTACCTACTTATGCTCTAGCAGATATGGTACAGGGTATCTGAAACGTCATATAGCATCTTGTGTGAAACAAAAAATTCTAGACCTAGGACAGTTAGTTGTATCACATAATGATGATGGCTCTCTGATCACAAGGTCTGCTAGATTTGATCATGACAAATTTCGTGAACTATTGGTGACAGCTATTGTTATGCATGATTTGCCTTTTCAGTTCGTTGAGTATGCTGGGATTAGAAATCTATTTACTTATATATGTGCTGATATCAAGTTGATATCTAGAAACACTGCTAAAGAAGATGTTATGAGTAGGCATGCTAGAGAAACGAAGAAGCTTAAGAAGACTTTAATTTCTATTCCTAGCAGAATTTGCTTGACTTTTGATTTGTGGACTTCAATTGCAACTGATGGTTATCTTGCTTTGACTGCTCATTTTGTTGATTATGATTGGAAACTACAAAAGTGAGTACTGAACTTTAGTTTTATGTCTCCTCCACATACTGGTGTGGCTCTCTCTGACAAAATCTATAAGCTATTAGTAGATTGGGGTATTGAAAGAAAATTGTTTTCTATGACTTTAGACAATGCATCTGCCAATGATTGTTTTGTTGAGTTACTAAAGGGATAGCTTAGACTGAGGGATGTGCTTCTAATGGATGGTGAGTTTTTTCATGTTCGTTGTTGTGCTCACATTCTTAATCTGATTGTGCAAGAGGGGTTGAAAGAAATTGATGGTTCTATTGTGAAAATCAGGGAGAGCATCAAGTATGTTAGGGGTTCACAAGGAAGAAAACAAAAATTCTTAGATTGTGTTGCACAAGTTTCCTTAGAATGTAGAAAGGGCTTACGTTAAGATGTACCAACCAGATGGAATAGTGCAATTTATTATCAACATGCATTTCTTCATATCCAGTTAAGTGACTCTAGCTACAAGCATCCACTTACTCATGATGAGTGGAAAAGATATGCAAGTTTCTGAAGGTGTTCTATGACGGTACTTGCTTGTTTTTTGGGATTCATTATCCCACGTCCAATTTGTACTTCCTTCAAGTCTTTATGATTGAAGATACTTTGAGAAAGGCCAAGGATGATCATGATATGTTTATAAGTAGTATGGCATCCCAAATGATCACCAAATTTGAAAAGTATTGGTCTGAGTATAGCTTGATTCTTGCATTTGCTGTAATATTTGATCCTCGATACAAGTTGCAGTTTGTGGAGTTTTCATATAAACAGCTATATGGCAATGATTCTATTCAAATGAAAAGGGTACGTGACAAGTTGTTTTCTCTTTTCGATATTTACATGAAAGTTCATTCTACGTCAATGAATTCTGCCTCTACAACATCAAGAAATCAAGATACTAGTCCTCCTCTTGCTGCTGATGCAATGATTTCTGAAGAATGCATAGATATTATGAAGGTAAATAAAATTTGTTTTTCTCTTTATATTATGGTATCTGTTTTTACGAATTTATTTAAAATAGTAAATAATCTCCTAAAATTCTAAAACTTTGTGTGTTTGACGCACTATGTAACTATTATGTTCTTATATATTTTCATTACTTTCTGATAAGTTCTGGTTATGTTTTTAATTAGTTTTTCGTCTGTTGTTCACCTGGTTATGTTGACATTGTGTAACTGTAGGATTTTGATGAGTTTGAGAGTGAAGAATTTGTTTTCTCTACCCAAAAGACTCAGTTGCAATTGTACTTAGATGAGCCAAGGTTACTAAGGACTACAAACTTGAATGTCCTTCACTTTTGGAAGGCAAACCAATTTCGCTACCCGGAATTATGTATCATGGCTCGTGATATACTATCCATTCCGATTTCTACAGTTGCTTCCAAGTCCGCATTTAGCGTTGGTGGTAGAGTTCTTGACCAATATCGTAATGCACTTAAATCTGAAACTGTAGAAGCTCTTATCTGCACACGTGATTGGATATTTGCGGAAGAAGGTATTTGTTCTATACTTTTTCTATAACAGTTTCTTCTCTTTTAAACATACCATACTGATTTGTTGTGTTCTTCTTATAAGTTGATGTTCATAATTTGCCACTAAAATTGGATGACTTGACTGACGATATTACCAAGTTAAGCATTAGTGACGCCAATAGTGAATCTGTTGGTTGTTCCACTATTGCTGCTCATTCGAGCTAAGAGAAATAAAGCTGAAACATATTAGAAAGTGACTTTCTCTTCTTGGTACATAAGTGATTTTATTTTTGTTATCATTTATTTAATTGTGAGGAAGTAGATTTCCAGTTATGTATTCTAATGTTTGCTTATGAGTTTGATACTAGTCTACTAACTTGAATTTGTTTTCGATTGTAAGTGATGATTACTTGCTTTGCCTTTTATGCTGAATAAAATGAAGCTAAATAAAATGAAGACTTGGATTCTTGGAACTTGGAAGTTAGGATTTGAGACTTTTTTTTTCAAAGTTAAACTTCAAATTTAATTATGGATTATGTCTTTCAATTTCAGATCGGAAGTGTTTGACTTTATATTAGAAATTTAGATTTGATTATTCATGAGTTATAAAATTATGCTTTTGTGGATTTTTTAATGAATATAATCAAGTGATGTTTTTTTTTATTAAATGGGTCACAGTTGTCATGGGTCATTTTGTCGAACACGGGTTGGAAATGGGTAACCCGTTTAACAAACGGGTTGAGTTTGGGTTTAGATTTTTGACACGATTATTAAATGGGTTGGGTTTGGGTTTGTCTCTTGTGACACGTGAAATTCATTGACCCAACACGACATGACCCATTGACAGCCCTACCAACCAAGCCCCAAACACAACCCTCTTTGTTCATGTTGACAGCCCCCAATTTGGGCAGTGGCGGAGCCAAAACAATGGTTGGTAGGGCTCAAGCCCAACCAAGTTTTTTGGAGTTAAAAAAAATCCTAGGCATATTATGTTTTTTTTTTCTGATATATGTATTTTTGTTCAGTCAAGCCCACCGAACAGTCAAATTTTTGTTCAGTCAAATCCTAGGCATATTATGTATTTTTTTTCTAGTCTTCTTCTTCTTAAATCTCAAAAAATCCAAACTTTTGGGGAAAATTTTGTTGAGTTTTCAAATTTGTCTTTTATTTTTAGAAATTTCTTCTACTTTCATTGACGCCTACTTTTTTTTGAAGACTTATTAACGTCTACTTGAGTTCCTATATTTTGCACGGTTGTATTTGAAATTTTTTTTTTTGCCTTCGGCCAAATTTGAAACCCAGAGTTCAAATCCTAGATCCGCCACTAAATGTGGGGGAATTAAGAGACCCTCACCCACACACCCCCCATGTCCCGATCCTTTCTCTATCAAATCCCCAACAAGTTAATTCCCGACATCACAGAGACAACCCTAAAGAATAATAGCATATCAAGACAAAAACTTCTAAAAAACAAACACAGTAAACACCCAAACCCTAGACACGCCCATGAAATAAGAAAACATAGACAATGGCCATAAACAATACTAAGTATTGCGATTCATTCGAGTAAATTGAATAAATTTGAGAGGGGGACCATTAATTTTACCCAAGTATGTTGGTGGCTCCTCAAAGAGGCGAAAGTATCTCCAAACTTTGGACATCGCAAAATCTTTTCTTTCTTTGTTTCAGATAAGCTAAAGGTATGATCGATGGAGAGAGGCTAATCGGACTGTAAAGATGGTGAGAGAGAGCAATCGTCTTTGACGAGAGAGAGCGCCAGCCAAAGAGATGAGATGGAGAGAGGCTGAGAGAGAGTTTAACTTGTGAGAGACAAAGATTAGGATTAATCGGTCACATGTAAATTTACCACAGTACCCCCCATCTTTGAATTTTGAATCGCGCCGTAATGGAGTTGACAGTCAAAAAGTACCGATGTTCGGTCGGGAGGGGGGGGGGAAACTTGACATACCATTCTGATGTTTAAGAAAGTTGGTATACCAAACCTTATAAGGACTGAAAGTTGACATACCATACGGACGAATTTCCTTTACCTTAATGCATATAGCATTAGACGTTCACATGTTTTAATTGTCAGTAGTACAACTAAACGTTCACAATCTTCAAAAAAAAAAAAAAACTAAACGTTCACAAGATTCAATAGAAGTACAAATTCAATTTTTTTTTTTTTTTATTTTTTTTTATTTTTATTTTTTTTGTAATTTTAGCTTCATTATAAATAAGTTGAAGCTGATTCGGAGATTATTGAAGATTTCACAATAACGGGGCCGGGTCCTATAAATATATACCCGCCAATTCCCACTAATCTTGAGAATGGAGTCGAGGATCTCCCTTTCGGTAATGGAGTCTTCCCATGACCTAGAACGCAAGACATGTGTGTACTAACATTTTTACTGTACATTTGAAACATTATAAATGGTTCTAGTAATGTCATCTGAACTTCCATTTTCAGCTGGTAGCTCCTTTGAATTATGAATAATTGCAATAGCAACATGTGATTCATCAGAAATCACTGGCTCCTGAAGTACTTGTGCTTTATCAGTCTTGAAATTTGCTGCCGATCCTAGTTCGTGAACTGCTTCAGCGACCTTCTCAACACAAGTTACAACTTCAATGTGAAGCAATGCCACCGCAGCCGACGGTACTATTTCTAGCACATTAGCATCTTTCCATACACCTCTTTTGAGTAACGACATGACGCTCTCAGCTGCTGCTTTTGAGTGTGCAATGTGGTAATCAGCTGATGATGATAGAGTCATTTTCTTGAGCGCTGCAGCTAATTCCTTCAGAGCTTTGCCAGTTTCGGTGCAAATATTTGTGCTTGGTTCTCGAATTATGTTTCGAATTGCAGCGGGGGCCTGGATTAAGAACATCACTAGCTAGTTAGATTAATTTTCAAATTGATAATTTGAGTGGTAGCTAGCGCAATGGTATATATATAAAGTGGTTTTTGGGTTGTATACCTGAATTTCATTGTTCTAGTATGTGTTAAGAGCCTCAATTTTATAGGCACATTGCCGACTTAGGGTTCCAACATTCAAATATTTATTCCATGGGTGGCGGAACTTGAACTTGCCATGACCTGGTTCCCACCGTGCCAAGTTAGCCTGCAAAATAGAAACAATTATTCACTATTGGGGAAAATGGCCAAAATAATGAATCGATTTGTACTTTCTGTGTTAAGAATTTAAATTATATGTACAAAAAAAATAATATTTCATTTTTAATTTGGTCCCATTTTACTTTACTCATCTACACTTCCACTCACCATAAAGTCTTCAGGACCTTTTGGTGTAAGAACACTTCTATAATTCTTAAGCAAATATTTGTTATCACTTAACGACAACGTCCCGTTCTCTTGTATGTCAAAATATTCAGATCCAAATCCTGTAAATTACGTAAAAGTAAGAGATTTTTAGTTAACTGTTGTAATCATATATATTAGTTCAAGCATGAGGTAGAAAATAAAAAAAAACAACAACAAATTATTATTATAGCATATATACGTACCTTGCATAGAATCTCCAAGCTTGTCTATGTTACTCGAGACCAAATTGTGGAGATCAACTCCAATCCACACAGGGCAAATGCATATACAAATCATTACAGAAGTACAGAATCCTATAGCAACCGTTGATATCCTTGTGTGTGCCATCTTTAGTACCTCAGCGTCGCGGTAGCTGGAAACGGAAACCAAGCAGTAGGTCAGTATGAATATCATCTACCCGTAGTCATGCCTTGCCTTTAACATCGGGAAGAATCTCAGGAAGGTCATAATTGCAGCTGCATAACATAAAATGAGTTATTTAGTGATGAACATGTAATTTCGCTATGTGCTTCAACTCTCAATTAACTAAAACCATATGTGATATGTGTATGCTGCTTGGAACACACCTACGACAAAGACAAAAACTCCAACCAATACGGGCTCCGCGACTTCTCCTCCCCAAAGAGTTGATATGTGATGAACTGCAACAGCTAGAGGACCAGCTACTACCGTTGCCAACATTCTATTTATACCTCTTTCGAGGGTTCCTCCTGCACAATGAAAGAAAAGGACTAAATAAGAAGGGGCAACCAAGATCGAAGCAGTATAACTTAGATAAAGTGTTCTAGAAATTCTTCCAGTCAATGCTTAGATTGAATATCGGTAAGTTAACGGAATGAAAAAGTACTAAAATTATCTATGGTAATATCTAATTCCTTTTACGATCAATTTGGGGCAAATATTATGAATTTGGTTCTTGTTATTCGTTCCCATTTTTATACGAAAACATAGAAAATGTTATTATATATTCATTGTAACTATACCTTGGTAATTAATCAGTTAATAGTTAAGTCAATGATCTTCGATCACTACATTTCTAACAACCTAGCTAGCTTCTGATGATAGCTAGGGCATCTAACTATCATATTTATACATAAGTATTTAGTTTCTTTGAACCAAAGCCTTTAAGAAGCGACCTAGCTTCAAATGATATGGAGTGCTTACCAACTGAGTACTCAAACACGAGGACCACGGTCAAGACAGCCCACATTGCATCGACACCAAAGCCTTCATGAACCGGTCGAAAGTAATAAAACAGAGAAACCAACGTCAGAGCCGATCCTACTTTGCACGAATGAACAATCCTTCTCGGATCATCCTGTCCGAGCTTCTTCGCCTGCCTCGCTACTTCCCCTACCTTACCCCACGATTTAGCGGGCGCCGCCTTTAGCCACCGCAGCATGCGGCCGAAAGGCCCTCCGACGCAGCAAGAGTTCTCCATACCATCAATATCTGCATAGGTCATTTCTAACAAGCCGGCAAGGAGGAGAAGAAGAAGTTAGAGAAGAAGAGCAGATGTAGCTAGCTCAAGTACTAAAGTGGCGATGTGCGAAAAACTCTATGTGGGAGTCAGTGCCGGTCTTTGGGCTGTGTGACCTGTGCGGTTGCACAGGGCCTCCAATTTTTGGGGGCCTCCAAATTTTAGTATGTGTTGGATATCTTATACATATTGTCATTCATAATCATGCATCTTGATGGTTCAGTGGGTTCACTATCAAAGCCAAGCGTATTTTTAAGTTTCTGGTCCTTGGTTCGAACATCGTCCCCTTCTTTTTTCAGTTGTTTTGTCTGTGTAATTAGACTGTCCTTCCCCTTTTTTTCCTCTCTCTTTCCTTAATTTACTCTAACTTACCTTTCTTTCTTTTTCCTAAAACCATCTTTTATCATTATCATATCATCTCATTTTATTTTTGTAAATACGTTTTCAACATTTATGTAAGTAAACATTTCCATAGGGTTTTCTTCTTCCTCTTCTTTTTTTGTTTTGTTGAGAAAGTATAGGGTTTTCTAACTTTTCTTCACCTTGTAGAAAGAAAAGAAAATCAAAACACAAACACACAAACAAAAACCAAATATGTAAAGTTCAATATCGTCATCAATGTAGATGAGTTCTATAGTGTCGTGCTTGACAATATTTGAAATTAATTACACTACTAGAATAAAAGACTTAGGTGACAGACAGGTTTCGTCGCCTAAATGCTCATTTTCGTCGCCTAAGTTCTCACGCGACGAAAGGTTCGTCGCCTAACAGTTGTCGTATCAGCATAGACCCGTAAGAACTTAGGTGACGAATAAAAAATAATGGTTGCCTAAATAGATACTTAGGCGACTATTTATTCATCGTCGCATAAGTCTAAGGTGAGGAACACCGACACATTTTTTACGCCAAGAATTGGTGACGAAAGGAAATTATAGTCGCCTTAGTTTCCTTTTATGCGACCATTTATTAATCGTCACTATGTTTAAGGCGAGGATCCAACCCCCGCAACGGTTTCTCATTTTTCGCTGCATAAGACTTAATTCAACATTTTATATATATGCTTTTAAATTATAATTATATATTATTAAAAAATATAATTATCACCGATATGCACACAGTAATTATGTGTGCATATTTTCAAGTTCATATTCAAAGTTAAAAACCTGTGGTGCAAATCAAAATCATAACAAAAGAAGTTCAAACTCAAAAACTAGTAAACTTCTAGGAGGTATATATACACAAATAAAAGAGCAAGTTCAAGGTTCATAATTTAAACCCTCCCTAATACCCTAGCCTCTTATAGTCCTATAGGAGTTCCATAGCTAGCAAAGATGATTGAAGTAATGTGCCATCCTTGGTCACATGTCAGTTGAACTTCAGGCTTTTAAGAGATGAATTCAGAGTTTGGTTTCCAAGAATTGGCAGGCGGAGGATTAGTGTCTGATATGTATGCACATATCTCTTGGCCAGTTCGTGTCCTCACAGAAATCTTTGAAGGGTCACCAGCTCTTCGTGGAGAACTAGAAGATTCTCTCCATCATGTACCCAAGTACGAGGAATATGGTACCTAAACATCATAATATCCTCATTCTCATTAGCTAAAATCCATGATTATAGAAATGACTGAAAGAAGCAAAGCATATATCCAATCTTACAAAGTTTGAGCTGGTTGTCCACAGTTCTTTAGACATTTATTTGCATCATAGACTCCTCTGTAGTCGCAACCACTACTACTGTTGCAACCAGTAGAGGGTGAGAGATAGGTGGACCAATATCTCCCTATGCCCTACCCATTAACCCAGGCCTGCCCCTTTCCCATGCTAGCAAGATCTAATGCCAAGGGACCTTTTCCTTCAGGAGCAAGGAATGAAATCTGAGAATCAGGTAAGAACATCAAGTCAACAACCCAAGCATGTGAAAAGAAAGAACATCCAACCATGTCAATTGTTTACCTTGTACCATATCAAAGTTTGACTAACTGGTGGATTTGCTCTTGTAGTCCACAGTGAACTATTTGCAAGACTTATGTTAGCCAATCCAAGGTATTCCCCTTCAAGTCATACCTGAAAATCAGGAAATATCAAGTATATAATGTGATATCGTACTTGTAGCATAAATCGAAAACATAGGGAAGGATTTGGAAACTCAATAGTTTTCATTTAGAAGCTGTTAGAGTTTAACCTGGTAGGTCCATTCTTCACCAGAAATATCAACTTTTCCAATGTCTAAGTCGCCAATAACAACAAAGAAAATTCCTGCTCCTGCAATATCGAACCATTTAACCAAGCTGGCAGAATAATGTAATCACAACTCATTAACCTCATAATTCACCAAAATTGGCAGAATAACACATCTCATATTCTAAAATTGCAAATCCAAAGATAACAAACCACTCAAACAAATGCATTGATTCATATAATCATATATTCATATTGCATATTATGTATGTAGCCATGTAGGTAAACGTCAAAACCACATAACCATTAACTAATATAATCACAAATTTCACCAATCACAACTCACTGAACTCATTGCATCATCCAATCATGCCAAAATTGGAAGAAAATTCATCGACTGAGTTACTGTATATATCATTAATTATATCCAAAATTGCAAATCACAAATCGAATAAGCTAATTAGCTAATCAAGTAAACATTAAACATTTAAACATGATCTCAAGATAACATAATCTTATCTAAAAAAAGAACCCAGAAAAGTACCGTTTTTCTTTTCTTTGGCAGAGAGCGAACTTGATAAAAATTGAAAACCCAGAACACTTCAAGACCTGGAAATCTAGAATTGAAAAGTGAGAACCCATAATTAGTTTGAACTCATTGGACTGATTCATGTAAAGATTGAGTGAAGAACTGAAGATTGAAAAAAAAAATCAAAAACATAAACGTACCTTGCCCGGAAAGATCGAGAGAGAGCGAGGTTGTGCGCTGTGGTGTTGTGCGCCGACGGGCGGCCAGGAGACTGGATAGGGACAATCGGAGAGGCAGGCGTGGAGGAGAGAGGCAGCGACGTCCTCTAGGTCTTTCTGCGTTTGAATACGGAGGAGAGAGGCGCAGATGGGAGGAGAGATGAGATAGAGATCAATTAGGGATTGGGTGGAGATTGATTAGGGATTAGGAGGGTTTGCAAGGTTCGATAGCAGAGGAAGAAAATTGGGATGAGGGTGGAGATCAATTAGGGATTGGGTGGAGAACGATTAGGGATTGAGAGGGTTTGCACTTTGCAGGGTTCGATAGCAGAGGAAGAATTTGGGAGGCGTTTGTTGACACTTAGGGATTTTGGGTGAGTTTTTGGTTTAGTAATCTACACCAGGCGACCATCACATGAAAATTTCATCCCCTAGTGGCCCAAAACTAGTTTGAAAAATGGGTCCAAATTTTGGGCCAAATTTTGAGTGCAAAACGCTGCCGCCCAATTTAGAGACTTAGGCGATGAAAGTGAAGTATTTCGCCACTGAAGTAAACCAAATTTTTTATCCACCTGCCCAAATTTTAGTTAAGTAAGCGACTAAAATATTAGTTTCATCATTAGAGCTACTCTACTACACACAAAAACGCTCTTACATGTCTCTATGTGGCCTAATTTGGTTGATTCTTCCACAGACAAAACTCTCACATTGATGAGATTTAACCACCTATGTAAAAATTTAGGGACGTTCACCTCCCGACGATAACGCTCCACATAGGGAGGCATAAGCGTAAATGGGGTTGACCGCTTCTATCGGGGACTAAACGTTACCGGAAATATGTGATTTTTCAACTATAGCCGTATTTCATCATACCGATCACATCCTATTTCACAAGATTTTTGAAAATATTGCTTCCTATATATAGTTGGTTCATCAAGATGAGATTACAAAGTGAGTTTACTTAGGCGACGGAAATTTTTCGTCGCCTAAAAACTACTTTCGTCACCTAAGATAAACTTGCGACGAAACAATATGTTCGTCGCCTCAGTGGTTGATAGTTTAGGCAGCGAAACCATATTCGTCGTGTCAAGACCCACCCCGAATTTCACCCTGAAACCCGAAGTAAGTCTTGCGGGGACCACCTCCAAGGAAAATTTAACGAAAAGCTAGGTAAACCTCCCTTGAAAATGGACAACCCTAACCTAGAAAACTAAAGTGTTACTTTCCTAAATATTATTGAGCATCCTCCAAATCAAATCAACAATTATACGAAAGTGAAAATATAACAATTACAAACTTCGTATATTCTAAAATACAACATAAGTCTTAGTACACATCTAGAAAAATTATACGATGAACCCCAGAGAGTATTCAGAGCTACTAAATACTAGAGGAGCCGGAAAATACCCTAGTAGGTTAAACAGGTAACCTACTAGTGAAATGTGGCTGAGAAATGGATAACTATGCCTCGTCGTCTCCTACTCGTACTAACCCGAACTCTGCAGACTAGACATTTTTAAAAGGAAAAGCCCAGGGGAAAAACATTCGCAAAAATTAGAGTGAGTGGACAAAAATAAATAAAGAAAATAATTTTCAACATTTATGCTTTCCCAATTTTATTTCAAAGAAAACGAATGCATGTCTCAAACGATAATTCTCTTATCTCATAAATATCGAGTCTCTTCAGCTCAAAACTATATATCAAAATATATATGCATTTACACTCGCCCATACTCCCTATATAAATTAATAATAATCTATATCGGGCTACTACGCTCGCGTCCAACGCTCATGTCACGCCTTAATGCGGTGATACACTATGTCATTAAGGTGGACAGACGGGTGTATAAATATGTGTCCATACCCCCTATATGAATTAAACACTCATATAAGGCTACTACGCTTGCGTCCAACGCTCACGTCACACCATAATGCAGTTATATACTATGTCATTAAGGTGGACAGACACATATCGTTAGCTAGCATTTATATACATACTCTCCTTAAAAATATATTATAATTTACCGAAAATCTCATTTTCGGTAACTCACCACAATGAGTAAAATCGTCAAATAAAAATGACGACCAATGCTCCAAGCAAATAAACAATTGCATGCACATTATTTAAACCAAGAGTTCACTCACAAATTAGGCCTAAGCCTGAAGTCGGTCTGAAGCCTCTTCTGCTCGAGCTTCCTCACGTCCTGATCCAAGAACATAATTAAATCCTCAACTATATACCAACGCTTATATAAAAATAGACAAAATTAAATGTGGCCTTATGTACTCTCATTCTTGCCCAACTTTGCAAATCTTAAAATTGATACCGTCCAGACTTCACCACAAAAACCGGCGGCCTTAAATCCACCTTCTAGGGCCGAAACAACAATAATCTAACGGCCGGATTCTATCCCAATTAACGGCCAAAATAACAAACTTCGAAAAATCCCAAACCTATCCAAAATTCCTTCAAAAATTCATAAATTCACAGCATTAACCTCCCCTTAATATTCCACATCTAAAATCATAAAATTTCCCAAAACAGCGGCGGCCGGCGGCCGACTCCGGCAACCTCCAATAGCTACCAAATTTTAATAGCATCTTCCTCTCAATCTCCTCTATAACTTTCCTAACTAGCACAATCACCAATTCAAAGCCTAACTATGCCAATCGAACGAAAACATCTAGTAAGCCCTAGAATTTCCTTTACCGATTTCTCCTTACCTAGCTCAAGAGGGAGGGAGTCCTTTGGAGGGGTTTCTGCACAGGAGGAGGGCTTTCCAATGAGCTAAGCTGCTCCGGCTATGGTGGCCGGAGAAGCAAATTCCGACGACGGGACAGTCGGCTGCTAGAAGCGGTTTCCTCCCGCTCGGCGGCGTCCCGCGCGCAGTCACCGGCCCGGGAAGAGAGAGGAAGTGGAGGGGGTCCGAATGGGACCGGTCCGGCGGTCTCTGGTGGCCAGACGGCGGCGGACGACCGAGAAGAAAATCCGGCAGAGGGAGAGGGAGAGAGAATCGGGAGGGAGGAGTGAGAAGAGAGAGAGAGAGAGAGAGAGAAATGTTTTTGGGCTTTGACCAAAAACAAGGGCCCGGTCCAACTTAAACATAACCCAACTCCAAAATTTAACACCCTAAAATAATACCCCAATAAAACTTACCTTTTTAATTGATAACTTTTCCATGCTAACTCCGATTTTAACCTATAGCATGTCTACGAACTCGTAACAACATCCTCTATGACTTTCATGAAGAAAGTTTTCCCAAATTCCAAACAGAAGCAAAAGTCAACTTTTGGAGTCTTAAATAGTAAACGGTTACTTAAAACGGTAAAAGACCAAAATAATACCAAAGTAAATAACCGTAAAATAACTTAAGAACCGGGGCGTGACAATTCTCCCCTCCTTATAAAAATTTTGTCCTCGAAATTTACATAACTGTCAAACAAAAAGGTAGGGATACTGCTGCCTCATTTGTTCCTCTGATTCCCAAGTAGCTTCCTCTACTTGATAACTTCTCCAAAGCACCTTAACAAGTGGGATTGTCTTGTTCCTCAGTACTTGCTCCTTTTGGTCAAGAATCTGCACCGGTTCCTCTACATAGGTCAAATCTCTGGTCAAACTAATTGGCTGCTCTTGCAACACATGAGAGGGATCGGTAATATACTTGCGAAGCATGGATACATGAAACATATTATGTATCCTGGATAATTCTGGAGGCAAAAGTAACCGATAAGCAAGTGAGCCAACTCGCTCTATTATCTCATAAGGCCCAATATACCTCGGACTAAGCTTCCCACGCTTACCAAAACGTACTATCCCTTTCCAAGGAGATAGTTTCAAGAACACCCAATCACCCACTTGAAACTCAAGGTCTTTCCTATGAACATCTGCATAACTCTTCTGCCTACTTTGAGCGGCCTTGAGTCTATCTCTGACCACTTTAATCTTCTCATTAGTATCATGGATTAACTCAGGACCACAAAGTTCTTTTTCTCCTACTTCATTCCAACATAAAGGTGTACGACAATGTTTCCCATAAAGTGCCTCAAAGGGAGCCATACCAATACTAGAATGGTAGCTGTTATTATAAGCAAACTCCATCAAAGATAGGTTCTTATCCCAACTCCCCCTGAACTGCAAGGCACAAGATCTCAAAATATCTTCCAAAGTCTGAATAATCCTCTCTGATTGCTCATCAGTTTGAGGATGAAAAGCAGTGCTGAAGTGTAGTCGGGTACCTAAAGCTGCCTGAAGAGCTCCCCAGAATTTAGAAGCAAATCTAGAATCCCGATCCGACACTATTGATTCTGGTACACCATGAAGTCTCACAATCTCATTCACATAAAGTTCAGCCAATTTATCCAGTGTATACTTCTTTCCCACCGGTAAGAAATGTGCAAATTTGGTGAGTCTATCCACAATCACCCAAATACCGTCATGCCCCTCACGGGTACGAGGTAAAGTGAAAACAAAATCCATGGTGATGTGGTCCCACTTCCACACTGGAATAGGCAACGGCTCAAGCAATCCTGAAGGTTTCTGCCTTTCAGCTTTCACTTGCTGACAGATAAAACACCTACTTACAAAAGCTGTCATTTCCCTCTTCATGTTTGGCCACCAATAATAATCCTTCAAAGTCCGATACATTTTTGTACTACTTGGATGAGCAGCATATGCAGAACTATGAGCTTCCTCCATTATCTCTATCTTTAAATCTTCATTTCTCTTTGGAACACAAAGCCTATTTTTGAACAATAAAGTTCCATCTCTTCTTACCGAAAAATCCACGGCAGCTCCATTCGCTGCTCTTTCAATCAACCGAACAATGGAAGGATCATGATACTGTGCCTCCCGCACTTTATCAACCAAAACTAGCCTCACATGGAAACTAGCTATCAAGGCACCCACTTCATCCACCGCTAAATCCACCCTTGTAGCTTGCAACTCAAAAAGAAGTGGAACACTAACCATCCTCAGGTGAGACAAAGATATGGTGGGATTTCGACTAAGAGCGTCAGCTACCACATTAGCTTTTCCAGGATGATACTTAATAGTGCAATCATAATCATTGATTAATTCCATCCACCTTCTCTGCCTCATATTTAACTCTCTTTGAGTGAACACATACCGAAGACTCTTGTGATCGGTAAAAATCTAACACTTAGCTCCATAAAGATATTGTCTCCACAACTTGAGAGTTAAAACTACTACTGCAAGCTCTAAAACATGAGTGGGATAATTCACCTCATGCGGCTTCAATTGCCTAGAAGCATAGGCAGTAACTCGATCATGCTACATTAATACCCCGCCTAAACCTCGTTTAGAAGCATCACAATAAACCACATATTCCCCACTATCATCTGGATGTGCTAAAACATGAGCAGTAGTCAGGCGATTCTTTAATTCTTGACAACTTTGCTCACACTGATCTAACCATTCGAATTTAACTCCCTTCTTGGTCAATCTTGTATGTGGAGCAGCAATCTTTGAAAAGTTTTGCACAAAGCGTCGATAATAGCCTGCTAATCCCAAGACTACGAATCTCCGTCGAAGCAGCAATTTGACACTGCTTCCACCTTTTGGGGATCCACACTAACACCTTCAGCCGAAACTACATGACCCACGAACCCCACTTTATCCAGCCAAAATTCACACTTGCTGAACTTGGCATACAACTGAGCATTTCTCAAAGTTCGCAATATCATTCTTAGATGTTTGGCATGCTCCTTTTTACTTCTTGAGTAAACCAAAACATCATCTATGAATACGATCACGAAGCGGTCAAGATATGGACTAAACACCCTATTCATGAGATCCATGAACGCAGCGGGTGCATTAGTAAGTCCAAAAGGCATCACCACAAACTCATAATGACCATAGCGTGATCGAAAAGCAGTCTTGGTTATGTCATTCTCTCAGATCCTCAACTGATGATAACCAGATCTCAAGTCAATTTTTAAGAAAACATAAGCACCCCTCAACTGATCAAATAAATCATCAATACGGGGTAACGGATATTTATTCTTCACCGTGACTTGATTTAGCTTCCTATAATCAAGGCATAGTCTCTTGGTGCCATCTTTCTTCTTAACAAACAACACCAGAGCACCCCATGGAGACTTGTTAGGCCGAATAAAACCCTTATCTACCAACTCCTGCAGTTGAGTCTTCAACTCTTTCAATTCTGCTGGAGCCATTCTGTAAGGTGCCTGAGAGATAGGCATATTTTCGGGAAGTAACTCAATAGAAAAGTCTATCTCCCTTACAGGAGGCAAACCAGGTAACTCTTCGGGAAAAACATCTGGAAACTCTCTTACTACAGGAATATCCTCTACTCCCAACACTCTTATACTTGTATCCACAATGTGAGCTAAATATGCTTGACAGCCTTTATTTAACAATTTCCTAGCAGTAACAGCTGATATCAAGCAACTCAAAATAACATCTCTTTCTCCTTGAAATGCAACCTCAAATCCATCTGGACTTCGAAGCACCACTTCTTTTCGGAAACAATGTACCATAGCTCTATAAGCCTCTAAAAAGTCCATTCCCAAGATCACATCAAACTCCACAATATCTAAAGGGATTAGATCTGCCTTAAACTTAGTCCCATCCACCAATACTTCGCAACCACTAAACACCCAATTTATTCTCATCACCTCACCGGAGGGTAGAGACACATGCCACTCGCCTGGAAGAGACGATAATGGCACATTGGCATGGAGGGCAAATCTACTAGACATAAATGAATGCGTGGCTCCGGGATCAATTAAAATAAAAGTTGGTTGGCCAAAAATTAATAACATACCAATGATGACATCTGGAGAAGTACGACCCTCCTGCTGAGTCATAGCATGAAGTCTAGCATGAGTCATGGGACGTCCACGCTGACCACTACCCTGCTGAGAGCCACCCCTGGCTGCTGAACTGCCATGAGTACCACTACTGGAGCCTCTGGTTGCAGACTGACCGGCAGGCTGAGTAGGAGTGGGGGTGGTCCTCTGAGCCAATAAGGGACAATCTCTCTTGAAATGGTCTAGACTACCACACTCAAAGCACCTAGAAAACTGTTGTTGACCAAAAGAAAAAGTCTGTACACAAGACTAACAGAACTATCACAGATACCCAATAACACATAGCATCCAAAACATAAAATGCTAGTGAATCTTCCGTGGTCGGATCACCACTCTATAGGAACTACGTGCTTCTTAGGCAAATATGGTAGTACCAAGGAGGCAGGAAATGAAACCTAAAGCTCTGATACCAACTGTCAAGGCCCACCCCGAATTTAACCTTGAAATCCGAAGTAAGTCTTGCGGGGACCACCTCCAAGGAAAATTTACCGAAAAGCTAGGTAAACCTCCCTTGAAAATGGACAACCTTAACCTAGAAAACTAAAGTGTTACTTTCCTAAGTATTATTGAGCATCCTCCAAATCAAACCCACAATTATACGAAAGTGAGAATATAACAATTACAAACTTCGTATATTCTAAAATACAACATAAGTCTTAGTACACCACTAGAAAAATTATACGATGAACCCCAAAGAGTATACAGAGCTACTAAATACTAGAGGAGCCGGAAAATACCCTAGTAGGTTAAACAGGTAACCTACTGGTGAAATGTGGCTGAGAAATGGATAACTATGCCTCGTCGTCTCCTACTCGTACTAACCCAAACTCTGCAGACTGGGCATTTTTAAAACGAAGAGCCCAGGGGAAAAACATTCGCAAAAATTAGAGTGAGTGGACCAAAATAAATAAAGAAAATAATTTTCAACATTTATGCTTTCCCAATTTTATTTGAAAGAAAACGAATGTATGTCTCAAACGATAATTCTCTTATCTCATAAATATCGAGCCTATTCAGCCCAAAACTATATATCAAAATATGTATGTATTTACACTCGCCCATACGCCCTATATAAATTAATAATAATCTATATAGGGCTATTACGCTCGCGTCCAACGCTCACGTCACGCCTTAATGCGGTGATACACTACGTCATTAAGGTGGACAGACAGGTGTATAAATGTGTGCCCATACCCCCTATATGAATTAAACACTCATATAAGGCTACTACGCTTGCGTCCAATGCTCACGTCACACCATAATGCAGTTATATACTATGTCATTAAGGTGGACAGACACATATCGCTAGCTATCATTTATATACATACTCTCCTTAAAAATATATTATAATTTACCTAAAATCCCATTTTCGGTAACTCACCACAATGAGTAAAATCGTCAAATAAAAATGACGACCAATGCTCCAAGCAAATAAACAATTGCATGCACATTATTTAAACCAAGAGTCCACTCACAAATTAGGCCTAAGCCTGAAGTCGGTCTGAAGCCTCTTCTGCTCGAGCTTCCTCACGTCCTGATCCAAGAACATAATTAAATCCTCAACTATATACCAACGCTTATATAAAAATAGGCAAAATTAAATGTGGCCTTATCTACTCTCATTCTTGCCCAACTTTGCAAATCTTAAAATTGATACCGTCCAAACTTCACCACAAAAACCGGCGGCCTTAAATCCACCTTCTAGGGCCGAAACAACAATAATGTAACGGCCGGATTCTATCCCAATTAACGGCCAAAATACCAAACTTCAAAAAATCCCAAACCTATCCAAAATTCCTCCAAAAATTCCTAAATTCACAGCATTAACCTCCCCTTAATATTCCACATCTAAAATCATAAAATTTCCCAAAACAGCGGCGGCCGGCGGCCGACTCCGGCGACCTCCAATAGCTACCAAATTTTAACAGCATATTCCTCTCAATCTTCTCTACAACTTTCCTAACTAGCACAAACACCAATTTCAAGCCTAACTATGCCAATCGAACGAAAACATCTAAAAGTGGGATAAATTAGATAATCCTATTTTCTTTTATAGATAACTGCTCCATGAAAGGTAGGATGAAACTACCACGTCTTTTTTTTCATCTTGTAATTCTAGTGGTGTTTTACGGTAAAGCCTATAGTAAATATTATTTTTAGTTCTTTAAGAAATTTATATTACCTTGGTTTTTTGGGTAATTAAAAAAATGGCTTTACCAAAGACACCGAAGCCACGCTTGGCTTTCTAATAATAGAGATATGTACGTGAACTAATCTATTAATTATGGGAAGTAAACCATGAGGTTTCTTATTGAATCTGACAGAAAAAAACTACAAGTTGACCACAAATTTCGGGCAAAACTAATGAACAAAGCTCCTGCATGTCACATCCCGGTTCTTAAGTTATTTTATGGTTATTTACTTTTGGTATTACTTTGGCTTTTACCGTTTTGAGTAACCGTTTACTATTTAAGGTTCTAAAAGTTGACTTTTTCTTCCGTTTAGAATTTGGGAAAACTTTATTCATGAATGTTGTAGAGGATGTTAAACAGAGTTCGTAGACATGCGGCACGCTTAAAACAGAGTTCGTATGAAGAAGCTATGGTCTAAAAACGAAAGTTACTGTTTTGGTAAAAGGGGGTAAATTTTAGTAGGCTTTATTCTTTGTGGGTGTTTTAAGTGGTGGACCGGGTGGGAAAAAGCCCAACCCTCTCTTTCCTCTCTCTCTTCCTTCTCTCTCGTTTCTCCCGAAGCTTCCCCAACCCACCGGCTTCACCACCATCGCCCGCCTCTGTCCGGCCAAGATAGGTGACAAGCTTGGTATCAAATCGAAGCTTGGAACATCCTCTTCAAGTCTAGGTAGGTAGCTGGTCGTGTTGCGCCGCCGTGAGGGAGGAATCACGCCGAGAAGGAGCGGCTGTGCGTGGAGGTGTTTTGTCGGAAATTCTCTTTTCCGGCCACCATAATCGGAGCTGTTGGTCTCAACTTGAAGCTCTCCTTCCCAACAGCAAAACCCTAAAAGGAAACATCCTAACACGAGCTAGGTAAGGAGAATCGAAGGTTTGAATTTCTAGGGTTGTTCATTATTGTGTTTTTGTTTGATTGACATGTTTAAGCTTGAAATTGGACTTAGTGATAGTTATGAAAGTTGTTAGGGATGTTGAGAGGAAGATGCTGTTAAAATTTGGTAGCCATTAGGGGTCGCCAGAGTCGGCCGCCGGCCGCCGCTGTAAGGGGGCTTTTCAAGGTTTTAAATATGTTATATTAAGGGGAGTCTAATGGTATGAAGTTTGGAATTTTTTGGAGGAGTTTTGGTTAGGTTTGGAATTTTTCGGAGATTGGAGAAATTGACGGTTGATAGAATAAATCCTACCATTGGATTTTCTTGGTTATGGTCCTGAAGTGCTAGAATCGATGAAGTGAAGTTGTAGATGAAGTTTGGTAAAAATCTAATTAGCTTATTAGTGGGTTAATTGGGAGGATTTCGATAATTAAGTTAAAGCATTTATTTTTCCTAAATCAAAGAGTGGTTCTAAGCATATTTATTGTGCCAAGATACAAAGGGAACCTCGCTTGAGTGGCGATACAGTTATCGTCGGGCTTATGCCTAAATTTGTGAGTGGACATTTTGGTTTTAAATAATTATGCCTGCAAGATTTTATAATTTATCATTTTATTTTCCGAGCTTATATTATAATTTCGGCTTATGAGATGATCTTGAAAATTATCTGAGTTTGAAGCATTGAGTAATGGTTGGTCATGATTTATGGATTTGAGCTCGGATTATTAATTTGATATTTGAGTTTGGATATTTTTATAAATTCCGGATATCATTATGATTGTTTTATTGTGGAATTTGAGATTTATAAAGATTTCCGAAAATGGGATTTTCGGTAATTCTCTATTTATAACTTTCTTGTTTAATTGTGGATTGTCGATCTTGACATTGAGAATATTTTCAACAAGTATTTTCGGATTGAAAAATCTATTACAATTTATACTTGTTAATTAAATCTCGCTTTTAATTATGGATTTGAGAATATATTGACGTGTGAGACACGTCATTGAGTTTATTATAATTTCTTATGAGGATTTTCAAGTACGGTTGGGAACCGTATCATTGGTACGATCTTGGGGAAGTTTCATGGATTTAAAGGATTTTGTATGATTTTAGTCACCATAATATAGGGTCGCTTATATTGATTATTGCTAGCTAACCATTATTAGCGGCTACTCACCATATGTGAGTAGAGCGCTTAGCGTGGGACGCTATTATAGCCTAGGAGGCAACCGATCGGTATTTATATTTATTTGTTAGCTAGCAATTATTAGCGGCTACTCACTATAGGTGAGTAGAGCGCTTAGCGTGGGACGCTATTATAGCCTGGGAGGCACCGACCAGAGCCTAGGAGGCTCCTTTTACATGGTGATAACTCTTTCCCTTATTTTATTCTTCTCAGATATTTATTTGATCAACCAGCGGGGCTGGTTTATCTCTTTTTATGAGATTTCTTTATTTGATTAACCAGCGGGGCTGGTTTGTCCATTCTTATGGGTTTATGGATTTAAGTTATATGATTTATCAAAATAATTGCGTGCAGCTAAGTTTTTGAAGTTTGAAATGTGGGAAAGTATTTAAATTGAGTATTTGTTAAATTATTTAAATTATTTTGTTATTTTGTCCACTCACTCTAACGTTTTTAAGTTACTTTCCCCTGGGCCCTTTGGTTTTAAATGCCCAGTGTGCAGGCTAAGTGTAAATGAGGTCGAGCGTACATGGAGTCGAGGCATAGTCAAATAGTCAGAGGCTGCTTTCGCTTAATCTTTATTCATTGTTATTCTTTTATTATTAGATATGCTCTGATAACCAGTTAGTGAATAAAATTTGAGTATTGTTGGCTGTGGGATTATTTTAGTTGAGTAATTAATTTATTGGGAGATGTGATGAACTTGGGGAGCAGGAAGGCTCCAAGTGTTGAGGATGGATGTTTGGTTATAGAAGTGTTAAGTTGGATTTTTCAGGTAAGGGTTGTCCATTTTCAACGAAGGTTATGCCGAATTTTCGGTAAATTTTCTTTAAAGATGGATCCCGCAGGATTTACCTCGGGTTTCAGGGTGAAATCCGGGGTGGGTCCTGACACTGCATGTTGTCTGGAAATAAAAGAGGAAAGAGGAATTGGATCTCTCTCGAATATTCGTACAGGAGAGCGATCGAGCGAGGTATAGCTGCTGCAAGCTCTTGAAAGCGAAATCAATTTTACTCATTTTTTCTGACTTCAAAGGTTAAGTCCGACCCCGACCTGAAATTTCTCATTTTAGGCCTATTACTGATGCATAAAATATGTGTGAAACTAATAGTCAACAAGTTGAAGTTTATCTCTTCATATCAGAGTGCTTTCGTGTCTGACAGATTATTAACAGATAATACTCTTGTTGCAAATGATGTGGCTCACTTACTTTGACATAAGAAGAATGGAGAAGGTGCTCAGATGGATCTCAAGCTAGATGTCAGCAAGGCATATGATCGAATGCTTTTGTCTTATGCCATGTAAATACGGTTGGGTATTCCAACCCAGTGGGTTGCGGTGATGATGGATCAAAATGTGTAACTTCGGTGAAGTATTCTTTTCTCAATAATAGCAGTCCAAGGGGTTTTGTGTCGTCAACTTTGGGACTTAGGCAAGGAGATCCTCTCTCCCCATGTTTTCTTGTGCACCACCTAAATTGGATCGAACTGAATCGCAAACGAGACGGAGACACTAAAAGAGAGCGGAGCAAAACACACAAATACCCTAGACCGGGTTTCTTCCCAATTCACCACTCAAACTTGTCTGGCGGCACCTCAATCGGTTTTGGCTCCGGCCACGCCGCTTTTTGGGGTCTGCTGCCGGACGAGTCTTCTGATCCAAGCAGTTTCAAGAGTCCTCCATGGTGGTCGTGATCAAGGTCGCCCTTTGAAGGTTGTTTTTGATACTTCTGGCTCATCCTCGACATGTGCTGTAATTGTGCTTCGACGAGGACTTGGACTAACAGCGTGGGCTGTGGTGTGAGGCGCGGTGGTGTATGCCGTAGTGGAGTCAGATCGCTATGGCGTAGATTTTCGCGTCGTAGGGTGCAGTCGGTCGGTGTGAGTCCAACGGCGGCATCTAGAACGATATGGCGTATAGAGTTGATACGTCGAGCCAGGGTCACCTTGCTGGGTCTTGGAGTTGCGGTTTCCATCGAGATCTTTTGCCTACTATATATGTTGGGCTAGGGTTTTGCTCTTGACCCAACCATTAGGTTTTTATATTTTGTCTAATTACATTAATTTCCTAATTCTTTAGGAACTCTAAGTAGGATGTTGAAGTCTGCAGATTATGATGTTTCTATTACATCTAAATAGGGAAAACTTTTGACGCACCACAATTGAGCGTCTCGGCAACGGACGAAAGTTTTTCATGCAAAATTATCTCTATGTGGGGTAAGATTCTAGTTTGCTAGACTCATATTCGATGAGCGACAATGTACAATGTAATGGTATGTGAATAACCTCAATCTGTTGGGGTCTGCATTGATGTCATTCTGCCTTACGACTATCAATACAATGGGTTATAAGCCCGCCTTTGTTTCAAAAAAAAAAAAAAAAAAGTAATAACAAATTAACAATTGACACAGACTCTTCCACCAATTGTTAAAGTTTTTATGTAAACCCCGTTAACTTGCCATTAACTCTAGCAAACAAAAATCACAAAAACAATTAGGTTTTCTCGTCGTGAGTCTTTTCTGCGTCAAATTCTATCTTTGTTCCTTTTTTTCTGTTCCTCTTTAATGAGAAGAGGAACGCTGACAAACTGACGACAATTATTATAACCTTTCGATTAATTAGAGAGTAGAAATTTTATGAAATTTAACTAAATTCACAACATGCTCATTTTAGAGGAGCCGGATCCCTCTAAGTAATTTGAGTTGATTAACACCAAGTAACTTATCGTTCCTTATATTCCACTATTTGATGAAGGGTAAAGTGTAGAGACAAAGATAGCAAGAGAATCATCATCTTATTCATTGATAGGAGCCCTTTATATAGGGAATTACAAAGTACCAATATGGTAATGATAAGGAATACATAGTCCTATTCTAACTACATATCCTGATGGCATAAGGCCAAGGCACACATATGGAATATCCTAGAACACTCCCCCTTGTGCCGCGCGCCGGTATGCCGGTGGTGATGATATGTCGTCTCGTTAAAAACCTCGTCAAGGAACAAAAACCCTGTGGGAGAAAAACTAAATCTTGATCGTAGGAGAAAAAGAGTATAACGCACCATTCACATTTGATAGTGACATGTATGTATGTGCTAGACTCCCCCTGAAGTTTGCACCTCCCCCTGATCTTTATATCAATCATAGGGCTCTTCCCGATTCTTAATAATCACGGAAATTTCAAAAATATAGCATGTCAATGCTCTTTAACATGTCTTCAAATGTGGCATTAGGAAATGATTAACTAGATCATGCCGTATTGTCCTCAAACATGATCTATTACACTTAGATCTTGAGGAGAAGGCCACTTGTGAAGTCAAAACATAAGTTCGTGCAGGAAATCAGATTTCCGCGCAGCATGACCTTCAGTTACTAGAACAGCCGTAACTTCCTCTAGAAAATACGTATAAATGAACCGTAAACTGTTTCGGAAACTAGACTCATTTAGAATTCCAATCGTATATTATAAACATTCTGGTTCATCAGGAGCTGTTCACAAAGTCCCGTCGAAGTTGACTGTTTTGCCAAAATCAGATTCACAGACAGATTCGTCCTACTTTACGAAAACGGCGATAACTCAGTCAATATCATAGGTATGATCAAATAGTTCGTCTCCCTAGAAAGTAGACACATAGACCGCTCTAATGGTACCAATTGCACCATTTTCCAGTGAGTGAGATTTCCTATAGGTCATGTAGAAGTTGACCTACGAAACTTGGCAGATTCTGATTTCGCTTTTGATGTGTCTTTCATATGTAGGGATACAATAAGCCTCAACCTTTCATACCATTAAGTATTGAAAAATGAGTTACTACCATTACATTGGCGTTGTGTGGGCGCATAGCTACACTTGACTTTACAACTTTTTATAGCGAATGAGATGTCAAGTCTTTCGTATTGTGTTGAGTACATTGATGCGTCTTATTGTACTTAGATGGGAACTCCATCTCTTAACACATATTTGTCATCTTGCTTTAGACAAAATAACTGATCTCTCTTTGGAGTAAAGACTTTGACTAATCATGTGGTATATGTCAGCCTCACTAGTTATAGAGCGCCTAAGCCGATTGATGGAAAATCATCATCAATACAATCATCGAGTGCCTTATCAAGACCGTGTCTTCCCAAGATCTTTTTCATTATAACTTCGGATATTGATACATATTGGCATCTCTTGATCCATCAAGAGTCTATGTAAATCCGGAATGAACACGCAAAGACATAATTCATCATATCCCTTCCAAATCAAGTAGAGTCCATGTGTGTTTCAATACATTTAGCAAACAAACACATGCTCTTGTGGTCTGGAGCCACTTGATTCGGATGAATGAAGTCCGTTTAAGATCTTCATGTATATCTTTGATCCCGTAGAGATGTTATTATGACCATATTCATAGGCTGTATGTTCAGTTATTCGGAAACTACCAAACTGACAAAGTAGTGGAGTTCAATGATATACGTTACTAGAGCATATCTCATCGTAGTCGATCCCAGTGCATGTTAGTGAGAGACCTTGCGCCATAAGGTGAGTCTAAGATTTTGTTCTCACTACGCTATCTAACAAAGACATAGTTGATAGGGTTTAGCTTGCGGTGTCGGCATCACTTGCCCAAGGACCTATCTCTTTGTTAATGTTGTATCGCATATTTCCATTAGGCCAATCGACTAAGTTGATATCCATCAACGAAGGGTGGTTCGATAGTAGACTCATTATCCCACGTCTTCATGTGCACTAGTGTAATACTTGTAGAGATCTATATAAGGATTGAATTTGATATTGAGGCATCCCCCACCGATAATCATAATTCAGACTTCATGAGATGGATTTGAGTATCACTGATCAATGGATCAAGTTGTGTCAAGCTAGCATTCTTCCTAGTGTGAGAAAATATCGAACTAAAGGGCCTCCCTCCTTTTGGGTAGCCAAACGGCCTTGTGACACCAATTTTGCCACTATATGGCGTCACCATTTCACCATCTATAGTGATGGCGCCAAGACCAACTTCTTAGGTCGCGCCATGTCCTCTTGATAAGATATCAATCCTTGTAGACATATTTGCAGCATGTGACCTCGTCACTTTAACACTTTAAGCATTTGGGATCAAGATGAGACTTAGTGGGGACAAACCATGACAATTCACGTCATTCCACTTGAACACTTGTGTTCTTATCTCCCCCTAATGGCGGAAATATTATCTCATCAAAGTGACAATCGGCAATTTAGCGGTGAATTAGATCGCCTGACAAGGTTTCTACATAAGCGGATTATAGGTGGAGGTTCATATCCAACCTAAACTTATTCATCTCAAATGACCCATCATTTTACGCAGTGGCATTGCAATTTGGCACCTAGAAATAACATATAGCGAAGCTCAAGGATTGGAGATCCGTTTCAATCCTACCGATCTCAAGGATTGCAATTTCGTGTCAACCCTCGTACACAGTCACGAGCTGTAGTACAAAAATATTCAATGATGGTAAAGTAAAGCTGCATGCAAATATTGCATAGCCCTAAGACGCAATAGAAAGATTGGTGCGCATCAATAATGTTCGAGCGACAAGCTAAAGTTGTTTGGTCGTAGCCTCGGTGAGACCATACTGCTTGTGAACATGAGGTACAGGACACTTCAACTTATATACCGATAAACTTCTTTAAAGAATGGGCAGTGAGCCCATAGATGTATAAGCAGGATAAGCAGTAGATAATAGTGTAACACGTGACCGGTGTGTTAACACTTCAACCAACACCATAAAGCATAAAAAGGCGTCCGCAAGTTGGTTGTATCTATCTACATAATTTGATATAAGAATGAAATGTTCACTTTTGTGTCATTTAGCGTAGGAGGGTCTCACTCCTAATTTAGCTAAAGAATGTCTTCGTTTTGAGTAGAAGAATGGATGTCCATGAGAATTTCTCAAAATTTGGACCATTATATCTCTTCGAGGATGACCGATTTGGTCAAAACAAAGCCTATATGAGTCGGTGTCTCAAATATCATGTTTGGCGACAACATGTGATTCGATATTCGAATCATATTGACATACAGTCCACTACATTGACTCATAAACTTCTTTAAGATGCATTTCAGTCCGCATTTATGAGAAGGTATACACAAAAGAACTCTTGTTCATTCTCACAATTTGTTTTCAAATGAAAACTATTAGCTTGATTGTCTTTAAACCTTAACATGGTTCGGTTGCCTCTCAATGCATAAAGGGCATCTATGACGTTGATCATAGTGCGATCAAGCATCAAGATTCAAGCTAAACCGTATCCCTGAATGACCGGTATGATTCAAGTATTGTAGTTACAGAAGATTTACAAAGGCAAAAAATCCAAAGATAGTTGCCGGTTCCTTAGAATGTTGTCAATAGTTTCACTATCTGCGAGGCACTCAATGTCTCTATGAGACATATCTACAAAAAAAGAAGTAGATAGAAAAGTAGATAGTTACACTTGAACCATTTAGAAGGATTGAAAGAATCTACAAAAAGCTGCAATCCCGAGAGTGCATAAAAAATTTTCGCACAGAATGACATTTGCGCACTAAAACAGCATAACTTCTTTATTAAAATAGATATGGATGAACCGCAAAAGGTTCTGAAAACTAGAATCGTAGAACTTTCCAATGATATAAAGCTCACTGTCTGGTTCATCTGGAGCTGTTCACAAAACTCAAACAAAGTTGACTGTCTAGAAGGGACAGATTACTGTTTTTCGCAGATTTGGCATTGACAAAGCTTTGAAACTTGCGGATGGCATGTGGGCATAAGCCGAAGCCAAAATGACGAGTATATGATCAAAATCAAGTCCTTTCGGTCTTTGCAAGGTCGTAAACTCCATGACTTGTAAGTGAAAGCTTCCTGACATGAACATAAACTAACTTAGAGGACCTAGAGAATTTGATTATGATGATTGTCCGGTTTTGGTAAGTCTTCAACGTCTTTTGCAAGACGAAAATTGGCTTAATAGCATAGGGGGATCCAAAATCAAAAGCTTTAGGTAACTCCAAGTTAGAATGACTAGGCATGTCCGTGGAGGGTCGGTAGTGCGAGGCACACTTTAACCACTATCTCCTTAATTTCAGACAATTCTAAGACATCACACTGAGCTTGGATGAGCCTAATTGAACAGTTGATAATGGAAAATCTGCTATAGCGTAGAAGACTTCACCGGAATATACGTGGGCGATCCTCCTTAAGGATGCGGTGCCGTGAGTCACCTTTAAAGGAAGGGACCAAAATCGGCACAATATGCCATGCTTCTAAGGACGATGTAAGAATGTACATCTTGTTTGTAATCAATGCGAACCATAAGAGGAGAATAGTTTCACTTCGAAAAAAATTTCAAGGCATTCATTATTGCTAATGAGTACATCGAGGTCTCAAATAGACGAAGGATGTCGATACGACGCCTTATTACATATAGCTTGGAAAGAAAATCAATGTCTAGCCAATGACGTCAAAGTCAGGGGTAGCTAGAGCTGGATCCGAATCTTTGAAATTTGTGATCATGAGGATGACATTATTGTCCTCATATTGATTTTTCGTACATTTTTGCATGCATTTATAATTTGAAGGAGAGCTCGAGAACTCTTGAACCAGTGATCCGAAGATCCACAACGGTTGCATTGTCATGAGCTGGCATGAGTAGTTTTGACAAATTGGTGTCTAGAACGGGAGTGTCGCCATTAGGGCCGGTGACACCTCCCCCTCTTTTCTAGACATTGGCATGGCGTTTTCTGCTGTTGTCGTGACCCATATTGTTGTCCCCACATTAGGAGACAATCCCAAATACGTTTATCGCATTAGCATATATACAATTCCCGTTTGCAATTGTATAATCAAAATCAAGTCTCGTTGGTAATTCCAAGCCAACATGGAGGAGCTAGAGAACTTGATGATGATCGAATCTACTAAAGATTATGGATCATGATGCCATAAAAGATCATTGACAATATGTAGTCATTTAAAGTGGTAAGCAATCCACTTGACTAATAACTCAACAAGTAGAGTTACATGAACGTTTCAAGAAACGCTCCATGAGTGCATTACATAGTACATTGTGGTCATTACTTTTTGCACAGATTGTCATTGCAGGCTTTTGTCGATGTGGCCCGTCAAAGACTTTGAGCGCATGAGATGTTAAATCTCGGCATCTAGGCTTGTTAGCCTGAAGGTCAAAACATGTGGTTTAATCCTTTCCAATGAAAGGTTCCACAGATACCAAGCGAAGATTCGCCTTAGGCATCGAGTACAACAAAACTCAAAGGAGCAGAATGTTACATTGCTCTTGCATACAAAACCAAGCTGTTATGAGACTCAATAGAGGTCACAAACGATGCTTTTAATGGTTTGTCCTTCGGATTGATCACACACAATCCGGAAAAACCACGAATTGATCAAACACAATTCGAAAAAAAAAGGTCTCGGATTGATCAAACACAATCCAGAGAAAGGTCGGGGTTGATCACACACAACCCAGACAAGGAAACAAGAGTGATCAAACACACTCTTGACCCGCGAATAAAATTCCGGGATTTTGGTACCTGCACGCACAAAATCCCAAGCATAGAATGAAGATGGAGAAGAGAGGAAATGATTTTATCCTCCCCGAGTTATTGAACTTGGAAAACTTTAGGATTTCAAAACATACCTTTCGAAACTTCAAACACTTGAAGATGTCGAAAATTGTAGTCGGAGGAAACCAAGAATCGTTGGCAGGCAGCGGCCGAGGGATTGGCAGCCGGTGATGTCGAACGGCGGCTGAGAAAACAAGCGGCGGCGGAGGTCGGACATAGGAGCCGAAAAACTCTTTTTTTTTTTTTTTAGGGTTTCGGAAAACAAATTATGGGTTATTGGCTCTAGGGTTAAAACAAAGTGCATGATAACGTGATGAAGGGTAAAGTGTAGAGACAAAGATAACAAGAGAATCATCATCTTATGCATTGATAGGAGCCCTTTATATAAGCAATTACAAAGTACCAATACGGTAATGATAAAGAATACATAGTCATATTCTAACTAGGGGTGTTATCGGTTTTTTTCGGTTCGGTTTTCACGTAAAACCGGAAACCAAACCGAACTAAAAAATCGGTTCGGTTCAGTTCGGTTTTTTTTTTTTGAAAATGCAAACCGGAAACCGAACTGAACTGAACGGTTCAGCCCGGTTCGGTTTTTTTCGGTTTTTTTAAAAAAAAAAAAAAAAAAAAAAATTCTGGTAATTTTAATATAGAGTTCTATCCATATTCGACAATGCATACTTCTATATAGTTCAAACTTAAAAGTCACAAATTGAAAATAGAGTCTAATGCTCAAAGTTCAAACATTACAAATTGAAAATAAAGTCCACAATGTTCAAATCTAAAACAACTATCAAGTATCAACATCATCTCAATGATCTCATCTTGGCAATGTTGTTTGCTTCATAACCTTCATTTTAGGAGGCAACATACCACACTTCACATTTTGCCTACTTGACAATGATGACATCTCCAATATCTCTACATACACAAAAACAAAACAAAAAAACAAAAGGTTAGAAAAGAAAATCATACATGTAAATGATGTAACATAACATAAAACGAATTAATCAAATCAAACATTCAAAAATAACGTAAAACTATTACCTTTTTCCGTCTCTTCACATAACTCAATCTCTTCACTTGATGGCACATGATGCAAAGCAATAGTTTCACCTCTAAGCCAACTTTGTGTGCATATCAAGGCTTGCACCATTTTTGGACTTAAAGAGCTTCGATGTGGATTAATGACTCTCTTACTAGTGCTAAAAGAAGATTCCGAAGATATAGTGGACACCGGAATAGCTAGAATATCTTTTACAATGCGGGCCAATATCGGGTACCTAGAAACCCCATTCACTCTCCACCAATTCAACAAGTCAAAACCTTCATCGTCTCCTTCAATAGGATCACTAATATATCTATCAACATCATTGTTAATGATCTCGGCTTTCTTTGCTTTTCTCTTCAACTCCTTCTCCTTTAGCTTTCTTTCAAACTTGGTAACACCCGTGGCTAAAGAAATCTTAATCATATCATTGGATGCTTGAGACTCACCAACCCCTCTAACATCCTTTTCCTCCTCTTCATACACATTGTAAATGTCATACAAAAGCTCTTTCACACTCAATGAGACAACTTCCACCCTATGGTACTCATCCTCATCCCCAAAGACAACTTCTAAATAATCAACAAGTTTCTCAAATTTGTGTCGTGGATCAAGAATAAGAGCAAGAAACACATATTGATTCAACTCATCAAAATCACCCCAATATTTTTTATATTTTTCTCCCATTGGAGGTGCAATATCTCCCATCTTAGGAACACTTGGTTTCTTAATTTGTTCTTCTAAAAGACCATATAGATAAAGCAAATCACCAAAAGTGTGATGAATAATAGGTACATTAGAACAACACACTCTTAATGTAACTTCATAAAATGGTTTTAGAAAATCCGAATACACTTCGGCATTCCTCCAATCAATCCCAGCGGGTGGCCCTTCCTTTGCATTCTTCTCACCCAATTTAAAATATGCACAATAATTACGAGTATCTTGTTCACTCAATCTATCAAATGCTTTTTGAAATTTTAAAGCCGATTCTAACATCAAGTATGTGGAATTCCATCTAGTAGGGACATCCAACACCACAAGCCCCTTGCACTCTATCTTCACTCTCTCAACACATTGTTTAAAAAGTTCAAGCCTTTGTGGAGAGGATCTAACATACCTCACCGCATTACGAATAGCATCAATAGACATATTCATTGGTTTCAAACCATCATTCACAATCAAGTTAAGAATATGAGCTACACACCGCATATGCACATTCTTCCCCCCATTCAAAATCATTCTAGGATCTCCCCAAGCATCTAACTTCTTGATTAACTCTCTTATTGCAACATCATTTGCCGAAGCATTATCAACGGTGATTGTTAGAATCTTCTCTATGCCCCATTCTAACAAACAATCCTCTAAAATTTCAGCTATAGACTCTCCCTTATGATCCTCAATGGCACAAAAATTAAGCACTCTTTTATGCAACACCCAATCATCATCAATAAAGTGTGTGGTGATAACCATATAATTAATGTTTTGAATGGATGTCCATGTATCCGTTGTAAGACACACCCTTTTCCCCTTCAATTGACCCATCAACTTCTCCTTCTCCCACATATACACCTTAAGCACATCTTTTGCTACTGTTTGCCTACAAGGGATTTTCCAAAAAGGTAATGCTTTTTCCATAAAACGCCTAAACCCCATCCCATCCACATGAGTAAATGGTAGCTCATCTAGAATAATCATCTCCACACACAACCTATTGAGCTCTTCATTTGTCAAAGCAGAGGTATCTAACTCCCTAGTCTCTTTGTTAACACACAAAATCTTTTGTTTTTTAGCTTTCAACATTTCAATGTTTGGAGGATACTTGGGACACTTATCTATATGCTTAAGAAGGGATGTCGTACCATTTGAATACGGATCAGCACAATATTCTTTACTGCAATGAATGCATACTCCTTTAACTCTATTCTTAACCATTTTTCTAGTAAAATGAGCCCAAATATCTGACCTTTCATTGTCCTTCAAGTACGCCAAATATTCTTCCTCAGTCATCTCATGATTCGCCTCTTCTTCACCGGTACTTGCTTCAGTTGCTTGTGATCCACCCATACTAGGAACCGGTGTCGGTGTTGCCGATTCACCAACACCAGCACTATCAACTTGCATCTGCGTATTATACAAATATAATCATCATCATCAGAATATATATATATATATATATATATATATATATAATTATATATATATATAATTATATATATATATATATATATATATCATAACTATTTCAGTAACCAAATTTCAGTAATATACCTGAGAAGACGAGGAAGAATTGTTCATTGTAGAACTCGTAACACCACGGCCACGACCACGACCATTTGAGTCAATGGACATTGAGGAACCGCGCTTCACTGCCTTTGATGAGTTCAATCTAACCCTCTTCATTGTGAGAGGGAATGTCGTCTGCAAAAGAAAAGGAATCAAAGATTTAAGTATCTAACAATTAACAAGTTACCACATTATGAAAGTTGTTCATCAACCATTGAAATTCATTATTAGTTACATAATGAAAGACCATGCCAGCACTAAAAGACCTCATCCTCTTGCCATAGCCCTTCTTCATACTCTTAACACCATATATCATTGGATTCATTGCTGCGGATATTATCCTCAAAGTAATATCCTCACCAAGTTCATACCATTTACAAGACTCCATGTTATGATTGGATGTCACAGTAAAAGAACACCATGTTCACTTCTAATCAAACTAAAAGCCCGTATTTAAAGTTTTGCACTGACCCCTACAAAGTCTATGTCTAGATTGTGGATAACGGCTAGACCAAGTTGGGTGTCTTACAAATTGGATATAAATCTGTTCTCCAGTAAACACTTACACTAAATAGCTGGTGTAATACATTTAGATGGATATAGAAAAGGAATTCCTGTGTCTACCAACTTTGTTGCTGCATATTTTGATTAATTGATTGAGCAACAATATAATTCTGTCTTTTAGCTTGTTAACTTAAACCTTCAACTAAGACAAGGATTCAGACTCATTACTGATTATTAACAATAACGGTAGCTTCTCCATCCAGACAGGCAGCATCATGACAAGCATAATAGTTCACTACTATATATAACACTAGAATAATGTAAAAATAAAAAATCTATTTACCGTATAACAAGCATCAGGGCTGAAACAAGACAATACACATAAGTAAAAAATTTTCTTTATTCCCTTGTTCATACATATTTCACACATTCCATATATTAGGTAAAATTTCATGTGATTCAGTAAACAGAATATAAATTCCATCATTGCTAGGCTCTCGATCCCTATGATTCGATGAAGAATGAGCAAATAATGGGTTTTTGTCTATAAATGGTAGAACCATTGATAAAAGAAAGAGATGCTGTATATGAATCACTCACATATTCTTCGGAATTATATGTATCCGCGGGATTAATTTGGAAAAACAGTAGGGATATGCAAGAACAAACAATTTTTATTGGAAATATTCCCCTAATGAATTCCCTGGGAACTTCTATAGTGATGATCATCGATTAAGTAATCATCAATCACTAGCTAATGCTACAATAGTTAGAATCGTATGTACCTCTGTAGTTTGCACAGGTGCCAATCTGCCAAGGATATGCAGACTGTGATTGCAGTCTTAGCAGGGCGAGTCCGACAAGAGGGGAGAAGAGGGCGAGTCCAGTGACGTCTGGGCGGAGGGGAGTGGCGCAGGTGGAGGAATGGCGACAGGGCAAACCGGCGACAGGGGAGAAGAGGGACAGTCCGACGAGAAGGTAGAAGAGGGAGAGTCGAGTGGCGACAGGGCAGAGGGGACTGGCGCAGGTGGCGGACTGGCGAGTGGCGGACTGGCGAGTGGCGACAGGGCGGACCGGCGACAGGGGAGAAGAGGGACAGTCCGACGAGAGGGGAGACTGGAGAGAAAGAAGGGACTCGGGAGTCAGGACTGAGAAAGAGAATAGGCGTGAGAGACAGAGAGACAGAGAGACAGAGAGAGAGACTCGGGCTGAAGAACAGAAGAAGAAGTAGGGTTTTTTTTTTTTTTTTTTTTTTTTTTTTCAAAACGACGTCGTTTTACCGTTTGACCGTTGACTTCGGTTCAAACGGTTCAGTTCGGTTTTGACTGGCCCGAAACCGAAAACCGAACCGAACAGCTCCGGTTCGGCCCAGGATTTTTATTTTCGGTGCGGTTTTTTTTCGGTGCGGTTTTTTCGGTTACGGTTTGGGTTTCGGTGCGGTTTTTTTCGGTTTTCGGTTTCGAAGTAACACCCCTACCGCCGCTGCCTGCCACCGTCCGGCCAGCTCCAGCCGCCGTACCGGTCCCCTTCGAACCGCCGTTGCCTCCTCTCCTTTCCTGGGCTGGTGACTGGGCCGGTAACGCCGCTGAACGGGGAGAGAACTCTAGGGGTGGAATTTTGAAACCGAAAACTGAAAAAAGCCGAGCCGAAAACCAAACCGAATTAAGAAAAACCGAACCAAACCAAATTAGTTTGGTTTGGTTTTTGGTTTCGGCCCTTGAAAAACCGAACCGAACCGAAAAACCGAATCTCTCTAAAACGACATCGTTTTTTGTCTTTATTTTCGTATTAAATATTTGATTTGAATAATATGATTTTAGGTTTTATGTTCTATATAATTATATGTTTGTCTTTTCTAATATTTTGCGTTTTATTTTCGTTTTATATACATATAGAAATGTTTTAGGTGTCGTGTATGCGAAGTATAGAGAGTGATATGTTACCTCTAAAATCGAAGACCTTATTCTTGCGAGCTTTAGATGATAGACTCTAATATTTAATTTATTTTTCTCTTCTTTATTCAAATTTATGATTTTTAAACTTTAAAATTCGGAATTTATTTGGATGGACTTTAAACTATGGAGTCTATATTTTGTGTTCAAAATGAACTTAGAAGTTTTTAAATTATGGTTTCATGGTGTGCTAGTGTGGCCAATTCCCAATACTTTCGAAATTATTGATTATTAAACTTTTAAAGTATCTATTTGGTTTATAAATTGTTGGTTTGTTGAAGAATCATTGCCAAAAAATTTATTGATATATTATATGTGCTTATAAAAACAAGTAATGTAAGAAAAAAAAAGGACCTAAAATACGATAATTTTTTACTAAGCCAAAAACATACAAAGTTTAAGAAAAATTATTTTAAAAAAGAAGAAAACCAAAAAAAACCGAAACCGAACCAAACTCCGGTTTGGTTTGGTTTCCGGTTCAAGGTCTCAAAAAATACCAAACCAAACCGAACCAAATTTTTTATTCGGTTTGGTTTCTGGTTTTAGGTGAAAACTGAACCGAACAAAACTGAACCCACCCCTAGAGAACTCCCCTAGCAACCGATTGTTCTCTTTGCTGGAACTCCCTCGTACGGCTGCCATAGCCGGAGCTGCTTGGTTCTTTTGGTAGCTCTCCTCCCATGCTTCAAAACCTCCAAAGGTTTCACTCGCTCTTGATCTAAGTAAGGAGATTCGGGTGCTAGAAATTCTAGGGTTCCATTTTATGTTTTGGTTCGATTGATCAAGTTAGGCTTGAAATTGGACTTTGTGTTAGTTAAGGAGGTTGTAGAGCGGGTTGAGAGGAAGATTGTGTTAAATTTTGGTAGGCATTAGAGGTCGCCGGAGTAGGCTGCCGGCCGCCGCTGCTGTTAAGTAGTTTTTTTCAAGGTTTTGAATTTGTTTGTTGAGGGGAGTATAATGATGTGAAGTTTGGAATTTTTGGAGGAGTTTTGGATAGGTTGGATTAATGTTGTTAAGACTGTAGAAGGTTATATTAAAGCTGCCTATGCTTGTCAAGACCTACCCCGGATTTCCCTTTGAAATCCGGAATAAACCCTGCGGGACCCATCTCAAAGGAAATTATACCAAAATTTTAGCATAACCTCCCTTGAAAATAGGTAACCCTACCTGAAAAAAAATACCAACTCCCAATACACTTCTATACCAGAATATTCAACATCTCCTGGAGCCACCCGCTCCCCCAAATAAACATCCACCACCTCACAAACATAGTATCTCAACCAATTCCATAATTTAATTTCTCATACAATCCCACCAAATAATTCTTTCAAATCACTCCTAAATTTAGTAATACAATGTTAACACACTTTACCATAAATTAAATACAACATCTCATGGTTATCAGAGCTACTAATTTGAAGGAAACGAAAAAATACACAAGTAGGTTAAACAGGTAACCTACGAATGAAAACTGGAAATGGTGAAAAATATGACTCGCCTCCTACACTCGCCGAAACGAACTCTGTAGATTGGGCATTTAAAAACGAAAGGCCCAGGAGAGAAGCATTTAAAACGTTAGCGTGAATAGGCAAAAATAAATAACAATAACATTGGCTTAAATATGGAGCGATAGAAATCAAAGTTATGCTCTCCCAAGTTTTCTATTAAGAAAAATACTTATGCATGCCACTCTTGGAAATTCTCCAAAAATATTTAAGGATAAAAATGATGAACCAATCCCATTGGTTCCCAATAAATAATAAAAATGGGGAAGAGGTTTCACCATTAAAGATTTGGGGCCCCTTAAGTATTTCCTGGGTATAGAGATGGCTATTTCTCATAAAAGGCTGTTTCTCAATCAAAGGAAGTATACTCTTGATTTCTTGAAGGATGCAGAAATGTGGGATAACAAACCTACCAGCACTCTTCTTGATAGCAAGCGGGATATCAAGCGTGCCAGCATTCCTCTTAACAACAAGTTTCAGTTGGATGATTCGAGTGAGTCTCTCCCAAATATCAGCTTTCATCAATGGCTTGTGGGTAAGCTTATCTATCTTACTATCACTCGACCTGATATAGCTTATGCAGTAAGCATAGTAAGTCAGTTCATGCATGCTCCTACCATGGCTCATCTTCATATTGTTAAGCGCATCCTTCGCTACCTAAAAGGATCTGTTGGGAGAGGAATTTTGATGAAACTAAATGGTCATACTGACATCATGGACTATACAGATGGTGATTGGGCAAGAAATTCTCTTGATCGTAAGTCCACTACAGGTTTTTGTACCTCTGTAGGTGGTAACTTGGTCAGTTGGAGAAGCAAGAAACAAATTGTTATTGCTCGTTCCGAAGCCGAGTATCGAGCTATGGCTTCCATTGCATGTGAGTTTATTTGGTTGAATGGATTGTTGTCTGACTTGGGATCCCCAACTTGTCAACCAATATCTCTTTATTGTGATAACTAAGCTGCCTTGCATATTGTCTCTAATCCAGTCTTTCATGAAAGAACCAAGCACATAGAGGTTGATTGTCATTATATTCGAGCTCAAGTTCAATCCAAGATTATTGAAACTTTTTAAGCTCGAAGCCATGATCAGTTGGCTAACATTTTCACCAAATCTCTTTCCGCTACTCAATTTCATTGAATCTTGGGCAAGATTAGCTCAGTGAATCCCCTTAATCCAGCTTGAGGGGGAGTATTGGAAGTAGAAGCATGGTGAGATTAGGTCCATTGTCCTTTGGATATTTTATGTTACTGTATGTTACACTTTACTTGTATAGCTTCTCTCTTTGTATTTGACAGCTATTAGAATGGGCTGCCTTGTTACTTTAAATCAGGGATTAAGCACGTGTGTAAGTGTGTGAAGAGATGATAAGGAAGTCTGTTCCATCACTCATCTTCTCATATATAAAGTAGATCTGTAATCTTTTTGTCATCAAGAAATATATCAAAAAACCTTCCACAAGTTTGTGTTCAGTTTTCTTCAGATGACCCTGTCTAGTAAATAAGTTGCGGGCTCATTCCTGTGTCGTTGGGGCTCAAAAAGTTCTTGGATCACATTCTCTTAATCAACTCATGAAAAAGTTTTAGCTGAGACTTGAGTCAGCTTACAAATAAATTACGTTTCACTTGATACTTTAAAAAGAAAATATATATGGCATATTTTTGGGAGAAATAATTGCGAATTTTCTCGCTTACTTCTCACTAATCTTTAGTGACAGGAACTTGGTGATGTGAATCCAAACACAGTACTAGGATTTTCCATTGACAAAGGTACATTTGGGGATACATCAAGTGTCACTATATATGTACAATATGAACAATATTACTGGACAAAAATAGTAAAGCAATTGTCTATTTGTTTGATGAAGTTCCATGGTTGATGTGTGTGGAGTTCTTGTTGTGTCATAACTCATAACCCTAAGAATTGTGTGGCATTTTATTGACCAGTTCATTTTCTTCTCTAGCAAGTAGTCACTTTATGCCACAAGACGCTGGCTGCTACAATAGAAAATTCATGTCACAAACACTGCTGGTAAATATCTCCAGTTGCCAGAGTGATATATGGGATAGACAACTCCCTCATTAGTGCAAAATGAAGAATCAGTTTCAGCTCGTTGAGCATCAGTAGCTTGGAGCAAGCAATCTTTGATAAATGTCTTTCGGACATGCCTCAAGTGCCATTAACCTATCACCTGAAACCACTACTGCAAGTCAAAATGATAGATATTTTCCATAGTTCAGTATTGCAGCATAAGGTTCAAAATTTCTAATTTGGTTAAAAGTCGTTCATAGAAGAAATCAACCATGTAAGCCAAGTAAATCTCATTCCCATATCCGTTTTTTAAAAGCGGAATCAGCAAATGATTCTATAACAAATTAACAACCCGCCATAATTCATAGCAACACATAATCAATGAAACAGCCATGTGATATCACTACGCCAATTTCGTAATCATCCGACAGGTATCAGACGACAGAAGTCGTTTTTACTGTCGTCTGATTAATTTTTACGACAGACATTTAAAACTCTGTCGTCTGAATGTAGCAACACGCAGATAGTTAAAACTAGCGTGTTAATGAGACGAGTCATCTGTTGTCTTTAAAACGAGGGAATTTGTTTCTGATACCGTGTTTTTAAAGACGACAGAAAACTGACGTATTTGAGAGACAAATTTAATGATATCGATCGAGACTTTTTTTTTTTGCGTATAAGTAAATAGTTTTTTGACACTTAAAGCTTATTCTCATTAATTACCCCGATAGTACACTTTAACCAATCTAGCAGCTGCCTCACTCTTTTTCTCATTCAATTCTCTCTAGCTAGCAACCTCACTCTTAATCTCTCTCTATGTCTCAGCCTCACTCTTTCGATCTGAACAGCCAGCCTCACTCTTTCTCTCTGAAAGATGAATACTAATCTCAACACCCTCCATCCCCCGCCATAGATTGATGCGAAACTTCTTTCTAGGGTTTTCTGCTATTTCCAAGTAAGTTTCTTTATGCTAAATTTTGGATTTCAGGTTTCGCTGGGTTGGGTTTTGCTTGGTTGATATAGAGTTTTGCTTGGATTTCTCTGATTTAGGATTTGCCCAAATTGGATTTCCCTGCTTGATTACGCGGAGCCGCTAGTCCGTCGCTCGGTGTTTCTCAGTTTTGCAGTGTTTCTAAAATCTCGGCGTCGCTTCAAATCTGTATGTTGCTTTCGCATTTCAGCAATCTGTGTGTTGCTTTCACATTTCAGCAATCTGTGATAGTCTCTAGATCAGTATACACCGTGTCTTAGATTTTCGCAATTTTATTTTGATATGAGTCTGGCATTTTGTTGATGTGATAGTCAGTGAAGTATGTAGAGTGATGTCGTGTTCGTATTTGTGGTAATGATGTGGTTCAGTAAGTCTAGATTGAGTTTCGATTAGTTGCTAATATAGTGTGCTTTAAACAATTTGTTCAAGGGATGCCAGGAAATGTTGACTTAACGGTGAATGTTGATTATCATAAACAAAGACTTTTGGCTGGTTACTCTTTCATGTGATTATAAACAGGTAAAAGAGGTTGGTTTGTGAAAACCGTTAAAGACCAGCTTGTAGAATTTTAGAGCTTCAAAATTTCACACAAAGCTCAAGAAGAGGAGTTCGAAAGGCTAGTCAATTCTTTGAAGTCTTTTGGCGAAGGATCAAAATAAGAATGAACCCACAGCTTGCTTATAGGGCTCTGATTTGATTTTTTATTTTTTTTTCTCTTTGTCTTGCTTTGTCACTTACTTTCTGTTGGTTACCTTGGAAGATTTGGTGAAGGTCTTGTTGATCTTTCCCTCAAACATTATTTGAGTGCTGCTGTGACTTGATGTGGCCACTTTTTCTTAACAACATAGATGTAAAATATTTTTTTTATTGAATAGATTTGGTTTTAACAGCAACTGTTAACTTGTCAAGACTTCAAATTGTTTGCATGTCTCTTTTTTATTTGCTGCTACAAAATACAAATTTTGCACTTACTGGACCAATCTCCATCCTTTTTCCTTTTTTTTTTTTGGGTTTTCATTCCAGGATGCACTTGAGCAAATCCATTGTTATGTGTGCAGATACAACAAGGAATACATCTTGGCGGGACATTTGAGCCTCACCTATCTTGTTGTTAGTATTCTTCTCTTCTTTTTTTTTATTGCGGACTTGTAATTTCAAGAACATGCAAAACAGTTACACAAAAGATATTGGGCCTTTTAAGTCCTCTTCTCGATTAGAAGTCAAAGTGACATTCTTGAATGAAATTTGAGATATTGTATCTGTTCATTTCCACAATGGGGGTCTATTCCCCATCTTTTTTCCTATGGATGTGCTTGTTGTTTATTTGTTCGAATATATGGATGTACGTAAATGCACTCATAGTTTCGATGTATTTATACTTCTTTGCCACACCAATAGTTCATATCTACAGATATAAAAGAGAAAAAAAAAAAAAACAGTTGGCCTTTACGTATTCATCGTCATTGCTTCCAATGTGAATTTAATATGGCTTTTCATCTGAAGGTACCATGTCTTAGAGATAATTACGCATATCTTTTGCATGATGTGGATACCGGCACAGATGGTGTTCGATGTTAAACTGAGATTTTGCTTGTTTTACTTTTTTTTTTTTTCATTGAAGAGTCTTTCTGTGTCTGTCAATTTGTTCGGATTGTTCGATGTTGGGATTCTGCCTTGAGTCTCTTGGTTCGAACTAAATCATGCAGTCTCTTGAGGCTGCAAAGTTTATGTTGGTTTATGTCTCTTAACTGATATAATAGTTGGTCTCTTAACTTGGTAGGTATATTGGTGAGGAGAGGGATTGATCGAACAAGGCTGTAAGGGTGATTTGAAGTTGCATACCTGCGCATTTTGGCTTAATCAGTGACTTTGAATGATCATGTTGAGTTTGGTAGAGAAATGCATTTGTGGATGTCTTAATTTTTGTTGTCTGTGTATCTATATCTGTGAATTTATGTGGTAATGTGTTGTGCAAATGAGCTATATATAGATAATAGATGTAAACTGGTTTGAATTTTTTATTTTTTTTTCTAAATGCAAGTGAGCCATGTATATGTGGATTCATGAACTGACAAATGTGCTTGGGAAATGCATATATATATATATATATATATGTCTTAATGTGTTTGAGAAATTGTTTTAGTATGAAGTTGTTTATGTTTATGTATGTACCTACAAATAGTTTTAATATATATAGCTAATAATTTTTTTCTGGTTTATAAAATATGGATAAAACATGGATGAAGGCTGATAGGAGATCACTACAGTTCGACTTAGGATTTAACCAGTTTCTTAAGGTTGCATTGGATAATGCTAGGAACCCCAATAATATACCTTGCCCTTGCTTAAAGTGTTGTAACAACCGATTTGGTAATATACAGTTAATTAAGGATCATGTCTATTTCAATGGTATAATGGAAAACTATACTCGTTGGAAATGACACGGAGAATGTTCTTATGCTGCCAGACATTGTTTGAGTGAGGGTTCTGAAACAGTAGAGCAAATTCCTGATTTAGGAGGAAATGAAGATGTAGGTGTGCTCAGTGATAAAGATCACGAGATTTCGCTAGACTCGAATGAGTTTATGCAGTTCATAGAGGATGGAGATAAGCCTCTATATCCTGGTTGTACCAAGTCAACCAAGATGAATGGTTTGGTACAAACATTCAATCTGAAAGCAAAACACGGATTGTCTGATTCTTGCTATACAGACATTATAATATTGTTCCATACCCTGCTTCCTGATAGGAATGAAGTACCAGGGTCCGTCAATTTGGCTAAAAAAACTCTTTCCGCATTAGGGATGAAGTACGAGAAGATTGATGCTTGTCCAAATGACTGCATCTTGTATAGAGACCTGAATGTTGATGGTAAAAAATGTCCATCTTGTAATGCATCAAGGTGGAAACTAGCGAAGGACAGATCTGAGAAAGTAGGGGTGCCGGCGAAGACATTTACATGTTTGACTTGAAGTTTTTCGTACCATAAGCTTAGTGGTTGCTTTATATTTGCAGTGAAAAACTAAGCAAGGTCTGCGTTATACACCGAAGCAAATTGATGAAGTTCGGGATGAATGGGCAAAACAAGTTCTGATGTTTAAGGTTTAGGGTATGTAACTAACATTGCTAGGAGCAGACTCGTTGATTTTTTATGCAAGTTGAACTCATTGTATATGCATGCATATATAGGGCTGCTAGTTAGGTAGGCGGTTTTCAACTAACAATATATGATCGACTTTTGGTTTTTATATATGATCGATCATTTTAGCACTCTAGCTGGCTAGCATGTTAGTTACGTTGTAGCTAGTTTTCTGATACCTGTTTTAGCTAGCTTGTTGTAAACAATATGGAACTAGCTGTGATCACTGTGGCTTTTGTTGTGAACAATATGGAACTAGCTGTGATTCTGCTATGATTTGAAGGATGATGTTGAATTGGTTACCATGATGATATTATATATGTGGCTTTAATTTGTTGGTTTCTATGTTTTTTTTGTATGGTTTTTTGTGCTCATGAATAAGTTTATATAAATACAATTTGAAAGAAATGTCTATATGTAATATCAGCATTACAGATGACAGCTGAAACCAAATCAAATTCGTTGTCGTCATACAGAAGAAGAGTCGATCATAATGTGTCATTGTTCACAACATCAGACGACATAGTATTGTCATTCATAACAATTCAAACGACAGACAAAATAACTTGTTACACAATTAATCGACATATAATTGTCTTTTGATATTGATACGGACGATAGACGAGTAAACACATCTATCGTATGAACGTATACAAAAAAGAGCTATCTGTCGTCTGAATCGTCAAACCCCACAAACTAAATATTTATACGACAAAAATGTGACTTATGATCTGATCTCAAACGAGAGACATGTGTAGAGTTTTGAGGTTTTAAACTATTATAACGACAGAAAAACATAGTAGTACTAGAATACAGACGACGGATAAATTAAGAGGGTAGATAAAAATGTCATTTCAACGTCATATAAGTGACGATAAAATAAATTGGAGACAACAGACGAATGCAATTATTTGCTGATTAATTCTTCTTTCAACGACAGGGAACTGTCGTTGTAACAATTTCTAACGACAGATTCATTTTTTGTGTTACAAACCTGGATTCATAAAGACGACATACCAAATGTCGTATAACCTTCCTCAGACGACTGATTATGCATGTTGACTGACTCGTTATCAGATGACAACTCGATAGACGACACACAAAAAAGTAATCAGACGACAGGCATTGCCGGTCGTCTGAAGGCAAAATTGGCATAGTGTATTCGGCACTTTGAAAGAGTCGTATCGAGCTCACTAAAAGAAAAGAAAAACAACCGAATGAAAAAAGAAAATTTTGGGCATAGAAATTGCTGAACTCAAGTTATAGCCAGGAACCAAAAGATAACTTGCGGCCTCATTCACCACATTAGTAGCTAGCATCTCCACTACAACACTAACAATTGAAGCCAACACTTCAAGCCTTGTTCATCACCAATGGATCCGAAGAACCAGAACCGGATTCAAGATCTATAATTTCAGCAATGACCTCTGGCATCTGCTTTAATAGCCGCTCCTGTTCAGATGGTTTCTTTAGTAGCTCTCTCTGGTCCAGATATTCATCTAGCGTTTAACACAAAAAGGTTAAGGTTCACTATCATTTTTTTGGACATAAAGATAGAAACCAGATATTTTTGCATAAAAATGATGCATCAAAAACCAAACCAGATATTTCAAAATAATAATTAAAATAAAAATGAAAACTGGCATCGCAAAATTCATATATTGACTTGAAATGGGGATAAGATAATGTAATTACAGTTTAAACTAAGCATTTCCACACTGTCCTAGTTGGTTGGTAAACCAACTCTCAGAGAGGTAGATTTGAGGGATTCGATTACCAAATTATTTCTTGTTTATTATAACCATATTCCCTTAATAGAATTGCAAAGTTAAAAAAAAAATCTTGGACTGAATGAAACACTTGCAAAAGTAGCTAGAAATACAGTTCTGGTGATCATTAATAAATTTCAAAATCAATTAGCACTCAGAATGATGAAAAAAAAAAAAGAATTCATAAATACTATGGAAGGATATTATGTTCTCCATCCTTTCTCATTTGCCCAATCAACCCAATTCTGCAATCTCACCAACTCCTTTTCAATTCACTGAAAGCAATATATCCAAAAAAACACAGAAAGGATCAGCAAAGGTGAAGGGCAATACATTATAGATAAACTATGTTGGCAAGATATTCCAAAGAATTAAGCAAAATGTACGCGAAATACGCAAAAAGCTAATATCAATTAGAAATACCTACAAGGGGCAAGATATTCCAAAGAATTAAGCAAAATGTACGCGAAATACGCAAAAAGCTAATATCAATTAGAAATACCTACATGCTTAGTTATGTCCTGATGTAATTATATTGCCTTCTTTTCGAGCTCAACCTATTACACAATGAACTCAAGTCAAGGTCAGGATAAATAACTATGTATATATGGTATTTTGTCCTAAGTTGGACATCACTCAGGTCAAGGTCTTGACACAGTACAACACTGACAAATGACTGTTGATTATTATTTTTTTTTTCACAGAACAAGCTGGGAAGCGAAATCATCATGGTAAACAATTACAAATAATCTCCCAAAACCCGAAAAAGTAAAACTAAACACAAGAGAAAAAAACTGAAATGATGCTTACTTATATATTCAAACCAATAAGATCTGTAAGAAGAGAAACTGAAACTTACAACAGTAGGTTTCTCTAGACGGCCATTTGCCATGTTTTGGCACAAATCTTCACACTCTTCCTGCAAGAAGCAAGGTGGAATCCCATCAATGGATCAATTATTTTATTACCATAGCAGCATAACGATATTTATGTTTCCAGAAAGGGAAAATAAAATGATAAGATATATAAAACCGAAGTAATGTGAGTACAGCAGATAAGAACAAGACAATTCGGGAATATTATAAATTATTAACTGTCTCTCAATTTTGAGTACGTTATATATATAGATGCAGGAGGCAGTTGGTGAGAAATAATAGATGAAAAATTGCAAATATAGTGCAATAAAGACCACATACATGTCCATGTACGCATAATCACTCGCTAAATGTTTCTTAAGGTTAACCCTTACTCGAGATATGAGCTCTAAGAATATCATATCAAGGCTCTTGTTTTTGGTGTCATAAAGCTCATTATCTCTGATGTAGTTGTAGATAATTTTGTCCAAATCAAACTGAGACAACTTTTCAGTTGTATCCTTCCCAATGGATTTTAGGAACTTGATGAGAGGTTCAGAACCCCATCCTATAAACTCCAGCCGCTTAGATGCTTTCCTCGTTCTCATTGGCTTCAGAATTTCTGTAACACCAGTGCCACTAGTGTCGCTATCTGACATTAAGTCCTTACTTTCATCACTCTTGCTAATAATTACTGGTGAAACTCTGGAACTTTGATTTTCTCTCTTCTTCAAATCGGCATTTGCTGAATAAACATCACCTGAAGTCAATCCTTCTTTTTCTTTTACAATCTCTCAATATTCTTTAAATAGCCATTCATCTTGATCCTCCAAGTCTATTTGCTCCTGAAATTTCACAACATAAACCACAAAAGGAACATAAATTAGAAAATATACATGCTATAGAATCAGAAATTAGGATAACTCGTGCTACCACAACCACGATATATAATACAACAAAGAGACCAAGTCTGAAGCAAAATAGATGCCTCATTCACTTAGAACTAAAAATGAGTTCAATGATTTAGAATTCATAACCTGTATGAAGTAGAACAACTCCAAATTGTAAGATCTATCCTTTTTATGAAAACATATATGTACTAGATTTCAATATTGGTAAGGAAATTAATCTCCAATGAAGTAAAATTAAAGTTCAGATCCATTGAAAATAATTACCTTGGTTTACAAAGAGGTCAAATTTATGGGTTGCAGAGAAGTTATTTCAAGGTCTCTCCTGCTCGCCTAGAACTTCCCGATGAGAGAAGATCTAAAAACCCTTTCTGATTGCATTTGCAAATCACAGAGATTTTTGATAGGTAGGTTATTCTTTAGATATCCTTCTCCAGCTTCACTTCCATCTGTGGTACATGCGGTATAACTCATTACACCGTGTACATCTGTATCTGACGTCACTGTATATTTCTAGTACACTGTATTTTTGTAATTATCATTATTTATCAAAATGTGAGTTTGAATAGCTACAGCCCGAGTGTGAATATTACTGGTTTGCTGTCCGTTTTTCCTTGTTTCACATATTAATGAATTCAATATTTGTGTTCCGTTTCGACAGTAACAACAGCAAGATTCAATAACTTTTGTTACTTTATTAGTCAAGTTACTATCAAAGGGAACTCTAACCAAACCGTAACAATGACCCCTAGATTTACTAGTATTAAGTTTTCTGACCTAAAGGTAATACTCAAAAAGTGTGCATCTCAGTGAAAGAGATATCTTAAACAATACAATCATCTATATAAGTAACGATCTAACCCAAATAAGACTTCATTTATGTGGAAATTTCATAATCAATAAAAAACAAAGAAAATTACTGATCAAGTGAGCATAAATCCACTGCTCAGAGGAATAAAAACATTTATAAAAATTGATAAGAAGTAGGATAAATAAATTTAACTTAATGAGTTTTCTTCTGCTAACAGAATCCGCTTTACACAGCTCTTGCACAAACCATTCTTCTCTCTTAGTAGTGAGAGTTCAGAAGCATCTAGGCAATCTCTACAGAATGCATGTGGACAACAAAGGCAATAATACATTGAGGTACCAGAGCATACTACACAAGAATGCCTACCTGAAAATCAAATATCAATGTGCCTTAAATTGCTGTGCTTTTATTCATAAATGTACTGCAAACATGAAAATAAAATCTATATTTCTGCAGTGTTTATCCATGCACCAATGCTTTTATCCATGCACCAATGCTTCAACAGAAAATTTGCAATAGACAATAGTGAGTTTCTCTAACACCTTCAAGTGACTATCTTTTCCAAGTGTTAGGAACACTGGCCATGAACTATATCAACCAAATGATAAGACGTCACTTAAGAACTCCAGCTAAATAGAAAAGTTTAAGTGATATACATCTTACTGGTAATAGACAAGAACAAGTAAAATGGTAAATTCAATTCACAAAGAACTTCTCAAGGGCAAGAATATGAATTTCAATATCGATTTTTGGCGTGTAATGTAGAACAGTCAGAAGCCTCATTTATGTGAAATTTGGAATATTAAACAAATGGTGAGTCAACATAAGTACTGATCCTCAGTGGTTAAGTTTCTTACTACAAGTCCAGCGCTTTCCAGAGTACATGGAGTTTTTCTTTTTTCCTACGCATCCCGGATGATACACTTTTAAGCAACCCCTGATATCAGTAAATGTGTTAAGAAGCATTGAAACGACCAGAAAATTCAACAGATGACCATGATTTTTATAAAAGAACGAAATACAATAGTGGCAATGCTGATGAGAATGAAGCTTCTAATAAAATATGATGCAGTGTTATATGGTGCATTTTCTTTTGAGTCTAATAATGTTAAAATACAGAGATTGTTAAGCATTTTAGTTTTGGAAACACAAAGCACTAATGGCAGAATATGCATGAACAAATGGATCAATGCCATCTGATTAATTTGATATGTAGTTTGGAGCATAATTCAACCCAAAGATATATGAATCTATTCTCCTTGATAACTATTTTAGGTGATACAAATCACTTGTCTAAGATTCCTTCAAAAACAAGGCATCTCTACGACTTGGGCCTGCCCTAGATTGTCTGGGCCTTTTGGCCCAAGTGGGGGTTCATGTATTTTTACTTTCTTTTGTTCTTGTCAGAGAGTCAGAGAGAAAGGGAGTTCATCGACTCTGTTCAATCTTGTACTAAAACTTACATGGACGGCCAAAATTAGGTCAAGCAATTCATTCCACAAATAATGTCATCTTTATAGACCCAAATTGAGGAAAAGGAAAAGGAACTCACTGGTGGTCGCAGATCATAAGATTTCCACCATCATAGCAGCAAAAGCACCAGTCCTCTGAATCCTTTTCTTCCTCCTCCACACTCTTCTTATTCATGATCCCTCTTCTCTTCTTCTATCTATACCCTAAAACCCACAGATACCCAAATCAACTGATCAGTTAACTTTTTACCACAAGATCAAACCCAAAACTTCCACAAAAACAATCAAAATTACTTTCTGGATGAATATTAGTGTTACCTCCAAACCATGCAGACGCAGTGCAAAGCAAGCCTAGCTCTCTTGCAAGAAGACACCTCAAACTTCTACAACTTCAAACATGCAAGAACAAGAACAGAGAGAAGACAGTAAAAATCCTATACTAACGTGTTTATCCTCAGAAAGAAGATCTCTTTCTGCCAAATAAGGATTTATATCAGGGGTAGAACACTATTTTCAACTACCCCAAAATTCATACTCATTGCAATTCTTACCCTTACCCTTAAATCTGAGGACCAAGATATCACATTCCTCTCACTTTTCCCAACTCATCTTCACCAGTACTACTGTTCCAACTCTGAACTCTCTAAAGTCTAAACCTTCTGATTGTCTGTTTCGATTACAGAACTAAATGGGGTAGTAAGCCACTGTTTGTTTTGGTGGTTTCCAATGTAACACCTTTGTGTGCAGCAATTGGAGTAAGCCATGTTGGCACTTAATACAATTTCAACTCTGACTGACTCTATTATTCATCGAAAAAAAAAAACTCTGACTGACTAATATCAAATAAACTTCTTTCACCTGTCATATCGTTTGCTGTAAACGGGGGCTGGGAAACCCACCTTGGGAGCACACCACCTGTGCCCAAATCCCCTGTACCAATATGTGCCACCAATAGACACTGACACATAGAATTTCACTCAAGATAACTTAACAGAGTTAGTTAACGTGAAAATATTTTCATCCTCCCTCAGCAACACTCCGAAACGGCAACCTTAAACCAAAGCTTCAAACCCTCATCACTATCCAGAATACAAATATCTTGGACTCAACCCCATCTTGGACTCAACCCCATATTTTCCTTCGTCGTTTCGTTCATCAGGAAATAAACAAAAGAACAGAGATGTAGATTATGCATCTCATGAACCCAATAAAGCTTCTTGCTTTCTCTCTCCTCTCCCTCCGCCGTCGTTGGCCTCACTCGATTGAGCAAGATGTGAATCTGAGCATTCGGCTGATTTGCAGATATAGAGTTGTTTTTATTAAATGAAAAAAATTGCTTTAGGAAGAGAAGAGAAAAGGGGAAGAATAGTGGGGAAGTAAAAGGATGACAGAACGTCGGGAGAAAGAAGTAAGGAGAAAGACAGACGATGAAGAAGATGCGAAAAAGTTGAATGGGGTTTTGTTTTTATTCTTTGAGTAAAAAATAAAATAAAACTAAAATTCATCAATGTTAACGGATTTGGACTCTGTTAAGTTGTTTTGAGTGGAATTTCACGTGTCAGTTCTCTGTATGAAGGCACATAAAATTGGCACAGGTGATGTGCTCCCTGCTTTGTCGCAGCGCTCCCAGCTTTGTCGCAGCAGCAAGTAACTATTGCAATAAAGAAAGAAAACCCAACCAGCTTTGTCGCAGCAATCATGATTACTTTTAACCACAGCAAGTAACTATTGCAATAAAGAAAGAAAACCCAACAAACACGCGTATATGTACAGGGAATTATGATTGTTGGAATCTTCCATATGTTGGCTTTTAGCAGCCACATCTACAAAAAAAAAATTCAATTAACCACGGCGTAATTCCATTGCCGAGAGTTAATTTGCCATCGCTAAAGGGCAACGGCATGGCTACGGTATTTTTGCCGTCGCCGTTGAGGGCGAGGGCGTGGCCATTGCTTTTGGCTATGGCAACGAGCCGTTGTCACCTTTTTCGCAACGGCATGCAGCGACTGCAAAGGCCATCACTTATTTAGCTACAGCAAATAGCGACAGCTTACACCGTTGCAATTCACTTATTGGCTACGGTAAACTTGCCGTCGCAAAGTTCTATTTGTGATTATAAAAAAATCTGGCAAGCAATTAGCATGCCAGATTTTTATTTTTTATTTTTTTGTGTGGAAAAAAGAATTAAACATATTAAAAAAGAAATTTAACATTCAATTAATGGTCCTCAAATGTCATTCTTGCATCAGAAGAACTATCATTACAAGCATATCGACCAGTAATCAAGTGTTTCTAGTAATTAGTTTCTTAACACAAGCAAAAAACCAACTAAGTCTAACCAATTAACTTCTAGAAACCAAAGTTTCAAATGTACACAAGTATACCAGCAATATAGTGATTCTTTAGTAGCTACTGTTTGGCCTTGAGAGATGTACTCTTTCTTTTTGGTAGATGCCTTGACAGCAGCTGCAAGTTCTTCAGCAGCCTTCTTCTCCTCTTAGGTCTCCTCACCAAAGAGATCAACATCACTGTCATCATCATCTTCAGCAGCAGAGGCCTGAGTATTGTATCATATTCTAACACATAAGTATAACAATTTTATGCAGATTCTATAAGCAAATGAAAGAAAGGAGTTCAATCTCACCGTAGCATTTCAAACAAAGTAGGTAGCAAGCAAAATATATAACAAAAATATCAGTCTGTAGAAGAGAAATTGAATACTTGCCTTTGAATCACCAGCGGGAGGTGTGGCAACTGCATACTTCCCTTGTGATGGTTGATGGGAGCACATCCCCCAATTCTGACACCAGTCTCCTCCAAAAACACCCCTATAATATCAGATACCATTCAATCGACATCTCAGAACCTTACAGGACATTGATAAATAAAAGTAATGAAAGGAATCAAAGCAGAAAACTTACGAAATCCTAAAAAGGGCAGCAATGTGCTTGTACCACCGAGATGCATTCACGTATTCAGATGATGGGGGCTTGGAACAAGCAGCATGCACAGTGATATCATCCTTTGATGCCTGATACCCAGTGATGTAGCTACGAGCGAGCAAGTATTGGCCAATTTTTTAAGGATAGCAACCGAGTTGATGTCAAAGAATGCCACTACCATCTGTATGTATATTCTTAAAAATTTACCTGTAACAAAGTAAGTTTAGTTAATATTCATTAAATCAATCAATTAGTAGCACGAGAAAATCTACAGTATTTACACAAAATAACTAATAAGCACCTTCCTTTGCACTGTTTTTCCAAGAAATATAAATATAAACAAGAATCGTAAACATTCAGAACCAATAGAGAGGCAGTTCAAACAAAATACACCATTTGTTCTCTTGAAAACCAGATACAGGACTAGTACGTAAATTAGAACACAACATCCATGTATATATGATTAGTACTCCTGATTATTTGACTAAACCATAAATGATAAAACAAAATCCATCAAACTTCAATTGAAAAATAGGAATAAAAACAATTGAGAACATATCGCCATCATAACATGTCACTTAATAATAGACACCAAGCTTTACAACAGTTGAATTCCTAGTGCAAAAGTCTACTGACAATATTTATTTGGGCTGGCCTATATCAATCCATAATACCCACAAAATGAAAAAGGGAAGTCTATTTGAAGTTTGAACACTACTGACGAAAAAAAATTCTGAAAACAACACCAATGTGAAATCAAACACATGGTGTGAAGGCTCATACTATGGGCATTTGGTAGTAGAAGGAAGGTCGATCTCACCCATGGTGGCCATGAGGATTAGAGATCGAGCTCGGCGGAGAAAGATTTTGGGGGGGGGGGGATGGAGGCGCGGCTGGGGAGAGAAGAAGAGAGAGTGAGGCGCGGCTGGGGAGAGAAGAAGAGAGAGAGTTTTGGGGGGGGGAGGAGGGAAGAGATGGTTGCGCGGCTGGGGAGAGCTGGGGAGAGATGGTTGAGCAGCTGGAGAGAGTTTTGTGGGGCTGGGGCGGGGGAGGGGGGGAGAGAGAGGGTAGAGAAGATAGAGATTTGGGGGGGGGGGAGAGGGTTTGTGGGGTGCTAGGGTTTCCTAGCATTCCCTCTATTCTTACGCGTTTCAAATGACGCATTTGCCCTCAATATTGTTAACGTTCAAGATGAAACAGTGTAGAGATGAATGGCCAAGATCGTCCTATTTTAAAATTATAATTATTTTTAATGATATTTCTAATTAATTAGTTATTTTGATATATTTGAAAATTTAGAAAATCGTAATTAATAACTTGGGACATCGAAAAATTTTACGAAAATTCTCAGGCACTTGTGAGCACAAGATGTATCGATCGATGTGAAAATTTCGGGACATTTATATTTTTGTGATAGGGCTTCCTTTAGAGAAACATAAGTACATATTACGTTGACCTGATTGACCGATATGAAATCAAAGACCGTCCGGGTTTATTTTTTTACACAACACCTATTAATACGTATTAAATAAATGGGTAATGTCAAATTCAGAAATTTTCAATTTTTATTATTGGCATCACTCAAAAGAATTTCATGCTCACTAGTGTTGTATAACATGTTTATTGGTTACAAGGGAAAGCATATCTTTCAAAACGAATAAGATGGAACACAAATCATTTGACAAATTTGACCGTTGGATTTGATCATTATAAGGAAATATGACTATGGTAAAAAAATTACATGTTTTTGTCATCGTTTTGTTCTTGATCAACGCGGTCAACTCGAAACACTGAATAACCGTCAAACAAAAATGCTCACACGCTCGTGGGGACGAGATGTATAAACCCATATAAAAATTTTGGGACATTTATGTCCCCGTGATAGGGCTCCCTTATGGAAGCATAATCTTATTTTCAAGTTGACATTTTAAAAAAAATTAGAAAAAAATAGCCACAGCGGTAACATGTCGTTGCCATTGATTATAAAGTATGCCACGGCTTCTTTCCGCTGTCGCAGAACTTAATTTTTTTGCCACGGCGCAAAGTTGCTGTCGCAAAACATCAATTTTTTTGCCACGGCACAAAGTTGCCGTTGCAAAACATATTTTTTTTTTTGCCACGGCGCAGAGTTTCCGTCGCAAAATGGTTTTAATTTAGCGACGGAATCGTTGCCATTGCAGCGCCGTCGCGAAACTTGGACCAATGACGACGACAAATCCGTGCTGTGGCAATTTAGGGTGGCTAACTGAATTCTTTTTTGTAGTGCACGAGAACAATCCTCCTCGCTCAACCTCTATAAACAGGCACATAGCCTCACGAACAAAGGTAACCAAACTCATTCTTTTACTTTGAGTTACAAACTATCCGCTAAGATGTCTGACTTGAGCGTCAGAGAGCGATTGTCCTCTAACCGCTTCATTTTTTTTACAGGTTTGGCGGATAGTCTTTGGCAGATAAATCTTAGCTCACCCGGATCTCCCCGTGCGATATCTCTCTTTACCCTTTACTCGAGAGAGCTCTTCCACGAGAGAACCACGCCTAGTCCGGCGGCGCGCCCTTACGACGTCGTCGTCGAACGGGCCCTAGAAGGACCTCGTGTCTGGAGAGCATGATCCCACGAAGCAAGAGCGGTGGGGCTGAGACTTTTTCTTGATCGGAAGCAGGTTTCAATGGAGAGAGTTGGTGGTGATTTGAATCGGGGTTGATGTGCCTGAGATTGGAGTGCATACGTGCGGAGTCAGCGTTGTGTGGTCGGCGCCCACCTGGTGGTGGTGAGTCGATAGCAGTAGTACCGAGATCGGATCTTAATGGTATGGATTTGAATTCGTCGATGTGCAATCAATCTTGGGAACGATAACTTTTCAGCAAGCTTGGAGGTTGGAGATCGAAAGTGAACTCTCGGCGATGGGTCGATGGCGGTGAATGTAGTGTGAGGATCGGAGGGTGAGAGTGCCGACGGGATGAGGCGACATGCCTCTTGCAGCTTTGGGCTCTGTTGTGGGTTTGGTGGAGTTTGGGCCTATGACTTGTTCTTGGGCCCTTTCTATGTTACTTTCCTTAGTCTTTCTAGTTTTCAAAGCCCGTCTTTTTGGGCCACTAGGGTTTTAAATTAGTTTTTACCAGTTTATTTCTAATAAGTCCCTATGTAGGTTTCTACGAATCTAGGTAGGTTTTTATACCTGCAGATTATAATGTTTCTTTTACATCTAGATAGTGAACACTTCTTGTCGTACCGCAATTGAGCGCCTTGGCAACGGAACTTTTCATACAAAATTATCTCTATGTAGGGCTAGATTATAGCTTGCTAGGCTCATCGTCGTTGAGTAACAATGTACAATGTAATGGTATGTGGATCACCTCAATTCGTTGGGGTCTGTATCGGTGTCATTTTGGCTGCAAATATTAATACAATGGGTTATATGCCCACATTTGCGTAAAAACAACAAATAAGGACAGTTTTTAACAATTAATGACAATTTTTTCTCTACATGTCATGTGTCATGGTTTAATTTACCAAATTAACCCTACAATAATATTTTTTTTGGGATAATGACCATTTGTATCAAGACCCACCCCGAATTTCACCTTGAAACTCAAGGTAAGTCCTGCGAGGACCACCTCCAAGGAAAATTCACCGAAGAACTCGGCAAACCTCCCTTGAAAATGGACAACCCTAACCCAGAAAAATATAGAACACCCTCTTAACCAAAATGTCATTCTTCAATTCAATCCAAATAACCGAATAAAATAAATACACAATTATTTTTCCGAAAGTATTCAGAGCTACTACAAGAAAGACAACGGAAGCTGATAAAAATCCTAGTGGGTTAAACAGATAACCTACTGGCGAACAGTAGCGGAAAGATGAGTGACTATGCCTCGTCGCCTTCTTCTAGACCCCACCCGAACTCTGCAGACTGGGCATTTAAAAACAAAGAAAAGGCCCAGGAGAAACATATTTAATTACGTCAGAGTGAGTGGACAAAAGTAATCTCGACAAACAATAATATTTCCCCAAGAAAACTTTCAAGGAAAGCGCTATGCAAGCGACAGCTCAAAAACTGGCAAGGACATGACTAGTTCCGGCTAGTCTCCAAAACTTAAACAAATACAGCCTCTCGGGCTAAATTATAAATATATCAGTATGTATATACATTCGTCTACTCCTTGTATGATTTCTTTGAAGAGATAAAAGAAAAACAGAAATTCATACAAGGCTACTACGCTCGCGTCTAACGCTCACGTCACCCCATAATGGCATTTTTCCTCATTATGGGGGAAACACCCGAGTGGATATATATATATATATATATATATATATATATATATATATATATATACATACGTGCTTACTCCTTGTACGAATTCTAGGAATGAATACGAAAAAAAATAGAAAGTCGTACAAGGCTACAACGCTTGCGTCTAACGCTCACGTCACCCTATAATGGCATTTTTCCTCATTATGGGGGGAAATCACGTATTGCTAGCTAGCGTTTACTTATATACATACTATTCTCATAAACGTCAATAAATGAGTATAAACACCGAAATTCTTAATTTTCAGTTAAATTCCAACAAAATGAATTATTCAACAATAAAACATTATTTAAAAACAAAGGTCCACTCACAACTTAGGCCTAAGCCTGATGTCGGTCGGAGGTCTCCTCCGCTCGGGCCTCCTCACGTCCTGTTCCAAAACATAAATAAATTCTTAAATAAAACACCGACGCTTAAAGAAAATAGGCATAATTAAATATGAGCTTTTCGCGCTCAACCATGTCTATCGCTCTAAATCTTAACTTCACTGTCAACCATAATTTTCCATAAAAACCGACATCCCAAAAACATCACCTTCTACCGTCCTAATCATAAATAATCCAATGGCCGGATTTTAACTTAATAATCCGCCAAAAATACCAAACTTTAACAATTTCCAAACCTATCCAAAACTCCTCCAAAAATTCTAAAACTCATTCCATTAAATTCCTCATAAAATTCCCCACTAAAAACAATTTTTCAGCGGCTCCGAGTTTGACAGCACCTTCCTCTCAACCTCCTCTACAACATTCCTAACTAGCACAAACTCCAATTCTAAGCCTAACCATGTCAAACGAACGAAAACAACAATAAAAGCCCTAGAATTTCCTTTACCGATTTCTCCTTACCTAGCTCAAGAGGGAGCGAATCCTTTGGAGGGATTGGAGCATGGGAGGAGTGCTTCCTTTTGAGCCAAAGGGCTCCGGCTATGGCGGCCGGAGGAGGGACTTCCGGCGAGAAAACAGTTCCGGCAGTCGGACCTTCCGGGCGGCGTCTCTCCCTCACTGCGGCGCTAGGGAGGCTGTCACCGGTCTAGAAAGGAATCTGGGTTGGAGATCGATCGATTGGGACCGGTGCGGCGGTCTGGGGCGGCCGGACGGCGGCGAACGGGCGGCTGGAATTTCTGACAGTGAAGGCTCGGGGAGAGAGAGAGAGGAAAACAGGAGGAAGAGAGAGAAATGAGAGAGGGAAATGGGTTGGGCTTGGCCCAGCCGGTCCAACATCACCAAATATAAACCCATTCCAAAATTTCAACACCCTAAAATAATACCCCAATAAAAACTACCTTTTACTAGCTAAAATTTACCATTTTTACCGTCGTCACATTTTTCTCTTACGAATAATTCTTTCGAAATATTCGTCCCTCAACACACCTGTAGGGACCTTAGGACTACAAATCCAATGACGAAGACGGTAAAATTCTTATTAACACCATACTAGTAAATAAGGTAAAAATTTAAGAGTTGGGGCGTGACAATTCTCCCCTCCTTATAAAAATTTCGTCCTCGAAATTTACAAACACGTCAATCAAAGAGGTAGGGATACTGTTGTCTCCATTGCTCCTCCGATTCCCAAGTAGCTTCCTCTACTTGATGGCTTCTCTAAAGTACTTTGACAAGCGGGATTGTCTTGTTCCTCAACACTTGCTCCTTTCGGTCAAGAATCTGAACCGGCTCCTCTTCATAGGACAAATCATTCTGCAAACTAATCGGCTGCTCTTCAAGCACATGAGAAGGATCGGCAATATACTTGCGAAACATGGATACATGAAACACATTATGTATCCTGGACAACTCCGGAGGCAACACTAACAGATAGGCAAGAGGGCCAACTCGCTCTATTATCTCATAAGGCCCGATGTACCTCGGACTAAGCTTCCCACGCTTACCAAAATGTACTACCCCTTTCCAAGGAGATAGTTTCAAAAACACTCAATCACCCACTTGAAACTCAAGGTCCTTCCTGCGGACATCTGCATAACTTTTTTGTCTACTCTGAGCGGCCTTGAGTCTATCTCTGACCACCTTGATCTTCTCATTTGTGTCATGGATAATCTCAGGACCACAAAGCTCTCTTTCTCCGACTTCATTCCAACATAGAGGTGTACGACACTGCTTCCCATACAGTGCCTCAAAAGATGCCGTACCAATACTTGAATGGAAGTTATTGTTATAAGCAAACTCCAACAAGGATAGGTTCTTATCCCAACTTCCCATGAACTGCAAGGCACATGATCTCAACATATCCTCCAAAGTCTGGATAGTCCTCTCCGATTGCCCATCAGTCTGAGGATGAAAAGCAATGCTGAAGTGTAGTCGGGTACCTAAAGCTGCTTGAAGAGCTCCCCAGAATTTAGAAGCAAATCTAGGATCCCGATCTGACACTATGGATTCAAGTACGCCATGAAGTCTCACAATCTCATTCACATAAGGCTCCGCCAATCTATCCAGTGTATACTTCTTTCCCACCGGCAAGAAATGTGCAGATTTGGTGAGTCTATCCACAATCACTCAAATATCGTCATGCCCTTCACGGGTACGAGGTACACTGAAAACAAAATCCATGGTGATGTGGTCCCACTTCCATACTGGAATCGGCAACAGCTCAAGCAACCTTGAGGGTTTCTGCCTTTCAGCTTTCACCTGCTGACAAATCAGACACCTACTCACAAAAGCTACAATTTCCCTCTTCATGTTAGGCCACCAATAATAATCCTTCAATGTCTGATACATTTTTGTACTACCCGGATGAGCAGCATATGCAGAACTATGAGCTTCCTCCATTATCTCTATCTTTAACTCTTCATTCCTCTTTGGAACACACAGCCTATTCTTGAACAATAAAGTTCCATCTCTTCTTACCGAAAAATCCACGGCTGTTCCATTCGCTGCTCTTTCCATCAACTTAGCTATGGAAGGATCATTATATTGCGCCTCACGCACTTTATCCACCAAAACTGGCCTCACATGGAAACTAGCTACCAAGGCACCCACTTCATCCACCGCTAAATCTACCCCTGTAGCTCGCAACTCACAAAGAAGTGGAACTCGAACCATCCTCAGGTGAGACAAAGATATAGTGGGATTTCGACTAAGAGCATCAGCCACCACATTAGCTTTTTCAAGATGATACTCAATAGTGCAATCGTAGTCATTGATCAACTTCATCCACCTTCTCTGTCTCATATTTAACTCTTTTTAAGTAAACACATATCGAAGACTCTTGTGATCGGTAAAAATCTGACACTTGACTCCATAAAAATAGTGTCTCCACAACTTGAGAGTAAAAACTACTGCTACAAGCTCTAAATCATGGGTGGGATAATTCACCTCATTCGGCTTCAGTTGCCTAGAAGCGTAGGCAATCACTCGATCATGCTGCATCAATACTCCGCCTAGACCTAGTCTAGAAGCATCACAATAAACCACATACTCCCCACTATCATCCGGAAGCGCCAAAACAGGAGCACTAGTCAGGCGATTCTTTAATTCTTGAAAACTTTGCTCACACTGATCTGACCATTCAAACTTAACTCCCTTCCTGGTCAATCTTGTTAGTGGAGCTACAATCTTTGAAAAGTCTTGCACAAATCGCCGATAATAACCTGCTAACCCCAAGAAACTACGAATCTCCGTCACAGTGGCGGGTCTTCTCCAACTGGACACTGCTTCCACCTTCTGGGGATCCACACAAACACCTTTCGCTAAAACTACATGACCCAAGAATCCTACTTTATCCAGCCAAAATTCACACTTGCTAAACTTGGCAAACAACTGAGCATTTCTCAAAGTCCGCAATATCAATCTTAGATGTTTGACATGCTCCTTCTCACTTTTTGAGTACACCAAAATATCATCTATGAATACGATCACGAAACGGTCAAGATATGGACTAAACACCCTATTCATGAGATCCATGAACGCTGCGGGTGCATTAGTAAGTCCAAAAGGCATCCCCACAAACTCATAATGACCATAGCGTGATCGAAAGGCAGTCTTGGCTACGTCACTCTCCCGAATCCGCAACTGATGATAGCCGAATCTCAAATCAATCTTTGAGAAAACAGAAGCACCTCTCAACTGATCAAACAAATCATCAATGCGAGGCAACAGATACTTATTCTTCACTGTGACTTGATTAAGCTTCCTATAATCAATGCATAGTCTCATGGTGCCATCTTTCTTCTTAACAAACAACACTGGGGCACCCCATGGAGACATGCTAGGCCGAATAAAACCCTTGTCTACCAACTCCTGCAGTTGAGTCTTCAACTCTTTTAATTCCGCTGGAGCCATTCTGTAAGGTGTCTGAGAGATAGGTCTAGTTCCAGGAAGTAACTCGATAGAAAAATCTATCTCCCTTACAGGAGGCAAACCAGGCAACTCCTCGGGAAACACATCCGGAAACTCTCTTACTACAGGAATATCCCCTACTTCCAACACTCCTATTCTTGTATCCACAACATGAGCTAGGAATGCCTGACAGCCTTTATTTAACAATTTCCTGGCAGCCACAGCTAATATCAGGCAACTCGAAATCACATCTCTTTCCCCCTGAAAAACAACCTCAAATCCATCAGGACTCCGAAGTACCACTTCTTTTCCGAAACAATCCACCATAGCTCTGTAAGTCTCCAAAAAGTCCATCCCCAATATCACATCAAACTCCACAATGTTTAGAGGAATTAAATCGGCCTTGAAATTAAATCCCTCTACTAGCACTTCACAACCATTAAACACCCAATCTATTCTCATCACCTCACCAGAGGGAAGAGATACATGCCACTCACCCGGAAGAGACGATGGTGGCACATTGGCATGGAGTGCGAATCTACTAGACATAAATGAATGCGTAGCTCCAGGGTCAATTAAAGTAAATGTTGGCTGACCAAAAAAATTAATAACGTAACAATGATGACATCTGGAGAAGTACAACCCTCCTGCTGGGTCATAGCATGAAGTCTAGCGCGAGTCATGGGACGTCCACGCTGGCCACCACCCGGTTGAGAACCACTCCTGGCTGCTGAACCGCCCCGAGAACCACCACTGGAGCCTCTGGCTGAAGACTGACCGGCTGGCTGAGTAGGGGTGGTCCTCTGAGCCAATAAGGGACAATCTCTCCTGAAATGATCAAGACCACCACACTCAAAGCACCCAGATGACTGCTGCTGACCAAAAGGAAAAAGTCTGACCACCAGATGATCCCCCTTGGGAACTACCACCAGCACTAAACTGACCGGTCTGCTGCCTACCCAACTGGCTCCTGAAAGGTCTCCTGTAATGTCCTATAGTTCTACTCCGAGGACCATAACCCGATCCTCCACTACTGCCACTACCCGCTGAAGATCCCGAAGCAGATGATGATGCGGCTTTCTTCGATGGACCCTGGCTGGGACCACTGAAATCTCGGGGCCGTGCACTATAAGTTCTCCTGGTCTCGATGGCCATGGCTGCAGTAACCGCATCAAGAAAGGTCGGGTAGATAACACCGATCATCTTATCGGCGTATACTCCGCCAAGTGCTCCAATGAACATGTCAATCCTGGTCCTCTCATCAGGAACCAAATATGGCACATGGTAGCTCAAGGTAGTGAACCTCTGCTCAAACTCGATGACACCCTCATCAACCCTCTTCTTCATGTTCAGAAAATCCGACTGGATCCTGATACGATGAGCATGACTGAAATACTGACCTAAGAAGAGCATCTTAAACTGATCCCAAGTCATGTCCTGAGCACCACCATTATTTCTGCTAGTGAGAGTCCACCAATGATGCGCTGAGTCATCCAGAAAAGTGACTGTCATCTTCACTTTCTTTTCTTCCGGTATATCAGTGCTCTTAAAAGCCTTTTCCATCTTGTCTACCCACGTGTATGCATCAAGGGATCCCTTGGCACCCTTGAACTCAATTGCCCCAGCATCGAAGACATCCTTCTTCCTCACAGACCATGGGTGCTGAACCCTGTCTAATACACCCCTCAGCATATTCCCAATGGAATCAACTAATCCTCTAACCCCATCACCCTCATTCGCGTTGGTCGAGGTAGCTACCCGGGGTCGGCGTCTAGGAGGCATAGTACCTGAGGAAGGAGATATTTAGTAGTCTATACACAAGACTAACAAAACTTTCACACATACCTAATAACACATAGCATATAAAGCATAAAATGCTAGTGAATCCGTCGCAGTTGGACCACCACTCTATAGGAACTACGTGCTTCTTAGGCAAATATGATAGTATTAAGGAGGCAGGAAATGAAACCTAGAGCTCTGATACCAACTGTCAAGACCCACCCCGAATTTCACCCTGAAACTCGAGGTAAGTCCTGCGGGGACCACCTCTAAGGAAAATTTACCGAAGAACTCGGCAAACCTCCCTTGAAAATGGACAACCCTAACCCGGAAAAATATAGAACACCCTCTTAACCAAAATGTCATTCTTCAACTCAATCCAAATAACTGAATAAAATAAATACACAATTATTTTTCCGAAAGTATTCAGAGCTACTACAAGAAAGACAACGGAAGTTGATAAAAATCCTAGTGGGTTAAACAGATAACCTACTGGCGAACAGTAGCGGAAAGATGGGTGACTATGCCTCGTCGCCTTCTTCTAGACCCCACCCGAACTCTGCAGACTGGACATTTAAAAACGAAGGAAAGGCCTAGGAGAAACATATTTAATTACGACAGAGTGAGTGGACAAAAGTAATCTCGACAAACAATAATATTTCCCCAAGAAAACTTTCAAGAAAAGCGCTATGCAAGCGACAGCTCAAAAACTGGCAAGGACACGACTAGTTCTGGCTAGTCTCCAAAACTTAAACAAATATAGCCTCTCAGGCTAAATTATAAATATATCAGTTGTTTTGGCCACGATCCTCAGCGCGCGGAGCAGAGGTTTCTAGCGAACAAAGACAAGGGGGTGTTGCGGGCGTGCCACCTCGCGGACGAGGAAAAGGTTGATGGTGATGCGAGATCTTGACTTCTGATCAGGCGAATGGGTTTCAAGTACCACCTCAAACGAGGATTTACGAGCACAAGCGATCGATACTCACGGCGGCACAAGCAGAGCAACTATAGGGAGTTCAGAGAGAAGCCGAGGATGTAGAGTCCGGAGGGCTTTGAAGAAAGAACCTAGGCGGCGGCGCTTAGGGTTAGGGTTTCAAGGAGCTCGAAGGGTAACTGGTTTCAGTTTGTATTTGTGTTTTTGTGTATATGTTTGAGAGAGACCTGAGACGTTTGTCTGTTTTTGTTTGAGTGTATTGAGAGTTGTCCTTTTTCTGTAAACCTTCGAGCCCTTTATATAGCAATCCGACTTGCGGCGGAAGAAAGATGATCATATTTCAAGTCGAACTCTGAAACCCTAATAGCACAAGGGCACTGTTTCATCCATGCGAACCAACCATCTTGTGACACATGTCCAGTTCGCACACTTCGCATAGGCTTCTGACTCGAATTCGCGGGCCTTTCTAGCTCGCTTCCATCTCGCGGGATATTGCAGCTCGCGAGCCTTAAAAGTGGTACACACGGAAGCATATGTCAAGACTTGTTCGCGGAGCCTCGCAGGCGGGCCAGTTCGCCAGTTCGCCTCGCGTAATCCGCTTGTCACCTCGCGGAGTCATCCCGCATGCGAGATCCGCATCTCGCGCGAGGTCCGCTTAAGCGTGCGCGAAGTACGTTCCATGCGCGGACTGTATAACTCAGTCCGCGTGGTCCTTTCCGCATGTGATGTAACTCAGTCCGCACGGCCTCACTGGCGGGCCATCATTTTGTAAACTTGAAGAACTTGGGCTCGCCGGCTGTGACATGGACCAAGAAATAATTAATATTTACATAGACATTTACTATCCAGTAAAATATTAATTTAGGCGTAAACATTGTCCCCCAGCCTCGAAGTCATGAAATGTCGAGAATGACTGAAGAGGTTTATGTTCATGCTGCGGTATGGGTCGGGCCATACAAAATGAGTATGAGTAGACAAGCCTGTGAATGGGCCTTGAAACCCAAGCACCCAGCAAGGCAATGCAACGAACTGCTACACGGCTCGCCTAGGCACCATGGACTTGAACTTTGCCTGCATTCGCCTGTTCCTAGCTCGCATTCGCCTGCATCAAATGAAGACATAGTACATCGCATGTAACAGTCCGGCCCAGTCCATTGAGATATTGTCCGCTTTGGGCCCAACGACCCTCATGGTTTTGCTCTTGAGGTTTCACCCCAAAACGCGTCTCAATGTAAGGTGCTAGCTCTGCACATTTAAGCATAGCAACTTGTCTCCCCCGGGCGATGTGGGACGGATGCACCTACTAGCTTGGTTGCCTAGTCAGGTCATCACAATCCACCCTCCTTAGGGCCCGACGTCCGCGTCGGCACACTTCCGGCCGGGGACAGGCTCTGATACCAAATGTAACAGTCCGGCCCAGTCCATTGAGATATTGTCCGATTTGGGCCCAACGACCTTCACGGTTTTGCTCTTGAGGTTTCACCGCAAAACGCGTCTCAATGTAAGGTGCTAGCTCTGCACATATAAGCATAGCAACTTGTCTCCCCCGGGCGATGTGGGACGGATGCACCTACTAGCTTGGTTGCCTAGTCAGGTCATCACAATCCACCCTCCTTAGGGCCCGACGTCCGCGTCGGCACACTTCCGGCCGGGGACAGGCTCTGATACCAAATGTAACAGTCCGGCCCAGTCCATTGAGATATTGTCCGCTTTGGGCCCAACGACCCTCACGGTTTTGCTCTTGAGGTTTCACCCCAAAACGCGTCTCAATGTAAGGTGCTAGCTCTGCACATATAAGCATAGCAACTTGTCTCCCCCGGGCGATGTGGGACGGATGCACCTACTAGCTTGGTTGCCTAGTCAGGTCATCACATCGCACATACCACGTGCGAATGTAGCTCGCATGGATGTATCTTGAGTAGACGTTTGACTTGACTTGATTCCAAAAAATGGCCCTTCGCGAGCTCTTGGCAATGGCGATCCACTTGGTACGACAATGGCTATGTACTTCGCTGCCCCCCAGTGCAAACCAGTGAGAGATGAAAAAAGTTTAAAGGCCATGCACTTCGCTGACCCCCAGTGCGAACCAGCAAGAGGCAACCATAGGAGTCGGCGAACCAGTGCACTTCGCTGCCCCCCAGTGCGAACCAGCGAGAGGCAACCATAGAAGTCGGCGAACGGGCGCATAAAGATGGCGAACCAACTTAGGAAATTTGGAGGCCACAGGGATTGGCCTAAATAATGACTAAGACACTTGAAGGAGGTCCAAAGTCTGAGATAAATGGAACACATTTACCCAATGTGCCCCCCAGTTTTGATGTCTGTTCGTCGAAGCCTCTTAAGAAGAAGGAAGGACATCAAAACTTTAGCATGCCCCTAGGGACAGAGTTGTGGTACCGATGCCCCCCAGTGAGGAAAGCATGTTTCAAGTTCATGAAAACACATTGAAAATGCACATTGCAAATCCGCTCGTATCCTGACCTGTTTGCATTCAAACTGCCATAACTCTCTCCAGAAATGGCGAAATGACAAACCGTAAAATCCTCTGGAAAATAGACATCCAGGGCTTTCGGCCGTATAAGGCGGGCCGGCTAATGCTTCCCGGATCATTCCAATGGAGCTCGCGAAGTTGATTGTCTGGTAGTGGCTGGTGCAACTTTCAGAATTGCAAACTAGTTGTATTGCCTCTCTGACTTGACTTCGCTAACAGTAACTCGAAGGCATGCGGAATGCCTGTTGTCGTCAAGCCTCAGGGATAGGCTCCGATATAAAGTTCAAGCCTTCAGAGGCAAGAACGTTGTCTTGCATTTCAGCAAGACCAAGGATCTCTTTTTGCGGTTTTGGCTATTTGATTTTTTGTATTTTCTTTTTTCAATGCGAGAAAGAAAGAAACTGAAAGCAAACAGGAGTAAAAACTGAAGGAAAGCTAGAAACAAAGAACAAAAGGTATCATAGCTTGATTAGGTACCCTTTGTTAGGCCACGGGGGAGGCCACCAATGCTTTACTCCAAGTCTCGATGTCGTCATGGTTCCAAAATGAGACTGTCGCTGTTGAGAATTTCTAAGTGTTGAGCAGGGCTTCGCATCAACAAATTGAAAATTTGAGCAAGGTAGTTCGTAGGGTACGTCTCGCTGCCCCTCACGCATCCTTGTCTTTTGGCAGAGCAAGATCTTCAACTGCACTCTCGTGGATCATATGATATTGAGACCTGCCTTGTTGCCAACTATCAGGTCATAATGCATGGTCTTATCAGGAAAAGCCATGCATTGGTCAAGGAAGAGAACCACTTGCTGGTCTCTTTTCACCATATCAAGAGTGTCACTGGGATTGAACTCTTGTGGAGTATGACTATGCGACAAACGTACCAACATATAGTCTTCGTCGTATTCATCATAAGTTGGCTCTGCGTCACATGCAGAACCAACAAAGGTCGGTGGCTCGACCTTCTTTGCAACTAGAGGCATATATGGGACATGTACGTACTTCGCACATAAGCCAAAGTCCCCTTTAGGCCTCTGAAATTACATGCAGAGACTCCAAGTATATTTCAATGTGAAACCACGGATTGACCTAAGGATACCACCACGCCATACATAGTTAAGCTTAATATGACCATGGTTTGGCGAAGCGGACTGAGGCATCTTGCTGGTGAATATAAGATTGGTGAGGCAAATCATTAAGAGAGGCGGACCTCGCCAGCCTTGACGCCCCGCGTGTACAAGCTGAAAAGGAAACTCAAGAGACTCTGGTCCAGCTTCATTTCGCTTGTCATGACTTGGTAAAGAAAGCAGGCGAGCTCCGCCTTGCCCCCCATGCGGCTGACCTGTGTCCACATATACATCTCGCATGAGGAAGCTCGCTACTTGGAAGTTGTGGTTCGCCATCATGCGAAGTTGTGGTTTGCCATCAGTGTGCGAACCGACTTCTTCTTCTAAGGTGGACTGTTTTGTCCTACCTTCAAGCGTATCTGTCTGGGGAACAACGTCGGTCTTTGAGATAAGATTATTATCTGAAATCTTGACCTTAGATTCTTTTTCATTGATTGACAAAGCAGTCTCTTCTTTGGACGTAAGTTCATCCAAAGAAGAAGCTTCACCAGCCGTAGGCTTCACATTCTGGCATTGTAAAGCCCTTTCATTCTCTTCAGCAACTGCTCGCGTATCTAGTTGCTTGCGGTAGGCTGCCCACAGTTCGTCAAATCTGCGCCAATTCATTATCACATCTTCTTTTCGCTTGTCGTGACTTGAGGCAGCGTCTTGATCACGTCCAGTAATAGGACAAAGCTTGAGCTGATCACACCCTTGATCATGGTGGTTAAGTAAAGAAGGAAGGCGAGCTCCGCCTTGCCCCCCATGCATCTGACCCGTGTTCTGGTCCAGATCCCAGCGGATCTGTTGAAGGCTTCCTTCGACCAAGCCCTTGGTTTCATTGAACTTGGCGTCAAGTTTGCCATAATCCTCACCGAGCATGGTGCATTTGTCATGGGTGGCCCGCAGAAGGGCTCTATCTTGCTTGACCTGTTCAGTTAGGCCGTCGACCTTCCTGACAAGGTCAGTGACGCTTTGTTGAGTGGCGGAGCTCTGGTTTGTCAAACCCTGGGTTTGGGTTGTCAAACTCTGGATCTGCCCCATGAGTTGTGCGAACATCTGGAAGACTTGCTCCATAGACGGAGCAGAGTCTGTATCTTGGGTCGGCTGAGAGCCTACCATGGTGGTCTCGCTTCCCTATGGTGAATCGCTTGTACTCCCTGTCCCACCGGGTGTGCCAATGTTTTGGCCACGATCCTCAGCGCGCGGAGCAGAGGTTTCTAGCGAACAAAGAGAAGGGGGTGTTGCGGGCGTGCCACCTCGCGGACGTGGAAAAGGTTGATGGTGATGCGAGATCTTGACTTCTGATCAGGCGAATGGGTTTCAGGTGCCACCTCAGACGAGGATTTACGAGCACAAGCGATCAATACTCACAGCAGCGCGAGCAGAGCAACTATAGGGAGTTCAGAGAGAAGCCGGGGATGTAGAGTCCTGAGGGCTCTAAAGAAAGAACCTAGGCGGCGACGCTTAGGGTTAGGGTTTCGAGGAGCTCGAAGGGTAACTGGTTTTAGTTTGTATTTGTGTTTTTGTGTATATGTTTGAGAGAGACCTGAGACGTTTGTCTGTTTTTGTTTGAGTGTATTGAGAGTTGTCCTTTTTCTATAAACCTTCGAGCCCTTTATATAACAATCCACTTGCGGCGGAAGAAATATGATCATATTTCAAGTCGAACTCTGAAACCCTAATAGCACAAGGGCACTGTTTCATCCATGCGAACCAACCATCTTGTGACACATGTCCGAGCCGTAAAAGTGGTACACGCGGAAGCATATGTCAAGACTTGTTCGCGGAGCCTCGCAGGCGGGCCAGTTCGCCAGTTCGCCTCGCTAATCAGCTTGTCACCTCGCGGAGTCATCCCGCACGCGAGATCCGCATCTCGCGCGAAGTCCGCTTAAGCGTGCGCGAAGTACATTCCGCGCGGACTGAGTTATACAGTCCGCGTGGTCCTTTCCTCACTGGCGGGCCATCATTTTGTAAACTTGAAGAACTTGGGCTCGCCGGCTGTGACATGGACCAAGAAATAATTAATATTTACATAGACATTTACTATCCAGTAAAATATTAATTTAGGCGTAAACATCAGTATGTATATACACTCGTCTACTCCTTGTATGATTTCTTTGAAGAGATAAAAGAAAAACAGAAATTCATACAAGGCTACTACGCTCGCGTCTAACGCTCACGTCACCCCATAATGGCATTTTTCCTCATTATGGGGGAAACACCCGAGTGGATATATATATATATATATATATATATGTGCTTACTCCTTGTACGAATTCTAAGAATGAATGCGAAAAAAAATAGAAAGTCGTACAAGGCTACGACGCTTGCGTCTAACGCTCACGTCACCCCATAATGGCATTTTTCGTCATTATGGGGGGAAATCACGTATTGCTAGCTAGCGTTTACTTATATACATACTATTCTCATAAATGAGTATAAACACCGAAATTCTCAATTTCCAGTTAAATTCCAACAAAATGAATTATTCAACAATAAAACATTATTTAAAAACGAAGGTCCACTCACAACTTAGGCCTAAGCCTGATGTCGGTCGGAGGTCTCCTTCGCTCGGGCCTCCTCACGTCCTGTTCCAAAACATAAATAAATCCTTAAATAAAACACCGACGCTTAAAGAAAATAGACATAATTAAATATGAGCTTTTCGCGCTCAACCGTGCCTATCGCCCTAAATCTTAACTTCACTGCCAACCATAATTCTCCATAAAAACCGACATCTCAAAAACATCACCTTCCACCGTCCTAATCATAAATAATCCAATGGCCGGATTTTAACTTAATAATCCGCCAAAAATACCAAACTTTAACAATTTTCAAACCTATCCAAAACTCCTCCAAAAATTCTAAAACTCATTCCATTAAATTCCTCATAAAATTCCCCAATAAAAACAATTTTTCAGCAGCGGTGCCGGCGGCCGGCGGCCAGCTTCGGCGACCTCCAATGCCCACCAAAATTTGACAGCACATTCCTCTCAACCTCCTCTACAACGACATTCCTAACTAGCACAAAATCTAATTCTAAGCCTAACCATGTCAAACGAACGAAAACAACAATAAAAGCCCTAAAATTTTCTTTACCCATTTCTCCTTACCTAGCTCAAGAGGGAGCGAATCCTTTGGAGGGATTGGAGCACGGGAGGAGGGCTTCCTTTTGAGCCGAGGGGCTCCAGCTATGGCGGCCGGAGGAGGGAGTTCCGGCGAGAAAACAGTTCCGGCAGTCGGACCTTCCGGGCGGCGTCTCTCCCTCACGGCGGCGCTAGGGAGGCTGTCACCGGTCTAGAAAGGAAGCTGGGTTGGAGACCGATCGATTGGGACCGGTGCGGCGGTTTGGGGCGGCCGGAAAGTGGCGAACGGGCGGCCGGAATTTCTGACAGTGAAGGCTCGGGGAGAGAGAGAGGAAAACTGGAGGAAGAGAGAGAAAGGAGAGAGGGAAATGGGTTGGGCTCGGCCCAGCCGGTCCAACATCACCAAATATAAACCCATTCCAAAATTTCAACACCCCAAAATAATACCCCAATAAAAATTACCTTTTACTAGCTAAAATTTACCATTTTTACCGTCGTCACATTTTTCTCTTACGAATAATTCTTTCGAAATATTCGTCCCTCAACACACCTGTAGGGACCTCAGGACTACAAATCCAATGACGAAGACGGTAAATTTCTTATTAACACCATGCTAGTAAATAAGATAAAAATTTAAGAGTCGGGGCGTGACAATTTGCACAAAAACTGGTAAATGAGAGCCAATTCCAATGAAAATCTTTTCCATGTGCCCACTCTAATGATTCTCATTAAAATGACTTTTATACCCACACTCCACTTTTTCCTTCACTCTCCCTCCCGATCTGAAACACTCTCTCTTTCTCTCTCTCTCTCTCATCAACCCAGACCTTATTCTCTTCACCTCGCCAGCACCATCCCTGCCTCCACAACGTCGCACCAGATCTCCTCCGCCTGCGACGCCGTCTAGACCTTCCTCCATCGTACCAGATCTCCTATCCAATCTCGGAGCAACTCTGATCTGCGCCAAGCCGGCGACGAAGAGAGTGTAAGGTTGTGGTTGTTGCCAGGGCGCGCTCGGGGCTAGATGTCAAAACCCACCCCGAATTTCACCCTGAAATCCGAAGTAAGTCTTACGGGGTCCACCTCCAAGGAAAATTTACTGAAAAACTTAGCAAACCTCCCTTGAAAATGGACAACCCTAACCCGAAAAATTCAGGAATTACCCTCCTAAACGAATCAACCAACCTCCAATTCATCCCACAAATATCCAAATAATATAACAAACTTCAACCTTCGAGAATTCGAAAAATATAACATAAGTCTTAGCACACCACCGAAAAAGTATACGCTAACCCCAAAGAAAGTTAGAGCCTCTAAAAAATAGAGGAAGCAAGAAAATACACTGCTAGGTTAAACAGGTAACCTACTGGTGAAAAGTGATGGAGAAGTGGATAATTATGCCTAGCCTCCTACTAGTGCCAACCCGAACTTTGCAGACTGGACATTTTTTAAAACGAAGACCCCAGGGGAAAAACATTCGAAAAACGTTAGAGTGAGTGGACAAAAATAAAATAAATAAATAAAGAAAATAAATAACAATATTTATGTTTTCCCAATTTAAATTCCAAAGAAAATGAATGCATGCTCCAAGCGATAAATCTTTTAACTCATAAATATCGAGCATCTTCAGCTCAAAAATATATACCAATATATGTATGTATTTACACACGTCCATACTCCCTATATAATTATTTTATAGATTTAAAATAATTTATATAGGGCTATTACGCTCGCGTCGAACCCTCATGTCACGCCTTAATGCGGTGCTACACTACGCCATTAAGGTGGACATATGAGTGTATAAATATGTGTCCATACCCCCTATATGAATTAAACACTCGTATAGGGTTACTACGCTTGCGTCTAACGCTCACGTCACACCATAATGTGGTTATATACTACGTCATTTAGATGGACAGACACATATGGCTAGCTAGCATTTATATACTGTTTCTACCTGTCCCGAGGTTACGGGTTGGGAGGTCGAATTCTTGAAACTGAGTCTTGCACCTGCACAAGTAGCGATGCGTCAGGAGTCGGGACTGGGGTGGCCCAGTCTTCGACTCTCCGATGCTTAAGTTAGCGCTTAGTTGCTACTTGCCGAGTACGGGAGTTTTGGAAGGAGTTTGTGAGTTTGTGCCTGTTTTATAGGCCAATGTTAGGTGTTGCGGCCTCAGTCCTCGATGTGGGACTGTCTGTGGTCCTCTGCGGCACCTCCCCTTTGGGGGGTGTTTTGCCGCTGGAGAGCGGATCTGGCAGGTGGATTGCTGCCAGACCTTCGCTCTCTGGGTACTTGTGAAGGGCTCGCCGGTGCTGTCTTGCCAAGTATTTTGGCTATGTACTAACAAGTCCCCGGTCCGAGAGAACTCTTGGGTGGGGAGTTATTCCTTAGGTGCCGAGAATATGTTTTACTTGGTCGCTGGAGGCATGGTGTCGAGTCCCCAAGTCCCCAAGTCCACTCACTAATTAGACCTAAGCCTGATGTCGGTCCGAGGCCTCTTCAACTCGAGCCTCCTCACGTCCTGTTTCAAAAACATAAATTAATCCCTAACTATATACCAACGCTTATATAAAAATAGGCAAAATTAAATGTGAGCCTTATCCACGCTCATCCTTGCCCAACTTCGCCTTTCTTAAATCGATACTGTCCAAACTTCACCCCAAATACCGGCAGCCTTAAACAAACCTTCTACAACCTAAACAACATTAATCTAACGGCCGGATTCTATCCAAATTAACTGCAAAAATACCAAACTTTGAAAAATCCCAAACCTATCCAAAACTACTTCAAAAAATTCTAAACTTCATACTATTAAACTCCCCTTAATATTACACATCTAAAACCATGAAAATCCACTTCACAGCAGCGGCCGGCGGCCGACTCCGGCGACCTCCAATGCCTACCAAAATTTAGCACAACCTTCCTCTCAACACGCATAACAACTTCCCTAACTAGCACAAACACCAATTCCAAGCCTAGATAGGGTAATCGAACCAAAACAGTGAATTGAGCCTAGAGTTTCAATCAAAGATTTCTCCTTACCTAACACGAATCGCACCAAAACCGTTCGAGGGATTGAAGCACGGGAGGAGTGCTTTTAAATGAGCCAAGCGGCTCTGGCCATGGCGGCCGGAGGAGGGAGTTCCGGCGACGGAGAGCTACAGGCAGTTGGACCTTTCGGGCGTGGTTTCTCTCTCACGGCGGCGCTAGGGAGGCTGCCACCGGTCCAGGGAGAAGGCTGGGTCAAAGGCCGACAGATTAGGACCGGTGCAACGATCAGCGGTGGCCGGACTGCGATGGACGGGCGCGGCAGGGTGAGAGAGTGAGAGAGTCAGGAGGGAGGAGAGAGAAGAGAGAGAGAGAAATGGTTTGGGCCTCTCTTCCAACCCAGTCCAACACCACCAAATAAAAACCCAACTCCAAAAATTAACACCCCAAAAATAATACCGTAATAAAACTTACCTTTTTACTATCTAAAATTACCATTTTTACCGTCTTCAAATATTTCTCCTACGAACAATTTCTTCGAAATAATCGTCCCTCAACACCCCTCTAGAGTCCTTTGAAACTATAAACTCATTTACGAAGACAGTAACATTCTTATTAATACCAAGCTAGTAAATAGGGTAAAAATTAAGAGTTGAGATGTGACACTAGATCTCCTCCGCCTTCTAGTCCTTCCTCCACCGCACCAGATCTCCTATCCGATCCTGGAGCGACTCCGATCTGTGCCAAGCTGGCGACGACGAGAGAGTAAGGTTGTGGTTGTGGTTGCTGCCGGGGCGCTCTCGGGGCTAGGGCTCGGCTAGAGTTCGATCTGGGCTGGATCGTGGCTGGGGAAGGGCGATTGTAACAGTCCGGCACAGTCCATTGAGATATTGTCCGCTTTGGGCCCAACGACCCTCACGGTTTTGCTCTTGAGGTTTCACCCCAAAATGCGTCTCAATGTAAGGTGCTAACTCTGCATATATAAGCATAGCAACTTGTCTCCCCCGGGCGATGTGGGACGGATGCACCTACTAGCTTGCTTGCCTAGTCAGGTCATCACAGCGCTGCTTCCCGGCGTTTGTTCTGCAGAGTGAGGTGCGCCGGGGTCGGTGGAGGAGGCCAGTGTGCTCGCTTTCGGGGAAGGTGGGTGCCCAGAAAAGAAATATGGGTTCCCAGAGCATGACCTCAAGTTAGTTAAAGTTATTTTTATTTTTTATCCTTATATTTGAATATTGGGATAATAAGTGATTATTGAGGATTGATAAGTGATTATTGTGGTCAGTAAGTGATTATTTGAGGTTTGTAACCTGATTATTGAGGGTTAGTAAGTGATTATTGAGTGTCCGTAAGTGATTATTGGGTGTTAGTAACTGAAAACTAAGTGATTATTAGGTGTCAGTAACCGAAAACTAAATGTTATTGAGGTCAGTAACTCTATTATTAGAGTCAGTAAATCTTATTTTCTATTACATTAAGCTGAAATAAGTTGATTATTGGGGGTCAATTACTGATTATTAAGGATCAGTAATTGGTTATCGGGGGTCAGTAACCGAGTTACTGGGGTCAGTAACTGATTATTGGTAATCAGTAACTGATTATTGGTAATCAGTAACTGATTATTGGGGTCAGTAACTGATTATTGGTGATCAATAACTGAGTTACTAGGGGTCAGTAAAAGAATTATTGGTTACCGAAATCCGACGACCGGAGAAAATCCGAGTTACTGGGGGTTGGTAACCGGAATCCGGCGACCGAAATAAATCCGACAACCGGTGACCGGAATCCGACAGCCGGTGACTGGAGAACGGTGAGGCTCCGTCAAACTCTTTTCTCTCTTGCATTTTCTCTCTCTCTCTCTCTCTCTCTCTCTCTCTCTATGCATATTTAAGAGGTGAGGGTAAAATAGTCTTAAAATAATATAGTTTGTTAAGACTTTAATCAAGATTTGTGCATTTATGCATAAAAAAAGTTACCTTATATTAGAATGGGCTCATGATAAAGATTGTCATTGGAATGGGGAATGAAGGGTTTAAATTAGTACTAAATGGGCATTTTCCCTTTCTTTCTTTTTTTGGATCAAATGCACAATAATATGCTACAATACTGTGAGTCGAACTCACGACCTCTCACTTACAAGAAGAGACTTATGCCACTAGACCAAATGGTATTGGGCAATCCTACACTAATTGAATATGTTTTTAGAAGAGAAAAGTATTTCCTTTTAACATTTTTCAATAAATAAAATACAGTAGCAGGTTTTCAATAACTTAGTGTAGTAGCAGTTAATTTCAGTAGAAATAGTAGCACGGGTTAACATTCCAGTAGGAGTAATAACAGGGGTTAACATCCCAATAGAAGTAGTAGCTGGGGTCAACATCCCAGTAGTAGCACAAGTATGCTTCGGCAATCCTCTAGTTCTGCTACTACTTGAAGACTAAGACAATGAAGGTTAACTCTGCTACTACTTTATCCTCCACTTCTGCTACTGCAATTATCAGCTTCTACTACTATTGCTTGAAGATTTATCCTCGAATTTTTCTATTGCCTTATACTCTAATTCTTCTACTGCATTATCCTCCACTTCTACTACTGTTGCTTGAAAATTTATCCTCCAATTTTGCTACTATCTTATATATCCTCAAATTCTGCTACTGTTTTTGTCAAGACCCACCCTGAATTTCACCCTGAAACTCGAAGTAAGTCCTGTGGGGTCCACCTCCAAGGAAAATTTACCGAAGAACTCGGTAAACCTCCCTTGAAAATGGATAACCCTAATCCGGAGAATCCATGAATTACCCATAAAATAATCCAAATAATAAAACATAAATCTTAGCACACTCCATTAATCTATTATACAATAATCCTAAGAGTATTCGGAGATACTAAAGACAACGGAAGTAGGAAACTACCCTAGTAGGTTAAGCAGGTAACCTACTAGTGAAAAGTGGCTGAAAGATGGGTGACCATGCCTCGTCTCCTCTTACTAGTACCGACCCGTACTCTGCAGACTGGGCATTTTAAAAACGAAGAGCCCAGGGGAAAACATTTGAAAACGTTAGAGTGAGTGGACAAAAATGAATTTAATGAAAATATTTATGCTTCCCCAATTTAATTTCCATAGAAATTATGCTGCATGCGACAGCTCAAAAAGTGGCAAGTGTCTGACTAGCTCCGGCTAGTCTCCAAAACTTAATAAAATACAACCTCTCAGGCTAGAATATATATATGTATGTATTTACACTCGTCATACTCTTTGTATGATTTCTTATGAAGAAATAAAAGAAAATAGAAATTCATACAAGGCTACTACGCTTGCGTCTAACGCTCACGTCACGGCATAATAGAATTTTTACCTCATTATGCGGAATAGACGGGTGTATTTATATACGTGCATACCATTATATGAATCATTATTATATTCATATAGGGCTACTACGATTGCGTCTAACGCTCACGTCACACCATAATGATATTTTACCTCATTATGGCGGAAAAGCACGTATAGCTAGCTAGCATTTATTATACATACTATCCTCATAAACATCCATATATAAATATATAATCACCGAAATTCTCAATTTCGGTTATTCTCCAACAAAAGAAAATAATCATCAATAAATCTTTTTGCTGGCATAATATTTAAAACAAAGGTCCACTCATAGTATTAGGCCTAAGCCTTCCAAGTGCTCGGAATACTCCTCGAGTGATGCCCCAAGATATCCAAATCCTCAAGTCAACTTCGAGTTTGACAATACACTGTAGAAAGAATCGATCAGGATGGACTCAAGGAACAGTGGACTCGACCCCTCTTACTTGACCAAGGTTTCCTAGGTTGACCAGGAATTGACCAAGTTTGACCTACGTTTGACTAATAGACAAAAAAATAATCATTTTCGACTAGCTTCGCAACTATAACTCATTCGGTTCCAAATCAACCCTTAACCTGTAATCGAAGTCACAAACACTTTCCATGCCTTCAACGCATCAACCAATTTACTAAGGGCACCTAACAGGGGTTTCCAATAATGGAAAGTTTCCAAAAATAGAAACTTTCTAAATATGGTAGATTTTACTAAACCGGAAACTAGATTTGAATTAGAAAGAATAACCTCGAGAACTACCTTCTCGGCTCTCTGCCGGATCTGCTGCTTCACCGGAACCTTCATTGGATTCCAGAGACCTGCCGGAATAGTGCGCCGGATTCCGGCGACTTGCCAGGATTTGGCCATAGCCTCCCCACAAACTCTGAATCACCAAGTTATCGACATTGAACAACCCAAACAACAATTTCAACGACAATTAAACTCAATAACCGCAAGCACAATAACTCAGCCGATCCAAATCGAAATCCTTACCTCTAATCCGCTCACCACTCGAACCTAGCAACCTCTCCTTGCCGGAGGTCGACCTGCTGTTCTCCGCCTCTCACTATCCCGACCAGAACAATTCCACCCTTGCCATCAACTCTGCCGATGGACACTAACACTGCCCTCTGCTCAACCAACCTTCACTTCCAATCGATAAGCAAAAGCCTCCCACCGCCACACAGCCTACAAGCAGCCCCCTAATTCGATGCAGCACAACTACAGCGGCCTCCAAAGCTTCCCTTCGCCGGCAGTAGCTTCCTTGCCGGAAATCTGAGTTCGGGTCTCCACCAACACAGCAGTAGAAACACTCTTTGTCTCCATATAACCTTGTCTTGGCTCCCTGGCGCTCGACGCTACTTCAGGAAGGAGAGGAGGAGCGCCGAGCAGCCTCGACGGCGTCGATGGCGATGGCTGGCCGGAAAAACCCAAAGATGCAGAAAAGGGATTTTTCTCAGATTAAGGCTCGATCTTAAGAAACAAAGGCACAGAGATGAAGAGAAGAGAACGGTGAACCAAAACATACCATCGGCACCGGATGAACTCGCCGGAAAACGCTGGAAACCGGTGAACACAGTCGAGCTTCCCTTCGATCGATCACCACTGAATCGAGATGAAAGTGTGATCCATGGACCGGGTTTTGTAGAGGAGGAGGAGAGGAAGAGATTGGTGGCGGTTTCGTGGCACGCGGCGGCCGGAACTGGCGACGCCACGCCGGAGCAGAGGAGGCAGCCGGAGAGGAAGGGAGAGAAGCCTGGGCTCGGGTCAACACCGAGTGTGGGCTTTTTCAAAGTCAACCCATCTTATTTGCTTATATACCCACACCAACGGCTAAGATCAAAACCCTACTTGATCCGACGACCCAGATTAAAAGTTATATTCTAATTTCAGAAAAAATAATTTCTTTTACCAAACCTTCAGTAAATCGTAGAGAATACCTCAAAGCTCCGACAGTAATCCGAAAACACAAGTGAACCTATTTCAACACGAACTACGACATCGAGACCTTAATAGAAGAATTTGACATTTCAAGAAAAACTCGCAAATATACTCGAGTGTTAACTTATTAAGTTACCGAGCATGGTTAAATTTCTCAATAACTCAGAAAATACCCAGTAAATAGGTAAAAATTAGGTACGAGGCATTACAGCTTTATCTTCCAAAAAATTGAGAATTCACGAGCAGTAGCACCCACCAGAAGAACGATGAAGATCTCTCATCTTATAAAGCTAGCTGCTACTTAGCTGCATCTGAAATTTCAAGTTCAATCTTATCGCACAATCTTACCACCAGCTGCATATTAAGTGACCTCATCCCTTCTATGATACTACCATTTCCATATCAATCCACATTCACAAATGAATGTATCAAGAACAAAAGAAATTACCTTTATAAACCCCTCCTTCACCATAGACTCCATGGCCCTACCTCCAACCCCAGTAGCATCAATCTGATCAAAATTGAGGGGGAGTATTGAATCATAGAAGGATATTAATCAGTAGGATTGAGACATGGAAGGAAATGAATCATGTAATTGTATGTTACCATATTTAGTTCTAAAACATAGAAAGATCTAAAGAGGAATATGCTTGGTAGGGAGAAATTTTTCAGCGCTCCCGGAGGACCACATCAACATATCTAATGATCCTCCCTAACTAATAGAAAGTTGACAAGTGTTTAATTTTTCAAAATAACTCAAGTTAAGATATATCTAGTCATTACTAATACCTTAATTGTTTTCATTGTTATTATTTCTCAATAAAATACCAATTAGATTATGCAAATCTCTCTTCCTCTTCACATTCTGACTAACGCTGTTGTTGCTGTTCACATTAAGTTTGACCGAGAGAGAAATGGAGTTTGTGTTATACTTGTACCCTTCTTCTTCCTATTTACGATCTGACCCATGTGATCGTGTGGTGTGTTGTCCCCTTCTCTCTCTTTCTCTTTCTAACACCCTCTCACACTCTGAGTCTTAGTTTCTCTCTCTACGAATGTCACACCCCAATTTTCAAATAGAATTTTCAAAAATTTTGGTATGATCTAACTTAAAATATTAACATCCCAACCTGTTGTTAACAACAACATAACAACAAAAACAACAACAAAACTCAATTACAGAATAGAAATTTCCACAAGATCTACCACTGAATTAAGATTACACTTTCTTATTTACATAATTTGCAAAACAAGAACATTAGAACAATCTCAGGACTTAAATACTGTCTATTCAAGACTAAAACTATACAGAGTCAGATAAAAGAAAGGAGAACCTTGCCACTACGCCTCCTTCTCACCCCTGCCGATCCTCACCTGCAGGTCTAACCCCTACACTAAGAAATGGTGCACCGGGATTGTAGAATAACAAACCCGGTAAGCTAAAAAACGCGTATGAGTAAACTCAAAAATATACTCCACATTTAACACATTCAACATACCAAAAAGTGAAATTCGATCAATAATTAAAAACCACACATTAACAAGAAATGTACTTATGAGTCCCAGATATTTAATAAATACCCCTCATGACCTACAACAACAATATGTGTACCCATGGGTCCTAGATACCATCAAGTATCTCCCATGACCTACACCGACAGACGGACTAGAGCTCTAATTCCTAACCGTAACCAATCACCCGGCCAAAGGCTTGGAACCCGGTTTGACTATCCAATACCAAATAAAAAAATAATAATAAATAGTATCTTAACCGTAAACAATCACCTAATTAAAGGCTTGGAACCCGGTTAGGCTATTTATTCAACAGTCATCAAATCACAACATCATTGTCAACATCACAAGATTTACATCATAAAATTATATCCTTCACAAGGATATAATTATATGAACAATATAAATTATTCCAATAAAATAGCTTCTCCCAATTTAATAAAATTATGATCATATGAGCCTTAGAATAACACATAAGAAAACTTATTTTATCTTACCTATGAGCCGTTGACGATCAAACTCATATTTTTAAAACTAATAATAGCAAAATATTAAATCACATCATAATCATTATCCTCCTCAAATGACCATAATTAAACTTGGTTCAAAAGTGAACCTTGGTGAGGTTTACTCACCTAAATACACCCGTTGCGTCTTCACAAAAACGCAAGAGCCAAGCTAACGGCAACCTCACAAACCACCTAAAATTACACAATTAAAACCTTAGTAAAAACACAACAAGGATCAAAGTATCCTTAATTTAAAGGTTGCCCAAAGAAGGGCAATCCTTCCTCCAAGACCTCCCAAGGTCATCGGACACTCAACAACAATCACACTACCTCCAAAACCAATTTTTTTCCAAGTTTCCGACCTAACAAACACTTAGAACCAACTTAGCACCTACAATACAAAACATAATCAAAACTCAATCTTCACACACCAACAACACACTAACATCAACAAGGACTAGCTAACACAGCAAACAAGGCCTCTACCCTGCCCGGAAGTGCTCCCACGCGCCGCCACAAGCGGCGGCGAGTGAGCTTCACGCGCCTCCACCAAACTTCAAAATTTGGGGAAACTCAAAACATGAAACTTCTAGATTAAAGCATGGTGAACAACTTTAATACCTGAGGTTTCAACCGATTCTGACCGGAGCCCGCCGGAAAACACCCCGTAACCAACCGAGAAAACAAAATTCCAAACCTACAAAACCGGCCCCAAAACTTGATTTCTAGATCACCAAAGGGGTAAGAACATTTCTAGAAGAGAGAGGAGAGCAAGACTCACCTAAACTTGGCCGAAATCGGCGTCAAAATCGCCGACTTTCCGGCGGAACAGCAGCAGCTCCGCTGCTTCGTGGCGGCCTCCAGGCAGCGCGACGGCGAGCAAGGCTGCCCCAGCAGTGGAGAGGAGACCCGTGCCGACCCAACGAAACCGACGGTGTCCAATTTGGTGGCCGGAGGAGAGAGAAATCAGTTGGAGAAGAGAGAGTGAGAGAGAGGGACGGGAGAGAGAGAAGAAAAACTGATATTTGGGTTTCCAAATAACTCCCCCACAATTTTTCTACTTATAAACTTTCCAAACCTGGAAACTAACTTCCTCTGACCATAACTTCTTCATCCGACGTCTGTTTCACGCGTGCCGCATGTCTACGAACTCGTATTGACGAGCTCTACAACTTTCATGAAGGAGGTTTTCGAAGATAACTTACGGAATATAAAGTCAACTTTTTGGTCTTTTAAACGTCAAAGCACCTTAAATAAACTCCCGACTTCAACTACGCATAACCCAAAGATAAATTTTCATAAATAATCATTCATTAAATATGGGAATAATACAAGGAAAATGGTATGAAAATCTAGGGTATTACAATCTACCCCCCTTAAAGGAATTTCGCCCCGAAATTCACAAATACTAGCCCAAAAACAACCTAGGGTACAATGCCCTCATGTCTGACTCTAACTCCCAAGATGCATCGCCCTCATCATGGTGACTCCAACACACCTTAACCAATTCGACTTCCTTCCTTCGAAGTCTCTTGGTTGATCTATCCAAGATTCGAACCGGTTCAACCACAAAAATTGCATCCGCATTCACCTTGATAGTTCCATAATCAATCACATGTGATGCATCTGGAATATACTTCCTCAACAAGGACACATGAAACACATTGTGTACCCCGGACATGATAGGAGGTAAGGCAAGCCGATAAGCCAAATCTCCTACTCTTTCCAAAATCTCAAAAGGCCCTACATACCTAGGAGCCAACTTCCCCTTGCCAAATCTCACCACCCTTTTCATAGGAGAGACCTTCAAGAACACATGGTCCCCAACATCAAACTCTACTTGCCTCCTCTTCAAGTCGGCAGAGCTCTTTTGCCTGCTTTGCGCCGTTCGGATCCTATCTAGGATAGTAGAGACCTTTTCAGTCGTCTTTTGCACAATATCATGACCCAACAGCTCACTATCACCCACCTCCGCCCAACATACTGGAGATCTACACGGCCTTCCATAGAGTGCCTCATATGGTGCCATGCCGATACTAGAGTGATAACTATTGTTGTAGGCAAACTCAATCAGTTGGAGGTGATCCTCCCAACTTCCCTTAAAGTCCATGACACAAGCCCTCAGCATATCTTCTAACACCTGATTCACCCGCTCAGTCTGCCCATCAGTCTGAGGGTGAAATGTTGTACTCATGTCTAAGGTAGTACCCATGGCTTTCTGAAAACCACCCCAAAACTTTGAAGTGAATCGAGGGTCTCAATCTGAAAGAATCGAAGTAGGCACTCCATGAAGTCTCACTATTTCCTTCACATACAACTTGCACAAGGCATCAACCGTGTATGTCATCGACACGGGAAGGAAATGTGCTTACTTTGTCAATCGGTCAACAATGACCCAAATAGCATCATGTCCATGCTTGGACTTAGGCAGTCCAGTCACAAAGTCCATAGAGATCTGCTCCCACTTCCAAATAGGAATAGGTAATGGCTTCAACATACCTCCAGATCTCTGATGCTCTGCCTTCACCTGCTGACAAGTGAGACACGTGGACACATACTCAGCTACATTCTTCTTCATCCCATTCCATCAGAACTACCTACGCAAATCTTTATACATCTTGGTGCTCCCTGGGTGCACCGTATAACGAGAACGATGTGCCTCCCAAAGGATCTCCCCTTTAAAATCCCTACTATCTGGGACACACAGTCTCAATCTATACCTCAAACCACCATCTAATCTAACTGACCACTCTGAAGGACAATCATCCAACAAATCCACCACTAACTCCGCCAACGTTGCACGTGAGAACTCGTCATGTGCTTGGCCTTGGATGATCCTGGAAATCAAGGTGTGTTGTACAGAGGCGCTTCCAAGGAAGATCCCCTGCTCCTTGTCTGATGGCAGAATGCCAAACTCAGATGCAGTCTCCAACATGAGCCACTCATGCACCATGATAGAGGCGACTATACCCCTAGGCTTCCTGCTCAATGCATCCGCCACCACATTGGCTTTCCCAGGGTGATACTCCAAAGTGAAGTCATAGTCCTTAAGGAGCTCCATCCACCTCCTTTGCCTCATGTTCAAATCTTTTTGAGAGAATAAATACTTCAAACTCTTATGATCAGAAAAGAGTTCGAACTTCTCTCCATACAAGTAATGCCTTCAAATCTTCAAGGCAAATACTACTGTAGCTAGCTCTAGGTCATGAGTGGGATAATTCTTCTCATGAACCTTCAACTGCCTCGAGCCATAAGCCACAACACAACCAAGCTGCATCAACACACAGCCCAAACCCCAATGAGATGCATCGCTATAGACAACATAGCCCACACCACTAATAGGAATGACCAACACTGGGGCTGTAGTCAACCTAATCTTCAACTCCTCAAATGCCTTCTCACACTCATCGGTCCACACAAACTTGGCATTCTTCTTTGTCAACTTGGTCAAAGAAGAGGCAATACTAGAAAATCCCTCAATAAATCTCTGGTAGTATCCTGCCAACCCAAGGAAACTACGGATCTCCGTAGGAGTAGTGGGACGACTCCAATTCAACACAGCCTCTACCTTAGAGGGATCCACCGAAATCCCCTCCTTTGATACCACATGACCAAGGAACTTGACCTCTTCCTTCCAAAACTCACACTTCTCAAACTTAGCATGCAACTTGGCCTCCCTAAGAACCTGTAGTACGATCCGTAGATGCCTATCATGATCCTCCAAGGTCTTGGAGTAAATCAAAATATCATCTACAAATACTACCACAAACACATCCAAATAAGGACTGAACATGCGGTTCATCAAATCCATAAATGCAGCAGGTGCATTGGTCAGACCAAAAGGCATAACAACAAACTCATAATGGCCATATCTCGTCCTGAAAGCGGTCTTCGGAATATCCTCCTCCTTCACCCTCAACTGGTGATAACCGAACCTCAGGTCAATCTTAGAGAATACCGTAGCACCTCTAAGCTAATCAAACAAATCATCAATCCTAGGCAAGGGATACCTATTCTTGATGGTCACCTTGTTCAACTCTCGGTAATCCACACACAACCGGAGTGTATCATCCTTCTTCCTCACAAACAAGACTAGTGCACCCCAAGGCGAGGTGCTAGGTCTAATGAATCCCTGCTCAAGAAGACCCTCAATCTGAATCTTCAACTCCTGAAGTTCAGTTCTCCCCATCTGATAAGGAGTCTTTGATACCGGTGAAGTACCTGGTACCACATCTATAGCAAACTCCACTACCCTCTTAGGAGGTAATCTCTGAATCTCCTGAAACACATCACTAAACTCAGAGACTACTGCAATATCCGCAATACCCACGGTACTACCGACAGCCTCAATGTGAGCTAACACTCCTTCCCACATGGCCGTGTCCGACCTATGACAACGATAGCGAAAGCTCTGCTGTCCAGGAACGTAAAATGACACCACCATATCAAAACAGTCAATCACAGCATGGTTTGACCTTAGCCAATCCACTCCCAAAATCACATCATAAGAGCGGTCTGGAATCACAATCAGAGATGCAAGGAACTCTCTCCCACTAATCACTAAAGGGAAAGTACCATACAAAGTGCCTAGCTCGATAGAAACACCGAGAGGAGATGAAACACACAAAGATCTAGTAAGCGGTGTCGGAGTCAAGCCTAATGCCCTCACCACCGAGCTAAATATGAAGGAATGGGTTTCCCCCGTATCAAACAAAACTGTAGCAAGCAGATCATAAACAAGAATGGTACCTTCCACACCTGCACCACGCTGACCAATGGCATAGACTCTGGCTGGTGTTGGAAGTAACGGCCTCTGCTGATTACCCTGCCCTCCAGCCTGAGGTCGGGTGCAATCCCTAGCAAAATGGCCTGCTTGCCCACAAGTGAAGCATCCCTGCCTCCTGGGCTTCGTGCATGCCGAAGAGAAGTGGCCCAGCTCACCACAGTTGAAACACTTTAAGGGTGCTGCCTGCCTAATAGGTGGAGCCCTAATAGGTGCAGCTGCTGCTCTAGCTGGAGCCAGCTGATGAGTCCGCTGCCTCTTCCCAAAACCACCTCTGTGGTACCCTGCACTGCTACCCCCTGCCAGGGCCTTGCCCTTCCCCTGAACATCTCTCTGCCTCTCTGTCTCATGCATGGCCTCTTCCTGCTCAACTGCAAGGGCACTCTCCACCGCTTCTGCTAGAGTAGCAAACCGGTGGGAAGTCACCAACTTTCGGAGTTCATGCCGCAAACCCCGAATGAACTTCCGTGCCAAATCTACTGCATCCATCTCTCTAGCGAAACGATACAGCTGAGAAAACCGGGCCTCATAATCCCTGACACTCATCAAGCCATGTACCAAAGCTATGAACTCAAGCTCCAACTGCTCCCTCACTGTATCAGGAAAATACTTATCCTGAAAGAGCTGAACAAACCCCTCCCAAGTCAAGGTGGTCACATCTCGATATCTCTCTACCCCACTCCACCATACCCGTGCCTCATCCTTGAGAAGAAACGTAGCAATACACATCTTCTCAATCTCCGTACAAGTGATCATGGTGAAGTATGTCTCGATGCCCTCTATCCAATGATCAGCTACGAGGTAGTCTGTACCTCCAAGAAAGGAGGGCGCTCCTAACCTGATGATACCATGAGCCAGCCTAGCCAGACGTAGACCATCATCCACCACAACTGGCACTGGCATCTCTAACACCACTTCCTCCTCAAAGAAGTCATCCACAGGTGGAGCTCTACCTCTGCCTCTGGCCCTACCTGCCCCTCTGGCCCTACCTCGGCCTCTAGCTCTTCCTCGTGGAGGATCCAGTAAGTAAGCCTTGGTTAACTCATGCATAAAACTTAAACCAAAGTATAAGTCCAAAGCGACATTTATTAACCAAGATACAAACTCAAGATGGAACACAAAGATTCGAGAACCGCTAACAGAGTATTCTCTACTCTGACATCCCATTGACCTAGAGGCGACACCTACCCTTCACATACCCAATGACATATCAATACCGAAGAGCTTATGATGGTGATCCGCTGCAGTCGGGCCATCACTCCGAAGTATTGATTATCACCAAATATGTAAACCTACACTCTGATACCAAACTGTCACACCCCAATTTTCGAATGGAATTTTCAAAAATTTTGGCATGATCTAACTTAAAATATTAACATCCCAACCTGTTGTCAACAACAACATAACAACAACAACAACAACAACAACAAAACTCAATTACAGAATAGAAATTTCCACAAGATCTATCACTGAATTAAGATTACACTTTCTTATTTACATAATGTGCAAAACAAGAACATGAGAACAATCTCATGACTTAAATACTGTCTATTCAAGACAAAAACTATACAGAGTCAGATAAAAGAAAGGAGAACCCTGCCGCTACGCCTCCTTCTCACCCCTGCTGATCCTCACCTGCAGGTCTAACCCCTACACCAAGAAATGGTGCACCGGGATTGTAGAATAACAAACCCGGTAAGCTAAAAAACCCGTATGAGTAAACTCAAAAATATACTCCACATTTAACACATCCAACATACCAAAAAGTGAAATTCGACCAATAATTAAAAACCACATATTAACAAGAAATGTACTCATGAGTCCCAGATATTTAATAAATACCCCTCATGACCTACAACAACAATATGTGTACCCATGGGTCCTAGATACCATCAAGTATCTCCCATGACCTACACCGACAGACGGACTAGAGCTCTAATTCCTAACTGTAACCAATCACCCGGCCAAAGGCTTGGAACCCGGTTTGACTGTCCAATACCAAATAAAAAATAATAATAAATAGTATCTTAACCGTAACCAATCACCTAATTAAAGGCTTGGAACCCGGTTAGGCTATTTATTCAGTAGTCATCAAATCACAACATCATTGTCAACATCACAAGATTTACATCATAAAATTATATCCTTCACAAGGATATAATTATATGAACAATATAAATTATTCCAATAAAATAGCTTCTCCAAATTTAATAAAATTATGATCATATGAGCCTTAGAATAACACATAAGAAAACTTGTTTTATCTTATCTATGAGCCGTTGACGATCAAACTCATATATTTTTAAAAATAATAATAGCAAAATATTAAATCACATCCTAATCATTATCCTCCTCAAATGACCATAATTAAACTTGGTTCAAAAGTGAACCTTGGTGAGGTTTACTCACCTATATACTCCCGCTGCGTCTTCACAAAAACGCAAGAGCCAAGCTAACCACAACCTCACAAACCACCTGAAATTACACAATTAAAACCTTAGAAAAACACAACAAGGATCAAAGTATCCTTAACTTAAAGGTTGCCCAAAGAAGGACAATCCTTCCTCCAAGACCTCCCAAGGTCATCGGACACTCAACAATAATCACACTACCTCCAAGACCAATTTTTTTCCAAGTTTCCGACCTAACAAACACTTAGAACCAACTTAGCACCTACAATGCAAAACCTAACCAAAACTCAATCTTCACACACTAACAACACACTAACATCAACAAGGACTAGCTAACACAGCAAACAATGCCTCTACCCTGCCCGGAAGTGCTCCCACGCGCCGCCACAAGCGGTGGCGAGTGAGCTTCACGCGCCTCCACCAAACTTCAAAATTTAGGGAAACTCAAAACATGAAACTTCTAGATTAAAGCATGGTGAACAATTTTAATACCTGAGGTTTCAACCGATTCTGACCGGAACCCGCCGGAAAACACCCCGCAACCAACCGAGAAAATAAAATTCCAAACCTACAAAACCGGCCCCAAAACTTGATTTCTAGATCACCAAAGGGGTAAGAACATCTCTAGAAGAGAGAGGAGAGCAAGACTCACCTAAACTTGGCCGAAATCGGTGTCAAAATCGCCGACTTTTCGGCGGAACAACAGCAGCTCCGCCGCTTCGTGGCGGCCTCCAAGCGGCGCGACGGCGAGCAAGGCTGCCCCAGCAGTGGAGAGGAGACCCGTGCCGACCCAACGAAACCGACGGTGTCCAATTTGGTGGCCGGAGGAGAGAGAAATCAGTTGGAGAAGAGAGAATGAGAGAGAGGGTCGGGAGAGAGAGAAGAAAAACTGATATTTGGGTTTCCAAATAACTCCCCCACAATTTTTCTACTTATAAACTTTCCAAACCCGGAAACTAACTTCCTCTGACCATAACTTCTTCATCCGACGTCCGTTTCACGCGTGCCGCATGTCTACGAACTCGTATTGACGAGCTCTACAACTTTCATGAAGGAAGTCTTCGAAGATAACTTACGGAAAATAAAGTCAACTTTTTGGTCTTTTAAACGTCAAAGCACCTTAAATAAACTCCCGACTTCAACTACGCATAACCCAAAAATAAATTTCCATAAATAATCCTTCATTAAATATGGGAATAATACAAGGAAAATAGTATGAAAATCTAGGGTATTACAACGAACAGGCTCTAGTTTCTCTGAGAGAGGAGGAGGCTAGGGTTGTAGGAGGAAGAAGAAAGAAGATAGATTTTGTCAACGCGCGTGGGTTCACGTGCCGTTAGCGTGACATTGGTGAACCGCACTCTGTGGAGGGAAGAACCTCCGAAAATTATAATCCCAGCAACACTCACCAAGTCACCATTTTTTGTTGGAAAAGCTGGGTAATATGATTATATGAATATGTGATGGTGGTGGCTATGGTGGGTGAGAATGAATAGGTTCTTGCAGAAAATAATTGGTATTTTAGTGAGAAATAATAATACTGAAAACAATTAAGGTATTATAAATTTATAATGACTAGGTATATCCTAATTTGAGTTGTTTTGAAAAAAGAGACACTTGTCGACTTCTTATTAGTCATGGAGGACCATTAGGCATGCTGATGCGGTCCTCCGGGAGCGCTGAAAAATTTCTCCTTGGTAGGAGAGTAATCAGTCTCTCCTATATATTTGTAATATCTCATTTATCAATACGTACATAATTATTCACTGATACCTAATTCAAGAAGTACAAGATCTATACTAATTCACCTTATACGATACTAATCTATAGCATAACAATATCTTTTTCATATTTTTATTTAAAATACATTACCTAACTAGTCTAATAGACATTTCTTACAGATCTAAAAACTACTTTTTATTGTGCAAGGTTCTATAGTTTTTGTTGAAGTTTTATCGATCTCGATATTTTCCCCTAATTTCCAAATTTCAGATCATTGACATTTCCATGATCTTCAATATTTTGGTCATTGGTATGAACAATACAATTTATTAGAAGGTCAATGACTCCCTTGACAATAATACTAACCCCTTAAAGAGCAAGAACGGCCGCAAGCAAAGTCCCCTATCCTATCAGGCGGTGAGCCCTTTCATCGTTCAGGACGGGTCCTAATCGACCCCTCGTGGGTCTGAATCGACGAGGCTCTTCGTTTGTTCAAGGAGTCGCGATGGCAAGGTAGGAGAAGAGGGAAAGGGAGACTGATTCGATGGCTGGGTTTCGGGGATTTCCTCTCTGGTTTGGTCGGCGGAGTGGGCTAAGAATGAGACCGTGGACGCGGCTCGGGGTTGGGCCCAATTATTTTTTGGGTCCACTCTAGGCATGGGTCTTGGGCCTAGACTTCTTTCCTTTTTGTTTCTATTTTCTAGTTTATTCTATTTTTCTAAGCCCATTGTTTTAGGCCTCTAGGGTTTTAAATTAGTGTTTGCTAGTTTATTTCCAATAATTTTTTTATGTGGGTTTCTAGGAACCCTAGATAGGTTTTGTCAGCCTGTAGATTACGAATGTTTCTTTTACATCTAAATAATAAAAACTTCTGACGCACCGCAATTGAGCGTTTTGGCAATGGAAGTTTATATGCAAAATTATCTCTATGTAGAGGTAAGATTTTAGTTTGCTAGGCTCATCTTCGATGAGCGGAATTGTACAATGTAATGATATGTGAATTATCTTTAGGGTTTGTATCGGTATTATTCTGGCTTGCAACTGTGGTTAATATACAATGGGTCTGTATCGATCTTAATATACATATTAAGAGAAAACATTATTAATGAGGGGTAAATAATACAAGAGGTATTTTTGGATAACAATAAAGAGTAAATTTTTTATTTTTTTTTAAAAAGGTTGAAGAAAAAAAAAAAATATAAAGGGCCCAATTATTTGTTTTGCACTGGGCCTTTAATACTTCAGGACCCGCCCTGGTAATTTTAACCACAACGGATATTTGTAATTTTAGCCTACTTATAAGTTGGATAGTTCGATCTTCAGGATTGATCATTGTTAAACTATTTTTTGTTAGTATGGGGAACTGGACATTGGGTTATACACATTGTTGCGGTTAGCAAACCATCGAAAGAGGTTTGGCCAGGCCTGAGTTTGGTCTTGTAGGGTGGGCTAATTTGTATGACCTCGATGGGGTTGGGAGATTGTTGGGAGTCTCGATCGGTTCTCTTCTGCTTTGGTAGTGAGAGATTATGTTGCATGTGTGTCATCAACTGATAACTCAAGGCCTAATTTAGTATGAAATGGACTTCTTCTATTTTTCAGTAAGGACCGGTAAGGCTACCAGCAAGCCTTGATTTGTGTAAATTCTATATGTAATTAGTAAATGTTCTGTATCTACTCAGATCGAGTTGATCACGGATCAGATGCAAGGCTCACATAGGCTTAAGCTCAGGTGAGAATTTCAGGTAAAAAAAAAAACTTACTTCATATCTTAAAAAAGTTATGTATGGACTAAGTTGCACGGACACGGCAACACGACACGACACGGCGACACATCAAAACTTAAAAACTGAGTTTCCGACATGGCTTGGACACGGTAAATATAATTATATATTTATATATTTTTAATAAATATAAAAAATACTAAAATATGAAATAAGTTTATTATATTACCAAATAAAGTTCTAAATTCAATCTATTTCATAACCATAAGATATAAATCAAGTGCATAACTAATACCATTAAAAGGAGCACCTAAAACATAACATTAAAGAAAAACAAACTTGAGCAGTAGCTTGTTTTCAAACAGGGCAATCTCTAGCACAACAGCACGGTTAAAACTTAAAACTAATACAGCAACAGAAATGATAAACTGTCACTCACTACAGACCAAGATTACTGACGTGTCGCGTAACCGGGGTCAAACAACTTCAATTTAATTACCCTGCAATCGTAGTAATATGGACAAGTAGGGATCGTTCTAGCCGGGGAAACCAAAGGGCTATCGAAAGAAGAGAAACCAAATAACTTATAAACAAGTATTCACAAATATACATCAAAATATTGCGGGTTTAAGATTGATTAATTCTAACGAATAACCTACTGAAAATTAAACCTAAGATTATTATATACAAGTGATCAACATACTCATGCAACACGTAACACGAAAAACCATCTAGAACACATAACAACTTCATGCAAGGCCGGGCAGCAACGTTCAAATTGTCTTTGACTCTAACCAATTCCGATTCTAATTAGAGCCTTTGCGGTTATCTAATTGTTAAGACTCCTCAGGTATTTAGAACCATCTTTGCGCTTGATCCTAAACATGAATGCTAACTCATTTAAAGACACGTTGCGTAGAGATTAAACAAGAAAACACTTTAACACACGAGTCAATCGGAAACATGATCTAAGGCATGGCGTCACTCATCCTATTAGCATGCAAATTATCAGAATTATATCCGCCCTAAGTTAATAACAAAGACCAAGACAACTTTGCGTATGAATCGATCCAAAATTATTATGGTAGATGAAACCGCACCTTAAGGACAACCATGGCCGAGGCAGCCTCAAGGATTGATTTAGATGCACGAATTCATGACAATTAATCAATTAGAAATCAAAAACACATAAGAACATGCTACTGCCCCAAAACCTAAATCATGAAATCATCATATATTCAAGAAGTTACAAATCAAAACATAGAACAATCAAAGATCACAAAGAAATCCGAAAACCATGTTTGATAAATAAAACCAAAATCGAAAAGTATATTACAATAGAATTCGAAACTAAACAGAAAATAATACAAGAAGCCATGAGAAAATCACACTTTTACAACCTTTGAAGATTCGGCAAGTGTGGGGAAAATCGGTGGAAGGATGGAGTGATTCTTGTGGTTTGTGGTGAATGGATCGGCTAAGTAATTTTTTGTATAGGGTTTGGTAGAATTTCGGCTATGTAATTGCAAGAGTAGTGATGATCCTTTTTGTCCTTGAAGTCGTGCTTTATATAGAGGAAAAACCCTAGAGAAGTCGGCCACAAAGCCTAAACCAAGTTGGTTTAGGATTCCTAGTTCTTCTCAATTTCGGCAGAATGACCTCCGTCTAATGATTACGTCATAACTCCCTCTAGAAAACAGATATTGAGGTGATTCCAATTGATTTGGAAACTAGACTCCTGTAGCTTTCTATCCATATTTAGCACGTTTTCTGATTCATTGTGAGCTGTCCTGGAGAGTCCGTTGAAGTTGACAGACGTGCACAGGAATTCTCCCGATTTAATTCGGATTTTCAAAGCTTGGATATTCTTGAAATTCTGCCGAATTTAGATCTTCTTCTCCATATTGGACTTGGTTTGGACCTCTCCTTCATGGACTAGGCTTCATGGATCAGCTGCTTTGCTTCCCTAGGTCCATCAAGAACACTCCTCTCGGCACTCTTCTACATGTCACCTAAGTATCAGAGAAGTTAAATCAATTTGTGACAATGTAAAAGCTTTATAGAATCATAAGAACATCTCTAAGACTCCACAAATCAGCTTTTGACAATTTTCTATATCAATCATCTATGTTTAACACGTTTTACGCATAACTCTACCAAAAACTTTCGACTCTACATTATGACTCTATTCTACAACAATAAGAGATAATCAAAGTACAAATGGAGGTAATAACATATTAAGAATGTCGCATTTTATGCTCCTATCAATTACACTGCCAAAGTACCAAATATTTACAATAACATGGAACAAAAGACTCCAACCAAACTGCCACCCACCACAAACAGCTTTAAATATACATAGATTCTGATCCTACCCGCTATGCAACAGATGATGCATTACTCTTCAGTTTCCCAGTCAAATGTCTTCTAGTTAGCCCTAAATAAGCGAGTTAAACAAACTAACAAAGAGCATGCCCCAAAAAGAAAACAGACAAAAGAGATGAAGAACAAGAACAACCTGATGAAGATTTAGCAGAACTCCTTAACTCAAGTCTCAAACACATCTCATTTTGAATTCAATCAGCAATACCACATAGGAGAAGCATTTCTTTTTTGTTTTTGTATTTTAGGAAGAAGATTTAGCAGAACTATCAAATATAGGAGGAAAACAAACTAACCTTAGCAACGGCAGACTGGTGACTGCCAACGGCGGACTGGCGACGGCGGCGACGGCCGACGGTAGAGAGAAGAGGTCAGATCGGTGAACAGATCGACTGGGTAGCGGACTGGCGACTGACGACTGGCGAACGGTGAGAATGGGTGGCGAACGGTGAGCGTCTTCTTCGTCTGGGAATCGAATCGGTGAAGAGAAGAGTCGGCAGTACTAGGCACAGAGAGGACTGAGGAGAGAAGAGAAGAGAATGAGAGATCGAATCCGAGCGTGCCTCAGTTACTTCAATTTTTTTTTTAAGTCTTGCTGACGTGGCGTGTCGCAGTGGCGTGTTGGAGGAGATCAACGTGTCCACGATGTGTCCGAAAAGTCAACATTTTCGGACACGCCACGTGGCGTGTCGGACATGGATTTTGCCGTGTCGGGCGCGTGTCGGAAGTGACAGACATTCCGACACTCCAGGGGTGTGGAGTGTCGGTGCAACATAGTATATGGAGGATCTAAATAGGACCTCCTTAATTACTTTAAAAATTTGAGGATTTCTACTATTTTACATTAGTAGATGATTTCATTTAACGATCTCAACCGTTGATCCTCTAGATTCATATGCAAGAAACATGTCTACAAAATTTCAACTAATTTCATAATCATTTGGTCATTCAAATTGACGTAAATAATTGTAGGCCGTTAGATAAAATTAAAACGAATATTGTAGGATTCATATGTGGGTAAGTAACTAGGGAATTGGTGGCTTTGATTGTCAAAATACATGCTAGAACTTAAAACATCATCACTTTAAGAGTTTAAGGTGGTCCTATCTAGATCCGGACTCATATATATATATATATATATATATATATACACACACACACACACACACACACACACTAGTATCTTGACCCGCACACTATTACAGTTATGCTCAAAGTCTAATTTCTCTCCCATTCTCAAAAAAAAAAAAAAAAAAAAAAAAAACTGATTTCTCTCCCCAATTTTCTCTCCCACCTCCCACGTTTTAAGCTTCTTTCTTTCTGTATTTTTTTTCTTGTTTCCAACATTTACAATTACTAATATGTCATTCATCTGTTAGAAGACATTTTTTAAATTTTAATCAATCAAGGGCATTATAGGTAGTTCAAAAATTTAACAGTTGACAAGGTCAAGAAAGCCTTCTGGCTTTATATATATATATATATATACAAGGCTCTTCCATTAAAGGATCCCTTATTATGACTTATATGAGGGATTGAGCATTAGCCCAACTTTTTGATCACATTTTTCAATTTTAACCATTTAGTTTTTAGGTCCTAATATGTACATCACTTATGCAAAATTTCATCCAAATTGGTGATCATTAAGGTGCTCAAAACTGCAATTTTCATGAACGGTTCAGGTGTGGCAGATTTGAACCGTCCATTGATTTAAGCTAGTTCAAAGTCTTAAAGATCACCAATTTGGTTGAAAATTTCCAGAAATGATCTACTTATATATATCTAGAGATTGAATGGTGGAGATGTTGATATGTGATAAAAAAAAGTTGGGCTAATGCTCAATCCCTCATATAAGTCATAATAAGGGATCCCTTAGTGAAAGGGCCCTATATATATATATATATATATATATATATATATCTTTATCTAGTGCATCTAAATTGAATCTGATGTTGAATGATAGGACTTAATTGTTATATACTTATATTCATCTCTAATTAGTGAGTATATAAGTGACTTATGCAAGCTTTATGAGTTTGGGGTTTTAGTCGTATTTCTATAGCTAGGATTTATCAGATATTAAGATTTGATATGGGGTTATGAAAGTTCAAGAAGGTTAAAGAATATTTGGATCTTTGTTGAGGTATTGAATCATAGAAATAATCTGATATCGGAATATGTCTATGTGAATTACGACATCTTGGGCATGCTACTATTCATCAAGTTGATGTCGTTTTGGCTAGACATTAACGACTCTTGAATCTCAATTCCTAAATTCACAAACGTCGTCTACCTGCCCGTTTCCCCACCTCCCCAGCCTTGATTGCTAATTTGCTACTCTCAAATTCTCATCATTGTCCAATTTCAGTCGTTTAGTGGGCTATTCGACTGTCTCAATCGGCGACTTACTCGACCTAAATTGTCTCGTTTGCAACCCTCAAGTTAACAAACATTTCTCTCACTGTCGAGACTCGAGATGGGTTGGATTTTTTTTTTTTTTTGTGTCATAATTAGCCCAGGTAACAATTTCATTCTGAATCTGCTACCGGGTTGATACCAATATATTGATACCAAGAGTAAAAAGAAGATGAACTGACTATGCATAAGTTTTCATTCTCCAATGTGGAAGAACTCTTTTTCTATATTATTGGGCGATCTGAGATAGTGAAGCAGTCTAGCCTTTTGTTTTGTTCTCTAATGTGAAAGAAGCAAAAGTTGTCTCCGGTGATCATATTGTATAACGATTTCCGCACTAGGACAACAAGTCAAAACCTAAAAAAGTAGGAGGAAATGTATGATAATTGATAAGAAGAGTAGTAGTGTTCTAAAAGGTGATAGATGCTCGCACAGATCCTATATCGATCAGTCACTCCATTGTTAGCTAGCTATAGTATGAAACAAAATCAAAAACTTTTGGTCGATCAGCAGCATGCAGAAGCAGAAGGGAAGCTGGCTAGTGGAAACCAACTCAAATCCCACCATTATTTTAAGTGCATGCTTTTCTCTGTTCACCACTTACTCTCGTTCATTTTGTGTGGTAAGCGTGGACTCTGGGACTCTGATACAGCCACTTAGAAAATATTCAAAAACAAAAACATCCATCCATCTCTCTATTCATTTTTAGTTAAGTGCACCTGCACTCGTTACCAAGGATTAAAATATCGGTATTGGTGTATCTATCGGTATTTTGAAAAAAGAAGATATCGGATATATCGGAGATATCCGGGAAAAAATATCGGGATTTTGGGAAGAATTTTTTTTTTCTGAAATTTAAATTATTGAATCTACATATAAATATTACAAACTGGGATATTCCATATATGTGTCTTGGCCTTATGTCATCAGGATATGTAATTAGAATATGACTATGTATTCCTTATCATTACCATATTGGTACTTTGTAATTCCCTATATAAAGGGCTCATATCAATAAATATGATAATGATTCTCTATTCTCTTGTTATCTCTCATTCTCTACAGTTTATATTTCATCACGTTATCATGCACTTTGTTCTAACCTGAGAGCCAACAGCCTACCATTTTGTTTTCTAAAACCCTAAAAAAGCGTTTTCGGCTCAACCACCGCCACCGCCACCTGTTTTCCCGGCCGCCGTCCGACATCACCGGCTGCCAATCCCTTGGCAGCCGCGGGCCGACGATTCTTGGTTTCCTTCGACTACAATTTTCGACTTCTTCAAGCGTTTGAAGTTTCGAAAGGTATGTTTTGAAACCCTAAACTTTTCCAAGTTCAATAACTCGGGGAGGATAAAATCCTTTCCTTCCTTCTCCATCTCCATTCTATTTTTTGGATTTTGTGCGTGCAGGTACCAAAATCCCGGAATTTTATTCGCGGGTCAAGAGTGTGTTTGATCACTCTTGTTTCCTTATCCGGGTTGTGTGTGATCATTCCCGACCTTTTTCTGGATTATGTTTGATCAATCCGAGGCCTTTTTTCGAATTTTGTTTGATCAATTCGCGGCTTTTTCGGATTGTGTGTGATCAATCCGTAAGACAAACCATTAAAAAACATCATTTGTGATCTCTATCAAGTCTCATAACAGCTTGTTTTATATGCAATGTAACATTCTGCTCATCTGAGTTTTGACGTAGTCAATGCCCAAGGCGAATCTTCGCTTGGTATCTGTGGAACCTTTTTATTGAAAAGGATTAAACCACATGTTTTGAGCCCCAGACTAACAAGCCTAGATGCTGAGATTTCACATCTCACGAGCTCAAAGTTTTGAAGTGCCACATCGACAAAAGCCTTCAATGGCAATCTGTGCAAAAAGTAATGACCACAAAGTACTATGGAAAACACTTATGGAGCGTTTCTTAAAACGTCAATCTAACTCAACTTGTTGAGTTATTAAGTCAAGTGGATTGCTTACCACCTTATTTGATTACATATCGTCGATGATATTCTGTGGCATCCTGATCCAAAATCTTTAGCGTATTCGATCATCATCAAGTTCTTTAGGCCCTCCAAGTTGGTTTGGAATTGCCAACGATACTTGATTTTGATCATACAATTGCAAACAGGAATTGTATATACGCTAATACGATAAACGTATTTAGGATTGTCCCATAATGTGGGGACAACAATATGGGTCACGACAACAACAAAAAACGCCATGCCGATGTCTAGAAAAGAGGGGGAGATGTCGCCAGCCCTAATGGCGACACTCCCGGTCTAGACACCAATCTGTCAAAACTACTCATGCTAGCTCATGACAATGCAACCGTTGTGGATCTCCGTATCACTGGTTTAAGATTGTCAAGTTCATCCTCAAATCATGAATGCATACAAAAAGGTACAAAAAATCAATATGAGAACAATAACGTCATCCTCATGATCGCAGATTTCAAAGATTCGGATCCCGCTCTAGCTACTCATGAATTTGACGTCATTGACTAGACATTGATTTTCTTTCCAAGCTATATGTAATGAGACGTCGTATTGATGTCCTTTCTTTATTTGAGACCTCGATATATACTCACATTAGCAATAATGAATGCCTTGAGAATTTTTTCGAAGTTATGAAACTATTCTCCTCTTATGGTTCGTATTAATTTACAAACAAGATTTACAAAACGCATCAATGTACTTAACACAATACGAAAGACTCGACATCTCATTCGCTATTAAAAGATGTAAAGCTAAGTGTAGCTATGCGCCCACGTAACGCCAATGTAATAGCAGTAACTCCTTTTTCAATAATTAACGGTATCAAAGGTTGAAGCTTATTCTATCCCTACATAAGAAAGACACATCAAAAGCGAAATCAGAATCTGCTAAGTTTCGTAGGTTAACTTCCATGAGACTTACAGGAAATATCACTCACTGGAAAATGGTGAAAGTAGTACCATTAGAAAGGTCTATGTGTCTACTTTCCAGGGACATCAACCATTTGATCATACCTATCATATTTAGTGAGTTATGACCATTTTCGTAAAGTATGATGGATCTGTCCGAGAATCTGATTTTGCCAAAATAGTCAACTTTGACGAGACTTTGTGAACAGCTCCTGATGAACCAGAATGTATGTAATATACGGTTGGAAAGCTAAATGAGTCTAGTTTCCAAAACCGTTTACGGTTCGTTCATATGTATTTCCTAGAGGAAGTTACGGCTGTTCTAGTAACTGAAAGTCATGCTGCGCGGAAATCTGATTTCCTGCATGAACTTATGTTTTGAGTTCACAAGCGGCCTTCTCCTCAAGATCTAAGTGTAAAAGATCATGTTTTAGGACAATACAACATGATCTAGTTAATCATTGCCCAATGCCACATTTAAAGACATGTTAGAGAGCATTGACATGCTAAGTTATTGAAACTTCCGTGATTAGTAAGAATCACGAAAAACCCTATGATTGATGTAAAGATCAAGGGGAGGTGCGAATTTCAAGGGGAGTCTAGCACATACATGTCACTATCAAATGTGAAGGGTGTGTTGTACTCTTTTTCTCCTACGATCAAGGTTTAGTTTTTCTCCCATAAGGTTTTTGTTCCTTAACGAGGTTTTTAACGAGGCAACATATCAGCACAACCGGCATACCGGCGCGCGGCACAAGGGGGAGTGTTTTAGGATATTCCATATGTGTGTATTGGCCTTATGCCATCAGGATATGTAGTTAGAATAGGACTATGTATTCTTTATCATTACCATATTGGTACTTTGTAATTCCCTATATAAAAGGCTCTTATCAATGAATAAGATAATGATTCTCTATTCTCTTGCTATCTCTCGTTCTCTACAGTTTATACTTCATCACAAACATCAATTTCATCTACATCTAAAATGAGAATCTAGGTTGTTGATAAAATGCACGCTGGTCCACAAAAGTACAATAATCAGACCAAGACATATGACTCATATAGTACGAATTGTAGTGTTGAATATGATAATCATATATCTCTTTGAAACAGCCGACTGTTTCCCCTATAAGTGGATAATAAGGATGAATCCAACTAGATAACTGATCACTGACTTTTGCGCATTGATTATAGCCATAAACAGTATAACCATATTGATTGTTTCCTTCTTGAGATTCATTTGAGGTTTCAGTCCCACTACCTAAACTAATAAACTCAAAACTTAGCGCAACTGAAGCAACATCTTGATCATCATTTGCACCTCTAGTCCTCCTCCCATACATGGTATCCTCTGGCGCTCCATACCTAATACTTCTAAAGTCATGATCATGATCATGATCTTGGGAGGCATGATCATAATTTTCTTTAGATATAAAATTGTTCAATCCTCCTACTGTAGAAGATTGTCTCTATTCAATCAGATATACACGAGGAAATTACTCATCTCTCGCATATTTGTTGAACGTGATTTTTCTTTATGTGAATTTTTTTTACAGATATTTCTTTAATATATCGAAGATATATCATAAATATCCTAAATATCAGAAATATTTTCTATATATCGGAGATATTTGACAGTATCGGAGAAATATCAGAGATACGGTGGAAAATAAGATATTTACCCTTCTAGATATATCGGTCATTCGAAAAAAAGGAGATATCAGGGAATATATCTGATATATCGCGGAGATTTTAATCCTTGCTCATTACTATATTGTTTCTGTCAATGTGATGTAGAAAGGGGTGCGTCCTTTGATACTTGCTACAACTCAATCGAAGAAATTATAATCTGGGAAAAGATGAACTGTTTCTTAATGTTGTTTTAATCACATTGCAGCTTGTTAGTACATAGCCAAAATATTTGGCCAAGCCGAGAATGTGACACCATTACCCGGTCGCCGGAGATCATTCCGGGCAAGACAACACCGGCGAGCCCTTCACGGGTACCCAGAGGGCGAAGGTCCGGCTGCCAGATTTGCTCTCCAGCGGTAAAACACCCTCAAAGGGGAGGTGCCGTAGAGGACCACAAACAGTCCCACAACGAGGACTGAGGCCGCAGCGCCTGACATTGGCCTATAAAACAGGCACAAACTCCCACAAGAGGTAAGTCCATAAAAACTCCTTCTAAACACTCCCGTACTCGGCAAGTAGCTACTAAGCGCTAACTTAAGCATCGGAGAGTCGAAGATTGGGCCACCCCAGTCCCGACTCCTGACGCATCGCTACTTGTGCAGGTGCAAGACTCGGTCCAAAGAATTCGACCTCCCATTCCTTGACCTCGGTACAGGTAGAAACAATTGGCGCTAGAAGGAGGGGCTGAACCTCCGACCTTGTGGAACTCGAGTTTAGCTCAACCTCGTGGAACTCGCGTTTAGCTCGAAACAATGGACACCGTAGATGACCCCAATGACCCTGGCACTCAGATAGAGAAAGAACTTTTCCAATCTGGAGATGCATCCCTTCCCCAAACCAGCAATGCAACCTCCATTAACCATCCCGACCCCGCCACCGCCCTTGAAATTCTAAGGCGCGACTTCCATTCGTTTCGCGAGCAAGCAACCAGAGAAAGGGCGGAGGCTGAATCATACCGGGTACGCATTACCGAGTTGGAGAAGGAACAATTCTTGCTCCGCGCCACGTTAGACAATCGTAACGTGTACAATGACAGCCTGGACCGCGCGGCACGGGTCGCTGGTACCCCAGATCCCGCAACTACATCTTTCCCTAACCAAGGCCCAAGCAGTTCCGTGATCCCGGGAGGCCCTAACCAGATCGTCCATTTCACCCACCCACTTACAAATCCATCTTTTCCACTACCAGCCCCTCAACCATCTACAATCCCCACCCTCTTGCTAAATCAACCAGACCCATCTGCTCCGCCTGTCCCCACTCTTACCCCTGCCAACGCCTCCAACCCACCTCTCGACATGCAAACCCGCCTACTGCTCCAGCTCAGCCAATCTGTCACTCAGTTGGCTTCGCGGATTGACGGGGTCGAGAGTCGCGGGAACCCGCGACCTTTATTCTCTGGCTATGGACATCGCCCAAGTCCCTTCACACCACGGGTACAAGTGGAGAAGCGCCCCCCCGAGGCCAAGCCCTTCAAAGTGGACAAGTATAAGGGCACTGGGGACCCTCATCTCCATCTCGAGACATTTCTCTCGCTATGTAGCTCCACTCGCTACACAGACGCCATGGCCTGCCACGCCTTCCAAGAGACCCTCTCTGACGAAGCACTCAACTGGTTCCTCAACCTACCACCCAACTCCATCGACAACTTTGACCAACTCTCGGAACGCTTCCTCAACCGCTTTATACTTCATTCCAGCATTTATTGCAGCGTGGACGCCCTGTTCCACATCAAGCAGAAGAACAGCGAAGGCCTCCACGAGTTACTGTCCAGGTGGCAATCCGCCACCGCGCGATGCCACAACTTGGAGCCTCGGGTGGCCGAGCAAGCTTTCCGCCAAGCCCTGCTCCCTGGGAATTTCTTAATGGAGATCAACAGGAACCCTCCAGCTTCCTATGATGCGTTGTTGGAACTGGCTGTCCGATGGGCACGCGCTGAATTTGCCACCTTTGGGCATTCTGCCCCAGCTACATTAGCACTCCTCGCTCCTCCCCTAAAGCAGCAACCTCAGCAGAAGTATGAGCAATTTGACAGAGGGCCAGATAAAAGTAAACAGCATGGCTCCTCCCGGGACCAGGGACACGGTTCCAACTGTCGTCACGGGGGACAGCGGAACCGCTACCACCCTTACCGATTTCAGGACCAGAGCCCTTCGCAACACCAGCGCCGTTCCTCCCTGCCACCTCGTTACGAGGTCCACACTATAACCACCACATACGCGGACATATGGGCCAAGCACACAGACCTCATTCCTCCACCTCCTAAGAGCAAATATCCAAAAAAGCCCCGGCGGGCAACAGATAATAAATACTGTGCTTATCATGACGATAATGGCCATAGAACAGAGCAGTGCCATGGCCTCCGCAATGCCATAGAACATCTGGTCCGGAATGGACAACTCCACCAATATTGCACTCCTGCAACAGGAGCTAATGCCATCGAGGTGCATGGCCAGATCCTAACCCTGTACGGCGGAGCCCCGCGGCCCCTCCCCCTCGCCAGCCTTTAACAAAAAGGCAATGCACAACCCCCTTGGAAGTCTTTGACATCCACCGAGGTGTCACGATCACCCCATCAGCGTGGGATCAAGTGACATTTCGCAAAGGGGAGGATACAATCAACTGCCACCACAGTGAACCATTCATAATAAACGTGCAGGTGGATCATTACAGGTGCCATAGAGCCCTGGTAGACACGGGGGCCACCGTCAGTGTCATGTTTGCCAACTGTTACAGAGGGCTCCGATGGGACCGAGCCAAATTGTACAAAAACCATGATTCCCTTGTCAGCTTCTCTGGCGAGATAGTGCAGCCATTAGGCTCAGACCGCCTAACCGTGTCAGTGGGAACCGCTCCTTGCCGCTCTTCCATAACAGCCCGCTTCCTGATAGTTGATTGTCCCTCGTCCTATAACCTCATCTTAGGCCAGGACATTCTTTGGGGGCTGCAGTGTTTTATCGCCGGCCACATGCTACTCATGAAGGTACCCACCCCAGGCGGCATTCTGACAATTCAGGGTGATCGGGCAGCCATTGAGCATTGCCATCTTAATGCCATTTAGCGGAGCGCCTATGAGATGTTGCCCCTCAGCCCTTCAGAGCCCATTGATGACCCGCGAGACGACCCTGAGGGGTGCGGAAAGAGGGCTCCACGCCTTAATCCAGCGGAAGACACGGAATGGGTATCCCTGTCACCTACCTCAGCCTAGAACTCCGCCAACAGCTCATTACCTTCCTCCAAGAAAAACAGTCAGTCTTCGCTTGGTCCTATGCCGACATGCCAGGCATCTCCCCCGACATCATCACCCACAAGCTCAACATTCTTCCAGACCACCCCCCTGTCAAACAAAAAAGACGTGCTTTCCACCCAGACAAGTATCGAGCTATCCATGCCGAGGTCCAACGGCTCAAAGAAATCAGGTTCATACGTGAGGTTTCTTACCCAACATGGGTCTCCAATGTCGTCATGGTCCCCAAGCCTAACGGCAAGTGGCGAATGTGTGTGGACTACACGAACCTCAACAAGGCATGCCCCATGGACAGCTTTCCATTGCCACGAATCGACCAATTGGTTGATTCCACAGCTAGCTACAAGACACTCAGCTTCCTCGATGCTTACTCGGGCTATAATCAGATCAAAATACACCCCGCGGATCAAACTCACACTACCTTTGTCACGGACAAGGGACTATATTGTTACGAGGTCATGCCTTTCGGCCTCAAGAATGCAGGGGCAACCTATCAAAGGTTGGTAAACGCCATGTTTGAAGAAGAAATTGGAGAAGCCATGGAAGTATATATTGACGACATGTTGGTCAAGAGCAAAACAGAAGGCAACCACATTGCCAACCTTAGCAAAGTATTCACTAAGCTCCTGGTGCACGGGATGCGCCTCAACCCACAGAAGTGTATCCTAGCCGTCGGTGGCGGCAAGTTCCTAGGCTTCATGGTCAGTGAAAGAGGCATTGAGGCCAACCCAGAAAAAGTACAGGCCATACTTAACATGACCGCCCCGACCTCACGAAACGAGGTCCAGTGTCTCACGGGACGCTTGGTAGCTCTAGCACGTTTCATCTCTCACCTCACGGACAAGTGCAATCCCTTCTTCCAACTGCTCAAAGCACAACATAAAAAGGATATCACATGGGGCCCGGAACACGACGACGCCTTCAACAGTATCAAAGCCTACCTTGCCGAGGTCCCTCTACTCTCGAAGCCAGTCCCGGGAGAGGTGCTTTACTTGTATTTGGTTGTTTCCGCCACTGCCGTCAGTGCTGCACTTACACGCCATGAGCACGATAATGAGCTCTCGGTCTACCGGTCTACTACTGTGGCAGAGGATTTACAGATCCCGAGACTCGTTATCCAGACATAGAGAAACTCGCTCACGCCCTCATTACTGCCGCCAGGAAACTCCGGCAGTATTTCCAAGCCCACACAATCCATGTGTTAACCAACCACCCCTTACAGCAAATACTGCAGAAACCTGAAACCTCAGGCCGCATGGTAAAATGGGCAATTGAACTGGGCGAATTTGACTTGTATTTCAAGCCAAGAGTGGCTATCAAAGGGCAGGCAGCTGCAGATTTCATTGCTGAGTTTATCCCCTTGGCCAATGACGATCCACACCTAGACGCCCCCACCCGGGACGCCATTTGGGAACTCCATGTTGACGGACCCTCTAATCACAGACCCAGAGGGCAACTCGTATGAGTATGCTCTCTGGTTTGAATTCAAAGTCTCCAACAACATAGCTGAATACGAAGCCCTCATAGCAGGCATTCAGCTCTGTCGAGAACTTGGCGCCCGGCACCTCCACATCTTCAGTGATTCTCAGCTTGTAGTCAGTCAGGTGGCAAGGGACTTCAAGACCAACCAGCACAACTTGGAATCCTACAAAAGTCTCGCAGGCGCCCTCCTGCAGCACTTCAATTCATACACACTCACCCAAATCCCACGAGCGAAAAACTCCAAGGCCGATGCTCTCGCGAGACTCGCCAAAACTCCCCCCGAGTCCACGCCACCTGATGTGCACATCGAGACGCTGAATAAGCCTAGCATCTCAAAAGTTTATTCAGAAATCTTTACCCTCGAGCCCATTGACCAACCCTCATGGATGGACCCATTTGTCACTTTCCTTTATGAGGGCACCCTACCCCGAGACAAGAATGAAGCATAGCGGCTACGCCGCAAAGCCTCACTTTACTTGCTCAAGGGTGGAAAACTGTATCGCCGAGGCTAGTCATGTCCCTTACTGAGATGCCTCCCCACGGCAGAAGGACACAAGGTGCTAAAGTCGCTTCACAGTGGCATTTGTGGGAACCATGCAGGGGCCCGGAATCTCATGTTCAAAGCGCTTCGCGCGGGGTATTATTGGCCAACCTTATAGCAAGATGCCAAGGCAATTGTCCAAGCATGCCTTCAATGCCATAAATTTGCAGATTTTGCACATCATCCCCCAGTGCCCCTCTCTGTTATCATCTCACCACTCCCTTTGAGCCAGTGGGGACTCGATTTCATCGGGCAACTCCCCACAGCCCCGGGACAATTCAAGTATGCCATTGTCATTGTAGATTACAACACAAAATGGATAGAAGCAGAGCCCCTTGCCACAATCACCACTGAAAAAGTGATAAACTTCTTATGGCGCAACCTGTACTGTCGATTCGGGGTGGCCCAGTCCATCATTACAGAGAACGGCACCCAGTTTGACAATGACACATTCCGGGAATTCCTATCAGACCAAGGAACTGCGATCTTTTATGCCTCCCCAGCACATCCCCAGACCAATGGCCAAGTGGAAGCCATAAACAAACTCATCAAACAGAACTTGAAGAAACGCCTGGAAGAGGCCAAAGGGTTATGGGCAGCCAAGCTCCCAGACGTCCTCTGGACACTTCGCACATCCCCCTCTTGGCTTATGGCACCGAAGCAGTGATACCAGTGGAAGTGGAGGTCCCGAGTGAACATGTCACAGCCTACGACCCCGAGACAAATACAATCGGGTTACGGCTTAATATGGACCTCCTGGAAGAATGCCGTGACAAGGCGCACCTCAAGACCATCAACAATAAGCCAAAAATAGCCAAGTACTATAACAAAAAAGTCGTACCCCGACCCCTGAGAGTTGGCGACTAGGTCATGAAAGAGGTCATCCCCCACCCCACCGGCCTCAAGGCAAAGTGGGAAGGCCCACTTGAGATAGTTCACGCTCCGGGACCTGCCACATTCTATCTTAGAGGCTGTGACGGTCGCGTGCTACACTACCCCTGGAACGCTCGCCACCTCCACCTATACCCCAGTTAATCAGTATTAAGCCCGGCATCATAGCCGATACTTGTGTACTCTAGCCGAGTAGCGGCTCCCACAATATGTACACCTTGCCCACTAGCGGCCAAATCTAAATGAGATGAATCGCTTTATCATCCCAACATGCTGAACTGAGTCCCGATAACATGGGACCATAAACAAAAGCATTCATACAAGGCAAAACAAACACACAATATGGCTACACATAACGCCAAGCTTCAACCTGGACTCCCAGGCAATTCATATATTTCAAACATATTCAACATGGCTAACCACGCCACTTACACTGTTCCAGACACAAAAATTATCTTTCCCTATACCTACCAAAACAAAAAACTCCCAATCACATCAATCATTTTCTCCCAGAAGACGAGCCGCCACGGCCGCGAGACGTGCCAGCATTCACTGAAACCCTCTTCCCTAAAAGGTGCTTCGCGCGATCCCGAGACACAAGTGGAGGCCTCATAGGAACATTGGGGCGCATAAGCGAACTCACTTGGGCCACCTCAGGAACAGAAGACTTCTTCACCGGGGATCTCTGCATATCGGGGCGAGCAGGCGCCAGAGGCCCCACAGCTTGAGCCTCAAACGACACTTGAGACACCACCACTTGCGTGGATAAGGACCCCTCGGGACCAGCAGCCTTCGCGGGTGACGCAGCCAAAGGGGCCGGAGGCCGCGACGCACCCACAGCCGAAACCTCCTGCCGCCCGGCAGAAGACATCGAACGCCAAGCGTCATGCTGCTTAACCAAAGACTGCGAGATCTCGGCTTGCTTCCTCTGTTCAGGCGTCATCTGTTCCCACGCCTTCTTGGCAGCATCTCTACCGGCATACCACTTGCGCATGGCCGCCTCATTAATCCAGCCCGCCTGGCAACCAGTCCGACTAGCTCATCCTGGCCTTTATTGTAGGCACCCCTCAGCTGGTGCTTGTAGGCCGAACTCTCGCGAAACAACCTCTCCCCTACCCCGGCAGCTCGCCCACACTTGGCCTTCCAGGACGTCTCCAGCTCCGCCATAGACTGAGTCAGCCTCCACCTGCTTATCCTTCTTCTGCATCGCCCCCTTCAGTTCCGCCACAACTTTCTCCGCGGCGGCAGCCTGATCTCGGAAGACAGCAGCATCTTGCTCCACCTGCTCTAGACGCTCCGCGAGGGCATGGTTATTATCCTCCGCCTCCCTTACCCGCTGACACTTCACCTCGGCATCATCCCGCAAATGAGTGATCGCCCTCTCACTCGCAGCGTACATCAGCAACGTCGCCTGCACGTACACGACAACACGGCTAACCAAAAAAAAAAAAAAAGAAAAAAAAAAAGGGGAGTTACCAATACCTACCCGCGTCAACTTCTCCTTGGCGAGTGCATATCGCGGGAGCAATGCCGCATGTCGTATGCCATTTGGGCTAAGTACGGCTGCGCCTCCCCCGTCCCTTCTAAAGCTTGAGTGATCCCAGCTAAGCTACTCGAACTTCCGGAACGCCCTTCCCTCCGCGGCTTCTTAGACTGGCCCCCGCGAGTTGGCCCGACACTCTCCCTTCTCTTCCGCGACTTCGCCACGCCAATCTCCTCAACAGGACCCGCTAACTCCTCCAGCACGTCTTCGCCACCTGAGCGAGGCCCGCCCACATCCTCCACCACCAAGTCCTCCACAACCTCTGGCTCCGCGACAGGTCCCTCAAATGGGGACTGACTTTGTTCGTCCTCGCGATCACCACCCTCTGTCTGCGTCTCCTCGACATCCACTTCCTGGACGCCCAAACCCATTGCTTCCGCCACCAAAGGAGGCACATAGGCATAATCCTCATCCGCCAGATTCAACCTCAAAAAATCTTCACAATCACCCAGCTCCACCTCTTTCCCCTCCCCGGTCTCCAAGTCAAAGTCATACCGCTTGGCGTGGTCAGCCTCGGCACGCAACCCCTCCAGCACATCCTTATCCGACACCTTGTCGTATGGACCTTCCTTCTTCCGCGATCAGCCGTCCCGTGGCATCGTGACTGCAAAAAAAAAAAAAAAAAAAAAAAAAAAAAAAAGGGGGGGGGGTGGGGAAGTCATAAAGAGACCAACAAGCATAAAAAGGGAACACAACAACCACAATACAGACCCGGAACCCGGGCATAGCCGAAATGGCTGTATATGCCAAGGTGGCATATCCGGTAAGAGCTCCTACACTCGAACGTCCATGTCACCCGGCGTATCCGACGCTCCATCAGCTCGGTTAGATTATATTCTTGGGGCACTACACAAAGCCAGCAGTCAACAAGGGCAGAATAGAACAAAGTAAAGAACCACAAAGACACGAGAACACGGTACCTATTTTCTGGAAAGCCCCGGGCACCCGGAAAGGATGTCCATGCCACTCCTGCCACTACCCCCCAACTAGAAAACACTTCCGCCGCCAATTCTCATTTGTCGACGTCGGCAAGTCTTCCACCAAGACTTTGAACTTCCCCCGGGACTTCATCGTCACGCAGCCCCGGCTACCATTCTTTGCACACCACCCCATATGCCAGCAGGCATTAAACTCCTCAAAGTTGGGGAACTCCTGCTTCAGGAGGCGAAAAAGAACCCCCGTCCCCAATATCTGCCTTAACATATTGGGGGTAACTTGCCCCGGGGCGACATACAAACACGCCAGTATGTACTGCACGAACGGGGGCAGCGGGAACGTCAGCCCGCACCTAAGTTGGTACTCGTATACCAACGTGAAATTGCCCGACGGGTGCCAAAACTTCACACCCTTGCCAAGCGGCCGCAGCAAGACCTCGTCCGGAATACTCCAATTCTGTCGAAGCGCTTTAAGTTCCGACACGGTCATACTTTCGCCAGGAGGTTCCCAACACGAATCATCCTCCTCCCGGGATCTCGCCATGCTAAAATCCTCTACCTCCTGCAAGAGAGGGTCAGACGAGGACACATGAGACCCGACATCCATAACAGGGATGCCTTCCCCTAAATCAAGGGCAACTTCCGCCATAAGCTCATCTAACTCTTCCTCCCACCGGTGCAGGGTATCCGAATCTGAATCAGGCGAACTAGAGACAACCACAGTCTCTTCGCTAGACACCCACACCGGATCTGTCATACCCGACACCCTCACAAGTTACACTCGCTATCTTAACCCTAACCAACCCGACAGCAAACCAGTCAATCCCTTACTCTAGAACTCCTATTAACATCACAAAAATACGAACAATCCCTATGAACTCCAGATAACAAAAACACAAACCCAGCAACAAAACAAAACTCGAGCTTGGATTTCATAACTTGAAACGGGGGATATGCGTAGTGGCAGTGAAGCTGGTAGCAAACAGCCGAGCGCTCGCACCCAATCGATCGAGGGTGAAATTGGACGTTCCCCAGCTTTGATTGCAAAGTACAACCCAAAAACCTCTGCAGAAAATCGCGAATAACCCCCCCCCTCCAATCTACCCCAAGTCTATTTATACAGCCAGGGCATAGCCACGTCGACCACGGTCATAAATACATTTAAAGCGCATCCACTCCCCCACGCACGCGCATTAACTACGCACGTGGGGCGAAGACGAAACGCACAGACGCGAACTGTTACGCCACTAGCGCGAACCGCCACGCCACCAGCGCGGACAGTTATGCCCCCAGCGCGGACAGTTACGCCACCACCGCGAACCGTTACGACCTTAACACTCGGTGTGAATGACCACGTGCCTCATAAACTCGCCATTTATGACACACGTGAGACATGGTGAGATGGTTCGCTTCGGATTCTCGGAACCTTCCCCCGTCACCTCGCGACCCTCGCGTGGGGACTTGGGGACTCAACGCCACGCCACCAGCGCGAACTGTCACGCCACCAGCGCGGACAGTTACGCCCCCAGCGCGGACTGTCACGCCACCAGCGCGGACTGTTACGCCACTAGCGTGGACCGTCACGCCACTAGCGCGGACCGACACACCACTAGCGCGGACCGTCACGCCACCACCGCGAACTGTTATGCCACTAGCGCGAACCGTCATGCCACCAACGCGAACTGTTACGCCACTAGCGCAAACCGTCACGCCACCAAAACGAACTGTCACGCCACCAACGCGAACTGTTACTCCACTAGCGCGAACCGTCACGCCACCAACGCGAACTGTTACGCCACCAGCGCGAACTGTCACGCCACCAGCGCGAACTGTTACGCCACCACCGCGAACCGTTACGACCTTAACACTCGGTGTGAATGACCACGTGTCTAATAAACTCGTCATTTATGACACACGTGCGACATGGCGAGATGGTCCGCTTCAGATTCTCGGAACCTTCCCCCGTCACCTCACGACCCTCGCGTGGTGACTTAGGGACTCGACACCATGCCTCCAGCGACCAAGTAAGACACATTCTCGGCACCTAAAGAATAACTCCCCACCCAAGAGTTTTCTCGGACCGAGGACTTGGGGACTTGTTAGTACATAGCCAAAATACTTGGTCAAGCCGAGAATGTGACACCATTACCCGGTCGCCGGAGATCATTCCGGGCAAGACAGCACCGGCGAGCCCTTCACGGGTACCCAAAGTGCGAAGGTCCGGCAGCAATCCACCTGCCAGATCCGCTCTCCAGCGGCAAAACACCCACCAAAGGAGAGGTGCCGCAGAGGACCACAAACAGTCCCACATCGAGGACTAAGGCCGCAGCGCCTGACATTGGCCTATAAAACAGGCACAAACTCCCACAAGAGGTAAGTCCACAAAAACTCCTTCTAAACACTCCCGTACTCGGCAAGTAGCTACTAAGCGCTAACTTAAGCATCGGAGAGTCGAAGACTGGGCCACCCCAGTCCCGACTCCTAACGCATCGCTACTTGTGCAGGTGCAAGACTCGGTTCCAAGAATTCGACCTCACATTCCTTGACCTCGGGACAAGTAGAAACACAGCTGTATTGGGCTCTTTCCTCAGGTGACGTTCAAAACCGACCGTATTGTCAATTAAGCAACAACGTGGGGTTGATGTTGGAGTTGAAGGAATATGACAGAACTCAACGTTTACGTATAATGACGAAACTTATATATGTACCTTGTGCTAATATGTATGTGATGGCTAATTGAACAAGCAGACATTCATGGTTTATAGTGGCAAGCATGCAATCTTGAGGAAAACCTTACACAATCCTAATTACCTTTTGCTGTTTGTTCAAAATAATGTAGAAAGTCCTACCAGACTGCCCCATGAAGATGATTAGAAGATGCCTGTGCTCTACTCATTACCTTCCTAATTAGTGCAGTGAGGAATATCTTGTCTATTTAGGGTCCATATGTTTTTTCGGTTTAAACTATAGACTACTGAGTTAATTGTGTGGGCGGGGGGTGGGGGGTGTTACAATTCTAAAAGTTGTCTCAACTCAACTCATCATGGCCAAGTTTGGACGGCTAGAAGTCTTTTGACAGCTTAATATGTTATTATGTTGTCTATGTTAATAGGATCATTCAACTACTAATCCATTTGTAAACTCAATTCCGCTTTGTCTTCAAATCTTAGCAAGCAAGACATGTGCTTAATTTAGATATTAACTTGTGTGGATTAAATACATGAACCAAAGGCAAGTCATTTCCTTAATTGTAAGGATTCCATTATATGAGAGTTGTGGCTGTATTTTATCGATCACAAAAGCAATCAAGTAGGCAACATGTTTGCTCTATACTAGTCCATAATTTAATTTTTTCGATGGGTTAGTCCATAATTTAATTTGTTGACTCGTATATATGCATGTGTTTGTACGTAATTTGTAGTCTGAACAAATTAAAAAGAATTCAAATTTGGGTATCAGAGAAAATTAATCAAGCAGAAATAAAAAGTTATGATGAATAAACCCTAATTAATGGCGGTGCCTTGCAACGGGAACTAGTTAATGGAGGCTCTTCGCGCGCACGGTTGTCCCTTTCATTTAATTGTTCTTGCATTTCTAAATATGTGGACGTAGTTGTAATTAAGAATGGATTATGTTACTTAGTTACTTAGCAAGGTTAGGGTTAGGTTGGGTTGAGGAATTGCCGGAATTCGATACCCCTTTCAACAGCTCACATGATATGACCGGTGTTTTATTGCATTCCCCTCTCTATATTTCAGACTTCTTTAGGTCCGTCATGCTGTGGTGCCTTTGGGTTCCCTCTTGAATTAGTGAAGAAGATGTCCCATATGTTGTGACTTTTATGTAGAAAACTCACAATAATAAATCATTCCAGCTAAAGTTCATTTTCAGATTATTTTTCCACTTTTCGTTTACTAAAAAGTATATAACCAATATATAATTGAATCACTTGAATGCAGGATTGTTACGTAATATATAACTTTTTATCTTATGGTGCTCTTTTGTTTTTTGAGAAGATCTAAGAGTTCTCTTAATTACTGCTAAGATCGATAAAGATAATTATTAAAGAAATTATTCAACAATGTTGAAAATTTATGATCCGGACTAGAAGAAAGTGGATTAAACCACACCACTTATTTAGAATAAACCATTAAATTTCAAACTATATATGGTAATTAAAGTATGGCTTCATAGATACTCAAAATTGATACAATATCAGTTTCGGGTATCATGTCACTGCCATCAATCTAATACACAACTTGTATGCAGGAACATATATTTACACATCAAGTACTTGTTGACCAGTTTTACCAATATTTACTGGCAAAACTGGGGGTGACTCATCTGCAATTTTAACAACATGGGGGCAGTCCATCTTCGGGTTTTGTTTATCACTACAAATATTTTCCAACTCGTGTGATTTTTCTGGTGACACAGTTGCTTCGACAGTCTCAAAATTTGCAAGAGACCCAAGTTCATAAACAGACTCGACAATTTTCTCTGTGCAGTTGACAACATCAAGTAGTAGTGAGCCTACTGTTGCTGCAGGTACCACTTCTAAAAGATCAATGTCTTCCCACAAGCCCGATTTAAGTAACGACTTGAGAGACTTAGCTGCAGCCTTTGCATTAGCAATGTGGGGATCAGCAGAGGGTGATTTGGTCATTGTCCTGAAATCTGATGCTAGTGCCTTGAGTGCTTTGCCAGTTTCCAAGCTCAGTTTTGTGCATGATTCTTCAATTCTGTTACGAATTACTGGCGATAACTGCAACACATGTTAAACACAATGGTCAGTTGAGATTAATGTAAACAACATCATTTCTTTACTTCTTTCTTTTATATTTTTCCCATACTATTACGATCCCAACATATATAAGCTGGTCATGTCTTTTATAAATTGATATGTGCAGGTGTTAAATACTATGGAGTTGGTCTATGTACTTACTTGAGTGTCAGCTGTTATTAGGCGGCCATGAAGAGCTTCAATCCGGTAGGCGCATTGCCGAACTAAAGCTCCGACTTTAAGATATTGCGTCCATGGATGGCGAAAACTGAACCTACCATGACCTGGCTCCCATCTTGCAAAGTTAGCCTGCAGCAGATTGAGCATGAAAGTTAGAATCTTTCAGTTTCATAAATTAGTAAACATCGGAGAGAGATAGGGAGAGAGCATTAAACCCACCAAGGATTCTTCGCTGCCTTTAGAATTGAGAACACTTTTGTATCCTAGCAGAAATGCCTTGACATCTTTAGACTCTGCGGTATCCTCCAAAGTTCTAAAGTATTCACTTCCAAATCCTACAAGGTTTGATACAAAACTTATCAATTGTTTAGTTGCAGAAACACTCAATAAAAGGAAATTAAATGACAATGACTTGAAATATATAGTTAGGAGTAGCCTAGCTATATATTCAGCTTATATATTGATTGAACAATTTTCGTTTAACTTGCAAGTTCTTACGTTATATAGCTAGTTTCACTCCTAATGGAATAATTAATCTTTGTAAAGTGCAAAGTCACTCGGAAAAGAACGTTTGGTCGTGGTGCGCTATTGTACTTTTCGGGGTGACATACATACGAGAAAAAAATACCTTCCAAGAAATCTCCTAGCTTCTCAATGTTGGAAGCTATGAGGTTATGAAGATCTTCACCAGCCCACACAGGAAAAACCAGTATGGTTACAATAACACATGCAGAGCCACCAATGAAGATGGTGGATAGCCTCTTATGAGCCAACTCCAACACCTCATCATCCCGGAAACCCGATACCGATATCAAAGAGAATGTCAATATGAAAATCAACAATCCATAGTCGTATTGTGCCTTAATTTTGGGGAAGAACCGTATGAACGTTGATGTAGCAGCTGAAAGACGTACAAGATATCAGATTTAATTAACAGTGAAAGTGAACAGATAAGAGATTAAGAAACTTGCTGATCGATGACGTTAACAGATTATATATACCTTGTAGGAAGACAAATACGCCTAGAAGGATGGGTTCACCAATGTGTCCAGATAAGCTAGCCAGGTGATGAGTTCCAATACCTAGAGCACCAGCTACTAGGGTTGCCAATCCTCTATTTAAACCTTTTCCAAGTGTAGCTCCTGAAATTAAAATTTACCTGTATATCAGTATATATGTTCATAAAATAAATAAATAAATATATATATATATAGTAATATACCAGAGAGTTCAGTTTTTAAGATGAAAACATTGAACAAATATAGATACGTACCAACAGAGAATTCGAAGACGACGATGACAGTCATAACAGCCCACATTGCAGAAGCACCAAAACTGTCGTAAAGTGGTTGATAGTAGTAGAACAATGAGACCAAGGTGATTGCAAATCCAACTTTAAGAGAATGAGTGATTCTTCTAGGGTCATCTTGCCCAAGCTTTTTGGTTCTGCTTGCAATCTCACAGACCTTGGCAGTAAACCTTGCAGGTAAACCAGCTAATAGTGACCCCATTTTCTCATTACTGGCAGACCCCATGGTGATCGATGTGATGAGAGAAAGAGAGACAAGTAATGGCTGCAGCAGGTAGCGGTTGGAGCATATAATTGATGCTCTAGGAAGCGCACCAGGGCTAGTTATTTATAGGGGGGGAGAGGATGGAAGAGAGGAACTGAAAATAATATAATATCCCATATATATATTTGAGGTAGGCTATGAACACGTTTTGGTGTCTATTTGTTTTTTTGGTACGGGAATGTACGATCGAGAAGTCGTTTCTGTGAAACCAAGGGTTGAAAGTTATGCAAAGTGAAAAAGATCTGAGTGCGTTGCAGCTCTGGGTGGATGGTGTTACCCATGAACAAGAGAGAGAGAGAGAGAGAGAGAGAGAGAGACTACAACAACTTGATCCTCAGTGCCCAAAAATAACCAAAGATGAGTCCCATCAATGGATCAACTGGCTTTGTTTCTTTCTTTTTACCTGGCAATGACCGGTATATCCATTTGCTTCTTCTTCATCTGCTACGTAGTAGTAATGTGAAGTTGCATGTATGATCTGTGTCCACTTTACCTTAATGATCCCTTCATTTTTACCAAAAGTGTTTGGCAAATAATTTGTAAATGGGTAGTGCTAGAGGGATTTAATGAGGTCTTAGATTTATAGCCTTAATCTTAGGTGACATACCATATTATATAGACACTTCATCAATTTTAAAAATCACACCAAGTTATTTTTTAAGTAAAAAAATAATTTTAACCCTAACAATTAATGGTTGATATAAACTAATATGGAATATTTTCTTAATAATGATCTGGTTAGTAAACATACCAAATGAAACCTTTATACCATAAATTTATTAATATCGTAAATTTATTAAAATTTCTTTCCTATCTTTGTGAATCTAAATCTAGTTCTACAATTTTGACTAATCATTTACTTATATTATTTTATGGGTTATAATGTCTATATATATATATATATATATATATATATATGTCATATTCTCTATCGAATTTAAAAATAAAATAAAACATAAAAAAAACTTTATACATATAAACTTTATCTTGGACGAATTATATATATGTAAATTTTTATATTAGATGAAATTTTTTTTTCTTGGACAAATTATGTGTATATCTATATATATTCGTATGAACTCATATTTTGAACAAGTATAATATCAAAAATATATGTATTTTCATATTATATTTAGGTGTTTAATCTAGGCAACATTATCTAAACATGAACATGATGAAAATTAAAAGAGAGAAAAGACTAGAAATATATACTTTTGTTTATAGGTGAATTCATGTTAGTCCCTAGACTTTCAATTTCATCATATTACCCCCCCCCCCCCCGAGCTCTTGTTTTTCTGTCTGCCGTCTCCTATAACTCATGCTCCGTTCAATTGAGACGTTGAAATTTGATGACGTGTGATGACGTTTTGGGGGTTGAGAAGCTAAATTACCAGAAAAACAAGAGCTCGGGGGGTAATTTGATGAAATTGAAAGTTTAGGGACTACCATGAATTCACCTCTAAACTACAATGGGGTAAACTGAATTTAATTCTATACTTTTTATAGAAAAGAAAAGACATAATAATCATTTCTTTCTTAATGAAAAACAAAATAATCTAGAGCCATTAGATTTGAGAAAGATAAGATTGTCTTTTTTGCTTAAGAATGACATGACAAAATCTTTTTAATTGGTGATGTGTTTAAGTGACTAACATACCACCTAGGATTAATGCCACAAATCTTAGGCCTTATTAAGGCCAAGAATCATTTTCCTTTGTAAATAACCGCATTCACCCCAAATAGATTAATTAACTAGTTTGTTATACATAACGAGCATTTCATGCTTCGTTAAAAAGATTTCAGTTGTTTTGTTTCATCAGATGCTTTTAATTTAAACGGAAATAGGTCATTCCAAATTCTGTTATCTTCACCCTGAAATGGGAACTAGACAAAGACCCATAATCAACATACATTAACTAGAACAACTCAAACCTAGTTAATTGCAAAAGAATTATTCTTCAAGCGATTCCGCTCTCTACTAGGGGTTTGGTTGTTACCCATCGAAAATTTCATCTCCATGGCTTGTTATACATGAATGCGTAAAATGGATGTAATAACTCCGTTGTCATTGTCGTCGTAAATTTGGTTCAATTAGTTGTAACATGATTATATGGTATACATCTCCATGCCATAGATGATATCGATATCCAAGTCCTAATTAATTTAAAAAAGAAATACTTAAATAACCTCATTTCCCCTAGAGATAAAGCTACGAGGCTTAGCTACATACGCAGAACATTGTTCCTGACCTTAAACACTTGATTTGGTCTTCGAAGGGTTCTTACTCTTGGAACTAAGAGGGCCGGTGTCCTCTTCTCTTCATCTGTTGCACATTATCTTTAGGATGCTTGAGTTTCTCTACAGAGGCGTTTTCCATGTATGCCGCTGAAAGATGTAAGAGAGAAGACTCCGAAGAAGATAGGCCGCCCTTAGGCTACTTGATTTCGGACCTAGCCGCTCTCTGCTAGGGGTTTTGTTGTTACTGTTGGGAAGACTCCGAAGAAGAGAGGTCGCCGTTAGGGTCTTTGAGACAAAGCTAAGTCTGAAGATGGAGAGCTGGAACGCGACAAAACCAACCTCATGCCAAAGTTGTTGGATGTTGAAGAATCTCAGGCAAGTACGTACTAGCTCCGACCCCAAGAGGAAGGAGAAGTATGGGTAATTTCCATAAGCTTTTTATGATGTTTCTAGTTGAAATTAGTACAGAATTGCGTGCTTGGTAAGTCAGACTAGATGAATATTTTTCCTAAGTTTAGGGCATGTTGTTCAGCAAACGTCCATTTCGATTCTAATAAGTTAATTTGTAGGTTAGATAGGTCACTCGTTGTCCCGGATTTTCTTATGTAAATTCTGTTAAAATCTGATCGTTTTTCACTGCTTGGGTATAAACAAAAATAAAAAAAAGACATGTACCACATTCATTAATGAAGTCATCAATTGAATTCTATGGAAAAAAAATTTCATGGATCCTCACCTTATAGCCCTTTTATCATCTTGTCACATGAGACTATCTTGGTCGTTCAATTTTATATCTATAAACCTCACATGAAACAAAATATTTAAATGCAGAAATTTTTTTGACGTATATATAAGATTAAACGGCCAAGATAGTTCATGAAACAATATCAGAAGAGAACCATGAGGCAAGGAAAGGATCTCAATCCTAAAAATATCACGCATTTTCATTCATTACCATAACATTGAGGATCAAAATCTGTTATTCATAGCCCAAAAAGAAAACATATAATTGATTGAAGGTATGTTCGGTTTCCTTTACTCTACATCATACATTACCTGCCAGAGTGTGGTCACATATTGTACTCGAATATCACATCTTCAAATAAAATCTTAATGTGGAAAAAGAACTCACTTTTGTTGATGGAGATGGACTGCAAACCACTGAAAGTTTGGAGGTACGTACTCTTGGAATATGTTACATCTCTTATTTTTTGGATTGAATATGTTCGAGTTTGGATTTGGCCTTAAAACTTTAATCACGTTTGGCACAACCCATAGCTTTTTCCTTCTGCTCCTAGCCAGTAGCTCATTTAGTACGTACCACACCTCTTGTAACTTGTAAGGTATATGATTCGATGAACTAGTTCCATGTATATATATCTACTTATCTTAAAGATTATATTTGGAAAATTCAACAGTTATTACTGTACCGTAGATGAACTCATTGAAATCTGTAGTGGGAAATTTTCGTGATCATCTTCTAGAGGTCAGTAGGTTACCAGAATACCAGATCCGCGTAAGAACTTGGAAGAGTTTAGAGGATGATAATGCAGTTCCTGTAGGCACTAATTAACTTGGTTGTTCTATAGATTTTCAGGTGACCAGAACCGTCCAAATAGGACTTGTAAAATCAACTTAGCCTCAAAAGAATGGTCACTAGGGGATACGGAGCAGCATCTTCTTTTGACAAGATTTAAGTAACTTTTGGGATAGAGTGATGACCAAGATGTCTACTGTTTGGTCCAGATCAAATTATGTCGTGCACTTGAAGCAAAGACCATCTAATGTCTGTTTTAATTTGAAAGGCATCATATTTAATTTGGTTCCTAAGAACTGATTAAGACTTCCACTTATACAAACCTATATGCTTTAATTTACCAAGGTAATAATTAGATATAACTAGCCATCGCTTTATTGAAACTTAAAAATAATTTATAGATTCGATAACAAATTATCGAATTAGTGAATTGATAAATAAACTGAAACTATCAACATATTATTAAAGATAAACTAAACCAAGGCAACAACGGTTCTTTTTTTGAACAGAAATAGATAATTTCATTACTTAGGGTTTAGGGTTTAGGTTACAATCCTTGGTTTAGGTTACTTCCACTTATACAAACCTATATGCTTTAATACAAACCTATATTTAATTTGTGTACAATTAAAATTACCAAGAATTGTAACCAAAAAAAAATTACCAAGAATTAAATAGCAGAAATTAAATTGAGATGCTAGGCAAATTGAGAGCCCAAACCTAGGGGAAAACTCCCAAAGCCTTCAGCCTAGGCCCAAAAAGGACCCAAGCACAAATGCTTTGGGCACCCCAAAGCTGAACACCCATGGCACATCCTCACCACCCGCACCACAGGATCTGGTGGCTAGCCTTGCCCCCACCGCAACACCATCATCCTCAACTCGATCAGCCCCTACCCGCACTGTCTTAGACAAAACAAGTGAGAGCATTGATCAACAACACTGTCACCGCTGGCTCAACAACACTGTCGCCGACGTTGTCGTAGCCGAAACCTACCTCCACGATCCATAACCAAAGTGGGATCGCAAAGTAACATTTTGTTTTTGTTTTATCAAGAGAAAAACTTCATTAATAATACCATCAATACAAATATACAATGACTCTTCCTAGCTATATTTTTATATTTAATCTTGATGATAATGTCTAATTAACTTATCCATCATAGGTGGTCAAGATTGTAAGAGTCTAAGTGTGAAACCTCCATACCGAGATTCGGATCTCACCGACACTAATTGGGAGGAGGAAGTGTTCTTACAAGATCTTCTGGTACAAATTAATCTCTAGGCTTAGAAAGTCATGGATAAACTGTGTAATCTTGATAAAAAATAAAAATAAAAAATAAAATAAAAAACTTATTTCGATGTACAAGAATATCGGCTAGTTAACGTAGGTTAGGGTTCGCCTTAGATGTCAGCTTCTTCATGCATCAAGATGGGCGTGGCGGCCCATGTGGGTTGTCTCTTACGTCACCGTCTCCCACCGGATACTTCGTTTTGCTTTAACTTCTCAACCTTTGGTGTTGCAACGATCTCCTTTCAATCTTCATCGGTGTGGCATTTGGTGGTGACGGTGGTTAGGCAATGGCTGAAGGTGTTTTAGTGAGGTTATTGGAGCGAGAGCTAGAGGCGACGACGACTTAGTGGATGTCCAGTTCGACCGTTTCAAGCTTGGTCAAGGTCTCAGACTTTTTGTATCCCCGTGTCGGTGAACATATGCAATGCTGGGGCTCTAGGATAGATTGTGGGTGCCCTGCAATCCACGGCGGAGCACTGCCACGACTTGCTGACGGTTGGGAGAGACCGAGGTATGGGCTTGAGAGCCCAAAGGTTTGGTTCTTAGGCTTGAGACTCTAGATTGGACTAGTTCGGCCTTTTGTCGGTTGTATTTAGGCCCACTCATGCTTTGGCCCGTATACGGGACTCCGATGGCTTTTCTACCACTATTCTAGATATCGGGCAATTTTGGGGTCGGCGGTTGTACTTGCCCTTGGGAAGCCACCTTTGCATATAGAGATCCTGGAAGTATTGGGGAGGGAGCTTGACAGGCTCAGATGCCTCCTTGGTAGTGTTATTTTTTGGGTTAATGCCCAATAGCCCGTAAAGCGTAGAGGAGCAACACCAATCCATCCTGAACTTGGTGGAAGTCTACTGTGGTTTTGGGAGTGACGCACCTGAATTGCATGAACAAGACGGGAAAAACACCAGATCGAACATACCCACAATAACAGAACACACCACCTATGAGCTAATACGGCAACACGGTCCGCCGACGTATTAGCTTTCCTGCTGGACCAAGTCCAGCTAACGTTGTCAAACGATGCCGCCAAATCCAAAACTGAGCTTCAACATTCAACTGCCAGTAATAGAGCTTCACCATATTGAAGAAAGGAAAATCTCATATGTAAACTGTGAAAAATAAAATCTACTCAAGTGGTTAATTGTACAAAGTTTTTGTCTTAAAATCTTAAATTTAAGCTATTAAGTTAAAGACAATATCGGTGTAAAGTCCGTTACTAACGAGTTACAAGGTTGAAAGTCAAAATGTTCTAATCCTATCAAGATATCAAAATTACATTTCCATGTTTGCTCGAGTGTCACGATTAAGGAAAGGTAATTTCAATACCTTCTAATGAGAACAACACCATAGAGCTTGTTTCCATGCACGCAAGAGAAATTCTTTGATTTTGTTTGGAACATTAAAGCTCAGCATTGGAGGCACCTTAAGCATTACTTCAAGTAGTTGGAGATAATTTAACTTTCAAAGGACAACCAGTGCCACGCATTGGTTACGGAAGATGACCATATCAAGAGCTTCACCGGTCCTGAACTCTTGTGGAATATGATTATGAGACAGACGCACAAACAGATAGTCTTCATCATTTTCAGCATAAGTTGGCTTTGTGTCAAAAACACATACAAAATCAACAAAGGTTGGTGGCTCGACCTTCTTTGCAACCATAGGTATACATGGGACATGTACGTACTTCGCACATAAACCAAAGTCACCTCTAGGCTTCTGAATATAAAAACTCCAATGGTATTGGATAATGAAACCGTGTAATGGCTTTGCAAGAACACATGTTGGTTGAAAATTAAGTTGGCCATACTTGAGGAAACGTCCAAAAGCTAACTAACAAAGTAGGCTTTCACATATTCCTTCACCAAGACGTCCAACAACTTCATGAACTTGCTTTTCTAGGTTAATTAAAGAATGAAGGCGAGCTACACCTTGCCCCCCATACGCCTGACCTGTGTCCACATATACGTCTCGCATAGGAAAGCGGACTCCTTGGTCACCTGACATGGGAAATTGTGGTTCGCCATCAGTGTCCGAACCAAATGCTTCTTCTAAGATGGACTGTTCTGTCCTACCTTCAAGTTCATCTTTCTGAGGAACACTGTCAATTTTTGAGATAAGATGCTTATCCATAATCTCAACGGCCTCGACCTCAGGTTCTTTATTATCGATTGACAAGGTAATTTCTTCTTTGGACGTAGGTTCGTCCAAAGGAAAATCTTCGCCATTAAATTGACTGCTACGCAGTTCAATCTTTTTGGCAAGGACATGCTCGTCAACTGTAGCACGGGTCATCTTCAAGGCGTTCGTGGTTTGCCCCAGCTCTTTTTGGGTTCGTTGGAGGGACCCTTTGACTATGGCTTTGTTTTCCCTGACGTCGCCTGCAAGCATATTGAAATCCTCACGAGTACAACGAGGTTTTCCTGGTTAGCAACCCAAAGAAGTCTGTCCTTTGTGACCTGTCCAGCGAGGTCTGCGACGCTTTGTTGAGTGGTGTCGGCTTTCTTCTCCAGACGAAGAATGGCCTGTTCGGTATCCGAGGTCTGGGTTGTCAAACCCTCGATCCGGCCTTTTAGCTCCTCGAACATTTGGCGGATTTGCTCCTCAGGCAAAGTAGATCCTGAGTTCTGGCTTGGTTGTGGACCTACCATTATGGTTTCGCTGAAGTCTGGGTTCCCAAATTATGCAAGAACCTGTTCTTTGGTGAGAGGTCGGCAAGCCGCGTTGTTATGGGGCTTGTACCGTGGTGACTTATGCTTGAGACAAGAAATCTGAGGTTTCCTGTACGGTGATTCGCCTGGTTTCCCAATGGTGAATAGGATGCTGTACTCCCGATCTCACTGGGCGTGCCAATGTTTTGACCACGATCCTCAGCAAAGGCAGAGAGCTAACTTAGCAGTACCAAAAGTAAACGAGGATTGCGGGTGTGCCACCGCGCGGGCGCGAAATGTGAACTGCGTGTGTGCTTGACTTCTAATCAAACGAAAGGGGCTCCGGTGCCACCTCGCAGACGAGGGATTACGAGTAGCTCACCTATTCACTTTGTAATCGATACTCTCTGTGAATAGCGAGCAGAGCAACTAAATGGAAAAATAACCAGGGGCGAGACCGAACGGGCTCTGTAAACTAAGGCGAGATGCGCTTAGCGTTAGGGTTTCGAGAAGCTCGAAGAGTTTTTGTTGTAGTTGTATGATTTGTTTAGCGAACTCCTTTATATAGAGTTATTTTAAGGCCACAGGTATTGGCCCAAAGCATGTCAAAAACTTTTAGGAGTCTTCAACGATAAATGTGGCGTAGGCGATGTTAATCACTTGTTGGACATGATTACGCTTCGGCGAAGTAACTAACTACATATGTAGAAGAGTTGTATTAAAACACCTCATGAACACTTATGAACCTTGAGGACTTCATACTACTGGATGCACATACACTTGCATACATGTGATTAAGGAATAAAAACCTTAATACATGCAAACTCCTCCCCTGGCGAGCCGCACACATATAGCCCTTTATGCAATTAAAAATAATTGTTTTCTTATCCAATCAAACAACCATGCAAAACTCGCCTCATCTAGTCTCCTTTTTGTATGCAAACTCCTCTTCTTGATCCTTCGTGAAGTCCTTCTCCTACACAAAGTCATCACCTCGCGTGCGAAGTATGCTATTCAACTCGCATGACTTTGCTAGCGGGACATCATTTGTAAACCCAATTATTTTGAGCTCGCCGGTGTGACATAGACCATGAATCTAACTAATATTCACATAAACAATTACTGTCTAGTAAAATATTAATTTGAGTGTAAACAAAATGAATTTCTGCTTGATTTCATTATGTGATTGATACATATATCTATATATATATATATATATATATATATATATATATATATATATATATATATAATACAACTGCTATACAACTATGGTAATAATCTACAGTAATGACAATTGCATATAATTAAGGAGAATCAGAATCACTCTTGATTTGAGGAGAAGAGAGATTCTGAGTGATTCTCGCTAACAGAAAGGAGTTTTCTTGGACATCTAATATGTGCAACTGTGAATTGATTCGAAACTAAAACGGCAGAATTTCTTTCAATAAGAACTAAAACAGCAGAATTGGTTAGGTGTAATACAGAAGAACCAGAAATTATTATTAAACCAACTTTAGGAAAGAAACCCTTCAGCATCTATACATTTGTAGAAATCTTTATCCCCTAAATGAAACTCAAACACTAGCTAAAATAGTAGTTTAGTAGAGCTAAGATTCAAACACATGACTAGACTCTTGGAGTGATCAGGCAATACAGAGATGCACTTCAAATAAACATACATGAAAAATCAGGAGCCTAATTTAACAAATCTTTCTTCGCCAAAAGTGAGAAAGTCAGGACTCGGTGGTCTGTGCTAGGTGACATTGGTCAAGGTAAGAACCACCAGAGTGCTCTAGTCTAGAACTCATGTTTGTCATGGCAAGCAAAAACTTGGCTCGCTCTGAACATGTCCAGACCAGCAAACTTAAGCTAATAGTTCATCACTTCATCTCAAACTACCGGCCTACGCATTGCACATTTAGATAAAAATGTAGAGATTAACAACTGTACTTAGCAAGTGTTTCATTGAAAACCACTAGGCCTACCAGTTGCAGGTATTGGGGCTGTTTGGGCAAAAGAATGGTGGACCATACTGTTGCTCTTGATGGCATTGACTGGTGGCACGGTGCCTTTTACAGTTTGTTCCAAAAGGTGAACCAGTGACATAAATATCTCCATCCTTGTAACGTCCCTATTTGCCTGCATTAAACAAGTTGACAAATGAAAATAAGTAATAGAAAATAGCCATTGAATAAGGTCACAAAGAAAATTTGAGATGGAAATTGGAATCACACAAATGAAGAGATGCATGCAATGAAGCAAAACCTTGGCATAACAAGTGGAGGATTACAATTTACAGGATATACTTTAGGTTAAAGCTCAGTCTCAGAAATCACACTGAATTTATTAGCATGAACAAGGCATATATGTACAAATTGCAAGCCACATCAAAGTATATTATTGCATGCATTTTCATTCATAAGTCATCGAATATTTTGAAACTGCTATCACTTCCAATCAAGAAAGTAATGGTATAAGAACTCAGGGAATAGTCTAGAACAAACTACTCACACTAAAGCTGGCATGCTTCTTTGTTTCTGATATGTAGGGTTTCTCAGATACATATCATTTTATGTATCAACAGAGTTAGGGGTTACAGAGGCACATAAGTAAATAAGAATAGAAAGAAGTCATTGTTGAGAGAAATTGAACACTACACTGATGCAAAATCAGGCAAGTTGAGTGGAATATTCCATGCTCTGTTTGATGTTGCGCCATAGTAGCATAGTATTGAAAGAAATTTCAGAATCTTGAACCAGATTTGACCATGTCCAAAACTAAAGAGCAAGAATTACTGATGAATTCACCAACAAAAATTCCACGTTTCTTTTGGATCACAAAGTTCTAGAATTCATTGGTTGAGTTGATGATAAAGGAAGCACAACACCAACATACTAATGCAAAACAACAGGAATAACAGTATTATAAAAAGAAAAGACTTCTAAACGAAAGAAACTACTGCCAGACAAGAATAAATAAAAGGGATACCAAAGGTTCTTACAAAAATAGTTGGAAACAGGAAAGGCTTCTTTTTTTATATTACCTCTACAGAAAAGCGTGCCCATATCTTATCATTCCGAGTTTCCATCATCCCCTTCAAGATGGTCAAACCCAAACCTCTAATCAAATCAGCAATTTCTAAAAAGAAACCCTGTTCTTCACAAAGCATCTGCCCAAAACATAACAAAAAGAAAGTGATAAATGCACTTCTCAGCGTTATTCCAATTTTCAGATGATAAATTTTTGTCATTACCTCCACTAGCATCTGGCGAGGAGCTTCCAGATCCTCAACTATGATAGGGCAGACCATAGATTGTGACCCAACATCAAAAGCCCATGTTGCCCTTCCATCAAAGTTTTCTTTGAGATGCAGTCCAGCTTCTTTGCCAATAATCTGCATAGGCAGGAAAAAGGACATACACCATCTCAAAAGCTATTTAATTGTTATATCAGAAAGCAAACAACAATGTACCATCAAATCTTGATAGCACGTAATCAAATGTTTCTTCCAAGTTTTATAACTTTCTACTACTAATTTATGGCATCAGGAGTATAATATATATTGTGAACATAAACAATTTGTATGTATCTCTCTTTTTTCGGGAATGAACAATTTGTATGTATGTTAAGAGTACTAATGTGCCACAATATATCAATCATTTTAAACATCTCATATCTAAACTCCCCAATATTAACCCACATGTTATGAGAGCTAGATTGTTGTTTAAAGATATGGCGCAAGTAGAAAGTGCTTGTACCTTGCCTTTTCCTGTTTGTTTTAGCTTATCAGCATGCTTGGTGACACTTTGCAAGAAAAGCATATGCTTAATGGTCCGTTCAAGCAGTGCATCTATGCTACACTGAAACCATATAATGAGATCAAAAGAATGGCATCAGCATCTGAATATCATAAATTTCAAAGAAATAGGAGGCAAAGAAGAGAGGCATTACTTTTGCTCCATTTGGCACAATTTCTCGTAACTCTTTCACACGATCTTGGATCATCTGGCGATCTTTTGGTCTTGGTCTAGGATTCTCACCAGGTTTCAGCCTTTTGCGATTTGATTTCCCCAACAGATCAGGCCTCTTAGAATATGCAGTTGAAACACTACTCTCATGCTTTGAATTATGGCCCTGTTCAACCCAAGAACTAACTTGAGATCCATACACGGAGGTAGTCTGGGAACAGTTTCCTGCATCAGCCCGGCAACTCCCAGATAGGAAAGAACTAATTTCTACCAAGCCTGCTTTTCCAAGATCATTAGGAAGGTCTGATGTCTCCCCAGGCACATGATTAGACACACTAACCTGTCCATAAGTGGGAGAACCAATAGGTACGGAAGAGGTGCTGATTTTTGTCAATGTTGTTTTACAAGACACAATATCATCAGAGCTCTGCTTGATAGTAGAGTGACCCTTCGAGACCACAGCATCTAAAAGATGGTCAGCACCTGCCACAGAGAAGTTACTACTGTTTGATATCCTTTCACTTACAGAATAATAATCCGAAACCAAATCCTTCACGTGTGTAAACACCACAGTATTCTCAGCAAGATCTCTTTTGTTAGAACCTGGTTCATCAGCCAGCAAACTAGTCCAGTTGTCATTAAGCAACTTATTTTTGAAATCCACACCCAAAACATCAAACAAGTCATCCCCTGATGAAATTTGAGTACACACATCATCATTTGTAGCATTTGCAGATCCCCGTGTGCAACTTTTATTATCAAAGTCATCATGAATACTCTGAGATATGTGATCACTTAAAGGCATATGTTCACGTGGATGAATCAATGGGATGTCAAGGGCTTGAAACAATTTATTTTCTATCATTTGCTCCACTGGAGGCAAATCACTCTGAGTAAGCTTCACTTCCGTGGAAAACTGTCTCTGGTCAGAGCCTTTTGGAAGTATGTCCTGAGAAGCTGACTGATCTGCCAAACTAGATAAAGAAACCCCGTCTGTTTGGAATGAATCAGTCATTCGAAAATTAACCCCCGAAAGATGTGTTCCAGAGAGATTCATGTCAGCTGGCCTATGTGGCTCTGAATGAGAGCTTGTAACTAAAGTAGGCCTCGAATGAGTACTCGATCCACCATGTGCTTGACTTCCTCCAAGCAATGGAGTGGTTATCAAACTGTTTCTCTGATCAACGGTTAGAGTTCCATTTGTTCTAGGCTTGAAACCATTTGATGCAGTAATTTTGCTATTAAAATTAGGCCTCATGCTACCAGCAGACAAGATCTGATGTTCCATCAACTCTAAGCTTCCCTGACTTGCAGCTGATTGAACAGAACCACATGGGTATTTGAGTCCACACCTTGAATTAGGAGCAAGGTGGTTCAACCATGCATCAGAATTAGAGGTGATCACTTCAGCTACCCCAACTCCATCCCTTAGTTGGCCTCCAAGAGGAAACTTTGGCATATTCAATGTTTGTTGAAGGTCATCAGGAATTTTAGGCAGATTTTGGGTAAGGTCAGGAGTTTGAAATGTTGAAACGGGAGCTTGATAAATATTCAGAATTTCTTCAAAAAGGGAATGAGAAGGTTGACCAACAAGCCTGGGAGCCTGAGATGAGTGGTTTTGACGAGTGCAGCTATTAGACATATGAGTAGAACTTGTTGCATGTCCACCTGGTTGGCCGGTTGTCAGCTTTCCGATATTATAGGGTACCCCAGCTTTACCAATTGAATTTTTTGTCTCATAGTTTTCAGATAAAAGAGCACCAGGAACACATCCAAGTTGCAGGATCAAACTCCTGATGTCATTAATGAATCCTATATTCTCCATAATCTGAAACAAGAAACATTTATCAAGTTGGGGGAAACTGATTCAAATTAAGAACTATAATTATAAACAAAAACAAAGAACAAACAAAACACTAACTTAGTCATATAAGGTGAACTGAAATAAACTGAGATTGCTAGAATCTTATCAATGATATATGCCCTTGTAGTTTCAAGAGAGAGGTGTAAATGATGATCATTTATGTAAATGAACTTTACAATCAGCAAACTGATGTATTTGTCCCCAGTCCCATGACTATATTTTACGCCATGAAAATTAATAACTTCTCAATAAGTTATGACATAGTAGTATTAGGAGGTATTGCCTTAACTATATAGATAAACCCAGAGTTCTTGCCTTAACATAGTGCCAAAACCTGAGCACACAGGTGGAATTAAACCAGGATGACTAACCGAAAAAAAATCCTATTGGTTGGACAGACTTGGTAGTTTAGAGAGAAAGCAAATAATAAGAATCAGATGTGGGCGAAAAACAGATAAACCAATAGAACAAGATATTTTATAGAGGCAAGCATCATACAGGGTCATTAGAAATTACATTCAGCTATGTGAATTCATTAAACCACATACTAAATACTAAAAAGGACCAAGCAAGAATTTCTAAATTGTTCCTTTGAACTGAAGTGCTAAATAGAAGACTTACAGTCAAACTAGAACCAAGCTGAACAACACCGTGAGGGAGAACAGGAATAACTGCAACTGTCTGCAAACGAATTGAACAGTGAGACAACAAAATATAGAATATGCAAAACTGTGAAATATATAGGAAACCAGCATACCTGCATTCCAGCTGAAAACTGGTGGTGCATCTCATTTACTACCTGAAACAGCAACAAAGACTAAGTACCACAGAGTAGCATTGCAAACTTCAAAACTTGAATGGCAACATTAAATAATACTTTGCAGTCGTTAATGAAACCATGTCAGAAGGTGAAGCCATACCAACATACAAATGTCAAACCCTTATATGGCCTCTTCCACATTTAAGTCCATTTGTTATGACCAATAGGAAGTGTATATGATTTAGCTTCCACTTGAATTAAATTTTACCCGTCCAAGTATAAACTAGCTACACTATTAAAAGACAACCCAAAACGCACACACACAGAGGATAGATAGATATATGTCCAATCCCAATAGGATGACTCTTGTTTTATTAATATTAGTGATTTGATTCCATTCAGCAGTTAGGAGCATGAACTTTGTATTGTAGAAATTTCTTATACCTTCTTATACCATCTTGACCAGCAAAAGAATTTTTATTAGCAAAATGACGTAGCTAAGTAATGTATACCTCTGGTGGATGAGCATATTTAGAGTAATTGCTTGAAAGAATCCATTGATGATTTCCAGTAAATGCAGCTCGTCCAACTATTCTGAAAAGTCCCAAAGAAAAACTAGTTTTTTCAAATGGCTGTTTACAGTGAACAAATAAACCACTTTCATAACATGTAGAGGCAGAAAAATATGTAAAATTGAATAGTCATACCCTTCGCCCATTATAGTAAAGGGTTTATTCATCAACATTTTGTTAAGAAGTGCAGAGACAAATTCCTCTGGTTGAATGCCATGAGAAGAGGAACACACGTCAGAGGAAGCCCAGCATCCTTCCCACTCTCCAAATGGTGATTCACTACTTTCAGTTCCATCAATGTGTGTACGTCGAGAAGATAGGGATGGTTCACAATGAGATTCTTCCCAAATTAATAAACTGCAACAATGTTGAAATATTTTCTTTACAAAATCAAATTAAAGAGTCTCATCAGGATACCACTAGACAGATACAAACAATTCCCACAACTATAGCCTTTGAATGCATGAAAAACAAAATGCACATGCGGACACCAAAAGATGACATGACACATGCACCATCCAGGGCAAAAATATTTAATTCGGGAATTTGAGTGTTATGCAGATTGAAAGCTTCAAAAATAACTTCTGGTAGAAAACAAACATAACAAACAAAGTTAAGATTTAAACTCTAAATAGTAAAAGTTGCCTCAATTAACAATGATGTAAGTTTCCGAACATGTCAAATTAAAATGCAGAAGCCAGAACAGACGAAAAGAGAGCAATGGAGTTGAAATTATCCTATCACTACCGATGGGAAAGAATTCTATTCCAAAATCAATTAAAATAGAAAGGGGAATATAGACAAATACGGAAGACAGATACAAAATGAAGACATTTTCATAAGCAATAAATGCCTTAAAAAAACCAGCAGGTTTGTGAAACTAGCTTTTCAGCTTGGATTCTTTCAGACAAAGCAGAAGCACCAAAACATAAACTTCCAAAAACAGAGACAAGAGACACCAGATAGCGAATCCAATACAAGAGAACAAATAAACAATGAGACTTCAACATCCCAGAATATACTGCTGTTCTTATGAAACCAAAAAAAAAAAAAAAACTGTTTTTATCTCAGATCCACTCTGCTTGAATCAAAAACAAAATAGCAATGAATCTCCAAAAGCTTCAAACAAAAAAAAATAATTGTTGAATTACCGAAACAGGAAAAACCTTCACGACATCTGAATTAAAAACAGCAAAATCACTAAAAATTGAGCTCAAAAAATAAAATCTAACTCAACTTTTGCTAAGCTTTTCTGAGCAACCAAACAAACAGACTTTTCAAATTAGTAAAGAAATGAACATGGACTAGATTTTAGTACAGAGATAGAGTAGCGTCCCTAACTAGTCTACCAATGCACCTGTAAAACGAACCAGGTGTCTACTCGATGTATAGGTAGATTAAATCTAAATTAAGCAAGCTTACTTGGGGTTTTGGCAGCCGATCTTCCAAAAGACGGCATAAGCCCAGTGATTGGCAGTGCACAGCCTCTTAAGCGCTTCTTTGAGCAAAACGCCCATCACTTGCGAACTCAGTAATCAAAAACTTGAAAAACTAAAATCCAATACAAAACAAGCTCGACCGGGATTTCAAATATATGCCGGAGACCACCGACTTCCGGCGACTCAGAATCCGTTAAGCCTAACTTCCACGGCACGATCCTCTCCCAGCCTGCTTCGTCCTCAGTCCGCCGCTGCTCTTCCTCTCCGGATCCAAGCTCCACGCCGCCAATCTCAGTCTCCGGCAAGCCATGAAAATGTCGGAGTGCGAGAGAAAGAGAGAAAGAGAGAGAACCGCGACGGAGTGAAGCTCGGAGAGAGAGAGAGAGAGAGAGAGAGAGAGAGAATCTGGAACAAAAACCTACACAATTCCACAAGCTTCGAGCCTGTACAGAGCCTCCATTTCTACTATCTCAAAAGAGCCTGAATGAAGTGTGAGAGTGGCGAAACACGGCGTCGTTTTAGTGCGGCGGGAGATCTAGGGGGTTGGTGAGGTCTCGGGCTTCAGGCACAGGGTGCTTCAGCTGCTGCGTTCTGCACTTCTGCTGCTACTGTGAAATTCTCTGAGTGTGTTGGAAACTTGGAATGCGCTAAAGTGCGCCACAATAAAGAGAGAGAGAGAGAGAGAGAGAGAGAGAGAGAGAGAGAGAGAGAGAGGCGAGGGTGAGGTGAGGATTGGGTGACAGCCCTGTGACGGTAACACTACATTTCTTTTTCACTATCTTTGTTTTTTGTTTTATTTTGTCGTGTTTGGAGTCAGATTGGAGAGATGTAATCGTTGTTCCGTCTGAACAAATAGCAGTGCGGGTTGCGCTCGTCATGACGCCACTTTCAAAAACGCCCTTTGGTTTTGGGTTATATTACGGCAGTGCCAAAGGCGGGACCATGTGGTTCACGGCGGCGATTATTTCCGAGGAAGAATGTATTCCTTTTTCTTTTTTTTTTTTGTATTTTTGGTGTCGTATATATCCAGAAAATTTATGATTAGTGATTAAAGCTATAAGGAAAGGGCGATGATAAAGGGGCATTTGACTCTTCCCCCCGCCGTTAAGCTTTCCTTTTCGTATTCTCATCTTTAGTTTCTTTTTAACTTATGTCGGTTCTACATGCGTTCAAGTTTTATGATCGACTTGACTACGATTAATTTTCAAGAACATTAAACAACGGTGTCATATGAATAATAACATATATTTGTATCTATTCCAACCCGTCTGATTTCTCTGGTTTAGACTAGAAACTATAGTTTTGAAAATGTAGGCTTTCAAACCAACTCATTAGGTTAGCGAATTATATTTCCTATTCTCCTATCGATTTTACATAATTAACTTTAAGGAAAATGTCCATTAACCTTATGTAGACTTCTGTTTACCGAGGGTTCGAATCCCTCTCTTTCCGTATTCTTCACCTAATTCATCAATGTTACTGGCCACAGGCCACAACGCATCAAATAAGAATGGATACTCCAACAGCTAGCCTGTAGCCTTTCTTTGCTATGGATTCTTTATTCCTAATCCTAATTTCTGTGGTACGAAAATACTGGACAAAGAATGAAAATACCCTATTGATCTATAGATACATAAATGAGAGAAAAATCCCCAGACAAAATCTATCTTACATAATTAACTTTAGGGAAAATGTCCACTAACCTTAAATCTGAAGAATTTTTTTCCCACTAATAAAATCATAATCTAAAGATCTATTCTCACTAACAATTTTTTTAACTTTTAATGTTTTTATTCTGACCTAATTACCCTTGCCTCGTATGTCTCATCTCTTTCTCATATCCACTCGTCCGGGGTGGGCATAAAATCCCGTAATCCCGAACCCGTCCCGGTCCCGTCTCGAAATTTGCCGGGACGGGACGGGATTTAAATCTCAAAACGTTAGGCCTGTTTCGTCCCATCTCATCCTTATACAACGGGACGGAACATGGGAATGATAATTCAAGTCCCGTTTACGCCCGTCCCGTCCTGAATATTTTAATAATTGATTTTTTATTAATTAATATGTGATTTGAAACTTTTATTTAAGTGTTTTGATCTTAGCTCTTTGTTTCTTTAAGTTAATAGGTTGTCTCCAATTCAATAATAGTGATGTTTAATACTTTAATTTGTTGATTGTTGTAGACTCTCTTCTTGCACCGTAGTAATTGTTTACGCCTAGATTAATATTTTACTGAACAGTAAATGTCTATGTGAATATTAATTACATTCTTGGTCCATGTCATACCGGCGAGCCCAAAGTTCTCTAAGTTTACAAATGTCGGCCCGCCAGTGAGATCACGCGAGCCGAGTTAGACTTCACGCGGAACGAACTGCATGCGAACTGGAACACTTAGCTCGCACGCGGAATGGACATAGGCGGACTACGCAGTTCGCGTGGAACATTTAGCTCGCGCGCGGAATTACTATTTAACACTTCGCGTAGGCGAGGCGAGATTGACTCTCCGCGTAGGCGAGGCAAGGCGAGCTGGCGAACTGGCTCGCGTAGGAGACTTCGCGAGGAAGCAACATGCGGAGTCCGCGCGCACCACGACAAACGTTGAAGACTTTTATAAGTCTTTGACATGTTGCGGGCCAATCCCTGTGGCCCATTAAATATAAAAAGCCCTTTTAAGGCTCGCGAGCTGCAATAGCCCGCGAAATGGAAGCAAACATCAGGAGCACGCGAGATAGCATCCTGTGACAGCCCGCGGGATGAGGATATTCCTAAATCCAGTTCGCATAGGAGTCTACAGTTGGCAGCGCGGAAACAATGCCCTATGCGGAATGAAGTGTGCGAACTGGGCAGGTGTCACCAATTGGTTGGTTCGCATGGACGAAACAGTGTCCTTGTGAATTAGAGTTTCAGAGTCCGACTTGGATTCTAATCACTTTTCTTCTGCTGTAAGTCGAACTACTATATAAGGGGGCTCGAACCCTAACAGAAACTCTCTCAAACAATATACAAAAACACAATACAAACTGAAACCAGTTACCCTTCAAGCTCCTCGAAACCCTAACCCTAAGCGCCGCCGCCTAGGTTCCCCTCTTCAGAGCCCTCCGGACTCTATATCCCAGCTTCTCTCTGAACTCCCTATAGTTGCTCTGCTCGCGCCGCCGTGAGTATCGATCGCTTGTGCTCGTAAATCCTCGTCTGAGGTGGCACTTGTAACCCCTTCGCCTAATCAAGAAGTCAAGCGCACCCCTACTATTCTTTCCTCGTCCGCGAGGTGGCACGCCCGCAACACTCCCCCTTTCTCTTTGTTCGCTAGAAACCTCTGCTCCGTGCGCTGAGGATCGTGGCCAAAACATTGGCACGCCCAGTGGGACAGGGAGTACAAGCGGATACATCATAGGGAAACCAGAGGAAGCGCCGTACCGAAAGCCCCAACTTTCTTGTCTCAAGCACAGATCGCTACGGTACAAGCCCCATAATAGCGCGGCTTGCCGATCCCTCACTCAAGAACAGGTCCTTGCTCAGTTTGGTAACCCAGATTACAGCGAGACCGCCATGGTAGGCTCTCAGCCGATCCAAGATACAGACTCTGCTCCGTCTATGGAGCAAGTCTTCCAGATGTTCGCGCAACTCACGGGGCAGATCCAGGGTTTGACAACCCAAAGCTCTGCCACTCAACAAAGCCTCACCGACCTTGCTGAACAAGTCAAAAGGGACAAAACCCTTTGGGAAGCAGACCAGCACAACCTTACCGTACTCACTGAAGACTTCAACCAGTTTGTCAGCGAAACAAGGGAAACCAAGGGCTTGTCGAAGGAAGCCTTCAACATATCCGCTCAGATCTGGGTCAGAACACGGAGACCGTGAAGCAACATGCAGATGTTCTGTCGCTCACTCGCGTGACAGTAGACGAGCAGACTCGCCGCTTGGACGAGCACGATACCAAGCTGCATGACCAGCAGAATACTTCCTTCTTTGGAAGTAAGAACAGTCTAGAGAAGCTAGACAAATTCAAAGACAAACAGGACCGGCTGAACCTACGGGTCCTTGAAGTTGAAGACTGGATGAGGGCGCAGGCACCAAAGAACCCTGCTCTAAACCCTATTGACCCAAGCACGAACGAAGGGACGCCCAAGTATATCCCTCCTAATGAATGCGGCAGGGGAAACCCTAAGGTCGGGACTCCGAAGGCCCCGCAGTTCGTTCCAGGAGCAGGAACGTCAAAGAGTCCCCTCCCGCATGGCTTGTTTGCTCCCTCCAAGGGACTGCATAATTCTCTACGCCAGGGAACCGAGACACCAGATGACTCGCCTCTAGTTTATTCCAGCCTTACTCCCAAGAACGGCAGACAGGTCGTCAATCTCTCTGCATGGCCAAACCATGGGGAAGGGGCAGAATCCGTGCCCGTGACAACAGCCGACTGGCGCTAGCTTATCTCCTCCATTGTCAAGGAGCAAACCGGACACGGTGATGCTAACTTGTAGTATCGCGACCCCTATCCCGATAGCGTGGCGCAATACCCCTTCCCGCATGGGTTCAAGAACGTAGTGTTCACTACCTTCTTTGGTGAAACAAGGGAGGACGCAGCAACCAACATGGCTCGCTTCAAAGTCCAGTGCGGCCAGTACGGGAACAATGACATCCTCAAGCTTAAGCTCTTCGGGACCTCTCTGTCCGGAGCTGCATTTACTTGGTACTCCAGGTTGAAACCAGGATCCATTACGGACTGGCCTACCATGGAGAAACTGTTCCGGGAGACCTACGGTACCATTGAGCCAGAGGTCGGCCTTGACTCCCTCACTCAGATGAGTGAGCAGAGCATGGAGTCAGGAGTCTCCTTCCTCCAGCGGTTCAAGATCCAACAAGCCAAGTGCGACTTCCTCCTACCCGAATAGGAAGCCATTAAGTTGGATGTCCGTGGCCTCGAACACCGCCAGCGGTTGAAGCACCATGGGGAACGCTTCATGTCTATGGGCGACCTCATCAATAAGGTCGGCAGTTATGAGTTGATCCTCAACGAAATGGACGAGAAGGCGAATGCCTCCAAAGGGACATACGTACCGGGGAGAAACAGGATAGTGGGGGCATTAAACCTCCAATCCCCCGCGTTCGACCCTTACTACCAAAGGCAGGAGGAGAATGAGGCCGCGCAGGGGTATGTTGACGACGTCGGAGCAGTCGAACTGACCGGGAAGCCTTTAGCTCACAAGCTGAAGAATCTCAAGATGACCCGTGAGCCAATCACCATCCAGTCCTTTGCATGGACTAAGCCCGAATATGAGGCATACATGTATGACGCGAAAAACGCCCATCTTGTCTTTAATGACTTGATTGAGGCGAAATGTGTGCGCTTGGATCACAGGATCCCGTCCAAGGAAGAGCTAAAGGACAAGAAGTATTGTAGTTTCCACAACGCTTACAATCACGACACCAAGGACTGTGTCAAACTTCGCGACCAACTGTAAACCTGGTTGAATTCGGGCGCCCTGAAAATGAAGACGCCAGGAAGCACCGCTTCTCTAGTGGATGTTGATCCATTCCCGGCCGTTGTCGGTATGGTTGAGGTGAATTGGGCCGACCAGCCAAAGGAGAACAGCTGCCGCCGCGCACCAAAGCCAAGCGATCGGAGAATTACCTTGGACCTGGCCGAACATCCAAAGGATGATAATCCGCGCCGGGCACTTAAGCGAGACCGAGAGGATGGTAATGATGACACACGTCAGCCATCTCGCCGGTACACTTACAACGTCAACCTCGCGCACGAGGTCTTAGACGATCTTATTGACGGCGGACTCGTCACTGTGTCAAGGGCCTTGCCCTATGTTGAATACAAGGAGGGCCGCGTCCACTGCAAGCTCCATGACAGTTGGGGGCACAGAACTCGCGATTGTTACCAGCTCCGCGAGCAAGTCCAGGACTGGCTAAACCTCCAGTATATTCGCTTCGAGGACAAAGGTGGCTTCATGATCACAGTTGCTGACATCGCCTGGCCTCGCATCGGCCAGCGCGCGATAACTTTGGACCTATCTCCAAACGCTAGCCAACGCGAACCGCCAGGTCGAAACCGTAAGAGGCCGGCGAATGACTACACCGTTCTGGCGAACCAAAATGGGAACCACTACCCAGCAAGGGAGTTAGCCGCCAGACTACAGCCCGATCGCCTTTCCAGAAAGGATAAAGGCAAAGCTACCATGCGGGACGATACACCGTCTCCAGCTGACAACTATCAACCCATGAGTCCCAGGACTCGCGAAGAGCTGGAACAGAGGATCAAGTGCCTCGAAACCTTCGTCCAATCACATTGGAATAAAGATGTACCTTCATCTCCAGCTTCAAGCGAGATGGACATCTCCGACTCCGGCAGCGAACGCCAAGATAGCGAGGCTTCAAGCCCTCGGCGAGGTATCTTGACTGACCCCTACATTCCTCCGACATCCAAATCAGCGATCAAGGAAGGGATTTGGTACACACAGCAAGGGGGAAAGCCGGTTACCATCAGCAGATCCAAGAAGCGGAAGCTACAAAAGAAGTATGGCAGCATACTACGTGCCTTGCGAGTGGCTGATGATGGCATCATCCGACCCTCGCAGCTCGCGCAGACACCCGAGAGAATGTGGAGAGAAGCTGAAGGCTTGCGCGCTCTACTCCAAAGGCCACCTGTCACGCCTCCACGTGTCTGTGCGCAGGCAGCAAACAACCCCGCTCCAAAGGCGAATGTCTTATGTCGCCTCACCGTACCACCAAGACAGGATCCGCGCCCCGCTAGGCACAGATCATCTCCGGAGCTAGAAAGGAGAAGGGAGCCACAGTTCTCCCGGCACAAGCCTTCATCAGAACCTGAAAGAAGAAGGGAATTGTTACCTCCACCAAGGCGCCAGCAGTCGCCAGAAGCCGAACGATGAAGGAACCCGTCACCTCTACCAAGGCGTAGGCAGTCGCCAGAGGCTGAAAGAAGACGAGAACGGTCTTCCCCAGCGACGCGAAGACTGTTCGCTGCATCAAGGCCCGAATCAAGGCGCGAGCCGCCTTGGTCATCACATCCCCAGAAGCCTATTCACCAGGAACCTGAGGCTAAAAAGGAACTATCACGACCAGGTCTGCCCCAACCTCAACCTGCACAGCAGCCTCAGGTCTCAATCCTTCCTCCACCTAAGGCAGAGGACAATGCCAGAGCTCCACTAGCCGCGGATAAGCTTACAGCTGAGGACAAACAGCCCTCGACCAAACTCGTGTGGCGACCACGGCAGCCAGAGGGTAACGTCTCGCTAGGGGTCGAAAGTAGCACCTCCAGCCCTAACCTCGCGGAACTCATGGCCTAATGCTTCCGCGAAAATTCACTGAACGAGGAGACTCATTCCGAGCCTCGCATCGACTTGGGTGACGACCAAGCAGAAGGGCAGGGTGAATCATTCAACTGCAATATGCTTGAGATCTCTGCATGGCCCGAGCTCAAAGAGGTCAATCCGGCGGAGGGCGCATTTGCCGTGCTCGACGGCGAACACGGGAGTATTGAGACGCCACTGGTTCCAGTCTGCGAACAGTTCTCTTTTCAGGTCGGAATGGTGTTCTTCATATCTGAGAGATACGCTCTCCCACCAAATACAACATGTAACGCGGCGGATATTCCAGACAATAGCGAAAGTGTCTGTGACATATCCCCCCCCTTGCAGCAGTGAGATGGGTCCAGTCCTGGCGGAGGCCGCACAGGCTGCACCGTTGGAAGCCACAAGCAGCATCACAAGCATGCCGACTCTGACCTTCTCCACTCCAACCCTGGACATGGCCACTCACATGAGGCCATTGTATATCACGGCTGAAGTTGAAGGGATTATGATCAACAAAATCATGGTCGACACGGGGGCGGTAGTGAATGTCGTCACCACCCGCACTATGGGACTCCTTGGTATCCCATGTTCGATGATCCAAACTACGTCCTTGACAGTCAAGAACTTCACCGGACAAGTCTCCAGGACTCTAGGTTTATTGTTCTTACGGGTCAAGGTGGGACCGGCTTCAAGGGTCTACACATTCTTCGTCGCCGAGTGTGCTTCGTCCTACAGCATGATCCTAGGCCGCGACTGGATCCATAGAAGTTTTTGTATACCTTCATCCATGCACCAGGAGCTTCTGATCTGAGATACTGAGAAACGCGAGGCGGTCCTCATCCAAGCGGATCCGCGTCCTTTCTTCATTTCCGCCAACTTCAATGATGCCCGCTATTACAATACTGACTTGGGCCCATTGGACGTCTAAGGCGTCGATTCTAAAGGCCGCCCATATGGGGTCACGGCCTCCAACTTAACGCGATGGGGACTCACTCAGGCGAGGGACGATTTACAACGTCCCCACACCATCGCGGATCCCCTACAACCATCTTATGATTAGTACATCTTCAGAAGAAGCACGTGAGGCTGGCTAGTCCTTATGTGAGAGACTCCTCTCATACTGGGCGGAACGCGAAGCCTACGACAGGGTTGCCATTATGGAGTATGTAGATGAGATAGTGGACTATACCGATACCGAGGCGGAAGTTATTCAGTTAGCTCCCGCTGCCTTGGACGACACGCCGCCTCAAGTCTGCGATCCCACCTTACAAGTCGACGTGGGGACTGCAGAGAAACCTTTACTACTCTCCATTAGTGCCAAGGTGGTGGGTCAAGAAAAGGAAGACCTTCTCGCCTTACTACATGAGTATAGGGATTGTTTCGCTAAGCAGTACGAAGACATGCCTTGCCTATCCCCAGATTTAGTCTGTCACCGTCTGCCTACTCATCTTGACAGACGTCCAGTCCGCCAAGACGGCAGATTCATGCGAACTGAGACCCAGATCGTGGTCAAGGAAGAAATTGAGAACATGCACCGATCAGGTATCATTCGCGTGGCCAAATACAATGTGTTTACGCCTAGATTAATATTTTACTGGACAGTAAATGTCTATGTGAATATTAATTACATTCTTGGTCCATATCATACCGGCGAGCCCAAAGTTCTCTAAGTTTACAAATGTCCGACTTAGTCAAATATATGCTTTCCCGCCCTATCCTACGGGGCCGCATAGGTAAATGGATATTGGCTTTTTCTGAATTCTCTTTGCAATATGTTCCCCAAAAGGCAGTTAAAGGACAGGCCATAGCGGACTTCCTCGCTCATCACCCGCCGACCGAGCTGACAACATTCCGCGAGTTGGAGGTTGCCGTAGTCTCCCTTACTTCATGGACCCTCTACTTTGATGGCTTGCGTACTGAACTTGCTGCAGGTGCCGGGATCGCCATCGAGAACCCTGCAGGAGATCGGTTTTCTTACTCTTTCCAGCTGGACTTTAAATGTACAAATAATCAGGCGGAATACGAGGCGCTCATCATCGGACTAGAAATCTTGCTGGACTTAGGAGTCCGCGAGGTTCAAGTCTTTGGCGACTCCTTACTGGTCGTCAACCAACTTGTGGCGAAGTTCAAGTGTTTGAGCTCGTCCATTGAACCTTACTTGCGGAAAGCTTTTGATGTCTTGGACCGCTTCGACGATGTTCACATTGAACACATCCCATGCGAATTCAACTTCGCGGCGAATGAGCTCGCGCAGATCGCATCCGGTCTTAGCTTATGCGATGGAGTGCGCGAACGACTCCTCAAAGTCGAACGACGTACACTTCCTTCTTTTCTTGCTAGGGGGCAATACGAGGCAAACCCTCTTAACGTCGCTGCCCTAGATCCTATCGATGAAGATTGGCGGCCACCGTTCATTGCCTACCTCGAGCACCCTCATGACGCTACCCATTCCCGGCAAATGCGGTTTCTTGCTCTCAACTTCGTGCTTCGCAATGGTGAGCTTCGCCGGCGCGGCGAAGACGGTAACGATTTCCGCTGCATGTATGGCAACGAGGCTAAGCGGCTTCTGCGTGAGGTGCATTCCGGTGTTTGTGGTTCGCATCAGGCTGGACCAAAGATGCGCTGGTTAATTCGTCGCCACGGCTACTACTGGCCTACTTTTCTCAAGGATTGTATTACTTTCGCTAAAGGATGTCAGGACTGCTAGGCTCACGGACCAGTGCAACACATTCCAAACATTCCGTTACAGCCGATCGTTAAGCCCTGGCCATGTCGAGGTTGGGCGATAGACTTCATCGATCTCATTCATCCCCATTCCTCCGAGCAGCACAAGTTCCTTATTGTGGCCACCGATTTCTTTACCAAGTGGGTCGAGGCCGAGCCACTCAAGGTCGCTTCCGCGACCTCGGTCCGTAACTTTATTTTCTGCAACATTATTTCCCGCTTTGGTGTTCCAGAATGCATCATGACGGACCGGGGGGCAGCTTTCATGGCGGATTCGGTAGTCACATTCCTCAACGGCTATGGTGTCAAACTCCTGCATTCGACCCCCTATTATGCCTAGTCCAATGGTCAGGCGGAGGCGAGCAACAAAGTCATCCTCGACATCTTGCGAAAAATGCTAGAGTTGAACCCCCGCGTCTGGCATCTAGAGCTTTACCATACTTTGTGGGCCTACCGTACCTCCAAGCGCGGTCCGACAGATACCACCCCATATGCTCTCATGTATGGCCATGACGCCGTCCTTCCCCTTGAGGTTCACGTCGCCTCGCTTCGTGCCCAGGAGCAGCACCAGTTGCTTGGTGACGATTACGTCCAGGCAATGTGGCAAGAGCTTGAAGACCTCGACGAACATCGCATCACTGCTTTCAACAATCTCATCCTTGAGAAGCAGCGTGTTGCGCGATCTTATGATAAAGTCACTCAAGGTCGGAGTTATGCCGAAGGCCAAACGGTATGGCGTGCTGTTCTCCCACTTGGGGAGAAAACCGAAGGCCACGGGAAATGGTCCGCGCGGTGGGAGGGACCCTTTATTATTCATCGCATATTGCCTAAGGGGGCATACCATTTGCGCGACCTTCACGGTCCACTCCATCCTAATCCTATTAATGGCTGTTTCTTAAAACGCCACATCGCTAGTGTTTGGGAGTGCGCAGACCCTTCCCCCCTGATCCCGCGACCACTGTCATTAGTGTCACGCGCCGTCGCGCTTACGCTCCATCACCTCACACTAGGGGGCAACCCCAGGGAGAAGCATGCAATTAGTTTTTTCTTCATAAACGTGCGTGGTCTAACTAACAGACCAGTACAAGATTGGGGCCTATTCCTGAGGCCCTAAATAAAAAACAACTTCATTCAAGTATTTCTTAGTCATCATTTAGGCCAATCCCCGTGGAATCCAAATTTTCAAACTTGGCTCGCCAGCTTTATGTGGCCGTTCGCCGACTCCTTTATTTACTTCTCATTAGTTCGCACTGGGGGGCAGCGAAGTACATAGCCATTGTCATTCCACGTTGGTCCGCCATCGCCAAGAGCTCGCGAAGGGCTAATTTTTGGAATCTACTCCAGTTACGTTCGTCTGCTCAAGATACATCCATGCGAGCTACATTCGCTAGCGGTATGTGCCATGTACTATGTCTTCTGAGTTGAGCAGGCGAATGCGAGCTAAGAGCAGGCGAATGCGTTTGAAGTTCAAGTCCAAGGTGCTAAGGCGAGCCATAGAGCAGTTCGCTACAATGCCTAGTTGAGTGCATTGGTTACGCGACCTATTCACAGGCTTGTTTCTTCACACTACTTTTATGTATGACCCAAGCCATTACTATTGACTTTGGAGTAACACGAACATAAACCTCTTCAGTCATTCTCGACATTTCATAACTTCGAGGCTAGGGGGCAATGTTTACGCCTAGATTAATATTTTACTGGACAGTAAATGTCTATGTGAATATTAATTACATTCTTGGTCTATGTCATACCGACGAGCCCAAAGTTCTCTAAGTTTACAAATGTCGGCCCGCCAGTGAGATCACGCGAGCCGAGTTAGACTTCACGCGGAACGAACTGCATGCGAACTGGAACACTTAACTCGCGCGCGGAATGGACATAGGCGGACTACGCAGTTCGCGTGGAACACTTAGCTCGCGCGCGGAATTACTATTTAACACTTCGCGTAGGCGAGGCGAGATTGACTCTCCGCGTAGGCGAGGCGAGGGGAGCTGGCGAACTGGCTCGCGTAGGAGACTTCGCGAGGAAGCAACATGCGGAGTCCGCGCGTACCACGACAAACGTTGAAGACTTTTACAAGTCTTTGACATGTTGCGGGCCAATCCCTGTGGCCCATTAAATATAAAAAGCCCTTTTAAGGCTCGGGAGCTGCAATAGCCCGCGAAATGGAAGCAAACATCAGGAGCACGCGAGATAGCATCCTGTGACAGCCCGCGGGATGAGGACATTCCTAAATCCAGTTCGCATAGGAGTCTACAGTTGGCAGCGCGGAAACAATGCCCTATGCGGAATGAAGTGTGCGAACTGGGCAGGTGTCACCAATTGGTTGGTTCGCATGGACGAAACAGTGTCCTTGTGAATTAGAGTTTCAGAGTCCGACTTGGATTCTAATCACTTTTCTTCTGCTGCAAGTCGAACTACTATATATGGGGGGCTCGAACCCTAATAGAAACTCTCTCAAACAATATACAAAAACACAATACAAACTGAAACCAGTTACCCTTCGAGCTCCTCGAAACCCTAACCCTAAGCGCCGCCGCCTAGGTTCCCCTCTTCAGAGCCCTCCGGACTCTATATCCCAGCTTCTCTCTGAACTCCCTATAGTTGCTCTGCTCGCGCCGCCGTGAGTATCGATCGCTTGTGCTCGTAAATCCTCGTCTGAGGTGGCACCTGTAACCCCCTTCACCTGATCAAGAAGTTAAGCGCACCCCTACTATTCTTTCCTCGTCCGCGAGGTGGCACGCCCGCAACACTCCCCCTTTCTTTTTGTTCGCTAGAAACCTCTGCTCCGCGCGCTGAGGATCGTGGCCAAAACAGTAATGATGACAGATTTAGAAAAAGTAAGCAGTATAAACTCTTTTATTACACCGTGTTGTACTTGTAAATATGTTACAAGTACTTGTTAATACTTAATAGAATAAAGAACACTATAAAACTATGAAACTCTTTATTTTACTTACAAATTTATTTTCAACTTTTTTTATCTGAGATTGGACCTGTCCCGTCTCATCTCGTCCCGTCCCAACCGGGATAGAACCCGGGCGGGATGAAATCTTAAAAACGCAAAGCCCGTCCTAAATTCAATATCCGGGACGGGCCGTGGGATTAGTTCTATCCCGTCCCATGCCCACCCCTAGTATATGCTCTTTCATTTAGCTCCTCTCTCTCTCTCCTTACACCAGGCCACCGCCGTCGATGACACCAAGCCTCTGTCAACGACACCAGGCCGCCTTCGATGGGGTCCGAGCTAAGCCCCGCCGACGAGAACTGAACCAAGCTGTCTCCGACGACGTTTGAACCAAGCGCCGCCTATCCGAACCAGACCCCCGCCGACGACACCAGGCCTCCTCCGTTCTCTCCTCTCCCTGGAGCCCTCTCTGTTTTCGTGAAACAGCCCATGCTAAGTCTCCAACCGCCAGAATTTTGCGTTTCTGGAGCGAAATTGAGCAGAGGTGAAAATTAGATGAGATTGTGATTTGGTTTGGGTTGGTGGCGGAGGAGGTGGGGGAGTTGGAACTGTGATTTGGGTGGAGGTCCATTCTGGGTTTGACTAAGAGAATGAGGGTCGGTGGATCTGAGAGAGATGAGATTGTGGGTTTTGGGTATGGGTTTTGGGTAAAGGAGTCTTCTTTCGGTAAGGGTGGGTCTGAGATCGGAGGAGGGGAGTAGAAGAAGAAGGTCTTCGCAAAGAGCTGAGTGAAGATGAATATGCCTCCAGTGATGATGAGGCAATTGCAGGCAAATCTGATCCCTAGGTGCTTAAAATATTGGTGGCCTAATTTATTGGTAGTTGTACCTGTACATTACAATTGTGCTGAGGGCTTATGAGAAATTCCTATCCTTTTGTTATTGTTGACTTGTTGTACATTAATCAGGTATGCTTTAATATTGCTAAAAAAAAATTGTTGTTTTGCTCTATGTGCTTGTGTTAGTACTGATGCTTGTACCGTCCTTAATATATATCCAATAGACCTCCTACTGGCCCCAGTAGATTCTCAGACATACCTCATACTACCCCCAATATACCTCCCGACAGACCCCCTACTGCCCCTAATAGATCTTCTAGCTTTCGTCAGAGTCCGGTCAACGGTCGTCTGAGTTCGTTCAACGGTCGTCAGAGTCCAGTCAACGGTCGCCGGAGTCCGGTTAACAGTCGTCGGAACCCGGACAACGTCATCGGCTGTGGGAATCCCGTTATAGAATCTTTTTTTGTTAATAGACTCTTATAATGGTTTATTGTAGTTTATTTAATTCATTAAAGGTATAATTGTTTTTCTGCTGTTTAAGTGAGCTCTTGGGAATTTTAAAATTTGATTTTGTTGATGGGAATAAAATTCTTAAAATTAGAACTAGTGGGCATTGTCCCTTAACTCTATCTTTTGAATATCTCTAATAAAACTTTTATGAGAGCGATTAAGAAGATGTTGTTAGAAGTTAAAACACTAGATACTACATGGACCCTAGATGAATAACCCCAAATATTCTAGTCTCGAGTTGACTTACATGACCCCTTGGTAGACAAGTCTTTAAAATTAAGAGAAAATACTTGTGACACCCTATACTTAGCACCTAAAAATAATTATGTCCCTCGATTTTTAAATTACACCGGTATACCCATATACTCTTAATTTTTGACAGTTTTACCCTTTCTATTAGTTGACCTTCAAAAGAGAAGTTGCTAAAATGGCTAAAATGCCCCTATGAAAAATCAATTTTATTTTTGAGATGTGAAATCCACACACCCCAAATTGAAATACACACACCATTTTTCCTTTTTTGGTTAACACATTCACAACAAGTTAAAGTTTAAGTCACTAAAAAACAAAATTTAAGTTACCAAAAAAAGGAAAAAAGTGTGTGGATTTCACATCCCTTATTTTTTTCTTTCTCTTTCCTAATTTTTTTTATTTCTCTTTCTCTCCCCTCCTTTCTCGAGAAAAATAAATAGAAAAATATTAGGAAAGAGAAATAGAAAAAAATAGGATAGAAAAAGGAAAAAAAATAAATTTTAATAGGGGCATTTTAGCTATTTTAGCAACTTAACGGTCCTTTTTAACGGTCAATTGACTGAAATGGTAAAACTGTCAAAAATTAAAAGTATAGGGGTTTACCAGTTTAATTTAAAAAATGTGGGACATAACTGTTTTTAAGTTCTAAGTATAGGGCGTCACAAATATTTTCCCCTTAAAATTATAATGAGAGTGAAATCCACACTCGCTATATTGTAATCCACACTTCATATTTTTCTTTTTTCGTGACTTAAATTTTGTCCTTAGTGACTTAAATTTTGTCTTCTTATAAGAATGATGGCTAAATATAGAAAGTGGGAGGGTTGATTACAATTTGAGGAATGTAAATTTCACTTCCCAATCATAAATGCGAAGTACAATATGATGGTAGGAAAACACTTATCAATAGCACAAACAACAACACCAAGTGGATAAGGCTAGCTAAAAGTAACTCAAGCTCACATCTCATCTTGTTTAGCCTCGTCAGTCCTAACCATTTATCTTTCACAGTCAGATATCCAGCATTATGGATTGCAATTTAGAGGTCACTAGGAATTTTCACCAGCGCGTTGCTGCGGATTTGAGAAGAGCAAATTTATATACATGGTTTTTTTCTTCAATTCCTAGATTGGTATATAAGATGGAAGAAATATGAACAGATGGAGTTCTAGAAATATTCATTGGTTTTGGAGTTCAGGTGGGCAAAACAATCATGTTACAGAGTTAATGACAGTTATGTGATTAAAGAGAAAAGAAGGACAGAATTATAATTTTCTAGGCATGAAGACATGTTCGTAAATAAACACAAAATCAGGACGAAGTAGTAACTTCATAGGGGGCTTATGAATAGTGTTTCAGCTGTACGGGTTTTAGTATATAGTAAATTTTAGATCATGCGACTCTTAACTTGCGGGATGACAACATTCTAGTCTTAAGATCCCCAAATCCTCTCACAACTCGATCCTCATAACCACCGTGGTGGAAAGTTCTCCAACGGCTTCGACCTCGCTTGGGATCAATTCGTCAGCTACTCCAACACGCCGCCATACTCTCCCTCCCCATGCCAACCATCGATCCTAAGCCACGACCACATCACCATGCACAGCGATCGTTGCGTACTTTATGAGTGATGTTGACTTGGGCGCAGCCGGACTACTTTGTGGCGGCATTTCAAGTTAAGATTGAGTAGAACTCTACCCAAAGGAACATCTTATTGAAAAGATGTATTTTTTTTTCGTTAACTGATTCATGACGACAACAGAAAAATTAATTGTAAGTCAAAACCAACACTTTGGCTCAAACATGTGGGTGATATTTTGTAGGACATTAGGTGATTGTCCACTAGATGGTCTGAAGAATTTTCATGAGAATTTCCTTCAATGTTATTCTTTTGTTGTCCATTGTTTTAATTTAAATTTGAATATGCCTTGGGTATGACTGTAAATTGACAAACCAGTTAGTCTCTAAGACAATCTCCTACCATAGGCCAAAAGCCAAATTTAGCCTATGTTTACTCCTACCATAAGCCAAATTTCAATTCTCAAGGTAAAAAATTTAGCCTAAGCTATTTAGTAAGCCAAATTTGGTCTTCCATTTCCATAAGCTAAAGCCAAATAATATTTTATTCAGTTTTATTTTTTTTCCAGATCTGCCCTTCTAGCTACCATCTTATTTCATTTTGTATCCTTTTTAAATTTGAACTAAAAATCTTTAATCCCTCACAACTACATAATTAAAAACTCGTTTCTATTCAATTTTTTTACCATTGCGAAGATCTCGAAGAGACCTTTCATATAGGGTAATGCTATTAACACACCATATTTTGCTATTCACACACCTCATGCATTTTTATAACACTACAAATTTGATGATATTTACAAAATTGCCCCTTAAAGTTGGTTTATGATTGGTCAACATCATGAAAGGAATGTGTGAATAGCACAACATGCTGTGTTAATAGCAACACCCTTCATATAAGCTCCATATCTAATATATTTAGATAAAATCATATACTTGATTAATTATTGAATTAAAAAAATTACATAATTTATTCATGTAAAAAGGTTACACACTTATTAAAACCTAAACAACACAAAATGCTAAATTTAACTAAATTACAACATAACGAAATAACTAACATAAAATGCTACAATGAAAGCAAGGAATTAGACATGAATACATCAATGGTCTTCCTTTTCAGTCAGTTTTTATGGAATTAGACATCTTTTGATGTATTTTTTTAGTTGACATTAATAAAATCTCTCCTTTATGTTCAAATGTGTTGAATGGATTGAGAATTTTATTCTCTTATGATTGGTTTGAATTGCACAAAGCTAAATGCTTCATTACATGGCAAACATGCTAAATCCACATGTGTTTGTGGTCCTTGAATTGGTTATGGCATAAAGAATGGCAAACCATAAGAACAATTACGAAAAATCGGCGAAAATACACTAAGGCAGCAAGTTGCCGTGTATTGGCGGTGTTGCAGCGCCCCTGAGCATCCCTGATGCGGGCTGGGCAGCTGCCTGAGCCCCTAGAGGACCCCTGCCGCAGCATGCTGAGCCCTAGTGCCTGCTGTGAGCCCCTAAGGGTCCCATACCGCAAGCTGCCGAGACCTGCTGCACGTCTGTGTCGGCAGCACGCCCCTAGCGAGCCCTCACCGAGCCTGTCACACCCCAATTTCCGAAAGATAAATTTCAAAAATTGTGGCATGATCTAACTTAAATATAAATATCTCATCCTGTTTCAATAACAAAATCAAACAACTATAACACAATAGCGGGAAAGTAATATCATACAACCCATCACTGAGTTAAATATTACACTTCCTTATTTACATAAACTTGAAATACAAGAACATGAGAACAATCTCATGAGCTTATAAATATCTACCCGATTTATAAAACTATACAGAGTACAGTAAAAGCCAAATAGAATCCTGGCACTAAGTCTCCACCTCAACCTTGCTGATCATCACCTGCATGTCTAACCCCTACACCAATAATTCGTGTACCGGGATTGTAAAATAACAAACCCGGTAAGCTAAAAAGCCCGTATAAGTAAACTCAAAAATATCACAACATATATCACATCTAGAAATTTCTCAAAAGCAATTATATCAATGAATATATCCACAATTCCAACACTCTTTCAAATAACATGTACCCATGAGTCCTAGGTATTGATGAAATACCCCTCATGACCTACAACAACAAATTATGTACCCATGGGTCCCAGATACGATAAGGTATACCCCATGACGTACATTGACAGACGGACTAGAGCTCTATTCCTAACCGCAACCAATCACCCGGCCAAAGGCTTGAAACCCGGTTTGACTGTCTAATATCAAACAAAAAATAATAAATAGCATCAAAACCGTAACCAATCACCCGATTAAAGGCTTGGAACCCGGTTTGGCTATTTATCCAAAAATCACAATATCACAACATAAATTATATCCTTCCACATAGATATATTTACCTGAACAATTATAGATATTCCACAAGAATAATCTATTCAATAACCAAAGATATTATGAACACATGAACCTTAAAAATAATCATAAAATAGGAAAACTTGTTTTAACATACCTATGAGCCGTTGGCGATCAAGCTCATATATTTTAAAACAACAAAAACATAATTTTTTTAAATTATAATCATCATAATCATCATCAAAATCATTAACAAAAATCATTCATCATATCATCATAATCATTATCATCATCATCATCCTCCTCATCAAAATTAATCATCATAATCCTCATCATCAAAATCAATCATCATAATCATCCTCATAGCAATTATCATCAACAAACGTCCATAATTAAACTTGGTTCAAAAGTGAACCTTGGTGAGATTTACTCACCTAGAAATCCCGCTGCAAAGCCCCCAACACAAAGAAGGCAAGCCAATCACAAAATCACAAATCACCTAAGATCACACAAATAAAAACCTTAGAAACCAAAATACTAAAGGATAACACAATACCCTTAAACTAACCCTTAGCTCAAGGGAAAACAATTTCCCAAGGTCATTGAACTCAACGACACAATTGAGCTGCCTCAAATCTTCAAAACCTAAACTCAAACTCAACCAAGCCAAAACAAATAAACCTAAGTCTTAACATGCAAACCTTGCTCAAAACATAGCCAAACTATCACTCAACATGATCACAGCAGCAAGGACTAGCTAACCACAGGAAACTAAGGCCACAACTCAGACGGACGCGCCGCCAATAGCGGCGGCGAGTGAGCCCCACGCGCCACCCCAAAACTTCCGAATTAGGAGAAACTCACAACATGAAACTTGTAGATTGAAGTATGGTGAACAACTTTAATACCTGGGGTTTTGACTGGTTCGGCCGGGATCGGCCGGAAAACGCCCCGAAACTTCAAAACGAAAACAAAAACAAAAGCTGCAAAACCGGCACCAAAACTTGGTTTTCAGATCACCAAACACATATAAACATCACTAGAGCAAGACTCACCTAACTCTCGCCCGAAACGCCGCCGAAATCGCTGGTTTTCCGGCGATACCGCAGCAGCTCCGCCTCCCCGTGGCGGCTTCCAGGCGGCGTGACGGCGGGCGGGACCGCTCCAGAAATGGAGAGGAGGTCCGTGTGGACCGAACGGGACCCGTGGCGACCGGTTTGGTGGCTGGGGGAGGGAGAAATCGAATGGAGAAAACCGGAGTGCGGGAGGAGGTCGGGAGAGGGAGGAGAGAGAAAGTGATTTCTGATTTTAGGCTTCCAAAAATAACTCCCCCATATTTTTCTACTTATAGAGTTTCCAAACCCGGAAACTAACTTCCTCTGATCATAACTTTCTCATACTACCTCCATTTTGGGTGTGCCATATGTCTACGAACTCGTATCGATAAGCTCTACAACTTTCATGAAGGAAGTTTTCGAAGATAACATACAGAAAATAAAGTCAACTTTTGGGCCTCTTAAAAGTCAAAGTATCTTAAAAATACTTCCGAAACTTCAACTTCGCACAAACTAAAGAATTTCCATAAATAATCCTTCATTAAATATGGGAATAATACAAGGAAAAATTGATATGAAAATCTAGGGTATTACAGAGCCCATGTCGGCAGCAGGGTCCCTGCGCGTCGCTGGGTGCCACTGGGCTTCGCTAAGCCCCGGATGAGCCCTAGCCGCGCCCCTGCCGCACCCATGTGCGCTGTTGTGCCCCGACCGAGCCCCGGACAAGCCCCTACGCACCCCTGCAGTGCCGCGCCGCAATACCGCGCCCCTGACCGCGCCCCAGCATGTCCCGCGCGCTGCCGATCCCCTATGAGCCCCTAGCGGGCCCTTGCCATCTGCCAGCGTTGCGAGCGCACTGCTAGCGCAGTTTTGGTGCTGCCACCGAGCCTCTAGGCCGGCCACATGCTATGATTTCATGAAAGTGATTTTCATGCCGTGTAATTGCACTCATTTGGGTTCAAACTTGGTTTAAATTCCCGATTAACCCCTCTATGTTTAATTAGAGTGTTCGCCTTGTTTTGATCCAAGACTAATTAATTTCACATATTTATGTAGATGTCTCGTGGCGAAATTGAGTGTCTAGCTGACAATGGGACTACCCACACTATTCTAAGGAATAGACTGTTATTTACGGACTTTGTGCCTCACATGTCCTTAGTGACAACCATGATTGGTTCCTCGCCTTTGATTCATGGCAGAGGTAATGCGCAGTTCTTGTTGCCAAATGACACAATGATACATGTCACTGACACGCTTTACGCGCCTAAGGATAATCGAACCTTGCTATCATTTAGGGATATTCGTGCCAACAGATTTCACCTGAAAACGTTCGAAGATAATGGACAAGAGTTTTTGTTTATTACCTCTAATGACTGCGGCCGTAAACGCATCTTAGAGAAGCTTAAGAGTCAATCAAGTGGGTTGTATCTGACAACCATCAGGATTATTGAATCCTATGTTGTTTCTCGCAGATTTTGCGACTCTGACTCTTACAAGGTTTGGCATGACCGTTTGGGACATCCTGGACGTGACATGATGATCTGAATTCTCAAGAATTCACATGGACATCCATTTTTCCGAGCACTGAAGCGTGTTAGAGCTCCTCCTTCCACCGAAATAGGTGATGCGGCCGTGCATGATGCACCTGCCATAGGCTTGGTCTCCAAGGCCATTGCCGAGACTCCAAATGCCTCTATGGCTATCTCTAGTACTCATCACTCGTTTTGCAAAGCTTGTTCACTAGCCAAATTGACTGCAATACCATCTTTTGCTAGTGATTCTAAACAAAACATTCCATTCCTATAAAGAATCCAAGGTAATATTTGTGGATCTATCAAACCAGAATGCGGGCCATTTAGATATTTCATGGTTCTGGTTGATGCATCAACGCGTTGGTCACACGTTGCTATGCTATCCACAAGAAACGCTGCATGTGCTAAACTCCTAGCTCAAATTATTAAGCTCCAGGCTTACCACCCTGATCATCCAATCAAGTCTATTCGATTGGACAACACTGGAGAGTTTACGTCTAAGTCTTTTGACGACTATTGCATGTCTATTGGGATTGAAGTAGAACATCTTGTACCCCATGTGCATTCACAAAATGGTCTTACAGAAGCTACAATTAAGCGCTTACAATTGATTGCACGGGCCTTGATGATGCGCACCAACTTGCCTGTTTCTACCTGGGGTTATGCAATTTTGCATGCAGCTGCACTTATTCGTTTTAGACCCACTGCAACCTAACCATTTAGTGTGTACCAGTTGGTAACTGGATATGGGCCTGACATTTCACACTTACGCATATTTGGTTGCGCGGTTTATGTGCCTATTACGCTTCCACTACGTACTAAGATGGGTCCTCAAAGACAATTAGGTATTTATGTTGGCTATCAACATCCTACGATTATCTGCTATTTAGAACCTTTGACAGGAGATCTATTTACTGTGAGATTCGCAGATTGTCGCTTTGACGAGACATTCTTCCCGCCGTTAGGGGGAGACATGACCGTTTCTGTTCCAATTGAACTTCGAGAATTAACGTGGTCTGACCCCACTATGTCTCGTTATGATCCTCGCACTTCTGACAGTGATTTAGAAGTTTAGCGCATTCTCGATCTTGGTAGAGTTGCAGATTCGATGCCTGACTCATTTACCGATATCGCGAAAGTGACAAGATCAATTATACCTGCTGCAAATGTTCCTGCAATGGCGTCTTGGACACGCCGGACGCTCATGGTGGCGGTGTGGCCGCGGCCTCGGCTCCCACCAGGAAGAGGGGGAGACCTGTTGGTTCAGTAGATATTGTGCCACGCAAAAGGCGTGATAGTAAAGCTCAAAATGATCCACACATCATCAACACTGTGAATCCTTCACATGAGATTGTCTCTGACTATAGTTATGTCCAAGACGCCTCGGATCCAATGTTGATGTTGGTGAACAAAAAAATCTCACTAATGTTTACCGATGCACACGGTATGATGGAAAGAAGTTCCATGACTATTGATGATGCTTTTGCTTATTCCGTCGCTCAACTGATTATTGACGACGATGAAATTGAACCACGCTCAATTGCAGAATGTCAACGTCGAGTAGATTTGTCACGCCCCGACTCTTAATTTATACCTTATTTACTAGCTTGGTATTAATAAGAGTTTTACCGTCTTTGTAAATAAGTTTATAGTTTCAAAGGTCCCTAGAGGAGTATTGAGGGACGAATATTTCGGAGGAATTATTCGTAGGAGAAAAACGTGACGACGGTAAAAATGGTAAATTTTAGCTAATAAAGGTAATTTTTATTGGGGTATTATTTTGGGGTGTTAAATTTTGGAGTTGGGTTTTATTTTTGGTTGGTGTTTAAGTTGGACCGGGTCAATTTTGTGGGCAAAGCCCACTCTCTCTCTCTCTCTCTCTCTCTCTCTCTCTCTCTCTCTTTCTCTCTCTTTCTTCTCCCACTCACGAGCCTTCTCCCTGCCGAAATTTCCTTCCGACCGTTCCGGTCGCAGCCTCCCTAGCGCCGCCGTGAAGGAGAAATCAACCCCGGAAGGTCTGACTGCCATGGTGGTTTTCTCGCCGAAACTTCCTCCTCCGGTCACCATAGCCGGAGCCACTTGGCTCGTTGGAAAGCCCTCCTCCCGTGCAGCAACCCCTCCAAAGGACTCCCTCCCTCTTGAGCTAGGTAAGAAGAAATATGGAGTTGAAATTCTAGGGCTTATTAGATGTTTTCGTTTGATTGGCATAGTTAGGCTTGGAATTGGTGTTTGTGCTAGTTAGGAAAGTTGTAGAGGAGATTGAGAGGAAGATACTGTTAAAATTTGGTAGCTATTGGAGGTCGCCAGAGTCGGCCGTCGGCCGCCGCTATTAGGGGAATTTTCATGGTTTTAGATGTGGAATATTAAGGGGAGGTTAATGATGTGAATTTTGGAATTTATGGAGTAATTTTGGATAGGTTTGGGATTTTTCGAAGTTTGGTATTTTGGCCGTTAATTGGGATAGAATCCGGCCGTTAGTTTATTGTTGTTTCGGCCATAGAAGATGGATTCAAGGCCGCCGGTATTTGTGGTGAAGTTTGGACAGTATCAATTTTAGGATTTGCAAAGTTGGGCAAGGATGAGAGTAGATAAGGCCACATTTAATTTTGCCTATTTTTATATAAGCGTTGGTATATAGTTGAGGATTTAATTATGTTCTTGGATCAGGACGTGAGGAAGCTCGAGCAGAAGAGGCCTCAGACCGACTTCAGGCTTAGGCCTAATTTGTGAGTGGACTCTTGGTTTAAATAATGTGCATGCAATTGTTTATTTGGTTGGAGTATTGGACGTCATTTTTATTTGACTATTTTACTCATTGTGGTGAGTTACCGAAAATGAGATTTTCGGTAAATTATAATATATTTATGAGGAGAGTATGTATATAAATGCTATCTAGCCATATGTGTCTGTCCACCTTAATGACATAGTATATAACTGTATTATGGTGTGACGTGAGCGTTGGACGCAAGCGTAGTGGCCATACATGAGTGTTTAATTCATATAGGGGGTATGGGCACATATTTATACACCCGTCTATCCACCTTAATGACGTAGTGTATCACCGCATTAAGGCGTGATGTGAGCGTTGGACGCGAGCGTAGTAGCCCTATATAGATTATTATTAATTTATATAGGGAGTATGGGCGAGTGTAAATACATACATATTTTGATATATAGTTTTGAGCTGTGGAGGCTCGATATTTATGAGATAAGAGATTTATCGTTTGAGGCATGCATTCGTTTTCTTTGAAATAAAATTGGGAAAGCATAAATGTTGAAAATTATTTTCTTTATTTATTTTTGTCCACTCACTCTAATTTTTGCGAATGTTTTTCCCCTGGGCTCTTCGTTTTAAAAATACCCAGTCTGCAGAGTTCGGGTTAGTACGAGTAGGAGACGACGAGACATAGTTACCCATTTCTCAGCCACATTTCACCAGTAGGTTACCTGTTTAACCTACTAGGGTATTTTCCGGCTCCTCTAGTGTTTAGTAGCTCTGAATACTCTTTGGGGTTTATCGTATAATTTTTCTGGTGGTGTGCTAAGACTTATGTTTTATTTTAGAATATACGAAGTTTGTAATTGTTATTCTCACTTTCGGATAATTGTGGGTTGATTTGGAGGATGCTTAATAATATTTAGGAAAGTAACTCTTTAGTTTTCCAGGTTAGGGTTGTTCATTTTCAAGGGAGGTTTACCTAGCTTTTCGGTAAATTTTCCTTAGAGATGGACCCCGCAAGACTTACCTCGGGTTTCAGGGTGAAATTTGGGGTGGGTCTTGACAAGATTGGCCAAAATAGAAGGAAGCGATCTAGGCTGAACTAGACTATCTAGCGAAAAGGCAAGTTTTCGGTCCGGTAGTGGTATGCCCACCGAATGTGAAGCCTGTTGGACATAAAGCGCGACTTGTGGTCTTTGTTCGAAAGCGAAATGAGAAACATGAAGTCATGCGCTATAAAGCGCGACTTGTGGTGCAAGGATTTTTTCAACGCCCTGCAATTGACTACGAGGAGACATATTCTCCCGTTATGGACGTCATTACCTTTCGCTACTTAGTCAGTTTAGTAGTGTCTAAAAAACTGAGCATGCAGCTTATGATTGTGGTTACTGCATATCTCTATGGGGATCTTGATTCAAAGATATATATGAAAGTGCCTACGGACTTTCATTACCCAAGCAAGTCAAGTGACTCTAAGCCACAGAGTGCCTTTGCAATTAAATTGCGGCGTTCACTATATGGATTGAAACAATCCGGACGAATGTGATATAATCGTCTAAGTGACTACTTGATTGGAAAGGGATATAAGAATGACAATCTTTGCCCATGCGTGTTCATTAAAAGAACAAGTACCGGATTTGCCATAGTAGCTGTCTATGTTGATGACATAAATATCATCGGTAATCTCAAGGAAATTGATGAGACCGTGACCTACTTGAAATCCGAGTTTGAGATGAAGGATCTTGGGAAAACTCGATTTTGCCTAGGTTTAGAGCTAGAGCATCGAGAGACTGGAATATTGATTCACCAGTCAGCTTATGTCCAGAAGATGCTCAGGCGCTTTAATATGGACAAAGCTCACCCACTTGGGGCTCCCATGGTCACGCGAAGTCTGGATATCAAAAAGGACCAATTCCGTCCTAAAGAGGAGGATGAGGAAGTCCTTAGAGCAGAAATTCCGTACCTAAGCGCTATCGGAGCTCTATTATACTTGGCTCAATTCACAAGACCAGACATTACATTCTCAGTAAATTTGTTAGCTAGGTTTAGCTCTGCGCCAACGCAACGTCATTGGACTGGTGTTAAGCACATCTTCAGGTACTTGAAGGGTTGAATTGATTTGGGATTATTTTTCCCTTACAAAATCGAAGTTGAAAACATGAATGTTGATGTTTCAATTGAAGATTACATTGCAAGCAGTTTGGCTGAGCCCCTAAGGGCCCCTGCCATGTCATGCAGCAGCTTGGCAGCGCCCAGCGCACCCCCGCCGAGCCCCTGCCACAGTCTGCCTACGCGGGCAGCATGTAGGGCACCCCTGCTGCGCCCCTAAGTGCGTCTGCCGTACATTTTGCCGATGCTGCTGTGCAGCAGCCGCGCCCCTGCGCGTGCAGCGGTGCAGCCGAGCCCCTGCCGCGTATGGCTGAGCTCTTACAGGGCTCCTACACGTCATCGAGGGCTTCCAATGCCGCAACTGAGCAGATTTTGGCTCCCAACCAAAATCAAGCTTCCAAACCTCCTTCTAGCTCAAAATTGACCCAATGTGGCGTTGTCCCCTATGCTGAGACACCGAATGATGTGTTAGTCGGTTTTGCTGTTGCTGGGTATTTGTCAGACCCACACAAAGGACGTTCCTAAACTGGGTATGTGTTTACCATGGGAACTACGGCGATTTCTTGGAGATCTACCAAGCAAAACCTTGTTATTACTTTCTCGAATCATTCAGAGATTATTGCACTACATGAAGCAGTCAAAGAATGTGTTTGGCTTCGCTCTGTAATAACTCATATTCGAGAGTCCAGTGGATTGACATCTACCACTGAAGCACCAACTTGCATCTATGAAGACAATGCGGCATGCATTGAACAAATGAAGTTGGGATTCATTAAGGGTGATAATACTAAGCATATCTCGCCTAAGTTCTTCTACAATCAGCAACAACAACAGCTTTTGAACATCCAAGTGAACCAAGTGAGTTTCGAGGATAATATAACAGATTTGTTCATCAAGTCTCTATCCAAATCTACTCTTGAGAAGCATGTGCGAAGTATTGGTATGCGTCGCTTATCTGAACTCCATAATTGATTTAATTATCCGGGGGAGTTGATTGTGTAGACATCAGGGGGAGTCTACGTCACATGTTTTACATTCAAGTTGTAGTTGACGCGTTGTGCTCTTTTTCCCTTCGACCAAGTCTTTTGTTTTTACCCAAGAGGTTTTTTGTTTTACTTGACAAGGTTTTTACCGAGACAACGTTCATGCGCTATGTGATTCTGGTACGCACCACAAGAGGGAGTGTTCAAGGAATTTACATTCCTATCATTGATGATGTGTCTTGACCGAATATTCTCCTTATAAGACTAAAATATCTCTTAGATATATATCCCTGATTTACAGGGATTCTCTATGTAATGCCTATATAAAGGTCAATCTATCAATGAATGAGTAGACATTTATTCTCGTATTCACATACTCTACAACAATTACATATATATGACAAAAGAATTAGATATGGCTTTACCTTTGGATTTAGCTTCCGGTGGGAGTGTTTTTTTAAAGCCAAAAAGCTATAAATTTGGCTAAAGATTTAGCTTACGGTGGGAGATTTTGGTAAGCTAAAAAAAGATTCCACATAATTTTTTTTTTATAGGCTAAATTTGGCTAAGGATTTAGCCTACCATAGGAGATGCTCTAAAACTTAAAGAATATTCAACTAATGTCTGCATTTTAAATAAAACAATCCAAACATTTTTAATCACACTTCATTATCCAACTCTAATCTATAATCAAAACGTAATGCACATATTTTTTATAAAATGGATAAAAAAGTTGTAGTGTGGTTAATTTAATTAGATTGGTGTCTGCTACTCTGGTAGCTTTTTGTTATTCCTTCAATATTTATTCTTTGTAACTAATAAGAAAAATGGTGAGGGCATGAAAAGATGGAGCAGTAGTTGGAGACACATGAGTGTGTGGTCCTTTTTGTGCTTTGTTCTGCTTTATGTTGAAATTTATCTGTAGTAAATTGTTGTGGGGAAATGGGTAAAAGAGATTCGGATTCATATGTGAATGTGTGTCATTGGACTATACAATATCAATTTTTTGACTGAGATCCCTAGTCTTTAAGGCCATCAGAAGCCATTATTCCATTCTGCATATGCAAGAGTACGATTTACTCCATCACTCGATTAAATATTGATTCACTTTTAACTCTCAACCGTATAAGATTTTAAGGTCTAAGATGAAACTAACGAGGTGTTTCAATTTATGTGCAACATCATTCAGACATGACATTAGGGATTATGAAGAAGTATCGTCCTCTCAGTCAAAACCAATCTAAAACATGGGTCCGGCTCAAGGGTTATTGTTTTTTACATACTTTTTGACACTCATTCGTGGCCTTTAGATTTTAAAACTTTTAACGGTCTAGATTACTTGCTAATATGATGTCAACAAAAAGAATGTGATGTGGAAAGTGACATGGATTTATCTATTTTCGTAACAAATTAGATTTACTTTTCTTTATTAAAATAAAAAACCAAATCCAATTCTAACTTGAAAAATCAAAAATCAAATTGTTTACAATAAAACGAAAGAAAATAAAAGAAGAACGTCAGAAGAACAATGTCCACAAGAAGAAACAAGAATAAGAAGAACAACAAACAACAGGAACGCAGAAGAACAAACATCGAAAGCATCATTTCTAACTTGATTCTCTCATCTATCAATTTACAACAAGAATACAGGTACGTAAGAACATAATTATCTTTTTTTTTTGTCGACATAGCATTACAGATAACTAGATTTAGGGTTTAGTAATTGAATCGAAGTTTCCGGTATTTGATATATTTATACTGCCAAGGAAACCTACATCTTGTATAGCCTAGAAAAACAAAAGAAACTAAATTGACATGGGGTAAATATATGTATGGTTGCCTTTCGTAAGTGTAGGGTTTAGGGTTCTTTGTTTTTCTTTGAATGAGGGTTCTTTGTTTAAAAGTCACAGATTTGTTCAGACAAATAACAAAAAAAAAAAAAACAGCTTGATGGTTTGTACTTGAATGCAAAAGAAGAGCTTACGATTGTTGTCCATGTAAATATAGGGTGCGGCTATTTCCACTCCACTAAATGGTCAGTTCACTCCACGCCTTATATTTTACCTTTAATGTTCTAATTCTACCCTTAAATTTTGTGATTTTTATTTTCTTTCTTTTATTTTCCTGAATCTGATAAAATCTAAAAATATATATAAATATCTCATCAATATATTTGATGCAGACCTCCATTCTTCTCAAACCGCATCCTATATATGTTCTCCTCGATCTCTTTCTTGAGTTCCTTCTTTACGATTATGAATATATATATATATATATATATATATATATATATAGGGCCATTCCACTAAGGGATCCCTTTTTTTTGACATATATGAGGGATCGGGGATTACTCCAACTTTTCGATCACAAAATCACATCTCCACCGTTCAATATGTAGTTCTATATGAGTAGATCACTTCTGCAAATTTTCAGAAATTTTGGTGATCGTTAAGGCATTCAAAACTACGATTTATAATTATAAGCATGAACGGTTCAGGTTTGGCAGATTTGGTTTGTTCATTGATTTAATCTTGTTCGACACCTTAACGATCACCAAATTGGCTGAAAATGTGCAGAATTGATCTATATATAAGGACCAACAAACTGAACGGTGGAGATTCAAAAAAATAATCAAAAAGTTGGTGTAATCCCCCATCCCTCATATAAACCAAAATAAGGGATCCCTTAGTGGAAGGGCCCTGTATATATATATATATATATATATATATATATATATATATATATATGAAAGACTATATTTGAAGATATAAATAAAATAAAAATAAGAACGAACAATCCCACCACATTGTATAACCACCCTGTTGAAGATTGAAGTGATTTTCAAATCTGATTTGAAAGATGTAGAGAAATTTTTTTTTTCCGATGTAAAGATATAGAGTGTTTTGGCCATGATCCTCAGCAGGGGCTTTGAGAGACGGTAGCAGTCAATGCTTCTTGGGAATGCGGGGCGTGCCACCTCGCGGACGAGGAAATGGAGTGGGGTGCGTCGGGTCTTAACTTCTTGAACAAGCGGGGGGGGGGGGTTACCGGTGCCACCTAGATGAGGAATTACGAGCATAAGGCAATTCAATACTCACAGTGTCGCGAGCAGAGCAACCAAGGAGAGATCAAAGATAATCGGAAATAGAGTCCGGAAGGGCTCTGAGAAAAACCTAGGCGGCGGCGCTTAGGGTTAGGGTTTTTCGAGAGGCTCGAAAGTATCAACTAGGTTGAAAGTTTGTTTATAATTTTTGTATGTATTTTGAGAGAGAGTTTCTGTAAGCCTTCGAGCCCCTTTATATAGTAGCTTGCCTTCTGGCAGAAGAAAGATAATCATAGTCCAATTCGGACTCAAATTAGGAACGTCCTTATCCCGCGAGGTGTCACGGTTCTTGTGGAAACCTATCTCGCGCGGGCCGCGAAGCTTGCTTCCATCTAGCGGGCCCTTAAAGCTCGCGAGCTTTAAAAATGCTTTTTTATTAAAAGGGCCACAGGAGTTGGCCCAAAACATGTTAAAGACTTGTAAGAGTCTTCAATGATAAATGTGGCGTAGGTGATCACGTGCATGCGGACTCCGCCTCTTGCTTCTTCGCGAAGTCTCTTACACGGAGCCATCTCGCCTCGCCTTCATGTACTTCTACGCGAAGTCCATCTCGCATGCAACCTGTATCATCTAGCTCGCATGACTTTGTCAGCGGGCCATCACTTGTAAACCCAATTATTTAGGCTCGCCGGTGTGACGTGGATCAAGAATTTAATTAATATTCACTTAGACATTTACTGTCTAATAAAATATTAATTTGGGTGTAAACATTGCCCGCCAGCCTCGAAGTCATGTATGTCAAAAAATGACTGAAGAGGTTTATGTTCATGCTGCTCCAAAGCCACTAGTATTGGCTCGGGTCATACAAAATGAGTGTGAGTAAACAAGCCTGTGAATAGGCCTTGAAACCCAAGCACCCAGCAAAGCATTGTAGCGAACTGCTGTACGATTTGCCTAGTACCATGTAGAACTGATAATCATGAACTTAACGTAGCTAGGTACCTTGGACTTGAACTTAACGCGCACTCCGCTTACACTTCGCCTGCTCTACTTAGAAGACATGGTACATTGCACATACCTCGAGCGGATGTAGCTCGCATGGATGTATCTTGAGCGAATACATGTAACTTGAGTAGATATATCTGAAAATGAACCGTCTGACCTCGAAGGATATACCTCGAATAGATGTAGCTCGAGGGGATGTATGAATGGATTGAAAAATTGCCCTTCGCTTGAGCTCTTGGCGACAGCAAACCATCTTTTTGACATTGGCTATGTACTTCGCTGCCCCCCTCCCCCCCCGTGCATGATTTGGCCAAGCGAAATTCTAAAAAGTAGGCCACAGGAATTGGCCTAAATAATGATCAAGACCTCAAGAAGGGTCTAAGTCTGAAATATCTGGAACACATATCTATCCCAATGTGACCCCAGTTTTGATGTCTGTTCGCCGATACTTGAGAAGAATGAAGGACATCAAAACTTTAGTATGCCCCCCAGTGAAGGAGTTGTAGTACCGTGCATCATTGAAGTTGGCAGCCATCGAAAAAGGTCGTGGACTGGCCTTAAGTAGATTCCGGTGTATGAATAAAGGTACGCAAAACTTGTAAGGATGCCCCCAGTAAAGGAAAGCATGCTGCAAGGTCATGAAAACACATTGGAAAAACACATTGTAAATTCGCGCGTATCCTGACCTGTCTACATTTGAACTGCCATAACTCTCTCCAGGAATGTCAGAATGACAAACCGTAATATCCTCTGGAAAATAGACATCCAGGGCTTTCTGTTGATATAAGGCTCGCCTGCTGGTTCTTCCTGGATCATTCCAGTTTAATCGGCGAAGTGGACTGTCTGGTAGTGGCTGTTGCAACTTGCAGCAACGATTAGAATTTTTTCTCTGACTTGACTTCGCGGGCAGTAATTCAAGGTATATGGAATGCCTGCTGTGTTGTCTCTAGGCCTCAAGGATAGGCCTCAAGTAAAGTTTAAGCCTTTCGTAGGCAAAAACATTGTCTTGCATTTCAGCAAAACCAAGAATCTCTTTTTGTGTTTTCTTTTTTCGATGCAAGAAAGAAAGAAAAATGAAAGCAAACGGAAGTAAAAACTAAAGTAAAGCTAAGAGTAAAGGAAAGAAGAGTATAGCATGGTTAGTTACCCTTCGTAAGGCCACAGGGGAGGCCACTAATGCTTCACTCCAAGCCTCAACGTCGTCATGTTTCCGACATGAGACTCTCGCTGTTGAGAATTTCCAAGTGTTGAGCAGAACTGCGTCGCATCAAAAACTTGAAAATTTGAGCAAGGCGGTTCGTAGGGACTGCCCTGTCGCCCCCCAAGCCTCTTTGTCAATTGGCAAAACATGATCTTCAACTGCGTACTTGCGGATAATATAATGTATAGATCTGCCTTGGCACCGACTATCATGTCATAATGCATGGTCTTATCGAGAATGGCCACGCATTGGTCATGGAAGAGAACCACTTGCTGGTCTCTTTTCACCATATCAAGAGTTTTACTGGGATTGAACTCTTGTAGAATATGATTATGAGACAGACGTACCAACATATAGTCTTCATCATATTCATCATAAATTGGCTCTGTGTCAAAATCACATGCGGAATCAACAAAGGTCGGTGGCTCGACTTTCTTTTCAACCATAGGCATACATGGGACATGTACGTACTTCGCACATAAACCAAAGTTCCGTCTAGGCCTCCGAACTTGCATATAAAAACTCCAACGGTATTGGATAATGCAGCCACGTAATGGCGTTGCAAGAACACATGTTGGTTGATAATTAAGTTGGCCATTGTTTTGGCCATACTTGACGAAACATCCAGAAGCTAATTGACAAAGTAGGTTTTCACCTATTCCTTCACTAAGACGCCCAACAGCTTCATGAACTTGCTTCTCTAGGTTAATTAAAGAATGAAGGCGAGCTACACCTTGCCCCTCATGCGCCTGACCCGTGTCCACATATACGTCTCGCATAGGAAAATTGGCTCCTTGGTCACCTATGTGAAATTGTGGTTCGCCCTCATCAATGTTTGAACCACTTTCTTTTCCTAAGATGGACTGTTCTGTCCTATCTTCAAGTTCTTTTTCCTGAGGAACACCGTCAAATTTCGAGAGAAGATTATTATCCATAATCTTGCCGGCCCCGACCTCAGGTTCTTCGTCATTGATTGACAAAGTAGTTTATTCTTTGGACGTAGGTTCGTCCAAAGGAAAATCTTCGCCAGTAGATTGGCTGTTAGGCAGCTCAATCTTTTTGGCAAGGACGTGTTCGTCAATTGTAGGCCTTACATTTAGGCATTGTAAAGCCTTTTCCAAGGCATCCCACCGCTGACGAGACTCCTCTAGAAAGGCCTTCCTTTCGGCTTTTTCCTTTTCTTTAGCAGCCTCTCTAGCAGTCCTTTCCTCAGCGAATTGCTCGAGGAGGGCAGCCATTTGCTCGACACATTTTCTTTGGACGACAGCTCTTCGTTCGAGATGTTTTCTATGGATGGCATCTAATCTTTCATTGCTGGCCGCTAATTTTTCTTGCCAATCCATTATCGCATGTTTGTTTCGAATCTTCGATCCCAAGAACCTGTTCTGTGGTGAGAGATCGGCAAACCGTGCTGTTATGGGGCTTGTACCGTGGTGATCTATGCTTGAGACAAGAAATCTGAGGTCTCCTGTATAGTGATTCTCTAGGTTCCCCTATGGTGAATCGCTTGTACTTCCGGTCCCACTAGGCGTGCCAATGTTTTGGCCACGATCCTCAGCAGGGGCTTTGAGAGACGGTAGCAGTCAATGCTTCTTGGGAATGCGGGGCGTGCCACCTCTTGGACGAGGAAATGGAGTGGGGTGCGTCGGGTCTTGACTTCTTGAACAAGCGGGGGGGTTACCGGTGCCACCTAGATGAGGAATTACGAGCACAAGGCAATTCGATACTCACGGTGTCGCGAGCAGAGAAACCAAGGAGAGATCAGAGATGATCAGAAATAGAGTCCGGAAGGGCTCTGAGAAAAACCTAGGCGGCGGCGCTTAGGGTTAGGGTTTTCGAGAGGCTCAAAAGTATCAACTAGGTTGAAAGTTTGTTTGTATTTTTTGTATGTATTTTTGAGAGAGAGTTTCTGTAAGCCTTCGAGCCCCTTTATATAGTAGCTTGCCTTCTGGCAGAAGAAAGATAATCATAGTCCAATTCGGACTCAAATTAGGAACGTCCTTATCCCGCGAGGTGTCACAGTTCTTGTGGAAACCTATCTTGCGCGGGCCGCGAAGCTTGCTTCCATCTAGCGGACCCTTGAAGCTCGCTAGCTTTAAAAAGGCTGTTTTATTAAAAGGGCCACAGGAGTTGGCCCAAAGCATGTCAAAGACTTGTAAGAGTCTTCAATGATAAATGTGGCGTAGGTGATCACGTGCATGCGTACTCCGTCTCTTGCTTCTTCGCGAAGTCTCTTACGCGGAGCCATCTCGCCTCGCCTTCATGTATTTCTACGCGAAGTCCATCTCGCATGCAACCTGTATCATCTAGCTCGCATGACTTTGTCGGCGGGCCACCACTTGTAAACCCAATTATTTGGGCTCGCCGGTGTGACGTGGATTAAGAATTTAATTAATATTTACTTAGACATTTACTGTCCAATAAAATATTAATTTGGTTGTAAACATAGAGAATTGCTGTTGTTTGGATTTTATAGATTTTAGTTTAATATTATATTTTCACAAAAATTATTGATTATGGGGTTAGTATTGGAATATTTAGTTTAAAATTGAAATGTGAGGTGAATAAAGTATTTAGTGGGGTGGCAATAGCCGCACCCTAAATATATTAGAGGAGCTTTTCTTTTCTTTTTTTTTCTTTTTATTCTATACGATTTGATTTTTGATCAAGTTAGAATTGGATTTGGTTTTTTATTTTAATAAAGAAAAGTAAACCTAATTTGTTATGAAAATAGGTAAATCCATGTCACTTCCCACATCACATTTTTTTTTTTGACATCATATTAGCAAGTAATCTAGACCGTTAAAAGTTTTAAAATCTAAAGGTTACGAATGAGTGTCAAAAAGTGTGCAAAAAACAATGACCCTTGAACTAGATCCCTAAAACATATATTACATGTTCTACGCATCGACACGGCTAGAGGCTTTTTACCATTTTGGTTTAGTGACATAAGTCTTCATTTATAAGTATGAGGTCGTGAGTTCTACTCACAACAAACTTGTAGTATCTGAGTTGTTTAACTGATAAAAAAAAAGACTAAGAAAAGAAATATTATGTGCTCTTTGTTCTTAATTTCTTCTCACGTCTCTCTTATTCTCGAGTTATTTTCCCATACCTGGTTGGTTTTTTTAATCTATTTGCTCTCTTCTTTCATCACTAGCAAATTCCATCAAAATTTATTTTATATTGATTCTTGTGCTCTTTTTGTTATATAGAAAGATCGATTTGAATTAGAAGAGCTATAGTTATCATCGTCTTAGTAACGTATATATGTTTAACTTGAGTTCTACTAAATTATTGGAAGATAAGATTTTAAAACTACGGTGACCCGAATACATTCACATTGTTTTTTGCATTTTTATACAATAGTATTGTACGCGTTTGTCGTTTTTATTTCAAAAAATGCTATCCGACTAAGTTACAAGACACCATTTCGGATCCTATAAATACACATTCGTTGTTTTGTTTTCATTTTAAGAATTTATTTTTGGAAATTGTTTTTTTAAAGCGTTACTAAACATGACCTTAATCGTCTAGTACCGTTTGGTCTAGGTCTTTCTTTATGAGTGAGAGGTGATTAATTCAATTCACAATAGCACATTAGGGTTTAGGATTACAATACACATTAATTATGTATTTGATAAGAAGAAAATAGAAGACCTGTAGATATAGTAACAACTAACACCTTATTCTGCAAAATTATTATTCAGAAGTAAAAATTCTGGTCCTCCATGAATTAGCAGCCGGAGAAGACACAATTTAAGATAGGCAGATCTTCTACCTCAAAAAATTCCTAGTCCTCCATGGATTTAGTTGTCTATTAAACATGTTCATGAACCAAACAATGATTTTGAAAACGTAAGCCGATCTACTTGACCAAGAAGAACTAGAAAAATAGCAAAAGGTTTCACAGAGAGTGAGTGGCATTGTCCCAACAAAGTCAAAATTTCATTCATCAAATAAAAAGAATAAGAAGAAAGAAAGAAAAAAACTATAATGGATGACCATATATATGAATGAGTGGAGATCATAGTTTAGGTCCTGTGGGTGGGGATGGAAGTGATATATCAGGATAACCCCACATCTAGGATCATCAGTTCTTTGAGTTTGACAAGACCCAAAGCTTAAAACCTCCATAATAACAATGTGGTGTGTGGAAAATTAAACAAGAGGCTAAGCACGACGAGACAAACAAAGCTTGAGAATATTGACCGGCATCAAACATATATTGCCAATTAGCTAGTATGGTGTTATCTTCCAGAATCCATTTCCGATTTGCCCGATCTTCAACTTGTCTACACTTGATTGGTTTGAGGTTTACGTACGACAAGGAATGTGTCTTACATTTCTGAGATTTTATCTTCTGTGGAATCTGATATATTCACATGGTACCAAGGAGAAATATATGCTCAAGTAATTGGGGCTCTTGGTGACTGGCTGCTGAAGATGGTAGCTGCTGCGGTGTGTAGATCGTTGTGGATCAGAGTGAGCGCTTCAAGCCGACTAGAAAGACGAGGGCACCTACAGACTACAGTACGTCCTTTTTTATTTACTAAATAATATTAAAAATCCCCAGTAAAAAGGGACATGCCCTCAGCCCCTCTTGGTGAGTTGTTTTTCCCACTGCTCAACACACCTAAATCATCCTTGATGAAATTTCTTCTCACTCATGATCCTTGAGTCACCCTGATTTGTTCTCACTTGAATCACCCTCGAGGAGATTCTTCTCCTATAGGCTCTTTCAAAAATTGGTCTAAAATAATTCCATGTACGTGTACACATTGTGGATATAAATTAAAGGAAGAAGAACTAACATATAAACGAGGGATTTAGGACATCTTAAATTTACAATGTTAAAAAGAAGACGCTTCATAGGGACAAATTATAGTGAAACATTATATATCTAGGTTACGGCCTAGTAAACTTTTTGAGTTTTGTCTAATTAAATAGACTTAATTAGCATAAATCTCAAACAATATTCATACATGATCAAATTATCTACTTAGAAGCCGTCATGAGAGGAGCACGGCTCCTCTGCTCCTCTTCTCAAAACCTAGCCATCATGGCTTGGTTTCCCAATCACGGCGATTGACACCGGTACCAAGTGGAGTTCTCTTCTCCCACCCATGTTGTTTTTTTGCAGCAGTCCAAGATCAGATCTGGTCAACAAGTCCTCCATCGTTTTCATGCCGAAAGATGATGGAGATGCAGGTCCAAGGGCCGGTCCGGGCGATGCTATCCCTCAGCCACCACACCCGATCATTCCTAAACCCTCGCCGCCTTAGCTTGTGTCTCCAACGATGTTTAGTGTCGACTCTAAGCCGTTCCTTCTAGGCATCAAGCCCTCTTGTGGAGGCAAACCTTATCCTTTTTTGGTTAGGCTACCATCAAGGTGGAGGACAAAACACTGCCGATCATGGATGCGAGGTGGAGGGTTACCTGCTAATGTCGGAGATCACTATACTGATGGAAGAGATTTGGCAGCCGCCGGACATGGCTGCGAGCAAGGATCATAATCTCCCAATTTGGTTCTGACTTTGGACTTCGGTTAGTAAGACTGAGTCTGAGCTTGAATCCAAGAGAGCTGCGCTTCTTCAACTAGAAGATCTTATGATGATGCCGGAGGGGGCAGGGACGTTGGTGACGAAGCTGTCTTGGTTGCCATTAGTGCGATCAGAGATTGTCGGCAAGCAACGATGCAAATCTGCTAGGGTTTGGGAATGAGTTCAGGTTTTTGGGCCTAGGTCTAGCCTTAAGCCCATCAAAAGTCAGATTTGGAATTGGGTTATTAAGCCTGATTTCAAACTGACTGCAGCTTAAGTCGCAGTGTTTGGATAACTTAGCAGATTGAGCAAGCTAGCTGCAGCTAGATGGATTCATGAGGCTTGGAGTACCACAATTGAGCGCCTTGGCTCTAGTTTTTATGTTTTTTTGGTATCTTGTTTTGTACTAGTTTAATCCTCTGCTAAACTCACTTGAATAAGTGAGCTAATTGTCTAGTGTAATGGTGCTTTGATGTCATTTTAGCCTAAGTTTAACAATGAAAATATTTTACCTTTCAAAAAAATTAGTATAAATCTCACAAGTCACAACTATATGGCCCAATAAACTTTTTAGTTTTGTATAATTTTAAACCCTCATTGTCCATTCTAATCACACAACTTAAAATGACAACATTTGAATGTAAGGTAATTTAATTTGTGCCTAAATGAACAAATCTTAACCGAAATCATGGTAAGAAAAATATTTTTTGCTTATGTTTGAGACTATTTCACCCTCACCCCTTTAACATTGATAAAGAGAGAGAAAGTGGAAGATAGAGAAGACTTTGCCGGAACCTCATCAGAATCTGGTCACCAGTCAATAGGTTTTCTCCTGCTAAAGTGTACTGCTGTTATATGCAAGTCTTGCTCATGTAGAAGTAGACATTTTGGAAAGTTGTTCTCGAGTGTTAACAAGTATCATACTCTTATATGTTAAATTTACTCATTTTGTTTGTAAGGTCTATCCGTTTAATGTGCCGTGTCAACTATTTTCATTAGACATTTGCTCTAATTACTTGATATACTTTCCATAAAAATAAAAAATTACTTGATATACTGATGATCTTGAAACGACAGTGTGCATACCGGGACAACACCCATTTCTCCCTGCCAAACTATAGCAAGAGCTTATTTTCGGCATAAAGCCGTAATTAACTAAACATAAAAAATAGTAAAATAAAACAAAAACATAGCATGGGTCTTGGGCCAAAGCCCAGCCCCAAATTTACTAAGCACAAACCATGAGTAAGGCTCGCAGCTGCATCTCCATCGCCAGTTTGCAACAAGCCTTGCCTCTCCTCCGTTTGCATAAGCTCCGGCGCCACCACCTTTGCACGATTGGATCGATGGCTCTCTCTCTCTCTCTCTCCACCCAACATTCCCATTCCGCTGACAAGGAGTACCACGAACGCCACCCAACCAGCTATATCCTTGGAGCAATACCATGAATGCCAATTCAGAATGACACCCGATCAGATTTGCACACATCGGAACCCTTTCTCGCCGTCATCCAGTCCTCAAAGCCAACCGATCTTCCACGTGCCGTTTAGATCAACCCCAAAGCCACCCATCTTCCCTAGAGTAGCCGTACTCCTTCCTCCACAAGGCTAAGCAAACTAGATAGCAAATCCACCACCAGGCTGTTCCCACTTCGACGTGGCTCACCACCGGACTCTAAGTCCATTCTCACCCGCCCAATGCCGTCAGGAGGGTGTGACGTTAAACCGAGCATTAGTAGTATAGGGTTCACATCTAAAACCAATTGAAAATGGATGGAGTGGCCTAAAGCCCTTATTAACCCACATGCAATGTCTCATTTTTCCAATGTGGGATTTATATCTCAACACGCCCCCGCACGTGTGGCGAATTTTCAAGCCATACACGTGGACAACATTTGGGTGACATGGAGTTCGTGTGGCCGTAACACATTCACAAGTGGACGTGGGTAACCCGCTCTGAAACCATGATAAAGTAGTCTGGGGTTCACATCTAAAAACAATTGAAAATTGATGTAGTGACCCAAACCTTTATCCCACAAGTAAGGTCTCATTTTCCTGACGTAGAATATATATCTTAACACGCCCCTGCATGTGTAGCGAATCTTCAAGCCATACACGTGGATAACATTTGGGTGATGTGGAGTTCGTGTGACCGTTACGTATTCACATGTGTACGTGAGTAACCTGTTCTGATATCATAATAAAGTAGTATGAGGTTCACATCCAAAACTAATTAGCAATAGATGGAGTGGCCCAAAACCCTTATTAACTCACAAAAAAGTCTCATTTTCTCGATGTGGGATTTATATCTCAACAGAGCTAACAATAGGAGGCTGCTAGGGATATGAAGAAGTTATTTATTTTTATTAGTTAAACAACTCAAATGTTGCAACGAGTCTGTTTTGAGTCGAACTCACAATTTCTCACTTATGAATGAAGACTATGTAGAGAGAGAGAGAGAGAGAGAGAGAGAGAGAGAGAGACCCAATTCCATTTCCCGTGAATTCCCAATTCCAATTCCATTTCTGGTAAAGTTGTGGCGTTTCTTGGATGAGTAATTCGATGGATTGGAGATGGTCGCTGGGGTCGTTTCTCGTCTTCGATTCAATGTAAAAAGTGGCTCTCTCCCTCTCTCTCTATTCGTTTTGAATTTGTGTTTGCTTGACTCTTTAATTGTTTCCTGAGAATTGGATTAATATGTTGCCTTGGATCAATTATGATACCCAGTTCATGATTCTGTGCCCTCGGAAAGGGAATATTGTTTCCTTGAAAATAGAGAGAGATAAATGGTTTAGCATTTCAAGGGTTGATAAATGGTTTACCATTTGAAGGGTTTGATAAATGGTTTACAATTAAACTATGTTGCCTTCGATTAATATGTGTTGTCTTTGATTTATGAGTTGTCTTCGATTAATTGGTGGTGCTTAGTTCATGAGGATTTTGTTAGAATTTAGAAAGTAACAATCAATCCATATAAAAACGGTATCAAGAGAGATTGCTAGAAAGAGGATTATTGTTGCCTCTAAAATTGTTGCCTTTGAGATTTTACCTTTCAAAGTTCATGATTGGCGAATCTGACCTAAGTATTGTTCATTTGAGCTCCTAAATTTCTAATGTGAGCTCGCAAAAAGAGATTTTTGTTGCCTTACAAAGTTCATGATTCTGCACTTTGAAACTTGAGTTTGTATTGAACCATTCTTATGAGCTTGCCCAAGCTGGAGTTACAACAGATAACTCATTGAGGCTGGGTATAGGCATTGTTGCCTTGTAATCTGATTTCATTTGTGAGCAAAAGGCTATGTCTTAGGTGACAAAGGGCTCTCTTCATTAATTTAGAGGTTTGCAGACAATAGATGGATTCTTGACACTGGCGCTTACAGCTCCAAAATTGCCATCTTCAAGTAACTATCATATATTATTTGCAGAGAAGACATGTGAAGAAGAATGTCAACAATATCAGAATATCATTTATACGTATGAAATTGCTTCAGAGCAACGTGTCAATCTGCAAAAGAGTAGTGTTGCATTTATTCGACATATGGATATGAACGAAACAATTGCAGTTGGCTAGTATGTTGGCAGTTAAGAGGGTGTAAACATGATAGATACCTTGGGATTTCAACACATGATGGTAGGCAGTGGCGTAGCGAGAAATCACATTTAGAAGGGTCAAGTTTTAGAACAAACTCTGGATTTTTAGAATTTCATACATGATAATATTCAAAATAATGTGTTGTTTTTTATTGTTTTAGAGATAATGTTGATGCATGGTATAATATTGAAAAGAATGTTCAAAAGTTAAAGGAGGTCTAACTACCAATTATGAAGGTATGAATATAACTTCTTTATTTGTAAAGAAAAGAAAATCGTAAATGGAATTTAAAGCATTAAAATACATATTAGTAAGGTAAGAAACCCTTAACACGATTATTATTTATGGGATTGAGTGTTTTAATAGTATATATTTGTATTTTATTTCATTAATATTGAAGAATATTTTAGAGGATAATTGTTAATTTATGATACATTCCATTAATAATCAATACTCATTAAGACTAATTAAACATTTTTAAAATGTGTGAGACGCCCCTAGCTAACTACGCCTCTGCTGTTAGGAGAAAAACAGAAACCTTTAGTTACTTGAAGGAGGAAGTCACCAAGAAATTAGTCAGTTGATGGGCCAAGTTGTTGAGCGGTGCTGGTAAAAACATTTTAATGAAAGCGGTCCTCGAAACTGTGCCGAATTATGTGATGAATTGCTATCAGCTTCCAGGTGGTATATGTGATGATCTGCATCAATGTTGAGCGGACTTTTGGTGGGGAGACTGATGAAAAGACAACTTTTAGCTATGCTAGGTAAACAATGATGGCGTGTACTCTAGCATCCGAACTCTGATTGCTGAAATTTATAAAGCACTTTATTTCTCTGATCGAGATTTCTTCTTGGCTGAAGTGGGTACAGCGTAATAATTCTCTTGGTGCAGTACAGTGGTTGGCCGGGAAACCTTAGAACAAGGTATGGGATGGAGAATTGGTTCGGGATCAACAGTGGATATTTGGCAACATCAATGGAGACCGGATACAGACCCTTGGTGTCCTCTTTCTGCTCCAACCGATCATGCTCCATTTAACGTGAGTCTCAATCCTAATATATTGGGAAGATGTATATTCTGTAATCAACTAGGATATGTAAATTTTTCGGTGTAATTAGTTTCATTCTAAGGTTAGAACTGTGCTTGTATATATAGTTGACTTGGGGTTTGTTCAATACATCAGAAAATTTCCAACCTTTTGTGTTCTGTTTGACTTGGCATCAGAGCCTAAGTCAATCCTGGTAATCTTGGTAATCTGACCCTATTGTTTTCCGCTGCAAATTTGTTCTAAACCTGTCCCAATTTGATCTGTTCGACGTGTCGAAGGAAGCTTTCGATTTCGTTGAATTATGTCGTACTTGTTATGTTCCTCTGTCATCAAATCCTCTTTGCAATGGATCTTGCAATCTTTGGTGATCAACTTGAAGTTTCCTGTGAACCTGATTTCTATGGGGTAGGAGGACAAGACCTCACCACAAGTATGTGTTGTCACACACCAATTTTCAAAAGATAATTTTCAAATTTTTTGGCATAATATAACTTAAAATATTAATATCACAAACCTGTTTCAACAAACTATCACAAACAACTATACTTATTAGCAAAAATGTAAATGTTACACAACTCAACACTGAGTTAAATATTACACTTCCTTTTTTACATAAGCTTGCAAAACAAGAACATGAAAACAATCTCATGAGTTTAATACTGTCTACCCAATTATAAAACTATACAGAGTACAACAAAATAAAAAAGAACCCTGCCTCTAAGCCTCCGCCTCAACCCTGTTGTTCCTCACCTGCAGGTCTAACCCCTACACCATGAATTGGTGCACCGGGATTGTAAAATAACAAACCCGGTAAGCTAAAAAGCTAGTGTTTACGCCTAAATTAATATTTTACTGGACAGTAAATGTCTATGTGAATATTAATTAAATTCTTGGTCCATGTCACATCGGCGAGCCCAAGTTCTTTAATTTTGCAAGTATTGGCCCGCCAGTGAGGCCGCGCGGACTGAGTTACACAGTCCGTGTCACACCCCGACTCTTAAATTTTACCTTAATTACTAGCATTGTGGTAATAAGAATTTTACCGTCTTTGTCATTGAGCTTATAGTCCTAAAGTCCCTAGAGGTGTGTTGAGGGACGAATATTTCGAAAGAATTATTCGAAGGAAGAAAATGTGACGACGGTAAAAATGGTAAATTTTAGCTAGTAAAAGGTAATTTTTATTGGGGTTTTATTTTGGGGTGTTGAATTTTGGATTGGGTATATGGTGGAGTTGGTGGACCGGTGGGCTAAAGGCCCAAATCAGTTTCTCTTTACTTTCTCTCTCTTCCTCCTGATTCTCTCTCCCCGAGCCTCCCTGCCGGAAAAGTTTCCCGTGCCCGACCGCTGTTGTCCGGCCGCCCCAGACCGCCGCGCCGGTCCCAATCGATCGGTCTCCGACTCAGCTTCCGTTCTAGACAGGTGGCAACCTCCCTAGCGCCGCCGTGAAGGAGAAAACAACCCCGAAAGCTCCGACTGCCGGATTGGTTTTCTCGCCAGAACTCCCTCCTCCGGCCGCCATAGCTGGCGATCCTTGGCTCAAAAGAAAGCCCTCCTCCCATGCTCCAATCCCTCCAAAGGATTCGCTCCCTCTTGAGCTAGGTAAGGAGAAATCGGTAAAGAAAATTCTAGGGTTTTTATTGTTGTTTTCGTTCGATTGACATGGTTAATTATGCCTATTTTCTTTAAGCGAAAAGCTCATATTTAATTATGCCTATTTTCTTTAAGCGTTGGTGTTTTATTTAAGGATATATTTATGTTTTGGAACAGGACGTGAGGAGGCTCGAGCAGAGGAGACCTCCGACCGACATCAGGCTTAGGTCTAAGTTGTGAGTGGACCTTTGTTTTAAATAATGTGCTTGAAATGTTTTATGGTTGAATAATTTCTTTTGTGGAATTTAACCGGAAATTGAGAATTTCTGTGTTTATACTCATTTATTGACGTTTATGAGAATAATATGTATATAAATAAACGCTAGCAAGCTATACGTGATTTCCCCTCATAATGAGGAAAAATGTCATTATGGGGTGATGTGAGCGTTAGATGCAAGCGTCGTAACCTTGTACGACTTTCTATTTTTCGTATTCACTCCTAGAATTCGTACAAGGAGTAAGCACGTGTGTGTGTGTGTGTATATATATATATATCCACTCATGCGGTTCCCCCATAATGAGGAAAAATGCCATTATGGGGTGACGTGAGCGTTAGACGCGAGCGTAGTAGCCTTGTATGAATTTCTGTTTTTCTTAAATTTCTTCAAAGAAATCATACAAGGAGTATGACGAGTGTATATACATACTGATATATTTATAATTCTAGCCTGAGAGGCCATTTTCTGAAGTTTAGGAGTCGAGACACTAGTCAAGAATTTTTGAGTTAAGCTTTTAAGCTATCGCTTGCATAGCGCTTTCCTTTGAAGTTTTCTTGGGGAAATATTATTGTTTTTCGGAATTACTTTTGTCCACTCACTCTGACGTAATTAAATATTTTTCCCCTGGGCCTTTCGTTCGTTTTTAAATGTCCAGTCTGCAGAGTTCGGGTGGGGTCTAGAAGAAGGCGACGAGGCATAGTCACTCATCTTTCCGCTACTGTTCGCCAGTAGGTTATCTGTTTAACCCACTAGAATTTTTATCAGCTTTCGTTGTCTTTCTTATAGTAGCTCTGAATACTTTCGGAAAAATAATTGTGTATTATTTTATTCGGTTATTTGGATTGAGTTGAAGAATGACATTTTGGTTAAGAGGGTGTTCTATATTTTTCCGGGTTAGGGTTGTCCATTTTCAAGGGAGGTTTGCCGAGTTCTTTGGTAAATTTTCCTTGGAGGTGGTCCCCGCAGGACTTACCTCGGGTTTCAGGGTGAAATTCAGGGTGGGTCTTGACACTGCACGCATTGAGGAAGCGGGAGGGAGAAACCGTTCCTAAACATGTGCTCGTACACCGCCACGAAACCGTCTCTCGGGCAGCACGCTAGCTCGCCCTCGTACAAGCCGCGCAGGGTAACCGTGGGCGGGATCCTCCAATCTTCGCGGAATTGTTCTATCTCGGCCGGAGACATGTTACCCCTAGGCTCGTTGCACACGGTGCCATCCTCCAAGATATATCGCCTTACCGAGCTTGCGACGTTGGTCATCGGGACGCCATGGAAAACCCCCCGAGACCCAATCGACATCTCTGGTGGGTACACCTTTGTGTAACTCGGCAGACTTGGTTGAAGATGATTCCCCCGAGCAGGTTGATTGACTAAGGTACTCTTCCATCCCCTCTTTGTTGTCCACTATCGGTCGAGAGGATGTACTCACTCCGCTCAGATCGGTCGAACTTCGGGAGTCCATCTACCCTAGCATAACAAACCCTAAGATCTATCAGTACGCGCCCCCGTGAGTACGCATTAATTCAAAGTTAACACAGGTTCCGCCCAGAAATCCATAAAACGCTAACATTCCCAGTTCTACCCAAAAACACACAAGCAACACAGCGCAGAGAAGCAAAAACAGAGGTAAAAGCAGAGGCCTAGACAAAGTGCAACCAACGAAGCAAAAGTAGAGCATAAACTTACCAGATTGTCGACGCAGTAGCAACACCGGAAACTCAGAAGTCCGGTAACACCTCGCAATCGTAGGATCAGCGGCAGCAGAGCGACAGGACGCGGCGAAGGCAGAGAACTGAAAGAGAAGCAGAGAAAAACAGAGAGAAACCGAGTGAACAGAGCGACCAGAGTGAGAATAAGTGAAGACGAAAATGGGGGGGGGAGAAGAGTTTATACTGAACCAGTGAGTGGTCGCCTCGATCCACGAACCGACAGATTAAAAAACCCAGTAAACGAAAATGAGTCACCCCTAGCCATCCGATCAAACCGCAGGATGATGCCACGTGGCTTAAACCCCCGTAGCTTCTTGAAGAAGGAAAGAATGAAGCGACTTGCATTAATTGCTTGGTAGTTATCACCAGGAATATCGCGACATCTGGCGAACATGCATTTAATGCCCCTACCACAGCAACGCACAAACCTCAAGAAGTGTAAGACCTATCTCGGGTGAGAATCCCCGAGATCATTAGTGCAAGACCCATCTCGGGTGAAAGTCACCGAGACCATAAGACCAAGAGTAAGACCTATCTCGGGTGAGAGTCGCCGAGATCACAAGTGCAAGACCCATCTCGGGTGAAAGTCACCGAGACCATAAGACCAAGAGTAAGACCCATCTCGGGTGAGAGTCACCAAGATCACAAGTGCAAGACCCATCTCGGGTGAATGTCACCGAGATCATAAGACCAAGTGTAAGATCCATCTTGGGTGAGAGTCACCGAGATCACAAGTGCAAGACCCATCTCGGGTGAATGTCACCGAGATCGTAATACCAAGTGTAAGATCCATCTTGGGTGAGAGTCACCGAGATCGTATGAAGTAAAAAAAAAAAAACCACCTTGGCTGAGTTCCACCAATAGGCATAAGTAATCAACCGAAAGACGAATTTTATATCATCCCTTTAAAAACGGAGCAAGTGGCTTGATAAACCATAGACGGCGTTAACACCCTGTCACTCGAGTAGTAACACATGATGTAACACCCAGGTACAAGACCCATCTCGTGTATGTCACTGAGATCGTCCTTGTGCGCGGAGCGAACTTCTCAGCTCGCGTGACAATTATAGTCTTTGTGCGTGGAGCAAACTCCACAGCTCGCGTGACAATTTCAGTCCTGAGCGAAGAAAACAAGAAAAGTAGACCCGGAATTCGCAACACCCGTTCAACTCACGTCATGAGTCCGGACTTGGGGGGACTATGGCCGGGACCCATCCGAAATTAGATACTGGTCTACGAGCTTATTTTAGCAAGTCCCCACTCAAGATGTGTCTTGAATGGGAACTTGGGGGGACTTGTAGTCGATTGTGCATAAAACAATCTCCAAAGCCCGTAAACCAGCAAGCACTAGCACCCCACGGTCAAGACAGCCGAGCCCATCTTGGGGTTCCCGTCCCGTCTGTTTGTATGGGCCGGGCCCGACCTCGTGGGCGGCATTGGGCCGGGAGCGGTTCCAGAAGGCATAAGGGAGCCGGGCATTTGAAGTAGCAGCAGAGGCAATTGTCCCACATCGGTTTTCAAGTAGAGAAGAGAACCCACTCTGGGCCATAAATATGGCCCAGCCACCAGCTTGTCAGGTACCATTAACTACCCTCATCAAATATATTCACCAAAATACTGACTAAAGCTTCGGAGGAGGAAAAACCGGAACATCCCGGTCGCCTTTGTTATTACAGGCCGAGAGGAGGGTAACCCACCATCAGCTTCTGCAAGCATCATCCGAGATTGTGCAGAAACACTAGGCTCTACGCCAATCCCATCACATGAAAACTTAAAACACACCCTAAAACTATACATCTTAATTAATGACAATGGTAATAACACTTTTTTTTTTTTTTTTGGAAGAAGCAGGAAAACTTGACATTCTAATTGGACAGTGCCTACATTTAACGTAATGGTCTCATATATATACCAATAGCCAGATTTACACATGCTTGAACCATTTGCTAAGTTTACATAATAGTAAAAGGAAAGACACTTACATATTTCTTGGTCGTATCTTCATCACCGGCCCTGACATAGGTCTTCTCAAAACCTTTGATAATTGGAAGCTCCCCTTGTATTTTGAGTTCCTCCATAGTGTAGATGATAGGAGAAGTCCCCGTGTGGTGGTGCATAGTCTTCTCCCCACGGTTCAGCTTGTTTGCCAATGAGAGTCTCTAATACACGAAAAAATGTTAAATAGATTAGTAAAATACAAGGGAAACAATGAAGGTAATTTAAAAAAATACAAGGGAAACAATGAAGGTAATTTAAAAAATCACCTTGAACGCATCTAACTCGAAGTGCTCGCATAGAAACTCCCACTGGTCCTCTCTCCTAATGAAATCTGAAGGCATGCCAGAGGGCCCTTCCTTCAGATAAGCTTTGTGACACTAGTACTTCCAGTCCTTGTACCTCTCCTGTGCCCTCTTCAGTATCCAATTGAACATTGGCTCATCATTTTCATCCCACTCGTACTTCGGCTAAGTAACAAATAAAAAAAATTCTCATGTTAAGAACTGAAAAATAAAAGAAAAAAAAATGTAATTAAGTAAATTTACTTTTCAAACTGTTTTCCGTTACTTACCGACATTGCATTCCACACCTTCCACTTCTCCTCCTGATCAAGGTCGTAGAACGTCCTTGCCCTCATTCCCACCAGACTCCGTATGGCGGAACCGATATCATGCGCCACCAAACTGTTTATCCCCCTCACGCTAGGGCCTTTTACACGGGGGCAACACTCCAGCTTGATCTTCTGCCCCGTTTGTGCAACGAGATCCTCCGCCTTCTTTCCAGAACATAAACCCCGCTTCTTTTTCGGGGCTGGAGCTACAATTAATATATATACAAAACATTAGGATATTTAATGCTATAAGACAAATACATCAATTAATAAACAAGCTTGCTCAACATTTCCAATAGCACCTAAAACAGTAACACTTGAAGTAGCAAGCAATAAGCAGGGGTACCTACATGCGCGCCCCTGGGTGCACCCCAAGGCGCGCTGCTGGCACCCCGGGGCGCGCATGCAGGCACCCTAGGGCGCGCTGCTAGCACCCCTGCTTACTGCTTACTTCTTCAAACAGTTTCTGCTTCAATTTATTATCATCTATCTCTCCCTTGCATCCCAAACTATCCAGAATCACATATATAAATTTCATATGCAAATCATTGTTCTTAGCTTGTTTATAAAGCCAACAATTCTAAATTAGCATCATATAACTAGACTTCTTAATTGCACTTAGACTTCTACAATTCACTTTAGAAATTCACTACAATTCACCAAAGCACACCAAACTCTCACTAGCTATAATTCAACTGCCCTACCAAAACATTTATAAAAAAAAGTTTGTATATACAAAACATTAGGATATTTAATGCTATAAGACAAATTCTAATAAATTAATACAAGTATAAGAGGAATTAATATATTTACCTGTTGGGCTTCTAACTTTCAAACGAGCGTTGCCAACGATCATCTTGCAGATTCGGGTGTCGGAGTAGATGATGGAGATCCCGTTGAACTAGTGTCAACGATAGGGGGCCGCACGATCAAGGGGGGAGCCCCTGGTGGTACTGTCTCAGCCGGCATGGGGGTAGGGTGGCTGCTACTGCTAGCTGAGCCAACGCTCTGCCGTATATACTTCATCAAAGCACTGGCCTTAGTGGCTCGGTCCTTCCTCTTCCCCACGATCACCATCTTGCACATGAATAATACACAATTGTTAGTCCACAGTAAATGAGTGAGTAATAGATAAGATTATTAAAAATATATCCATAGAAAAGCATACATAAATAACAAACCACTTGTCCTTTTTTAGCCCTTGATTTTTTTTTTATTAGACTTGATGCATTGTGGATACAAAAAATACTAACAAAAGCTGTGAGCCACTTAAGCAGAACATACAATGTGATATTGATAATGTTTTTTTTTTGGATAATTAAAGAAATAAGAAAAAAAAGAGAGGAAAGCATAGGCATGAGAAAATGGTACGGTGCATACATATATGATAGAACAAACAAGGAGAACATAGGCATGAGAGAAATGTGCATACATATATGATAAAACAAACAAGGATTAAGTGAAAATTTCAGAATTTCTTGATGCAAACTATCAACTTTCAAAAATTATAACTAAATATAGGAAAATCGTTTTCAAGAAATTCCAATTATGAGATGATCTTTAACATGTCTACTATAACTTTCATGAAGATACCAAGTTCAAACAATCAACCGAATTGAACATTTTTCAGAAAGAAGCTAACTGGTTCAAAATCTCAGAAAACTGCTCACTGCATATGTATTTTAGGCCACAAGCTAACATTACCTTCACCATTCATTTTCCCTAAATCTCAACATGTAACTTACAATAAACTTTAATATATCAATCCCAATATAAGATCAGTAGAACTGAAACTAAATTTTATTTCAAACAATCTAGCTAACTCAGTATAAGGATATATATGGTTTTGGTTATGAACTGAACAATAACTAATAAGATTGCTGCACTCCATTGTAATATAATTGGCCTTTAACTGGTTTGATGAAGACCCTTTCTAAATTGTTCATTAAACTAAATTTGGTAGCATATAGAACTGATCTGAACAACAACTGAAAATGTATCTAAGCAGCAAAATCAGGATAAGACTTTCATTCACATATATGAAAAGCATTCATCAACCTTAATATATAGCTAGGCACTTCATCAAATTAAAAATAAAGTCCCTCATTATATATGCATTGAAAAGAATCACGGTACATTCTACTATCCATAAAATCAATCAATTCGTGATCCTTATTTAACACCATCATTATCGGATCATTTCCACGACTAATATATGCCATTATTTGTGAAGGCCAAAAATTAGAATAAAACTGCATAGCTAGTTTGAAGTTCATCCCATGTTTCCATAATTCAATAATATCAACTACGCATTAGAATGAGGGAATCAAGAACAAAGCTAGCTAACTCAACATAAGTAACTCAATTCCATCTGCTCAGTAAGAGCAAGCAAAGTTAAAAGCCAAGTACATGTTCTCATGCTCTCTTCTGTGTGGTATGTTGCATGACTGAGAGAAGGGAACAAAAAGGAGCTTCTCTATCTACGTTCAGCCAGAGTTGATTACAATAACATAAGCTAATTGCTAATGGCTAACTGTCCAATGCCTACTAAAACAGGTTAATAATATTGTGCAAATGGTCATTTCCCTTTTTTTGTAATATGAGTTAGTACAAGCAGAATGCAGTAGTTTTGAGATACACGAATTCCAGTTAAATGTTAATGCACTTGCCAAACAGATATATAATAGTGAGTAAAGAAAATATAAGCAAACAGAGCAAAGTTCATAGTGAAAACGGGGCATATGAGAGATCGAATACAGACCTCAGTATCGGGGATTTAGGGTTGATGCGGTGGCGAGACTGGAGGCGGCGAGAAGGTGGGAGCAGCGAGATAGGAGCGCCGGGTGGATGCAGTGGCAATTAGTGGATGAGGTGGGTGGATGCGCGCGGTTGCGATGAGTCTCTTGATCACTGGATGCGGTTGCCGATGGGTAGATGAGGTCTTCGATAGGTTGAGGTGGTTGGCGGAGGTGGTGGGTGGAGGAGTGGCGCAGCTCTGTTTTTGTTTGAAGGTATTCAGGGATTAGAGTGGGTTTCAGACCAAGAAAAGACTAAGTGTTCAGTCTGTATCGATTTTATCTTAGGCAACGGAAATGTTTCGTCGGCTAAGAAAAATATTCGTCACCTAACAAATTAAATTTTGGCCCAAAAAAGGCGCAAAATTCACCCGCCTAATATTTCGGGATCCTAGGCGACGAAAACTACCAAGCCGACGACATATTCAAATTCCGTCGCATTGGTTCGACAAATCCGACGACTTATTCAATTTCCGTCGCCTAAGTGACATAAAATTTTATTTACCCGCCTAATATTTCATGTATCCTAAGCGACAGAAAGTCCACTTTCCGTCGCCTTAGTACATCTAAGGTGACGAATTCTTCAAGTTCCGTCGACTAAGTATTTTTTTTTTTTAAATTTTGGACATTTTATTATATTTACATCCGAGTATTTTCGTGTAACTTATCAAACTAAACCCAACTGTACTTACTCCACGTAAGTATTCGTACATAAAAAAGCATACATATGCATTTTAAAAAATATTACACATGTACGTAGAAATTAAAAATGGAAATTTGCATGAATAATTAATGGTTACAAATTAATTTAAAAATACATATCCGAAGTTAAGCCAAATTAATACAAGTAGATTAGACCGATCGAAATCCACGTACAATAATGGTTACATTAATCGTACTCATGATAATCTGAGTTGTCTGAATCATCATCATCCTCCTCAGTTTGCTCAGAATACTCATCATCCTCTATGTATTCGTCATCTATGAAGTCGTCGTCATAATGATTGGGGTTGCGTTGTAGCGAGTTCAGTTCAGATGGTGTAACTGGAATGTAACCTATAATAGCCGGAACGTGTTGGTTGTTGACATGAATATCCACAGTATCGAGGACTACATGTGGAGATTCCTCTTGATATGGTTCATTCGGTTGATCAGTTGTTGGTTCACTAGGCCCACTCTCATCATCTCCTCCCAGTGTAGCTGCACTCCAAATATTCCTATGTGACATCACCTGCACCACTTTCCAACCCTCACCCATACCCGGATCATCAAGATAAAACACTTGTTTCGCTATGGTGGCAAGAATAAACGGCTTATTCTCATACCATACACTGTTTGAGTCCACTGATAACAAGCCATGATCCAGAATTGTACTCCTTCGTTTGGTTGGGTCAGTATTGAACCATTTGAACTTGAACAACACGACTGGCATACCCTTAACGTAGATTAGTTCGATGACACTAACAAGAACCCCGAAGTAGTTGAAACCCAGACCCTCAACCATGACTCCATTGTTTTGGGTGACATGGCCTTCATCTCGTTCTAACGTCACAAACTTAGCACCGTTCACAAAACATCCAACACGAACTCTGTGGCTTTGGGGTCCTCCAGCCAACAAGTGCAACTCCGGGTCGTAAGAAGCAGGAAAATGCTGTAGAATGTGCATCATCTGTAACAATTTTAAGAGCAACGTTGTTACATTATGTAACATAAAAAAACAACATATATTTAATGTATGTAACTCCAAATATATAGAGACAGAAGATGTACCCAAATAGGGAAGTAATCAAGAAAATCTCTCTTGTGTATGGCTTTGTTACCATCATGTCTTTCCAAATGGGACTTCAAGTATCGCTCGGCTTCGTCGCAATGTTGAAAGACATACCAATGAGCCTCTTTGATCTCAGCATTACTTAATCTTTCAGAATTACTTAACCTACCATACGATTGAACATCGTTGAAAACAACTGATAGATTGAATTGCTGGCTACTACCCGCTCCAAATGATTCCCCAACTGTGTCTTCATCATTGAGATATGCGTTGCAGTAAGTTACGCACTCAGCCTGAATGTATGCCGCTGTGATCGACCCTTCAGAGAAACGTTTGTTTTTGTTCTTCTTCTTGAAATCCCCCAGTTACCTGCAAAACAGATATTTATTAATTCTCTTACAATAAATATTTTTAAAAAAATTATCTTAATTTGAAAGGATGATTAATTAGAATAAATATGAGTGCATACCTCTCATTTAGATAGCACCAGGTATACTGTACCGGACCAGTAAGCAACACTTGTTCGGGAAGGTGGATCATGAGGTGAATTATGACGTCAAAGAAAGTTTGGGGAAAGATCCTCTCCAGCTTGCACGTGATGTACACAATGTCTTCTTGCAATGACCGAACATCAGACTTTTTAAGCTCTTTAGCGCATATCCTTTGAAAGAACTTTGACAAAGCCACTAACGTGTCAACCACATCACTCTGCAAATACGGTCTAATGACCACGGAAAGAAGACGTTGCAGCAAAACATGACAGTCATGAGTCTTCAACCCAGTAATCTTATTTTCCCCCGTCTTAACATATCGAGCGATATTCCCTACATACCCATGAGAATACTTAACGTTATGATGCCACTGAAACACTTCCCGCCTTCTTCTGAGGATGGAATGTGTAGCCTGCTTAAGGCATTATGGCTTTTTTTGTTTTTTTGTTCTCTACTAGCCATAGCTAGGGCCGTATACCCATTTTCTTAAGATCAACACGGGCTTTGGGGGTGTACTTGTTCTTATCTTTGAGATTCAGAATTGTTCCAAGAACGCTGTCACAAACATTCTTCTCTATGTGCATAACGTCCAAGTTGTGTCTGATTTTCAATGTCGACCAGTAAGGCAATTCAAAGAATACACTTTTGTGCGTCCAATACTTAAACTCATCATGCGTGAAAGGATTCAAGTCGGTTACATCTTTACTGGTGCTCAAATATCCAAACCAGTGTTGGTTAAGCCTATCCAAAATCCACTCACCAGACCTCCCTGAGGGTTTCAGATTATGCTCCTCAGTCCCATCAAATGCCTTAGCATCCCACCGCCACTCGTGATCCTCATCAAGCCACCTACGAGATCCCAAGAAACACATTTTGTCGGCGTGGCGACTAGAATTGATGTCATCTAAGCATACCGGGCAAGCCTTGTACCCCTTAGTTTGTTGGCCAGACAACATCCCGTAAGCTGGAAAATCACTGATGGTCCAAATAACAGCTGTTTTCATCGTGAATGAAGTTTGACCACGCCTGTCAAAAGTAGGGAGTCCATTTTCCCATAACTCCTATAGCTCGTCAATTAATGGTCTCATGTACACATCCAAGCACTTTCCTGGAGAATACGGTCCTGGAACCATAAGCGTAAGAAAATTGTACTCCTTTCTCATACACATGTTGGGAGGTAGATTGTACGGAAATACTATCACAGGCCAAATGCTGTAAGACAAATTCATGTTTCCAGTAGGATTGAATCCGTCTGTTGCAGTTCCGAGTCTGACATTTCGACAGTCTCCAGCAAATTCGGGAAAAGAACGGTCAAAGTGCTTCCAAGCCTCCCCGTCTGCAGGGTGTGTGAGATTATCCGGATCTATCCTCTCCTCTCCCTGGTGCCTTACCTGGTGCCATCTCATAGGCTTGGCCGTATGTGAAGACATATACAGACGCTGCAAACGAGGACCCAACGGGAAGTAACGAAGAACCTTCCTAGGAATGGGCGGGTTTTTTGTTTAGATGAAGTGGAAGCTTTATACCTTGGCTCGTAGCAGTGTGGGCACTCAACTTCATCATTGTTTTCTTTGTAATACAAGATGCAGTTATTGAAGCAAGCGTCTATCTTTTGGTGATCAAGACTGAGGTCAACCAAAATGCTTTTTACCTGGTCGAAATTTTTCGGACAACTGTTACCTTTGGGAAGCACTTTCTTCATAAGTGCAATATCCTCATCAAAACATACGTTACTCTTTCCCCGCTTTTGTTCTTCATTTGCTCCATGACGGTACCCAACACAGTATGCTCACTGCTAGGATACAATGGGGTTTGTACTTCCCGTAGAAGCCTGTTGTACTTATCATAATCACTGTTGTAGTCAACGTGGGAGACATTAGGGAAGGTGTCAGGGGCGTTGTCATATACAACATTTTCCTAATATCCTGAGGCGGCGAACGGGAAGGCATCGTTTAAGAGGTTCATCACAGCAGGGTCCCCGTAACTAGCATTGGAAGATCCTGCCTGCCGATTATGTTGTGCTTGAATTTCTGCAAGTGTAGGCATTTGAACTTGATTTTCGCCGTGCCATGTCCATGTGGTATAACTAGGACAAATACCGTTTAGTGCCATGTGAGAATACATGTCTTCATATGTTACTGGTTTCCGATTGAGACATTTGTTGCACGGACATATGTGAATAACTTTGTCTGGAGGACTATGTAGACGCACGAACTCAAGAAAATCAAAACTACCACTCATATAAAGAGGGGACCCCCTCCCTAATTACATGCAGCTCTTTTTCATGTTGTACACTATAATAACAGGAAACAAAAATATATAATAAAAAAATGGTGAATAATAAACGGGAGTATATATATATATATACTTAATTATTATATATATATATATATATATATAAGATATATTAATGTACGTTGTTCACACTTACAATCTTCACCTTATGCCTCCGGTTAGGGCCCTAATCTTGTTTGAGAGCATATGACATTATGATTTCGTTTGTTGTTGGGGCGTTTCGAATTCGCATATGTGAGAAAATTTCGGCAGCATCTCCCTACTGTTCCCCAAGTGTACGAATATCTATACCTAATATGCACTCGAGGAATAATAAAGGAAGATCCTGTCGAAATATATATGCCCATAACAAAAAACGAAACGCACCAACAACAAACGGAATCACAATGTCATACGCTCCCAAACTGTCCAGATATGGGACAATTCGAAAACCATTTTATTAGACACAGTCGTAACATAATGGTTCTCGAACGAGATTTCTAAGGAGGGTATAACAATATATATTGAAGAATGTATAAGAATATTATAATTCTAAATTACATGATTCATCATTTTATTTTTTATCATTTGAATACACAAATGATTTGCATGAAAACGAAAATTTGATAAACATATTATTCACATAATTATTAATCATACGATCAAAAGCTAATATATATATATATAGGATTTTTCTCAGCTGCGGACGTCCGCACCAATGGTTTTGGTGCGGATTTTCATTTTTGCACCACTTTTCAATCGAATTTCCTCATCTCCACCATCAAGTATCTAGATAATATTGTGTAGATCATCTCTGCAAAATTTCAGCCAATTTGGTAATCGTTAAGGCCCTCAAACTCGAAAAACCAATGGACGGACTGAATTCTGTCAAACATGAACCGTTTATGTTTGTAATAGAAAGACGCCATTTTGAGGCCTTAACGATTACCAAATTGGCTGAAATTTTACAGAGATGATCTACACAATATTATTTAGATACAATATGGTGAAGATGAGGAAATTCAATCGAAAAGTGGTGCAAAAATGAAAATCCGCACCAAAACCATTGGTGCGGACGTCCGCAGCTGAGAAGGGCTGTATATATATATATATAGACACACACACACACAAAAACATAATATATATTATACACACATATTATACGTACGTACAAATATATTCAACATGTATATATATACACTATCAAATGTTACATATATCATGCATGCATCAAGAAATCCAGTAATCGGACCGACAAAATTGGACCGCCGGAAAAATCGCCCTAAAGTTTGCCGGAAAATATATATGCATAAATGAAGAAAGTAGATGAATTAAAGTAGTTACATACAAATTAGGAGAGTCGCAGCTCTTGAAGATCGATCAAATTCATGAAGAAAAGCTTCCAAGACTAGATTTGGATCAGATGAATTATGTGAGGGGGGAAGGAGCGTACCATTCTTTCTTTCTGCATTCTCTTCTAGGTAGAAGGTGTATAAATGATGTGTTTACTTAGCCGACAGAATATTCCGTTGCCTAAGACAAAAGGAGTCGGCAAAAATATATTTGTTCTGTGGTGTGTTAGGCAATAATTCAATTTCTTAGTTGACGGAAAAGTTTGTCGCCTCAAAAAGACATATTCGTCGCCCAAGACTTACTTAACCGACGGAACCTTGTTCGTTGCCCAGGACTAACTACGCCGACGGAACATGCTTCGTCGCCCAAGATTATCTTTACCGATGGAACTGTTCGGTCGACTATAAAAATCTTAGTCCACGGAGTCTTTCGAAAGTAAACTTCCGTCGCCTAAGATGTTCTAAGCTGACAAAAATTTACTGACGGAACGTATTCGTCACCTGTGGTTTATTAAGCCGACGGAACTTAGACGACGAATGGTATTTCGTCGAATAAGAATATCTTAGTCGACGAAAATTCTCCACAGTGATTTTCCGTCGCCTAAGTAGATCTTAGGCGACGGATGTGGTTTCCTATACGACGATTTAGTTTCCGTTGATGAAGAAGAACTTAGGGGACGGAATTTTTTTAATTTCGTCGGCTAAGTCGTTATTTCCTGTAGTGTAGTCCAACAATTGTGTTAAACAAAGTCATTTATGTTCATGCTCTTTCACATCACTTATTGTCTATTTCTGAATTGATTTTACCAAACAAATGCTCTATAACCTTTTTTCCTATGTATGTTATCTTCCGAGACCTGTCATCTCAGGCAATAATAGGCAAGGGGGATCTGTGAGGGAGACTGTTTCACTTGGATTGCATGTACAGCGAGGAAGCAACAGCACCGTCACTAACTGTTGCCCTGACATTGAGTTCTGATTGAGTAAAATAAATTTGGCTATGGCGTCGCTGAATGGGTCATCCATCTTTTGGAGTCATGAAGAAGCCGATGCCATCTTTGTTTTTTGGAATAAAAGAGTCAAGTCTCCATTGTGAAACTTGTGTTTTTGCTAAGAGTCATAAGCCCAGTTATTCTCCTAGTTTTTCTTATAGTTCTGCACCATTCGAGTTGATTCATTTTGATGTATGGGGGCTTTCAAAGAATTTGACATTGACAGGAATGAAGTACTTTGTTTTGTTTATTGATGACTTTACAAGATTAACTTGGGTTGTGTTATTGAAAAAGAAGGATGTTATGTTTTCGGCTTTCATCGCTTTTCATAGTCTCATCCGAACTCAGTATGATGCTTGTGTGAAAATATTTCGATCTGACAATGGAGGAGAGTTTGTTAACCACTTTTTCCAAGACTATTTTCAGCAACATGGAATTGTTCATCAGACTACTTGTCCTCAGACACCAGAATAGAATGGGGTTATATGAGATGAAAAATCGACACCTCTTGGATAATAGAAGAGCTCTCTTACTCAGTGCCAATCTACCCAAATATCTATGGGGTGAAGCTGTATTGTGTACCTCTCACCTTATCAACCGTCTACCATCTGCAGCTCTTTAGAATCGGGTTCCCTTTGAGGTATTGTCTGAACATGTTACTATTCCATCTCACAACAAACTTTCTGCTCGTGTCTTTGGTTGTGTGGCCTATGTTCATCTTTACAAAAATCAGAGATCTAAGTTGGAGGCTCGTTCCCTTAAGTGTGTGTTTGTTGGATACGGATCTCATCAGAAAGGATATTAGTGCTACCATCCTCCGTCTCAACGATTCTATGTCACCATGAATGTCACATTTAGTGAAGACCTGTGCTATTTTTCTTCGACGGTATATTCGAGTGAGGAGGAGAAGCATGTTTTTTATGAAGATCAATTTGGAGAAGTAGAAGATTATGTAATTGTTGACACTAACCCCGCTGAAAAGGATCTTCGGCCTGTCACCGACCAAATCCAGAATCCGAGAGATAATACTCTGGAACCTCAAAAAGTGGTTCAATCTGTTGAACCTGCCCAAGTTGAGGCGTTTGTTCCCTGTTCTGAAAGTGTTCGACATGACGAACAACCGTCTGACATCAAGGGAATAAGCCCTACTAAGTGTGTTCATAGGATACTATTGGAGGAAGGTGCGAAACCAACAAGAGAGGGACAACGACGACTGCATCCTCCGATGATGAAAGTTGTGAAGGACTAGGTGATCAAGTTGTTGGATTGTGGAGTGATATATCCGATCTCGGATAGTCAATGGATTTCACCCATCCAAGTGGTACCAAAGAAGAATGGAGTCACCGTCGTAGAGAATGAGAAGAACGAGCTTGTACCACAAAGGTTAGTGACGGGGTTTCGGATGTGTATCGACTATCAAAGACTCAATGCAACAACGAGGAAGGATCACATGCCGTTACCATTCATGGACCAAATGCTCGAGAGGTTAGCCGGCCACGAATTCTATTGCTTTCTTGATGGTTATAGCAGTTACAATCAAATCATGATACACCCGGACGATCAAGAGAAGACAACGTTCACATGCCCCTTTGGCACGTTTGCCTATAGACGCATGCCATTCGGTTTGTGCAATGCGCCAGGTACGTTTCAACGTTGTATGTATTCTATTTTCTCGGATTATATTGAGAATATCATTGAAGTCTTTATGGATGACTTTAGTGTCTATGGTAAAGACTTTGATGCATGTTTGAGGAATTTAGAATTGATTTTAGAACGCTGTGTCGAAACAAACTTGTACTTAATTGGGAGAAGTGTCATTTCATGGTTAATCAAGGGATAGTTTTAGGACATATTGTTTCGGCAAAGGGAATAGAAGTTGATAAAACTATGATCGATATTATACATCACTTACCCTCCCCTTCAACGGTGAGAGAGGTTCGTTCGTTTCTTGGCCATGCAGGATTTTATAGGAGGTTCATCAAGGACTTTTCTTTGGTGACAAAACCACTTACTTCACTTCTGCAAAAGGATGTGTCGTTCAAGTGGACAAAGGAGTGTGAGGATGCGTTTGTGCGACTTAAGGACTTGTTGACGTCGGCACCGATCATGATTCCGCCAGATTGGAGATTGCCATTCGAGCTCATGTGTGACGCCTCGGACTATGCAGTTGGAGCAGTGCTTGGCCAAAGGAGGGAGAAGAAGCCATGCGCCATTTACTATGCTTCGCGGACACTGAATGATGCTCAATTGAATTACTCGACAACAGAAAAAGAACTCTTAGCGGTTATTTTTGCTTTAGAAAAATTTCGATCTTATCTTTTGAATTCTAAAGTTGTTGTGTATAGTGATCGCAACATTAAGGTACTTGATGACAAAGAAAGATGCAAAGCCGAGGCTCATTCGATGGATTCTCTTGCTCCAAGAATTTGATATCGAGATCAAGGATAAGAAGGGAACCGAAAACGTGGTGGCGGATAATTTGAGCCGAATTGTGCAAGAGGAGGAGCCGATTCCATTATTGGAGATGTTTCCATATGAGCAATTGTTTCGGTTGGATGTGAGGGAGCCTTGGTATGCCGATTTAGTGAATTATCTTGTGTCTAGGAAGCTTCCTAGCACCATGCCGTATGAAACCAAGGTTCGGCTCAAGAAGGAGGCTCGACATTACATATGGGACGCACCATACTTGTGGAGACATTGTGGGGACCAAGTCATTCGACGATGTGTTCCTGAAGACGAGCATAAGTCCATCCTTGATTTTTGTCACAAGGAGGCGTGTGGAGGACATTTCGGACCAAAGAGGACAGCCATGAAGGTACTTGAGGCTGGTTTATTTTGGCCAACGATTTTCAAAGATGCATATACGACTTGCTTGACGTGTGATCGTTGCCAACGAACAGGTAATTTAGGTAAGCGAGATCAACTGCCCCTAAACCCTATCATTGTTGTTGAAATTTTTGATGTTTGAGGAATTGATTTCATGGGACCTTTTCCTTCTTCTAAGGGATTCTTTTACATTTTATTGGTTGTTGATTATGTTTCTAAGTGGGTGAAGGCAAAAGCCACCAAGACTAATGATTCTAAAGTTGTTGCAGAATTTTTGAGAACTAACATATATTCTAGGTTTGGAGTTCCAAGAGTTTTGATAAGTGATGGAGGTTCTCACTTTTGCAACCGCACCATAGAGGCTTTGCTCAAGAAGTATGGAGTCACTCACAAGATATCAACGCCATATCATCCTCAGACTAGCGAAATAGCCGAAGTCTCAAACTGAGAGATCAAACAGATTTTGGAGAAAACTGTAGATCCAACAAGGAAGGATTGGAGCGATCGTTTAGACGACGCATTGTGGGCCTATAGGACGGCATACAAGACACCTATTGGGATGTCTCCTTTTCGGCTCATCTATGGGAAAACATGTCATTTGCCGGTTGAGCTTGAACATAGAGCATGGTAGGCGGTGAAGCAATTCAACATGGACCTAGATTTGGCCGATTTGCATAGGAAGCTACAACTTTGTGAGCTTGAGGAGATTAGGAACGAAGCTTACAATTCGGCTATGATTTATAAGGAAAAAACAAAGGCTTATCATGACAAGATGATAAGGGCAAAGAGTTTTGAAATAGGGCAGCAAGTCCTTTTATTTAACACAAGACTTAAACTTTTTCCAGGTAAGCTTTGTTCATGTTGGCAAGGTCCATTTGTTATTACTAATGTGTTTGCTCATGGCGCCGTTGAGATTCAAAGCAGTACATCAGGAAATACGTTCAAGGTGAATGGTCATCGACTTAAGCCTTATTACGAGGCATTCAAGGAGTACAACGTTGAGGAGCAAAACGTTAAAGACCCACGGCATGGAGAGTGACGCCACTATGGAGATGAAGAGTCTAGGCTAAAGGACTTTAAACATTAAGCGCTGCATGAGAGGCAACTCATTTCAACCGTAGCAGTGGAGGAGCCGTCACCGAGAGTTTGCATCATTTTTATCCCTTCATTTCTTATGGTCGAATTGTATATGTGTTTGTTGTGTGACTTAGACGCATGCTTAGGAAATTATGACATGATTTCAGGTATTACATTGAGGACAATGTAATTTTCTAAGTGTGGGGTAGAGGTTTACATAATAACATGTTTGTTTGAGTCATTTAACTATAGTTTTGATTCATAAAAAGAAAACCAAAGATAAAATTCAGAAAAACAGAAAATCGGATCCAACAAAAAGATGAGTGTTTTATTTTATTTTGAGTCTTAGAATGCCCTTAAAGTCAATGATGATTATGTCTTTCAATGCATAGATGATGGTTTGACATTTACTTAAAGAAATTGTAAGTTTCATGGACATTGTGGATCGGTATGAACATTTGAGATTTGATCGATTGTGGAAGCATGCATGTCTTGGTTAATTTGTGTTCATAACAACCTATGTGAGCTTTTGAGCCTAAATGCTTTCTTCATGAGTGACTTAAGAAAAAAAAAATTACGACAATTTCAGTTTCAAAACCTCATCATTCTTTGCATATTCAATAACTATGTGCTATAGCTTTTTAATGGACTCTAGAATGTACTAGAACTCACTCATGTGATTATCGAAACTCTATAATCATAACAGGTCTTGATTTTGAAAAGGATTGAATTGATCTCTTTAGGATTATCACCATTGCCAAATAAAGTATGTGCCTATTTGTGTCCGTCGTGGGACTCCTTAGTTTTAACCCCTTTGAGCCTACATTGAGCCTTTTCTTTCATCACCTTCATAAAATTCCCTTGCTTAAGTAGTTATATCCTTTACCTTGTTATCAAGACTTGGCAAAGCTTACATTCAATGTGGAGTTATGTTTGTGTGATGTTAAGAAACAAGTGTGGGGTGAACTGATGTAAAAATTGTGTGTGCCGAAACCTTTATAAAAAAAAAAATTGAAAATTCGGATCAAAACAAAATAAAAGAAAAGGGACGGCACACTACAAAAGAAGGTGTTTTGAATTTGGAGTTTGTGTGTATTGGAAGGTCTAAAATTGTATGTGATCTTTGTTCATGTTCATGATGCTTTGAGGAGTTAAGGATGACGTATGGGTCCAACAAGATGAAATTCGGCCCTTGAGTGAAGACATAAGGAGGATCGAGCTTTGCTAAAGCCTTGGTGATGCCTTAAAGCACTACTTATCCTAAAAATTCCTACCCTATGCAGCCGAGCCCCACTACAACCATTATTGAGATTGATTCATGATTCTTAAGATAACTAACTTCGATTTGTGGAGATTTTCTCATGAGTTGAGCATATGGTTTTGGTCCATTCTTGCACTTAGTTGTTAGATGAGGTTTTTCCAGAAAATTTTATTCACAAAGTGCTTTTATTTGATGAAATATGCAAGCTATTTCTTGTCTTACAATTTGTTCTCTTGCATATACTTATGAGTGAATACCATGATCGAGTGAAAAGAAGAGAGTACGCCATCGTGAGGAGGATCGGTTAACCTTGTGTGTTCATGCTATTTGTTCTCACTTCTTACTTATTCATGCCATGATACATGTTTGATGAAACTTGGAATTTACGTGTTTATACTCAAATGTTCAAATTTGAAAGCTATGCATAATAAAGATTCTGAGACATTTGTTTAAGGGCATTAGTAATGTTTTTAGTAGAGTCTTGTATTTAGTTTGCTAAGGGACTAGCAAGGGATAAGTGTGGGGTAGTTGATAGGAGCATAAAATGCGACATTCTTAATGTGTTATTACCTTCATTTGTACTTTGATTATCTCTTATTGTCATAGAATAGAGTTATAATGTAGAGTCGAAAGTTTTTGGTAGAGTTGTGTGTAAAACGTGTGGAACATAGAGGAACGATATACAAAATTGTCATTAGCCGATTTGTGGAGCCTTATATGTTCTTATGATTCTATAAAGCTTTTACATTGTCACAAATTGAGTTAACTCTCTGATACTCAGGTGACATGCAGAAGAGTTCATGGGAGAAAGAATCAGGAGAATTGGAGTTATGCCGGAATCATTGAGGAAGGTCAGACTGCCAGAACAGAGTAACCTACTACCTGCCGAGAGAAGTGTTCCTGATGAACCTCGGGAAGCAAAGCAGCTGATCCATGAAGCCTAGTTCAAGAAAGGAGATGTCTAAACCAAGTCCAACATGGAGAAGAAGATCTAAATTCGGTAGAATAAAAAGGAATGTCCAAGTCTTGATTCCTAATTAATTTTGGGAAAATTCTTGTGCACGGCTCACAACTTCAACGGGCTCTCCAGGACAGCTCACAATGAATCAGAAAACGTGCCAGATATGGATAGAGAGCTACAGGAGTCTAGTTTCCAAATCAATTGAAATCACCTCAATATCGATTTTCTAGAGGGAGTTATGACGAAATCATCAGACAGAGGTCATTGGGCCAAATTAAGAAAGACTAGGGAAACCTAAACCAACTGGGACTTTACTTGTGTGGCCGGCCTCTCTAGGGTTTTTCTTCCATATAAAACATGACTTCAAGGACAAAAAAGATGATCACTACTCTTGCAATTACATAGCCGAAATTCTACCAAACCCTATACAGAAAGTTACTTAGCCGATTCATCCACCACAAACCATAAGAATCACTCCATCCTTCCACTGATTTTCCCCACACTTGCCGAATCTTCAAAGATTGTAAAAGTGTGATTTTCTCATGGCTTCTTGTATTATTTTCTGTTTAGTTTCGAACTCTATTGTAATATACTTTTCAATTTTGGTTTTATTTATCAAACATGGTTTTCGGATATCTTTGTGATCTTTGATTGTTCTATGTTTTGATTTGTAACTTCTTGAATATATGATGATTTCATGATTTAGGTTTTGGGGCAGTAGCATTATCTTATGTGTTTTTTGATTTCTAATTGATTAATTGTCATGAATTCATGCATCTAAATCAATCCTTGAGGCTGCCTCGGCCATGGTTGTCCTTAAGGTGCGGTTTCATCTACCATAATAATTTTGGATCGATTCATACGCAAAGTTGTCTTGGTCTTTGTTATTAACTTAGGGCGGATTTAATTCTGATAATTTGCATGCTAATAGGATGAGTGACGCCATGCCTTAGATCATGTTTCCGATTGATTCATGTGCTAAAGTGTTTTCTTGTTTAATCTCTACGCAACGTGTTTTTAAATGAGTTAGCATTCATGTTTAGGATCAAGCGCAAAGATGGTTCTAAATACCTGAGGAGTCTTAACAATTAGATAACCGCAAAGGCTCTAATTAGAATCAGAATTGGTTAGAGTCAAGGACAATTTGAACGTTGCTGCCCGGCCTTGCATGAAGTTGTTATGTGTTCTAGATGGTTTTTCGTGTTACGTGTTGCATGAGTATGTTGATCACTTGTATATAATAATCTTAGGTTTAATTTTCAGTAGGTTATTCGTTAGAATTAATCAATCTTAAACCCCCAATATTTCGATGTATATATGTGAATACTTGTCTATAAGTTGTTTGGTTTCTCTTCTTTCGATCGCCCTTTAGTTTCCCCGGCTAGAACGATCCCTACTTGTCCATATTACTACGATTGCAGGGTAATTAAATTGAAGTTGTTTGACCTCGGTTACGCGACACGTCAATTACCCACTCGCCGGAGATCATTCCGGCCAAGACTCCACTAACAAGACCTCTGGGGGCACCCAAAGAGTGGAGGCATAACAACAATACACATGCCAGACCCACTCTACAACGGCTAAACACCCCCGAAAGGAGGAAGACTGAACAACACCATGAAACAGTCCCACATCGGGAACTAATGACAAAGCCTCCGATACTAGCCTATAAAACAGGCTCGAATTCCCAAAAGAGGTAAGTTCACTATTTCTCCCATACTCTTGTACTATACAAGTAGTAATTGAACGTTGACTTAAGCATCGTAGAGTCGAAGACTGGGCCACCCCAGTCCCGACTCTTGACGCGTTGTTGCTTGTGCAGTTATAGGACCCGGAGCCAAGGATTCGACCTCCCGTCCCATGATCCCGGGAGAGGTAGAAACACTTATCATCACCTAAGGTATGTAGTACTATTCTGTTGTCATCCTCCAATGTCTCTGAATCTAGTAGAGTCTTGCTTGCTAGGTCAACCCATGGTCAACCTCCTAAAAAATATGAGCTTCTCTTGTCAGCTAAAGCTAAGTATCCTATAGCAAACTACGTGTCAACTCATGGATTGTCTAAACCTTATGTAGCCTTTTGTGAATCAATTATCTGTTGTGTCTCTTCCTAGTAAAGTGCAGAATGCAATCAAGGAGGAGAAGTGGCCCAAATCAATGGAGGTTGAGATGAATGCTCTCAAGAAGAATGGTACTTGGGATTTGGTGCCATTACCACCTGGAAAGAAGACCGTTGGTTGTAGATGGGTTTATACTGTGAAGCATAATGCAGATGGCTCAGTTGACAGATATAAGGCAAAGTTGGTTGCAAAAGAATACACTCAAAAATATGGGATGGATTATGATGAGACGTTCGCACCTGTGGCAAAGATCAATACCATTCGAGTCCTCATGTCTTTGGCAGCTAATCTGGATTGGCCCCTGCAGCAATTTGATGTGAAGAATGCATTTCTTCATGGAGATTTGAATAAAGAAATTTACATGGATCTTCCTCTAGGATATAATACTTCTACGGGCGAGAAGGTGGTGTGCAGATTGAAAAAAGTCCCTGTACGGATTGAAGCAATCTCCAAGAGCTTGGTTTGGAAGGTTCACGTCTTTCATGAAGAAGATTGGGTATAGGCAGAGTAACTTAGATCATACTTTGTTCCTGAAACACCGACAGGGTAAGCTTATTGCCTTGATCATTTATGTAGATAACATGGTAGTGACAGGTGATGACATTAGTGAAATTAGAAGATTGAAAGATCAGTTGTCTTCTGAATTCGAGATGAAGGACCTTGGGAATTTAAAGTATTTATTGGGAATTGAGGTAGCCAGGAACAAGGATTGTATCATGCTAAGTTAAAGAAAATATGTTATGGATTTGCTAGCAGAGACTGGTATGCTTGATTGTACACCAGTTAATACACCGATATAATAGAACCATCGGATTGCAGAGTATCCTGATCAAGTTCCGACTGACAAATCTTGATATCAAAGGTTAGTTGGAAGATTAATTTACTTGTCGCATACTAGACTTGATCTTGCTTATGCGGTTAGTATGGTGAGTTAGTATATGCACAATCCTAGTGAAGATCACATGAATGCTGTGATAAGAATCTTGAGATACTTAAAATCTGCTCCTGAAAAAGGCCTGGTGTTTCGTAAGTATGGACATTTGAGGACTAGTGGTTACACTGATGCGGACTGGGCAGGGAACATTATTGACAGGCATTCTACTTCTAGTTATTTTACGTTTGTTGGTGTAAACTTAGTCACTTGGAGAAGCAAGAAACAAAATGTGGTGGCCCGTTCTAGTGCAGAAGCTGAGTACAGAGGTATGGCTTAAGGAGTCTGTGAGTTGTTATGGTTGAGAAGTTTATTAAAGAGTTTCGGTTTCAAGCAGGAATGGTCAATGCTTCTTCATTGTGACAATACTGCTGCTATTTAAATTGCACATAATCATGTTCAACATGATCGGACAAAGCATGTAGAGATTGACAGACACTTCATCAAGGAAAAGCTAGATGCTCGCATAATCTCGTTCCTATTTGTTCCTTCGGAGGAGCAGCTAACTGACATCCTTACCAAAGCTGTGTCATCTAGGGCGTTCAGTGACTCACTTGACAAGTTGGGTATTCAAGATTTGTATGCGCCAACTTGAGAAGGAGTGTTAATGTGAGTCTCAATCCTAGTATATTAGGAAGATGTATATTCTGTAATCAACTAGGATTATGTAAATCTTTCGGTGTAATTAGTTTCCTTCTGGGGTTAGAACTGTGCTTGTATATATACCCGACTTGGGGTTTGTTCAATATATCAGAAAATTCCCAACCTTTTGTGTTCTGTTTGACTGCTCCAAGGTGGGTCTCTGAGCTTATTGATCCATTTATGTATGAGTGGGATACTCAGAAACTGGACGCATTATTTTGTCCAGCAGATTTTGAGCTTATATTGTCAATTTCCCTGAATCGAAGGTTGGTGGAAGACAGACTTGTATGGCATTTCCATAGACAAGGTACCTTCACTACTAATAGTGCATACTTTGTAGCAAATGATATTGCTTTAGGAAATGTTTTGGCTCCTCATCCACCTATAGATATATATGGTCGGTTATGAAAAGCTATTTGGAATGCTAAGGTTCCTGGGAAGGTTGCTATTAATATTTGGAGGAGTTGTGCAAGAATATTACCGATTAGAGAAAATTTGGTATTGAAAGGGTATGATGGTGAGATGAGTTGCTTATTATGTCCACATGGACTGAAAAATAGTATGCATTGGTTAGTTGAATGTCCATATGCAAAGGCAACTTGGCAGGATGCTTCCATTACTTTTTGATATTGCTAATCATGATAATAGAAAGGATTGTGCGCTGCATTTGGCATCCTTATTGAGCAAGGATGTTTTTTCCCGAGTTCTGGTGATCATCTGGTCTATTTAGAAGAATAGAAACAGCCAATTCTGGGAGAATACAAGGCAGCGACCTTCAGATGCTTGTCTGCTCTCTTTAGGTTGGTTGAATGATTTCCATAAAGCTAATGTACCTGTATCTGAAGGTAGTAATCGGCCGTTACAAAAATGGCATAAACCGAAATTAACAGGTTGGGTTAAGTGTAACTGTGATGGAACATATTTAGCAGCATCTCATAACAGAGGCAGTGGTGTTGCATTTAAGGATGAATACAACCAATTTCGGGCACGCTGGCCAGTCGCTGACCTCTCCTTTTCACTCTGAATTATTAGCTTTGCTGGATGGTTTGAAGTTAGCAGAAGCTTTGCAGCACCAAGGTATTCTTTGAGTCTGACTGTTTACTACTAGTGCAAGCATTGCAACAACATGATACTGATTTCTCTAGCCCGGATGCTTTTATTGATGATGCTAGGGAGATTTTGAACAGAAAGCTTGATTTTAAGGTGTGTCATGTACACTGTTAATGTAATAATGCAGCTCATAGTTTAGCGAGTCAGGCTTTGCGTTCGGGTGACAGTCAAAGTTGGTATGTTATTGCTCCCGAATTTATATGGGATACGCTTCAAAGTGATTGTAATCACTAATCGTTTCAATGAAACTAGTTTAAAAAAATAAAAAATTCCCTGATGTTGCCGTTGTAGCCTTGATGCCTGTATTTCTGGATATGTTGCCTTGTCCAAAAAGTTAAAAGGTAGAAATGCACCACAGATTGTTTCCATGTAACTGTTGTAGCCTTGGTGCCCGTATTTTCAGATATGTTGCCTTGTCCCAAGAATTAAATGGGTGAAATACACCACAGATTGTTGCCATGTATGTTGATGTACTGCAAGTTTGAAATTGCAGCCCATTGTTGCCTTTTTGGATATGTCGCTCCTTCCCAAATTAAAAGGTCTTGTTCCCATGTAAGTTCATGTTTGGCAAGTTTGAAACTGCATAAAATTGTAGCGTTGATGCCCGTATTGAAGGATCTGTTGCCATGCATGTCCCAAGAATTGAAAGGTGGAAATACACCGCATATTTCTGCCATGTATGTTCATGTTCAGCAAGTTCGAAACAGCAATTGGCATTAAACCATTCAGACCATTGTTGCTTGTATTTTCGGATTTGGTGCCTCGTCCATAAAATTAAAAGGTGGAAACGGACCACAAATTGTTGACATTTATTTCATGTTCTGCATGTTTAAAATGCAATGACTGATATTAAACCACAAGTAACTAGTAAGATTCTGGATGTTCTAAGGGTACCTCTTGCTTTTAGAGTGGAATTTATTGCCTACCTACTTACTGATGAAGCAGACCACTTGTCGGAGTACATCAAAGGGGACTATGAGGTGCCGGCTTTGACATGGGAGGATTTTGAGACGTTGTTCTAATTCCATGAGACCATTAAAAACGCCAAGCTGGAGAGTCCCACAGTATAAAGCCAAGTTTAGGCAATTGTCTCGCTAGGCACCGACTCTTGTTGCTGATGAACAAGCCAAGAATACAAAACTCGTGCATGGACTTATTCGTCCCATTCACCAAATGGTTGTGTTGCTAGGACTGAAAAGCTACAAAAGAAGCAGTAGCTGCAGCTTTGCTTAATTTCTGAAAAGCTACTGAAGGACTTCATGGCCTTCTCTGCTAGCAGTCGTGGGACCACAATTTGGGTAATCTAATTTTCTTAATTTCTGGTTGAAGTATGGATACAAAATTTGCTTCCCACCTTTACTTCCCCGCCCGCATCCCCACCTATCTAAAAAACTGACACATGTCTATTGTGTTAAATCTCTAACCATGTTAACAACACAAATCTATAATAAATAAATTATACTATTTAATAACAAATTTAAATCAATTTGTTTCAAAATGAAAACAATTTCGTGATTTCTCTGTACCAATAACTCCCCCAATGAAGACCACCACCACCACAAGTCCCACAACCAACACCAAGCTCGATCATCCTCCTTCTCCCCTCTTCCAACTTCCACAAACCCACCACCAATGCCTCTGCAGCTCCCGTCGATGGGCCAAGGCCAAGTGGGTATTCTTTGGCGTCGCCGGGTTGGATGATGGCGATTTTCACCGTCAGACTTCTCACGGAGCAAGAAGGGCGGTGGGGACAAGACCCATTGTCATTACGATCTTCATCTAAATCATGAGGGAATGAAGACGGTGATGATGATGAAGATGATTAAATTTAGATGTTTTAGTTTCTTTTAATTTTCTGGAGTTTTGTAAATCTTTCCTTCAAATAGGAAATTTGCTGGGTTTGGAGAAGTGGGTTTGAAGAAGTGTTTGATTATGCACAAACTGTTAAAAAAAATTAATAATAATAATCGGTGTTTCAGATTCAAAGTAAATTTGAATTAAAGTTTGTTATCAGAATTCAATAAAAAAATTATTATTATAGATTTGTGTTGTTAACTATGGTTAGAGTCATTAAACACAATGGACATGTGTCATTTTTTTAGATGGGTGGGAATGAGGTTGGGGAATTAAGGGTGGAGAGCAAATTTGTATCCGTCGAAGTATGGTAAAAGAATGCGGCTATTAGTGTAACATGCCGGACCCAATTCTACCTATTTACTAGGTATTTCACGAGTTACTGAAGAATTTAACCGTGCTCGGTAACCTAGTAAGGTAACACTAAAGTTTAATTTCGAATTTTTCTCAAAATGTCAAACTCTTCTTTTAAGGTCCCGATATCGTAGTACGAGTTGATTCGAATTCATCGGTGTCTTCAAAAAAATTTTATGGAGTATTTTTCTATGTTTTATCGAATGTTTGGTACTAGGATTAATTTTACTGAAATTAGGGTATAATTTTTAAGTTTTAAAGGAAAAGAGGTGGTGGACAAGACCCCGCCAATCTCTTCCTCTCCCTCTTCTTTACAAAGTTTAGCTTTCAATTCAACCGTGCACGAACCCTGGAAGGAGATCGACGGGAAGAAGCACAGCGGTCCTCCGGCGAGTCTTGTCGATGTCGGCCATGACTTGGCGCCCAAACGGTAGGATTTGTCTCCTCTATCCTTCTTCCTTCCTTCTCTGCCTTTGACTCTTCAAATCGAGTTCAAATTCGGAAAGCCCTCTTTTGTGTTTTTAGGTTTTCGTCGAGTTTTTCCGGCGAGTTCGTTCTTAGAGCTCCGGCGGGACTACCGAGCTCTAGTGAGTCTAGAATCGGTTGAATGGAGCCCAGACGCGTTTTGGGAAGGGTTGGAGGAAGCGACGTTGGTTTTGAATCGAGGCAGAGGCTTTCTGGCGAAGGGAGGTCCCCTGTTCTTCTGTTGGTTCTCTGTTTTTGTCAAGGCAGAGGCTTGGTGAGTTTGGCTTGTGAGAAACCGAGGTGGTATGGAGCTGATTCGGTGAAGGTGGCGGCTAAGGCAGCCGCTGGGAATGTTAGGGGGTCTTTCATGTTGAGTTTGGCAAGGAGGAGCTTCTAGTTTGCGAGGTAGAGCAGATTGAAGGTAAGTTTGGTGTTTTCGGCTAATGTATTGAGTTGTATTGAGGTTTGGGTGCTAGTTAGCTGATTTGGAATTGTTGCTCGGTGTTATCCGGAAATGGTTAATGACTGTTTTTGTTGTTGTGGTTGTTGCATGTCGAGAACTTGGTGATTTGGAGTTTACGGGGAGGTTATGGCAGTTTTCTGGCGAGTGGCTGGAATCCGGTAGAATATTCCAGAAAGTCACTGGAATTCGGCGATCGATTCTGGCGAGGCAGTAGTTCCGGCAGAATCGGTGAAGGTAGTTTGTCGACTTTCCTTTTTCGTTTGAGTTGTAGTTTTCGGTTTAGGAAAAATCTGCCATATTTAGAAAGTTTTTATTTTTGGAAACTTTCCATTATTGGAAACCTCTTTTGGGTGCCCTCAGTAAATTGGTTGATGCGTTAAAGGCATGGAAATTATTTGTGACTTCGTTTACAGGTTAAGGGTTGGTTTGGAACCGAATGAGTTATAGTTGCGAAGCTAGTCGAAAATGATTATTTTTATCTATTAGTCAAACGTAGGTCAAACTTGGTCAATTCCTGGTCAACCTAGAAAAACCTTGGTCAAGTAAGAGGGGTCGAGTCCACTATTCCTTGAGTCCATCCTGATCGATTCTTTCTACAGTGCATTGCCAGACTCGGAGTTGACTTGAGGATTTGGATATTTTGGGGCATCGCTTGAGGAGTATTTCTAGCACTTGGAAGGCTTAGGCCTAATACTGTGAGTGGACTTTTGTTTTAAATAATGTGCATGTAAATGGTTTATTGTTGAATAATTTCTTTTGTTGGAGAATAACCGAAATTGAGAATTTCGGTGATTATATATTCATATATGGATGATTATGAGGATAGTATATATATAAATAAATGCTAGCTAGATATACATGTTTTTTCCGCCATAATGAGGTAAAATACTATTATGGTGTGACGTGAGCGTTAGACGCAATCGTCCCTATATGAATATAATAATAATTCATATAGGGAATATGCATGTATATATACACCCGTCTTTTCCGCATAATAAGGTAAAATTCCATTATGGCGTGACGTGAGCGTTAGACGCAAGCGTAGTAGCTTTGTATGAATTTCTATTTCTTTTATATTTCTTCATAAGAAATCATACAAGGAGTATGAAGAGTGTAAATATATATATATATATATATATATATATATATATATATATAGTTTAGCCTGAGAGGCTGTATTTAATTAAGTTTCGAAGACTAGCCGGAGCTAGTCATGTATTTGCCAGTTTTTGAGTTGAGAGCTTTTGAGCTGTCGCATGTATCGTAATTTCTATGGAAATTTAGGGTTGGGAAAACATAAATATTTTCATTGAATTCACTTTTGTCCACTCACTCTAACGGTTTCAAATGTTTTTCCCTGAGCTCTTCGTTTTTTATAATACCCAGTCTGCAGAGTGCGGATCGGTACTAGTAGGAGGAGACGAGGCATAGTTACCCATCTATCAGCCACTTTTCACCAGTAGATTACCTGCTTAACCTACTTGTGTATTTTCCTGCTTCCGTTGGTTTTAGTAGCTCTGAATACTCTTGGGATTATTGTATAATATTTTAATGGAGTGTGCTAAGATTCATGTTATATTATTTGGATTATTTTTTTATGGGTAATTCTTGGATTCTCCGGGTTAGGGTTGTCCATTTTCAAGGGAGCTTTACCGAGTGCTTCAGTAAATTTTCCTTGGAGGTGGACCCTACAAGACTTACTTCGGGTTTTAAGGTGAAATTCGGGGTGAGTCTTGACAATTGGGACCTCCAAATTTGCTCACTAGACCTCCTCATACACAATGACTATTAAGGCCAATAATTATATAAAAGGAAATATTGTATTTCTTCTCTTTAGACTTTCGAATTCAATAATATTTGATTACATTTTTTATTATTTTCCTTATATATTTTTGTTTTCTAATTTCTTTTTATTAAAGCATATATATAGTTTATAAGAGCTGAAAAAATAATCAATATCGATAATTTGATATAAAATTTTGTATTATCATACATGTTGAATGCATATATTTACAAGGTGCATAAATATTTTTGTAAAAAAAAAATAATAATATCTATCGATTATAGAAAATATATATTTATTGAAATAATCTATTATGAGGTACAAAATAGAGATCAAATTATTCAAAAGAAAAAAATGGAGAAAAAATAACACGTACAAAAGAGAAAAACAATTAAAAAGATATGTATAGTAGTTCATGATAGAACATTTTCTTGCATGAAAAAAATAATAAAAAAATGAATGTAGGGATAATGGATATTGAAAAAAAAAAAAAAAAAAGAATGAGAGGTCTATTGAGTGAATGAGGTAATTAATTGATTGAAATATATGTTAATAAATAACTAAAGTTATGTTAGGAATTTGAAATGAGTGAGCAAATGCTTATATTGAAAAGTAAGAGGGAGGTGCAGAGAGAATGAGAGATATAGTGAGTAAATTTGCCACACTCATCCTAAAAACTTAGTTGGCTCTTTATTTGCCACGTTGTAAAAAATACAAAACAGTGGGATTTTATTCGCGGCTCGATCAATAATCGACTACAGAATTGCAAAGAGAAACCAGCAGCAACAATGGCGAGAGCAGAAGAAGACAACTGGAGCGAGGCAGTGGAAGATCTTGTAACATCAGGAGACACCGACGCAGCCATATCTGTACTGGAATCCATAATCTCCAATTTGGAAAACAAAGGCTCGCCCGATTCAGGTCCTCCTGAGTTGGCTTCTGCTCTTTCCGATCTTGCGGAACTCTACTCCTCCAAAGGATTCTCCCTCAAAGCTGACGACCTTCAGTCTCGCGCTTCCCTCGTCAAGCTTCGTCACTCTTCCTCTTCCTCTTCTGGGTATATTACTCACTCCCAATTTTCTTTGATTTCGTGTTTAGTTGCCCTTAATTATCGGAAAAGATAAAAGTCCGGACTTAATGTTTTAATTTGGTTTCAGTGTTGCGACAGAGAAGCAGAGCTCGATGCCCGGAAAGCATTCAACAGATGGTACTGTTAAGTTTAAGTTGATGATATGTGAATTCTCAGAACTCATACATTTAATTTTATCAAATTGTGTCTGTGTTCGAATACTTAATGAGCTTTTGTTCTATTTGTCAAGGACATCTTGAAAAATCAATGAAATCGCAGGATTCTTCTGCTTGCAATGGGGCTTCGGATGATGGTACCTCTCTTTTTCCTTTTGTGAGGGTCAATTGTAGTTTTTTCCTTTTTTGTGGTAAATAACTTGTGTTTGATCGTTCAACCAATGTGGGACAGGCAATTAGAATCATTTAATCAATGGTTAAAGATGAATTGTTGGCATCTTAGGAATTGCATTCATTCTAGTATAGACCGGAATTTGTTAAGCTCTTAGGGTTTGTTTCAGACTATATTCCCTCATTTCTGGTCTGCCTCTTTAGGTTGCAGAAGATACATCCTGGCATGGTTTTGCCTATATAAGAGTGTTGATGACATGGTCCATTAAATTTTTGTGCTGAGTTTGTATCTTTAAGACTCTAGTATAGTTCTACAGGATTTTATATCGAATTTGGCAATTGGTCGGTATGCAAATCATAATTCTGACATGAAGATTCTCTTGAATTTTTGTTTCTATGAGACCCATGGTTACAATCGGTTAATGGATGGGTAAAACATGAGCGTTGTAAAGCATATTAAAAAGACAGTGAACCCATGTTTGCTTACTTGGTCTGTGGAATACTATCCTGAAGACATGGTGAACATAGGTGCTGGCTATATTCGCTTTGAGAACAAAAAGAGAAAAATCAGTATAATAGATACTGAGAGTATTTAAGGAGACAAATTGTGATCCTATATAATATACCGTTGCTTTATCAAATAACTATTCCCACCTTTATATAAGATTCCCTTTTGCATTCCTCAGGATTTAATTGCAAATGCCATTGTTAGTGCCATGGGTGTCTGTTGGGAACTTATTAGGCTTTTTTATATCCAGTATTTTATCCATCTCCTATTGTCAAGTAATTATACAAAAAACACTTTGTTATTTGGCAACTACAGATTGGGAAGCTATTGCAGACCGCACACCTGACGAATTACTCTCTTCACAATCTTTGCCCGGAGTATCAAAACTTTCTTTGGAAGATACCAAAGTTCAAGCCCCTAAGCGGCGTGGAAGAGGAACATTTGCATACAAGAAACATGAACTTTACAGTGATCAATTATCTAGTAAGATAGTAGTTGATAATGATAGCTTGGAGGAAGAAAGTGAGTGCCATAATTTAGAAGGCGGTGAAGAAACAAGAAACTGTAAGTTAATCTTTCCACTTTTTAAGTCTCCCATTTTGGGTTTGCTGGGTCATAATTCGTTCACTTCATGTGGTAAAACTTACTAATGAAGCAAAAAAGAATAGTTAATGCCATATAAAAGGCTGCATGGTGATTGCACACCAAACATACTTAAGCTAGTATATAATATAAAAGAATAGAGCTGTTTTTTTTTATTTGTGTGCTGTATTGAAGAACATTTAGACAGTTTAGGCCATTATGTTATTTTATCTCACATAGCATGCAGAAACTAAAGAATGTTCTTTTCAGCAAAATATGGTACATGCCACATTCTTGTTTTAGCTGGCTTTCCACCAAGTACTAGAACAATGGAGTTGGAGAATCTTTTTAAGGACTTCAGAGATTGTGGAGTTGTTATTCGCTGGGTCAATGATACGGTCGCACTTGCAGTTTTTCGAACACCAGCGATCGGTAAGTAAAATTATTTTGTTTTTCAAGTTATTATTTTTGGCCATTGTGAGAATACATAAAGGGTTAAATAACCTTTGGTCTCATGTGTTTTAGTTAAATTTCCGTTCGGTACTTGTGCAACCAATTAAGCATTTTGGTCATTGTTAAATTCCGTAAAAGTGCCAACAAAAATCAAATATGAGCGGCATAGTGCACGCTATCGCCTTTTTTCCTTATCTGAACGACTCTGATTTGAGTAGGGGCATACAGCTGTTTCATGTGCTTTTTGACTGCAAGTTAATGAAATCTGGCTTTGGTGCCCAAGATAAAAACATTTGGGAAAACCATGACCAAAATTCTTAATCTGTAGCACAGGGATCAACATTTAATTTGATCAAAATATAAACTAGATGGAAGAAAAGGTTAGATGAGAGTGTGCTGGGTTGGGTTGACTTGAAAGGATTTCAGGGTTGGGTTGACTTGAAAGGATTTCAGAATAGGTTAGTTAGAGTTTCTCCATGTTGGGAGAGCATGTTGGACTATCGGGAGAATTTGTTGGAATTTCTACATGTTTCTACCAATGGGAGGATATATTTTCAAGTGTAAGGCAGTGAGATAGCCCTTACTATGGTTACATCAGATCATTGCCCAGTTTAACTGGATATTTGTTCGTATATGATTGGAGCACCCTCTTTTAAAGAAAATTTCCAAGTGGTGGGCAGAATAAGTTTCTGAGGCTGGTAATTTATGAGGAACTTAGAGGATCAACCCTTGAAATTCTAATTTCTAGGTTGTTCAGTCTATCAAAACGCACTAATTCTTTGTTGGAAAGATCAACTATTCATCTCAATTTTCCGGTGTGCTGGGACTTCAGGTTCAGAAGAAAGTTAAATGACCAAGAGATTGAGGAGTTTGCTTCGCTGATGGTTAAACTAGAAAATGTCTGATTGTTGGAGTCCAAACATGATGAAAAAAAATGGAAGCTTGAGCCTGCTGGGAAATTCTCTTGCAAATTTTTCCATAGCTTCTTTTAGTGGTGGATCAGATCTAATCTTGCTCATGCAAAGTTTTTTTCGGAATGTCAATGCCCCTACTAAGGTGAAGATTTTGGGTTGGCTTGTGACACAAGGGAGAACAAATACATATGTTCTTCAAAGTGATTTTGTTCAAAGGAAAGGAGAACACGAGGATGTTGTTTTTGTCACTGGTGCATTTTATGCAATTGTTGGGGTGGAGAGGAAAGACCTGTGGGAGAGAGTCAAGTTCTGGGCATCCTTGTGGAGTCTAAGGAATTTAAGGATTATAATCTTTCATCCATTATTATTAACTGGAAAGCAGCTGCAGTATAAGCCCCTAATTTTTTTATTTATTTAGCATTACTAGATGAGCTTCTAAGCCTTCTGCCCTAGCTGGCTTCTTCTTCTTTTTTTTTTTTTTTTTTTCAGTAAAGAGCTGTTTCTTTTCCGAAAAAAAAGAAATAAAAATTGATGAGGAAGCAAAGAGTAAAAATATGAAAGATTGGGAGAGGGAAACAATCAGGTGATGTATAAAGAGAGAAGAAGCAGGTGGAGGGAAGAGATGGAAAGAGGTCTGACTGCGGATAGGAGTAGGTGTAGAAGAGTTTCGGGCCATTGGATGACCTGGGCTTTAGAGAAGATTTTTTTTTTTTTGGGACATTAAGAGTTTTGGCTAGAAAAAAGGTGGTAGCAAACTAGCAATACAAGTTTCCTTACAGTGTGTTTCGATGCGGGTGAATTCCCGAGAATTTAATCAAAAATAAGGAATTCCCAATATCTTATGACTGATTCCCCCGTTTGGATTCTTATCCCATGGAATTAGCAATTTCCACGGAAAATAATAGTGAAATTTGTGAGCTTAAATTCCCCACTTGAATTCCTCACAAAATAGGTGTCATTTGTCAATTCCCTTAACTGAGGTTAGTCTAAATACAAATTCTTGTCATTTTAAAACTCTACATCATGAAATCCAAACAATGGAATTCTCAATTAATGGAATTTAAATTCATGAAATTGTAATTCCCATGATTTGAAATTTCTATAGAAATTGAAATTATTTTATCCAAACACAACCTTATAGAATATTTAATGGCAGAAGAAAGAGGAACTTCACAGAAACACTAGGAGTGGGAAGTGGCTGGGTCGGATTGGGAGACCGAAGCAGGGAGAACCTTTTTTCCCTCGTCAGAAGCATTTTGCTTTTGCTTTTGGCAAAGTGATGAAAGACAGTTTTTTGGGGTTGAAGTGTGTATTGGGAGACCTAAGCAGGGAAGATGTTGTTTTCCTCGTCAAAGGCATATTGCTTTTGGTTTTGGCAAAGTGATGAAAGCCAAAGTTTTTTGGGGTTGGTGCGTGTTGGCCAAATTCGAGTGCTCCTGAAGGAAAGCAATAGAAGAAATTTTGAAGACTACACAGGTGAAGGGTGGAGGAACTTTGGTTCCTGAAGTCTTTTCTTGTGCTTCTCGGGTCATTATGACAAGCTGGGTTCTTACTACTGGACCTAGATTCTCACGAGCTTATGGCTCCTGACGTCTTTTACACACTCCTAGGGTCAAGTGTTCTGTAAATGGACGAATAGATGTCCCCATTAGTAACTAGAGGTTTCTCTGTTTCTAGTTTGTTGCCATTTTCTTGGAGTTCTTTTTCTTGTTTTCTATGCTCTTTTATCTTTTGGCAGTTGGACTACCTTGAAGCATTATTTGCAAGCTTATTCAAGAGATATTGTGACTTGTTGACTGTGTGCGTTTTGCTTCACAATTATTTGAGTAACCTGGTGAATTTTATTGATGCAGCACTTGAAGCTCATAATCATATTCAATGTTGTATGACAGTTCGAGTGCTTAATGAGGATGATACCCTTTTAAGCTCAATTTCACCAAAAGGTAATATAGCAAAGTAAAGTATATTTTTAGTTTTAACCTTTATTCACGTTCCGTGGACTTTTACATGTGAAATTCTAAATAGGGTCCTCAAGGGCACTTATTCCTCTCTCTGAATAGCTGTTGATTTCTTTTTCTGCATTTAGCTAAAATATATCTTCCCTACGAGTATTAATGAAAGGCCAATTTTTTTATCTTTCATTTTGTTGTCCTATGATCACCTTCTGTACAGTTATTTGGAACTAAAACTTTTTAAAAATTGATAGAATGAATCCTGCATAAGACAGAAGTTAGGTGGATGCTCTAGTTTAGGGTTTCTTCAAATTTTAATGCAAGTCATTGGTGAATCTGTACGTAGACTGTTGTGCACAGAGATATCAATCAAATACGTGATCGAAGAATACTGTAGGATTGCTTGAAATGTCTGAAAGAATGTTACATTTATTGAGGAACACTTGGTAGGCTTTTATGACAAGATACTTCCCTTTAACTAGCACAACAATTCCCAATCGATCTTATTCATTTCTCGTCTAGCAGAAACTATTCAACCTGTGTTTAAGCTGTCATTTATATGGTATAGGGATGGAAATAAATAAAAGCATCTGTGAAGCCTATAGTGGTGCAGAGTTGCAAAAACTTTGGGATAGAGTTGAGTTCTGGGCTTCTCTATTGGCGTCTGTTTCTGGGGAATTTAAGGATGACGCTTTTTCCTTTATTTTGTTAGATTGTAAAGCAGTTTTAGTTTAGGATCCTCTGTCTAGGCTGCTTGTTGGCTGTTGAGTTTGTCTATTGCTCTGTGTTTACCAGTTCTTCATGCGGACTCATTGTCCACCTAACCTGTTTAGTTTAGTTTACTGATGCATATATATGTGAATAATGTGTCCTACAAGTTTAGGACCCCTTCTAAAGGACATCCTTTTTTTTTTTGAAAGGAAGGACATCCTCTTTGTGATGACCAGAATTTTTATTTTTAATCCAAGGTTCCTTACTACCAAAAGTCAGCTAAATTGTACATTGTTTAGCGTTTTGATTACCAACATCGCTATTTCAGTTTTATACAACATTGCATTTGTCTGAAAACTTTGCGTAGATTAGACGACCAAACAGTGTCCGATTTTACTGATTTGGAGGTAAGTTCCTTGAAACAGATCCCAAAATATGGGATATACAAGTTTAGTCTATTATTAGGTAACCATAAGAGTTGGAAAGGAAAAACTAGTTTCCTCTATTATTATTAGGTAACCACCAGTTTATTATACTATGGAGGAAGTACAAAGGAGAAAGAGGATGAAATTAGAGTTGACTTATTAAGTAGACAGATATCCTTAACACTACTTACAACTTATGACCAAAAAAAAAAGTAACTGCTTGCAACTTGGGGTTCATCCCATGTTTAAGTTGAAAGACATCCTTCAAGAGGTTGTATACTTGTATGATTATTTTCTGTTGCGAAGCTCTCAACAATAATTTGATGGCTATTGATCTTCTACTTTTACTTTTCATGTTGATAAGCTGTGTCTAAAACGATGCTGTTTTGGGGCGTAGGTTATATATAGTGCATGTATAATATTGGAATCATAATTAACTGGATGCCTGAAAAGACATAGTTTTGGATACACAATTGCTATATCGACATAAAAGAACTTCAGCAATGTTTTCTGCGCTTGCCCAAGTGTTTATTTGGTCTATTTACCATCTACTGTTGATACTCATGCATTGTATTATTTATTTTAGATCTGGAGCCTCCTCGGCAAAGGCCAAAAACATCAGCAAGAACTGCCCAGAGGCTCATTGCACATGGAATGGGACTGAAATTACCTTCAACTGCCTTTGGGTCCCGAGACTTGAAGGAACAGGAAAATGATCGAAGGAGCCGCATAGTCACGAGACAAAAATTGAAAGATGATGCTTGGGGTGGGGATGAATAGTGACATTCTTTTCGCTAATATCATTGCATTAACTCAAAATGTTTACAATCAAAGTTTGGTTCATCACTAAGCGAATCAGGAGGAATGTTCCGCCAGTCATTATTCTGTACAGATTCAAAGGCTTCAGCTGCGAGCTTATTAGCGACTGCATTTGCAGTCTATGGAGCAAAAACAACGGTTGCTCTTACTCCATTTTTGTTTTGCATTAGCCTCTTAATATCATCCAGCAGATTGCTAAATTTCAGCTGCAAGTGATCTTCCTGCTGTAAATCTTGAACTGCAGTTAGACAGTCAGATTTGTGCACTAATATATTTCTTGCATGAAGCATCTTGAGACCCTGTATAATTGCGTAGGAGCTCGGATTGATTGGCTGAGGAGACAAATTGAACAATCGTGAGCAAAAAGAAGCTACATGAGGTTGACAATGTTGATTTTGAGACTAAAACATTTTAAATTTAATTATTATTTCTCTTTTTCAGAAACAATCGTTTGTAGCCCAGTACCACTTGATCTAGTGACATTAGTCTCCCATTTGTAAGTGGGAGGTCGTGAGTTTGATTCACAACTGACTCGTTGTAGCATTTCAGTTGTTTGTTTGATAAAAAAAAAAAACAATCATTTGTACGTAATCCTATAATACAATCCTATAGCTTATTGTAAAGAGTTTCCGACAAATACAAGCCAAGTTTAATTTATGCATATTTTCTCTCTACCTTACTGGCATTTTGGCAATTTCTTCACCTTCCGCACATTTTCCCTTTACTTTACTTTTTAGCTTATGTCATTTATATTCTTTAATTTGATTTAACATGTTCTCTTCTAAAGTTCGGGGTGCCAGTACTTGAAAGGTCACGAATGGAGTTGTCGGTCTAGGACTCTCAAATGCATGCCCAAACAACACACACACATCATGGTCATGACCGGGGTTGCCGGTCTATGACTCTCAAATGCTAAAATCAGCAAGTGTTGTTACATGTTAAAGTGCGAGATGAGTTAAGTATTTTGGATTTACATGTTATAGAATGTTGTGCCTGTTAAATATTAAATAAGTTTTTCTTGAGAATCGTGTCAGCTCCTTTCTATTGGGACTAGTTTTCACTTAAAATAGACATGCTGCTAGTGGAGAACTCGCCCTAGATGGCCATGTTGGAGAGCCTGTGGGCTAAGCGTGTAACACTATGACCCGGATTAAGAGACAATAACTCAAAACTAAGATGTCACGAAAACATTTAGGAATACCAATTAGATCTTAAAACGATATGAGAAAATCAAATAGTGGGATATAAGAAAATCAAACAGTGGGATATATCTTCATGAAATTGAAACACAAACCAAAAGACATAAACCCAAGTAGTTTCATGAAGAAATCATGAACTGCCCGAACCGAGGAGCTGCCCTCCAAAGAACTGAGATCGATATCTTTATTGATCTATTCCTATCCTCCCATATCATGTTGCTTACTGGTGATCTCCATAAAACCTTATAATAGCTGTTTTCCAAAAGTACAGAAAGGGTGATGCCTATCAAGGTTCTAGAGACACAAAGGGTGACAGAGGCAGTAAAAAATCAGGTTCCTCCCTCTCAAATCTCGTATTCCCTCCCTTTCGACTTCTAAATTCCCAAAAGGAGACTCCCCCTCCAGGAGATAGGTGTGAAAGAGATAAAGGCAAGGGCAAGGTCGGTGGTCTCTCTCTCTCTCTCTCTCTCTCTATTCCCCATCAGTTTCGAGGTCACTGGTTCAGTCTAGAACCTCCTCCCTCCACCGACATCCTTCACAATATATGTACTTGATCTAACGGCTTAGATCAATCAGTGATACAAAACGGACGATCTAGATCACACTGAGCATTTTCCTTTATATTTAATTAAAATCCAATGATTCCCAGAACTTCAATTATTAAAACAAATAGTTCGAGTGTGGACAATTTTCCGAAAGATAATCTTACGAACTCGTTGCCTCCCATACTAGAAAAAAATGAACATTATTATTATCCACCGTGTACAAAATACTACTGTACGATCCTCACTTAAATCATCTTGATACAAATCTTAATTAACCCTGCATATCGAAATAAGTTCAATTACTAAATTGTCAAAGTATTACTACATGGATTATATAGACATATATATATATATATGTATATATATATGTATGTATGTATGTACATGTGCATATGTATAAGGACATACCACCCCAAATAAAAAGATTATTTCTTATATTTTATAAAATTAAGGGTATTATAAAGCGTCCGATCCTTTTTGTCTGGGTTGTCGGGCAAGGAGCCGTGGTCGGTGATGGCTTAACCTGAGCTTTGGTGGCCGTGTATTAGGCAAGTGCTCCCTGTGTTTAACCCTTATAAGAGAGAGGAGGGGGGATGTAAACATTATCAAGAGAGAGTACAATGAGTTCTGAACCAAGAGTAATGAGACTACCACGGTTTGGAAGCAAAAAATTGTAGACGCTCAGATTTCAGTGGCAAAATCTATACTAACACATTAATGGAGCCACAAAAGGCCCTGACACCGAACATAGAGAAGGAAGACACACCGGCAACTATGCACATATGATCGAGACAAATCATTTCATCCATACCAATCAGACAACCTGATCCATCCCGCTTGCTCACATGAACTCGAGGTCGCGTCATGCCAATGGACACTATTGGTGGGGGTCTATTGGGGACAGTAGATGTTTTATTGGGGGTAGTAGGGGGTTCTATTAGGGACAGTAGAGGTCTATTAGGGACAGTAGAGGTTCTATTGGGGGTAGTACGAGTCTATTGAGGGCAATAAGGATCTATTGGGGGCAGTAGGCTCCAGTCAACGGTCGTCGGAGTTCGGTCAACGGCGGCCGGAGTTCGGTCAATACTCGACAATCGTCGGAATACGGTCATAGACCTTCTATTGCCAAATAAACCGTATATTGCCTAAATAGAGGTCTATTTTAGTTTATTTAAATTATCAAATGTAAAATTGTCTTTTAATTTTTAAGTTGGCTCTATAAAATTCTGTATGGGAATAGAATTGAATTTTATATGGGAATATAAAATTCAGAGTTTGTTTGTGGGAATAAAATTCTCAAAATTAAGGCTAATGGGCATTAACCCAAAAATAAAATCTATTTTTTAATAGAAAAATAAAATTGATTTTTAATGGAAAAAATAAAATTGTTTTTTTTTTATAGAAAATAGCGGAAATAGAAAAAAAAATTAGGAATGAGAAAGGAAAAAATAAAATTGATTTTTAATTGGGGCATTTTAGCAACTTAACGGTCTCTTTTCTCAGTTAACTGACGAAAATAGTAAAACTGTTGAGAATTAAAAGTATAGGGGTATACCAATTTAATTTAAAAATTAAGAGACATAACTGTTTTTAGATGGATAGTATAAGGGCTTATTATTATGAGTTAATTGTTGCTTTATGCCAGCAATAAGTCCCTACAATCTATGTAGCGTGATGTGGGCTCTGTCCTATTAGGTGCAATCAGCGTGCCATGACTGCTTCAATGAGGTTGCGAGTTTCTTACGTTGTTAAATAATCGCAACCTCCTAGTGGCAGGATGAAACTTATTGTCATGGAGAGATTTTCCATTGGTAACATAGTGGGAAAACTGTGAGACATAATAATTTATGGCTTTGTATGAGCATTATCTTTCTAGTATGTTGCCAGAATTGTAAAACAAATAGAGTAACCAATGATGCATTCTTTGCTAAATGATGCTTGTTAGAATGCATAAGTTATGTATTGACTCATATTATTTTGGGATGTTCTTACACTATGGTGTTTAGGCATAATGTCCCCCAATGTATTATGTGGTTTTATTAATGGTATAGCGTGAGTGCTGCCATACTAGCCCTTCTATTCAAAAGATAATATTTGGTAAAAAAAAAGAGTAAGATTCTGCCTTAAAAAAATTAAAAAGTAATTTCAACAGAGATAAATGTGTGAAGGATGATGAGGTATAAATGGCTATAAGAATTTTTTTTTTCTTTTCAATCCATTAAATATGTAAAAATTACATAAAAATAGCTCATCCAAAAGGACCACGACCATATGTAGGAAACATAAGTGGTCTTAATATGAAAATACTTATACAACCTAACATGCAAGTATGCAAATAATACATAAATAAACCAAAGAGACCAAAAAACAATTTCCTAAAGTACGATGTCAGAGAAGGAACCGCAACGAGACCAAACAATTCTCATACTCATTTGATGACATAGAGGATATCCTATATAAGAGCATCTCCAACAGGGTTGTCATACCCATACCTATACTCAAAACCCATAAAAACTCATCTCCAACAATCAAAACTCATACCCATAAATGGGTTCCTCCCAGTCTCCCGACCCAAAATGGGTCGACTGTGAAGGAGGAAACTCATTTGCCACATGCGCGGGACCCACGACCAGAAGTTGCACGTGGAACAGTCTGCTGCAGCAGAAGCGATGCGCCAGGGCCAAGAAAGGCAACAGACGCGCGCAAAAGGACAAAAACGGTTGGAGACGGAGGACGCGCTAACCATGCGTTGAGAGAGTTTGATTGGTGTGGCTGATCTCACGTGAGCTCGGCTGAGGTCCTCCAACGGTCAGAAAATAAGCGGCCCATAATTGATTCGATTCAAAATGAAAGGTCCAGATAAAGCCACCAGAAAAAGAAAAAATTAGGCTGAAAATTTGTTTTGAAATGAACAAAAAACTTGAAAAATAAGAAGAAACAAAATAGGAAAATATAGAAAATTATTTTGCCCGTTGGAATAGTAATTTGTACCAATTTCTATAAATACCATCCACCTTCTTCATAATTTTTCACTTCAAAACTTCTCTCCTCCTTCTACACTCTTTAATTTTCATAATTGTTCTTCATCTAGCTAGTTTTCAAACTTTTTTTTTTTCAAAGATGTCCAACCCCAAACCTAGAGGAGAAGCTTGGAAAAACCCCGAAGATGTGTCGTTGTGCATGGCGGTGGTTGCGGTTGGTGAAGACGGTGACAAAGCTACCGGTCAAGAGAAGAAAAAATTATGGGATCGTATATGGGAAGTGTATGAAGCTTGCAAGCCACCCGGTTCCGTTATTAGATCGGGAGGAGGGTGTGAAGCTCGTTGGAGAAAAATTAGACCGGGTTGCACAAGGTGGCGTGAAGCTCTTACCAAAGCGGAGGCCGCTCACGCAAGTGGTGAAAATGCCACCGACTTGGTAATATTTATTTGTTTATGACCGGTAATATTTTTTTGTTTGTTTTATAACCCAATATAAGGAATTTGCTAATATTCGTTTATGTTTATGACATTTAATATCTTGTTTATAATCACTAGCACATGTGTGTGTGTGTATGACCACTTATATATTATTTCTTATATGAATATATAGGAAGTGCAAGCTAGGTCGGTATATCGTACATTGTCTTTGGGGGAGGACTTTAAATTTGCGCATTGTTGGTCAATATTGAAGGATACAGAAAAGTTTAGCAAACCTCCGTCCTTGGATGATGAAATCACTAGTGGTCCGTCACCTATTGACTTGTCCGGAGAAGATACACCCATTGAGGGAACCTCAAGCCCTTCAAATGTGCATGCACGCCCTCTAGGCCAAAAAGCTCAAAGGGCTGCTAAGAAAAGATGCAAACAAGATGACACATCTAAACTCTTAGCTCAAATGAAAAGAATTGCAGACCAAGGAGATCGCGATCTCGAACACAGACTACAACATAGGGAGGAGACTAGACTTGCACAAGAACGTGCGGATGATGCAGCCATAATGGCGGTGGATCCATCAAAATTTCCCGCCCCAATTAGGGCTTATTGGGAAAGGAAGCAAGCTATGGTTATTGAGAGGGAGGAACAAGCTTACAATGCCGGGTTACACCAACCATTTGCTTCATCTGAAGGTGAAGATGACCCAATGTATTAATACTTTGTTGCCTCTATTTTAATTTCATTTTGGTTCTTTAATTTATGAAATGAATGTACTTTGACTTTCAATTATAATTAATGAGTAATTTTTTATCAGATTGTAAACATTACAATAATACTAAACACACAAACAACAAATAAATAAAAGAAGCAAATTGCAAACATTACAATAATACTAAACACACACCATGGCACAATGCCAATTATTGAAAGCATAAAGCATACTGTTGCTTCACATGCGGTTCTGCTTTGCCTGTTGCTTCACATGTGGTTCTGCTCTGTCTGTTGCTTCACATGCGTTTCTTTTCATACTGTTGCTTCACATGCGGTTCTATTCTGCCTGTTGTTTCACATTCCATATGTGATTAACCAAATCCTCCTGGAGGCTTTTATACACAATTTGACATCTAACCTGTTGGTATCGGCGCATGAATTCCCCAAGTGCAGGAGGATCACGCTCAACCAAATGATCTACTTCGTAGTGGTCATATATTTCTGCTCTCCTTGGTCTTGTTGGGACCTCATCGGGATCAACTTCATGATTATCTTCAGTTTCATCGCGCTCATCTTCAACAATCATATTATGCAAAATAATGCAAGTCATCATGATGTATTGGATATCTTTCATGTCCCATCCACGAGCTGGTCCTCTCACAATTGCAAAACGAGCTTGGAGTATTCCAAATGCTCTCTCCACATTTTTTCGGAATGACTCCTGCATCTTTGTAAAATGAGCTTGTTGTGGCGTGATCGGGTTTCTAATTGCTTTCACAAAAGTCCCCCATTTCGGGTAGATCCCATCCACTAGGTAGTAGCATTCACTATATTGGCGATCTCCAACATGGTATTTGACTCGAGGCGACTCACCTCTACAAACTTCGTCGAATAGCGGAGACTGTCCAAGGACATTGATATCATTGAGGGAGCCTGGAAGTCCAAAATAGGCGTGTCATATCTAAGTATCATATGATGCAACCGCCTCAAGGATGATTGTTGGCTTTCCTTTGTAACCGGTGAAATGCCCTTGCCATGAGGTTGGGCAGTTTTTCCACTGCCAGTGCATACAGTCGAGACTTCCAACCATTCCAGGGAATCCTCTTTTGTCAGCAACATTGAGCAACCGCCGCAAATCTGCCTTTGATGGTCGACGGAGGTAATGTTTGTGGTATACTTTCCAGATTGCTCTAGTAAAGTGACTTAGAATTTCCAAAGCTGTAGATTCTGCTATGTCGAGGAACTCATTACACAGGTCGGCGGGAAGCCCATAAGCAAGCATCCTCATGGCACAAGTCAACTTTTGTTCACTTGACAAGCCAAGCCGACCGGAGGCGTCAGACTTTTGGACAAAGTAAGAGTCATGGTTAGCAACATCGTGCATCATCTGGTCAAACACATGAGGCCGCATTCGATACCTCATACGAAACACATCGCCTTCGAACCGACACGGCGAAGTGAAGTAAAGAGCTTTCAGTCGTTGATCCATAGCTTCACGCTCTCTAGGGGTGTATCGCCGGCCTTCTTGGGAACCACCCCATTCAGATTCTTCCTCTTGGATCCTCTGAATGTGTGAGGAAGCTGCCTGCATCACCAGAGCTCTTTGACGATTCCTTGTGATGGAATCTTCCTCCTCCTTCATTAGTAGTTTCCTCAGCCTATTCATTGCAGCAAACAACAAAAACTTAGAACTTGAATTCTGATATAAGAGAGAAGTGTTTGTGAATTAGTGAGGTATGATGGAGTGAAGAGCCTCGTATTTATGGACGGACCAAAAATGATTGATCAAGATAAGATATGACACGTGGCAGATAAAGATCTAAGACGTAATATTACTAGTCTCTCACGCAACGACACGAGGAGCTAAGTGTACCCAAAATTAAAGATCCGAAATCTTATCGGATATGTAATTATTGAGAAGATAGACATTATTAATTTTTAAGAATAAAAAAAATTATTTAATTTTAACTAGGACAACATATTATATTAAATTATTATGTATGATTTATATAATTTATTTGTTGTTATATAAATCATTTAACCGTAAACATTATATATGAAATGATATTTATTTGTTGATGACCAAAACCCATACTCATACCTAAATTATATAAAATGATTAAAATTTGGGTATGAGTATGGGTTTTGATATAATGGTTGGAGATGAAATATGAGTTTGAATAGTAATGGGTTTGAGTGAGTTAAAATATAGGTATAGGTATGGGTATAGAAATGATTGTTGGAGATGCTCTAAGGGCACTCCTAGAAAGTATGATCTGGCTCGAAGATAGCACCAAACAGATCGAACTATGCCGCATCCTAAAACGAAAAACTTAAGGCCGTGAACCCAGACCCAAAAAGGAACCCGGGACCCTCGGCTATGGGCCACCAAATTAAACAATCAGACTTCGACTTGTTTCTGACGCCGCCAATCACCACCGCCAACGAACTCACCTTTGGTGTCAACCATCATCTCCGTCCTCAAGCCTCTCACAAAAAATTTTTGGTAAGAGGACACCGAAACAACCCATAGGCGGTCTGAAACTTCTCAAGATTTCGGCTTGAGCTAGAACATGATCAGATCCAAGAGTGCGATCTGGAATTTGACTATGCCACCCTCACTTCGCAAAAATAAATAAATAAATAAAGAGTGCGGCTATTGAGAACTCTAAATTTGCTCATTAGATCTCAATTTATTGTGAATTATTAAATGACAATATCCTCATACACAATGACTATTAAGGACAATAATTATACAAAATAAAATGGTATATTTATTCTCTATAGACTTTCCAATTCAATAATAATTGATTACATTCTTTATTATTTTCCTCATATATTTTTGTTTTCCAATTTCTTTTTATTAAAGCATATATATATATATACTTTAACTTTTGAATATATATACTTTTGAATAATAGAATTATGCCGATTCTATTATTCGTGTAAATGTATATATATGATTTTGATTAACTTAATATTCTATTATTCCAGTAAAATACTCGTGTAAAATCGGCATTAAACTTTTGAATAACTTTCCAATTCAATAATAATTGATTACACTAATCAGCTCTGATACCAAATACACGGAAGCATAATATATTTAACTTTTGAATAATAGAATTACAAATACAAATAAATGTTTAATGCATATGCAAGAGCAAGGGCTCTGTTTACACGAGTATTTTACTGGAGAGAGAATGGGAAGAGAGGAGAGGAGAAGAAGAGAAAATTCTGAAGCCCCTTCAAATGAAGTCGGAGGCCTCTATAAATAGAGATTACAAAAGTAATGAATAGTAAAAATTGACTGTTGGTAAATAGTAACTTGTCTGCCACTGAGTAACTGTTGGTCATGTGAATTACTGTTGATGAATAGTGGATTGTCTGTCATGCGGATAACTGATGATTTCGGTGGAAAAGATGACTGAGACGGTCTTGACTGGAATTAATCAAAATCGGCATAAGGGTCTTGACTATCTTCATAATCTGCCCATCGTTTTGGTTGATTGGGGGAACTTTGATGACTGTGAGATGATGAATCTGATGGAGAATGTTCTTCGTCATCATCTGTAGATAAAATTGCTGCTTCTTGTAGTAACTGCTTTGCTAATGCTTTTAACTCTTCTGCTTTAGAAGATGAAGATGAACTGGAGGCCTTTTTCTTCTGGGAAGAGGATGGTGACTGCTTTGTCTTCTTGGAAGAAGATGGTGACTGAGGAGTTGGAGATGTTAACTGCGAGATTGGAGGGGCCGGCTGAATGGAAACCGGAGCTTTTGAACTCGAGGGAATAACTGTGAATTCTTCACTGAATTGAGTTAAAACTCTCTCAGGGTCGAATTTATCCCACCATTTTACTAGGATTTGTCTTGTAACCATGTGTTCTTCAGGTTCAATTTTGTATTGCCATTTCAGAATCCAAGGAATTTTATACTTTGCCATAAATTGAAGAGTGGGAGAAAATCTTTTCTCATAATCTGAAAAGGTCATGACTGTAGTAAATTTTGTGACTGCATTCTGGAGTTGTGGAGGGAGAAGATCATAAGAGCAACCATGGTCATCCCACCAATTGCAAAACCACATAGGGAACTGGCGATTGAATTTTCTGTCGAAATTGAGGAACCATGAATGACTAAAATCCTCGGTTTGATGGAGGAATATTTTATCCCATGCTTCCATGTAGTCATGATACGTGAATGTGATTGTGTCTAATGTGTGGGGAGTAAAGGGGGGATCACCCCATTCGGCTAGCGACATGATTCGGATTATATAAAGGGAATGATATAATATCTTGGATTGGTCTTTAGGATCAAGGATTGGCTTAATGAAAATTGACTCGGTTTTATACAGGATGTCCTTATAAAATGATAATGGGGGTTTTCCTGGAGGATAATGAGAGGTTGGACCAAAATGATTTTTTACTAAAGAAACAGGGTTTTTTAGATGACTCAAGTTAGGTTCAATGTAAAATAGGCCATGGGCGACCCTGATGATGTAAGGGGAGGATTTTTTATAAGTAATTGGACGGTTAGATGAGGAGCTTGATTTGTAAGGGTCGAATTGGTTGACTAAAGCTGATTGGTAACTGGGCATATTTGGACTGAGAGTACTACCAAGCGCACTATAATGATTGACTAAAGAAACAGGAGAATAACCTGTAAAAGGAACTATGTTTGATTTTGACTCAGGTGATTCAGGCTTGACTGGAGAGGATGCTGTAACTTTTGTTTTTCCGGGATTTCTCCCTTTGGATGAGCTGGACATTATGCTGTGGCGCCCTGTAGGAATTCACGAGTTAGGAAGTCGGGGATATGATTGTCACTGCCTTTAATGAATGCAATTTCAAAATCAAAGATACTTAAAATTGCTTGCCAACGGGCAAAGATCTGTTTACTAGCAATGTTTTGAACATCTTTTTCTAAAACATCTTTAGCACTTTTACAATCGACGCGGACTAAAAATTTTTGATTTAATAAATCATCTTGAAATTTACTGATACATAAAACAATTGATAAAATTTCTTTTTTAATAGTACTATAATTTGCTTGGGCTGGATTCCAAATTCCATAATGAAAACGGACAATTTGCTCAGGATGATTAGGAGAAAGTTGTTGTTTGAGAATACCTCCATAACCTATTTCAGAGGCATCAGTTTCTACTATTTTATAGGAATCGGGAAGAGGGATTCCTAAGCATGGTAAGGTTTTGACATGACTCTTAATTTCTTTGACTAAGGATGTATGTACGGAAGTCCAAGGGGAAGGATTTTTTTGTAATCTATCGAACAGAGGTTTACAATGTTTCCTAAGGTTTTTGTAAAAATCTGCCACATAATTTAAAGATCCTAGGAATCTTTGTAATTGATTTTTATCTAAAATGACGTCTGGAAATTTGTCAGCGAATTGTATTGCTCTATCAATAGGTTTAATTTGGAGTTGGTGAATGTTAAATCCAAGAAAACGAATGTTGGTTTGGAATAATTTGATTTTTGAGGCAGAAATAACTAGACCATTATTCTTTATTATGGAAAAGAATTGGTGAAGATGTTTCCAATGTTGGTCAATTGATTAAGAAAAGATTAGAACATCATCAATGTAGACAATGGAGAAGTGACTATAAGGATTGAATATATCGTTCATTATGTTTTGGAATTCGCTAGGTGCATTTTTTAATCCGAAGGGCATAACATTCCATTCATAATGTCCAAAAGGCGTGACAAATGCAGTTTTGTATTTGTCAGCTTCACTAATTTGAATTTGCCAAAATCCTGATTTCATATCAAATTTACTAAAGATAACAGATTTGTTTAATCTGTTAATGAGGTCTCGTTTATTGGGAATGGGATACCTGATCCATTCTAAAACTGTGTTAAGAGGTTTGTAATTTATAACCAGACGGGGGGTTCCTCGTTCGAGTTCAGCATTTTTCTGAACATAGAACGCTGGGCAAGACCAAGGGGATTTACTAGGGCGGATAATATCTTTGTTGAGTAAATCATTAATTTCTTTTTTACAAAAATCCATGATCTCGTGACTCATTTGAATTGGACGAGCTTTAGTGGGGATGTTTTTCTCATTGAATTCTTTGATGTAGGGTAGTGAGACAATATGTTTTTTCCTATGCCAAAAGGCAGTAGGGATATCAGAACATATTTCTTTGATTATCTTTTCTTCAAAAGTTTTGATCTTCTGCTGAAGAAAAGAGTTTTGGAGTTGATTTTCAATTCTTTTGAAATTAATTTCTTCTTGGAGAAAGGTTATTTGTTTGATTTTTGCTTGAATGCAACCGAGAGTTTTTGAAATATTATTTTCTTGAAATGCTTTTAAAGTATGGATTTCGGGGTTTGAAAGAAAAGTAAATTTAACTGGCTCATCAAAAGGGTAGGTAATAATACCATCATATTCAGTTTTGAAAGGGTAAATTAAAGTTATGAAAGGTAATCCTAAAATTACTTTATCAGTTAGATTTTTTACCAAGACAAACGAAGTTTTGAAAGAAACATTGTTTTGGCAGATATGGGCTTTAGGGATTTCGTATTTAATATCCATTTTTGTTCCATTAGCTGATCGTAAAGATTCTTTCGTTTTTTCAAAATATTTGGAGGGTATTAAACCTTCTTGGATGCAGTTAAGATCCGCACCAGAGTCAATAAGGGCTGTTATTGTTATTTGGAAATCTTTTATTTTGAGTTGGACAGTAGTGTACCATTTTTTAAGTTGGATCTGGCGTATGGTACTAATAGTATTATTTTCAGAATTTTCAGCTTCATTATTTTCTGGGAAAGGATTTTCAAGTGGATCTTGTAATTTAAGAAATTGGTTATTTATTTTTAGTAAGTTTAATTCTTGTTTAATCTCTTTATTGTCATTCGTAAGTTCTAGATGTGTTTGTTGTAAAGCATGTATTTGACTCTTGATTGTTTTTACTTCATGTTGGAGATCTTGGATCGTTATTTCTTTTTTACTAGTGGAGAATTTATCGAAAGTTGTAGTAAGGCTAATTTTTTGTGAGGGAGGATTAACTATATTTTCTTGGGTAATTAATTTTTTTAATTTTTTGAGGTATTCTGCTTTAAGTTCAGGGTTGTCTATTTTACCTATTAAATCAATTAAGAGTTCTTCTTGTTCTTCCTGTTTGGAAAGAACATTTATTGTTTTACAATTACAAGCATCCTTACACCCAAAAGTAATATCTGGGGAAAAATGTTCATTGGATTCAGAGGAAGAAGATTCCATCATTGTGATGTCATCTTTACTCATTTCATTTTCTGAATCAGTGTTTCGTAATTCTAAAGTTTGCATAAGTTTTTCTTTTTCTTCTTGACTAATTTTGAGTTGATTAATAGTACTTTTAACTGGACAATTGTTTGCAAAGTGACCAGTCTTATTACATTTAAAACATTTAGTTTTACTTTTATCGAAAGGTTTACCTTTTAGTTTGTGGTTTGGTTTTTTAGACCAATTTTTGCGAAATCTGTTTTTGGAATAAAATTTGTTTGGCTCAAAGTTATTTTTGTAAGGTGTGAATTTTCTTTTTGAATGGTAAGGAATAAATTTATTGCTTGCCTTTTTTCTTCTTGAAGGAGGTAAGGGAGGTAAGCCATATTGTTCACAAAAATTTCCTAATTCGTATTTAGCGGTTTTCTTATCTGATTTCATCTGAGCATTTAATTTCATATCTATACACATTCTTAATCCTTCTTTTTGGATAACTGTAATTATGTTTCCATAAGTTAAAGAATCATAGTTTATGTGACCTGTTTCATTACTAAGAACTTGTCTGATTTTATGAGCAAATAATTTTGGAAGACCATTTATGAATTTTTCTTTCCAGAATGGTTGGTTACTATCGTCTCTAAGCATAACTCGAGAAATGAAAACATCTTTGTACCATTTAAAATCACTTAGGGTAGGACACCTAAGGTTACTGAGTTGATCATGAATTCTGGATATGATGTGGCTAGGGGTTCCTATGAAATGTTGAATAATTGTGTAAAATAAGGTATTAACAGCATCAGAAATTCCCATTCCTGTACGTTCATCGAAGATGGGAGTCCCATCTTCATCTCGTTTAATGGCATGTTTAATGGATGATCTAGAATCAGGAGTGAGATGTTTTTCCCACCAGGAATGAAGCATTCCTGTAAATCCTGTGGAAAGTATGTCAATGATTTCAGGCTGGGTGAAATTATGATTTGTGACATAGCTATTAGCTGCCATAGACATATGATGTAATTTATTTAAGATTTCTTGTTCTGATAAATTATCAATGTTCCATTCATAAGTTTTATCAGAAGAAACTAAGAATTGATTATTAAGCTGATTAGTGGGTTGTATATCTAAGGGGAGAGGACGTTCTGTCCAAGTTTTAAAAGGTCGCTTCTTTGGATGGACTATCCTATCTATATTTAAAGTTTGAAACATTTGGTTTAAATCTTTAATTTGGCTAGTGTTACTAGAATCACTATCTGAAAAATCGGAAAAAGAGGTTTGTTGGGTATGAATTACAGCAATTCTACTGGGTTCAGGTGTTTCAGTTTTTAATTTTGCTAACATTCGTTCAATCTTTTGAATCGAAGAAGTAGGATTTAGGGTAGGTTTATTTAATTCACTAAAATGAACTAAAGGAGTTTCTGGCTTCGGTTGTGGTAGGATATTAGTTTTAGAGGATATGTTGTCAATCTTTATTTCTATTTTATCTAACTGGGCTCCTATGGTTACTAGGCTTTGGTTTGTATAATTATTTTGTTCAATAATTTTTTTAGTATCTGGGTTAATTTTCTTAGTGTCTGGATCTTCTATGGCAATTTTAAAAGGTGAAGCTGTGATTGGACTGTTTAGATGATCAATTATTATTGTTTCAATAGGGGGATGACTGGAAAGGACTGAGCTAGTGGAAGTTTTCCAACGTGCTTTTGTTAATGTTTGAATTTTTTGGTTGTTTAGTTGATCGATAAAATCAAGAAAGAATATTTCAAATCTAGTTTCAAGCATAAATGCTTGTCAATCATGAAATAATTGCTTTCGTTGATTCATGAAAGGAAATTTCATCCTGTAAAGGTTTCTCCTAAGGAGATTTTCGTTTGATTCAAGATGTTTATCTAATTTATAATAGTTGATTACGAAAGGTTGGTTAAGTGTGCTTAATTGTGGATTTAGTGGGGGAGTAACTAAAAAATCAGAAGCAGTAGGAGAAGTTTGATCTTCATCTGTTACTGAATTGTTTTGAAGTTCATTTTCTGTATAATTTGGGTAACTAACTTGAGAAGTAGTTTTGATGTTTTTAATTTTAAGCTTTTGCAATTCTTCTTCTAGTTCTCTGATCCTGATATTTTTAATTTCTTTATCGAGATCAGAATCTCGTCTAGACATTGTTTCAGCTGTAGTGGAACCAGCAAATGAATGTCTAGCAGTAGCAAAAGAATGTCGCGAGGAGTTTCCTACCTCTTGAATTCTTGGGTTTTGTTTTATTCGAGAGTTTTGAAAATTAATTCTTACTGTGCCGTCATTAAACTGTTGAATACAGTCTAAATCAGAAAGACTATGTTGTGCATTAGATGGTTGATTCTCACTAGTGAGAGACCATTCAGAGGGAAGATGGACATCTGACCATCTGATTGTGTGTGGAACACTAATATTGGCGTTTTCTTGACTACTTTGAATTAAGAGAGTTTGATTTTTGGGACTTTTGCTAATAGCTTGGAAATTCATATTTGTGCCAGTGACTTTATAATGGATTCTGTAAATTAAGGCTAAAGGTTGGGTTCCTTCAAGGACATGGTATCCTGAAGTTTTAATGTTGAGAGTTAAAGCTTTTAAGATATGAGGATCACTGAGGCTAATAGTAAAATCTGGGTAGCAATTAAAATGAACTGGACCATTAAACAGACTTGACTCAATTAATCCAAGGGTACTATCATTAAAATCAGTAAATCTTGCATCTCTTAAACATAAAAGAATGGAGGCATTAAGACCTTTTCTAGTTAAAGGCTTGACATCAATTTGAACTAACCCAATATGTAGGAAATTATGACCATCTTTTTTATGTTTTTTAATTGATTCTGGACTAAAAAGTTGGCAAGTTTCATGTTGTTTACTAAGGGCATAAACTTGTTCTACTGATTTAATATGATGTTCACTTTTGAATGAAGCTAGGCTCCATTTTTTCTTATAAATTTCATGACTAGGAACTCTGGGAATATTCCAGTCATTTATATCTATGTTATCGTTTGACTGATACTCTATTTGTTCCTCGTTAACTATATCTGGAATCCTATTGAGGGAGGACCTAGACGAACTAGAAGTGACTGAGTTGGATCTAAAAAGTCGACTCATTTTGCGAAAGGAAAAGAAAACTGGACCGTAAGAAAAAGATAGTAGGTTTTAAGAACCTAGGCTTAAAATCCTAAAGGCTAAGACTCACTCTACACCGCTCATGCCGCATCCGAGGCAAGCAATAAATTTATTCCTTACCATTCAAAAAGAAAATTCACACCCTACAAAAATAACTTTGAGCCAAACAAATTTTATTCCAAAAACAGATTTCGCAAAAATTGGTCTAAAAAACCAAACCACAAACTAAAAGATAAACCTTTCGATAAAAGTAAAACTAAATGTTTTAAATGTAATAAGACTGGTCACTTTGCAAACAATTGTTCAGTTAAAAGTACTATTAATCAACTCAAAATTAGTCAAGAAGAAAAAGAAAAACTTATGCAAACTTTAGAATTACGAAACACTGATTCAGAAAATGAAATGAGTGAAGATGACATCACAATGATGGAATCTTCTTCCTCTGAATCCAATGAACATTCTTCCCCAGATATTACTTTTGGGTGTAAGGATGCTTATAATTGTAAAACAATAAATGTTCTTTCCAAACAAGAAGAACAAGAAGAACTCTTAATTGATTTAATAGGTAAAATAGACAACCCTGAACTTAAAGCAGAATACCTCAAAAAATTAAAAAAATTAATTACCCAAGAAAATATAGTTAATCCTCCCTCACAAAAAATTAGCCTTACTACAACTTTCGATAAATTCTCCACTAGTAAAAAAGAAATAACGATCCAAGATCTCCAACATGAAGTAAAAACAATCAAGAGTCAAATACATGTTTTACAACAAACACATCTAGAACTTACGAATGACAATAAAGAGATTAAACAAGAATTAAACTTACTAAAAATAAATAACCAATTTCTTAAATTACAAGATCCACTTGAAAATCCTTTCCCAGAAAATAATGAAGCTGAAAATTTTGAAAATAATACTATTAGTACCATACGCCAGATCCAACTTAAAAAATGATACACTACTGTCCAACTCAAAATAAAAGATTTCCAAATAACAATAACAGCCCTTATTGACTCTGGTGCGGATCTTAACTGCATCCAAGAAGGTTTAATACCCTCCAAATATTTTGAAAAAACGAAAGAATCTTTACGATCAGCTAATGGAACAAAAATGGATATTAAATACGAAATCCCTAAAGCCCATATCTGCCAAAACAATGTTTGTTTCAAAACTTCGTTTGTCTTGGTAAAAAATCTAACTGATAAAGTAATTTTAGGATTACCTTTCATAACTTTAATTTACCCTTTCAAAACTGAATATGATGGTATTATTACCTACCCTTTTGATGAGCCAGTTAAATTTACTTTTCTTTCAAACCCTGAAATCCATACTTTAAAAGCATTTCAAGAAAATAATATTTCAAAAACTCTCGGTTGCATTCAAGCAAAAATCAAACAAATAACCTTTCTCCAAGAAAAAATTAATTTCAAAAGAATTGAAAATCAACTCCAAAACTCTTTTCTTCAGCAGAAGATCAAAACTTTTGAAGAAAAGATAATCAAAGAAATATGTTCTGATATCCCTACTGCCTTTTGGCATAGGAAAAAACATATTGTCTCACTACCCTACATCAAAGAATTCAATGAGAAAAACATCACCATTAAAGCTCGTCCAATTCAAATGAGTCACGAGATCATGGATTTTTGTAAAAAAAAATTAATGATTTACTCAACAAAGATATTATCCGCCCTAGTAAATCCCCTTGGTCTTGCCCAGCGTTCTATGTTCAGAAAAATGCTGAACTCGAACGAGGAACCCCCCGTCTGGTTATAAATTACAAACCTCTTAACACAGTTTTAGAATGGATCAGGTATCCCATTCCCAATAAACGAGACCTCATTAACAGATTAAACAAATCTGTTATCTTTAGTAAATTTGATATGAAATCAGGATTTTGGCAAATTCAAATTAGTGAAGCTGACAAATACAAAACTGCATTTGTCACGCCTTTTGGACATTATGAATGGAATGTTATGCCCTTCGGATTAAAAAATGCACCTAGCGAATTCCAAAACATAATGAACGATATATTCAATCCTTATAGTCACTTCTCCATTGTCTACATTGATGATGTTCTAATCTTTTCTTAATCAATTGACCAACATTGGAAACATCTTCACCAATTCTTTTCCATAATAAAGAATAATGGTCTAGTTATTTCTGCCTCAAAAATCAAATTATTCCAAACCAACATTCGTTTTCTTGGATTTAACATTCACCAACTCCAAATTAAACCTATTGATAGAGCAATACAATTCGCTGACAAATTTCCAGACGTCATTTTAGATAAAAATCAATTACAAAGATTCCTAGGATCTTTAAATTATGTGGCAGATTTTTACAAAAACCTTAGGAAACATTGTAAACCTCTGTTCGATAGATTACAAAAAAATCCTTCCCCTTGGACTTCCGTACATACATCCTTAGTCAAAGAAATTAAGAGTCATGTCAAAACCTTACCATGCTTAGGAATCCCTCTTCCCGATTCCTATAAAATAGTAGAAACTGATGCCTCTGAAATAGGTTATGGAGGTATTCTCAAACAACAACTTTCTCCTAATCATCCTGAGCAAATTGTCCGTTTTCATTATGAAATTTGGAATCCAGCCCAAGCAAATTATAGTACTATTAAAAAAGAAATTTTATCAATTGTTTTATGTATCAGTAAATTTCAAGATGATTTATTAAATCAAAAATTTTTAGTCCGCGTCGATTGTAAAAGTGCTAAAGATGTTTTAGAAAAAGATGTTCAAAACATTGCTAGTAAACAGATCTTTGCCCGTTGGCAAGCAATTTTAAGTATCTTTGATTTTGAAATTGCATTCATTAAAGGCAGTGACAATCATATCCCCGACTTCCTAACTCGTGAATTCCTACAGGGCGCCACAGCATAATGTCCAGCTCATCCAAAGGGAGAAATCCCGGAAAAACAAAAGTTACAGCATCCTCTCCAGTCAAGCCTGAATCACCTGAGTCAAAATCAAACATAGTTCCTTTTACAGGTTATTCTCCTGTTTCTTTAGTCAATCATTATAGTGCGCTTGGTAGTACTCTCAGTCCAAATATGCCCAGTTACCAATCAGCTTTAGTCAACCAATTCGACCCTTACAAATCAAGCTCCTCATCTAACCGTCCAATTACTTATAAAAAATCCTCCCCTTACATCATCAGGGTCGCCCATGGCCTATTTTACATTGAACCTAACTTGAGTCATCTAAAAAACCCTGTTTCTTTAGTAAAAAATCATTTTGGTCCAACCTCTCATTATCCTCCGGGAAAACCCCCATTATCATTTTATAAGGACATCCTGTATAAAACCGAGTCAATTTTCATTAAGCCAATCCTTGATCCTAAAGACCAATCCAAGATATTATATCATTCCCTTTATATAATCCGAATCATGTCGCTAGCCGAATGGGGTGATCCCCCCTTTACTCCCCACACATTAGACACAATCACATTCACGTATCATGACTACATGGAAGCATGGGATAAAATATTCCTCCATCAAACCGAGGATTTTAGTCATTCATGGTTCCTCAATTTCGACAGAAAATTCAATCGCCAGTTCCCTATGTGGTTTTGCAATTGGTGGGATGACCATGGTTGCTCTTATGATCTTCTCCCTCCACAACTCCAGAATGCAGTCACAAAATTTACTACAGTCATGACCTTTTCAGATTATGAGAAAAGATTTTCTCCCACTCTTCAATTTATGGCAAAGTATAAAATTCCTTGGATTCTGAAATGGCAATACAAAATTGAACCTGAAGAACACATGGTTACAAGACAAATCCTAGTAAAATGGTGGGATAAATTCGACCCTGAGAGAGTTTTAACTCAATTCAGTGAAGAATTCACAGTTATTCCCTCGAGTTCAAAAGCTCCGGTTTCCATTCAGCCGGCCCCTCCAATCTCGCAGTTAACATCTCCAACTCCTCAGTCACCATCTTCTTCCAAGAAGACAAAGCAGTCACCATCCTCTTCCCAGAAGAAAAAGGCCTCCAGTTCATCTTCATCTTCTAAAGCAGAAGAGTTAAAAGCATTAGCAAAGCAGTTACTACAAGAAGCAGCAATTTTATCTACAGATGATGACGAAGAACATTCTCCATCAGATTCATCATCTCACAGTCATCAAAGTTCCCCCAATCAACCAAAACGATGGGCAGATTATGAAGATAGTCAAGACCCTTATGCCGATTTTGATTAATTCCAGTCAAGACCGTCTCAGTCATCTTTTCCACCGAAATCATCAGTTATCCGTATGACAGACAATCCACTATTCATCAACAGTAATTCACATGACCAACAGTTACTCAGTGGCAGACAAGTTACTATTCACCAACAGTCAATTTTTACTATTCATTACTTTTGTAATCTCTATTTATAGAGGCCTCCGACTTCATTTGAAGGGGCTTCAGAATTTTCTCTTCTTCTCCTCTCCTCTCTTCCCATTCTCTCTCCAGTAAAATACTCGTGTAAACAGAGTCCTTGCTCTTGCATATGCATTAAACATTTATTTGTATTTGTAATTCTATTATTCAAAAGTTAAATATATTATGCTTCCGTGTATTTGGTATCAGAGCCGAAAGGCCTGATATAGTTATAGTTAAACTTTAAAGGATCTCCAACCCCAGGTGGCGGACTACCGCCTAGGAGTGTCTCTGGAGTTCATCTTTAGTTATTCTGTTTATAAACACCTCAATCCCCAGGTGGCGGACTACCGCCTAGGAGTGGATCTTGAGTTGATCTATCTGCTTTACTTATTTTATGAAATGTTTTGATAATTGTTCCTTAATTTCAAGATTTTGGGTTCTATTATCCTATCCTTATCTTCTTTTAAGCCTATTATTCTCTCCAAACCAAACATTAAGTCCAGGTCCAAACACTAAGTCCCAGGTGAGCCATGAGCGGATGCGGCATGAGTGGTGTAGAGTGAGTCTTAGCCTTTAGGATTTTTAGTCCGCGTCGATTGTAAAAGTGCTAAAGATGTTTTAGAAAAAGATGTTCAAAACATTGCTAGTAAACAGATCTTTGCCCGTTGGCAAGCAATTTTATATATATATATATATATATATCCCTTCCACTAAGGGATCCCTTTTTTTGACATATATGAGGGATGGGGGATTACACCAATTTTTCGATCACAAAATCACATCTCCACCGTTCAATATGTAGTTCTATATGAGTAGATCACTTCTGCAAATTTTCAAAAATTTTGGTGATCGTTAAGGCATTCAAAACTACGATTTATAATTATAAGCATGAATGGTTCAGGTTTGGCAGATTTGGTTCGTTCATTGATTTAATCTTGTTCAACACCTTAACGATCACCAAATTGGCTGAAAATTTGCAGAATTGATCTATATATAAGGACTAACAAACTGAACGGTGGAGATTCAAAAATATAATCGAAAAGTTAGTGTAATCCCCCATTCCTCATATATATCAAAAAAAAAATCCCTTAGTAGAAGGGCCCTCTATATATATATATCAGGGCCATTCCAATGAGGGATCCCTATTTTTTGTCACTTTTAGAGATAGACCCACATCATTAGATCTGTTTTTTAATGGGCTTTGGATGACTGAGATTAAAACAAAAAACTTAACATTTATGTTAAACCTACACCGTTCAAGATCATTAAAAATAAATCAAACACTTGAATGACTTAACGATCACCAAATTTTCTGAAAATTTACAGAAGTGATCTACTCATATACACCTACAAACTGAACGATAGAGATGTGATTTAGTGATCGGGAAGTTTGTCAAATACTCTATCCCTAAAAATCAACAAAAAAAGGGATCCCTCATAAGAGCTAGAACAATGATCAAATATCGATCATGTGACATAAAATTTTGTATTATCATACATGTTGAATGCATATACTTGTAAGGTGCATAAATATTTTTGCAAAAATATATATATATATATATATATATATTGATTATAGAAAATATATATCTATTAAAATAATTTATTAAGAGGTATAAAACTAGAGATCAAATTATTCAAAATAAAAAAAAGCAGAAAAAAAATAACACGTACAAAAGAGAAAAACAAAAGTTAAAAAGATATATAGAATAGTTCATGATAAAACATTTTCTTGCATGAAAAAAATAATCGAAAAATGAAGGTAGGGATAATGGATGTTCAAAAACAAAAAGGTAAAAAAACAAAAAAAAACAATGAATGAGAGGTCTATTGAGTGAATAAGAGGTAAAGTAAGTAATTAATTGAAATATATGTCAATAAATAACTAAGGTTATGTTAGGAATTTGAAATGAGATCTTGTGAGAAAATTCTTATATTGAAAAGTAAAAAAGAGGTGTAGAGAAAATGAGTGGTATATTGAGCAAATTTGAAGATCCCAATAGCCGCACTCATAAATAAATCAGCGTCTCATCTCCACCGACTCCATGAAACTAAAGTTGGCAGCTAGATGTTGATGCGCATAGGATCATTTTTGGTGAACCTAGGGTTAGAAGTCCATTAAACCTTAAACTCTCAAGCCCCAAATAAGTGCAGCATATGACACTGGACATTGTAGCTGACGAACAAAAACGAAGGATAATGCAGAAATTGAAATAGACAATTGGTCAATAACGGCAATCTGGATAGTAAGTATACTTTTTTAAATTCTACAAATTGTTCAAGTGAACGTACGTAGTTTGATTCATGGTGAATTTGACCCCAAAAAAAAAATTAAGAAAAAGGAAAAACATGCTGAAATATATATAGAGCAGTAAAGAAGCACTAGAAGCTGCCCCTGTATACCTGCATATGTAGTATATATTGCAAATGAAATTCAACAACAAATTTTTTAAACCATCGAGTCTGTTCTGAAGTCTAAGTCTCAGGTACGAAATATTCCACAACGTCGACTGGTAAAATGACCCACTTCACCATTAGAGGCCGCCTCGCCATTAAAGAGTGACCAATTAGTAAGCACCACGTGGAAGAAAAATCATGCAAATGTTGATAATTTCCTTTTAGTCGTCTCTTGAGTCTTGACCACCAAAACCCAGAATATGAAAATACGACTGGTAAAGCCGACATTTGAATAAGCATTTGCTTTCGGTCATTTAAAAAAATAGATATAATACTTTACTGTATATATGAGACATTCACTACGTTGCTTACTCTCATTGTGTATTTCTTTGAAACCTCAACACCACCGCTACGCTAGAGCCGCATTCTCTTACCATAAGTTCCACTTTCTTCCACGCACCTCCATTTTCTCTCCATTAATATACTACTGGTCTCTGTTAATACCTTATCATACAGATTTCAATGGAGGAAGTTGATATACCAACATACTTCATCTGTCCCATATCGCTTCAGATCATGAAAGACCCCGTAACGGTGGCGACCGGCATCACCTACGACCGAGAAAGCATCGAGCAGTGGTTCTTGACAACCAATGACATGTCGTGTCCGGTGACCAAGCAGCCCTTACCAACAGACAACAGCAATGACTCCATGACGCCAAATCACACCCTACGCCGGCTCATCCAGCAGTGGTGCACTATTAACGCCATTAACGGAGTGGACCGAATTCCGACGCCGAAGTTTCCACTGAACAGGATCTACGCCGTTAAGCTGGTCAAGGATCTTGGGGTGCCTCATTTGCAGCAAGCCGCCTTGAAGAAAATGGAAGCGCTTGCATCGGAGAATGAGAGAAACAGGAGATCGATGGCTGAAGCAGGTGTAGGAAAGGCTTTGATTTTGTTCATTGTGGCATGTTTCCAGGAAGGGAAAACCAACGGTCTTTTAGAAGCTTTGAGAGTTCTTCATCACGTTTGGAGTGTAGATGAGGAAACTAAGGTTGCTGTAATAGGAAACAACGACTTTCTGGAATCTTTGACATGGGTTCTAGGGTGGAATCATGATAATGGTCATAACCATATGCTGCTCCTGAAAATCGAAGCGATACTCGTATTGAAAATGACGATACCAGTCGTCAATACAGCGCAGCTCGAGCGGTTAAAGCTGGAATTCTTCATGAATATCTCAACGCTACTGTCTCAAAAGAAGATCTCACAGCAAGCTGTCAAATCTGCATTACATGTGCTGGTAGAAGCATGCCCATGGGGAAGAAACAGAATGAAAATAGTCGAATCGGGTGCAATCTTCCAGCTCATCGAACTAGAATTACTCAAACCCGAGAAGCACGTTACCGAGCTGATCTTTAATGTGTTGGCGAATTTATGTTGCTGTGCTGATGGGAGAGCTCTGTTCCTAAAGCATGATGGCAGCATAGCAATGGTGTCTAAGAGAATCCTTAGGGTTTCGCATGCTACAGATGATCTGGGCGTTCAAATACTTTCATCGATCTCGAAGTTCTCGGCGACACATGGAGTTGTTCTAGAGATGCTGTTGGTAGGAGCTGTGTCAAAGCTTTGCATGGTAATGCAAGCAGATTGTCCAGCCTATTTGAAGAAAAAGGTTAGAGGGATCTTACGTTTGCACTCTAATGTGTGGAACAATTCACCTTGTATTGCCGTATATCTTTTAACAAGACCTAGGTAACAGTAACACTGGCATGCAAGAACCGGAATACAATTGAGATTATTTTTCAGTCCTATATGTGTATATTATATATTCATAAATTTTGTCGAAAATTATTGTTATCATCTCTTACATAGTTTGGCTAAATTTTAACTAAAAATCATTAGTATTGCGAAAGATGCTCCCGATCTATCTTACTCCTTGATTAATTTTTTGAAGAGTGTATGTTTAACTTTTTATCAATTTTAGCATCTGCATGCCAACATCAAATGTAACGCCCCAAACTGCACTTTCTCAGTTTAAGAATGTCACAGTGCCGCGAATCTCTAAAACAGAAAACCAAGAGAAACACTATGCAGTTTATTCAAGGAAACATTTAAGAAAAACACAACAGAAGCGTGAAAATATTTTGAGGTGTAAATCTTTATTTCCTGAAAGTACTTTCATTCACCAAAACCTGATATAAGGGATGGTTAAAAATAATGAACTCAAAGAAATACAATTTCCTACTAAGAGTATCATAAAGCAAACTCACAATAAGATTAGACTCTTTCATTCACGTAAAACTTGATATAAAATGACCAATAATTAATGAACTTTTGGAATAAAATTACTAGTCAAACAGAACAAGACCAACAAAAATAGAATTTGGTACATGAAACTCCAGTATAAAAATAAAGGAAACATCATGGAAACTAAATTACCAATCATAAATATGCACACCCAACTCCTCACCACTATTCTGTCTCAGTGCACAGTACATGCATCCACAAACTGTTGTAGGGTGAGCTTTCGTCCTCGCTGCTCAAGAAAACTACCCATGACTAGGTTTGAAAACATAAAGTGGAGCTCCATTATGAAAACATGCTTAAAACCAATTTTATAATGAACGACAAACTTTAGAAAATAATTTCAATATCAAATAAATGTGGCGCCATAAACTGTACCTGATGGCCGGTCCTCTATATGGACCTACTACCCAACTTTATATTAAATGCTCTCTATGAGCCCCGGTTACTATATCCTCTAACTTGTCTTTTGCTGGCACGAGAATGTATGTATCCATATCGTCCAAGCAATTGAAATGAAAATTATACCATTATTATTCGAAAAAAAAATTGTCAAAAGTATATCTCTACTACTATAAAGAGAAGCCAAAAAAGCACAAAATTATGGAATGCCTAAATTACCCTCATATTAGAAAAATATTATAAAGAAGGGAAAAATGTCCAAATGCAAAAAATCCTCTAAAGTAAAGTTTAATCCAATGAAAATCTTTTTCCAATAACCATTCTAATTAATCTAAGAGTGCTGCTAAATGTACCCAGTAAATTTCTATGTAGACCCAGCAAAATACTTTTATCCTGATACAAAATTACACTAATAGTCATGATAATTAAGAATATAACAAAACAAACCATCAAATTTGAAACACCTAAAACCCAGCATCCTCTAAATGTACCCGGCAAAACAACTTGAACATGTTCATTCGAACAAAACCTTAAACAATCACTCGAGCAAAACCTTCATTATCAAAATTAAATACACACATAGTTTGTGTTCATATATAACCATCTGGTGCCCTCTAAATCCAAGTTCTGCATGTCGGAGTTTTTTGTTTTTATCGGAGCATCCAGTTTGAGCACCAGACCCGGCTAACAGTTTCTCGATCATATTTAGCGAATTTTGAGTTTCGGCGTACCGGTGGCGATGGGGATATGTGAGCTCATGCAGAAGGTGTCAATGATGCCGATGTTCAACCACTCTCAGAGACAATGTTTGTAATTCGGGTCGGAGCCGGGTCGGGAAGGTGGTGAAGAAGAAGAAATTAAGGATGGGGGGTGAGTTGAGTGGAGCGAGTTGGGTGAGTTCGGGAGAGCCAATTTCAATTCAAATAATAAGAAGATCAATTATTTAGAGTTGTTGAGTAATTTGCAGAGGTACGTCGAGCGCGATCAGGTCGCCACCAGCTAGCCTGTCTAGCAGTCTGGCTCAGCACCATCGTCATCGAAGTTGTTCAGGGCTCGCAATGCATTTGAGAAATTAAAGAAGGTAGATTGAATTTTGTAAATTTCACATAAACTAGTTTTGATGAACAAGATTGGATAAATGTTGAAGAAGATTCTTCTTGGAGCTTATTTTTCCTCCCTGTTCACTTGAGAAAGAGATTGGATTTTGGTCTGAGTTTTGGGCGTGACTTGCTGGGTTTAACAAAGAAAGGGTATTATTGGAAAACTGCTGGGTTTACTTAGAGATTTTATAATCTTACCGGGTGTAAATAGTTTGTTAGGTGTACATAGAAATTTGCTAGGTACATTTAGCAGCACTCTTAATCTAAATGCAATGACATGTTTCCCTCAGTCATTAACCCTTCTCTCTCTCTCTCTCTCTCTCTGACCTCCTCACCATCATCGTCGATACCTAGACCGCAACATTAATACTCTGAAGCGGTTGGCTGAAGATGGCATCGTCCGCGGCATCTAGATTGAGGAGCATCAGCACCACCTCAGGCCGAAGAAGAAATCGGCGACGAGCACCTTTGGATAAATTTAACATACATTAGCGACTCCAGCATGGCGCCTTCAATCTGGATCCGATGTCAGTGACTCTAGCATGGCGCTTGCACATACCTGATCAAAATCTCCATCGACGGCGGTCGAGGCGCCGCATCACCACTAGCGTCAGGATAAGAAATCGTTGATCTCATTATTTTCTAGACTCCGTCTGAGCGAAGAGGTAGACTTTGTTGCTCCCGATTTCGTTCTTGATATTCGAGAAATCCCAGTTGTGTTGGTACACAAAGTTCAAGCGATTCAACTCCGTTTCAACAAGGAATTGGTGGCGCCTCCCAACCAAAAATATTCCTAGTTTGTATTGGTTGGGGGTCCTGATTTGCGTCATTGAGGATGCCAAACTTTTCTTCTCCAGATCAGACATGGTTGTGAGCAGGTTGAGGACAATCGCATCTGCTAGGAGGCGGCGCGACTGGTTTGACCGGTCGGAGATGACAGTGTTGCTCTAGGTTACAGCTGGTTGCTACGCAAGGTTGTCCCTTAGGGTTGACGCAGGCAACGCTCGGGAATGGTATGGTATCTAGTTTTCGGGATGTTTCGATGTGGAATTACGGGGAGTTATAAGAAGGTTAAAGTTTTCTTTTCTAAAGTATATTAGGGGTTAATCAACATTATTTGGGGCAATAAAAATTTTCTCAACATTTAATCCCCCCCCCCTAAATAGACCGTGTATTAACTTATACAAATTCATTTGGGATGTTCTAGTGAGATTTCATGTTTGTAACCCGTTAATAAATTTTTTATTGCCTTCTGGTAAAATTGTATTGCCCCTAGTAATATATTTTTCAATCTTACTGCCCCTCAATAAACTTCCAGCAAGTGTACGTTATGGTTTTGACAAGTTTTGGTGAGATTTTAAAAAGTTCGGCAAGATTCCGGTGACCGGTTTTACATGCCTCGCGAAATTTCGTCGACCGGCAAGATTCTAGAGTCCGGCGGCCGGTGAGGTACCGATAATTTCTTCCACTTTTTCTATCTAAGCATGATTAAGTGGTGGTAAGTGTAAAATAGTCTTAAAATAATATAATTTGTTTTTGTAAAGATTTGTTTATTTGGGCAAAAAAAAGTTTTCTTACATTCAAATGGGCGATTGAAAAAGATTATCATTGCAATGAGCGTTGAGGGATTAAAATTAGTACTAAATGAACATTTTTCCAATAAAGAATCACTTCAATTAATTATTCTATGACAGTTGAAAATTAAATGTTTTTACTTGTTAGTCTTGAACTCTTGATATGCCTAGTGGATGATCTCAGCTATCTTGGACGCATGTAATACTGCATGGAAGAATTTTGTATTATTCATAACCTTTCATTGTTCCGAGAAATAAAGAGACTACAAGCTTCTACGGATACATTAAACATCGTTTGAGAAAAATTATTTTCTAATCTTGAACTCTTCCATTTAATTGAAACACATCTGTGTCACCACCAAAAATGAGCTGCTTAGCTCCAAGACCAAATTAATTATATACAGAAACAATAGCTATGATTTGATCGTCATGACGATGAAGATGGATAGAAAGACAACAAATGAGCAGGAACACATGAAGAATTCTTCCAAACCCTAGAGTGCAATTTTAGAATCTCCCTAGCTTTCTCTTTGGTCTTAAACTTGCAATCGACTTGAAGCACTAAACACAACTTGGCCACCGCACCAACATGCAACATTTCCATAACTACTGCAGAAGTTGCAGAGAACCTAGAAATGGAAAACAATATCCTCACCGCCCTGTCGGTTGCCATGTGCGAAACCCTAAATATCTTCTTGGACACGATGGCCAGCCCCGCCGCGTGCCTCAATAATTGAGCTCGCCCTTCTGCGCATCCACAGAGCTGGTCCAATGAGATCAGTATCAGCTCACCTGCCCTCTTCTCTTGAGCTTCGAGAAGAGCCTCTATGAGGACAGAAACTGCGCCCCCTTCCACGGCCTTGATTCGGTTCCTTCCCCATGGACAAAGCTCCACTAGAAGCTTCAAAGCAGCTTTAGATGCTTGGTGGGAGACCTGATCTCGTACCACATTCATCGTCTCGATAAATAACTCAACTGTGGGGCTCATCATCCGGTTTGGATCTGCCAATTCGAAAACAGACCTCAATAAAATAGTTGCATGAGCTCGAGATTGGTAATCACCTCGTTTTAATACTTGTACCAATGAATCTATGATCTTCTCCCCATCTTTGCTCATTAGTTGTTTGAGACGAGATTCCGAGCTTCTGAGATAGAACAAGACTTCAACTGCCACTTCCATTGTCGATTGGTCGGTGTTGCTTATCAAAGAAGCAACGTATTCTACTGCTCCTGCTGCCTCCAAAGAGTTTATGTGTTTTTCACCGTGGATTGCTGCCATGGATCTGAGTCTTTTGAGGCAGTCGAGCTGCGTGTGGGGGAGCTTCCTCGCTTGGTTAATAAGCTTAACGATCTGGGTCTTGTCAAGCTGCGATGTCGGTGTTGGTATCCGCTCGACCCCATGAGAGGCGTTGAGGGTGCACCAAGCTTGGATTATACGGCGAAGAGTGTGGTTGGGAGTGAGATCTGCGTCCAACAATAATGGCTGCTTCGTTACGGGGCAAGCCTTGTTCTTGCCGGAAGATAACCATTTCTGGATGCTTTCCCGATCGTAGGTAATCCCCGTAGAGACAATGACGGGATCTCTCATGACTTCAAGAGAAATGGGGCAGAGAAAGTGGGACGGAATATCAAATTCGGCCTCCATTTTAGGCTTCTTGGACAGAAGAAAACGAGGTGATTGCACTAATTACATATAGCAAAGAAGTGATGTGAAATTGTTAGAAAAGTAGACAAGAGAGAATTAATTGGAGGGACGATGACTTCTGGACAAGATCGAAGATAAAGCTCATCAATTGAATGAAGAGATGTGACTCTCGAAATTGTCAAACAGTTGAAGTTTGGTTATGTATTTGGAAGCTGGGAAGGGAAGGCTTATATATGATGGAGGAGGGAGGAGGGAGGAGGGAGGAGGACGAGTGGTGATGCGAGTTGTCAACTCAGAGGGAAAGTCAACACACAGAAATTGAAATATAATGCTTGTGAATTATTATGCCAATTAATTAGGACCTTTTCCAAGGTTTTGGAAGACGAATTCATATGACGACTTCGATAAGCTAATAAATATACTCGATCACAAATGCAACTGTAGTCATCTGTTTTCGATTGTGCAAATTAATGTTTTCTTATATAGGGGACATGTCAAACTGCTCATCGATCACACATAGTAATTTCTCACTGAGATATATATGATTTAACTTATATAATTAGGATTCCCTTAATATTCGAAACAAAACATTTTGCATTAAACAATGTTATTCATTTTGCGCTAAAGTCATCTTGAGCTGATCTCTCTTCTGATGGAACACTCTTGTAATATGGAACTCTTTTAAATTTGCATGGTCAGAAACAACTCAGAATTATATTTTTCCAAGGAAACTGATATATATATATATATATATATATATTAGCTAATAATGTTTTGTAGCTCTTTTATCTCTTGTGTTGCATGTGTGAGTGTGTGACAGTGTGACACATACTTCCTTTCAAAGGGATTTGGACGAAATAGCTCCATATCTTAAAACAGATCATTAATAGTTGATCGGAGCGGATTCTACTCACCAAAGTGTAATTGTACTATTAATATTTTTTGTTTTAATTTTGTTAACGGTATTAGAATATATGCATGATAATACGATGTGGATGACCGAATTAAAATATTACATATTAGTTGCTCGGTTCACTTGCACCTTGATGCGTAGAAGAATTTTTGGTACTCGAAATACTAATTGCCTAATTCTATGTTTTGGACTTCTGATTTCTTATGATCTTTAATGTTTTATAAGAATCACTTATAAATTTGGTTAAAAATATACTAACGATAAAATTTCAACAAAACCCAAAGGCCTAATAAGCCATTAAGCTAGGCCAATTCGATCACCATCACAATCACCAACTAGCAAATAGCCTCAAATCCATACCCACACAACTCTCTCTCTCTCTCTCTCTCTCTCTCACATAATAGCCTCTCATGTCTTCCACTTCACTGTTTATCTTCAATTACCCAATTAAATCGCTAGCTTTCAATCCTTTCTTTCTTCCTTTCTACTCATCGATGGCTGAGGGTTTTAAGCCCTATCACGTCCCTCAACAGAGCTGGGTCATTCCTTGTTTATTGAATATTCTTGTACTTCCGAAGTTGAAATAGATCGATGTGATGCCTTAGAGAGGAGGCGTCGTCGGTGTTGCAAAGCGTGCCCATCTACCTTAGCTATCTCCCTGCAATTGGGAGCATTTGACTTTCTATCTCTAGACTAAGTAAGCAGTAGTTAATTAATGTATCTACATTATATAATTGAGATCAGATCATGGGGCTGCAATGGCTGGTGCCGACAGCTTCTTTGGTCGAGCACTCGAGCTCATGCCGTGCAAGTGGGTCGATCCATCAGACTTTGAGCCGCTGCTTTCCTTCTTCAAGCCCATGCATTAGTATATATGCTGCGGTGAAGTGAACCACCAAACTTTGGCTTCTTTTACTTTCTTTGAAACGCACTCAAACCTCTGCGCATGAGAGTCCCTCATCTTACTTAAAGTTATAATGAATCCTTTTGTGCAGTAGGCATATTTTTCATACTGTTTTCCGAGCTAATTATATGAGGCTTCGGTAATCCACGATAGGCAGGCTCTGTGTTTGCCGAGACGCTAGATGTAAAAGTAAAAACAATAATTAAGACTTTTATGAAAATTTTCATTAACCAATTAATTAAATTTAAGACCCACGTTGATAATCAACGGAAGTAAATAATTTTTATGCTAACAAGTTAATTAAAGAACTCAAATATTAAATTGAAATTCACAAAAATGGAAAGAAATATATATATGGGAAAATGCACAAAATTCCTTAAAGTAAAACCCACTTAAATGAAAATTTGTTTCCATGGCCCATTTCAATTAATAGAAAATGACATCTTACTACCCCAAACAGTTATATTAAACAGAAAACTCACATTTCAAAATATTTAAACAAATAAGGACATATGCCCAAACCCAAAGTCAATAATACCATATGTTGACTGCAATTTTTATTGTGAAATGACCAAAATATCTAATTTATAAACAAAATTACATGTTTTACCATTCTTCTCTCCTAAAACCTCTCTCTCTCTCTCTCTCTCTCTCTCTCTCTCTCTCTCTCTCTCTCTCTCTCTCTCTCTCTCTCTCTCTCTCTCTCTCTCTCTCTACCAAGGCTTCTTCCATAATCGGATCTGCGTCTCTAGCAGCCCGTCGACGCCCATGGCCTACCTTCAATTCCCAATTTGAAATACCTCACCTCGTTGCCAAGATCTCTCAAGCAACACATCGATCGCCCACACACCGAAATCCTCAAGCGCTTCAAGGTCTCTCTATCTCTCTCTTCGTTTTCACGTTCTTAGAGAATCAGAGAGCAATACCCCAAGGTAGTAGCATCAGAGCCAGTTAGATCCTCAACGACATCGTCGACCGTCGACCAAGTCCTCCTCTCTTCCTCTTATTCGAAAGAGCTATGGAGGTTTGTTGGCTAAATTGGCAATTTTAATTGTTTTGTTACATTTGAAGGAGTGGGATCCCTTGAAGGAGTATTGTTTTGAATTAGAATTTATTTGGGAAACTTGAATTGATTTTAGGCAAATGGGTGTATTTGTTTCAAAAGATTTGATTATCTTTTTTTGGGTTTTAAGCACAATGAGAGTCATGCACATAAGGTGTTTGATGAAAGTCCTCAATGAGGTTGTTGTTATACAAAACCCTTTTACATGTTGATAATCTAATTGCTACTGGTTCGGTAATCATGATGTGAGTATAAATCCATTTTTGCACATTAGAATAACAATTTATAGACAAGATAATCAGATGAAGTTTATACTAATATGTGTTAATTAAGCTACTATTTATTAATTTCGCTAAATACCTGCTACTATAATTTTTAAAAGTTGATGATACTACACTAGCTGAGACGTTAAAAGCTTGATACTACTCTACTGGTAATACCTTGTTACTGCATTTTTTGGACATAGTTGCTACCAACTAATTGAGCCACTAAAAACATGCTACTGCGTTTTAAAAAAAGAAGAAGCTGCTACTACATTAGCTAAGTCACTAAAAGTTTGCTACTACATTTACTGGAAATAGCTTTGCTCTTGTATCGGCTGAGCCACTGAAAACCTGCTACTACATTTATTAGAAATAGTTGCTACTGCATTTACTGGAAGTAACTGCTACTACACTAGCTGAGCCATTAAAAATCTGCTACCACATTTGCTGGAAATATAAATAATAATATATAGTTATTCATGTGTGAAGGTTATAATTGTAAATGAATTGTTCACACATGGAAACATAAAAACAATTTGTCCTTATTTATAAGATTTTGTCCTTATAAGTTGTAAAACAGAAATCATGTCTTTATTTGTGTATTGAATCGTTTCCAAAGATGTATATATAGTTTGCTAGTTTTGTAATGTTAGAGTTTTAGTAGTAGAAGTGGATAACTACAGTAGCAGAAGTGGAGGATAAAGTAGTAGCAGAGTTAACCTTTATTGTCTTAGTCTTCAAGCAGTAGAAGAACTAGAATATTGCCGAAGCATACTTGTGCTACTACTGAGATGTTATTAACCTATGCTACTACTTCTACTGGGATGTTAACCCCTACTACTACTTCTACTGGAATGTTAACCCCTACTACTACTTCTACTAGAATTAACTGCTACTACTTCTACTGGGATATTAACCCTTGCTACTACTTCTACTGGGATGTTAACCCTTGCTACTACTGAGATGTTAACCACTGCTACTACTTCTACTGAGATGTTAACCTCTGCTACTACTTCTACTAGAATGTTAACCCCTGCTACTACTTTTACTGAAAGATGTTAACTCCTACTACTACTTCTATTGGGATGTTAACCCCTGCTACTACTTCTACTTCTACTGGAATTAACTGCTACTACTTCTACTGAGATGTTAACCCATGCTACTACTTCTACTGGAATGTTAACCCCTGCTACTACTTCTACTGGAATTAACTGTTACTACTATACTAAGTTATTGAAAACCTGCTACTGTATTCTATTTACTGAAAAATCTCTAAAAGAGAGACTTTTCTCTTCTAAAAACATATTTAATTAGTGTAGGGTTAGTTTGGTAAATTAAATTATGACACATGACATGCAAAGAAAAGATTGTCCTTAATTGTTAAAAACTGTCCTTATTTGTTTAACAACAACACAAATGGATTTATTTGTGTTTCAAATCCTTTTGAATGATGTATATGTGATTTGCTATTCAATTAATCATGATACAATGACAGATTTACCTTCACTCTCATTAAACTACCTTATCTCTCTCTCTTTGTTGTCACAAAAGTCTCTCTCTCTCTCTCTCTCTCTCTCTCTCTCTCTCTCTCTCTCTCTCTCTCTCTCTGAGGCTAGATCTGGTTCACCTCCATGGTTCGATCACCACGCAGTCCACGCCTTCATCTCCGGTGGCGACCGATGTCTCGCTTGAGCCGATCTCCGGCTCGATCTAGTTCAACTCCTTCACCATGCCTTCAATCCTTCACCTCCAGCTCAATCTATTCCGTAGTGAAGTTGGCATGGTGGTTCTGCGGCGCATGAAGACGCGGCAGCCAAGGTCGATGCGGTAGAGCTTTGCCACATCGTCGACGACAATCAGGTCAGAGTCGAAGTAGATGATGCAGTGGACGCCGGAGTGGAAGAGATCGGCAAGGTAGATGCACTCGTAGTTGAGCGGCTGTTCTAGACTTGATCGAAATCTCCATCGATGACGGTCGAGGCGCCACCACCGCCACCAGCGTCGGGCGGACGACGTCATTTTGTCGAGGAAGCGTCAATTCTGGGAATGGCAGTGGTTAAGCTATAGTTTTTTTTTTTAACTAGGGGTAAGTAATATTATTGGGGTCAATAAATATTTTACTGGGGGTTAGTAATTTTTCTTTTGGTTTCTTTTTGGTTGGAAATTGCCTTCTTCTTCATTTTTCTAGCTTTAACAGATTATTAAGGGTCAGTACTGAGGTCAATAGCTAATTACTGGGGGTCAGTAATTTTTCTTTTGGTTTCGACAATGTTCTAAAAAACGTTAGGCGCTAGTCGGGCGGACAGCCGGTGACTAGCTCTTAGGCGGGTTAATCGGGAGATTAATCAGTTTTCTAGCTCTTTAGATGGAAACGGTGAAGCACCGCCTAGCGCCTAGGCTTGGATTAATCGTCTCTAGGCGGGAATTTTTAGAACATTGGGTTTCGTTTTGGTTGGAAATTGCCTTCTTCATTTTTATGTGCTTTGACAGATTATTGGGGGTTAGTACAGATGTCAATAGTTGATTACTGGGGTGCAGTACTGGGGGTCAGTAAGTTTACTGCCCCCTAGTAAAATCTCAGTAGAAGTTTACTGCCCCCAGTATAACATTTTTCATCATTACTGCCCCTTAATAAGGTTTTATTGATCTCAGTAGAAGTTTACTGCCCCCAGTAAAATCTCAGTAAAAGTTTATTGCCCCCCAGTAAAATATTTTTCATTATTATTGCCCCTTAATTAAACTCCAAAGATGGTGCAGTATACTTCCGCCAAGGTTCGGTGATATTTTAAAAAAAAAATCTAGCGAGATTTCTGACGACCGGCGAGATTCCGGCGACCAGCGAAATTCTGGTGACCGGAGTCCAGTGAGTTTCCGGCCAAATCTTCTCTCTCTATGCATGTTTAAGGGGTGAGGGCAAAATAGTCCTAAAATAATATTGTTTGTTAAGACTTTAAGTAAAGATTTGTTCATTTGGGCACAAATAGAGGTATCTTATATTGGAATAGGCTCTTAAAAAAGATTGTCATTGAAATGGGCAATGAGGGGTTGAAATTAGTACTAAATGGGCATTTTCCCGCAAATGAGCAAATCGAGCCGGAGGCGAAGGATTGGCGGCATGGTGATGGAGCTGAACTAGATCGAGCCGGAGATCGGCTCAAGCGAGACGTCGGTCGCTGCCGGAGATGAAGGCGTGGACTGCGTGGTGATGGAGACATGGAGGTGAACCAGATCGAGCCTTAGAGAGAGAGAGAGAGAGAGAGAGAGAGAGAGAGAGAGAGAGAGAGAGAGAGAGAGAGAGAGAGAGAGAGAGAGACTTTCGTGACAACAGAGAGAGATGAGATAGTTTAATGAGAGTGAAGGTAAATCTGTCATTGTATCATGATTAATTGAAATGGGCATTGGAAACAAATTTTTATTTAAGTGGGCTTTACTTTAAGGAATTTTGTGTATTTGGGCATTTTCCCATATATATATATAAATTGTAATTTGAACTCATAAAATCTGATAATTGTGGAAAACTAAATTATTTTAATCATTAATTGATTAATATAGTGAGAAACAGTTAAAAATGAATGGGATGATTAATTTCAACAAAATTTTATGTAGGAGTTTTGAAAATTGTAGGCCCCTATAATTGTGAGGCTCTAGGCACAAGTCTCATCTACCTTGCCTCAAGGCCGGTAGTCTACGCGCCTTTAGGGATTCCTTCAGATTGTTTATTGACATATAGTTGTTATGTTTATTTTCTGATCATGCTAAGAAGAAAGTGAACAATCGTAGCGGCAAAAGTAAATCAATACTTGCTAGACTGGGAGATTCTAGTTAAGATGGCTAAGAAGAAAGCGAAGGAGGTAACGCTACCGGAAAATTGGACTTAGGCGATGAATTTTTTTGAAGGAAAACAATTTTGTCACCTAAGAGCAACTCCGATAGCTTTTATATAAATTCTCTGTTTTTATTTTTTATTTTTTAATAAAGGGTTAGCTTGTGCGGTTGCCCTCCAAGTCTTTATTAATAAAACTGTCGAATACAAGGAGGGGGAGAGTCAGGAGGGGGGGGGGAGGGGAACGAAAAACTATAAATTAAGAAACTAGAAATAAATAAGCAGTGATTAAAACCAACGACCAGGCCCAAAAGCATAGGTTTGGCCCAACAACCTCTCACCCTAAGACCCATCTGCCTCACACCGCTCCGCTGCTAAGTGGCACACATGTGGTGCACATGCATCTGCCTCTCACCCTAGGACCCATCCGCCACGTCGCAGACGCCTCTATAATCCAGTTGGCGTCCCCAAAACAAAAGAAACTCTTCTCGGGTTTGGCTCGGTTATGAGATCGGGAACAACAACGACACCAAATAAGTCCGTCTCCATATCTAGTAAGAACCGTGCGCTGATGCTCTCTTGTTCTCCCCTAAGAATCGAAGAGATCCGATAGAAATCGATCATTCAACACATATATCGAAAAGGCATCCTCCAAACCTAGACCACGCCTCTGGAACTGAACCTCATAGCAGGCCATGACCTATATCCTCTCCTGGACCGAAACACGACGGCTGGAGTGCAGGCAACGTTTAGCCGGGAAGAGTGCGGGCAGTGTTCGGCCGGGAAAGACTGAACTCAAAAAACTGTTGTGTTTTCTCAGCTCGTAAGAACCCGTTCTAACCTATCAGTTTATAAATTCTTACATTTTTTTAAAATTCTCTATTATAAAGAAAATCCCAAAAATCTCTATTTGAGAATTCTTTTCCAACATAAATCCACCGGATAGTTGTCTTAAATTTTAAATATCAAAATACGAACATATTTACTAGATAGTTGTCTCAATCACTCCTCTCAATTTCTTTCTCTCTCGAACTCAATCACTCCTCCCTCAATCGAGACTAAGCCACTGTCACTCGATTAGGGTTCGTCAATTTGGCGCCTCACTCGATTTCTTCCAATTTGGTTCGAGGTCGGAGATGTCAGTAGAGGAGGCTGGGCTTGGCGCGGCGGAGAGGGGGTTGGGGGCCGGACTGTTTGGCGCGATTTCTGCTTCCCTGGGCAGCTTCCTAAGGGAAGGATAGGGGAATACGCAGGCTCTACACAGCTTGGTGAGTGGTTCTTCGTTTAGTCAAGTTTTGAGTTTTCTAGTTTCTTCTGCCGCCGTCGGCACCATTTGAAAGACTTGTGGCGGAGAGTCCTCTCTTCGGCTCAGCTCCGAACCCTAACCCTTGCCGCCGCCGCCCCATGCCGATCCGCCGCCACCGCCCGCTCCTTCATCCCCAAGCTCCTTCCTCGCTACTTCAGCGCCACTCCTTCCGGTACTCTTTCTCTCTCTCTCTCTCTCTCAAATCCCTAATTTCATCTCTGATCTTGAAAATATTGCTAATTTGAGTTCTGTGTGGATTTGTTGCAGTGGACACTGCTGTGAAGAAGAAGGTTGAGGAGATTATGCCCATTGCGACCGGCCACGAGCTTGAGGAGCTCGCAGCTGAAATTCAGGTGAGGTTTTTGTTTTTCCGAATTTCAGTTCTGTGTTTTTCGAGCTCTGAATATGCTGTTTGGAAATTGATTTGATATCCTGTGTTTGTTGGAATTGAAGATGGTGGAAATGAAGTTGAGATTCTGAGTGAGATTGTTGTTATTGAAGTCCGCTGAGTTTCTATATCACGAATTGTATTTCGTTTCTGATTATGCCGGTTCAGAAGCTAGAGGAGTATTCAATAGTTTGCTGGTAATATTCGTTGAATGTGTTTTCTGATTTTGAATTTTTCATCTTTCTCAGGGAAAGGATATCCTGGAAATCGACCACCCCGAAGGCCCTTTCGGCACAAAGGTCAGTGTGATAGGAGGTTTTAGTAAAATTTGATTCTGTACTTTATTACTGCAGTGTGGGTTAAAATTTGATTCTGTTCTGATATGTGAGGGTTTGAATTTGGATATTTCTGTTGCAGTATGGCTAAATGGCAGGGAGAAGCTGAAGGGAAGGAAATTGGCTCAACTATCGTGATTCTCTATTTTGGGAACAAAGAATCAAAGGTCCAAGTTCAGCCTCTGTTCAACTTTAAGGTGGGTAATTATCAGTACTGAACTTCGAAAAATCATTAGTAATTGTAGAAAATTCCTTTTTGTGCGATTCCAGTTCCAGAGTGATCTTTAGGTTGTCTTTTACAATTGTTATGAAGAGACCAACCTGAAATTCTTAGCCGAGCTATACTGTTTTTAGCCAAAAAGGTCTGCTGGTCAGGAAGTTAGGCATACATTTAGTGATTTTGTTCCTTTGCTCTTAGTCTCAATGTTTGCCAATGATTCTTGCTTGATTTGGTATGATATTATACAGATGTAGAGATTAGAATATAAAGTACTTATACATGTTATTTGTTTCTTAAATTGAAAGTTAGATTTGGGTTGCTTAAAGTTAGTTGAAAGATTAGAATTTAGAACTTTACATTGTAGTAATCTAATGCAGCTGATGTTGTCTTACATTTAAATTGTAATTTTTGTTTGTTTTCGTCTTTTTGAAACATTGTTTTGCTTATGTTCAATAACTTGAAGTTTTGTGCCACATATAGTTTCAGTTTTGTTTTCAGATACTTTAAATAGGCTTTTAGCAGAAAATTTTCAGAAAATCCTGAAACTGTAGCTGAACTTTGAAAATCCATAACTAATTCAAGAAAAATCGTTTTAAAGTGATTACAACTTCAGAGCTTCTTTAGTGTGTCTACTACAAGTCTTTAGAAGAAATCAAAGTTAACTTCCAAATGGTTTTGTACAGTTTTTAGTGTGAAGGTGACTACTGCAGTATGCTAGTTTGTGTTATTGTGTTTGAGTGAAAATCTGTTGAAGTATCCTATCTATTGTTTGAGTGAAAATCTGTTTAAGTATTCTATCTCTTGTTTTAATTGTGTGACTGTGTAGACATATGGTAAGAGAATGTTTACCTATACAGACATGTCTTTGTCTGTATGTAGCTAATCATAGATTTGTGCTCTGATTAGGATTTTGATGTGCAGAGTTTGAAGACAGAAGATCTCTCAAACTATGGCAAGGGACTCAGGTAATGCTTTGGTAATATCATCTTGCATTAAGCATATGAATTCCATGACAAACATGCATATATAGTGAGTAACTTGCTCAACCATTTCCTGTTATTAATGTCTAAATGGTGAACTGATTATTCACCTCAATCTTTAATAAGTACATAGTGCTTACTGTGGGTACATAGTGCTTAATGTGCAAAGAATTGTGTGAGATCGCAAGGCAGCCAGGTGTGCTTGTGGCGGAGGGAAGCCTTGAGCCTCTAAAGGTAATTACTTTCATACGCACCCATCACCTTACCCTTCTTAGTTTTCGCTTAAGCAAAGTTTGGTCACATTAAACGGAAAATCTTTATGCATGTACTCCTTGGGATCAGGTACAGTTTTGTATCACCTATTTTCTTCTTAGTTGACCACACACTTAACAGTTTTGTTTCCGTTTACCTATTCCCTATGCCTCTACTTCACTTCTCATAGTAAAATATTTAATTGGTTTTATCATAAACAGGGTGGAAGGCCACGTGTTGCTGACTTTGTCCATGGTTCTAGAGGAACTATGTATGGAGGCTACTTTAAAGGTCTGTTATTCTTGTGTTACTATGAAAATTTAGTTTTAGAAGTCTGTTTTTTGCTGTTGCTGTGTCAATCATTAGGGATGATTCAAAGCTCTTTGCAGATATTACTCAATGGTGCTAAAGTCTACTATCTTTCTAGTGCATTATCCGTATTCCTTCAAATGCTTAAATGTGATGAAAGTAAACTTGTCTATGTTAAACTTAGAAGAATGTCTCAGGGACTTTAGTTTCACTAAAGCAGCAAAGGAACTTATCACTTGCCTTCAGACAATCGATGGTAACAACTATCCTGAGGTACTATATGAAACATCTTTTGGTCTATATTAATTTTGTGGACGACAGAATTGTGAGTTTCCTGTTTTTTCATTGCAGACCTCGAATCTTTTGGTCTATGGGAATGAAATACTTGCACCAAAGATGAAGCAAAATAGGTAGCATGCATGTATGCAGATTTCTTCTAACTGGTATGAAGTTATACATGTCACAACACCTAGCTTTGAATTATTATATTGGTCAATACAGTAGTAGAGTACATTTTGGATTTTGGATTTTGGAATTGTGGTTTTTGTAGGTTACTTATTTTGGATCTTAGATATGTATTGATGGATATTCTATATACAATGGTCAATAAAGTGGATGGATGATTTTATGAGATTTTGGCTTGTATGCAATATCTATTTTTTAGTTGCTATTGTTTATTTGGTAAATTAGTAGGACATATAACACATTAATGACAATCCAACGTTGTCTAATGAAAATGATTATACAACCAATTATTTTGTAATGTAACGTTGTGTGAGTATTTATTCACACAATGCCTATTAGCAAAAATCATGTCTACTCTTTAACAATCAAACAACCATGCAATCGAGAAAATCTGTTGCATGAACATCATCTCACACAATAGTTTTCATGTCGAAAGTTGTTGTGTGAATGTTGACATATATTATCGAGAGCGATTTCGATATATGACATATGTTGATGAGATATGTCGATATTCACATAATAGCTCTTAAAAGGAATAGTTGTGTGAGTTGACAATCACATAAGGGTTTTCATTGAAAAAACTGTTGTGTGATTCTCGACAGATATCATCGACATATGTCGACAATTGCCGAGAAGCAGCTCGGCATGTGTCGGCATCTGTCGATAATATATGCCGAGACTCGCACAACAACATTTTACATAAAACTATTGTGTGACTTTCGGCATATTTCATCGACATATGTCGACAATTGCCGAGAAGCAGCTCGACATGTGTCGGCAGCTGCCGATGATATCTGCCGAGACTCACACAATGGTTTTTATTGTAGCGTTGTGTGTTAGTTAGTCACACAAGCTCTTTTTAGTCGTTGTGTGACATGTTGATCAGACAGCGATCAGATTAACAACCGATTTGACCTTTATCAGATAACGTTTTTTCCCTGTCGTGTGATGCATTATCTGGCGTAGTGTGGTACTATTGAGGGAACCAGTATCAAGCGCTCTCATTAGCCTTGCACGTGCGTTCTCACAACATCAACTGGCCCAAAGGGCATCTCGACCGGACATGTGGACGCACATGTGCGGCTCGATCCGGTGCGCACCTCTAGAAGATTTCTTTCGTGATAGGCTGTTAACAGCCACGAGAATAATCCTCCTTGCTTAACCTCTATAAATAAGCACTTAGCCTCACCAACAAAGGTAACCTAACTCATTCCCTCACTTTGAGTTACAAATTGTCCGCTATGATTCCTGACTTGAGCGTCGGAGAGCGATTATCCTGAGCAATCTGGCCAATTCTCTAACCGTTTCATTTGTTTTACAGCTTTAGTGGATAGTTCTTTGGCGAACAAATTATAAATCCCTTTTCACACGGATCTCCCCGTGAGATTTCCTTCTTTCCCTTCACCAGATTTCAATCTTCAACAGTTGGCGATCGTCTGTGGGCCTCGAATGCGTGACCACGCTCGATTACTCTTTAAACCCACACAAAAAGCCACGTTTCCATTTAACCTCAAACCTCTCAAATGTCTACCGCTGCGAACACATGACCAACAGAGTCTCCGCATCTGTCAAATCCGACAACGGTTGCACCGCTGCGCAGGACAGCCAAGCGCAACGTCCCACCAACAATCACTCCGCTCCTTTCACAAGTGGCGGCACAGACAACCGTTCAGAGCAAAACCTAAAGGGAATGGTTAGTTCATTCGGACACCGATTCTCTAGTTCTCAAGATAGCAGACAAAGGCGCCACTACTTCAACATCCCAGCTCAACCTAGCTTTATTGGGCAAAGAGCGTGCGGAAGAACGTTAGAACAATTTGAAAATCAAATACAAGAAAACACTCGCACGCATGCGGCAAAAGGACAATCCAAAGCACGTTTCCGCTTTGGTTAACAGTGCCCATCCCATACTCCCTCTCTTTCACCAAACCATACAACAGCCAAAGGAAAAGCAGATGAGAACCGAAGACAGGATTCCTTTCTTGAAGGCATAGTGGAGACGGCCCATGGAGGCTCTCCTAAGATCCCAAAAGTCCGGGCAAAGGAAGATGATCCTTTCATTCTCCTTCTCCACAAGATTGAGGAATTCAATCGGCGCCTATGCAAAAAGGAGGCATCGCCAAGAGGACCATTTGCGCCCTTGCATTTTGTTACTCACCCCGGCCCATTTTCCCTTTGAATTCAACGATCAATTGGGGTCCCTCCGCCCAAACCACTGAAGATACATCACTATAACGGTCACACGGATCCGTACACTCACTTGGAATACTTTGAATCCGCTGTACGAGAAAAATATCATGATGATGCCATCCTATGCAACCTATTCCAAGAGACCCTGTTAGGAGATGCAATGTCATGGTTCTATAAATCATCGCCAAATTCCATGCATTCCTTTCAGGAGCTGCAGGACGCTTTCCTTAAGTGGTTCCAGTTGGTGGCGGATTCATTCGGAGGATCGGGCGACATCTTGGGCATCGATCAGCGCCCTGATGAAAGCTTATGCAAATTTATAAATCGTTAGCGCTTGGCAACTTCGAAGTGTCAAATCTTGGATAAGGGATTGGCCAATCAAGCATTTCATAAAGCTCTTCGCCCGGGAGACTTCAAGTATTACCTCAATACTCTCGTGCCACCGCCGGAGTACGACAAGGTCATGGATCTGGAAATCATGCATGCGAAAGCAGAATTCATAACTTACGGTGATAATCCCCACCTTGAATGGCCACCCCTATTGTCACCCAAAAAGACAGTGTTGAAACCAAAAAACGTGGACGATCAAAATCTCGATCTCCTTCACCTAACCGATTCCAGCGCTACAGCAATAACAAACGTAACAGAGGATACCCTCGGAGTCAATTCCGCTCGGGAAGAGACGATAAAACATATCGCCTGGAGCAAAAAGATTCTACCCCAAGATTCGAAGTTTATTCAGTGGTTAACACAACATATGCTGATATTTTTGAGAAGCACAAAGATATCATTCCACCAGCACCGCCGCTATGATTTCCAAAGCCCAAAAATGCAAAGAAGACAGAAAAATGGTGCAAGTACCATCAAGAGGACGGGCATTACACTAACGATTACCATCCGAGAAGACAAACTCAAAGACTGCATTCCATCTCCCCCAGCTGTCACACCCCAATTTTCGAAAGATAATTTTCAAAATTTTTGGCATGATCTAACTTAAAATATTAATATCCCAACCTGTTTCAACAAACAAACTCAAACAACTAGAACTCAATAGCGGAAATGTAAATGTGACACAACTCAACACTGAGTTAAGTATTACATTTCCTTGTTTACATAAACTTGTAAAACAAGAACATGAAAACAATCTCATGAGTTTAATACTATATACCCAATTATTAAACTATACAGAGCACAGCAAAACCAAAAAGAACCCTGCCACTACGCCTCCGCCTCAACCCTGCTGATCCTCACCTGCAGGTTTAACCCCTACACCAAGAATTGGTGCACCGGGATTGTAAAATAACAAACCCGGTAAGCTAAAAAGCTCGTATGAGTAAACTCAAAAATATCACAACATTTATCACATCTAACATACCACAAAAGAGATTTGATCAATAATTAAAAATCACACATCCAACACATTACAAAAGAAATGTACACATGAGTCCCAAATATTTAATAAATACCTTTCATGACCTACAACAACAATTTGTTTACTTATGGGTCCCAGATACCATAAAGTATCTCCCATGACCTACACCGACAGACGGACTAGAGCTCTATTCTTAACCGTAACCAATCACCCGGCCAAAGGCTTGGAACCCAGTTTGACTGTCCAATAAAAATTACAAAAAAAATATTGCATCATAACCGTAACCAATCACCCGGTTAAAGGCTTGGAACCCGGTTTGACTATTTTGAGCAACAATTCACCATATCACCACATCATCATCAACAACGCATGATTCACATCATAAAATTATATCCTCCACATAGATATAATTATATGAACAATATATATTATTCCACAAGAATAACTTATCAATAATTAAGAGAATTATGATCACAAGAACCTCAAAAATAAACATATAAGGAAAGCTTGTTTTATCTAACCTATGAGCCGTTGGCGATCAAGCTCATATATTTTAAAAACGATTAATAGTATAAAATTGAATCCAACATCAACATCCAATGACCATAATAAAATTAGGTCCAAAAGTGAACCCTGCTGAGATTTACTCACCTAAAAATCCCGCTGCGATTCCCTCAACGTAACAAAAGCAAGCCAATCACAATTTCACAAAACACCTAAAAACACACAATTAACAACCTTAGAAACCAAAGAACTAAAGGATAACACAATACCTTTAAACTAACCCTTAGCTCAAGGAAGGACAACTTCCCAAAGTCGTTGCACTCAACGACACAATAGAGCTGCCTCAAAACTTGAAAACCTAAACTCAAACTCAACCAAGCTAAAACAAATAAACCTAAGTCCTAACATGCAAACCTTGCTCAAATCCTAGCCATACTACCTCTCAACAAGCTCACAACAACAAGGACTAGCTAACCACATGAAACTAAGGCCGCAACTCAGCCGAACACGCACAGGCGGCGGCGAGTGAGCCCCTTGCGCCACCCCAAAACTTCCGAATTAGGAGAAACTCACAACATGAAACTTGTAGATTAAAGCATGGTGAGTAACTTTGATACCTGGAGGTTCAACTAGTTCGGCCGGAAAACACCCCGAAACACCAACCCGAAACCAAAAATCAAACCTGCAAATCCGGTGCCCAAACTTGATTTTTAGGTCACTAAAGAGGTGTAAACATCTCTAGAGGAAGGAGATGAGCAAGACTCACCTAACTCTCATCGAAAATGCCATCGAAATCGCCGGTTTTCCGGCGATACAGCAGCAGCTCCGCCGCTCCGTGGCGGCTTCCAGGCAGCGAGACTGCCCCAAGAGTGGAGAGGAGACCCGTGCTAACCCAACGGGACCGGCGGCGTCCACTTTGGTGGCCGGACGAAGGAGAACCGAGCCGGAGAAGAGGGAGAGCAGGAGGAGGTCGGGAGAGAGGAGAGAGAAAGCAAGACGGTAGGTTTCCAAAAAATAACTCCCCCACATTTTTCTATTTATACAGTTTCCAAAACCGGAAACTGACTTCCTCTGACCATAACTTTCTCATACTACCTCCGTTTCAGGCGTGCCGCATGTCTACGAACTCGTATCGCCAAACTCTACAACTTTCGTGAATGAAGTTTTCACATAACTTACAGAAAAGAAAGTCAACTTTTGACCTCTTAAAAGTCAAAGTACCTTAAAATTTACTCCCGAAACTTCAACTTCGCACAAACTAAAGAATTTCCACAATTAATCCTTCATTAATTTCGGAAATAATACATGGAAATTGATATGAAAATCTGGGGTATTACACCAACGGACACCCCAACTGTGCGCGGTCACATCAAGTAATACCAACCAAGTTCTGCCACTAAACAGCGAACAATTCAATCTGTCCGGGCATCACCTCACTTCACCCCACTTCATTACACCACAGATAAAACAATTTGCTACCATGAGCCCTGACATATATAAGCAAATTGCAAAAGAATATCTTCTTTTCTCGTTGTAAATTCGCATGACAATGCAATGAAAAGAAGATTATTCAACAATAGTCTCCTTTCCCTGTGTGAAAGTGTTTGACAACCTAATTTTCTTAATATTTCATCTTCCTATTAAAATGATAACGGAACAAAACAATTAAACCAAAATTCGAAGCTTCGCACACCTCAGAATAAGCGCACAAATAAAAAAACAATAACAATTGTTGTTCTCATTACAAAAAGTTTTAACGACAGCAAAAGAAAAGCTCTCAACTCGAGCTATCGTCATCACTGGAAGATGTGGCAACATCAGATTCTTCTGTACTTGATACTTCATACCATGAATCTAAAGTCCGCTTTACCTCAGGGTCATCCACTCTTAATAAACCTTGCTCCAAAAATAGGCGGTATTGGGCTCGCTTGGCCATCCGCTCGAATTTCCGCAGTACATTCATCAGAGGCCCCTTTTGCTCACGTTTATGTCGCGAATTCTCATTATACAAATCAATCGCACGCAACATCATGGAGTCAACACTATCTCCCCGCTTGAGCGCAACAACATAATTCGTCAAAGCCGACATTCTCTCTTGAACAATGGACAACTAAAGCTTGGCCTCTTCAAGAGACCTGGATAACTCGAAGTTAGCCGAGCGAAGATTTTTCATTTTCGTCTTTGACTCCTGAAGGTCCGCACGGGCAGAGTAAATCAATTCTTGTTGATTACGGCATTTCTTCTCTAGCATGGCCTATTGTACTAATCTGGTGGGAAGTAGTCTTCTTTCCTCGATGGATTGCTAAATCAAATTATCTTCATCACACAGGACCATAACGTCCAAGGAGACAAGAGTGCAAAATTGAAGTCGCCCACTTTAGTTGCTAAAGACACCAAAAGCTAAAGATATCAAGAGTCGGAGATGCCTGCTACTCGTAGGACGTCAAGACACTTGATTACATACAACAACCAAGTAGTCCACTTCGATTATGATGAGTTTGGATCAGAACTCGTCAAGTCGATCCACAACCTGTAAGGCTCAACGTTGCAACTTGATCAGGTTCAAACCTCATGAATATCGAGAACAGGTCAGTCTCGAAATGCTTCGAGATATTGACGATACTCGTTAGTCGCTAAGCTACCCTAGGAGTCACTTCAAAGAATCTGAGGTCTTCTGACTCGTTGTAGTAGCAAGTCACGTACTCTACATACAAGTGAGATGCCACAAATCTTCTCGACTCTCACGCTAAGCCTTGAGCAACGCGTAGATGCTGGCCACAAGTTCTATTTGAAGACCATGGGTCAACCACTACGTTGTCTACGTGACGCTCAAGTGTAAATGTCGGTGTCGCTCGAATCTAACCGAGCCTAGGCAACCTATTCAGGTTCCTACCCATCAAGTTCCACCACTGCGACAAATTCCAACCAAAAGCTGAATTCGTGGGAACAACCACTTTGAGATCCACATCTCATTCCTTCTCTTAGGAATTTTTCTCATCAGCCAACAATAGTAGCTAGAACAAAGTATAATATTTCGATGTCCGCAATAATCAGACTTAATAAGCAGTCCCAAATGATAGCTAATTCATTTTCCAACAACACTACCAATAAGCCAAAGCAACTTTCGACTGATTTCTAGTCGACAACATAAAATGAAACTCAAAGCTTGTCGTTCGCATACCTTGTTCCTTTTACAGTTACCTCATACTAGGCCCACATGTCTATCGTGGTCTGTGCACTGTGGAGGAGCTTTGGGTGGCAAGACTCATTCAATTTCAATAAACCAAATCATGGATACTAAACACACTTGAAAATATCATAGCAAACGAAATGTATAACAACCGAGTCTACAAGAACATTCAAGTAAACTAGACTTCGATAATATTTCAAACAAGAAGCAAATACCAAGTCCATAACACAAATTAAAGATTCCGAGTTCACTAAAAATATATCAATCCTTAAAACATAAAACAAGTGAACCTGACAAATACAAATAAATCAACACTTAACGATCTATAAATGAAATGATGACAACTACCCCACGTAATAAATAAAAACCTAGCATCCCAAGCATATAACGCTAATGAATCCGCCGTGTCGGACCATCACTCTAGAGATACTAATATCACTAAGCATATGAGGTAGTTATTAAAAAAAAAAGACGAGAAGGAATCAGAAACCTTAATGGAAAGGCTCTGATACCATTTTCTGAAACGCCCCAAACTGCACCTCCTCAGTTTAGGCACGTCACAGTGCTGCGAGTCTCAAAAGGAGAAACGCAATGCAGTTAATGTAAGAAAACATTTAAGAAAAACACAACAGAAGCGTAAAAACATTTTGAGGTGTAAAACTTAATTTTTCTCAAAGTACTTTAATTCACCAAAAACCTGATACAAGGAATGATTATGAAATCATGAACTCAAAGGAATACAAATTATTATCAATTAGAGTATCATAAAGCAAACTCATAATAAGATTGGGCTTTTTCCCTTCACCTAAAATTGATTTACTAAATGACCAATAATAAATAAACTTAAAGAAATAAAATTACCAAGCATAACAGAACAAGACCAACAAGATATAATTTGGTACATGAAACTCAAATATAAAAATAAAGGGGACAACATAGAAACCAAGTTACCAATCATAAATATGCACACCCAACTCCTCGCCACTATCCCGTCCCAGTGCACAATACTTGCATCCACAAACTGTTGTAGAGGGTGAGCTTTCGTCTTCGCTGCTCAAGGAACTCTTGAAAACAGATAAAGAAATAGTTTCAAAGGGCCCAATATAAAAACAAGATCGAATCCAAATATTTAATGAACGACAAACTTTCAAAAACATTTCTATGATCAAATAAATGCGGCGCCATAAAACTGTACCTGATGGCCGGTTCTTTTAGACCCACTACCCAACTTACCTCACTATATATGTGTACAACAGGTAAGTGTAGCGAGAGTGTCCACAAACGCCCTATTGCCTAGAATCACTCCACAAGGGATGTAAGACACTCTTCCGTCCATAAAGGCCCCTCCAGAGGTTTAGGGGATCGAACCCAAGGTAGTCGCTATGCTCCTCTCACTCGCAAGCCATCAATAACTCATATAAACGGTTACAATATTCATGATACCTAAATCGTGCAATCTCAAATATGCATTAACAGTTTATAAAACAAATATCATTAATCAAGGGAGTTTTGGGACCCCTACCTGGAATCCGAGGCTTTCCTCACGAACTCCGAGAATCATGAGCATTCTGCTCCTTGGGTAACTGGAGTCCCTAACGTCTGACATATAATTGTCAATAACTCATCGAACACGTATATTATAAAGTCATCAAGGCTAAATAAATATCCGATCAACTTTTCTCCGTGTTTGACCAATCAATATCAATAATCATTTTTGACCAACTTCGCATCTAAAACCCATTTGGTTCTCATTTCCAAGCTTTAACTTGAGATCGAATTATCATTCAATTTCCATACATTTAGCATATCGACCAACATATCTCACAAATTCGTCAAATAGAAATTCAAAGCAAAATTGCATAATTACTATGGACATCCATAGTCATACTTGGGCATTTCTCAACATCAACTTGATACAGTTTTGTATCTTTAATCATCTTATCAAGATCAAAGTAACTAAGTGATCATCTTCTTAGTATAATCAATTCTAGGCCATTTCCCCAAGTTCACCCACACATTGCTTGAGCAACAATTTCGAACGTCAAGCTTGCAAAAATCCAATTTAAATACAATACAATACAACTCAGATTCACCAATGTTAACCTCAAAGCTCTCACAACACCCAACTTATAAGATATACCCACTTTAACACTTGTTTCATGATCTTCACAATATACCATTATTAAAACACACAAGTCAAATGATGGAGCTTTACACAAGTTGTGATCATGATCTCATAGTATTAGCATTTAATCAAAAACCATAATAGTAGCTTAGTGTAATTGTCATTCAAATTCTCACATCAACACCCACCTTGGATGATCACTGATTCACCAACTCAACTTAAATAAAATTACTGGATAATGATAATCAGTTTAGATCAAGCACGAGCAATCCATTATGCAAATACATCCACTCCAAGTCTATTTTCCAAATTTACCTTTGATATCAAAAGGGTTGATGCAGAAATCCCAATTTGCTGGTCTTTACCCATTTCAAGAACACAGTAGCACCCAAAGTGCGAGTTAACTTCCTCTCTTCCAATACAACGATTTCTCCTTCTCATTCCTTCACAAAAAAAGTAACCACTCAACACCTAAACCATTACCAAACTCATAACCAAATTATCAGTTGTTTCCTTACCTTAATATTAGATTAATCATAACATAATCGAATCCTCAATTCTGATTCTTGACCAAGAATGCAGCAGCTAGGACCCGATTCCACCTTCAATCTCCCACTTCGACAAAAAACCAAACTTCAAGAAATATGAATAGAATCCAATCAAATATCAATTACACATCAACACAGTAAGCAAGCAACATGATAAATTTCCAGAAATGTAGACTCACACTTTTTAATCAATTAGATGATGCAGTGTCCCCCAATTTGAAGTCTACCCCAACGTAGAGCACAGTAGCTAGGATTGCTCCTCCCGCTCTGCTCCCAACTTTCGCTCATACAGACGCTACCATGACAGGAATCCAAGCAAGGGATGCCGAGAAGGTCGTCGACGATGACGACGGAAACGAAGTCAAATAAACCCAGAAACCAAAATCATTAAAACCCATTCTGAATCGATTACTTGATAACTTAGAATATAGAAGATGCAGGGGAGGATCACGTCAGTACCAGTTAGAGCCGATGGATCTCGCCGTCGTTGCCAGAATCTCTCCTTTCGCCGGAAGGAGGAGAGTCGGTCGGCAGTGATAGGGTCGGAGAAGCTCTTGGTCAGCGGCGGAGCCAAGATTTGAATCTTAGGAGGTTGACATTCAAAACAAAGAGAGTACGGAGATTAATAATGTTATAATTAAAAAGTTTTACCCTTCTTATTACTAAGTCTATAAAATAAAGTAATTGAATAAATGATACATTAATGATAATTAATTGTAAAAGATCCTAATTCTAAACAACATTTACATAATTCTTTCTAGAAATTAGGTGTAATTAGTACATATTGAGTATTATTAGTTCTAAATTTTTCCTCTTTAATTGCCCTTACTTGTTTTGGTCGTTGACTAACGGGGGTTAAGTGATGAAAGTAACACTAAACTTCTTCATTTGGATTAGATTATGTAGTGTTTATGGGAAGTTTGAAAAAATGTTGGCAGGGGTCCGGATCCTTTCAAGCCTGAAGGTAGTTCAGCCCATATTCTTGGTCGGCATCAGTTTCTTTGGGTTTCAGGAAGAGTCGAGAGAAGGAGAGAAAAGGAAGGAGAGAGACAGTCTTGACGAAATTGACCAAGTCTCCCTATTAAACAAAAAGCTTCACCGCCCTTTTTAATTTTGGTGGCCTAGATGAAACGGTGAGATGCGTACGGCCCAGATTTCACCGAAACAAATTCTTTTTATTTCATATGAATAGCTAGGAACTCTTAAAAATTCAACGAAAATTCCCACAAGCTCTTCGTACCGCGTTTATTAAATCATGAACTTGACCTTGTAAAAATTTCTGAAATCTCCTCAAACACATTTTAATACCATCGAGGTCGGAGCTATTTACCGAATGACCTCAAATGAAGCTGGTAAAATTTTCAGGGTGTTACATTAAGATTTTGAAACAAGAATACACAAGTGCAATCATAATGGATTAGAAATTGCTTTCCGCATGATTGCTAACAAAAATTCCCCACCCCTCAAAATGCAATGCCTACTCTAAAAGGATGGGACGAACACTTGAAGCTCTAGCACCCAGAAAAACAGCGACCGCTCGATCTAACCATCCTTCTCTAAAAGGTTGGTCATGCCGCGCGTCAATTGCTCTCTAGTTAGCAACAGTTGCCTGCATAACCTCATTTCGCACATGAGCGTAAACTTGATATTCTACCCCAACCTCTACCTCTACCACGATGACAGACACGCCTAGCAGGATCCAAAGAACATTCAGATACATGAGGAACAGATCCAGGCGGACGCAAACTCAATTCGAGATCAACTCCTGGCGGAATGGGCCATTCGCACATGAGAGACCTTGTCACCCTTTCGCATCACATTTCTGCTAAAAATCAACAAACAAAACAGAAAGCAAGAACGACATGTCGCCAACAAAAATAACGACATAAACAAGAACACATGATACAAAGGGGGCTAAAATAGATCAAAACCCTATTTTCCCATGACTTTTCAAGTTCCCACCACAAGAGGACGATGAAGACAGAAAGAACACTCATCAAAATTCCAGATTCCAATTTCCAGAAAACAAAACATCAATCGGGGAATACAGGATTCCGATCTATTCGATTTTGTTACAGATCATAACTGATTTACCTTTCTCAAAGAACAACAAAAGCAAACAACATATGCATCTATACACAAGCAGATTAAAATACAGAATTCAAAGCATGCTTATTATAATAGAAGACGTGATTTCAGATCACAAAACCGATCGAAAGAAACACTTACTTGATCAAGATCGAGAGATAAGAAGCGGAGATCGAATTCCAGGCAAAAGCGTTAACCGATCCCTCTTTTCTAACCTCTAGACTCTGAAAACAAAAAGACAGGTATGAAGGAAGAAATCACTGAATGATTCTTTAAATACTGGAAGCCGAATCCTTTTCATTTGTCTGATCCAAGATCAATGACAACACGTGGCAAATTGATGGTTTTTCATTCCCATCGAAAAACGAACCGTCCGCCTTACGTCATAATTACAAAATACTAAACCATTATGACATGACAGCAACAATAATTAATAGTCTCGAGCACCAATGCTCATTACAATTACGCACGAAAAATAAGGAAGGGCTACCACATAGCCAAGGCTACGAAAAGCCTAGCGACATAACACTTGGGGGTAAAAGTGACACATGCGGGTCAAAAGATCACTTCCCAGCTTGTCAGCTCAGAATAACATTTGCTAGCACATAATACAACGAAATGCATAACATGAGATACACATGACACCTGCGGGTAAAAGATCATGCCCATCACGATTGGGTCAGATGAGGTCGCTCCCCATCACCCGTACGCATAGACGGATAGATGTCCGTAGGATAAAAATCTTTCTCAACTCTTCGATTCGCATGGAACATATTACCAAGACAGGATAATTCCTTGATCGGAGAGTTGGGGACTCTGGAAGGGTATATATACCCAAAACTCGTTCGAACACACTTGAATGCTAAATGTATGAGAGCTCTCTAGATTCACCCTAACTTAAACTCCCCAACCAAGTCATTATCCTTACTTGGGGATTTGGGGGACTTGTTGAGGGAATTAGTGTCAAGCGCTCTCATTAGCCTATCACGTGCGTTCTCACAACATCAAATTGGCCCAAAGCGCATTTCGACCGGACACGTGGACACACGTGTGTGGCTTGATCTGGTGCGCGCCTCTAGAAGATTCCTTCTACGCCAGACTGTCAACAGCGATGAGAATAATCCTCCTCGCTCAACCTCTATAAATAGGCACCTAGCCTCACCAACAAAGGTAACCTAACTCATTCCCTCACTTTGAATTACAAATTGTCCGCTATGATTCCTGATTTGAGCGTCGGAGAGCAATTGTCCGGAGCAATCCCGACAATCCTCTAACCGCTTTGTTTGTTTTACAGGTTTAGCGAATAATTTTCGGCGGACAAATCCCTTTTCGCACGGATCCCCCCGTGCGATATCCTTCTTTCCCCTCACCAGATTTCAATCTTTAACATGTACGAAGAGAACAAGATGAGGATATAAATAGTTGTATACTTTAAGAATCTCAGGAACAAGGAATATCCACATATCTACTTAAGAATGAAAACAAAGCATGGTATTATTTTTATTGAAAATAAAGAGATCAAATCAGTTCTTGGTAGTTGTTGACAAAGATCAATTATAGTTCTTATAATGTCACGCCCCCAAATTCAAGACCAATATTATACTGAAATATAGCTGGTGAACTTGTGACATGAGCCATAAATAATAATAAAACTTTAAAGTAAGGGAAAAGTTCTGAGTAAAACTTTCGATTGATATAACAAAAATTCGTTTACATCAATTGAGCTTAACGATAAATTTTGTAAACACAAGTAAAGATTTATTGTGATGAAATAAAAGTAGAAATGTAAAACATTCTTTGTTAAGTTTACATCAGTTCACCCCATCCCAAAGAATATACTCGTTACCTGAAAAACATGAATGTGTAGCATCATGAGTTACACTATCCTAGTAAGTATAGACCACCGTCTTATATTAATCTGTCTTACAAAATGATGCAAATTGAATAACGAAGTAAAAATGATAAGACAATCCAATATTAATGCACATTGGATATAATCTACTTTGAATACCAATATCATATTGTACTTCACTAAATCGAGAAATGCAGCGTCAATAGATGAAATCAAAAACGGTGTATACTCGATCATCTTTTCATCTAGAATTATAACATATTAACAATATCGTAAACATATATTCAATCAAAATAATATACGAATATTTCTCTCTCAGTGAATATTTCAGAGTAACTGGTAACAAATCCAAAAATCCACGTGTTAGGTCCATTATACCAAAACACGGGTAAGCCGCAGCATACTAAGGCCACTTGCCAAAGCATGTATACTCAAGGTTTGACACTTTCATCCAAATGAGTATAATAATGCACTATCTGAAGGCCCACAACTAACTTCCACATAAAACACTTTACCAGTGATTCATTTGAGCACGAGGGTAGTACCATTCACCCGGCTCCATAACTTCTCAAACATAGTCAAATTCATAAATACAATCTTTATGAGTTATAGATCGTAACATATGTACATGTACACAAATACATAAATACACATATATACAGACACTTAAGAATATTTCATAATAAATGCCTACGTAGCATAAACATGATATACAAGAAGGGAAAAACTCATGTAGCAAACAATTAATAATTTAAGCTTACAAGCAAATAATCGAATTCATAATAAAAGGTAAGTAATGATAAAACACAATCAATGAAAGAGTAATTTTGCGGAGTTTAAATAAACCATATTATTGACTGAATAAACCATATTATTATTAATAGTAGTTTCAGTCCTTAAGTCCAATTTCATGGGTGTTAATCAACCATGTCCATGATTCTCCAATTAAAGTCATTAAACTTCAAAAGTGTGAAGTTGTCCTTCTCATGTCCGATTTAACAAAGTGAGTACATCACTGTGAAGGGTTTTTCACAAGGAATTCAGTGGTAAGGTTCATGTGAACAAGTCCTTAGTGTTCAAGTCCAGAAATGATGATATTCCAAAGAAGTACATAAAGTGATTACTATTTAATTAACCTTAATTGCAGAAATTATTACGTTTAGTAATTTTCGACTATTATTCGTGACATTCTCCAGATTTAAATTTCAAGTTATAAGCTTCGTTTTGATATAAAGATCATTGAAAACGGATAAGAAATTAGTGAGATATGATCATTTGAAGTTATGAACATCTTAGGAGTTTTCCGACAAGGTTCATCGGAAAATTTATAAAAATTAACCGTATAAGGTTTTAGAACTCATTTATGAGGGAAGATTAAGATATAAGATTAGTTATATATCAATATTATACAGTTGATTCAATAAAACAAAGATTAAATCAGAATTTTATAATTTCCGGTGGCCGGAAAATGCTGAACTCGCCGGTTTCCGGAAATAATACTCAAAAAGTAGAAATCTTCTTTTAGCTATAACTTCTTCGTTTCTTAACATTTTTGAGTGATCCAAAAACCTAACTGAAGCATTTGTCATGTAGATTAATATAGTATAACTTTAATAAGCTAAAACAGAAGTTACATATACGAAAATTAGAATTATGCAGCAGCCAGCCACCTTTTTTTATACCATTTTATTATTTGTTCTTGAAGTTGATCAAAATCTAAGGCAAAAGACTATAAGAGAGTTTTCATATACTTACTTAAGAAGAAGTGAAGTGAAGAGTTAGGTCTTTGATTCAAGCTTGTATTTGTTTGAAAGAAAAGAACTTTTCAAGAACAAAGGGTAAGGACTTTGGGTGTGAGGGACTTAGTTGAATGTTGTTTCCAACTCAGGAAGCTTCTGATCAGTTTTTCACTTGATCTTGAAGCTTGAGAGAAATATGAGATAGATCATATGTTTATATAGGCTACAAAAGCATGCTTTGAATTTAATTTCCAACCGACCAATTTGACTTTCAAAGCCAAAACTAGAGTAGGGTAATTGTTCACAAAGAAAACCAAATAGTAAGAGGGGTAAAAGAAATATCAGCTATTACCTTATATATGTACTGACATGAATCTATAGATACACAAATATTTATATATGTATATATAGATATATATCTACTCAAGCTAATAAGTAAGAGAATATGACGTTTTCCTTTCTTAAGATCTTGTAAATGTGTTAGTAATATTTAATATTAGAATAATATGCATGATAAAAGCAATACTAACACGAGTCTTAAATTTGATCACAAGTATCGATTGTATGTAAGAAATACGGGTTAAGGTATTTAAGTAGTGTACTCAAATTCTAATACTTAATAAAAATACCTATCTTGTAAATATGATACTTGGAGTCATTGGCTTCTAAAAGGAATATTTTAGAAAGTTTCGGGGTACTACATATAAAGATCAAAGGGTGTAGGTAATAGAAAGAAGAGAACTTTGATCTGAAACAAACCCAAGAATGAAAACTTGTTGTACACATTCAAGATTCCAACAATAGAAGGATAGTTTCATAACAAGATTAAAACATCCAAGACAAGGATACATGTTTCCCTGAGCAAGCTGACAACCACACATTCATAACAATACCATTGAAAGGAATCAAGGACCCAAAGGAATATTATATCAACGGAAATTTAGTCTTGACAAGCTGACTATATATATTGAATTGCATTTCAGAAAGATAACAAAGGAAGCATTTCGAGGAAAATCACACCCAATACACACTGAATTAGAATCTAAGCTATAAGGAAGGTTTTGTTTTCCCTACCTCAAATCAAGCAACTAGCATACTAATCTCCAAGAGAAGCCAACAAACTCCAAACACACAAGCACCCAATTCAAACGATAACAATCCAATTCCAAACCAACCACGCAGCTCGCAAATCCAAGTTCCCTAATTGAGTTTCATGGAACAAGTCATATTCCAATCTATTGGGAAACAACTGAAATATGATAACTAGTTTGAGAAAGAGGAGACTGAAATTTACAAGAGATTGAAACTTATAGGAGCTAGCTGCAAATAGAGGGAGAATTTCAGATTCATTGGCAACAAAATTTACAGCAATCTCTTGAAAGCTATTGCGGAGGTTCAGATTTTTATCTTTGGGTGAGTGAGAAGATCAAACCAAGTACAAGACCGAAGAAGAAGAAGAAGAAGAAGAAGAAGAAGAAGAAGAAGAAGAAGAAGAAGAAGAAGAAGAAGAAGACCTAGTTTGAGAAAAGAGGCGCATATAAAACAAAGGGAGAAATGACACGTGTAGTCATCTAGAAGGCTACTACTGGATACTTCTAAACACTAATCAGATACTTCTACAAAAATAACAATTTAAATAAGCTGTAGAGAAATAAAAAGAAAATCTGATTTGGAAACATAATTGATAGTCTAAAACATAATCAAAACCAAATTCCTAGTCAGAGAAGAAAATACACAAAAGAAATTCGATAAATCATCTATTTAAAATTGGGATCATTACACACATACTCAAATTGGTAAATTTTAACCATATGCATTCAACTCTTGAACTAGCATGTAAGAATCTAAACTAAAATTGCATCACATCATATAATAGCATCAATCCATACAAGATTAGTTAGGGCTTTCAACCCTAACCGTAACAAAATACTACTCGCTCATAATTACACAAACAAACTTCATAATCAAATTAAGCACCAAAATATATCTAGAGTTTAAGGGGCAGAGTTGGCTTAATGGTGTGTTGATTGATCCCCAAGCTCACGTCTTGGTGATGGTGGTGATTCCTTCTCTTTCTTTCTCTTGATGTTTTGATGATAATAGATAGTGACGGTTGATTTATGCTATGTGTAAATAGGTGGAGTGGATGGAGAAAATGATATAGAAAAGAGACCAGAGAAATGGTGTAGTAGTGGTGGTGTTAATGAAGGTTTGGGATTAGAGATGGTGTTGGTGATGGAGGAGATGGAGTTTGAAAATGGAAGAGGAAGATGATGAGTTTGGTTTTTGGGAGATGGAGATGGAGGTTTGTGGTGGAGATAGAGAAAAGAGAGACAATGGGTCAATGGGTGGATGATGGTTGATGAAAAAGGTGATGGAGGAGTAAAATATATATGAAAAAGAGGCAAAAAGTGGGAGAGACAACACAAAATCATTTCCCCTAGGCCCATCCGATTCTTCAAAAATGGAAGAGTGTTCACATTGCCAAACTTTAACAAATCCAAGGCATAAAAGGAAATGAAAAAGGTGATAGGAAAAGGTAATGATGGAGAAAAATGATGTAGGAAAAACGTGGTGTGACACAAAAACATGGAGGGGCTTTTTGTAGGATTCATAGAGGACTTTTAAGCAAAAAGGAGTAGTGATGATTATGATGGAGTTGAGTTTCAACTATAACATTGAGCATTAGTTGAGATTGAACAATGTTACTCAACCTCTGCTCTACCATGAAGGTGACCGGAAAATGTATGGCACCACCGAAAGTGGTGGTGCGCCGCTACTTGTGCCGCCAATAGTGGTGGTTCGCTGGAATCCAGAATTTATATTTTGCTCCACAATTGATTGACATTTTTCCTATCTCCAATTCTCCACTTCTAAGCCAAAAATACATGTTTCCTTCACTTAATATTCCTAGATAAACAAGAAATGATTTAGTGAAAGCTAAATTGAACTCAAAAACAAGTTAAAGTCAATGATTAGGGGAGTAAAAATAAATGTAAATTATGGTCTAATATTTTTTACCCACCCTAACGAAACCTCCACAATCAATGCGTTAAGAAAAAAACAAAGACATTCAACAAACATTACTAACCCCCTTGTAAAAAAAAATCGATCACCTCTATTTCTATGAACATAGCGATGAAAAAGTAAAAAAAAAGAGCGAAACACGTCAGGGATCTAGCCTCGTCGGCGATGAGGTCTCGTCCCTGATGCTTTACTTCGCGCAGGTGAGGTGCTGAGGGACGACGTGATAAGGCAAGAAGATCTGGTCGGAGATGGGAAGGCACGAAACGACGGCGTTTCAGGCATGGTTGCAGTCCGAGAGTGTTCGAGCTTGACGACGTCGGAGACTTAAGGAAGAGACTCCGACACGAAAACTGTACGGGGACTAGTCGAAGAGGGAGGAGGAAATCTGGTCGGAGACTTGAGGGAGGAAGAGATCTGGTCTGAGACTCAAGGAAGGAGGAGATTCTGGCGTGAAACCATACAACAACTAGTCGAAGAGGGAGGAGGAGATCTGGTCGGTTAGATCGGGCGGTGACGATGATCGACGTGAGGGATCTAGCCTCGTCGGTGTCGAGACCTCGTAACTGATGCTTCGTGTCGCCGGTGCTTCAGGTCGTCAGTGCTTCGTCGACGAGTGGGTTCACGTGTCAAGACCCATCCCGAATTTCACCCTAAATCCTGCGGGGACCACCTCCAAGGAAAATTTACCGAAACTTGACACAACCTCCCTTGAAAATGGACAACCCTTCCTAAATAAAACACCTACAAACACTTCTAAAAGTTCCAACTCAGACCTTATAAACTCCTTGAGCCTTCGTGCTCCCCACAAATCACAACATCTCCCAATTTATATTTACTAATCTAACAAAAATTCTATAACCAACAATTCTTAGGTTCAGAGCAATTCTAACAGTGAAGGGAAGATATATATAAATATATAAGCGGAAGCTATACGATGGACTATGCCTCGACTTCATGTATGTCCGACCTCAATTATACTAACCTGCAAACTGGGCATTTAAAACCGAAGGGCCCAGGGGAGAAGCAATTGAAAATGTTAGAGTGAGTGGACAAAAAAAAAATTTAATAAAATAAACAAATAAAAGTTATTTATGCTTTCCTAATTTTAATCTTCTCAGGAAAATTGAATGCATGCCTCAAATAGAGAACTCTTAATTCAGAAAAATATTGAGCTTCTCAAGCTCTAATAAAAATCAGTATGTATTTACACACGCTCATACCCCCTATATAAATTTATGGATTTAAAGAAATTTATATAAGGCTACTACGCTCGCGTCTAACGCTCACGTCACACCATAATGTGGTTCTTCACTGCGCCATTAAGATGGACAGACGAGTGTATATATACGTGTCCATACCCCCTATATGAATTAAACACTCATATAGGGCTACTACGCTTGCGTCTCACGCTCACGTCACACCATAGTGGCGGCTAATTGCTACACCATTAAGGCGGACATACATGTATAGCTAGCTAGCATTTATATACATACTCTCCTCATAAAGATACATATATATACACCGAAAATCCCATTTTCGGAAATTCTCAAAATAGCGAAGTTAATAAATAAAATAAGAACATTTACCTCCGAAAATAACTCACGAGAGGAAAATAAATTCCACAAATTAATGACCAATAAAATCATTCCTTTAAAATAAATCTCTGCACGCATTTAATTTAAAAGAAAAGTGCACTTACAGTGATTCAGTTATTTATTACCAAGTGGAGGCTTCCCAAGTCAAATGCCCGTCAACTTCCTCCGACGAGCCTTTACGTCCATAGGCACATACTTGAGTCATATAATTAAACAATTAACCCAAACAATAAGTTAATAATTTCAACTATTTCCAGATTAACAATTATCTTTAGCCTTAGTCAATAATCTAATCCAAGACTTAAGACTGGTCCCTAAATAAAATTACATTGACTATTTTCAAATACTTCTCTTAACCAATCAAGCTCCACTTTGGGATATGGATGCTTCATCTCTTAACAACAGTCCACTTTTAATAATTCAGGTTACCTTAATTACTCTTAACCATCCTATTTAATTCCAACAACCATTTTACTAATTCAATTATTCGCTTCAATTGAAATCAATTAGTTTTTAAATAAGAACAAACCTTTTCACTAAATCCATTCCTCAATTATCCAATTTCTTCATCCGAGAAATCTCCAATCACAACACAATTATAATTGTTTCTTCATCCATACAATCCCCATATACTTCCTCTCAACACAACTTCACCCCATAAATCACTAAGGGCACCCAAAAATGGGTTTCCATAAATAGAAAGTTTCCAAAAAGGGAAAGTCTCCCTAAATAAAAACTTTCCTAAAATGACAGATTTTACTAAACCGGAAACTACGACTTGCATTAGAAAAAATAGCCTCGAGAACTACCTTCTCGGCTCTTTGCTGGATTTGCTGCATCGCCGGAACCATCACTGGATTCCGGTGACATGCCGGAATTGTCACGCCCCGACTCTTAAATTTTACCTTAATTACTAGCATTGTGGTAAGAGTTTTACCGTCTTCGTCATTAAGTGGATAATTTAATTGGTCCCAGAGAGGTTGTGGGGTACAATTATTTTGTAGGATTTATTCGAAGGAAGAAATTGTGACGACGGTAAAAATGGTAATTTTAGCTAGTAAAATGTAATTTTTTTTATTGGGGTATTATTTTGGGGTGTTAATTTTGGAGTGGGTTTTTAATGGTGGGTTGGAACCGGTTTGGGCCAAGCCCGTTTTTCTTTCCCTCTCTCTTCTCTCTCTTCCTCCCGATTCTCTCTCCCCGAGCCTCTCCCTGCCGGAAACTTTCGGCCGCCCGTCCGCTGCCGTCCGGCCGCCCCAGACCGCTGCGCCGGTCCCAATCGATCGGTCTCCAACCCAGCTTCCATTCTAGACCGGTGGGAGCCGCCCTAGTGCCGCCGTGTGAAAGAGAAGCCGCCCGAAAGCCCCGACTGCCGGAGTGGTTTTCTCGCCTAAACTCCCTCCTCCGGCTGCCATAGCCGGATCCCCTTGGCTCAAAAGGAAGCCCTCCTCCCGTGTCCTAATCCCTCCAAAGGATTCGCTCCCTCTTGAGCTAGGTAAGGAGAAATCGGTAAAGGAAATTCTAGGGCTTTTATTGTTGTTTTCGTTCGATTGACATGGTTAGGCTTAGAATTGAAGTTTGTGCTAGTTAGGAATGTTGTAGAGGAGGTTGAGAGGAAGGTGCTGCCAAATTTTGGTGAGCATTGGAGGTCGTCGGAGCTGGCCGCCGGCCGCCGTTGAAAATTTGTTTTTAGTGGGGAATTTTATGAGGAGTTTAATAGAATGAGTTTTAGAATTTTTGGAGGAGTTTTGGATAGGTTTGGAAATTGTTAAAGTTTGGTATTTTTGGCGGATTAATAAGTTAAAAATCCGGTCATTGGATTATTTATGGTTAGGAAGGTAGAAGGTGCTTTTGAGGATGTCGGAAAAATTGTGGAGCTTTATGGTTGACAGTGAAGTTAAGATTTAGGGCGATAGGCATGGTTGAGCGCGAGAAGCTCATATTTAATTATGCCTATTTTCTCTAAGCGTCGGTGTATTATTTAAGGATTTATTTATGTTTTGGAACAGGACGCGAGGAGGCTCGAGCAGAGGAGACCTTCGACCGACATCAGGCTTAGGCCTAAGTTGTGAGTAGACCTTTGTTTTAAATAATGTGCTTGAAATGTTTTATTGTTGAATAATTTTTTTTGTTGGAATTTAACCGGAAATTGAGAATTTCGGTGTTTATACTCATTTATTGACGTTTATGAGAATAATATGTATATATGTAAACGCTAGCTAGCTATACGTGATTTCCCCCCATAATGAGGTAAAATGCCATTATGGGGTGACGTGAGCGTTAGACGCCAGCGTCGTAGCCTTGTACGACTTTCTATTTTTCGTATTCATTCATAGATTTCGTACAAGGAGTCAGCACGTATATATATATAATGAGAAAAAATGCCATTATGGGGTGACGCGAGCGTAGTAGTCTTGTATGAATTTATGTTTTCCTTATATCTCTTCAAAGAAATCATACAAGGAGTATGACGAGTGTATATACATACTGATATATTTATAATTCTAGCCTGAGAGGCCATTTTCTGAAGTTTAGGAGTCGAGACACCAGTCAAGAATTTTTGAGTTAAGCTTTTAAGCTGTCGCTTGAATAGCGCTTTCATTTAAAGTTTTCTTGGGGAAATATTATTATTTGTCGAAATTACTTTTGTCCACTCACTCTGACGTAATTAAATATGTTTCCCCTGGGCCTTTCCTTCGTTTTTAAATGCCCAGTCTGCAGAGTTTGGGTGGGGTCTAGAAGAAGGCGACGAGGCATAGTCACCCATTTTTCCGCTACTGTTCGCCAGTAGGTTATCTGTTTAACCCACTAGGATTTTTATCAGTTTCCGTTGTCTTTCTTGTAGTAGCTCTGAATATTTTCGGAAAAATAATTGTGTATTATTTGATTCGGTTATTTGGATTGAGTTGAAGATTGATATTTTGGTTAAGAGGGTATTCTATATTTTTCCGGGTTAGGGTTGTCCATTTTCAAGGGAGGTTTGCTGAGTTCTTCGGTAAATTTTCCTTGGAGGTGGTCCCTGCAGGACTTACCTCGAGTTTCAGGGTGAAATTCGGGGTGGGTCTTGACAGTTGGTATCAGAGCTCTAGGTTTCATTTCCTGCCTCCTTAATACTATCATATTTGCCTAAGAAGCACGTAGTTCCTATAGAGTGGTGGTCTGACCGCAGCGGATTCACTAGCATTTTATGCTTTGGATACTATGTGTTATTAGGTATGTGTGATAGTTCTGTTAGTCTTATGTATAGACTACTAAATAAATATCTCCTTCCTCAGGTACTATGCCTCCTAGACGCCGACCCCGGGTGGCTACCTCGACCAACGCGAATGAGGGTGATGAGGTTAGAGGATTAGTTGATTCCATTAGGAATATGCTGAGGGGTGTATTAGACAGGGTTCAGCATCCACGATCTGTGAGGAAGAAGGATGTCTTCGATGCTGGGGCAATTGAGTTCAAGGGTGCCAAGGGACCCCTTGATGCATACACGTGGGTAGACAAGATGGAAAAGGCTTTTGAGAGCACTGATATACCGGAAGAAAAGAAAGTGAAGATGGCAGTGACTTTTCTGGATGACTTAGCGCATCATTGGTGGACTCTCACTAGCAGAAATAATGGTGGTGCTCAGGACATGACTTGGGAGCAGTTTAAGACGCTCTTCTTAGGTCAGTATTTCAGTCATGCTCATCGTATCAGGATCCAGTTGGATTTTCTGAACATGAAGAAGAGGGATGATGAGGGTGTCATCGAGTTTGAGCAGAGGTTCACTACCTTGAGCTACCATGTGCCATATTTGGTTCATAATGAGAGGACCAGGATTGACATGTTCATTGGAGCACTTGGCGGAGTGTACGCCGATAAGATGATCGGTGTAATCTACCCGACCTTTCTTGATGCGGTTACTGCAGCCATGGCCATCGAGACCAGGAGAACTTATAGTGCACGGCCCCGAGATTTCAGTGGTCCCAGCCAGGGTCCATCGAAGAAAGCCGCATCATCATCCGCTTCTGGATCTTCAGCGGGTAGTGGCAGTAGTGGAGGATCGGGTTATGGTCCTCGGAGTAGAACTAGAGGACATTTCAGGAGACCTTTCAGGAGCCAGTTGGGTAGGCAGCAGACCAGTCAGTATAGTGCTGGTGGTAGTTCCCAAAGGGGATCATCTGGTGGTCAAACTTTTTCCTTTAGTCAGCAGCAGTCATCTGGGTGCTTTGAGTGTGGTGGTCTTGATCATTTCAGGAGAGATTGTCCCTTATTGGCTCAGAGGACCACCCCTACTCAGCCAGCCGGTCAGTCAGCAGCCAGAGGCTCCAGTGGTGGTTCTCAGGGCGGTTCAGCAGCCAGGAGTGGTTCTCAGCAGGGTGGTGGTCAGTGTGGACGTCCCATGACTCGTGCTAGACTTCATGCTATGACCCAGCAGGAGGGTCATACTTCTCCAGATGTCATCATTGGTACGTTATTAATTTTTGGTCAGCCAGCATTTACTTTAATTGACCTTGGAGCTACGCATTCATTTATGTCTAGTAGATTCGCCCTCCATGCCAATGTGCCATCATCGTCTCTTTCGGGCGAGTGGCATGTATCTCTTCTCTCTGGTGAGGTGATGAGAATAGATTGGGTGTTTAATGGTTGTGAAGTGCTAGTAGAGGGATTTAATTTCAAGGCCGATTTAATTCCTCTAAATATTGTGGAGTTTGATGTGATCTTGGGGATGGACTTTTTGGAGACTTACAGAGCTATGGTGGATTGTTTCCGAAAAGAAGTGGTACTTCGGAGTCCAGATGGATTTGAGGTTGTTTTTCCGGGGGAAAGAGATGTGATTTCGAGTTGCCTGATATCAGCTGTGGCCGTCAGGAAATTGTTAAATAAAGGCTGTCATGCATTCCTAGCTCATGTTGTGGATACAAGAATAGGAGTGTTGGAAGTAGGGGATATTCCTGTAGTAAGAGAGTTTCCGGATGTGTTTCCCGAGGAGTTGCCTGGTTTGCCTCCTGTAAGGGAGATAGATTTTTCTATCGAGTTACTTCCTGGAACTAGGACTATCTCTCAGACACCTTACATAATGGCTCCAGCGGAATTAAAAGAGTTAAAGACTCAACTGCAGGAGTTGGTAGACAAAGGTTTTATTCGGCCTAGCATGTCTCCATGGGGTGCCCCGGTGTTGTTTGTTAAGAAGAAAGATGGCACCATGAGACTATGCATTGATTATAGAAAGCTTAATCAAGTCACAGTGAAGAACAAGTATCTGTTGCCTCGCATTGATGATTTGTTTGATCAGTTGAGGGGTGCTTCTGTTTTCTCAAAGATTGATTTGAGATCTGGTTATCATCAGTACGGATCCGGGAGAGTGACGTAGCCAAGACTGCCTTTCGATCACGCTATAGTCATTATGAGTTTGTGGTGATGCCTTTTGGACTTACTAATGCACCCGCGGCGTTCATGGATCTTATGAATAGGGTGTTTAGTCCATATCTTGACCGTTTCATGATCGTATTCGTAGATGATATTTTGGTGTACTCAAAAAGTGGGAAGGAGCATGCCAAACATCTAAGATTGATATTGCGGACTTTGAGAAATGCTCAGTTGTTTGCCAAGTTCAGCAAGTGTGAATTTTGGCTGGATAAAGTGGGATTCTTGGGTCATGTAGTTTCAGCGAAAGGCGTTAGTGTGGATCCCCAGAAGGTGGAAGCAGTGTCCAGTTGGAGAAGACCCACCTCTGTGACAGAGATTCGTAGTTTCTTGGGGTTAGCAGGTTATTATCGGCGATTTATGCAAGACTTTTCAAAGTTTGCAGCTCCACTAACAAGATTGACCAGGAAGGGAGTCAAGTTTGAATGGTCAGATCAGTGTGAGCAGAGTTTTCAAGAATTAAAGAATCGCCTGACTAGTGCTCCTGTTTTGGCACTTCCGGATGATAGTGGGGAGTATGTGGTTTATTGTGATGCTTCTAGACGAGGTCTAGGCGGGGTATTGATGCAGCATGATTGAGTGATTGCCTACGCTTCTAGGCAACTGAAGCCGCATGAGGTGAATTATCCCACCCATGATTTAGAGCTTGCAGCAGTAGTTTTTACTCTCAAGTTGTGGAGACACTATCTTTATGGAGCCAAGTGTCTGAGTTTTACCGATCACAAGAGTCTTCGGTATGTGTTTACTCAAAAAGAGTTAAATATGAGGCAGAGAAGGTGGATGGAGTTGATCAATGACTATGATTGCACTATTGAGTATCATCCGGGAAAGGCTAATGTGGTAGCTGATGCTCTTAGTCGCGATCCCTTCATATCTTTATCTCACCTGAGGATGGTTCGAGTTCCACTTCTTTATGAGTTGCGAGCTACAGGGGTGGATTTAGCGGTGGATGAAGTGGGTGCCTTGGTAGCTAGTTTCCATATGAGGCCAGTTTTGGTGGATAAAGTGTGTGAGGCACAGTATAATGATCCTTCCATAGCTCAGTTGATGGAAAGAACAGCGAATGGAGCAGCCGTGGATTTTTCGGTAAGAAGAGATGGAACCTTGTTGTTCAAAAATAGGCTTTGTGTTCCAAAGAGGAATGAAGAGTTAAAGAAAGAGATTATGGGGGAAGCTCATAGTTCTGCATATGCTGCTCATCCGGGTAGTACAAAGATGTATTGGACTTTGAAGGATTATTATTGGTGGCCAAACATGAAGAAGGAAATTGCAGCTTTTGTTAGTAGGTGTTTGATCTGTCAGCATGTGAAAGCTGAAAGGCAGAAACCGTTAGGATTGCTTGAACTGTTGTCTATCCCAGTGTGGAAGTGGGACCACATCACCATGGATTTTGTTTTCAGTTTACCTCGTACCCGTGAAGGGCATGATGGTATTTGGGTGATTGTGGATAGACTCACCAAATCTGCACATTTCTTGCCGGTGGGAAAGAAGTATACACTGGATAGATTGGCGGAGCTTTATGTGAATGAGATCCTGAGACTTCATGGCGTACCTGAATCCATAGTGTCAGATCGGGATCCTAGATTTGCTTCTAAATTCTGGGGAGCTCTTCAAGCAGCATTAGGTACCCGACTACACTTCAGCACTGTTTTTCGTCCTCAGACTGATGGGCAATCAGAGAGGACTATCCAGACTTTGGAGGTTATGTTGAGATCATGTGCCTTGCAGTTCAGGGGGAGTTGGGATAAAAACCTATCTTTGATGGAGTTTGCTTATAACAACAGCTTCCATTCGAGTATTGGTATGGCGCCTTTGAGGCACTGTATGGGAAGCAATGTCGCACGCCCTTATGTTGGAATGAAGTCGGAGAAAGAGAGCTTTGTGGTCCTGAGATTATCCATGACACAAATGAGAAGATCAAGGTGCTCAGAGTAGGCAAAAGAGTTATGCAGATGTCCGCAGGAAGGACCTTGAGTTTCAAGTGGGTGATTGGGGGTTCCTGAAACTATCTCCTTGGAAAGGGGTAGTACGTTTCGGTAAGCGTGGGAAGCTTAGTCCGAGGTATATTGGGCCTTATGAGATAATAGAGCGAGTTGGCTCTCTTGCCTATCGGTTAGTGTTGCCTCCGGAGTTGTCCAGGATACATAATGTGTTTCATGTATCCATGCTTCGCAAGTATATTGCTGATCCTTCTCATGTGCCTGAAGAGCAGCCGATTAGTTTGTAGAAGGATTTGTCCTATGAAGAGGAGCCGGTTCAGATTCTTGACCAAAATGAGCAAGTGCTTAGGAACAAGACAATCCCGCTTGTCAAAGTGCTTTGGAGAAGCCACCAAGTAGAGGAAGCTACTTGGGAATCGGAGGAGCAAATGAGACAACAGTATCCCTACCTCTTTGATTGACGTGTTTGTAAATTTCGAGGACGAAATTTTTTATGAGGGGAGAATTGTCACGCCCCGACTCTTAAATTTTACCTTAATTACTAGCATTGTGGTAATAAGAGTTTTACCGTCTTCGTCATTAAGTAGATAATTTAATTGGTCCCCAGAGAGGTTGTGGGGTACAATTATTTTGTAGGATTTATTCGAAGGAAGAAATTGTGACGACGGTAAAAAAGGTAATTTTAGCTAGTAAAAGGTAATTTTTTTATTGGGGTATTATTTTGGGGTGTTAATTTTGGAGTGGGTTTTTAATGGTGGGTTGGAACCGGTTTGGGCCAAGCCCATTTTTCTTTCCCTCTCTCTTGTCTCTCTTCCTCCCGATTCTCTCTCCCCGAGCCTGTCCTTGCCGGAAACTTTCGGCTGCCCGTCCACCGCCATCCGGCCGCCCCAGACCGCCGCGCCGGTCCCAATCGATCGGTCTCCAACCCATCTTCCATTCTAGACTGGTGGGAGCCGCCCTAGTGCCGCCGTGTGAAAGAGAAGCCGCTCGAAAGCCCCGACTGCCGGAGTGATTTTCTCGCCGGAACTCTCTCCTCCGGCCGCCATAGCCGGAGCCCCTTGGCTCAAAAGGAAGCCCTCCTCCCGTGCCCCAATCCCTCCAAAGGATTCGCTCCCTCTTGAGCTAGGTAAGGAGAAATCGGTAAAGGAAATTCTAGGGCTTTTATTGTTGTTTTCGTTCGATTGACATGGTTAGACTTAGAATTGGAGTTTGTGCTAGTTAGGAATGTTGTAGAGGAGGTTGAGAGGAAGGTGCTGCCAAATTTTGGTGAGCATTGGAGGTCGCCGGAGCTCGCCGCCGGCCGCCGCTGAAAATTTGTTTTTAGTGGGGAATTTTATGAGGAGTTTAATGGAATGAGTTTTAGAATTTTTGGAGGAGTTTTGGATAGGTTTGGAAATTGTTAAAGTTTGGTATTTTTGGCGGATTAATAAGTTAAAAATCCGGCCATTGGATTATTTATGGTTAGGAAGGTAGAAGGTGTTTTTGAGGATGTCGGAAAAATTGTGGAGCTTTATGGTTGGCAGTGAAGTTAAGATTTAGGGCGATAGGCATGGTTGAGCGCGATAAGCTCATATTTAATTATGTCTATTTTCTCTAAGCGTCGGTGTATTATTTAAGGATTTATTTATGTTTTGGAACAGGACGCGAGGAGGCTCGAGCAGAGGAGAGCTCCGACCGACATCAGGCTTAGGCCTAAGTTGTGAGTGGACCTTTGTTTTAAATAATGTGCTTGAAATGTTTTATTGTTGAATAATTTCTTTTGTTGGAATTTAACCGGAAATTGAGAATTTCGGTGTTTATACTCATTTATTGACGTTTATGAGAATAGTATGTATATAAGTAAACGCTAGCTAGCTATACGTGATTTCCCCCCATAATGAGGTAAAATGCCATTATGGGGTGACGTGAGCGTTAGACGCCAGCGTCGTAGCCTTGTACGACTTTCTATTTTTCGTATTCATTCATAGATTTCGTACAAGGAGTCAGCACGTATATATATATATATATATATATATATATCCACTCGTGCGGTTCCCCCATAATGAGGAAAAATGCCATTATGGGGTGACGCGAGCGTAGTAGCCTTGTATGAATTTATGTTTTCCTTATATCTCTTCAAAGAAATCATACAAGGAGTATGACGAGTGTATATACATATTGATATATTTATAATTCTAGCCTGAGAGGCCATTTTCTGAAGTTTAGGAGTCAAGACACCAGTCAAGAATTTTTGAGTTAAGCTTTTAAGCTGTCGCTTGCATAGCGCTTTCCTTTAAAGTTTTCTTGGGAAAATATTATTGTTTGTCGAAATTACTTTTGTCCACTCACTCTGACGTAATTAAATATGTTTCCCCTGGGCCTTTCCTTCGTTTTTAAATGCCCAGTCTGCATAGTATCGGTGGGGTCTAGAAGAAGGCGACGAGGCATAGTCACCCATTTTTCCGCTACTGTTCGCCAGTAGGTTATCTGTTTAACCCACTAGGATTTTTATCAGTTTCCGTTGTCTTTCTTGTAGTAGCTCTGAATACTTTCGGAAAAATAATTGTGTATTATTTTATTCGGTTATTTGGATTGAGTTGAAGATTGATATTTTGGTTAAGAGGGTGTTCTGTATTTTTCCGGGTTAGGGTTGTCCATTTTCAAGGGAGGTTTGCCGAGTTCTTCGGTAAATTTTCCTTGGAGGTGGTCCCTGCAGGACTTACCTCAGGTTTCAGGGTGAAATTCGGGGCGGGTCTTGACAGGAATAGTTCACCGGATTCCGGCGACTTGTCAGAATTTGGCCCTAGCCTCCCGCAAACTCCGAATCACCAAGTTCTCGACAAATAACCAAAACATTGAATCAGTCACCAAACTCCAACGATCCAACATAGAAACAACAACACAGTAGCTCTAGACGAAAGAGGAACTACCTAAGCCATCTCAGGTCGAACTGCAGAATCTTGACCCTTGCCGGATTTTCTTCTAAAGACGAATTTCGAAGTCCGACCGGAGTCCCCGATTGGGAACTCGAGCTTCTGCTCCAATCCCAAACCACCACTGCTGCTCTTAAATCTCTCCGAGGTGCGACTGACCTCCATTCGACCGTTTCTAGACTCACCGGAGCTCGGTAGTCCTGCCGGAGCTCCAAGAACAAACCCACTGGAAAACCTAAAAAACACAAAAGAAGCACGGTTAGGCTCGATCAAACCCGAGTTGGTTTCTTTGACTGGGTCAACCTCCTCTTTACCTTCTAAGCTTAAATTCTACGGCTCATAACAAAACCCTAATGGACCTAACAGCCCGGATTAAAACTCTAATTTCAGAAAATCAATTCTAATACCAAACCTTCGACAAAATGTAAAAAAATAATCCGGAGCTCCGCAAAACAATTCTGAAGACACCGATGAACTCGAATCGACTCGTACTACGACATCGGGACCTTAAAAGAAGAGTTTGACATTTTAAGAAAAATTTGAAAATAAACTTGAGTGTTACCTTACTAGGTTACCGAGTACGGTTAAATTCCTCAGTAACTCGTAGAATACCCAGTAAATAATAAAATTAGGTCCGGGATGTTACATCACGTCTGAGAGAGGAAAGAGAGAGACCACGTAACTGATGCTTCGTGTCGCCGGTGCTTCAGGTCATCGGTGCTTTGTCGGTGAGTGGGTTCACGTCTGAGAGAGAGAGAGAGAGAGAGAGAGAGAGAGAGAGAGAGAGAGATTTTTCAGATCGGGATAATGAGAGAGATGTGAGTTAGTGGTTGATATTTATGAAGGACAATATTGTCTTTTTGTTAAGATTTGTTGAAATGGGCACATGAAAGCGATTTTCATTGGGTGGGCAATAAGCCCCATGGTATGATTAATTAATTAAGCTAATAATCTAATTTCTCTTTTTTTTTTCTGTTATGTTGACCTTAATTGACCTTTCGACAATTTTTGCATCTTCTTGGAAACTTCATATGCTCATTTTTGTGTTGCTTTCATCCGATATTTACATTTCTGCTTCTTTCCTACAAATAAATAAAAATATATTAATTAACCTAAGGACATGCTCTATTCACGTGTTGAAGTATTAATTACATGTAATTAACAACCAACATGTCTATGCACATCCATATGCTCATGGTCCTCAACCATGGCAAACCCAAGCAACAAACCAAGGATACGGTCAACAAATTCCCCCACACCATGGCGTATGACAACCTATTCAGAATCAACAACTTTTGCAACAAGGGCATGTCGATCATAATAGACCCTGTTCTCTTTAATGAAGTTCAGAATTTGGTAGTGTTTACCTCAAAATTGTCCTGGCCGAGGAACTTGAAGTGTAATCGTCCTTCTTGATTAAATTGGGCGGGTGTGCCAACTCACGGCCTGCTGGCCAAGCGAGTGTTTTGATTAAATTTTTTGTGCTTATCTAATTTCTTCCAAGTGAATGTAGGCCGAGGAAGGAACCGTCTCGGCCTTTAGGTTCTCTTGCCTTTGTTGCAAGGACTTTCGGCGTTTTCACCGACGTTGGTTCTATTTTTATTGTTTTTTATTTTATATAGTTTTGTGAGAAGTAAAGTGCGAAAAGTAAAAGAGCAAGAATCTAAAGGCAAAAATTTAAATTACATGAAACAAAGTGATTACAAGAAATTAAACTGCATGAATTTAAAGACGCGGAAGAGTAAATTGTATGAAACTAAATTACAAAATGTAAAGAAAGCGACCAGAAGAAGAAGAAAAATGGGCTAGAATAAGGATAAGAAGATCGATGTTGTAGGGAATTTGTAGAGAATTTGATTTTGTATTGAAGTGAGTTGAGGGTCATATTTATACAGTTACAAACAATACTGTTAAGGAGATTACAATTGAATCAAATGAATTTCGGTCCTAATGACCGAATAAACGCCCATAAATTCTTGTTATTTGTGGCTTCAATCTCCTTGATTTGCTAATTGAAAGAAGATATCTTGAAATATCTCCCTTAGTGCTTCCGATTAGCCCACAAAATTTCATTTGTTGCCATATAACGCCGTTGCACTTATATTTGGTATGTATTGGTGTTAATACCAAATAATGAATCTCGACAAATAAAAAATGATGATGATAATTATACGAAATAATCGCGATAATTATCATTAAATGATATAATCTTCCTCGCAACCAACGGCTTCGGCCTAGTAAGCCGACGTGCAAAACTAGGTACAAACAAGTAGAAGGCTTGTTGGGTGACCTACGCGGGTGGATAAACCTATTTATACAAAGCCATATCGGCCTTATGTTTACCATGTTCCATTACCGCTTTTTCATGGTATGTTAATCTCCCACCCAACTCGATCCAAACATGGAGGGATCTTGAGCGAGTATTTCATGATCGATTCAACAAGGCGGAACAAATTATTCATGTGGTAGATTGAGTTAGCTAAATCATTTCTAACATCCAATGCAACCGCTCAAGTGTATATAGTAAGATTCAAACTCCTCAGAACTATATGCAAAGCACAATTGCAAGAATATGAGTTCGGAGAGATGGCGTTGGCTGGTCTTGGCTAGCAATCTATTCCGAAAGAAGTTTGAAGGTTTGACGTTTAGGGATCTTTATGAGCTTGAGGCAAGAATGGTATGGTATGATACGTTGTTCGAGAAAAGATGCAGGGTATCTTCCAAAGGAACCTATTACACAAGCTAGGTCGTAGGCGCGACCCATATTGAAGAATGAAGTAGTGATGATGATATGTTCGAAATAAATGCGACCGAGCTCACAATAACGTGGCCTTTTGTGTTCAAGGTCTAGCTCATAGAGTTAGCTGTGTTAGGATCAATCAATATCCCTAACACAAATAACAACAATAATCAAATTGAAATCAAAATTAAATTTTAGTAACTTGATCAGATAGAGGCCTGTATTGCAACGACTTAAGACAGAAATTCGCCCCCAGTTGTGATCTAGTTACAGACGTCTATCTAGAGGATACATCTATCTGGATCAAGTCCTTGCACCTGAACTTCACCCTGACGAATTTACTATATGCCTCTCAGAAACGACACAAAGTCGTCCTTATATTAAACTCAATTTGAACAGTTATTTCCAACCATTGTAATTGTATTCCAACAATTACAACTTTTGATTTTATCTGAATTAATATTTACAAACAAATAATATTAATTCAAAACTAAAAACCAAATTTAATCAACCAGAGACCAAGGCCCATCTTTTGTCTTACACACACACACAAGGCTCTTCCAATAAGGGATCCCTTTATTTATTCATTTCTAAGGATATGGTATTTGATGAAAACACAAAATTACATCTCCATCGTTCAATTTCTAGGGATAGGGTGTCACATCTCGGTTCTTAAGTTAAATTGCGGTTATTTACTTTTGGTATTACTTTGGTCTTTTACCGTTTTGAGTAACTGTTTACTGTTAAAGGACCCTAGAGTTGACTTTTTGTAGGAAAATTGTTTTGGGAAAATTTCTTTAAGGAAGTCGTGGGGGACGTTAATACGAATTCATGGACAAGCTATACGTTAAAATCAAAGTTAGCATGAAAAAGTTATCAGGTAAAAAGGGATAAACTTTAGTTAGTAAAAAGGTAAATTTTATGGGGTTTTATTTTTAGGTATTAAGGTGTTGGACCGGGTGGAGAAACATGCCCATTTCTTTCTCTCCCTTCTCTCTCCTCCCCCGCCAGCTCTCCTGACCCCGTCGGACTCTCCACCTCCGATCATCGCTGTCCGGCCAGCACAGACTGCTGCACCGGTCCCGTTCGAACCCCCGTCGCCTCCTCTCTCCTCCTGGGTTGGTAAGCAAGCTTGCCACGCCGCCGATTAAGAGAAATCCCGTATGAGATGCCGACTGTTCTCTCTTTGTAGCTCCCTCCTCCAGCCGCCATAGCCAACAATTCTTGGCTCATCTTGTAGCTCTCATCTAGGGTAGTAAACCCTCAAAAGGAATTGGCTTGATTCGTGCTTGGACGTGAGGAGGATCATGTGGAGGAGGTCTCGGATCATCGGCAGGCATAGCCGTGCACTGTGAGTGGAATTTTGATTTTAATATCATGCATGCACTAAAGTTTCCTTAAATTCAAAGGCATATTGTAGTTTTATTATTTTCTTTGGAATAATGAGTTCCATTTGTTTTCTGGAACTCTTGCTAATTTTATTTGACATGTGGGACATGTCAAGTGATTTATATTATTACAAAATCCGCGATTATTACGTAATATTTCTAAGTACAGTTGGGAACTGTTGACAAGACCTGTCCCGAATTTCATCCCGAAACTCGAGAAGGTCCAGCGAGGACCACCTCTAAAGAAAAATTCTACCGAAAGTTCAGCAGAACTTCTCCTAAAAGTGGACAACCCTGACCTGCAATGTAACTCATAAAAACACTTGTATATCAACGATCTACATCCTCAACACTTGTAACCATAATTTATAACTTATAAAATCTACCATGTACATAAGAGGTTAAATTTATCAACTCAACCCCTAGAGTTGTTAATTCTTCATATCCACAACCACCCAGCCACTATATCAACGACAGGGGTCAAGTTATTATATTTACTTCAATAACTCTACCGCACCAAATAACTCAACAATTCCACATTTCATAATTAGTATGCTCGATCAATATATATCTAAAATCACAAGTCAACAATCAAGCTCAACCAATAATGCTTCTAAAAATAGAAGTGATGAACCAATCCCATTGGTTTGTAGCAATCATGGAAAGAAAAAAATGTTTCACCATAAAGATAAGCCTCCCAGGCTAGGGTCGGAGCCTCCCAGGCTCTAGTAGCGTCCCACGCTAAGCGTTCAACTCACTTATGGTGAAGACCCCTAATAATGGCTAGCTAAAATCACAAGTCAACAATCAAGCTCAATCAATAATGCTTCTAAAAATAGAAGTGATGAACCAATCCCATTGGTTTGTAGCAATCATGGAAAGAAAAAAATGTTTCACCATAAAGATAAGCCTCCCAAACTAGCATCCCACGCTAAACGTTCAACTCACTTATGGTGAAGACCCATAATAATCGCTAGCTAGCAATGAATAAAAACCGATCGGGGCCTCCCAGGCTATAGTAGCGTCCCACACTAAGCGCTTGACTCACCTATGATGAGGACCACTAATAATGGCTAGCTAGCAATGAATATGATAATAGCGTCCCACGCTAAGCGCTCGACTCATCTATGGTAAGGACTGCTAACAATGGCTAGCTAGTAATGAATAAAAACCGATCGGAGCCTCCCAGGCTATAGTAGCGTCCCATGCTAAGCGCTAGACTCACCTATGGTGAGGACTGCTAATAAAGGCTAGCTAGTAATGAATAAAAGCGACCCTAGTGTGGTGACTAAAATTATACGAAAACATCTGTCACACCCCAATTTTCGAATGAAATTTTCAAAAATTTTGGCATGATCTAACTTAAAATATTAACATCCCAACCTGTTTTTCAACAACAACAAAACAACAATAACAACAACAACAACAACAAAAATCAATTACAGAATAGAAATTTCCACAAAATCTATCACTGAATTAAGATTACACTTCCTTGTTTACATAACGTGCAAAACAAGAACATGAGAACAATCTCATGACTTAAATACTGTTGTAGACATATAAAATTTAACAATAATAATAGTCGTTGAATAATCCAAGAAAATACGTGGCTTGTGAGTCAACGAAATTGGAAAGCTGTCGGAAATAACACGTGGCAACGTGGAAATGATCGGCCGACAACAAAACCTTAAATCCCGATTGAAATCAATTATCAAGTGTCGATTGATGATGTGACTTCGCCAGGCGAACAAGACTTCGCCAGGCAAAATAGACTTCGTCAGGCGAACAGGACTTCGCGAGGCGAAATAGACTTTGGCAGGCAAAATGACTTCGCAAGGTGAACAAGACTTCCCCAGGCGAACAGAACTTCCCAAGGCGAGATAGACTTCGCAAGGCGAACAAGACTTCGCGAGGCGACATAGACTTCGCAAGGCGACATAGACTTCGCAAGGCGAACAAGACTTCTCCAAGCGAACAGAACTTCCCGAGGCGAGATAGACTTCGCAAGGCGAACAAGACTTCGCCAGGCGAACAGGACTTCGCGAGGCGACATAGACTTCGCCAAGCGAACAGGACTTCGCGAGGCGAGCTAGGCTCTGCGAGGTGAAATTGACTCCACGAGGTGACCTTGACTTCGCAAGGTGAAATGGACTTCGCGAGGCGAGCTAGGCTTGGCGAGGTGAAATTGACTCCGCGAGGTGAACTTGACTTCGCGAGGCGAAATGGACTCCGCGTGCGTGGATTTACATGAAGGTGAGGCGAGATGGTTCCACGCGCGTAGATTAACATAAAGGCGAGGCGAGATGGCCCCGCGTAAGGGGAACCTCGTGAAGGAGCTAGATGACAGAGTTCGCATGCATGCGGGGATGTACGTCCAAGAGAAGTCGTCCGCGAAGTGGGATTAGAAATCACCGCTTGCTTGGAAATCAAGCTTCCTCGCGGGATACCTTCCATATCCGCGAGATAGCGTAAGGATCTTGCTCAAAACAGGACATTCAATCCAAAGCGATCTGGGTATATCTAAATCTCAAGATTTGATTGATTTGATTATGTTAAAATCGGCAAGTAAATCAGTCAAGATTCATTGATTCGATTAAGGAAATATTATTGATTCGGAATCTTCATTACATACCTTAATTGGAAGCATGCTAACACTATAAATACCCCCTCTCATACCAAGAGGAGGGGGGCATAAAAAGAAGGCAGCGAACTAGAGAGAGAGAAATCCCTCCGCGAGCTCAGAAGTCTCTCCTAAACCCTTGAAGAACTATCAAGCTCCCCAGATAGCCAGTTCTTCACTAGATCCTTGAAGAACTATCAAGCTCCCTATATAGTCAGTTCTTCACTAAACCCAAATCTAAATCCAAATCCCAAATACTTGTTAGGTGATCAATCCGCGTAACCCTTAAGAACAAGTGCTTGTCACCCTTGAGTTAAACCTATATTCGGAGATAGAATCAGAGGAATTCACAAAGATTGTAACCTGCATTCGCATTTGATTAAATTAAATTATTCTTTGTACACGTGTTGTTCTGTTATTTGTTGCAGATATTTTCGTGTTTACAAAATTGGCACTCCCAGTGGGACAACTTTGCCTCTCATCTCCTTCTCCGCAAGCAAGCTCAAATCCGTTCGAAGTAATGGCCTCCAAGAGCACTCAAGCCATCTCGACGAAGAAGTCTAAACCAGCGACCGCGAGGTCAAACAGCGAGCCCTCTGGTCATGTCACCCGTAGCATGGCGAGGAATCAACCCACAACATTCGTGGCTTTGCCTTCCAACCCTCGCGAACCAGTCATCACCCTGGCGAATCTCACGGACAAGCATGCCTCGCGAAGTGGAGTCAAGCGCGCCTCGTGAAGTGAAGAGAAGGAAACTCCAAACGAATCATGGGAGCGATCATTCTCACCTGCCACGGATGATGAATCAAGCACGGCTTCATACGATGGAAGTCTAAATGGTGATGAAGACAACACGTATGGCATGCCAACGGATTATTCATCACAACCTATCCTCATGCAAGTCATGGTGACAGGTGCATCCACCATTGAAGAGTAAATAGCCAATCTGATGGGAGCGGTTGAGAAGCTCACCAAAACGGTGGAAGAAAAAGACATGCAGATCGCGGAGCTCTACAGCAGGCTTGAAAGTCAAGATGAATAAAAGAAGCACAAAGTAGGCGAGAGCTCCAAGAACGATGACAAAGACGATGATGGCTCGCTTGGATCTATGTCCTTTCAACAGTTACAAGACATCATCACCAACTCCATCAGAGCTCAATATGGAGGTCCTTCTCGTGATTCTCTCACCTACTCCAAACCCTACACCAAAAGAATTAATGGACTAAGGATGCCGTTGGGATACCAGCTGCCAAAGTTCTAGCAATTCGAAGGGAAGGGCAATCCAAAGCAACATGTTGCTCACTTCATCGAAACCTGCTATAACGCTGGGACAGAAGGTGACCACCTTGTCAAGCAATTCGTTCGCTCGTTGAAAGGCAATACCTTGGAGAATGTTACACGGACTTAGAGCCCGAGTCCATCGACAGTTGGGACCAAATGGAACGTGAATTCTTAAACCGCTTCTACAGTACAAGGCGAACTGTGGGCATGATGGAACTCACCAACACAAAACAATGGAGAGACGAACCAGCGATTGACTTCATCAACAGGTGGTGCTCGCTCAGTCTCGATTGTAAAGACCGCTTGTCAGAGACGTCTGTGGTAGAGATGTGCATCCAAGGCATGCATTTTGATTTGTTGTACATTCTCCAAGGTATCAAGCCTCGATCCTTTGAAGAACTAGCTACGCGAGCCCATGATATGGAGTTGAGCATAGCTAGCCACAAGGGTAAGAAGGAGTTTGTCAATGATCAACGAAAAGACAAAGGTTTTAGCAGCAAAGTTGACAAGGTCGTGAAAAGATCTACAAAGGAGTCGATGACTGTAAGTGTTGCTCTAATCAAAATCTCCACCCGAGACAAGAAGGAGGTTAAGAGAGTAGAACCGACTCAAGCCTATGGGAGGAAGAAGCATCCATTGACTAAGTGGGAGCAAAAGACTTATCCATTCCCAGATTCTGACGTGGCAGGCATGTTGGAAGATTTGCTTGAGAACAAGGTGATAGAACTTCCAGAATGCAAACATCTAGAAGAAATGCATCGGGTCAATGATCCGAAGTATTGCAAGTTTCATCGCCTCGTCAGCCACCCAGTTGAGAAGTCCTTTGTTTTAAAGGATTTGATCATGAAGCTTGCCAAACAAGGAAGAATCGAGTTGGATGTCGACGAGGTTGCTGCGGTCAATTGCACTACCATTTTGTTTGGGTCTTTTGAGCCGGTTCAAGTACCTTCCATGCCAGTAAAAGCGCCATGCCATTACTCGAACGAGACGGGCAATGATAAAAAGTTAGAAGGAGTGAAGCCAATCTAGCAAATAGACCTCGCTCCTAAAGCCGCCCCATGCGATGATGGCGAGGGATGGATACTTGTCACTCGACGAAAAGCGCGCAAAGGTGTGTTGTCAAGTCCACCACTCTCACAGCCAGATCATAAACGACCACATGGGAGTCGTCAATGCCTCGCGAGAAATGAGATAAGGAAGGAGAAATTCGCTCCTTGTGTACAAAAGTCCTTCAATCAAAATCCGCCAGCAAGGTGCATGCCTAAGATGCGAATGAGTTTGAGAGCTAATTCAATGACAACCAGTTTTGAAGGTGATTCCAAAGGTGCTGAGAAGGCTGAAGAAACTAAAATGCTGAGACAATTGGAAGACTTGCCTCTAAAATTTAGCCTCTCTAACCTGTCGCAACTTTCCAAATCGGCAAGACTTGCGTTAGTCCAGTTGTTGCTTGATGAAGGCCAGCATTCTTCGAACATCAATGAGTGTGCGGCATGCGTAGCGTGTTGTGACACCATTCACTTCACGGATGAAGATTTGCAATTGGGTTCAAAACCACACAATCGACCTCTTTTTGTGACAGGTTACATGCGAGAGCAAAAGTTAAACCACATGCTTGTAGATGGAGGTTCTGCTGTGAACATTATGCCAAAATCAACAATGTCTCGACTCGGTATCAATATCGACGAGTTATCTAAAAGTTGTCTCATGATCCAGGGTTTTAACCAAGGAGAGCAAAGAGCGATAGGCATGATTCGACTAGACATGGTTATTGGTGAATTGGAGTAACACACTTTGTTCCATGTGATCGATGCAAAGACTTCATACAACATATTGTTGGGGCGACCATGGATTCATGAAAATGATGTCGTGCCTTCAACTCTGCATCAATGCTTCAAGTTCTACCGCGGAGGCGTGAAAACGGTGATAGGTGATACCAAGCCATTCACCGAAGCTGAGTCTTACTACGCAGATTCCAAGTTCTATTCAGATGAGGAATCAGTAATAGAAGTTCTTCCAGTCAAAATACCCTCAACAGGGAAGGCTACGACGGCAACAAGGAAAGAAGTTGAAGCAAAAGGCAAGGGAAATGAAGAGTCACACAAGCCTCCATCCAAAACTGTGCCATCAGACAAGTCCGGTCCAGTTGTCCCAATTCTTCGATATGTGCCAAAGTCCAAGCGCAAAGAAGGAGAATCTCCATTTGCGGGAACAAAGCGGCAAGTGAGTCCTCGGAAGTTAAGCGAAGAGGACATAAAATTATTGAATGAAGCATCAATATTGCCATTGACAAATTTAAACGACCAAACTCCTACCAAGCAACCATTTAAGGGATTTGTCAAACCAATCCGAGGAAGGGTGATAGGAGCATAAAATGTGACATTCTTAATGTGTTATTACCTCCATTTTTACTTTGATTATCTCTTATTGTCGTAGAATAGAGTTATAATGTAGAGTCGAAAGTTTTTGGTAGAGTTGTGTGTAAAACGTGTTAAACATAGAGGAACGATATAGAAATTTGTCAAAAGCCGATTTGTGGAGCCTTAGAGATGTTCTTATGATTCTGTAAAGTTTTTACATTGTCACAAATTGAGTTAACTCTCTGATACTTAGGTGACAAGTAGAAGAGTTCATGAGAAAGAATCAGGAGAATTGGAGTTATGCCGGAATCATTGCAGGAAGGTCAGAGTGCCAGAACAGAGTAACCTACTGCCTGCCGAGAGAAGTGTTCCTGATGGACCTCGAGAAGCAAAGCAGCTGATCCATAAAGCCTAGTCCAAGAAAGGAGATGTCTAAACCAAGTCCAATATGGAGAAGAAGATCTAAATTCGGCAGAATATCAAGGAATGTCCAAGTCTTGAAATTCTTGTGCACGTCTCACAACTTCAAAGGGCTCTCCAGGACATCTCACAATGAATCAGAAAACGTGCCAGATATGGATAGAGAGCTACAGGAGTCCAGTTTCCAAATCAATTGAAATCACCTCAATATCTATTTTCTAGAGGGAGTTATGACGAAATCATCAGACAGTGGTCATTGGGCCGAATTAAGAAAGACTAGGGAAACCTAAACCAACTGGGATTTTACTTGTGTGGCCGGCCTCTCTAGGGTTTTTCTTCCATATAAAGCATGACATCAAGGACAGAAAGGATCATCACTACTCTTGCAATTACATAGCCGAAATTCTACCAAACCCTATACAGAAAATTACTTAGCCGATCCATCCACCACAAACCACAAGAATCACTCCATCCTTCCACCAATTTTCCCCACACTTGCCGAATCTTCAAAGGTTGTAAAAGTGTGATTTTCTCATGGCTTCTTGTATTATTTTATGTTTAGTTTAGAACTCTATTGTCATATACTTTTTGATTTTGGTTTTATTTATCAAACATGGTTTTCGGATTTCTGTGTGATCTTTGATTGTTCTATGTTTTGATTTGTAACTTCTTGAATATATGATGATTTCGTGATTTAGGTTTTTGGGCAGGAGCATTTTCTTATGTGTTTTTGATTTCTAATTGATTAATTGTCATGAATTCATGCATCTAAATCAATCCTTGAGGCTGCCTCGGCCATGGTTGTCCTTAAGGTGTGGTTTCATATACCATAATAATTTTGGATCGATTCATACGCAAAGTTGTCTTGGTCTTTGTTATTAACTTAGGGCGGATTTAATTCTGATAATTTGCATACTAATAGGATGAGTGACGCCATGCCTTAGATCATGTTTCCGATTGATTCATGTGTTAAAGTGTTTTCTTGTTTAATCTCTACGCAACGTGTTTTTAAATGAGTTAGCATTCATGTTTAGGATCAAGCGCAAAGATGGTTCTAAATACCTGAGGAGTCTTAACAATTAGATAACCGCAAAGGCTCTAATTAGAATCGGAATTGGTTAGAGTCAAGGACAATTTGAACATTGCTGCCCGGCCTTGCATGAAGTTGTTATGTGTTCTAGATGGTTTTTTGTGTTACATGTTGCATGAGTATGTTGATCACTTGTATATAATAATCTTAGGTTTAATTTTTAGTAGGTTATTCGTTAGAATTAATCAATCTTAAACCCCCAATATTTCGATGTATATATGTGAATACTTATTTATAAGTTGTTTGGTTTCTCTTCTTTCGATCGCCCTTTGGTTTCCCCGGCTAGAACGATCCCTACTTGTCCATATTACTACGATTGCAGGGTAATTAAATTGAAGTTGTTTGACCTCGGTTACTTGACACGTCAATTTTTGGCGCCGTTGCCGGGGAAGCCAAGAAGTATCGAAGAAGATGTTATATAGTCTTTATTTATTTATTGGTTTCCGGCTTGTAATTAATTTTGACTGATTTGTATTTTTAATTTTTGGAAGTTTCGGTCTTGATTTGTGAGCTTGAGTTGTTGATTTCGATGCTTGAAAGTTGTTCACATACTTGTAGTAATCTTCGATGCTTTATATGAATGACGATTTGTGTGAAGCTTTGGAGATTTTGTTTGTGTATATTGTCTTGAAAATTTCAAGTGTTTATTGTATAAAAATCTGAAGATTTCGTATATAACCCTTGTATAACCGATTGTTTGATTTTGTAAAGCATGAAATATTTGCCAACGAACATGTAATTTAGGTAAGCGAGATCAACTGCCCCTAAACTCTATCATTGTTGTTGAAATTTTTGATGTTTAGAGAATTGATTTCATGGGACCTTTTCCTTCTTCTAAGGGATTCATTTACATTTTATTGGCTATTGATTATGTTTCTAAGTGGGTGGAGGCAAAAGCCACCAAGACTAATGATTCTAAAGTTGTTGCAGAATTTTTGAGAACTAACATATATTCTAGGTTTGGAGTTCCAAGAGTTTTGATAAGTGATGGAGGTTCTCACTTTTGCAACCGCACCATAGAGGCTTTGCTCAAGAAGTATGGAGTCACTCACAAGATATCAACGCCATATCATCCTCAGACTAGCGGAATGGCCGAAGTCTCAAACCGAGAGATAAAGCAGATTTTGGAGAAAACTGTAGGTCCAACAAGGAAGGATTTGCGCGATCGTTTAGACGACGCATTGTGGCCTATAGGACGGCATACAAGACACCTATTGGGATGTCCCCTTTTCGGCTCATCTATGGGAAAACATGTCATTTGCCGGTTGAACTTGAACATAGAGCATGGTGGGCGGTTAAGCGATTCAACATGGACCTAGATTCGGCCGATTTGCATAGGAAGCTACAACTTTGTGAGATTGAGGAGATTAGGAACGAAGCTTACAATTCGGTTATGATTTATAAGGAGAAAACAAAGGCTTATCATGACAAGATGATAAGGGGAAGAGTTTCAAAATAGGGCAGCAAGTCCTTTTATTTAACACAAGACTTAAACTTTTTCCAGGTAAGCTTCGTTCACGTTGGCAAGGTCCATTTGTTATTACTAATGTGTTTGCTCATGGCGCCGTTGAGATTCAAAGCAGTACATCAAGAAATACGTTCAAGGTGAATGGTCAACGACTTAAGCCTTATTACGAGGCATTCAAGGAGTACAACGTTGAGGAGCAAAATGTTAAAGACCCACGGCATGGAGAGTGATGCCACTATGGAGATGAAGAGTCTAGGCTAAAAGACTTTAAACATTAAGCGCTACATGAGAGGCAACTCATTTCAACCGTAACGGTGGAGGAGCTGTCACCGAGAGTTTGCATCATTTTTATCCCTTCATTTCTTATGGTTGAATTGTATATGTGTTTGTTGTGTGACTTAGACACATGCTTAGGAAATTATGACATGATTTCGGGTATTACATTGAGGACAATGTAATTTTCTAAGTGTGGGGTAGAGGTTTACATAATAACATGTTTGTTTGAGTCATTTAACTATAGTTTTGAGTCATAAAAATAAAACCAAAGATAAAATTCAGAAAAATAGAAAATCGGATCCAACAAAAAGATGAGTGTTTTGTTTTATTTTGAGTCTTAGAATGCCCTTAAAGTCAATGATGATTATGTCTTTCAATACATAGATGATGGTTTGACATTTACTTAAAGAAATTGTAAGTTTCATGGACATTGTGGATCGGTATGAACATTTGAGATTTGATCGATTGTGGAAGCATGCATGTCTTGGTTAATTTGTGTTCATAACAACCTATGTGAGCTTTTGAGCCTAAATGCTTTCTTCATGAGTGACTTAAGAAAAAAAAAATTTCGGCAAATTCACTATCATAAACCTCATCATTCTTTGCATATTCAATGACTATGTGCTATAGCTTTTTAATGGACTCTAGAATGTACTAGAACTTGCTCATGTGATTATCGAAACTCTATAATCATAACAGGTCTTGATTTTGAAAAGGATTGAATTGATCTCTTTAGGATTACCACCATTGCCAAATAAAGCATGTGCCTATTTGTGCCCATCGTGGGACTCCTTAGTTTTAACTCCTTTGAGCCTACATTGAGCCTTTTCTTTCATCACCTTCATAAAATTCCCTTGCTTAGAATAGTTATATCATTTACCTTGTTATCAAGACTTGACAAAGCTTACATTCAATGTGGAGTTATGTTTGTGTGATGTTAAGAAACAAGTGTGGGGTGAACTGATGTAAAAATTGTGTGTGCCGAAACCCTTTTGATCAAAAAAAAAAAAAAAAAAAAAAAAAAAATTCGGATCAAAACAAAATAAAAGAAAAGGGACGGCACACTACAAAAAAAAGGTGTTTTGAATTTGGAGTTTGTGTATATTTGAAGGTCTAAAATTGTAATATGTGACCTTTGTTCATGTTCATGATGCTTTGAGGAGTTAAGGATGACGTATGGGTCCAACAAGATGAAATTCGGTCCTTGGAGTGAAGACACAAGGAGGATCGAGCTTTGCTAATGTCTTGGTGATGCCTTAAAGCACCACTTATCCTAAAAATTCCTACCCTATGCAGCCGAGCCCCATTACGACCATTATTGAGATTGATTCATGATTCCTAAGATAACTAACTTCGATTTGTGGAGATTTTCTCATGAGTTGAGCATATGGTTTTGGTCCATTCTTGCACTTAGTTGTTAGATGAGGTTTTTCCAGAAAATTTTATTCACAAAGTGCTTTTATTTGATGAAATATGCAAGCTATTTCTTGTCTTACAATCTGTTCTCTTACATATACTTATGAGTGAATACCATGATCGAGTGAAAAGAAGAGAGTATGCCATCGTGAGGAGGATCGGTTGACCTTGTGTGTTCATGCTATTTGTTCTTACTTCTTACTTATTTATGCCATGATACATGTTTTATGAAACTTGGAATTTACATGTTTACACTCAAATGTTCAAATATGAAAGCTATGCATAATAAAGATTCTGAGACATTTGTTTAAGGGCATTAGTAATGTTTGTAGTAGAGTCTTGTATTTAGTTTGCTAAGGGACTAGCAAAGGATAAGTGTGGGGTAGTTGATAGGAGCATAAAATGTGACATTCTTAATGTGTTATTACCTCCATTTTTACTTTGATTATCTCTTATTGTCGTAGAATAGAGTCATAATGTAGAGTCGAAAGTTTTTGGTAGAGTTGTGTGTAAAACGTGTTAAACATAGAGGAACGGTATAGAAATTTGTCAAAAGCCAATTTGTGGAGCCTTAGAGATGTTCTTATGATTCTGTAAAGTTTTTACATTGTCACAAATTGAGTTAACTCTCTGATACTTAGGTGACATGTAGAAGAGTTCATGAGAAAGAATCAGGAGAATTGGAGTTATGCCGGAATCATTGCAGGAAGGTCAGAGTGCCAGAACAGAGTAACCTACTGCCTGCCGAGAGAAGTGTTCTTGATGGACCTCGGGAAGCAAAGCAGCTGATCCATGAAGCCTAGTCCAAGAAAGGAGATGTCTAAACCAAGTCCAATATGGAGAAGAAGATCTAAATTCGGCAGAATATCAAGGAATGTCCAAGTCTTGAAATTCTTGTGCACGTCTCACAACTTCAAAGGGCTCTCTAGAACAGCTCACAATGAATCAGAAAACGTGCCAGATATGGATAGAGAGCTACAGGAGTCCAGTTTTCAAATCAATTGAAATCACCTCAATATCTATTTTCTAGAGGGAGTTATGACGAAATCATCAGACAGTGGTCATTGGGCCGAATTAAGAAAGACTAGGGAAACCTAAACCAATTGGGATTTTACTTGTGTGGCCGGCCTCTCTAGGGTTTTTCTTCCATATAAAGCATGACTTCAAGGACAGAAAGGATCATCACTACTCTTGCAATTACATAGCCGAAATTCTACCAAACCCTATACAGAAAATTACTTAGCCGATCCATCCACCACAAACCACAAGAATCACTCCATCCTTCCACCAATTTTCCCCACACTTGCCGAATCTTCAAAGGTTGTAAAAGTGTGATTTTCTCATGGCTTCTTGTATTATTTTATGTTTAGTTTAGAACTCTATTGTCATATACTTTTTGATTTTGGTTTTATTTATCAAACATGGTTTTCGGATTTCTGTGTGATCTTTGATTGTTCTATGGTTTGATTTGTAACTTCTTGAATATATGATGATTTCGTGATTTAGGTTTTTGGGCAGTAGCATTTTCTTATGTGTTTTTGATTTCTAATTGATTAATTGTCATGAATTCATGCATCTAAATCAATCCTTGAGGCTGCCTCGGCCATGGTTGTCCTTAAGGTGCGGTTTCATCTACCATAATAATTTTGGATCGATTCATACGCAAAGTTGTCTTGGTCTTTGTTATTAACTTAGGGCGGATTTAATTCTGATAATTTGCATGTTAATAGGATGAGTGACGCCATGCCTTAGATCATGTTTCCGATTGATTCATGTGTTAAAGTGTTTTCTTGTTTAATCTCTACGCAACGTGTTTTTAAATGAGTTAGCATTCATGTTTAGGATCAAGCGCAAAGATGGTTCTAAATACCTGAGGAGTCTTAACAATTAGATAACCGCAAAGGCTCTAATTAGAATCGGAATTGGTTAGAGTCAAGGACAATTTGAACGTTGCTGCCCGGCCTTGCATGAAGTTGTTATGTGTTCTAGATGGTTTTTCGTGTTACGTGTTGCATGAGTATGTTGATCACTTGTATATAATAATCTTAGGTTTAATTTTCAGAAGGTTATTCGTTAGAATTAATCAATCTTAAACCCCCAATATTTCGATGTATATATGTGAATACTTATTTATAAGTTGTTTGGTTTCTCTTCTTTCGATCGCCCTTTGGTTACCCTGGCTAGAACGATCCCTACTTGTCCATATTACTACGATTGCAGGGTAATTAAATTGAAGTTGTTTGACCTCGGTTACGCGACATGTCAAAGGGTAGAGCACGGACCTTTACACAAGAAAAGAACAAATGAAGGGTTTGACCCCAATGCTTACAAATTGTTGGCAAAGGCTGGATTCGATTTTGGTTCGTCAAGTAAAGAGGATGATCAAGTTGTCAGCAAGAAAGCACATGAGCTCAATGAGTCTCAAAAGAAGTTGAGAGAACAAGGAAAAACAAGTGATTCGGTTAAAACGGGTCTTAGTTTTGTCCCAAGCAAGCCAGTCAAGATCTCAGGCAGAAGGAAAGCGGAGAAGGCAAGCATGCAATACATAAGCGTCGAAGAAGTAGAAGATGAGAATCCACGAATCCAATCTGTTTCTCGCACTTCAGCGTTCGATCGCATCTACCCAAGTTCTCAAAGTACTTCTACTAAATCAACAGGCAGAGTTTCGGTGTTTGAACGTGTTGAAAAGTCAACAAGTCGAAGCTCCATCTTCAATCGTCTTGACACCGCAGCTACACGAACTTCTGTGTTCAAAAGGTTGTCATCGTCAAATGAAGAAAATAAACAAATCAAGCCAATTCCTCGAAAGTCGGCACTTGAAAGGATCCAAGCTCCTAAAGAACAACAAGATAGAAAAAGAAAAGAAGTTGGCCAATCGGAAAATAAAGAAATCCAATGTCTCATCCCATCACCCATGAAAAGACGTTGTGTGCTAGAGGTGAATTTGACTGACCAACTTAAAGTGAGGCAACATACCTTCATACTCACTGGTCAAGATAAAGAAGGCGACGATGCTAGCGGCGATGAGGATGATGTTATTCAATGTGCTTATCACATCACCGTAGCAGAGGTAGAAGCTTATGAAGAGGATGAACATGAAGGTTTCGAATATGAAGTAGAGGCAGCTCCTCCAGAACTTGAAGATGGGGTGAAATCTACGGTCGACGAACTTAAGAAAATCAATCTGGAGACGGAGGAAGACCCAAGACCGATATTTGTAAGTGCATCACTAAGTCCCCAAGAGGAGAAAGAGTACTATGACTTGTTGCTTGAATACAGGGATGTCTTCGCTTGGACCTACACAGAAATGCCCGGTCTTGACCCTAAAGTAGCAGTTCATCGATTAGTTGTTAAACCAGAGGCTCGACCCATCAAACAGCTGACACAATGTTTTCGAACGGAAGTTCAAACTCAAATTGAAGAAGAGGTTGACAAGTTGATCGCTGTAGGCTTCATCAGAGAAGTACAATATCCCAAGTGGATCGCAAACATTGTCCCAGTTGAAAAGAAGAATGGACAAATGCGTGTGTGCGTAGACTTTCGCGACTTGAATGATGCATGTCCGAAAGATGATTTCCCTTTGCCTATCATCGAACTCATGGTGGATGCAACCACAGGTCATGAAGCTTTGTCATTCATGGATGGATCGTCTGGCTACAACCAAATAAAGATGGCGCTAGAAGACGAGGAGTTAACTGCATTTCGCACTCCCAAAGGCATTTACTGTTACAAAGTCATGCCATTTAGATTAAAGAATGCAGGTGCAACATACCAACGTGCCATGCAGAAAGTCTTTGGAGACATGCTTCACAAGTACGTTGAATGCTATGTTGATGATTTTGTTGTCAAATCAAGAAAAAGGAGTGATCACTTGCAAGACTTACGAAAAGTGTTCGATAGGTTACGCGAGTACCAACTCAAAATGAACCCATTGAAGTGCGCTTTTGGTGTGAGTTCAGGCAAGTTCCTTGGATTCATTGTGAAGCATCGGGGCATTGAAGTAGATCAATCGAAGATTAAGGTCATTCAAGAAATGCTAGAGCCAACAAGTTTAAAATAATTGAGAAGCCTTCAAGGAAAACTCGCCTTTATCAGGCGGTTCATCTCCAACCTCGCAGGTCGATGTCAACCTTTCAGTCGACTCATGAAGAAGAATGTGCCTTTCGTGTGGGATGAAGCATGTCACAATGCTTTCGAAAGCATTAAAAATTACTTGGCTAACGCTCCGGTGTTGGGTGCACTCATTCCTGGGAAACCTCTTACCCTTTACATCGTAGCTCAAGACAGATCGCTTGGAGCACTTCTAGCCCAAGAAAACGAGGAAAGAAGGGAGATGGCCTTGTACTATTTAAGTCGAACTCTCACAGGAGCAGAATTAAATTACTCTCCAATAGAGAAGACATGTCTCGCTCTCATCTTTTCCATCCAAAAGTTGAGGCATTATATGCAAGCTTACACGGTGCATTTGGTAGCCCGAGCTGACCCAGTCAAGTTTGTCATGTCTAAACCGGTCCTATCAGAACGAATGGAAAAATGGGCTCTACTCCTCAATCAACATGACATCGTCTATGTACCTGCCAAGGCGGTCAAAGGCCAAGTTGTGGCTGACTTTCTAGCGGATCACCCAATCCCTGCAGATTGGGAAATTTTAGATGACTTGCCGGATGAAGAAGTCTTTCTTGCAGAAATTCTCCCCACTTGGAAGATGTTCTTTGATGGATCTTCAAGAGTAGACGGAGCAGGGGCCGGCGTTGTCTTCGTCACCCCACAAAAGCAAATATTGCCATATGCCTTCACTCTCGGTGAATTGTGTTCCAACAATGTTGCGGAATACCAAGCTCTCATCATGGGGTTGCAAAGGGCCTTAGAAATGCAAATTGCAAATCTAGAAGTGTACGGGGATTCAAAGTTAGTAATTGATCAACTACTAACTAATTACGAAGTCAGGAAAGAGGATTTGGTTCCTTATTTTCGTCTCGCTACACAACTCTTGACGGGTTTCGATGTTGTTACACTAGAACATGTGCCAAGGAAAGAAAACCAGATGGCGGATGCCTTGGCCAACCTAGCAGCAACTTTGGCATTATCAAATGATGAAATCGTGGACCTTTCAATTTGCAAACGATGGGTTGTCTCAACAGGGATTGTCCCATTATGCGAAAATTCTAATGTGGTCTCCGTCTATGTTATTGACGTCGAAGATTGGAGGCATCCTTTGATCGACTACATTGAGCATAATAAATTGCCTGACGATCTAAAACAGCGAACATATATAAAACGAAGAGCCCCGCGCTTTTTCTACTACAAGGAGACTCTTTATCGACGATCATTTGACAGGTTACTCCTTAGGTGTTTGGGAAAAGAAGAGGCGTCCAAAGCCATGGAAGAGGTCCATTCCGGAATATGTGGAGCTCATCAATCAGGCCCTAAATTACATTTTCAAGTAAGGCGAATGGGTTACTACTGGCCCACAATGGTCAAGGATTGCATGGAGTACGCACAGAAATATCAAGCCTATCAATTCCACGCAAACTTTATCCATCAACCGCCTGAGCTACTGCATCCTACGATCGCTTCACACCCGTTTGATGTCTGGGGGATAGACGATGTGGGACCCATAAACCCGAAATCTTCTGGAGGCCACATATACATTTTGGCAGCCACGGATTCCTTCTCAAAGTGGTCAGAGGCGGTACCGCTTAAAGAGATAAAGAAAGAAACCGTTGTAGACTTCATCAAGACGTGTATCATCCAACGATATGGTGTGCCACGTTGCATCATTACAGATAACGCCAAGTACTTCTCAAATAGTGCTATGCAAAAACTTAGCGAAAAGTATCACTTCAAGTTACACTTTACTTTTCGTCGATGTACAATGCACCAGCTAATGGTTTGGCGGAGGCATTTAATAAGACGCTCTGCAACATCTTGAAGAAGACCTTCAGCAAGTCACAAAGAGACTGGCATGAGAAGATGGGCGAAGCATTGTGGGCATATAGAACGACATACCGAACTGCCACAAATGCCACACCTTATTCTCTTGTGTATGGTGTTGAAACCGTCTTGCCATTAGAGAAGCAAATTCCCTCATTGAGGATTGCTTTGCAAGAAGGCCTCACAAATGAAGAAAATATCAACCTACGACTTCAAGAGTTGGAAGCTTTAGACGAGAAGAGGCTCGATGCGCAACAACATTTAGAATGCTACCAAGCCCGGATGTCACGTGCATTCAACAAAGGAGTTCGGCTTCGATCCTTTCAAATTGGTGACTTGGTCCTTGCTGTACGCAGACCCATCATCATGACACACAAGACCGGTCCCAAGTTCAAATCAAAGTGGGATGGCCCTAATGTCGTCAGCGAAGTCTACACCAACGGAGCTTATAAAATCGTGGCTGAAGACGGTTTGAGAATTAGCCCAATCAACGGCAAGTTCTTGAAGAAATACTATGCTTGAAACAAGTAAAGACCGCTCCTTGTCCGCACGAGCATAAACTGCGAATGACAAAAATGCTCCTTGTCTGCACGAGCTTAAACTACAAATGACAAAAATACTCCTAGCCTGCATGAGCCTAAACTGCACAAGGCACCTCAAAAAAAAAAAAAAAAAAAAAAAAGTTATAAATCCCCATCCTTGAACTACGTTATGACTTGATTCTTTCTTTGGAAGGATACGTAGGCAGCTTGAGAATTATATTCTTAAGTTCAGTCACATAAAAAAAAAAAACTCTTTTTTTATTGCATAATGAGTTCTATTGTCAAAATGACTTATTACATGCGCAAAAGAAAAAAAGAATAAATCATAAGTTACTAAACAATGATGGGCCCTTCACGTCCAAGATAGGTCTTTGAAGATGTTGCGTTGCTTTTCAAAATCATCTCGGAACCTCTTTGCTTCCTCAAGTTCTTCAGCAGTCAAATCTGGAGTTTCCTTGATTTGGACTTTCTGCTTCTCTAAATCGGCAAGCCTTTTGTCATGAAGTAGAAGGCTCGCATCTAGGGAGGCTATTTTCTGCTCTAACTTCTGTTGCTCTTCCTTCAAGATATCCAAGGGCTCAATCATAGTCTGACGTTGACCAAAGTCAGTTTGACGAAGTTCGACCGACTTTGCAATTTCAGCCTCCATATAAGGCAAACGTTGATCACATGTGCCTGGAGTAGCTTTATGCATGCATACAAGCCTTGCCGCGTTATACTGAGTAGCACAAGTCATCAAACTTTCTACCTTATCTTTTACTGACGAAGGATCAAACCCATAGCACTGAAGTTCGGCCACCATCTCGTCAAGGTCTTTCTTTTTAGAAAGAATGGTTCTTGATGAGTGCTTCGTGATGACGTCTTCAATTTGTTCACAAATTAGAGTGGCAGCCTGCATACGAATCTTTCAGAGCCCTTGGTTAGTGTCCATAACATCAACTTCACCGCGGGTGACTTCGGAGAATGCCATATTGCTTAAAAGCCTCGGAGGATTCACCGAAATATCTTCAAGATTAACTTGTTGCGAGTCGTTTTGTTTGCATGCATCGTCTTCGTGAAAAGAGTCGGTCTTCATTGGTTCTGTTGAAAGGACGCCAACCTCTTTCGAACAAGCTTCATCTTCAAAAAGTGGGAATCTTTCTAGCTGAAAACAAGAAGGTAAAGGAAATGAGTTCAGATCATGCATATAATGTAAAAAAAATAATACATGGTGATGGTGGCGAACATACCTCGACATGATTTGGAGTTTGTTTCGAGGGACCAGGAACTTCGCCAAGAAAATTTCTCTTAAGGAGAAACTCATCGTCATGATTGAAATAAACGGAGCCAAGGTCGGGTTCAATCCTTCGACGCTTGAAGTTCACGTCCCTGGAACTGTCACTACTCCCACTAAGTCTTTTTGCTTGAGTTTTTGTCCCCTTCAACTTAAGGTGACTCTGGGCGAGATGATGATCAGATGAGTCCCCATGACCTTCTAAAGCTTGGTGCGGTTCATTGGGAGAATTGCTACTTGGGGGCAACGCCTTGGTAGAAGATGCGTGAAGATTATTGTCAAGTTCAATCTCGCGGGGAACCACTCTCTGGCGAGATGGCATCTCGCGAGGAACCACTCTCTGGCGAGACGACATCTCGCGGGGAACCACTTCCTGCTGAAATGGTATCTCGCGGGGAACCACTTTCTGGCGGGGCGGTACCACGCGAGCAGCAACCTTGTCTTCTTTCGTTTTTAAAGGCTTGTGCGGTGACCCAAGCATTGTTGCTGTAGTCATCTTGGGCGTGGAACGATACACCTTGGACCACCATTCAACATAATCACGAGTCACCATGTCCTCTGTTAGAGCGCTCTCAGGAGGCAACGTCACTGTGCTCCCTGTCTCACGTTTGGTAAAGCTTTCCCAATGCCAGTACGTCAAGGATAATGCGCCCGTCCGAATGTCTTTTTGAAGGCTTCCTGGAACATCTTGAACATAGCCAAACTGACGGCTGAAACGGTAAGGACTGTAGGGTTGAACGACTCGCCAGTTGTCCTTCCTAAGAGTAAGAAATCCAGATCGAAGGCAGGTGAGGTAGACAATGTCTGAACGTTTAACGTTCTCACGGTCAACGATCACTCTGCGTTCTTTAGGGACTATGGCTAGGATGTCCATCCCCACATTGCCACACTCGCTGAATAAAGAACGAGCTTGTGCGTCTCCAAAGTGCTTGGCTGAAAATGCCCCTGAAAAGTGAACCATGCGCGGTTTAAAGTTGTCAGGAAGAGGAGAATAAAAATGGGTGCCGAAGTACTTGGCCAACCACGTATACACGTAGTGAAAGGGTAAAGTGGCCGAACAGTTCCCCGGGTCTTTAGAAGCAGAAATCTCGTTCAAGCCTTGATAAATGTTGGCCAACACAGGTACAGCTAGACAAAATTGATAGCCTTGGGACATTTTGCTGGCAACTTTAAAGACGCTAGGTCGGATCAAGCCTGTGTCGTCCATGGGAAAGACGAATAAACACAACCAGCACGCGTAAAATGCCGCCAAGTAAGTAGACTCCATGTCTTCATCATCCACTCCCAAGTCATCGAACGGTGCGAAGTCGTCATCAGTCCGGGCTTGAACCTCGTGGATTTCACCAGACGGGTTGTACGCGTTCTGAGGTGCATCTTTCTTGTTCCGTACACTTTTGGCGGGCGGTCTCTTGTATCTCAAACTTCCTTTGTACTAGTATTGTATCCACGACGCGATCTTCACTTTTTGCCCTTTATTGTCCTTGCAAAGCTTGTGGTACGCAAGAAATAAAAACCTGCAACTCTTGGGAATGATTGGTTCACCACCTTTCCCCTTGACTGAAAATTCTTCGATGGATGGAATAACTTCGTCATAGAACCTCCCAGTTAAGGGCAAACCACAAATATATGTCAAATCCCTCAAAGAAATAGACATCTCGCCACACGATGTGTGAAGAGTATTCGTGTTAGGGCACCAATACTCACAGAAGGCCCGCATCACAGGTACAACACGATCATAGCTGAAGAGCGATGCAAACACCGCTTGGTAGAGGTCGGCTTTGTGGATGAGATCTCCGCTTCGGCTTAAGATGTCTTCTAACCACTCCCAGTAACGTTCCGTGTAGGAGAAGGCTCCGTTGGCACGGAACCATCTCCATTGCACTAAACCATTGCACGTATGGTCGCTGAGAAGCACGAACGGTGTTTGAAGAACATTATAATCATGATGGGCAGATTTCAACATCCATACATATGCGCTTCGCTTCTCACTGGTGGACTTGGCTGATTGAAAGGTGGCCAGCTGACGTGATTGTTGGAAAGACCACCGAGGAATATGACCTGAACCATCGTACGAGGGAGGCTCGAGGGCGCGCGGCCCAGTCAATGAAGGATAGGTACACAAGGTGGTGCCATCGCTTTGAACGTCGTTAGTATCTTCAAGGATAGTGATCGTGCCTTTCTTAAAACTTTTGAAAGTTGCCATGTGAAGTAGTGTACGTCTACAAAAAAAAATTTTTTGACTTGTCAAAATTTTTTGTGCTTCGCTGCCTTAAAACCCCTGCTGCACCACGTTGCCTTAAAATCCTGCTGCACCTCGCTGCCTTAAGATCCTGTTGCACCTCGCTGCCTTAAGATACTGCTGCGCCTCGCCGAGTAAGGTTTCTGCCTGTTACTGCCAACTCAGAAATACCTCGCGACCTACACATAAAAGATTAAAAAAAAAAAAAAAAGAGAGGGATCAGCCAATTATATGACTCTGCGCCATAGCAATCAAATCAAAAGGGGGGAGAGTATACTGCTAATCTCACAGCGAGATGGTTGTAACTTGGGATGAATAATGTTCAATTGGAAGCTCTAATTTATAGTGCAGTCTTTCCCATTGAAACTGGAAAAGTATGGAGAATCAAGCAAATCAAGAAAGAAATACATCAAAGGTTTCCGCCCACTAGGAAACTTTGTCAAATCAAATTCGCAGGAATCTTTGCGAATTAAGGAATCCCAACAAAATTCGGGTATCCTATAAATTCAAGGAATCTCTACAAGAAACTAGGGAATCCTTACAAAATTAGGAATCCCTATAAATTCAGGAACTCCCACAAAATTAACCCATTAAACATAGACTTCAAGTCGCGCCTCTGGCACATGGCGACAGCATGGCTACGACGCACCTTGAAGTGGGGGCATCTGTAGACATATAAAATTTAACGATAATAATAGCCGTTGAATAATCCAAGAAAATACGTGGCTCGTGAGTCAACGAAATTGGAAAGCCGTCGGAAATAACACATGGCAACGTGGAAATGATCGGCCGACAACAAAACCTTAAATCCCGATTGAAATCAATTATCAAGTGTCGATTGATGATGTGACTTCGCCAGGCAAAATAGACTTCGCCAGGTGAACAGGACTTCGCGAGGCGAAATAGACTTCGCTAGGCAAAATGACTTCGCAAGGCGAACAAGACTTTGCCAGGCGAACAGAACTTCCCAAGGCGAGATAGACTTCGCAAGGTGAACAAGACTTCGCCAGGCGAACAGGACTTCGCGAGGCGACATAGACTTCGCAAGGCGAATAAGACTTCGCCAGGCGAACAGAACTTCCCGAGGCGAGATAGACTTCGCAAGGCGAACAAGACTTCGCCAGGCGAACAGGACTTCACGAGGCGACATAGACTTCGCCAGGCGAACAGGACTTCACGAGGCGAGCTAGGCTTGGCGAGGTGAAATTGACTCCGCGAGGTGACCTTGACTTCGCAAGGCGAAATGGACTTCGCGAGGCGAGCTAGGCTTGGCGAGGTGAAATTGACTCCGCAAGGTGAACTTGACTTGGCGAGGCGAAATGGACTCCGCGCGCGTGGATTGACATGAAGGCGAGGCGAGATGGTTCCACGCGCGTAGATTAACATAAAGGCGAGGCGAGATGGCCTTGCGTAAGGGGAACCTCGCGAAGGAGCTAGACGACAGAGTTCGCATGCATGCGGGGATGTACGTCCAAGAGAAGTCGTCCACGAAGTGGGATTAGAAATCACCGCTTGCTTGGAAATCAAGCTTCCTCGCGGGATACCTTCCATATCAGCGAGATAGCGTAAGGATCTTGCTCAAAACAAGACATTCAATCCAAAGCGATCTGGGCATATCTAAATCTCAAGATTTGATTGATTTGATTATGTTAAAATCGGCAAGTAAATCAGTCAAGATTCATTGATTCGATTAAGGAAATATTATTGATTCAGAATCTTCATTACATGCCTTAATTGGAGGCATGCTAACACCATAAATACCCCCTCTCATACCAAGAGGAGGGGGGCATAAAAAGAAGGCAGTGAACTAGAGAGAGAGAAATCCCTCTGCGAGCTCAGAAGTCTCCCCTAAACCCTTGAAGAACTATCAAGCTCCCCAGATAGCCAGTTCTTCACTAGATCCTTGAAGAACTGTCAAGCTCCCTAAATAGTCAGTTCTTCACTAAACCCAAATCCAAATCTCAAATACTTGTTACGTGATCAATCCGCGTAACCCTCAAGAACAAGTGCTTGTCACCCTTGAGTTAAACCTATATTCGGAGATAGAATCAGAGGAATTCACAAAGATTGTAACCTGCATTCGCATTTGATTAAATTAAATTATTCTTTGTACACGTGTTGTTCTGTTATTTGTTGCAGATATTTTCGTGTTTACAACTGTCTTCTCAAATCTAAAACTATACAGAGTCTGACAAAAAAGGAGAACCCTGCCACTACGCCTCCTTCTCACCCCTGCTGATCCTCACCTGCAGGTCTAACCCCTACACCAAGAATTGGTGCACCGGGATTGTAGAATAACAAACCCGGTAAACTAAAAAGCCCGTATGAGTAACTCAAAAATAACTCCACATTTATCACATCCAACATTTAACACATCCAACATACCACAAGTGAATTTTGATCAATAATTAAAAACCACACATTAACAAGAAATGTACCCATGAGTCTCAGATATTTAGTAAATACCCCTCATGACCTACAACAACAATATGTGTACCTATGGGTCCCAGATACCATCAAGTATCTCCCATGACCTACACCGACAAACAGACTAGAGCTCTAATTTCCTAACCGTAACCAATCACCCGGCCAAAGGCTTGGAACCCGGTTTGACTGTCCAAAACCAAAACACAAAATAATAAATAGCATCTTAACCGTAACCAATCACCCAATTAAAGGCTTGGAACCCGGTTAGGCTATTTATTCAACAGTCATCATATCACAACATCATTATCAACAACACAAGATTCACATCATAAAATTATATCCTTCACAAGGATATAATTATATGAACAATATAAATTATTCCAATAAAATAGCTTCTCACAATTTAATAAAATTATGATCATATGAGCCTTCAAGTAACACATAAGGAAAACTTGTTTTACCTTACCCATGAGCCGTTGGCGATCAAGCTCATATATTTTTAAAACCGATAATAGCAAAATATTAAAATCACATCATAAACATTATCCTACTCAAATGACCATAATTAAACTTGGTTCAAAAGTGAACCTTTGTGAGATTTACTCACCTTAAATAATCCTGCTGTGTTCTTCCGCAACACAAGAGCCAAGGAACCCAACAAACTCACAAATCACCTAAAAATATACAATTAAAACCCTTAATAAAAACACCACAAGGATTAAAATACTTTTAACTTAAAGGTTGCCCAAAGAAGGGCAATCCTTCCTCCAAGACCTCTCAAGGTCATCGGATACTCAACAACAATACTACCACCCTCCAAGATCCAATTTTCCAAGTTTCCGACCTAACAAACACCTAGAACCAACTTAGCACCTACAAGGCAAAAACCTAATCAACACCCATTCTTCACACACAACAACACCCTAGCAACAACAAAGACTAGCTAACACGGCAACCAAAGCCTTTACCCTGCCCGGGCGCGCTCCCACGCGCCGCCATAGGCGGCGGCGAGTGAGCTTCACGCGCCTCCACCAAACTTCAAAATTTGAGAAAACTCAAAACATGAAACTTGTAGATTAAAGCATGGTGAACAACTTTAATACCTGAGGTTTCAACCAATTCTAGCCGGAACCGGTCAGAAACTACCCTGAACAGCAACCCGAAATCAAACTACAAAACCTGCAAATCCGGGTTCAAAAACTCAAAAGCTTGATTCAATCTATGCCTAGCCATAACCAGGAGGAGGAGAGGACCAGATCTCACCTAAGGTTGCCCCTCGTCGCCGCCATAAACGGTGGCTCCGACCGGTGACACAACAGCTCCCTTTCTCGGCTAAAAGCTCCCTTTCCGGCATGCTATGCCGGGGAGCAGCTGCCCAACCATAAAGAGGTCGCCGGTGGGAGTCGAACAGGACCAGTGGCGGCCAAAACGGTGGTCGGACGTCCGACTTCTTCTCCGGCGAAAATGACGACTCGGGGAGAAAGAGAGAGCAGAAAAAAGTTTCCAGAAATTAGGTTTCTACCTCCAAAACTTTTCTATTTAACCCAAAACCCAACAAGTTACCAACTTCCGCTGACCATAACTTCTTCATCCGATGTCCGTTTCACGCGTGCCACATGTCTACGAACTCGTATTGACGAGTTCTACAACTTTCATGAAGGAAGTTTTCGAAGACAACTTACGGAAAATAAAGTCAACTTTTTGGTCTCTTAAACGTTAAAGCACCTTAAATAAACTCCCGAACTTCAACTTCGCATAACCCAACAATAAATTTCCATACATAATCCTTCTGTTTTGGCCACGATCCTCTGCGCACGAAGCAGACGTAAATAGCGAACAAAGAAAGGGGGAGTGTTGCAGGCGTACCACCTCGCGGACGAGGAAAGGGTGATTGTAGCGGGGCTTGACTTCTGATCAGACGAAGGGGGTTTCTAGGTGCCACCTCAGAGGAGGAATTTACGAGCACAAGGCGATTGATACTCACGGAGGGACGCGAGCAGAGTAACAATAGGGAATCAGGGAAATCGGTGATGAGTCCGGAAGGGCTCTCGGAAAACCTAGGTGGCAGCGCGCTTAGGGTTAGGGTTTTCGAGAGGCTCGAAAAGGGTTTCAACTAGGTTGAAAGTTTGTTTGTATTTTTTGTGTGTGTTTGAGAGTGTGTTTCTGTAAGCCTTCGAGCCCTTTATATAGTGGTTCGACTTGCGGCAAAAGAAAGATAGCTTAGAATTCAAGTCAGACTCTGAAACCCTAATCTCACAAGGACTTTGCTAATCCTGCGCGGGCCGCAGATTCGAACCATCTCGCGGGCCAAAAGAAGCCTTTTTAATTATTAAGGGCCACAGGGATTGGCCCAAAGCATATCAAAAACTGGTAAGAGTCTTCAACGATTAGTGTGGTGTACGCGGACTCTGCCTGTGGCTTCTTCGCGAATCCCCCACGCGAACCAGTTCGCCAGCTCGCCTCGATGTACTCTGCTTGCCTCACCTACACGAAGTGTCAATCTCGCCTCGCCTATGCGGAGTCAGCTAGTAATTCCGCGCGAAGTAATTCCGCGTGCGAACTCTGTAAGTTAGCTCGCGTGGTCTATTCCGCGCGCGAGTTATGTGTTCCGCACGAAGTCTTTGCAATTCAACTCGCGTGGTCTCACTGGCAGCCATTACTTGTAAACTTAAAGAACTTGGGCTCGCCGATATGACATGGACCAAGAATTTAATTAATATTCACATAGACATTTAGTGTCCAGTAAAATATTAATTTAGGTGTAAACATTGCCCCCCAGCCTCGAAGTCATGAATGTCAAAAATGACTGAAGAGGTTTATGTTCATGTTGCTCCAAAGCAACTAGTATTGGCTCGAGTCATACATAAAATGAGTGTGAGAATAGGCCTTGAAACCCAAGCACACAACAAGGCATTGGAGCGAACTGCTGCACGGCTCACCTAGGCACCTTGGGCTTGAACTCTGCCCGCATTCGCCTGCTCCACTTTTGCATTCGCCTGCTCCTAGCCTGCATTCGCCTGCTTCATTCAGAAGACATGGTACATTATACATACCGCGAGCGAATGTAGCTCGCATGGATGTATCTTGAGCAGACGCATGTAAATTGAGTAGATTTCCAAAAATGGCCCTTCGCGAGCTCTTTGCAATGGCGAACCAACTTGGTGATAAACATTGTGCAACGATGACTATGTACTTCGCTGCCCCCAGTGCGAATCAGTGAGAGATGAAAAAAATTTAGAGGCCATGCACTTCGTTGCCCCCCTCCCCCCCAGTGCGAACCAATGAGAGACAAACAAAAGAGTCGGTGAACGGCCGTATAAAGCTGGCGAACCAACTTTGGGAATTTGGAAGCCACAGGGATTGGCCTAAATAATGACTAAGACACTTGAAGAAGGTCTAAAGTCTGAAATAACTGGAACACATATCCCAATGTGCCCCCTAGTTTTGGTGTCTGTTCGCCGAAACGTCTTGAGAAGAATGAAGGACATCAAAACTTTAGCATGCCCCCCAGGGAAGGAGTTGTGGTACCAATGCCCCCCAGTGAGGAAAGCAGGCTACGAGGTCATGAAAACACATTGAAAATGCACATTGCAAATTCGCGCGTATCCTGACCTGTCTGCATTCAAACTGCCATAACTCTCTCCAGAAATGGCGAAATGACGAACCGTAAAATCCTCTAGAAAGTAGACGTCCAGGGCTTTCTGTTGATATAAAGTGTGCCGGCTAATGCTTCCTGGATCATTCCAATGGAGTCCGCGAAGTTGACTGTCTAGTAGTGGCTGTTGCAACGCTTCAGAATTGCAATCTAGTTGTATTGCCTCTCTGACTTGACTTCGCTGGCAGTAACTCGAAGGCATGTGGAATGCCTGTTGTCATCAAGCCTCAGGGATAGGCTCCTAAGTTCAAGCCTTTCAGAGGCAAGAACGTTGTCTTGCATTTCAGCAAGACCAAGGATCTCTTTTTGTGTTTTCTGTTATTTGATTTTTTTTGTATTTTCTTTTTCAATGCGAAAAAGGAAAGGAATTGAAAGAAACGGAAGTAAAAACTGAATTAAAATGTAGGAGTGAAGAAAAGAAGGGATCATAGCTTGATTAGATTATCCCTCGTTAGGCCACGGGGGAGGCCACCAATGCTTCACTCCAAGCCTCGACGTCATCATGGTTCCAACATGAGACTGTCGCTGTTGAAAATTTCCAAGTGTTGAGCAGAGTTGTTTCACGTCAACAACTTGAAAATTTGAGCAAGGTATTACGTAGGGTACGTCTCGTTGCCCCCCACGTATCCTTGTTGTTTGACCAAGCACGATTCTCAACTGCATTCTCGTGGATTGTATGATGTTGAGATCTGCCTTGTTGCCAACTATCATGCCATAATGCATGGTCTCAGCGGGAATAACCATGCATTGGTCAAGGAAGAGAACCACTTGCTGGTCTCTTTTCACCTTATCAAGAGCTTTACTGGGATTGAACTCTTGTGGCATATGATTATGAGACAGACGCACCAACATATAGTCTTCGTCGTATTCATTATAAGTTGGCTCGGTGTCAAAATCACATGCATAATCAACAAAGGTCGGTGGCTCGACCTTCTTTACAACCATAGGCATATATGGGACAGGTACGTACTTCGCCCATAAACCAAAGTCCCTTTTAGGCCTCTGAACTTGCATGCAGAGACTCCAAGTATATTGCAATGTAAAACCACGGATTGGCCTAGGGATACCACCACGCCATATATAGTTAAGCTTAATATGACTATGGTTTGGCGAAGCAGACTGAGTCATCACAATGGTGAACATAAGATTGGCGAGACGAATCATTAGGAGAAGCGGACCTCGCCAGCCTTGACGCCCCGCGTGTACAGGCTGAAAAGGAAACTCAAGAGGCTCTGGTCCAGCTTCATTTCGCTTGTCATGACTTAATAAAGAAAGCAGGCGAGCTCCGCCTTGCCCCCCATGCGGCTGATCTGTGTCCACATATACATCTCGCATAGGAAAGCTGGCTCCTGGGTCACCTTTCATGCGAAGTTTTGATTCGCCACCAGTGTTTGACCCGCTCTCTTTTTCTAAAGTGGACTGTTCTGTCCTACCTTCAAGCTTATCTTTCTGGGGAACACCGTCAGTTTTTGAGATAAGATCATTATCCGAAGTCTCGCAGGCCTCGACCTCAGATTCTTTGTCATTGATTGACAAAGTAGTTTCTTCCTTGGACGTAAGTCCATCCAAAGGAAAATCTTCACCAGCCGTAGGCTTTACATTCTGGCATTGTAAAGCCTTTTCATTTTCTTCAGCAGCCGTTCGCGTATCTAGTTGCTTGGGCAGGTTGCCCACAGTTTGTCAAATCTGCGCCAATCCATTATCGCAGCTTCATTTCGCTTGTCATGACTTGGGGCAGCGTCTTGATCACGTCCAGTAATTGGACAAAACTTGAGTTGATCCTGCCCTTGATCATAGTGGTTAACTAAAGAAAGAAAGCGAGCTCCGCCTTGCCCCCCATGCATCTGACCCGCGTTCTGGTTCACGGTCTCCGTATTCTAGTTTAGCTCCTTATGGATCTGTTGGAGGGAACCGTTGACCAATCCCTTGTCTTCCCTTACTTCGCTGACAAATTGGTTGAAGTCTTCAGTGAGTATGGCAAGGTTGTGTTGGTCTGCTTCCCAAAGGATCTTGTCCCTTTTGGCCTGTTCAGCAAGGCCGTCGACCTTCACAATAAGGTCAGTGACGCTTTGTTGAGTGGGGGAGCTCTGGGTCGTCAAACCCTGGATCTGGCCCGTAAGCTCCGTGAGCATCTGTAAGACTTGCTCCATAGACGGAGCAGAGCCTGTATCTTGAGCCGGCTGAGAACCTACCATGGCGGTCTAGCTGAATTCTGGATCACCAAACTGAGCAAGGACCTGTCCGGGTGTGAGGGATCGGCAAGCCGCACTGTTATGGGGCTTATACCGTAGTGATTTGTGTTTGAGGCAGGAAAGCTGAGGCTTTCGGTATGGTGCTTCTTCCGGTTTCCCTATGATGTTTCGCTTGTACTCTCTGTCCCACTGGGCGTGCCAATGTTTTGGCCACGATCCTCTGCGCGCGGAGTAGAGGTAAATAGCTAACAAAGAAAGGGGGAGTGTTGCGAGCGTGTCACCTCGCGGACGAGGAAAGGGTGATTGTAGCGGGGCTTGACTTCTGATCAGACGAAGGGGGTTTCCAGGTGCCACCTCAGAGGAGGAATTTACGAGCACAAGGCGATTGATACTCACGGAGGGACGCGAGCAGAGCAACAATAGGGAATCAGGGAAATCGGTGATGAGCCCGGAAGGGCTCTGAGAAAACCTAGGCGGCGGCGCGCTTAAGGTTAGGGTTTTCGAGAGGCTCAAAAAAGGTTTCAACTAGGTTGAAAGTTTGTTTGTATTTTTTGTGTGTGTTTGAGAGTGTGTTTCTGTAAGCCTTCGAGCCCTTTATATAGTGGTTCGACTTGCGGCAGAAGAAAGATAGCTTAGAATTCAAGTCGGACTCTGAAACCCTAATCTCACAAGGACTTTCCTAATCCTGCGCGGGCCGCGGATTCGAACCATCTCGCGGGCCAAAAGAAGGCTTTTTAATTATTAAGGGCCACAGGGATTGGCCTAAAGCATATCAAAAACTGGTGAGAGTCTTCAACGATTAGTGTGGTGTACGCGGACTCTGCCTGTGGCTTCTTCGCGAATCCCCCACGCGAGCCAGTTCGGCAGCTCGCCTCGATGTACTCCGCTTGCCTCACCTACGGGAAGTGTCAATCTCGCCTCGCCTATGCGGAGTTACCTTTGTATTGTGCACCTTTTCACTTAGAAACATGACTTGATGTGTTTCAAAGATTCTAGGTGAATGTTTAGCTAAATATAACTTGTAGGCCTTAGATTTTTCCAGATACCCTATGAAATAGCAACTGACTGTTTTTGGATCAAGTTTGCTTATGTTTTTATTATAAACTCGAGCTTCTGCATGACAACCCCAAACATGACAATGATGAAGACTAGGCTTTCTGCCACACCACAATTCAAATGAGGTGGTATTCTCTATAGCTTTACTAGGTGTTCTATTGCAAATGTAATTTGCTGTCTTTAAAGCTTCACCCCATAAGAATTTTGGTAAACCAGTTGTACACATCATACACCTGACCATATTTAGAAGGGTTCTATTCTTTCTCTCAACAACACCATTTTGCTGAGGGTTATATGGTGTTGTATATTGAGCTGTAATCCCATGCTCTTACAGATACAAGGCAAAGGGTCCCATTTGTTGACCTTTTTCTGTATATCTTCCAAAATATTCTCCACCTCTATCTGATCTTATTGTTTTGATTTTCCTTTCTAGCTGATTTTCTACCTCAGATTTGTAGATTTGAAAAAAATTTAGTGCTTGAGATTTTTCTGAGAGTAGATAAACGTAAATGTATCTAGAAAAGTCATCAGTGAACGTGATGAAATACCCATTCCCACAGATACTTTGGTGTTTAAAAGGTCCACATATGTCAGTGTGTATGGGGGGCAAGGCTTTCTTCTTAAGTTTGTTTTTGCTTTTTTCTGCAGTCTTTCTTCTTAAGTTTGTTAATTTTCCCTTAAAGCATTCAACACAATCATTAAGATCAGAAAAATCTAAGTCGTTAAGGATATTGTTTTTTACCAGAATTTTCAGTCTCTCCTTTGATACATGGCCGAATCTCCTATGCCACAAATATGCAGACTTTTCATCTATTTTGGTTCTTTTAACACCAATCACGGTGTTAGTACTTACAGTGTTTTCCTTTTCAACAAGTAAAATTTCTTGTTGAGACATAGAACAATTAAGCTGTAAATAATCATTCAATATCACACCAGAACCAATTTGCTCAAAATTTCTTGAAATAATAATTCCATTATCATCAATCAAAAGTCTACAACCAGCCTTAACCAAAAGAGAAACCGAAACTAAATTCCTTCTCATGGAAGGTACATAAAAAACATTATCCAATACTAAGAAATTTCCAGATCCTAAGTTCAGCTTAAGGGTTCCAATAGCTTTAACTCCCACTCGCATGCCATTCCCCTGCAAAGAGTTTGTAATGTGAATAGGTGAGCCTGAGTCTAACCACAAAGAACTAGGATTAACATTTATAAGATTTATTTCTAAGGAAAATACTGTATTAGAAATCATCTTACCCTTCTTCACCAACCAGTTTTTATAGCCATTGCAATCTTTTTTCATATGTCTTACTTTTTTGCAAAAGTAACATTTGAATTTAAACGGCTTGTTGTCTGTAGAGGTTGATGCCTTGGTGATGGTTTTGATAGGTTTGAGTTTGTTCTGTGGCTTCTTTTTCTTTTTAGCTTTCTCGACAAAATTTACCATAGTCTCACCCTTCTCAACTTTAATCCTCTGTTCCTCATCAACACAAATAGACATGAGTTCATCCAGGCTCCAATTTTCTTTCTAAGCATTATAACTTGTCCTGAGATGGCTGAAACTGGTTAGGAGAGAATCTAGTGCATGATGCACTACCAATTCATACTTTATTCCCATCAGCATCTCTCTAAGCCTGTTGTTGATATTGATCAACTTCATAATATGCTCTCTGACACCCCCAGAGCCTGAATACTTTATGTTGTGAAACTCTTTATTCAGCCTAGCTATCTCAGCCTTCTCACTCTCCTTAAACCTCGCACTCACAGCGTCCAGGTACTCATTAGCCAATTCTAGTTCCTCCACACAACCCCTTATAGTTGAAGACATAGAGGTCCTGATGGTGTTTTTAGCCATCATGTCACTACGCCAATTTTGCCTTCAGACGACCGGCAATGCCCGTCGTCTGATTACTTTTTTGCGTGTCGTCTATCGAGCTGCCATCTGATAACGATTCAATCGACAGGCATAATCTGTCGTCTAAGGAAGGTTATACGACATACTGTATGTCGTCTTTATGAATCTAGGTTTGTAACACAAAAAATGAATCTGTCGGTAGAAATCGTTACAACGACAGTTCCCTGTCGTTGAAAGAAGAATTAATCAGCAAATAATTGCATCCGTCTGTCGTCTCAAATTTATTCTAACGTCACTTATATGACGTCGGAATGGCTTTTTTATCTATCCTCTTAATTTATCCGTCATTTGTATTCTATTACTACTATGGTTTTCTGTCGTTACAATAGTTTAAAACCTCAAAACTCAGACAACATACACTATTGTCTTCTTTTACTTTAAGACGACATATAAAAGTCGTTTGAAAAATGTAAGACGTCAAAGTTCATGGGATATCTGTTGTCTGATTTTGATTTGGAGGTCACCAAAGCATTTGCACAAACTAATTTAGAAATCTAAATTCATTCTCATTGCCAAAACCAACAATATTTACAAAGAGTTATTTGTCCTATGTAGAGATATAAGCTATAAAACCAATAAGTTATTAATCTAAAATGACTACAATACATATTTGCAAGTTCAAAGTCACATATTTCCTTGACCAAAGTTATAACATCTACTAGACATTATGCGGTTGGATTAGTTGAGTTCCTTCTTTGTTGAAATATATTGTCCTAGCAGAAGACTTCAACCACCAAGGATCCCAAGGCTTAATCATCTTGCTCAATTCCCCATAAGCAACAGCTCTTACGAATAGTTTCTTTTCTTCTGCAGATAGAACCAATAAGACAATGTAATTTCACTAATAACTGAAATTTCGATCAAAGCAATAAAGAAGTCAATTCTAAATGATACTAGATTTCTTATGACTAAGATTTCTATTATTGAAGTTTTATCAATTCTTGATAAAGGTAACTCCAGCAGGTTAAGAATGAGATTACCCTGAGAATGATTTAAAGAAAGACTCAAATATTGGGCCTTCGCATGTAAGTACATGAACAAGAAGAAAAACAGATAATTGCAACATGGGGCATCAAAGAAAATAAACCTTATTATGTATCATTCACCTCATGAAGCAAGTTTTGGCCCTCACTTGACATCTAGAATACCCTCTTTATCCTAAAAGAGAGCATAGGAGCTGAAGAGCTTCCCTGTCAACAATAAGTCATCATTTCAATTAGATCCATTTGGAAAAAAATAGGTGAGAAACCATCAACTTAACTCTAAAATTGGAGTCGCATGCATCAAAACCTTTTCTCTTGCAGTTAAGTTCGAAATTAATAAGAGGAGAGAAGTAAATTCATCAAGTGGTGGTAAATTCATCAATAAAATATGGAACTCAAAGCATACAATTATCCATAGCCTACTACTGAATTTCAAATCAACCATCTACCTATCTTATCACTAGGTCAGTAAGTATGCTTATACGTTTACGTTACTGGTCAGAAAATAGGATTATGATTTCATCTTCATATAGGGATATATGTATTTCATATAGGAATAGTATGGGACTATGTATCCTATTCATAGAGGGATAATAGAGAGTTAGTGCATCTCATATTTTGAATAGTAAAATTTTCTATGTAGCAATTCTTACAACAAAAAAATGGAACTGCAGAAACATTTTGAATACTATAGCTGTTTTTAGCCAATTTGGCCACTAAGAAGCTAAGATATGTACTAATCAAGACCTGTTCCTGCTTTTCTGCTAGGTGAGTCAGCCTTAATACAAGGTGACCTAACTACAAGAGTACACGATCAATGAGCCCATACTCAAAAGCCTCATGTTCATTGAAGCACATCATCCGACTTAGGTCTTTGTTAATCTGCATATACACATTTCAGAATGAGTATTCATCATAACATGATAAATATTTTAGATAAAAGAAATTGCAATGCTGTATAAAGGGCCAAGGAGTTTCAAATAGGCATAAACCGTTTCCAACCTAGGAGTCACATAGGCAACTTTGCTTAGGTAATGTTTAAAGGAGGTGAATGATTAATTCCAAAAACAAAAAGTTGGCTACTGAACTCCAAAATCAGAAAATAAAATAATGCTTTAATGTTGCAATAGTTACAGCACTTACTAAAACAAGCAACCATGCTTACTGAGGTCATTAAACCACCTAACCAGACACAATTCTAAGTTGTAGTTGTCAAACTAGCTAATCTTTTCAATTGACTAGCCGATTTTCTCTGCCAACTCAGTAAAAAGGTAGTCTCTGATTCTAAGAAGCTTATTTGCTTCATTGCGTATGGCATGTCGATAAATTGAAGTATATATAATCCATGTACATATATTCAAAAGCTAATGAAATACCAGTACATATAATCCATGTATATCTATCAAAATTGATATGGTATATAAGATATAAATTTTCTAACCTTTTCAGTTTCAGAGATATAAATTTAAAACCACAATAGATTCAATGACTTGGAACTTTCCAGCCCTATCTAAACGTTACAGCAACAGACTCTCTTCAACTTCCTGCAATCATATACTAACCTACTGAGAAAAGAACATAAACACAACTAGCAGGGGATGTATTTGAATGTAAACCCATTTGGATGAATATTCAAGCATAAAGTCAGTCACTGTAAGACCTAATTTCCTCGAAAACATGAAATCGAAATTACAAATCAGCAGGCAAGAAGAAAAATCCTTAGACAAAGATCAAAAAGAAGATACAATTACCCATTTGCATCCCCAATTCGCAAAACCCAGCAAAATTGAATCAAATTTCAAAGGAAGATTTCGAAACTAAGAAAACTAGATTTCTGATAAAACCCTAAAACCAAAATACGAATCCAATAGATTCTCCAAATCGAGTCATAGTGAATCGAAAGGCTTACTAACAATACACAATTGGTTTGTAGAGACTAATGATGTCAACGAAATTAAAATTTCAGCTCCAACACAAACACGATTGAGATGGGGATGAGATTCTTCTGTGTTTTTCGAAGAGATCGATGGGGGATGAGGATCTTCTAGTTTTAAGGGTTGAGGGGCTGGGATTTTAATTCGCTTGAGGGAGAGATCTAGAGGAGAGAATTTGGTTTGTGAGGAAGAGAGGTTTCAGTTTGTGTTGAGAATGAGGGAATCGAGAACTTAAACAATTTTTCGGGAGAGAAAAACTCTATCATGTCAAAAAACGCCATACACGTCCCATAAAAAAAATTACGTCAATTGAAGAGACGACAGAAGAGTGTCGTCTTAAAATGAACAATCTTATTACTCATTTTGGCTTGTTTTTAAAACGACATATGATTGTCGTATAATGAACACGCTAAGTTTAACTGACTGCGCGTTGCAACATTTAGACGACAAATATTTAAATATCTGTCGTAAAAATTCATCAGACGACAGTAAAAACGACTTATGTCGTCTAATCCCTATCGTCTGATTGCAAAATTGGCGTAGTGTGTTGGACCTCATCCACTTATTGTAATGTGCTTTAACAGAATTTCTGTCATCTACAGCAGGTACATCTGGCTGATCCATAGTGAATCAAAACCCTATGTTTTCATGCATACAGATGTAGTTCATGACGAAATCTTTCCAGGCCCTATGGTTTGATCCGGTGAGCATCAACAAATTGTTGAAGTTCACGTAGGTGCTACCTAAAGGAGCAAAAGGAAAATTTTATGAGTTCTTAAATTTTGTAAAGAAATTTTAAGTTTTCTGTGTCTTATGGTTTTGTTAACAGACAATTGCAAAACAAAAGCATTCAAAACAAAACACACAGAAAACACATCATATACTTGCATACATATCAGTCCATAACTTTAAACAATATTAAGAAACACCTTTGAGCAGAATCTTAACATCCCTTAGTTCTTTATCAATAAGCCACATTAGATAAAAATATGTTATCCAAGGAAAATGATCCAAATCTTTAGACAGAAGATATTTCCAAGTATCCTGATATATAATCATCTAATATGCATATTGATGTTTGCATTCTAAAATCATACTGAACTACTTCTTTGGAAGATTTAATAGCATGCCTTTAAAAACACATAACACAAAACCAGATTTGTTCATACCATAAGTCCACTGCAAATATCAATGAAGAATGCTTTGTGCACTATGTTCACTTATACCAACAGAAAACCACAAATCATATGAGTTTATGCCTTTATTTTCTAACCAGGTTTTCATGCCTTTATAAGAAAAGTAAGCTCTTGCATCTGTAATTTTACAATGAAAAAATTTGGGAGATCAAACATACAATACATTGCAATTCAATCACAGATACACATGCTTCAATTCAATACCACAGAGCAAGACTTGAAACTAAATTTTCTCCGGACAACTCCAGCTATCCTAACTTATGTGCACTCCGGGCGTGCTCGAGGGTTCTTATGCATAATCAAAAACAAATCATGCTTCGAATTGAAACGAAATTGAAGATAAAACGTGATTTTGCTTTTTCCTCAAAACGCTGCAAATTTTTCAGCGGAAGCTTTGAACTTTAAAAATCCTTATGCAGCAGCAATCCCTTGGCCTTTCTTGATTCATAGCAGATGGGGTTTGAATCCCTTTAGAGATGGAGACATCTCGAGCGCTACCAATCCAGTCCTCACCCATTCTTGATCGAACCAACCTTCTGGAAAAAACAACGAAAGAACTAATCGTTGTTTTGTTTTGTTTCTGAGTCAGGGTATGGGCCTGGATCCGCGCACCATCATATGACTATGGCCCAAGGATTTTTGTTAACAGGCAAGCCTGTTAACCCGTAAAGCAAAAGTTTTTTGTTTTTTTGTTCGAAAAAACCTTAAAACGATTTCATATCAAGCAAAACTGAATTTCGTGAGCTTTCTAGCTCTTATACCATTATGTAAGATAAACTTAATGATCACAAGCTCACAATACTGGATTTCATATGATTAACATGAATCGAAATAAGAACTTTATACATATCATCAGGATGAACAACCATTCCTTCCATTGATGCTTCCTGAAACACAAACAACTAGGCTAGGTCTTCTATTAGTCACCACAATAAGATTCTCAATGGACAGAATTTATGCTTGTTAATCGTGGTGATAACAGGGACCAAAACCATCTATTTATATAGAATCATTAACCATAAGGGTCCTCTCATTAAGGACATTCTTAAGGCATAAGTCATCTATTAGATTCCCAATATAATGCTGATATTTAGTCTTTCTTAAGACAAAATAGATTTCCTTACCTTAATGAGATTATACACTGATTCATTAAGCAACTAGGATTTGATATGTAGATTGTATCCATGTAGAAATAGGTTTAACACTTAATGTAATTATCAATTGAGCTTTATTCAACGTGTGTAAAGTCCATATTTCCTAACACTACAAGAAAAAGATCCAGGGCAGCTGGTGGAGCTAAAACTAACAGATCTTCCGTGGCAGGGCGAGTGTGGAATGAGGAGGAGGAAATCACCCTTCTAGCTAGGATATCTCATTGCAAAAGTCCCCACAGAAAAAATCTACAACTTATTCCCCGACAAGGAAATAAAACAAATAAAGCGTAAAATCAGACATCTCAGGGAAAAATTTCAAAAGAACAAGGGCGGCGTCAAGTTCACAAATCTCCATCAGGAGAAGTTATACGATTTATCGAACAAAGTCTGGGGTGAGAACACTACTACTACCACTACTACATCTGATAAAGAGGGGGGACAAGAGAAGGATTCGATGAATGTTGATGATGATGTTGTGGGTGATGAGGAGGACACGGTGGAGATAAATGATGATGTTATTCTTATGGGGTTAGATGAGTATTTAGCAAGGCGGTCACTTCATCATATCAGTGAAGAATTACACAGGAAATTGGAATCAAAGTGGAGAAGACTCGCATATGAAAGGGCTAGATATGATTTAGCCGTATCCGAGTTTGCAATAAAGTTGCAACACTATAAACTCAGATACTACAACAACTGCTAGATTACAGTTCTTTATGTTTGCAGACCTAGTACTAGCAGTTATGCGATGACATGTACGTCTTTCTTTGTTGGATTTTTTTCTAAAAAAAAAATGGTTAAAGACTGTATGATATTCGGTCAACATAGGTGCCTGCATACGTAACCATATATTTTCAGCTGAGATGTCGAGTAGTCAGCGAGCATAAAGTGGGTATGCTTTTTACAAGAGATTGGTTTCTAAATAAAACACACTGTTAGATTTTATGGTTTAGTTTAACTGGGTTGTCACTCGTCAACAACATATTGAATTAGTGGAGGCTCATGTCGACATCAATGAGAAACCAAATTTTGACTCATCCTTTGAGATGGCAGACCAAATGGCTTGTGTCTATACACATGAGTGCTTCAAAAAATTTTATGCTCAATTGTCGCAGTGTTGCCATTATAGATTTGAGCTCTCACATGAGAATAATACGTATATGATGTATAATGCACTGAGAAAAAAAATGGAGAACCTCAAGGGTCGTGCAATAACTTATGTCAAAGATTCAGATTTTGTATTGTGCAATTACTTATGTCAAAGAAAGTCAAACTGTGTACATGTTGGCACATTGACTGCAGGCAGTTGCTTTGTTAATGACTTATAAATCGATGAAACCTTACGGTGGATAATTGACAAATATTGTCTTCGTAGGCCAGAAAAGATGGTTGTGACTCTCAACAAAGGGAAATTCTATGGTACCTACCTGTATGTGATACCTACATTTATAAATATGACAACATATTTGTAGTCAAAGTGGTAATGCTGAGTTGTATTGTTTGTAATCTTGTTCTAATAATTGTAATTACAAAATGTACAACCATTTTACAACTTTTTGAACAAATTGTTTTCATAGTTATAATTTTGTTTAACTTCATGTAAATAGTGTAAATAAATTTGGTAAATTTGTTCTTAATGTTATAATTTGATTCATAACATTGTAATTTTTGTTCAAATACATGTAAAATAAAAATAGGATATACATCCCAGGACTATAACTTGTCTCCTCAACAAAAATAATGACAACATATTTGTCGATCATAGCACGTTTCACAACAACTATTTTTGCCTTGCAATTTTGTCAAAGTTTCAGATTTTGTATTGTGCAATTACTTATGTCAAAAAAAGTCAAACTGTGTACATGTTGACACATTGACTGCAATCAGTTGCTTTGTTAATGACTTATAAATCGATGAAACCTTACTGTGGATATTTGACAAATATTTTCTTTTCTTTCCTGTCACATTTGATGTTCCTTGTTTAGAGCACACATACTCCTTTCTCACAATCGCATCATTCTTCTCACTAGAAAAACTTTTGACATCAAAACCGGATTCTTTTGTATAGCTTTTGTAAAACGTCTCGACATCTTGTAGTGTGAAATTCATGATTCTTCATATGAATATAAGCCTTCACTTGAGGACAATAAATAGTAGTATCATCGAAACTTCGTTGTGACTCCACTTCACTTTCTTTAAATTAACAGATTTTATTCGTTCTACTTTAGCTGCAAATAAAATAAAAAGATCATATCACAAAGTTAAATTCTAAAGAGCACCATGGGACTGCCAGCAGCATGATACTTTAGCATCTGTTCCAAGATAATTTGAATATGCTCAAGTTAGACAATGTAAGTTTTTATGCCTATCATAGAAAGAAGTAAGAGGCTCGTTGCTTAGAAAGATAAGTTATCTTTACTGGACCAAATAAAATCTACATCCAGCATTATGTCATATTAACTTACAGAACATGAACAACAAGTACATGTTACTGAATACATACATGTGGCTTTTGGCATCCCAATATCCTCCGTAAAAAATTAAATTGATGACATTCGAAAATTACTTACCTTTGAATTGTGTATACTTGTTGGCTCCTGCTAGAGCATGATAAACAATTTGATGACGATACTGATCTATTTAAATGACCTTTGTTATGTAATCAAATTAAAGAATGGTCTTAAAAGTAGGCAATCGTCCTTTTGATAACTTATAAGGAGATTGATCACTTTGTTTATGAGAAATCCTATCTAAATTTGCAGTAAGCAATGCCTCACCCCACAGACTATGTGGTGCTCCCGAACTAATTAACATTGAATTTATTATATTTTTTAATATTCTATTCTTATGTTCGGCAACTCCATTATGTTGTGAAGTATATGGGGCTGTTGCTTGATGCACAATACCATGAGCAGAACACAATTCAGCAAAGTCTTTGGATTCGTATTCACCACCTCTATCAACTGTAATATATTCTAATAAGGAAACTGGATTAACCAATCCTACGTGTATTAGGACAAGACACATAACAGAAGGACGAAAATATAATTTCCTTCAACACTCCCCCTTGTGTTGCATCCCTAATACGATATGGTGCTTATGGTGTTGCCTCGGTAAAAACCTTGCCAAGTAAAACAAAAACCTCGTGGGTAAAACAAAAGACTTGGACAAAGGGAAAAAGAGAACAACGCACCAACTACATTTGAAGATAACATGTGATGCATGTAGACTCCCCCTGATGTCTACACAACGACTCCCCCTGATTGGTAACTCAATCTCGGAGTACAGATAAACGGCGCAAACCAATGCACTTCACATACTTCAAAAGTAGACTTGGGCAACGATTTAGTCATTAAATCCAGCCACAACATCCTTAGATCAGACCTGCAATACTTAGCATTATTTTGATCTTGAAGGAGAAGGTTGCCTAAAAACTCAAAATATAAGTTCGCGTTGAAAATCAGATTCACGCGTCGCATGACCTTCGTGTACTTAAACAGTCATAACATCTTCGATACAACAGGTATGGACGAACCGTATAAAGTTTTGGAAACTAGATACACGTAGCTTTCCAACCATAGAAGGTCCATAACGTAGTTCATCTTGAGCTGATCACAAAGCTCTGTTGAAGTTGACTGTTCTGCCAAAGCAGATTCTTGGACAGATCCGTCCTACTTTACGAAAATAGCCATAACTCACTAAATATGACAGTAGTGATCAAATGGTTGGTGTCCCTGGAAAGTAGACACATAGACCTTTCTAATGGTACGAATTTTACCATTTTCGAACGAGTAGGCTATCTTGTAGGTCCTGTGGAAGTTGACCTATGAAACTGGGCAGATTCTGATTTCGCATTTGATGTGTCTTTCTGTAGGGATGAATAAGCCTGAACCTTTCATAGAAGGAATCACTACCATTACAAGTTTATAGTGAATGAGATGTCGAGTCGAGCATATTGTAACAAGTACATGAATGTGCTACCGTACTTAGATGGAGAATTTCTCCCAAGACTTCTTCGTCATATGGACAAAACAAGTCTTCTCAAGACTTCGACCGATCAAGGGATACATACAGGCATAACTTCATCGTCCTTTAGCTTACCTTAAGCCGACAGATGAATAAGCATCATCAATAACGGTCCTCACTTTGGAGACCAAGTAATCCCAAGATCCTTTCATTCTTAATTTTGGATCAGTGGCATCTCTTAGTTTAAGAAGAGTTCATCACGATTCATCCAGAATTTACACGCAAAGAGTCATAATTCTTCATATCCCTTCCCTAATCAAGTAGATACTTAGCAAATACCATGCAAACGCGCTCCGTGGTCAGAAACCACTTGATTTCGGTGAAAACCGATCTATTCAAGTGTAGACATATAAAATTTAACGATAATAATAGTCGTTGAATAGTCTAAGCAAATACGTGGCTCGTGAGTCGACAAAATTGGAAAAGTCGTCGGAAATGACACGTGGCAATGTGGGAATGGTTGGCCGACAACAAAACCTTAAACCCCGATTGAAATCAATTATCAAGTGTCAATTGATGATCAGATATCAATTAAATTAAATTAATTATCAAAACAAAGAAGTCGGACATCCCCAAAAATAGTTGGTGGTGGTTCGCCAAGGGTCAGGCGAGCTAGATAGTAGAATTCGCATGCGAACTGGACTTCGCATAGAAGTAAATGAAGGCGAGGCGAAATGACTACGCGTGTGTAGATTTACACAAAGGCAAGGTGAGATGGCCCCGCATAAGGAACTTCGCGAAGGAGCTAGACGGCAGAGTTCGCATGCATGCAGAGATGTTAGTTCAAGATAAGTTGTTCGCGAGGTGGGACCAGGAATCACTGCTTGCTTGGAAATCAAGGTTCCTCGCAATCTTCCTTCCATATCAGCGAGATGGCCTGCCCCTTACTAAGGATCTTGGTCAAAACAGGACATTCAATCCAAAGCGATCTAGGCATATCTAAATCTTAAGATTTGATTGATTTGATTATGTTAAAATTGGCAAGTAACTCAATCAGTCAAGATTCATTGATTCGATTAAGGAAATATTATTGATTCAGAATCTTCATTACATGCCATAAGTGGAGGCATGTTAACACTATAAAGACCCCCCTCTCATACCGAAGAGAGGGGAGAAAGGAAGAGGAGGGGGGCATAAACAAGGCAGCGAACTAGAGAGAGAGAAATCACTCCGTGAGCTCAGAAGTCTCCCAAAACTCTTGAAGAACTATCAAGCTCCCCAAACAGCTAGTTCTTCACCAAATTCAAATCAAAATCCCAAATACTCGTTACGTGATCAACCCGCGTAACCCTCAAGAACAAGTGCTTGTCACCTTTGAGTTAAACCTATATTCGGAGATAGAATCAGAGGAGTTCACAAAGATTGTAACCCGCATTCGCATTAATGAAATTATATTATTCTTTATACACGTGTTGTTCTGTTATTTGTTGCAGATATTTTCGTGTTGACAAAAGTGGCACGCCCAGTGGGACAACTTTGCCTCTCATCTCCTTCTCCGAAAGAAAGTTCAAATCCATTCGAAGCGATGGCCTCCAAGAGCACCCAAGCCATCTCGACAAAGAAATCTAAACCAACGACCTCGAGGTCAAGCAACGAATCCTTCAGTCATGTTACCCGTAGCATGGCGAGGAATCAACCCACAACATTCGTGGCTTTGCCTTCCAAGCCTCGCGAACCAGTTATCACCTTGGCGAATCTCACGGAAAACAAGCGTGGCTCGCGAAGTGAAGAGAAGGAAACTCCAAAAAAATCAAGGGAGCGATCATTCTCACCTACCTCTGATGACGAATCAAGCACGGCTTCATACCATGGAAGTCCAAATGGTGATGAAAACAACACACATGGCCTACCAGCAGACGATTCATCACAACCTATCCTCATACAAGTCATGGTGACAGGCGTGTCCACCATTGAAGAGCAAATAGCCAATCTGATGGGAGCGGTTGAGAAGCTCACCAAAACAGTGGAAGAAAAAGACCTGCAAATTGCCGAGCTCTATAGCAGGCTAGAAAATCAAGGTGAAGAAAAGAGGGAGAAAGAAGGCGAGAACTCCAAGAATGATGGCAAGGACGATGATGGCTTGCTTGGCTCTATGTCCTTCCAGCAATTGCAGGACGTCATCACCAACTCCAGTAGAGCCCAATATGGAGGTCCTTCTCATGATTCTCTCACCTACTCCAAACCCTACACCAAAAGAATCAATAGCCTAAGGATGCCAATGGGATACCAACCGCCAAAGTTCCAGCAATTTAAAGGGAAAGGCAATCCAAAGCAACATGTTGCTCATTTCGGTGAAACTTTCAATAATGCTGGAACGGAGGGTGATCACCTCGTCAAACAATTCGTTCGCTCTTTGAAAGGCAATGCCTTTGAGTGGTACACGGACTTAGAGTCCGAATCCATTGACAGTTGGGACCAAATGGAACGTGAATTCCTAAACCGCTTCTACAGTACAAGGCGAATTGTGAGCATGATGGAACTCACCAACACAAAACAATGGAGGGACGAGCCAGCAATTGACTTCATCAACAGGTGGCGCTCGCTCAGTCTCGATTGTAAAGACCGCTTGTCAGAAGCCTCTGCAGTTGAAATGTGCATCCAAGGCATGCATTTTGATTTGTTGTACATTCTCCAAGGAATCAAACCTCGAACCTTTGAAGAACTGGCTACGCGAGCACACGATATGGAATTGAGTATAGCTAGCCAAAAGGGTAAAAAAGAGTCCGTCAGTGACCAACGAAAGGATAAGGCTTTCAGCAGCAAGTTGACAAGGTTGGGAAAAGGCCTACAAAGGAGTCAATGACTGTGAATGTTGCTCCAGTCAAAATCTCCACACGAGACAAGAGGGAGGTCAAGAAAGCAGAACCAACTTAAACCTACGAGAGGAGGAAGCGTTCATTGACTGAATGGGAGCAAAAGACTTATCCATTCCCAGATTCCGACGTGGCAGGCATGCTGGAGGATTTGCTTGAGAACAAGGTGATAGAACTTCTAGAGTGCAAACGTCCAGAAGAAATGCATCGGGTCAATGATCCGAAGTATTGCAAGTTTCATCGCCTCATCAGCCACCCAGTCGAGAAATGCTTTATTTTGAAGGATTTAATCATGAAACTTGCCAAACAAGGAAGAATCGAGTTGGATATCGACGAGGTTGCTGCGGTCAATTGCACTACCATTTCATTTACATCTTTTGAGCCGGTTCAAGTACCTTCCCTGCCAATGAAAGCGCCATACCATTTCTCGAAAGAGACTAGCAATGGTAAAAAGTTAGAGGAAGCAAAGCTAATCCAACAAGTGAACCTCACTCTTAAAGCTGCCCCATGCAACGATGGTGAAGGATGGATACTTGTCACTCGAAGAAAAGCGCGCAAAAGTGCGCTGTCGAGTCCACTACCCTCGCAACCAGATTGCAAACAACCACCTGGAAGTCGTCAATGGCTCGAGAAGAGTGAGACAAGGTGTATAAGAAAGAAGTTCGCTCCCTGCGTACAAGGGTCCATCAATCAAAATCCGCTAACAAAGTGCATGCCTAAGACGCGAATGAGTATGAGGGCTAACTCAATGACGACAAGTTATGAAGGTGATCCCAAAGATTTTGAGAAGGTTGAAGAAAATGAAGTGTTGAAATGGTTGGAAGACTTGCCTCTAAAATTTAGCCTCTCTAACCTGTCACAGTTGCCCAAATCGGCAAGACATGCATTAGTCCAATTGCTGCTTGATGAGGGTCAACATTCTTCGAACATCAATGAATGTGCGACATGCGTAGCATGTTGTGACGCCATTCACTTCACGGATGAAGATTTACAATTGGGATCAAAGCCGCACAATCGACCTCTTTTTGTGACGGGTTACATGCGAGAGCAAAAATTAAATCGCATGCTTATAGATGGAGGGTCTGCCGTGAACATTATGCCAAAATCAACAATGTCTTGACTTGCCATCAATATCGACGAGTTATCTAAAAGTCGTCTCATGATCCAGGGTTTTAACCAAGGAGGGCAAAGAGCGATAGGCATGATTCGGCTAGACATGGTTATTGACGAATTGAAGTCAGACACTTTGTTCCACGTGATCGATGCAAAGACTTCATACAACATATTGTTGGGGTGACCATGGATTCATGAAAATGGTGTCGTACCTTCAACTCTACATCAATGCTTCAAGTTCTACCGCGGAGGTGTGAAAACAGTTGTAGGTGATACCAAGCCATTCACCGAAGCTGAGTCTTACTTCGCAGATTCCAAATTCTATGTAGACGAGGAATCAGTACTAGAAGTTCTTCTGGTTAAAGTACCCTCAATACGGAAGGCTACGGTGGGGACAAGGGAAGAAGTTGAAGTAAAGGGCAAGGGAAATGAAGAGTCATATAAGTCTCCATCTGAAACTGTGAACCCAGTTGTCCCAGTTCTTCGATATGTGCCAAAGTCCAAGCGCAAGGAAGGAGAGTCTCCATTTGTGGGAGCAAAGCGGCAAGTAAGTCCTCGGAGGTTGAGTGAAGAAGACATAAAATTATTGAAGGAAGCGTCGATATTGCCACTGACGAAGCTGAATGACCAAACTCCTACCGAGCAACCATTGAAAGGATTTGTCAAACCAATCCAAGGAAGGGTAGAGCATGGGCCTTTACCCGAGAAGAGAACAAATGAAGGGTTTGACCCCAATGCTTACAAATTGTTGGCAAAGGCTGGATTCAACTTTGGTTCACCAAGTAAAGAGGATGATCAAGTTGTCAGTAAGAAAGCACATGAGCTCAATGAGTTTCAAAAGAAGTTAAGAGAACAGGGAAAAAAAAATGATTCGGCTAAGACGGGTCTTGGTTTTGTCCCAAGCAAGCCAATCAAAATCTCAGGCAAAAGAAAAGCCCAGAAGGCAAGCATGCAGTACATAAGCATTTAAGAAGTAGAAGATGAAATTCCACAAACCCAATCCGTCTCTCGCACTTCAGTGTTCGATCGCATCTGCCCAAGTTTTCAAGGTACTATTACTAAATCAACAAGCAGAGTATCGGTGTTTGAGCGTGTTGATGGATCAACAAGTCAAAGCTCAGTTTTCAATCGTCTTGACACCGCAGCTACGAGAACCTCTGTGTTCAAAAGGTTGTCATCATCAAATGAAGAAAGCAAACAGGAGGAGCCAACTCCTCGAAAGTCGGCACTTGAGAGGATCCAAACCCCTAAAGAATTACAAAGAGGCAAAAGAAAGGAAGAAGCTGGCCAATCAGAAAATAAAGAAATCCGAAGTCTCATCCCATCACGCATGAAAAGGCGTTGTGTGTTGGAAGTGAATTCGACTGACCAGCTTAAGGTGAAGCAACATACCATCATACTCACTAATAAGGAAGGCGATGGTGAGAATGATACTATTCAATGTGCTTATCACATCACAGTGGCAGAAGTGGAAGCTTATGAAGAGGATGACCATGAGGGCACCGAATATGAAGTAGAGGCAGCTCCTCCAAAACTTGAGGATGGAGTGAAAGCTACGATTGATGAACTTAAGAAACTCATTCTGGGGACAAAAGAAAATCCAAGACCAATATTTGTGAGCGCATCACTAAGTCCTCAAGAAGAGAAGGAGTACCATGGCTTATTGATCGAATACAAGGATGTCTTCGCTTGGACTTACAAAGAAATACCCGGTCTTGACCCTAAAGTAGCAGTTCATCGATTAGCTGTTAAACCGGAGGCTCGACCCATCAAACAGCTGACACAACATTTTCGAACAGAGGTACAAAGTCAAATTGAAGAGGAGGTTAACAAGTTGATCGTTGCAGGCTTCATTAGAGAGGTCCAATATCCCAAGTGGATCGCGAACATTGTTCCAGTGGAAAAGAAGAATGGACAAATGCATGTGTGCGTAGACTTTCGCGAATTGAATGATACGTGTCCGAAAGATGATTTCCCTTCACCTATCATCGAACTCATGGTGGATGCAACCACAGGTCATAAAGCTTTGTCTTTCATGGATGGATCGTCTGGCTACAATCAAATAAGGATGGCGTTAGAAGACGAAGAGTTAACTGCATTTCGCACTCCCAAAGGTATTTATTGTTACAAAGTCATGCTATTTGGATTAAAGAATGCTGGTTCAACGTACCAACACACCATGCAGAAAATCTTTGGAGACATGCTTCACAAGTACGTCGAATGCTATGTTGATGATTTAATTGTCAAGTCAAGAAAAAGAAGTGATCACTTGCAGGACTTACGAAGAGTGTTCGATAGGTTACGCAAGTACCAACTCAAAATGAACCCATTAAAGTGTGCTTTTGGTGTGAGTTCAGGCAAGTTCCTTGGATTCATTGTGAAGCATCGGGGTATTGAAGTAGATCAATTGAAGATTAAGGCCATTCAAGAAATGCCAGATCCAACGAATTTAAAAGAATTGAGAAGCCTCCAAGGAAAACTCGCGTTTATCAAACGGTTCATCTCAAACCTCGCGGGTCGATGTCAACCTTTTAGTTGACTCATGAAGAAAAATGTACCTTTTATGTGGGATGAAGCATGTCACAATGCTTTCGAAAGCATTAAAAAGTACTTGGCTAATTCTCTAGTGTTGGGTGCACCCATTCCCGGGAAACCTCTTACCCTTTACATTGCAGCTCAAGAAAGATCCCTTGGAGCGCTCCTAGCCCAAGGAAATGAGAGAAAAAGGGAGATGGCCTTGTATTATTTAAGCCGAACTCTCACAGGAGCAGAATTAAATTATTCGCCAATAAAGAAGACATGTCTCCCTCTCATCTTCGACATCCAAAAGTTGAGGCATTATATGCAAGCTTATACAGTTCATTTAGTAGCTCGAGCTGACCCAGTCAAGTTTGTCATGTCTAAACCAGTCCTATCAAGACGAATGGCAAAATGGGCTATGCTCCTCAATCAACACGACATCGTCTATGTACCTGCCAAGGCGGTCAAAGGCCAAGCTGTGGCCGACTTTCTAGCGGATCACCCAATCCCTGCCGATTGGGAAATTTCATATGACTTGCCAGATGAAGAAGTCTTTCTTGCAGAGGTTCTCCCCACTTGGAAGATGTTCTTTGATGGATCTTCAAGAGTAGATGGAGCAGGGGCCGGCGTTGTCTTTGTCACCCCACAAAAGCAAATATTGCTATATGCCTTCACTCTCGGTGAATTGTGTTCCAACAATGTTGCGGAATACCAAGCTCTCATTATGGGGTTGCAAACAGCCTTAGAAATAAAAATTTCAAATCTAGAAGTGTATGGGGATTCGAAGTTAGTAATTGATCAACTACTAACTAATTACGAAGTCAAGAAAGATGATTTGGTTCCTTATTTCTGCCTCGCTACACAACTCTTGAAGGGTTTCGATGTTGTTACACTAGAACATGTGCCAAGGAAAGAAAATCAAATGGGGGACGCCTTGGCCAACCTAGCAGCAACTTTGGCATTATCAAATGATGAAATTGTGGACCTTTCAATTTGCCAATGATGGGTTGTATCAACAGAAATTGTACCATTGTGCGAAAATTCCAATGTAGTCTCCGTCTATGTTATTGACGTCGAAGATTGGAGGCATCCTTTGATCGACTACATTGAGCATATCAAATTACCTGACGATCTAAAACAGCGAACGGATATCAAACGAAGAGCCCCGCGCTTTTTCTACTACAAGAAGACTCTTTATCGATGATCATTTGACGGGTAACTCCTTAGGTGTTTGGGAAAAGCAGAGGCGTCCAAATCCATGGAAGAGGTTCATTCTGGAGTATGTGGAGCTCATCAATGAGGTCCTAAATTGCATTTTCAAGTAAGGCGAATGGGTTACTTCTGGCCCACAATGGTCAAGGATTGCATGGAGTACGCACAGAGATGTCAAGCTTGTCAATTCCACGCGAACTTCATCCATCAACCGCCTGAGCTATTGCATCCTACAATCGCTTCACACCCGTTTCATGTTTGGGGGATAGATGTTGTGGGACCCATAAATCCGAAATCTTCTGGAGGCCACATGTACATTTTGGCAGGCACGGATTCCTTCTCAAAGTGGTCAGAGGCGGTACCGCTTAAAGAGATAAAGAAAGAAACTTTCGTGGACTTTATCAAGACATGCATCATCTAACGATATGGTGTACCACATTGCATCATCGTAGATAACGCCAAGTACTTCTCAAATAGCGCTATGCAAAAACTTAGCGAGAAGTATCACTTCAAGCTACATTTTTCCTCAATGTACAATGCACCAGCTAATGGTTTGGCGGAGTCATTTAATAAGACGCTCTGCAACATCTTGAAGAAGACCGTCAACAAGTCACAAAGAGACTGGCATGAGAAGATGATCGAAGTATTGTGGGCATATAAAACGACATATCAAACTGCCACAAACGCCACACCTTATTCTCTGGTACACGGTGTTGAAGCCATCTTGCCATTAGAGAAACAAATTCCCTCATTGAGGATTTCTTTGCAAGAAGGCCTCACGAATGAAGAAAATATCAAGTTACGACTTCAAGAATTAGAAGCCTTGGACGAGAAGAGGCTCGATGCGCAACAACATCTAGAATGCTACCAAGCCCGGATGTCGCGTGCCTTCAACAAAGGGGTTCGGCCTCGATCCTTTCAAATTGGTGACTTGGTCCTTGCTGTACGCAGACCCATCATCATGACACACAAGACCGGTCCCAAGTTCAAATCAAAGTGGGATGGTCCTTATGTCGTCAGCGAAGTCTACACCAACGGAGCCTACAAAATCGTGGCTGAAGACGACTTGAGAATTGGCCCAATCAACGGCAAGTTCTTGAAGAAATATTATGCCTGAAACAAGTGTAAAATGCTCCTAGCCTGCATAAGCCTAAACTGCACAAGGTACTTTAAAAAAAATAACAAAAGGGTTCTAAATCCTAATCATTGAACTACGTGATGACTTGATTCTTTCTTCGGAATGATACGTAGGCAGCTTGAGAATTATATTCTTGAGTTCAGTCATATCAAAAAAAATCTCTCTTTATTGCATAATGAGTTATGTTGTCAAAATGACTTATTACATGCGCAAAAAAAAAAAAAAAAAAAGAAGAATAAATCATAAGTTACTAAACGGTGATGGGCCCTTCATGTCCAAGATAGGCCTTTAAAGCTGTTGCGTTGCTTTTCAAAATTATCTCGGAACCTCTTTGCTTCCTCAAGTTCTTCAGCAGTCAACTCTGGAGTCTCCTTGATTTGGACTTTTTGCTTCTCTAAATTTGCAAGCCTTTTGTCGTGAAGTAGAAGGCTCGCATCTAGGGAGGCTATTTTCTGCTCTAACTTTTGTTGCTCTTCCTTCAAGTTATCCAAGGACGCAATCATAGTTTGACGTTGACCAAAGTCAGTTTAACGAAGTTCGATCGACTTTGCGATTTCAGTCTCCATATGAGGCAAACGTTGATCACATGTGCCTGGAGTAGCTTTATGCATACATACAAGCCTTGCCGCGTCGTATTGTGTAGCACAGGTCATCAAGCTTTCTACCTTGTCTTTTACTGGTGAAGGATCAAACCCATAACACTGAAGTTCGGCCACCATTTCGTCAAGGTCTCTCTTTTGAGAAAGAATGGTTCTTGACGAGTGCTTCGTAATGACGCCTTCAATTTGTTCATAAATTATAGTGGCGGCCTGCATACGAATCTTTCGGAGCCCCTGGTTGGTGTCCATAACATCAGCTTCATCACGGGTGACTTCGGAGAATACCATATTATTTAAAAGCCTCGGAGTATTCACCGAAATATCTTCACGATTAACTTGTTGCGATTCATTTTGTTTGCATGCATCGTCTTCGTGAAAAGAATCAGCCTTCATGGGTTCTATTGAAAGAACGCGAACCTCTTTCGAACAAGCTTCGTCTTCGAAAAGTGGGAGTCCTTCTAACTGAAAACAAGAAGGTAAAAAAAAAAAGAGTCCAGATCATGCATATAATGTCAAAAAGAGATGCATGGTGATGATGGCGAACGTACCTCAACATAATTTGGTGTTTGTTGCGAGGGACCCGGAATTTCGCCAAGAAAATTGCTATTGAGGAGAAATTCATCGTTGGGATTAAAATAAACAGAGCCAAGGTCAGGTTCGATCCTTCGACGCTTGAAGTTCACGTCCTTAGAACTATTGCTACTTCAACTAAGCCTTTTTACTTAAGTGTTTGTCCCCTTCAACTTAAGGTAACTCCGGGCGAGATGATGATCAGATGAGTCCCCATGACCTTCTAAAGCTTGGTGCGGTTCATTCGGAGAGCAATTATTTGGGGGCAACGCCTTGATGGATGCACGAGGGTCATTGTCAAGTTCAATCTTGCGGGGAACCACTTTCTGGTGAGACGGTACCTCATGAGGAACCACTTTCTGGCGAGACGGTACCTCGCGAGGAACCACTTTCTGACGAGGCGGTACCACGCGAGCGGCGATCTTGTCTTCTTTCCCTTTCAGAGGCCCGTGCTGCGACCCAACAACAGGTATTGTTGTTGCGGTCATCTTGGGCATAGAACGATATACTTTGGACCACCATTCAACAGAATCACGAGTCACCATGTACTCTGTTAGAGCGCTGATTTGCGTATTTTCAGGCACTTATTTAAACACTCAATCAAACACAAATACAATTAAAACCCTTCTTTGTAGATGTAGCATTGGTAAGTAGGGATCGTTCTTAACCGGGGATTGAGGGTGATTGCATAACTATGCTAAGGTTGTTTAGGGGGGTGCAAGATTGTTTGTTCTAAGTTCCTACGAAATAAAACAAGAAGATGGGTAGATACATATCAAGAAATCACAAGTTCTAACATGTTTAAACTCATAGACAAGCAAACAATCAAGAGCACATAATCCTAACATGCATCTAGCCGAAAATAAGTTCCTAAGTCTATTATTTACAAGTGATCATCACATCATGTTGCTTAGGCCGATTACTCCCTCCTTGGCTGAATCCTACGAAATTCACATGTTAATTAGAACATATACACACACTTGCATCGAATTAGAGGGCAGCCAAATCATCTAGCAAACTCCCTAACCCAATTTTATCTTGATCAGATCGGTGGAACATGCATAGGGTGAACCAAATCATCTAGTGTCATCCTAAGCAAATTCCAGAGCATTAAGAACATGGCAAGCATACATACACGTCCCAATCAACCTATAAACACATGGAAGAATTCAAAACAAATTAGAAATAATCATCTTTACACCAAAACATTAGTCTTTCTATACAAAGCCTTGAAAAAAAAACAATACAAAGTCGAAATAAATACAAAGAGGCCATGTTACACTTTTTGCTCCGAGGAATTTGTCTCTCTGCAAGCTCCGAGCGCACGTCCCTTTGGTGGAGGATGGCTACGCAAGTGTTCAAAGCCAAATCTAGCGAGAGAACACTCACGGATGGAGGAAGGGTGTCTATGAGGTGGTGGAGATGGTATTTCGACTAAGAGAGGCTGATTTTGGCTAAGTATGAGAGGGGTTAGTGTTTAGACAAGGCTTCGGCTCGATGAGTGTGTGTTCCTTTCTTCCTCCTCCAAAGCTCTTTATATAGGGGATGATGATGGTGCCGTTCACCTCTTTTCAAATACAACCATGCACAATTATGCTCCATTCAATACAAAACCGTTACAGCCATTAGCTATTAAGCTCCCACCATTACATCATGCAATTAAGCATATCCATTCATCCATGCCATTAAGCCATGAAAGACAGCCATGCAAAACAGTTTCAAATCCAGCCATGCATAACACCATCCATGCAATTGTCAATTAAGCTATTTAAGTAGCCGTTCAAAACCGTTTCAATTATACATCCGTTTCACCCAATTTACTCACCACCGTTACATCCATGGCAATTAAGCTCCTTTTCGAAAACTGCCATGCATATTAGCTCCCCGTCTAGACTTCATCAATGTCCATGCATCACTACTTGCTCCATATCCTAGTCAACATAGGAAATTGTTTCCTAGTCAACACAAGCTTCCTTTTTGACTCCAATTCTTCTTTGGCCGAGAATACCATGTAATTGCACATATTTTGGTCCAAATCGCCTCCTTTATTATTTCTCCTTTATTTTCTACCTAAAAACATAAAACAAGTTAGAAACATATTTACTAAGCTCATAACAAAGCAAAATGTAGAGAGAAAGACATTAATAATCAAGCATAAAATGCGTAGATCAAATTCCCCCACACTTAGACTTTGCTAGTCCCTAGCAAATACAAAACAAAACAAGGGCTCAAAACAAAGAAAAACAATAAAGGGAAAAATAACAATGGGGAAAAAAAACGTCACAAAAACACTTAGAAGTCTCAACGTTTCAAAGCCGCAAATTTTCATGTTATCATGCTTGAAAACGTAAGAGATACTAAGTAAAACAACACTAAGCCCTTAGTCAAAAATTTTCTCAGAAATTTCTTAATGTATATGGCAATGGAATCACAATGTGTCAAGCATGAATGACCTTTGAATTCAATAGATAATAGAGACATGATCACGCTATGAACAAGTAAGACATAGAGAAAACAATGGTGAGTTTAAGTCTGTGCATGCTTCGAATGAAGTTCAAATCAACTCACATGGATGCTCTCATCATATTTCCACTCATGCAAAGGGTTCACTCAAAGTGTTTAAATCAATGAATGGAATGAATTACTTGCTCAAATGAACCAAAACCATATGCTTACTCATGCAACTTACTCCACAGATTGAAGGCTACTCATCTTAAGAATCAAAAAGGACTTTTAAGGGTTGTAATGGGGCTGAGGTTAAGGCATTCGAAATTTAGATATGTGGTGATTAAGAACATTCTAAAGACTTAGCCAAAGTACCAAAACTTGATCAAATTTAAGCTCCCATCTCGCCAAAAACGTCACCATGTATGACTTTGAAGTACAAGGGCCGGATTTCATCATGTTGGGCCCTATCTTCATTCTAAACTTCCCTTGAGCTCTGTGAACAGGACAAAGGCCGTATTTTGCATTATTGAGCCTTCTATTCGAAACAAACTCCAAACTCACAAGTACGGGGGACATTAATCCAAACTTTAGACACTTAGAACCTATTGCCGGAGAGCTTTTTGATCTTTCTTTTGTTCTTGCTCTCGAAATTTTCTTTTGTTTTTCGGCAATCATCTTTTTTAACAAGCTGTTTGAACAAGTCTATCCCCATACATACATTCCCTTACATGATTCTCACGCCATTTTCTTTGTTTTAGCTTCAAAAATCCCACCAAGTCTTTAGAACAAGGGTATGGATAATCTACACTAAGTTTAAGTGTTTAGATTCATATGGCAATGAAAGAAAGGCTTAATGTAGGCTCAAATGGGCTCATCTAGGGGTGTCGCAACTCATGCGCACATATGGGATACATGGCAATTTAGCAAAGTGGTGGAAAACCTAAGTGCCTTTAATCATATCCAAAATCAGGGTATGTAACAATTATAAGCTTTGCAAGTTGACATGAGTAAGTTCTAGTATTCTCTAGTTCATTAAGATCTATGGCAAGTGAGTGTATGAATGATTCTGAGACCTATCATATGTAATGCACAAAATTCACTCTCAAAGAAGTAGTGTTTAGGCTCAAAATCTCACTTTTAAGGCTTATATGATTCAAAACTTATTCTAACATGCGAATTTCTGTACCAAGTTTTGCAAACCATATCTACTACATGTCATAACACTCAAAGATGTCTCAATTAGCACATGAATTCATTCTTAATGATTTCCAACGCCATATGTATGTTCTTTCGGTCCATTTTCATCATCGACTAACTAAGGGCATCCTAAGACTCTTTAAAACACTAAGTTAAACAAAAAGACTCAAAAGTTGTTTTTTTAGGGCATCATCCTCGAGTTAGACTCTTATCCACCCAAGTTTTTATGATTTATGACTCAAAAAAATTGTAAACCCCTCCCCCACATTTAAACTCTACATTGTCCTCAATGTACCAAAGTAAAGTCATAGAATTCAAGCATGGAAGCTAGGACTTACGAAAACTAACTAAATAAATAGAAGCAACGAAAATTAAAAGAGTAAGGGAAGAGAATGCAAATCTGTTGAAGACTCCTCCATTGGGTTGCCTCCCAACAAGCGCTTGTTTTTTAACGTCTTACAGCCTAGACGTGATGCATCTTCATGTGTTTGAAGTAGGTGGATCCACGAGCTTCTCTTCTTCAACGTGATGCTCCACAAAGGTATCGTAATAGTGCTTCAAACGTTGGCCATTCACCTTGTATAACTTGCCGGTGTCCAAAGTCATGATGTCCACAGCTCCATGGGGATAAACTTGTACCACAATGTAAGGACCAACCCATCTAGAGCGTAGCTTGCCCGGAAAGAGTCTAAGTCTCGAATGGAAGAGCAACACTTTCTGTCCGGGTTTAAAACTCTTTGTACGGATCATCTTGTCATGAATGCACTTTGTCTTCTCCTTGTAGATCCATGCGTTGTCAAATGCTTCATTCCGGATCTCCTCAAGCTCACAAAGTTGAAGTTTTCGATGTAGACCAGCCTCATCCTTGTCCATGTTGAACTTCTTGATCGCCCACCAAGCTTTGTGCTCTAATTCCACCGGAAGATGACAAGCCTTCCCATAAACAAGTCGATAGGGTGACATGCCTATGGGAGTCTTGTATGCCGTCCTATAAGCCCATAATGCATCATCCAAACATTGACTCCAATCCTTGCGATTTGGTTTGACAGTTCTCTCCAAGATCTTCTTGATTTCGCGATTGGATACTTCAGCCATTCCATTGGTTTGTGGATGATATGGTGTAGAGACCTTGTGTGTGACGCCATACTTCTTCATCAATGCCTCCACGGTTTTGTTGCAAAAGTGACTCCCTCCATCGCTTATGAGAATGCGCGGCATCCCAAACCTTGAAAAGATGTTCGTTTTGAGGAAATCTGAAGTCCGAAGAGTTGTTCATCCGGGAAATGCTCCTCAATTGCAACGTTGGATCTCTCTCTCTCTCAATCCTAGAGAGGTGGTCAGCTACCACATTCTCTACTCCTTTCTTGTCCTTGATTTCCACATCAAACTCTTGTAGAAGTAGTATCCAACGTATGAGCCTTGGCTTCGCATCCTTTTTCTGCATCAAATACTTCAAAGCAGCATGATCAGTGTAAATTATAACCTTACTCTGAAGTAGATAGGACCTGGATTTGTCCAATGCAAACACCACCGCCAACATCTCTTTCTCGGTTGTTGTGTAGTTGGCTTGAGCATCATCAAATGTCTTAGAAGCATAATAGATGGCGTATGGCTTCTTGTCCTTCCTTTGTCCTAACACAGCTCCAACGGCATAGTCCGAAGCATCACACATAAGCTCAAAAGGCAAGGACCAATCCGGCGCTTGAAGAATAGGAGCACTTGTCAACAATTCCTTTAGCTTGTTAAAGGCAACGCCACATTCATCATCAAACACAAAGGGAGTGTCCTTCTGAAGTAGCTTGCACAAGGGACGTGAGATGTGGGAAAAGTCCTTGATGAATCTCCTGTAAAATCCTGCATGTCCAAGAAAAGAACGAATCTCTCTAACCGAAGTCGGAGAGGGTAAGTGTTTCACAAGATCTACTTTTGATTTATCAACTTCCAACCCTTTTTTCGAGACAATATGTCCAAGAACAATCCCTTGTGTTACCATGAAATGGCACTTCTCCTAGTTAAGTACTAAATTCATTTCAACGCATCTTTGCAAGATTAGCTCTAAGTTTTCTAGACATGCATTGAAATCCTTCCCAAAAACACTAAAGTCATCCATGAATACTTCAATTATTTTCTCAATGTAATCGGAAAAGATAGAAAGCATGCAACGTTGAAACGTACCAGGGGCATTGCACAATCCAAAGGGCATCCGTCGATATGCAAACGTTCCAAAAGGGCATGTGAACGTTGTCTTCTCTTGATCCTCCTCCGCGATGCTGATTTGGTTGTAACCCGAATATCCATCAAGGAAGCAATAGTAGGAATGACCAGCCAATCTCTCAAGCATTTGATCAATGAATGGTAAAGGGAAATGGTCCTTCCTTGTGCTTGCGTTGAGCTTCCTATAGTCGATGCAAACTCTATGTCCAGTGATAGTTCGTTGAGGCACCAACTCATTCTCCGCGTTCTTGACAACGGTGATTCCGGACTTCTTAGGAACAACTTGTACCGGTGAGACCCAACGGCTGTCCGGAATTGGATAGATGACCCCACAATCCAAGAGTTTGATCACCTCCTTCTTCACAACCTCCATCATTGGCGGATGGAGCTTTCTTTGTGCTTCACGTGAGGGCTTAGCTCCCTCCTCAAGTAAAATGCGATGAACACAAGTTGCTGGATTTATACCTTTGATGTCTGCAAGTGTCCAACCAATGGCTGGCTTGTACCTTTGAAGCATTCGAACCAATCTACCTTCTTGTTCTTCCTCCAACATTGAAGAGATGATAACCGGCAAAGTCTCATTGTCTCCCAAGTAAGCATACTTCAAATGATCCGGCAACACCTTGAGTTCCACTTCGGGTGCTTGAATAATGGAGGGAACCAGCTTGTTCTCGCCATAGACCAAAGGAATAGGGGGTGGTCTAGACGTCACATAGGCTGCCTCATTCAAAGCCATCACCATTTCTTCAAGCCGTGGCTCCAATTTATCAATTAACACATCAATTAGGGCGTCATTCCTAGTGTAGGTCAGCCCCATACTATTTTGAAGCACGGTGTCAAGCTCATCCTCTCTAAGTGTGTCCAAATGTTGTTGTGCCATGTCTTCAACGGAATCAATAGCAATGCAAGCGTTGGCACAAGCATTAGGGACCTTCATTGCATCAAGGATGTTGAACTCGATCTTCTCTCCATCAATCTCCATGGAGAATTTTCCTTCAAACACATCGATCTTTGTTCTTGCGGTTCTCATGAAGGGACGTCCAAGCAAGAGTGGCGTGGTGTTTAATGAACTCTCCTCCATGTCAACAATGTAGAAATCAGCTGGGAATATCAAGTTGTTGACTTGCACAAGAACATCTTCTACGTACCCTCTTGGATACTTGTGAGAACGGTCGGCTAACTGAATGATGACATTGTCGTGCTTAAGCTCACCAAACTCCATGGATGCATATAGATAGTAGGGCATAACGTTGATGGATGCACCCAAGTCAAGCATGACATCTTCGAATCTAGTGTCACCAATCACGCAAGGAACACTAAAGCTCCCAGGGTCCTTCAATTTGGGAGGTAGCCGACGTTGCAACACCGCTAAAACGGTTGCATTCACCTTCACAACCTCCTTCGCTCTCGTTTGCCTCCTTTGGGTGCATAGCTCTTTGAGAAACTTGGCATAAATAGGAACTTGCTTTATGCACTCAATCAAGGGCAGATTCACTTGCACCCTCCGAAAGATGTCTAGGATCTCATCATATTGATCATCTTTCTTTGATTTGGATAACCTATGTGGAAATGGTGCACGAGCAAACGAAGCATTAGTATTAACAGAACTTGAAGGGATAGAGTTAATACCTTTTGTTGGGGTAGGGTGTGATGGTGATGGTGTTGGTAGTGGCAAAAGTGGCGCCACCTTCTTCTTTCTTTTGAGCTCTTCAATAGCTGGATCTTCTTCAAAAATTTCCTCCATAATGACTTCATCTGGTGATGACGTTGCCTTCTGCTTTGGTAGCTCCAAAACCTTCCCACTCCTTGTAGTAACCGCACTCGCATTCCTAATAGGTGGCGTTGGTTGAGATGGAAGCTGTCCGGTAGTTCTGATATGTCCCATAAAATCCACAAGTTGCCCCATTTGCTTCTTTATCTCGGAAATGTCATTGCCATGAGTCTCCAACAACGCCTTTTGCTGATTTTGGCCATCAATAAGGGCTTGCGTTGAGGTGGAGAGTTGAGCAAACATTTTGTCATAATCCGGATTGGTGAATTGTTGAACCAGAGGAGGCAAAGGTGCTTGTGGCGTTGGCAAAGGTGGCCTTGCTTGATATTGTTGTTGGGGACGTTGATAGCCTTGTTGTTGTTGAGGTGGAGGGTTCAAACAGCCCTCATTACTACTCCACTTGAATCCGGGATGATCACGGTTGACATAGTTGTTGTTGTAATTGTTGTACCGCTGACCTCCTTGATATCCTCCAATGGCATTCACTTGTTCTTCACTTGTTTGCTCCACCAAGGTAGGACATTGACTTCCATGATGATCGTGAGAGTGGCAAACGCCACAAAGTTGTCCCAAAGAAACCTTGGCTCGTTTCACTTCTAGTTCAAGCATTTGCTCCATCAAATCTGAAAGTTTGTCGTACTTCTCATCCGTAGCATGCTTGGTACTCACCTCGGACACCACTGATTTTCGAGGTATCATCCCATATTGAGCATCATTGTTTGCTCTATTCTCCAAGAGTGCATGAGCTCCAACTTCATCTAAATCCATGAAGGCCCCATTCGCAGCAGCGTCGAGAAGCTCTCTATCAATTGGCTTGAGTCCATCATAGAAGTAGTTCATAAGATTTGTCTCGGAGAATCCATGAGAAGGACAAGTGGCGCATAGAACCTTGAAACGATCATAGTATTGCCCAAATGACTCATCTGATGCTTGCGTGATTCCAGTGATCTTTTTCCTCAAAACAGTGATCTTTGAGGCTGGAAAGTACTTGCTCAAGAAAGCATCCGTAAGTTGCTTCCATGTAGTGATGTGATTTGGTGGAAGTTCCATGAGCCAAGTCTGAGCTCTATCCTTCAGAGTGAACGGAAATGCCTTCAGCTTCAAAAGCTCATCATCTGCATCAGTGGGCTTCATACTTGAGCATACAAACTGAAACTGCCTCAAATGCATGTTAGGATCTTCATGCGCCATCCCTTGAAAGATTGGAAGGCGATGGAGAAATCCACTCTTGAGCTCAATGTCCTGCTTGTCTTCTTGAGGTTCAGGAAATCGAATGCATGAAGGGCCAGCACTCCAGTCTGTTGAGCAAGTTTGTTGGCGAAGAGTACGCCTAACAACGTTGTTACCCCCACCATTGTTAGGAAGTACATTGTTGTTCACGTTGTTGTTGTTGTTATTCATCCTAGATTCCTCTTCTTGATATTGCTCGGAATGATGGGATCTTGGTGACTCAACTTCGTCCTCAACAATAGGTCGGTCAAGGTCTTCCACTGCGTTGGTAGAAATGATCACTGCGGGGTTACGGAGTTGTACTTCACGTGGAGAAGGTTTGGTCATTTACGATCTGAAAATCAACCAAGATCAAGTGTTAGTATCAAAAGAATACACAAGGAATGCATGATACTAGCCAAACCGTTGGAAATCACAAGGACTTCCCAAAAACACACAAAAACAAATCACACAAATTTAAAACACACCATACTTACATACACACATACAAGTGACGTTTGGATTAGTGGTTTGACACACATGTTACGTTTTGTACACTAGATGAAATGCAAAGGCTCTAGGTCATCCTAAAATGAATGCAAGTTACTACAGACAAGTTATGTACATTTGTACATGTATCCTGCAGGGGTCAGTTGTATATACACTAAGTAAAACGTCAAAAATACAAGTTGTTACTCAAACGATGCAAACATTTTATAGTTCATGAAATTCATGCAAGAATTCATTCAAACTTTCATTCAAAGTGCATCAAGCAAGAACCTAAGTGAAAGATGGAGTGAATGCATAAAAGAAAACGTTAGAACCTGCAGAAAACACAAGAGTTATATGCTAAATCAAATGATGCAACGTGACCACTCTCTTGGCCTCATGTCCCTAACTTCACTTAGGTTAGGGTACCCGGTGGTGAAGTCCGAGCATCACAAAGCCGCCAGAGGGTTATGCAAGCTACAAATGCAAGTGGTTAAGTCCTTTACACGTTGGTTACATACAACACGTTGGTTTTATGCACAAGTAGGGTTCATTGTGTTGCGCTTTAGATTTGGAGAGAGTACATTCGCTTGATCTTTAGGTCGTTCAAAGGACGTGCGACCCGCGCGATAAAGTGTACACTTTCAATCGAATGGTCTTGGTTCAATCAAAAAACATGGCCAGTTAGGGATAGAGATAACGCGAGAGGTAGGACTAATTTCGACAATACACCCCGAGGCTAACCGGGCCAATGGTATATACTCCAATGGTGTAAGTCTTTCTTAGATCCAAAACCTGTCACCAGTCATAACCCGTTTCTAGACACCATGTCCGACATTCAACCAATCTCTCTAAAATGTACAACTCCCTCATAGTCCAATGTAGACTCCGCCCTCAACCTCATGTCCATAACTTCACTTAGGTTATGGTGTATGGTGATGAAATCCATACTGCACAAGGGGTTTAGGAGATAAACATGGAAAAGAGGCGCCATCTATTCAACAATGAGTGCGACTTAATCAACCAAGCTCATGTACTCAATGCAAATCCAAGCTTCCTTTAACATTTAAATGGCTGCAAAAACAACATTATGAACAAGTGTTAGTATAAATCTCGAAAATTTACAAGTATATATGCACAAAATTTCACAACTTTACAAAGAACACATGCAATTCCAGATTCTGCCAAACACGAGCACAGCAGCTTTTCGAATTTTGTAGAATTATTGGCTCGGTCGACTGGGCTGAAATTTTTCAGGCACCAACTAGACACATAACCAAACATTCCTGCAAAATTTCAGATTTTTGTGAGTCCTCTAGCTATGTCAAATAATTTGCACAAAACCGGGAAGTGCACAGTTCCGAAAAACAGAAAACTATTAACATAATGTACAAGCATAATTACACAATTCTTTTCAGTCCCCGGCAACGGCGTCAAAATTGATTCGCGTATTTTCAGGCACTTATTTAAACACTCAATCAAACACAAATACAATTAAAACCCTTCTTTGTAGATGTAGCATTGGTAAGTAGGGATCGTTCTTAACCGGGGATTGAGGGTGATTGCATAACTATGCTAAGGTTGTTTAGGGGGGTGCAAGATTGTTTGTTCTAAGTTCCTACGAAATAAAACAAGAAGATGGGTAGATACATATCAAGAAATCACAAGTTCTAACATGTTTAAACTCATAGACAAGCAAACAATCAAGAGCACATAATCCTAACATGCATCTAGCCGAAAATAAGTTCCTAAGTCTATTATTTACAAGTGATCATCACATCATGTTGCTTAGGCCGATTACTCCCTCCTTGGCTGAATCCTACGAAATTCACATGTTAATTAGAACATATACACACACTTGCATCGAATTAGAGGGCAGCCAAATCATCTAGCAAACTCCCTAACCCAATTTTATCTTGATCAGATCGGTGGAACATGCATAGGGTGAACCAAATCATCTAGTGTCATCCTAAGCAAATTCCAGAGCATTAAGAACATGGCAAGCATACATACACGTCCCAATCAACCTATAAACACATGGAAGAATTCAAAACAAATTAGAAATAATCATCTTTACACCAAAACATTAGTCTTTCTATACAAAGCCTTGAAAAAAAAACAATACAAAGTCGAAATAAATACAAAGAGGCCATGTTACACTTTTTGCTCCGAGGAATTCGTCTCTCTGCAAGCTCCGAGCGCACGTCCCTTTGGTGGAGGATGGCTACGCAAGTGTTCAAAGCCAAATCTAGCGAGAGAACACTCACGGATGGAGGAAGGGTGTCTATGAGGTGGTGGAGATGGTATTTCGACTAAGAGAGGCTGATTTTGGCTAAGTATGAGAGGGGTTAGTGTTTAGACAAGGCTTCGGCTCGATGAGTGTGTGTTCCTTTCTTCCTCCTCCAAAGCTCTTTATATAGGGGATGATGATGGTGCCGTTCACCTCTTTTCAAATACAACCATGCACAATTATGCTCCATTCAATACAAAACCGTTACAGCCATTAGCTATTAAGCTCCCACCATTACATCATGCAATTAAGCATATCCATTCATCCATGCCATTAAGCCATGAAAGACAGCCATGCAAAACAGTTTCAAATCCAGCCATGCATAACACCATCCATGCAATTGTCAATTAAGCTATTTAAGTAGCCGTTCAAAACCGTTTCAATTATACATCCGTTTCACCCAATTTACTCACCACCGTTACATCCATGGCAATTAAGCTCCTTTTCGAAAACTGCCATGCATATTAGCTCCCCGTCTAGACTTCATCAATGTCCATGCATCACTACTTGCTCCATATCCTAGTCAACATAGGAAATTGTTTCCTAGTCAACACAAGCTTCCTTTTTGACTCCAATTCTTCTTTGGCCGAGAATACCATGTAATTGCACATATTTTGGTCCAAATCGCCTCCTTTATTATTTCTCCTTTATTTTCTACCTAAAAACATAAAACAAGTTAGAAACATATTTACTAAGCTCATAACAAAGCAAAATGTAGAGAGAAAGACATTAATAATCAAGCATAAAATGCGTAGATCAAGCGCTCTCAAGCGGCAACGTCACTGTGCTCCCTGTCTCACGTTTAGTAAAACTTTTCCAATACCAGTACATCAAGGATAATGCGTCAGTCCGAATGTCTTTTTGAAAGCTTCCTGGAACATCTTGAACATAGCCAAACTGTCGGCTAAAACGGTAAGGACTGTAGGGTTGAACGACTCGCCGGTTGTCTTGCCTAAGAGTAAGAAATCCATATCGAAGGCAGGTGAGATAGACAATGTCTGGGCGTTTAGCGTTCTCGCAGTCAACGATCACTTTGCGTTCTTTATGGACCATGGCTAAGATGTCCATCCCCACATTACCACATGCGTTGAATAAAGAGCGAGCTTGTGCGTCCCCAAAGTGCTTGGCCGAAAATGCCCCTGAAAAGTGAACCATGCGCGGTTTAAAGTTGTCAGGAAGAGGAGAATAAAAATGGGTGCCGAAGTACTTGGCCAACCACGTATACACGTAGTGAAAGGGTAAAGTGGCCGAACAGTTCCCCGGGTCTTTAGAAGCAGAAATCTCGTTCAAGCCTTGATAAATGTTGGCCAACACAGGTATCGCTATACCTAATTGATAACCTTGGGACATTTTGCTGGCAACTTTAAACACACTGGGTCGGATTAAGCCTGTGTCGTCCATAGGGAAGACGAATAGACACAACCAGCACGCATAAAATGCAGCCAAGTAAGTGGACTCTATGTCTTCGTCATCCACGCCCAAGTCATCAAACGGCGCGGAGTCATCATCAGTTCGGGCTTGAACCTCGCGGATTTCGCCAGACGGGTTGTACGTGTTCTGAGGTGCATCTTTCTTGTTCCGTACACTCTTGGCAGGAGGCCTCTTGTATCTTAGATTTCCCTTGAACCAGTACTGTATCCATGACGCGATCTTCACTTTTTGCCCTTTATTGTCCTTGCAAAGCTTATGGTATGCGAGAAATAAAAACCTGCAACTTTTGGGAATGACTGGCTCAGCTCCCTTACCCTTGGTTAAAAATTCTTCGACAGATGGAACAACTTCGTCGTAAAACCTTCTAGTTATGGGCAAGCCACAAATATATGACAAATCCCTCAGAGAAATGGACATTTCGCCACGTGATGTGTGAAGAGTATTTGTGTTAGGGCACCAATATTCACAAAAGGCTCGCATTACAGGCATAACACGGTCATAGCTTAAGAGCGATGCAAACACCTCACGGTAGAGGCCAGTTTTATGGATGAGATCTCTGTTTCGACTTAAAATGTCTTCTAACCACTCACAGTAACGTTCTGTATAGGAGAAGGTTTCGTTGGCACGAAACTTGCTCCATTACACTGAACCATTGCACATGTGGTCACTGAAAAGTACGAACGGTGTTTAAGGAACATTATGATCATGATGGGCAGATTTCAACATCCATACATCTGCACTTCGCTTCTCGCTGATAGGTTTGGCTGATTGAAAGGTGGCCAACTGACGTGATTGTTGAAAATTCCACCGAGGAATATGACCCGAACCATTATAAGAGGGAGACTTGAGGGCGCGCGGCCCAGTCAATGAAGGATAGGTATATAAGGTGGTGCCATCGCTTTGAACGTTGTTGGCATCTTCAAGGATAGTGATTGTGCCTTTCTTGAAACTCTTGAAAAATGCCATGCGAAGTGGTGTACGTCTATGTCCACACAACGAATTGATTTGTTAAAAAAATGCGCCTCACCGCCTTAAAATTCTGCTGCACCTCGCCGAGTAAGGTTTCTGCTGTTACTGATGAAGATGGATAACTCGGAAATACCTTGCGACCTACACATACAAGATTAAAAAAAAAAAGTAAGCGAATTATATAACTCTGCGCCATAGCAATCAAATCAAAAAGAGTAAAAAAAGAAGAGTGTACTGCTGAGATCTCGCAGTGAGATGGTTATGACTGTGGGATGAAGAATGTTAAACCGGAAGCTCTAATTTATACTGCAGTCTTTCCTCATTGAAACTGAAAAAAAAAATATGGAGAATCAAGCAAATCAAGAAAGAAATACATCGAAGGTTTCCACCCACTACTCGAGAACTTTACCAAAACAAATTCGTAGGAATCCTTGCGAATTTAAGGAACCTCTACAAAATTTGGGTATCCTATAAATTCAAGGAATCTCTACAAGAAAATAGGGAATTGTTACAAAATTAGGAATCCCTATAAATTTGGGAACTCCCATAAAATTAACCCATTAACATGGACTTCATGTCGCGCCTCCGGCACATGACGACAGCATGGCCACGACACACCATGAAGTGGGGGAATTTGTAGACATATAAAATTTAACGATAATAATAGTCGTTGAATAGTCCAAGCAAATACGTGGCTCGTGAGTCGACAACATTGGAAAAGCCGTCGGAAATGACACGTGGCAACGTGGGAATGGTCGGCCGACAACAAAACCTTATACCCCGATTGAAATCAATTATCAAGTGTCAATTGATGATCAGATATCAATTAAATTAAATTAATTATCAAAACAAAGAAGTCGGACATACCCAAAAATAGTTGGTGGTGGTTCACCTAGATAGTCAGGCGAGCTAGATAGTAGAATTCGCATGCGAACTGGACTTCGCATAGAAGTAAACGAAGGCGAGGCGAAATGACTACGCGTGTGTAGATTTACACAAAGGCAAGGTGAGATGGCCCCGCATAAGGAACTTCGCGAAGGAGCTAGACGGCAGAGTTCGCATGCATGCAGAGATGTTAGTTCAAGATAAGTTGTCCGCAAGGTGGGACTAGGAATCACTGCTTGCTTGGAAATCAAGGTTCCTCGCAATCTTCCTTCCATATCAGCGAGATGGCCTGCCCCTTACTAAGGATCTTGGTCAAAACAGGACATTCAATCCAAAGCGATCTAGGCATATCTAAATCTTAAGATGTGATTGATTTGATTATGTTAAAATTGGCAAGTAACTCAATCAGTCAAGATTCATTGATTCGATTAAGGAAATATTATTGATTCAGAATCTTCATTACATGCCATAAGTGGAGGCATGTTAACACTATAAAGACCTCCCTCTCATACCGAAGAGAGGGGAGAAAGGAAGAGGAGGGGGGCATAAACAAGGCAGCGAACTAGAGAGAGAGAAATCACTCCGTGAGCTCAGAAGTCTCCCAAAACTCTTGAAGAACTATCAAGCTCCCCAAACAGCCAGTTCTTCACCAAATTCAAATCAAAATCCCAAATACTCGTTACGTGATCAACCCGCGTAACCCTCAAGAACAAGTGCTTGTCACCCTTGAGTTAAACCTATATTCGGAGATAGAATCAGATGAGTTCACAAAGATTGTAACCCGCATTCGCATTGATAAAATTATATTATTCTTTGTACACGTGTTGTTCTGTTATTTGTTGCAGATATTTTCGTGTTTACATCAAGATCTTTATGTACATCTCTTAGTTCCCAACAAAGATAAGTTGTGACCATAAGCTGCTTGTTCAGTTTTTCGGAAACTACCTAACTGATAAGGTAATGGAGTGCAATGACATCCATTACGAGAGTATATTTCTTTGTAGTCGATTCTACGGCGATTGTGAGAGACGTTGCGCCAGAAGGTGAGTCTAAACTATTTTTCTCACTACGGTTTCTAACAAAGACATAACTGATAGAGTTTACACTTGGGGTGTCGGCGTCACCTAACCAAAGCACTATCTCTTTGTTTAAACAGGATCGCATCTTTCCATTAAGGCCAATCTACAACGTTGGTATTTTCTCAACAAAGTATGGTTCGATATCAAAACTCATTAAACCACGTCATCATGTACACCGGTGTAATTTCGAAGTGTAGAGATCTCTATATGGATTGGTATTGACATTGTGGTGTCACCATACGCACCATCTATGGGTGACGACAGGTCCTCTTATCCGGACATCAACATGTCCTTATCCGGACATCAATCCTTGCAGGCATGTTTGCAACATGTATATGTGATCTCGTCACCTTAGGGAACTTGATGAGACACAGTAGGGACAAACCACGACAATTCCAAGTCGTTGTACTTGAACATTCTTGTTCTTATCTCCCCCTAACGATGGGAAGACTGGCTCATCAAAGTGACATAAAAGAGATCGCCTGTCAAGGTTCTTTTATAAGCGGACTATAGTCGGTTCTTATGTCTTATTCAAAGTCAATATTCATCAAATAACCCATCATTGTGCGCTTGTGGAGGCGTAATTTGGCACATACAACATGTGGACGATAGAATGTTAACTCAATCCGTTAACAAATATGCATATCGTTACGACGGTAACATAAAGAGTTGAATGATGGTGGGTAACGACGAATAAGTAAAACTACGAACCTGCTACAACTAGTAGCCATTGGTCTTATAGGTCCAAAAAAAAAAACGCTGGCCTCACCGCCGGGACCGGTCAAAAAGAAACCGATTGAACAGACTGCCAGCATAACTGGACCTCTGTTTTACGCTTCCTTTAACGGTTCACTATTTTTCAGAGCTCCAAACGCTACCAAATTTTGTAAGCCGTTAGATATGGGCATCAGGATTACAAAACCACCAGCCTCAACGACAGAACCGGCCAAAAAAGTGTCGAACCGGCAGTCGGAGTCGCTGGACATCTGTGAACACTTATATTGAGCGGTTCCCCACCTTCCACGTATCCAAATGCCACCAAATTTTGTGTGATGGTAGGCTTTTATGTTAGGAATAAGTGGCCTCAAACAGAACCTCAAGAACCAGTCCTCACAATGACTGGTCCGCAAGCTGAAAAATGGAAAATTCTAGGTTTTTTCAACTTTTCAATCATTGTTAAGGTTCCCCATAACATCTAATTGTTATGGCTTGAGTTAAACCATTGTGAACATCACCATAGCATTATTATGCCTCAAAGTGAACAACGAGAAGCCATCTAGGCCAACATCTTATGTATCATTCTTGTATAATCACTCACAGACATTGCAATGTCTTACTTAATGAACAACGACTGAGCATCTTGTGTATGCTAGTCTCTATATATTTTCTTTAGCATAGGAGGGCGTCACTCCTAATCTTTGCTAAAAAATAGGCTTTACAAAACGAGTAACGAGCATGGTCAATATGAGATCATGGGGGTTCTTTTGCGTCATATGTGCTTGTGAAAGCATGAGTAGTGCCTTTATTGTATAGGAGGATGACGCGAACGGCTTTAATGTCATCCATAGGCCGTGAGCATTGCTCAGGGCTCCACCAAGTTGTATTTTGGTGATCTTTGATCTCAATGGCTTCTATGCTCAAAAGAAAGGATGTCCGTTTGAGTTTTAATATACGGATCATCAAAACACGTCCAAAATTTTCCCGGACGATTTATGTTGAAGCCTACATGAGTCGATGTCTCCATTCTCATCATTGGTGACAATAACCGATTCAATTAACCGAATCTTAGTGACTCATGAATGTTGCGCATTCATTATAGTGATACATAAGAAATTCTCATCAATCTCACAATGTGTTTCTAGGTGATAAACGTTGGCGTGAATATCATTAAGTCATAGCACGGTTCGATTGTTTCCTTATGCATAAATAGCATATGTGACTTGAATCATAACGCCATTAGGCATTGAAACTTGAGCATTAATCCACTCTGATTATTTGTGATGATCTAGTCATCGTAGTCACAACGGATTTATAAAACACAAAATCCATGAATAGTTATCTATTCCTTGCAATAAGCTAAGCACTTAATCTCGCTACGACACATTCATATACAAGAATTTAGAAACAACAATCTTATGTCAAGACATAGAAACCGAAATATGTTAACGATTTCGATGGAGATTCAAAAAAGGTATTAGAATATTTTAGAGTGCATTACATGACATGTAATACTACATAGATGGACGAAACAAGGCTTAGAACATGCCAAAACTTGGCAAAATTGGTCGTGAGCATCCACGGCCCACTGTTGGATCTTGTAGAGAAAGAAGAGGATTTTTCAACATCCAATTTTGGATGACATTTAGCGTAAAGCAATTTTCTTTTTGCAATTATGAATCCGCTCAAGAGTGTAGATGACTACTCATGTTTGTACTGTCTTTGCAATTGTATAAGTGTGCATTGTGCCACACTTGACATTACAAATCCTCTTTAGATCCAAAACTGATGTGCATTGCGCAATAAAGTCATATTTAGCCTTTAGAAACGCCACCTTATAATAACTGGTGGTCCAATGTAGTCCAATGTAGTGTCATGTTGTAATGCAATATATTGCATTAACATAGATCGAACCATATGTGCTAGACAAAATCTGAATAATTATGCCAACAATTATAATGAGATCTTGACCATGAATGTAATTCAAAATATAACGACCAAGTAACTTTAGTCAAATATGTGAGGTGTATGCCTTCACAAAACTTGGAAACATAAACGGATTTGTAGTCACTTAAACTATTAAACCAAAGTCATATACTTCATATATTTCACAATATACCTTTTGCTTTTAATATCCATAACTGTGAGAATAATGTTCTCATCTTCTTCCATATAGAACCACATCAATAACATGATTTTTCTTTCATTTACTGGCCCAATCTTTTTATGACATATGGGGTTCGAGGCGTTGCCTCTCCCTCTTTTCAGAACTTGTGACACGAAATTCGTCACCTTTTTTTTATGTCAAATCCAGGGCTCATGTTTCAGGTCAATTATTTCAAATAACAAGATGGAAGATGACTATTATCGATATACGATAATTAATTCCAAGTAATTGGGTCAAGACCATGATTTATGGTAACTCAATTCTATATGAACTGTGACAAATTTCATCACAAATCGATGTAACTGTGACAATTTCCGTTACAAATTGATGTTAACCGCGACAATTTCTGTCGCAAATCGATGTTTGTCCCTTATTTAACCACGACAATATTTCGTCGTAATACCTTGACTTGTCAAACCGTCACAAATTTCAACTTTGATATGAGGGGTCCAAATTCCTCACATCAACCCACATTTAAAAATGGTGGGGGTAGAAGAAGGCTACGAAGCCCGGCTATAAAATTACAATTCAAAAGCGGCAACATTTAAAAAAGCTTACTTGCTAGTTTGTCATGTAAGAGAAGTTGCCCTTTTAAGTTTCATGCGTACTTCCACGTGCGTGCAGAGAAGTTGCTCTTCTAATTCTATCGCGATCCGTCGCGTGAAAAATTTCATGAAAAATATAAACATATGGTTAGTCATATTCACCATATAATATAAACAGTAAAACTAATTAAAGAATTACTTCAGTAAATAAACTGATTTTACTCATGGGGTAAAAACTTATTACCCGGAGGGGCAAATTTACCGTTTTGCCCCTCGTACCAGTAATCCGCCGGATCGACTGGGTTTGATGCGACGCCAATCGTGTGGATGGCGCAAGGCTGGTCGCAGATCCGACATGGCCGAGAGGAGGCGCTGGGTTGCCCAGTGATGGTGGAGTGACGGACGTGCGCGCTCTGGGCTGAGGGTCGACACCGATGGAGCTCCAAGATCGAGGGGGCTGAGGTTCGAGACTCTTGCGCGGGCTGAGGTTGGGTCGTCGAGGTGCTGTCGGATCAGCGCTGTGCTGTAGAGGAGCAAAGGCGACCCCGGATTGGAGATCGGCTTGGGTTCGACTCGGCTCCGTCAAGGGTCGCCAGATTGGGGCTTCGTGCGTTGGCGCTAGTCTGGTGGAGGGAAGGATGTGGGTCCAAGGCCGGGGAGGCCTGGTGCACTCGCTGCCGGGGTGGCGCATGGCAGGGGGCTGCCGGATCAGTGAAGGTGGGTGCCTAGAGCAATTTTGGGTGCCCAGATCAATATCCATTGGGTACGGTAGCAGAAAATTTTAGGGGTTTTTAAGCTTTTCGATTATGAACTCAAGATCAGAGCAAAGTGTCTGATAACGTGTTGAAGGAGAAAAGATAACGAGAATAACGGTCTACTCATTGATTGATAGAAAAGCCTATTTATAGGCATTACATAGAGTTTCCGGAAGGATCTAGAATATCTATCAACTGTAATCTATTCTAATAAGGAAACTGGATTAACTAATCATACGTATATTAGGGCAAGACACATAACAGAAGGACGGAAATATAATTTCTTTCAACAGTTTTGAAAATTTATCATCAAATTTCGGGATTTTTTTTTTTTTTTGAAAGGCAAAATTTCGGGACTTCAAGGACAAAACGTATTAAATTTCTTCATCTAAGTTGGAACCGTAATTGGTTATCAATATATATATATATATATATATATATATATATATATATATATATATATGTTGAAGGAAAAATACTTTATGTGTGCTTTCGTCAAAGTAACTGATGAGAGTAGATTAACGAATTAATGATTAACGGATGTAACAGCTCAATTAGTTATATCAGTCATTATGTACTTGTTATTACCATTAATTATTGTCATTATATGCGTGTAATTACCGTTGTAATCCACCTCTATATAAAGAGAGTTTCTAATGAGAATGAGTAGACCTTGTTCCATTCCATTTTTCCTGTAACACGTTATTAGACACTATACTCAAGTTTTCAGTGAGTTTTTGGCCGTAAAAAATAAAAAGCAAAGAAAAAACCCTACAATTTTCCACCGCCGTCACCTACTCACCTCGACCTCTGTGCTCCACCGGTGCCCGCAATCCAACGCTGCCAAATCCGCTCGACCCGGATTCTCCGAGCACGACTCGCGTTTTAACCCAATCAGAATTTTTTTTTACCTCACTAGTGCTGAGGTAACTCTTTAACTTACTGTGTGGTAATTAATAGCCACTATTACTGTTAACTATTTACTGTGGTGCTAATGAATGACATGGTAAAATGTGAAATCTAATTTTACTATTAAACTTGTACGGTTTTGATTTACTATTCACTAGTAATTGTAAATGTTACAACTATTTTTATTTTAGTAAATATTACCATTTCACATGTCATATAAATTAGGTTGTTAGGAAAAAGTACATTCATAACATCTAAATTACCGTGACAAAGTATTTTCACAAAGCATCGAAAATAGTGTGACCATTATGAATCTTGGTATTGAAATCTAAATTATTATTCTTGGAAAATAATTTACGTGGATGTCTTTACGACTACGTAATTAATATATCTTTGCTATTGTTTATGTAGACGACTGATTCAACTCGCCCTGAATTCGATTTTCTGGAATTGATTACCACTGTTGGGTTTCTGATGTTGAAACCACTTTTGTGGGAAAGGACTACACTTCCACCATCAAACCCACCACCGACCCCAAAGACAAAGGACCGTCCGACAAGGTGAAAGCCAATGCCCTTATGTTTTTGAGGCGACATATTGACCCCAGCCTACGTTGGGAATACCTTTAGTTGAAGACACCCATGGAGCTATGGGATGCTCTAAAGGGGCATTTTGGGAACATTCATGATACTTTACTCCCAGAACTGACCGTCGAGTGGAATGAAATCCGCTTGCTTGATTACAAAAGGGTCAATGACTTCAACAAGGATATGTTGCGCTTAAAGGCACGTCTCAACTTCTGTGGAAAACTTTTGTGGAAAGAAACTCACAGAAGATCATTGTAATATCTTCGAATTTCAGTTTTCTATTTTAATTAAGAAAATTATTTTCAAGTTATTTTTATTTCGATTTCAATTATTCTTTAAATTCTTTGTGGCTTTCTAAAATTATTCAAATGTTTAGTTTGTCAAATATTGTCTTTTGAGCTCATAGGATTAAACTAGACGTCGTTACGAGTTCGTAGAATTTTTCGGAGTATCGTTTGGAAATTAAAGCTATTTTTAATGATTTTTAAAAGTTTTGTATTATCCAAAAATTTAATTGAAAATAGGATTAATGTTGGCATGATCTGGACCGTCATATCTTTTAAACTGCTAGATCTTGGCTGTTGGTTTTAGGATATATAGAAGTCAGACTGGATCAGCTCGACCCAGTCCGAGACCGACGTCGTTTCGAGCAGACGGAGACCTCCGATCGCTCCTCTGTCGTCCGGCCACCTCTCGGCGTCCAACCGGTGTCAACAGGTCCGTCTTGTCGTCCCCGTCCTCAAGATGTTCTTCGTTTTCGAAGAGGAGATTTGGCGAGAGAGAAAAGGAGGAGAGAACAATTTGTGGGTTCGCCGGCGAGTTTACGATTGTGGTGACGGCGATGAGCGTGAATGGTACTGGAAGCTTCGTCTCGGCCTCGTGATCCTCCCTATAGTCTCGATTTCGTCGATGGAGCAGTGGTGAGTGAGAATCGATGCAGAGGAGTGGTTTGAGTTTTCCGGCGAGTTTCCATGGTTTCCGGCGACGTTTGGTTTCGATTAAGACATGAAAGTTGATCAATTTCTGAAGCTCTACCTTTATGTGTAATTGAAATTGTATTCGGTTGAGTTTTGGAGAAGTTGGTGTTTGTGCAGACGTCGGCCGCCGTGAGTGCTGCTGTGCACGGTGGCGCTGGTGATGATGTTGGGCTGCCTTGAATTATTGTCAATAGGGAAGTACTCTGAAATTGAAATTGATGATTAGATGTTTCTAAAATCGTTGATGCATAGAGCTGGGTTTTGGGCAGTGTAGTTTGGGCGGTGTAGTTCGGCGGCGGAAGTGGCGGTTGTAGCTGATGGTTGACATATCTGGGTTTGGTTTACATATCGGCGGCGGAAGTGGCGGTTGTAGCTAATTACAGGACATGATGTTTGTGTTGTATGCTTAAATTTCCAGAAAGTTGAGATTTGTAGTGTTGGAATTTTGGTGTTGTGAGGAATATTGTGTTTGGTCTTTATAGCAGCAATAAAAATGAGTGATGTTGGTCCATTTGTGAATGGTGATTTTGGCTTATGAATTGTAGAAGTTGTGAATTTGGAGAAGACAAATTATAAGTTTTGGAAGTAATGGATGAAGATGTGTTACTAGGGAGATTAAAGAGGAAATGGGTGTCCATAGTAGATTTGGAATCGAGTTGATAGTTAATGGGCGATTTGTATACGACGATGACATTGAGCAAAAGACGAAATTAGAATGTGAAGATAAAATGAAATGAGTATGTTTGATTCGGAAATCATTGGAAAAGGCGAGAAGAATTGGAAAAAAGGATTTAGGTGTCCCTAGTAAATTTCAAAATTAGATCAAGCTGATTTGAAGTAATCTGTCAATATTCTCGGAATGAGCATTCGGTACGAGGATCAAATGCCAGTAGCTGGATTGCAGAAGCAGAAGGATAAGGATTTCAGAAGGTGTGTCGCAGTGTTACTAATTTTAGCTAGCGTCAGAAGTAGCGCTCAGATTTCAAGTAGGGTCTTTCTCGGGGAACCTTTATTTAAATCGATAATTAAATTAGGGTAATGCTATTAACACATCATATTTTCCTATTCACACACCTCATGCATTTTCATTACACTACAAATTTGATTATGTTTACAAAATTGTCCCCTAAAGTTGGTTTATGATTGGTCCACATCATGAAAGGGGTGTATGAATAGCAAAACAGGATGTGTTAATAGCACCACCCTTAAATTATTATTGAAATCAGAGAATTGTGTGCCACTGATTAATTAATTCTTGGATGTTACTGTTTTTCATAAAAGCATGTGTAATCGTTGAGCTGTATGATCATTGTTATCGTTTTTCTTCAAAGTATGTGTTCGATATTGAAATGTGAATATTGATATTCAATTGACATGCATAATGCATTGTAAGATTAGTGAGATTGGTGATAGTAGAGAAGATGAGAATGAGATCGAGAAAAGATACGTTTTGTGTAGTTGAGTTTCCTTATGGGTTGTCCATGAATCCATGTTAGCCCATAAGTGCACGAACTGGGGAATGCAAAACCATTCGATGGCGGACATCGATAAAGCGATCTAATCGGGTTTCGGGTTTGGAGACCATGTGTATAACAAGACGACTACATGGTATGGGACGTGTAGGTTCATATGTCTTTGATGTATGGACTAATAAGCCAGTAATCGAGTGGAGGAAGTTCATTTGCATACATGCATTGAATTGTTATTATTTATATTTAAAGTATTGTTTGATGTGTGATAACTTGATTGTGCAACATAGTTAAGTATAACTTAAGAGGTTTGGCCCTACTGAGCGTAAGCCCACCCCTATAGATTTCTTATTCAGGTTCGTACGAGGACACGTGTTTCTAGAAGACTAATTGTGACGTTAGCTAAAGTCGAGAAGTACGGAAGATTAGAAGTGAGCTAAACCTCAAGACCAATTTTACCTGTGTAATTGTTTTTGTTATTACAATTTGTATTGTTTAATTTTCTTTTACTTTTCCTATTCACGCCTCAGATTCAGTGTTAGGTGCTTGGAAACTACCGACACTGGGTTCAGGGTGTGACAATCATATGATCCAAAAGACACTTTCCACTTTTCCGACTTCATCACTAATACTAGCGAACCAGTATAGGTTGGAGTATGACAACAAGAGAATCACAACTTTCAATAAGCTGATCAACCTACTGCAAGTGGTTGAAAGGCATAGTGAGGTTCTTGTGAACAACAACACCAGGCCTATTGGGACAAAGAAAATTCCTGAAACTGACTATGGCAAGGTGAGAGGTGGAAAGAACCCCAAAGGAAAGAGGGTTGGACGTGTTGATCCCTACTCACGTGAGAAGAACGCACCACGTGGAAAGGGCATGAGGGTCGTGGAATGGGCCGTGGAGGCCCTCCACATGTATGGCGTAGAGATGGTGGTGCTGGCCCAAGTGGTCATGGTGGTACTGGTTCCAGTGGTCATGGCTCCAATGTAACGTACCGTACCCAATTTTACTTATTTACTACTGGGTATTCTACGAGTTACTGAGGAATTTAACCGTGCTCGGTAACCTAGTAAGGTAACATTCAAGTTTATTTTCGATTTGTTCTCAAAATGTCAAATTCTTCTTTTAAGGCCCCAATGTTGTAGTACGCGTCTACATGAGTTCACCGGTGTCTTCAGATTATATTGCAGAGCTTCGAGCTATTTTCTATGATTTATCGAAGTTTGGTAAAAAGAAATTAATTTTCCGAAATAAGGAAATAGCTCAATTAATCTTGGCCGTCTGATCAATTAGGGTTTCAATCTTGACCGTTGGTTTAAGGTATAAAGGGAAAATATATGGGTTGACTTTGTCAAAACCTATTTGGACGTTGACCCGAGCCTCTCTCTCTCCTCCCACGTCTCCCTCTTGCCGTTGCTCTTCTCCAGCGCAGCACTGCCGTCTCCGGTCACCCCAGACGGCGAGACCACTGCCAAAATGATCTCCTCCTTCTCTTCAAAACCCAGTGATCAAATTCCACACACAAACCTAAATTCTTGGAGATTGAAATTGATGAACACCACTATGTTCATCAGAATCCGGCAAGCTCCCGGCGGCGACTCAACCTTTGAAGGTAGGTTTCAGTTCGCCTCTCTTCCCTCTTCCTTTCTGTGTCTTTGTTTGTTTAAATCCGAGCCCTAACTTGAAAACCCTATTTTCTGCCTAAAATGGGATTTCTGGCGAGCGATCGCCATTGACGCAGTCGCGGCTGCTCGGCGCTCCTCCTCTCCTTCCAGAAGTAGCATCGATCACCAGGGAGTCAAGAATAAGATATATGTAGACAAGGGGTGTTTCTGCTGTGTTGGAGGAGACCCGAACTCAGAATTCCGGCAAGGAAGCTACTACCGGCAACGAGAAGCTTTGGAGGCTGCTGCTGTTGTGCTGCATGGAAGTAGGGGGCTGCTTGTAGGCTATGTGGCGATGGAAGGCTTTTGCTTATCGATTGAAGGTGAAGGTTGGTTGAGCAGAGGGCAGTGTTGATGTCCATCAGCAGATTTGATGGTAGGGGTAAGAATATGTACTTTTAAGTGTATCTGAGTTGAGTCGGATGCTTGAGTTTGGAGTTGGATTGCTGATTTATAGTTGTTTGGTGAATTGCATGTCGATAACTGGGAGTTTGGAGTATACATGGAAGCTACGGTGAAATTCTTTTAAGTCACCGGAATCCGGCGAGTATTTCTGGCAAGTCGCCGGAATCCATTAGGGATTCCGACGAGGCAGCAGTTCCGGCAGAATCCGTGAAGGTAGCTTGTCGACTTTCCTTTTCATTTAAGTGGTAGTTTACGGTTTAAGAAAACTAGTCATATTTGGAAAGTTTATATTTTAGGAAACTTTCCATTTATGAAAACCTTTTTTGGGTGCTCTTAGTAATTTTGTGGTTTTCCAGATTAATGTGGTTCGTATGTTTTTGAGTTAACGAAATTACATTAGTTTGATTAACCAAAATCGAGGTTCACCAAAACGAATTATTAAGCGAGGCCTAAGTGTCTACCGGTTAATAGGACATATAGTAAAAATTGTTTCGAATCGTTAAGTCAAAGATTAAATTGGAAAACGTTGATCATCGTTAGTTGGTTAATCCTGGTCAACCTAGGAAAACCTAGTCAAACTAGGAAAGAAGATGAGTCAATGGTTACTTCAAAGTTCGGTCTGACCGATTTGTCATACAGATTACGGTCAGGCGTGGGATTGACTCAAGGACTTGGATATTTGGAGGCGGTGCTCAAGGAGTGTCCCGAGCAACGAAAAACTTAGGCTTAACCTGTGAGCGGACTTTTACTTTGAATAAATTGCATGCGACTATCGTTTTATAAATATTTTTTTTATATTTATCGTTCTCAAGAAAGTAAGAACGTTTGATTTTAGTTAGGCTTATCATTTCTATGATTTTGGAGTTGACATTTTAATTATCCTTCCGGATTGATTTTCAAATTCGACGTGGATTTCTTATTGGGATTTGTATTTTAAGTTGAGTTTAATGGTTTATGTTTTGAGATGATTCCGGATATAATTATTATCTTTTTTATTTGTTGACTTTAAGATTTATAAAAGATTACTGAAAATGGGATTTTCGGTAGTTCTCTATTTATAATTGTCTCATTTATTTGTGGATTATCGGTCTTGGCATTGAGAATGTTTTAGCGAGTATTTCGGGTTGAGATATTAATTACAATTTATACTTGATAATTAAATCTCGCTTATAATTATGGATTTGAGAATATTTTGACGTGTGAGAGATGTCGTTGAGTTTTATTTTAATTTCTTATGATAATTTTCAAGTACGATTGGGAACCGTAGCATTCGCATGATCTTGGGGAAGCATTATGGATTTAATTGATTTCGTATGTTTTTAGTCACCATACTAGGGTTTATTAGCAGTCCTCACATAGATGAGTCGAGCGCTTAGCGTGGGACGCTACTATAGCCTGGGAGACTCCTCTTACATGATGATATCTCTTCCCCCCTTGTTTTATTTTCTCATTTATGTAATTGATTAACCAGCGGGGCTGGTTTGTCTCTTCTTACGAGATTTCAGTATTTGATTAATTAGCGGTGTTGGTTTGTCTATTCTTATGTGATTCTGGATTTAAAATTATTTGGATGATCAAAGTTGCGTGCAGCTAAGTTTTTAAAGTTTAAACATGGGAAAGTATTTAAATTACGTTTTTGTTAAATTATTTAATTTATTTTTGTCAACTCACTCTAACGTTTTAAATTACGAGAGTACATACACATTGATGATTCACACTGTTGCTCAAGGAATCATAGAGCACGAAGGTATCGAATCACACTCAGTTGAAGAATGTCAACAAAACGCATATTGGCCTAAATAAAAGTGTAATCCAGGAGGAGCTAGATTCTCTGACAAAGAGGCAGGTATTTGGTTTTGGTAGTGCTAACCTTACCAAGTGTAAAGCCTGAAGGACATAAATAAGTCTTTGTCAAAAAGCGTAATGAGAAGAATGAACCGTAAAGGACAAAAGGCTCGCCTTCTGGTGCCAAGGTTTCTCGCAACGCTCTGGATTGGCTACGAGGAGACATAATCTCCCATAATGGAAATGCAGCTCATCGATGTAGTTACTACTTATCTCCATGGGGATCTTGATTGGGAGATATTCATAAAAGTTCCTAATGACCTTAAACTATCCAACCCAAGTAATTCTAAACCACGGAGTGCGTTTGCAATTAGAATTGAAACGCTCACTTTATACAAGTGACTACTTGGTTGGGAAGGGATACAAAATGATGAACTATGCCCCTGCGTACTCATAGAGGAAAAAGTTTCAGATTTGTAATTATAGCTATATATGTTGATGATAGGAACATAGTAGGTACTCTTGATGAAGTAAGAGAAATTGCGAGCAATATGAAATCTGAATTGAGATGAATAATCTTAGGGAACTCGATTAATAACGAGTTTGTGGAATACTAATCCACCAATCTGCTTGTGTCCAAAAGATTCTCAGGCAATTACATGGACAAAATGCATACTGTTAGCACTCCCAATGATCAGTCGATGTTTGGATGTAAAAGAAGATCCATTTCGTCCAAAGGAAGATGACGAAGAAGGGTTGAAATCTCTTCTCTATAGTGCAATAGGCGCAATATAGTACTTACCCCGATAAACTCGACCAGATATAACATTCTCAAAAAACTTGTAACTAAACTTAGCTCAGCGCCAATGCAATGTCATTGGAAGGTATAAAGAATGTATCATGATACCTAAAGAAACCATTGACTTAGGTTCATCCTATTCCAAAAGAAAGACAAAAGGGAATGCAGATGGAACTGTAATCCCCTACACCAATACACCAAACAATGATTTGGTTGATCATTACTAATGCAAAGTATCTATGACCAATAGGTCGTTCCCAAAACTGGTCATGTATTCACCATTGGGAACATAACAATACCTTGTGAGAAACATAGGAATGTGAGAACGTTCCTAGCACCCTTGATTGATGTAAAAATCAGGGGGAGTGTAGACTTTAGGGGTAGTCTAACACACATATACTATCATAGGTGTGTTGTGCTCTTTTTCTTTTCGACCAAGATTTATTTTATCCCACTGGGTTTTGTTACTTGGCAATTTTTTTAATGAGGCAACACCCTATGCACCATTTTAACTTTGAGTTGGCACAAAGAGGAGTGTTGAAGGAAAAATATCTTATGTGTTCCTTCGTCAAAGTAACTGATGAGAGTATATTAAGGAATTAATGATTAACGGATGTAACGGCTTGATTAGTTATATCAGTCATTATGTACGTTGTTATTACCATTGATTATCGTTATTATATGCGTATAATTACCGTTGTAATCAACCTGTATATAAAGAGGGTTTCTAATGAGAATGAGTAGACTTTGTTCCATTCCATTTTTCCTGTAACAATATATATATATATATATATATATATATATATATATATATATATATATATTTTGAATAGGTTATCAATATATATATGTCCATAATTATTCACTGTATGGAATATATTATTCAATGTTTGATTAGTATCAAATTTTCTTAACCCTTATTATGAAACAAGTTTAAGACAAAGTGAATCTTCTACATATAATAACACAAATTTATCTTAATTTGTGAATCTTAATTAATGGAATGTAATAAGAACTCCAAGTAATACAAATACCTTAAGGTTGTTATACATTATTGACTATCTACATGAATTAATGACAATATATCATACGCCTATATGTTTTATTAGTATTAGATTTTCTTAATTAAGTGTAATGAAAAAAGGAGACAAAAATCTCATTTCTCGTCTCTTAAGTGGATGGATTACTTAGGCGACAAAAGAAACCCATGAAAATTTTGTCAAAAATTATATTTGTAGCCTTAGTGAGCTCTTGTGCGACCTAATAAATGTTTCGATCTAGGCAACCAATTTTTTTGTTTGTGTCATTGTGTTGAGATACGATCCATTCATACCGAGGGTATTTTGTTGCCTAGTCCTCTTGGAAATAGGTATATCTTTTCCTACGAGGTAAAATGTCATCGGAAATAACAATAGCGCCAAAATATCCTGCCAATTTTTCGGTTTTTCCGACGAAGTTTGAACTCTTTTGCTACAACATTTTGTCTGTCGGAAATAAGATACATTTTTACAGAGCATTCCGACGACCAAATGTTTTGGTCGAAAATAGAGCCTTTTTTGCGAGGGCAATTCGATGCCCTCAGAAATGTTGATCGGAAATGACTACTTTTTGTGTAGTGTAATTTGAACATGTTTAAAGCCTCATCTTTGCTATGTATTAAGTACACATAACAATATTTATTGTAATCATCAATGAAGGATATATAATAGTTCTTTCCTCGACGAGTTGGGGTTGATTTATGAGCGTGACCTGCATATTTAGATTCTATACATATTTCACACTTAGTCATATCGTTCATGTAACACTTTGGCAGCATGCCTAAACTTAAGAATACCTAATCTAGAATGCATGCCTAAACTTTAAAGAATGATAATTAACATGGCCTAATCTAGAATACAATAAGAAAGATGACTCAACCATGTATATAGAAGCAAAGCTAGTGCTTGTATTATTAATATTATTATTAACAATAGTATCCATAGTAGGTACAACACTTAGTTTGAAGAACCCTTTAAAAAGGTTACCCTTTCCTACATATATCCCACCATTGGTGAGTACAAATTTGTCAGATATGAATACTAGTTTGAAGCCCTTGTTGCTTAGAACAGGCTCTGAAACCAAATTCTTACAAATTTCAGGCACATGAAGTACATTAGTGAGTACAAGATCCTTCCTGGAAGTGAGTTTTGGAATCACCTTCCCTTTTCCTTCAACTTTTGCTGTTGTAGCATTCCCCATGAACAAGGATTCTCCTTCGCCTTCGTTGATTGGCTGGTATGAAAAGTACATCTCCCTTATAGAACAAACATGCCTTGTATCACCAGTATCCATCCACCAGATTTGCTTCAACAACCACTCCAATGAATTGATTTTTAGTTTCAGTAAGGTTTGCTTGGTTGGAATTTCCAAACCTCCAGCACTTCTCTGATCTATGTCCTGGTTTGCCGCACACCTAGAAATTTCCAATTTGTGGCTTCTTGAATGCCTTGGTTTTTTGTGGGGCGAGATGTCATGCCCCGACTCTTAAATTTTTACCTTATTTACTAGCATGGTGTTAATAAGAGTTTTACCGTCTTCGTCAATGAGTTTATAATTTAATTGGTCCGTAGAGGAGTGTTGAGGGACGAATATTTCGAAAGAATTATTTGTAGGAGAAAATTATGACGACGGTAAAAATGGTAAATTTTAGCTAGTAAACGGTAATATTTATTAGGGTATTATTTTTGGGGTGTTGAATTTTAGAATGGGTTAAAGGGAGTTTGCACCGGCTGGGCCGAGCCCAACCCTTTTCTCTCTCTTTTCTCTCTCTCTCCTCCTGATCGCGCTCCCTCTCCTTCCCGAGTCTCCCTCCGCCCGGAAACTTCCGGCCGTCCTTTCGCCGTCGTCCGGCCGCCCCAGACCGCCGCGCCGGTCCCGTTCGACCCACCATCCTCTCCTCTTTATTTCTGGGTAGGTGACCGAGCCCCTAGCACCGCCGAGAAGCCGCAGCCGAGCCCGGAAGTTCCGACTGCCCGGAACTTCCCGTCGCCGGAACTCTCTCCTCCGGTCGCCGTAACTAGCGATCCTTAGCTCAAAAGGAAGCTCTCCTCCCGTGCGTTCAACCCTCCAAAGGATTCGCTCCCTCTTGAGCTAGGTAAGGAGAAATCGGTGTTTGAAATTCTAGGGCTTTATTGTGGTTTTTTGTTCGATTGGCATAGTTAGGCTTGGAATTGGTGTTTGTGCTAGTTAGGAAAGTTGTAGAGGAGGTTGAGAGGAAGATGCTGTCAAAATTTGGTAGGCATTGGAGGTCGCAGGAGTCGGCCGCCGTTGAAAAAGTATTTTTAGTAGGAAATTTTATGAGGAGTTTAATGGAATGAGTTTTAGAATTTTTGGATGAGTTTTGGATAGGTTTGAGAATTTTTAAAGTTTGGTATTTTTGGCGGATTAATAAGTTAAAATCCGGCCACGTGATTATTTATGGTTAGGAAGGTGGAAGGTGTTTTTGAGGATGTCGGTTAAAATTGTGGAGTTTTATCATTGGCAGTGAAGTTAAGATTTAGGGCGATAGGCATGGTTGAGCGCGCGAAGCTCATTTTTAATTATGCCTATTTTCTTTAAGCGTCGGTGTTTTATTTAAGGATTTATTTATGTTTTTGGAACAGGACGTGAGGAGGCCCGAGCGGAAGAAACCTCCGACCGACATCAGGCTTAGGCCTAATTTGTGAGTGGACCTTTGTTTTAAATATTATGTCAGTAAAAAGATTTATTGATGAATATTTTCTTTTGTTGGAGAATAACCGAAATTGAGAATTTCGGTGATTATATATTTATATATGGATGTTTATGAGGATAGTATGTATATAAATAAATGCTAGCTAGCTATACGTGTTTTTCCGCCATAATGAGGTAAAATACCATTATGGTGTGACGTGAGCGTTAGACGCAATCGTAGTAGCCCTATATGAATATAATAATGATTCATATAGGGAGTATGCACGTATATAAATACACCTGTCTTTTCCGCATAATGAGGTAAAATTCCATTATGACGTGACGTGAGCGTTAAACGCAAGCGTAGTAGCCTTGTATGAATTTCTATTTTCTTATATTTCTTCATAAGAAATCATACAAGGAGTATGACGAGTGTAAATACATACATATATATATTTTAGCCTGAGAGGCTGTATTTTATTAAGTTTTAGAGACTAGCCGGAGCTAGTCAGACACTTGCCAGTTTTTGAGATATGAAAATTTAAATTGGGAAAGCATAAATATTTTCATTAAATTCAATTTTGTCCACTCACTCTAACGTTTTCAAATGTTTTCCCCTGGGCTCTTCATTTTTAAAATGCCCAGTCTGCAGAGTACGGGTTGGTACTAGTAGGAGGAGACGAGACATAGTCACCCACCTTTCAGCCACTTTTCACCAGTAGGTTATCTGGTTAACCTACTAGGGCAGTTTCCTGCTTCCGTTGTCTTTAGTAGCTCTGAATACTCTTGGGATTATTGTATAATATTTTAATGGAGTGTTCTAAGATTCATGTTATATTATTTGGATTATTTTTTTATGGGTAATTCATGGATTCTCCGGATTAGGGTTGTCCATTTTTAAGGGAGGTTTGCCGAGTTCTTCGGTAAATTTTCCTTAGAGGTGGACCCCACAGGACTTACCTCGGGTTTCAGGGTGAAATTCGAGGTGGGTCTTGACACAAGAGGATTCTTTCAAGCAACAAGAGTTGCCTTGGCATCAACATTCTTGCCCTTGTTATTATGAAACTTGGCCTTTGATGGACTCCCTCCAACCATATTAGCAGTTGGCTCCAAGGAAATAGCATCAGCCTTTTCATTCTTCTAATTATCCTCTTTAACTCAAAGTTTAAGAACCAATTATTCAAAATTCATTTCCTTGGTTAGATGTCTCAAATAAGCCTTCAAATCTTTCCAAGAAGGAGGTAAATTTCTCAATAATAGAACCAACAAGAAAACTCCAGTTCAGTCTCATGCCTTGCTGATCTAACTCATGAACAATGAGTTGGAGTTCCTCCACTTGCTTGACAACAGATTTGGCATTGCTCATTTTGAAGTTCAGAAACTTGCCAATGACAAACTTCTTGGAACAAGCAACTTCAGTCTTGTACTTGTTCTCCAACGACTCCCACAATTCCCTTGTCGTTTTGATGAGGAATAAATGTCATACAAGGAATCGTCCAAGGCATTGAGAATATAGTTCCTGCATAAAAATTCATTATTGGCCCAAGACTAGCCTTCATATTCTCAGCCTTTTGGGCATCCATTGGAATATCATCTACTTCTCCTTCAACCAAAGCCTTTGGAGCCTCGGTAGAGAGAACGTTTGCCACATCTTTTGTTGCCAAAGTTTGAAATCAAACCCCTTGAATTTCTCAGGTTTCTTAACATGACTTTTTTTCGATTAAAAAGAAAATATTACAACAAGAACCCTCTGGAACACCCACCTCCAAATTGATCAAGATGGAGAGCAGGGAGTACCGAAGAGGGCAAAGGATAAGACCACGTACAACATTACAGAAACAGAATGACCAAATTTGCAAAAGAGTCAGCTAAAAGGTTTGCCTCTCTCCAAACATGCTTGAAGGACAGATTGAAATTGCGCAGCAAGGAGATGAATGTCTTCAACGATAAACTTGATTCTCCAATCGATGATATTGACTGTTAGGGTTAGGACAAAATTAGAGAAATTTTGTCTTAGAGAATTCTTAACATGATTTTTCACAATCGATGATACTGACTGTTAGGGTTAGGACAAAATTAGAGAAATTTTGTCTTAGAGAATTGTTAACATGATTTTTCACAATCGATGAAACTGATTGTTAGGGTTAGGACAAAATTAGAGAATTTTTGTCTTAGTTTGTTAGGACCAATCAATATCCCGAACACAAACAATATATATACAACAACAATAATCAAATTGAAATCAAAACAACAGTGAAATTGAAATTAAATTTACTAACTTGATCAGATAGAGTCTTGCTTTGCAGTGACCTAATACAAAAATTCACCCCCACTTATGTTGTAGTTACGGACGTCCATCTAGAAGATACAACTGTCTGGTTCAAGTTCTTGCACAAGAATTTGACCCTAGCGAATTTACTATATGCTTCTCATAAATAGTTTTGAAGGAAGAAGAAAAAAGGGAAAATTTTCTAAACAATACATGAAGTATCGCTCACCGAGAATAAGGTTAATATACTTTATAAATCATCACAACGGTACTCGAAGTTCGAAACTCAACACAGTTTTGATACACTCCGTGAGTACCACCGTCAAAGGGTAATTTAGTATATTTGCAGTTTCCCCTCTCTCAGCTTGGTCTTCTCGATTCAAACCATACGCCCTTAGCAATTTAGTTCATCACCACCACCGTCGCCAACCACATCCCTCTGTCAACCGAGATTCATGCCGCCGACAGTTCCTTTACTGCCTCCAATGCTGTCGGGGGCTTGTTTTTGGGATACCTAGATCTGAAAACCCAATCTATGACCAAATAGCATCTCGTACGTAGCCCTTGAAAAGAAAAATAATCAGTGTCGTGGTGGTGGAGCAAAGGTGGTAGTTCAAACAACAGCTGGTATTCTCTTTCAGACCCTTCAATTTCTGGTATTCATCTGGGTCGTATGTAGTTTACTTCTTGGATATGTTTTGCTTCTGGATATATCTTACTTTTGGTTTGCTTGGAATGTTGGTCATCTGGTTGATGTTCTTCAATTTGATAGTTTAGTACCATTTGTGGCTCAACTTGACTTTGATCGTAGTTCATCATTGATTTCAGTACTAGGCTTGATTCTCTCATCAATGTTTAGTTGGTTGCATTGTTCTTGGTTTACAAAAAATTTGGAAATAGAAAAATTTCTTGATTAGAATTGACAATAGCTCCTTTTTGTTTACTGATTAGTATAGAAAGAAATTGAAGCTCCTATACGGGTGGATCACACACAAGTGGCTCTCTTATTTTATATTTTGAGAAGACACACTAGTGGCTCTTTCGAAATTTCAGGCATTTTGGGAAAGATGAAGATGAATTTGTATTTGTGGAACACTGTCTTTTTTTACTTTTGATTGATGCATTTGGTGGTGAGCTATCTTTTTCATGGTTTTTGTTGGGTATGGTTTCCGTGTGCATCTTCAGACCATGAACATGCAATAACAACAAAGGCTCTGGTTTTTGGAAAACAGAAGAGAGAAAGAACCGATCAGGTCATGGCATTCTGGTTTTGTGCTCATTTGTTTGTTCTTTTGATTTTGTTTTTCATAATTCATTGAGACAACTTTACTCTTAAAAATATGATGGTAACAGTCAAACTAACGGAGTAGTTGACAAAATGTATCTATATTGTGTCAAGATCCATCCCGAATTTCACCCTGAAACCCGAATTAAGTCTTGCGGGGACCACCTCCAAAGAAAATTTACCGATAAACTAGGTAAACCTCCCTTAAAAATGGACAACCCTAACCTAGAAAACTAAAGTGTTACTTTCCCAAATAAAATTGAGCATCCTCCAAATCAACCCACAATATACAAAAGTGAGAATATAATTACAAACTTCGTATATTCTAAAATACAACAAAAGTCTTAGCACACCACCAGCAAAATTACACGATAAACCCCAAAGAGTATTCAGAGCTACTATACACTAGAGGAGCAGGAAAATACCCTAGTAGGTTAAACATGTAACCTACTGGTGATAGGTGGCTGAGAAATGGGTAACTATGCCTCATCGTCTCCTACTCATACTAACCCGAACTCTGCAGTCTGGGCATTTTTAAAACGAATAGCCCAAGGGAAAAACATTCGCAATAATTAGAGTGAGTGCACAAAAGTAAATAAAGATAATATTTATTAACATTTATGCTTTCCCAATTTAATTTCCAGGAAAACGAATGCATGTCTCAACGATAATTCTCTTATCATTATAAATATCGAGCCACTTCAGCTCAAAACTATATATATATCAAAATACAGCCTCTCAGGCTAAAATATATATATGTATGTATTTACACTCGCCCATACTCCCTATATAAATTAATAATAATCTATATAGGGCTACTACACTCGCGTCCAACGCTCACGTCACGCCTTAGTGCGATGATACACTACGTCATTAAGGTGGAGAGACGGGTATATAAATATGTGCACATACCCCTTATATGAATTAAACACTCATATAAGGCTACTACGCTTGCGTCCAACGCTCACGTCACACCATAATGCAGTTATATACTATGTCATTAAGGTGGACAAACACATATCGCTAGCTAGCATTTATATACACACTCTCCCTAAAAATATATTATAATTTACCGAAAATCCCATTTTCGGTAACTCACCACAATGAGTAAAATCGTCAAATAAAAATGACGTCAAATGATCCAACCAAATAAACAATTGCATGCACATTATTTAAACCAAAAGTCCACTCACAAATTAGGCATAAGCCTGAAGTCGGTCTGAAGCCTCTTCTGCTCGAGCTTCCTCACGTCCTGATCCAAGAACATAATTAAATCTTCAACTATAAACCAACGTTTATGTATAAAAATAAGCAAAATTAAATGTGGTCTTATCTACTCTCATTCTTGCTCAACTTTGCAAATCTTAAAATTGATACCGTCCAAAATTCACCAACAATACCGGCGGCCTAAAATCCACCTTCTACGGCCGAAACAACAATAATCTAACGGCCAGATTCTATCCAAATTAACTACCAAAATACCAAACTTCAAAAAATCCTAAACCTATCCAAAATTCCTCCACAAATTCCTAAATTCACATCATTAACATCCCCTTAATATTCCACGTCAAAAACTACAAAATTTCCCAAAACAATAGCGGCGGCCGACTCCGGCGACCTGCAATAGCTACCAAATTTTTGACAGCATCATCCTCTCAATCTCCTCTACAACTTTCCTAACTAGCACAAACACCAATTCCAAGCCTAACTATGTCAATCGAACGAAAACACCTAATAAGCCCTAGAATTTCATTCTCCGATTTCTCCTTACCTAGCTCAAGAGGGAGGGAGTCCTTTGGAGGGATGAACGCACGGGAGGAGAGCTTTCCAACGAGCTAAGCAGCTCCGGCTATGGTGGCCGGAGGAGGGAGTTCTGGCGAAAGTGCAACCGGCGTCTCCGGCGAATTTCCTCGCGAACGGTGGCGTTACACGGCCGGTCATCGGCCCAGGAAGAGAGAGGAGGTGGCGGGGGTCCGAACGGGACCAGTTTGGCGGTTGGTGGTGGCCGGACGGCGGTGGTGAAGCCGGTGGGTCGGGAAGCTCAAGGGAGAGAGAGAGAGAAAAGGAGAGAGAGAATCGGGAGGAAGAGAGAGAAGTGAGGGGAGAGAAATATATGGGCTTGGCCCAAACCGGTCCACACCACTTATAACCCAATCTCCCAAAATTTTAACACCCCAAAATAATACCCCAATAAAACTTACATTTTTAATGATAACTTTTACATGCTAACTCCTATTTAAACGCATAGCATGTCTACTAACTCGTAACAACATCCTCTACGACTTTCATGAAGAAAGTTTTTCCAAATTCCAAACAGAAGCAAAAGTCAACTTTTGGAGTCTTAAATAGTAAACGGTTACTTAAAACGGTAAAAGACCAAAATATTACCAAAGTAAATAACCGTAAAATAACTTAAGAACCGGGGCGTGACATATTGGGTCGAGTTTTCAACTTCAGCTACCAATGTGATATTTTATAAAGTATGTTAACCTTAATTGTCAGTGCGAAATACTTCGTTTACGGTTCTTAAAATTTTCCCAAGAAAAAATGAATTTTTTGATGGGAAACAATAACACAAAGTCATCCTTATATAAAAGTCAATTTGAACAATTGTTATTGTTCCAACCATTGTAACTATTTTCCAACAGTTACAACTTTTGATTTTATCCGAATTAATATTTAAAAACAAATAATATTAATTCAAAAATAAAAACCAAATTTAATCAACCAGAGTCCAAGACCCATCTTTTAAATTTTAAATATATATATCTCAGTTGCGGACATCCATATTTATTCTTACAAAGCACCTTAACAAGTGAGATTGTCCTGTTCCTCAGTACTTGCTCCTTTCGGTCAAGAATCTGTACCGGTTCCTCTTCATAGGTTAAATCTCTCGTTAAACTAATTGGCTGCTCTTGCAACACATGAGAGGGATCGGTAATATACTTGCGAAGCATGAATATATGAAACACATAAGCAAGTAAGCCAACTCGCTCTATTATCTCATAAGGCCCAATATACCTCGGACTAAGCTTCCCACGCTTACCAAAACGTACTATCCCTTTCCAAGGAGATAGTTTCAAGAACACCCAATCACCCACTTGAAACTCAAGGTCTTTCCTGCGGACATCTGCATAACTCTTCTGCCTACTTTGAGCTGTCTTGAGTCTATCTCTGACCACTTTAATCTTCTCATTAGTATCTTGGATTAACTCAGGACCACAAAGTTCTTTTTCTCCTACTTCATTCCAACATAAAGGTGTACGACACTGCTTCTCATAAAGTGCCTCAAAAGGAGCCATACCAATACTAGAATGGTAGCTGTTATTATAAGCAAACTCCATCAAAGATAGATTCTTATCTCAACTCCCCTAGAACTGCAAGGCACAAGATCTCAACATATCCTCCAAAGTCTGAATAGTCCTCTCTGATTGCCCATCAGTCTGAGGATGAAAATCTGTGCTGAAGTGTAGTCGGGTACCAAAAGCTGCCTGAAGAGCTCCCCAGAAAAATTTCAGCCAATTTAATAATCGTTAAGGCCCTCAAAAATGCATTTTTCTGTTATAAACATGAACGGTTCAAGTTCGACAAAATTGGTTTGATCGAGTTTGAGTGCCTAAACGATTATCAAATTGGCTGAAAACTTGCAGAGATGATCAACACGTTAGTACCTAAAAACTAAATTGTGGAGATGTAAAAATTCGATTTAAAAGTTATTTTAAAGTAGAAATCCGCACTATAAGAATAGATAAGGATGTCCTTACCTAAGAAAATCTTTCTTTCTCTCTCTCTCTCTCTCTCTCTCTCTCTCTCTCTCTCTCTCTCTCTCTCTCTCTCTCTCTCTCTCTCTCTCTCTCTCTCTCTCTCTCTCTCTCTCTCTCTCTCTCTCTATATATATATATTAGGTTTTTCACCCATTTTATAAGTCACATGGGTATTTCCTTTTAAAGGCTGAAACATTTATTTTTTCTTACATGTGAGACCCAAAGCATTTATATCCACACAAGTTCCAACAAGCTGCACGTTCACACTAGATAACAATTCTAAAACTCCATCACGCACGTAAACATTTGATATTCGCAAGGCTGATTTGATCTTTGATCAACTCTTCGTCGCGAAGCTGATTAAAGTATCTGTTAGGCATGTTTCACCATCTGTTGAACACATTAAAAGAAATTTGTTATGCAAATTTCATAATTCTTGGAAGGAGCCAACTAATAATTGTGTTATTTTTCATGGCGTTGTGCAGGATTTAATTGAGCAAGGAAAGGAAAACTCAAGTTCCCAGACATGGTGAGTACTATAATGAAGGTAGACACTGAACCATTCCCCGCAATTATGGTGAATATGATCAGTGTTGGGGACCATAGGGCAAATGATTCAAGTGTCAAACAGAAGGACCTCTATTGCCGGCGGAGTGATGGTGGGTTTGATCAAGCTTTCTTCTTCTAGGTTAACAGTGGCTGAGGTTCCCCATATTACTATGTTTTGCGGGAGTTGCTAGAAAGAGCTAGGCCTTGATGAAATATTGCGACCAAAGAATAGTACTAACCAAGGTGCTAAGGAAAAAGTTAAGCTCCCAGATCATGGCACTTCCAAAAAAAATCAAGGCACGAGAAACTAGGTCCAGCTTGCAAGCACTATTCAGACAAACAGTTGCGGAGCCGGAGTGTGCCAAGAGAAAACGGCCAACTGCTGCAAAACAGGACGAGGAGCATCGAATCTTGAGGCGCCAGGAAGTCAACACATGTTTCGTGGACAACATGGGAAGGAAGGTCAACACTGGTGGCATAAGTACCAACAATTATGTCTGTGATAAAGAAGTGACTCTAAGAAATTCATATGATGAGCATGTTATAAAGAAAGTTGAACAGCCGGATCAAAAGCATCATAAAGATACATAAGCACAAGAGGTTAAAGGGAGCTCTCAAGTTGGGAGACCAAAATTGATAAATAACCACTAAATTGATCAGCTGTGTCTCTCAACTTTTTTTTAATCACGTGTACACTTCAACTTTGAAAATTCATCACAACAAAGTATATTTTCAAATTTTGCTCCAATAATGATGTCATTTCAAATTTTTAATTATTAGTTTAGACAAAAGGTCCAAATTACCTGTTATCACAATATTTTCTTTTTCTTTTTCTTTTTCTTCTACACTGCCTCACCCTATTTTTCCAATACATGTCGTCCATCTCTACCTCTCATCCTCCGCCCATGGCCACCCCTTCAAGCCTCCAAGAGCTCTACTTCAAGTCCCGCCATGTTCGCCAATCTCAAACCCTCAAACTCAAAACCCCCAATCACCCATTTCATACCCAACCTAGAAATCAGGATCGGAGAGTTTGGGATCACGAAAATTTGGGGTTTGTGAAGAGGAATTTAGAGAGAAGAGAGAGGTTGAGAGATGGAGAGATTAGGGTCGCCATAGGTGAAGGCGGAGAGGGAGAGACTTGTGTTGAGAGAGAGAGAGAGAGAGAGATGGACATGAAAATGGGTTGCCAGAGAAGGGGGAGAAAAAGAAAAAAGAAAGTTGGCAAAGAAAAAAATGAAAAATGGGTACAATGACGTTTATGTCCTTACAAGTTGAAAAGTGGGTCATTCGCTGACGTCATGTTTGGAGGAAATTTGAACTTTTGTCTCAGATTGATGGATTTTGAGTGTTCAAGGGTACACGTGATTAAAAAAAAAAGTTGAGAGACACAACTGATAAGTGACCCAAAGTTCAGGGTAGCACACTGAATTTAATCCTTATTTCTTTTATTTTTTTTCAAACTTTTAGGATATTTCTGTAATTCTTTCATATATTTTTCTATATTTTTGGAAGTATTGTTATTTATTTCTTTCCTCATTTTTTTTCTTGTTTGTTCTCTACATACTACATTTATCCTTTTGTTTAGACTCTTATCTATCTCTTTTTTTTCATGGGGTTCAACACACATGACCTCTTACATTGGAAGTCAAATACTTGGCATCCCACCAAACACATGCATACACCCGTTACTATATAAAATGTTGTTTGTTTTGGTGGAATTTTCAAAAATCCGCACATTTCTAAAACAAATAGAAATAGAAAATAATTATCTACTTATACTTGGTTGTGTATAACACTAATTAGAAAATAATGACATAGTTATACTTGGTTGTGTATAACAATTTTGAATGGATATACACTCTTGCAAGGCGACGTAAGAAGGCTCATGTTTTCAATCTCACACTGGGCCTCCAAAACTATTGAGACAGCTCTGATAAGGGTGAGATCTGAATGGAACACCTCGACCCTGCTCCAACTGAGTTAGAAGACCCTATCAAATAAAAAAATTAAGTTAGAGGACACCCCGACAGAAGTAGAGGATCCTAGAAAATAAATCAATCTTGGTACGCCCGAAGACCCAAAACCACTCTTCATTAGCAAGCTGCTTCCCAGTGAGTTTAAAGAGGAGTTGATGGCTCTAGTTAGGAAATACAAGGATTGTTTTGCTTCGGATTATCATAAAATACCTGGTTTAGATTGGATTGTTGTTGAACATAAACTACCTTTGTCTCATAATTGTAAATCTCATAAACAACCACCCCCGAGGTGCAGATAGAACAATTGCTTTATGCTGGGTTTATTTGCACTGCTAGGTATGAAAATTGGATTTCCAATATTGTTCAGTTATAAAAAAGAATGGTAAGATGAGAGTATGCATTGATTTTCGAGATCTGAATGCTGCTACTTCAAAAGATGAATATCGCATGCCTTTGGTTGACCTTCTCGTAGATGGAGCTGTACGTCATGAAATCCTATCATTCATGGTCAGTCATTCATGGCCAAATCTTCATAGCCGACGAAGATGTGCATAAGACGGCTTTTAGATCCCCTGGTTCACTTAGAACATATGAATGGGTGGTTACGCCATTTGGTCTTAAGAATGTCAGGGCTATATATCAACAGGTCATGAACATGATCTTTCACGACCTCAGCGGCCGAACAGTGGAGGTAGACATTGATGATGTAGTCATTAAGTCCGACGAGAGACAAAAACACATCGCTGACTTACGACAAGCATTTATAAGAATGCGAGCTCATAAACTCAAAATGAACCCATAAAACTGTATTTTTGGAGTGTCAGTTGGGAATTTGTTAGATTTTCTTGTGTTCAAATTGGGGATTGCAGTAGACAAGAGTAAATCCAAGTCTATCCTTACCGCACCTCCCTCAACACATAAGAAGGAATTGCAATCTGTATTAGGCAAGGTCAATTTTTTGAGACGATTCATAGCAAATTCTGCAAGGAAGATTCAACCATTTTTGTCTTTACATGTCTCAAGGGTGAGGAGCAGTTTAAATGAAATGAGGAGCCCCACCATGCATTGTTACTAAATGCTATCTTGCGAAGCCTCCTGTGCTGGGACCTCCAATCTGTGGTCGGCCGCTCAAAATATACTATGTCGCGGCTAATAATTGAATTGGTATTTTCTTAGACCAAGATAACGATCAAGGGAATGAAAGAGTTGTCTACTATTTAAGTCAAATTTTGACACCAGTACGTAGTGAAAAGATATACACTGGTGTTGAAAAATTGTGTTTAGCATTGCCATAAAACTACGACATTATATGTTGCCATCAGTGGTCTTGATTACATCAAAGGCAGACATGATCATGTACATGCTTGACCAATCATCTGCGGCTGTATTGGTAAAAGGACCATGGCTCTATCAGAGTTTACATTCAAATACGTCGCCCAAAAGTCAGTAAAAGGGCAACCATTAGGTGATTTCTTAGCTCATCATCCGTCAAGTGAGATAGAGTCCGTGGAAAATGTTGAAATCAGAAATATCGAAACGCGACCCATGCAAAAAAAACTTTTGGACTACGTATTGACAGTTCCATCACCGTGACCTCGGCTGGAGTTGGAGTTACGATCGAGTCTCCTGCAGGCGAGTTGTTTTAGTTCACATTTCGACTTGATTTTCGCTGCACCAATAATCCGGCGGAGTATGAGACCCTAATCATTGGAATGGAGATGTTACAAGAAATGGGAGCTCCACATGTTCTTATATGTGGGGACTCGCAATTAGTTATCAATCAACTGAGTAAGGAGTTCAAGTGCACGAGTTAATTGGTCTCTGTTACCTTACTATGTTTTGGCTCATCGGTTGGCCGACGCCTTCGATTAGATATCTTTTGTCCATACACCGCGAAAGGAGAACTCTTACGCAAACAAGATGAAACAACTTGCCTCAGGTTTAAATTTTAAAAAGACTGAATCAAGTTGGACTGTCAAGATTTTACACCACACCATGCCTGCCTTGCAAGACCGTGGTGTGCCTGTTGAAATTTTCATCATTAGTGTGGGGCCATCCGATTGGCGATATCCCAACATTAGGTTTCATGACAATCCTGAGCCAAAACATGATCGAAAGATCAAATATTTTGCAGAAAACTTCGTGCTCTACAAAGACTAGGTATATCGTACATCAGCCGATAGTTTGCTTCTCTTGTGCGTAGGTGGGCTAGATGCCCATTGATTCTCTTATGCGTAGGTGGGCTAGAGGCTCTCAAAAAGTCATTTACAACATTTTTTTGCAGTCGTAAATGACCTATTGTCTTGTAGTGCATCTTTGTTGTTAATGAAGTCGTCAATTGGTTGGATGAATGGAAGTGAACCGAAGTCGAACCCAAAAACTAGAAATAGGAATGTAGCCGCCTTGTTGGAAGTTGATGTCATTGTTGATGCGAATAGTCTCCGTGTCGGGGATATTAGACGTCAAGGGTTCTTGATATGGTTTAAGACTCACATTCACAGTATCTTTTTCTGAAGTACCCACCTCAAGTATAGTTACATTAAAAATACCTCTATGTGACACATCACGTTAACAACTTTTCAACCCCCACCCTCTAACTTGTGCATGTGTTCACAGATAACATGTCATGATCCGTCTTGGTACTCCTCGGTACACTTGGGTTGGTATTAAACCATCAACACTTCAACAATACAACTAGCATTCTGGTTGCGTAGAGTAGCTCGACAACTGAAATATTGACCCCGAAATATTTATCTGCCTCTTCCTTACCCCCTGACTATGAGGCCACTGTTTTGTGTGTTTCGACCATTATCTTGATGCAAAGTCTAAAACTTAATGTCGTTGACTACACAAGCAACATATATATTCACTAGTTACGGCTTATTAGCCAAATGCGACAACTATTGTTTGTAGTTTTCAGTATTGTCATCTTGCAACTTTGCCACCTGAAAAATATGAACATGTTAATTTTTAGAATCACGAGTACAATATAACCATATATTAACTCTATTTTCCTCCATGCCGAGAACAAATGTTGAATAAAAACATGAGATTGAACACACCCATTGTTAAGACCCACCCCGAATTTCACCCTGAAACCCCAGGTAAGTCCTGCGGGGACCACCTCCAAGGAAAATTTACCGAAGAACACGGCAAACCTCCCTTGAAAATGGACAACCCTAACCCGGAAAAATATAGAACACCCTCTTAACCAAAATATCAATCTTCAACTCAATCCAAATAACCGAATAAAATAATACACAATTATTTTTCCGAAAGTATTCAGAGCTACTACAAGAAAGACAACGGAAGCTGATAAAAATCTTAATGGGTTAAACAGATAACCTACTGGCGAACAGTAGCAGAAAGATGAGTGACTATGCCTCGTCGCCTTCTTCTAGACCCCACCCGAACTCTGCAGACTGGGCATTTAAAAACGAAGGAAAGGCCCAGGGGAAAAATATTTAATTACGTCAGAGTGAGTGGACAAAAGTAATTTCGACAAACAATAATATTTCCCCAAGAAAGCTTTAAAGGAAAGCGCTATGCAAGCGACAGCTTAAAAGCTTAACTCAAAAATTCTTGACTGGTGTCTAGCCTCCTAAACTTCAGAAAATGGCCTCTCAGTCTAGAATTATAAATATATCAGTATGTATATACACTCGTCATACTCCTTGTATGATTTCTTTGAAGGGATATAAGGAAAACAGAAATTAATACAAGGCTACTACGCTCGCGTCTAACGCTCACGTCACCCCATAATGGCATTTTTCCTCATTATGGGGGAACCGCACGAGTGGATATATATATATATATATATATATATATATATATATATATATATATATATATATATATATACGTGCTGACTCCTTGTACGAATTCTATGAATGAATATGAAAAATAAAAAGTCGTACAAGGCAACGACGCTGGCGTCTAACGCTCACGTCACCCCATAATGACATTTTACCTCATTATGGGGGGAAATCATGTATAGCTAGCTAGCGTTTACTTATATACATACTATTCTCATAAACGTCAATAAATGAGTATAAACACCGAAATTCTCAATTTCCGGTTAAATTCCAACAAAAGAAATTATTCAACGATAAAACATTTCAAGCACATTATTTAAAACAAAGGTCCACTCACAAATTAGGCCTAAGCCTGATGTCGGTCGGAGGTTTCTTCCGCTCGGGCCTCCTCACGTTATGTTCCAAAACATAAATAAATCCTTAAATAAAACACCGAAGCTTAAAGAAAACAGGCATAATTAAATGTGAGCTTCTCGCGCTCAACCATGCCTATCGCCCTAAATCATAACTTCACTGTCAACCATATAGCTCCACAATTTTTCCGACATCCTCAAAATCACCTTCTACCTTCCTAACCATAAATAATCCAATGGCCGGATTTTTAACTTATTAATCCGCCAAAAATACCAAACTTTAACAATTTCCAAACTTATCCAAAACTTCTAAAACTCATTCCATTAAACTCCTCATAAAATTCCCCACTAAAAACAATTTTTTTTGCGGCGGCGCCGGCGGCCGGCGGCCAGCTCCGGCGACCTCCAATGCCCACCAAAATTTGGCAGCACCTTCCTCTCAACCTCCTCTACAACATTCCTAACTAGCACAAACTCCAATTCTAAGCCTAACCATGTCAATCGAACGAAAACAACAATGAAAGCCCTAGAATTTCCTTTACCGATTTCTCCTTACCTAGCTCAAGAGGGAGCGAATCCTTTGGAGGGATTGGAGCACGGGAGGAGGGCTTCCTTTTGAGCCAAGGGGCTCCGGTTATGGCGGCCGGAGGACGGAGTTCCGGCGAGAAAACCACTCCGACAGTCGGGGCTTTCGGGCGGCTTCTCTCTCACACGGCGGCACTAGGGCGGCTCCCACCGGTCTAGAATGGAAGCTGGGTTGGAGACCGATAGATTGGGACCGGCGCAGCGGTCTGGAGCAGCCGAACGGCGGCGGACGGGCGGCCGAAATTTTCCGGCAGGGAGAGACTCGGGGAGAGAGAATCGGGAGGAAGAGAGAGAAGAGAGAGGGAAATGAGTTGGGCTCGACCCAGCCGGTCCAACATCGCCAAATATAAACCCATTCCAAAATTTCAACACCCCAAAATAATACCCCAATAAAAATTACATTTTACTAGCAAAAATTACCATTTTTACCGTCGTCACAATTTCTTCCTTCGAATAAATCCTACAAAATAATTGTACCCCACAACCTCTCTGGGGACCAATTAAATTATCTACTTAATGACGAAGACGGTAAAACTCTTATTACCACAATGCTAGTAATTAAGGTAAAATTTAAAAGTCGGGGCGTGACACCCATTTTCTAATGTATCAAGGAAATTTCTTCTTATGCTTCTCTTCTTCCAATTTGTCAGCATATTTAAATTGACAGAGTTCCATATGAGTCTCCCTAAACATATCTACTTGGTCACAGTGTTGCAGTACGCATCAATAAGTCTCAATAAGCTCATCATGGGTTAATTTTTCAAAAATTGTAAATTTCCCACACAAACTGACAACTTCAGAAACAACTAAAAGGTTGACTCTAGGTGTAATCGCCATGTCAATTGGCTCTGTATGTTCCATTTGAAGATGATTTTCGCAGTAAGTTACACACTCATGTGCCTTGTTTGCCTCTGTTATTGACCCCCTCCGAAGCAGCTTTGTTTCTAATATAACCCTTAAAACCACCTAGTTATCTAAAATACACACACACACACACAAATCAAGGACGTATAGTGCTAGAAACAATCTACCTTCCCATGGGAAACATCCACGTATTGTGTACTACACCAATAAGCAACATTTGTTTAGAAAAATGGATCATGAAGGGATCTATAATATTAAAAAAAGCAGGCGGGAAAATCCTCTCCAATTTGCAAAGGATGTAGACAATGTCTTCTTATAATTTAAGGACATCTTACTTCTTTAGCTCTCTAGTGCATAACTTCTACCAGAACATAGACAAGGCTACTAATGGCTCCATAGCATCACGATGCAAATATGATATAATTACTACTCGAAGTAGCCGCTGCAGCAACACGTGACAGACATAAACTTCAATCCATACATCTCTTATTCTCTCAGTTTAACACATCGAGTTATATTTGTTGCATACCTTAAGGATACTTAACATCATGAAACCAACTTAAAACCTTAAGCCTCAAACTTTAATATTGAGAAAGAATTGTTCCCACGACGTTGTAACAAACATTCTTTTCAATATGCATGACATCTAACTTATAACTTATTCTCAATTTCAACCAGTAAGGCAATTTAAAGAATATACTCTTATGTGTCCAATTATCATTAGATGAAGGACGTTTAGTATTTCAATCCAATACTTCACGATCACAACTTAGATTTCTGAAGCCGAAAGAATTCAACCTCTCTAAAATTTCATCACCATGGCACTCTCGGGGTTTGAGAAGGTTTTATTGAATCAACGTGGTTCTAGTATGAATCTGCGGTTTTAATTGTGCATCAAATCGTCATTCGTGATCAACTGGAGGTCATCTGCGGTGACCCATGTAACACACCTTTTCAGCATGCCAACTAGAATCTACGTTGGTTAAACAGACCGGACAATCCTTGTACCGTTTTAGTGGTATGAGACGACCACATCCCTTGAGCAAGAAAATCGCTAACAGTTCAACATCACTGTGGCTCTCATCATGAATGAAGTGTGAAAAGTCGGTGCTCCATTTGCCCATAAGTCTTTCCTACAATGTTGCCACTAGAACTTATTACAGTGACACTAAATCTCATCCTACCATTAGGAGACTGCGATCATTTGACAAAGCAAGGGAACATGGTATGCATGTTGCTTAAGCCAGGACCACATCTCCTAACTAAAAATTGGTCGGGAATTATTGAACACAGAAAATAAACTACACCTAAAAAACAAAACAAAATGCTGAATAATAAAGATAAATCGGCCCAGTCCAGGCCCACAAGATGAGCCCAAGCCCAAGCTCATGTCATCACACACGGATCAAGAAAAGTACATGTTACCACCAAAGCCTAGTTGATCCTGACTCCGGCCACCGCCGACGGATCCCAACTCCGGCCAAATCCTTCGCTGCCTTGCCGGACCGCCACTCCCACTCTTCCTGCCACCATGTCGCACCATGGATCAGCGCCTCTGATGTCCAGAAGTTTCGCTCAAGATCAGATCCAAGAGATCTAACCCAGATTGAAACCTTCTGATCAGAGCAGAGCCGCACCGCCACTGCCCTCCACCACCCAACAGCCTCCGGAGTCGCACCGCCAAACCCATCCACCGGTCATGTCAACAATGAACCAACCAAGGCGCAACCGCCGCCACATCTTTACCTTCCCTCGCTCTGCAAAGCACCGCTGAAAATTCCATAATGCGATCCAAGACTTTGATCAGAATATCCGGCTTGTTCGAGACCCACACGGGGCCGGCAAGGCGCGCCTGTCCGACGACGGCGAGAGGGCGCGTACAAAAAAAGTTATCATGTACAAAATAAATTTGTTGTCAAATCTATAAATGAGTGTATCATGTACAAAAAGATACCGTAGAACTTCTCCAAATATCCTATCTCACTAATTGAATCGTTGGAAAACTATAGATCGAGAGCACAATGATGCTCTCAACCCCAAGAACAATCTTTCTGTATTTTTTAAGAGCCAAAAACCCTTGGACACCCATGCATGCATTTATAATATGGGTACTATAAAGCTTTGGTTTCTCAGACCAATCCTTGTGATATATCGTTGGACACGATTTTGCAAACTTTGTCCGTACAAATCAAAATGTACGTTATATCATGGTTCCACCAGCCCCCCGATATGGAATTGAACAATCAGATTGACACATCTTCATCGTTTTAGTTTATGAAATGAGTGGTGCGAGCAATTGCTTTTAACTTCAGCGTCATCAGTGTCTGTCTGTAAATCTGTAATGCCCTCATTCATATTTGAAGCATATAATATATGAATGTATCATGCATAAATTAAACATGACGTTTCCTAAAACAATATAGTGATCGAGCAAGTTAAGCTAATAAGCATTCATTCTTCATGTCGGGTGTCGGCCACGACATCCTCATTAGGTCTTGTAGTAGCGTACTAGCGCAGTGTAAGGTTATATCATTATCCACTAACTTATATAGAACAAGTAAAGCATGGATGATTCGATCAGCTAATTTAACCATTTCACTGGGTTGTGAGCGATGGAATCCTACTTGTGCGTTTATGATATTTTTAGGTATTGGTCTCACTAACTTTATGTCTTTATCGATTGGACAATGACCTTGCGTGATAAAAGTAATTTCCATTAATACGCATGTTTGATTTATATCTAATTAAGCCAAGAATCAAGCACACTGTAATTGATGGGAGGTAAATGAATGGGGAGATTCAGAATTATTGCTAATTTCTAAAGCATGTGTATTATCTATTTTGTTATTTGTAAATTATTAAGACAATTTAAGTGTTCTACGGTGTTATGTAGTATCTATCGGTATTTTTGAAATAAGAATCGTTACATTAGTTAATTGTGTGTAAGTTAAAAAAAACATGATTAATACGTAGTACGGAGTCTTATTGCTCTGGAGTGATAAAACTTTTAAATTTAGATGGTTCAAAACATTGTGATTGATCTTCTTTTTTTCTTTTTTATATCTTGTAATATTATTGCATCATATAGGTAGACCTGTTTTTCAATCGAGAAATTCGTTTGAATGGAATACGAACTTTTTCTCCTTATAAACTTTGGTATATCAAGTTTTAAAAATATCAGATTGGTATCTCATGTTTCCATCCTGACCTAAGATTGGTATATATAGTCATTAAGATTACTAATTTACCCTCAGACAAAAAAAAATGACCAATTTACTCTTAAATTCTCTTTTTTTCTTAGTTTTTCTTCTTTGTTTTCATATTCCAATTTTTTTTGTTGGTTTTTTATATTTTTAGGAACGTAGAGAAAAAATTCATCGTCACTTTCTCCTTACTAATAATCAGTTCTTCATATCAATCATCCTTGAATGTCAACGACAACAACGAGATCCTTCAGTGTCAGCGGAAACAACAAGGATTGAACTTATGTATGTTTCCCCTCTTTAATCTTCTTCAAGTTTATAAAATCATCAAATTCCAAAACCTCTTATAATATTTCTTGAATATGAAAACAAATAAAAAAAAAAACTAAGAAAAAAAGAGAATTTATGAGTAAATTGGTCATCTTAATGGTTATATATACTAACCTTAGGTCGGGATGGAAACATGAGATACCGTTATGATATTTTCAAAACTTGATATACCAAAGTTTATAAGGAACAAAAGTCCGTATACCATTCGGACGTGTTAAAAGTAATTCCCATTAATACGCATGTTTGATTTATATCTAATTAAAAGCCAAGAATCAAGCACACTGTAATTGATGGGAGGTAAATGAATGGGGAGATTCAGAATTATTGCTAATTTCTAAAGCATGTGTATTATCTATCTTGTTATTTGTAAATTATTAAGACAATTTAAATGTTCTACGGTGTTATGTAGTATCTATCGGTACTTTTGAAATAAGAATCGTTACATTAGTTAATTGTGTGTACGTTAAAAAAAATGACTAATACGTAGTATGGAGTCTCATTATTCTGGAGTGATAAAACTTTTAAATTTAGATGGTTCAAAACATTGTGATTGATCTTCTTTTTTTCCTTTTTATATCTTGTAATATTATTGCATCATATAGGTAGACCTGTTTTTCAATCTTTTTGAACATATGTACAGTAACTACCTGTTTTTCCATGCCATGAAATACTAGCGCTGCATACCATGGTACCTGCATGTAACTTGGTTTATTATCTCTATACATACAGTATATTTTTACATAAAGTCAATATATACTTATACAGTTTAGTGTCAAAAAACTATAACCACTAAACAAACTAGCTAGCAGCTGGAAGAAGTGCTGCTCTATGTGAATGGAATTACGTACCTTACAGTTTTCATGCACTAAATAGATTCTTAATTATCGTGCTTCAGGAAAATATTCCTAACTGTGGCACCGGAACACTGTAAAAGAACATACAAAAAGAAAAACGTAATAGCCTTGGCCTTCTTGACTTGACATATATTGTTGCAGTACGTACTTCGTGTACGTTAACCGTGGCCTTGATGGCTCGTCTTGTACGTGATGATATTCTTAATTATAGCATTTCTCACACATGCCTGATCACTCCCAAGTGCTGTAACATTTAAAGAGCTTTCACCCGATCCAAAAGGGGAAACTGGAAAATTAAAAAAACAATATATGGAAGGGTTCTTTTGTCACCCATCAATCACAAAGCAATTGAGGGTATATAGTCGATTCAATTCCTTGTTGATAGGACAGGGTATATATAGTCTGGATTGAGATATATAGGGTTTTGGAATTTGAAGCAGAGCACAACCATGTTCTTGTGATATTATAGAAATCGATAGGTTTTGTAATATTTCATCGATCGTAGATAATATATATGTAAACAAAATCAGAAACTGAGAAAATAAAATTACAAGATGTACGTAGTGGCCTGAACGCACACTTATGAATAAGGCTGACATTAGTAGATATACCGTAGGCCTCATCATTTGGCCCTTCGGCCCTAACCCACCCAAAAACCCGCCCTACCTTATAGGGCCGAAGCCCTACCCGGCCCTCCGTTAGTGCGGGCCGGCCCTAGCCCTTTTCAATTAGGGTAGGTGTCAGGACACATCCCGAATTTCACCCTGAAACCCGAGGTAAATCCTGCGGGGTCCATCTTAAAAAAAAATTTACCGAAAATTCAGCATAACCTCATTTGAAAATGGACAACCCTTCCTAAAATCACCTTCAAACACTTCTAAAATTTCAAATCCAACCTTAAACACCTAAAGCCTTCGTGCTCCCCAAATTCACAACACCACCCAATTTATTCACTAATCTAAACTAATCTCATATCCAACAATTCATAGGTTCAGAGCAACTCTAATAGGGAAGAAAGAAAACATAATATACAAATAAACGGAAGCCATATTATGGACTATGTCTCAACTCCACTTACGCCCGAACTCAACTATGCAATCCTGCAAACTGGACATTTGAAACCGAATGGCCCAGGGGAGAAGCAATTGAAAACATTAAAGTGAGTGGACAAAAATAAAGTTTAAAAGAAACAAGTCTTTATACTTTCCTAAATTTAATCTCTTCAGGAAACTGCGCTGCATGCAATAAATAATAAACTCATAACTCGGAAAATTGGCAAATTCTGAAATACGCGACTAACCCCGCTAGTCTCCAATACTTTACGATATTTAGCCTCCCAGGCTCTAGTATATAGTATATAAGTATGTATTTACACACGTCATACAGTATGAATTATTGTGAAAGATAGAAATTCACACAAGGGTACTATGTTTGCGTCCCACGCTCACGTTACACCACAATGGCGGCTTATTGCTACGTCATTAAGGCGAAAAAAACGGGTGTATATACGTGTTGCATATCCCATATATGAATATATACATTCATATAAGGCTACGACGTTTGCGTTCCACGCTCACGTCACACCATAATGGCGGCTAATTGCTACACCATTATGGTAGAAAAGGCACGTATGGCTAGCAAGAATTTATATACATATTATCCTCATAAATATCCATATATATATATATATATATATATAGTCGGTTGTACATAAAACAACCTATATATATATATATATAAATATCCATATATATATATATATATATATATATAGTCGGTTGTACATAAAACAACCTCTCAAGTCCGTAAACCAACAGGCATTCCACCATGACCAATACAACCGAGGCCGTCCTAAGGTTCCCTTCCATAAGCAGGATGGGCTGGGCTCAACCTCGGTGGCAACGCTGGGCTGGGAACGATTGCAGTAGGCATAGTAGAGGTTTACATTTGAAGCAGCAGCAAAGGCAATTGTCCCACATCGGTTTCCAAGAAGAGAGAACCCACGCTGGGCCATAAATACAACCCAGCCACCAGCTTGTCAAATATCATTAAATACGTTAGTAATTACACTTCAACTACAAAATTCTGACTTAACCAACGGAAGAGGAAAGACCGGAAGCCCCCGGTCATCCTTTTATTCGCAGGTCATCAGGAGAAAGATTACCACTCAGCGAACACGCCTTCAACTTCTACAGCCCTACCCGGGATTGTATAGAAACATTTGGCGCCGTCTGTGGGTGAGTATCATCGAGATCATTCCACCCAGTATAATTCATATCTCGGGTGAGTATTACCGAGATCATTCCACCTAGTAAAACTCATAACTCGGGTGAGTATCACCGAGATTATCCCACCAGCGAAATTCACAACTCGGGTGATTATCACCGAGATCATCCCACCCAGTAAAATTTATATCTTGAGTGAGTATCACTGAGATCATTCCACCCAGTAAAATTCATATCTCGGGTGAGTATCATCGAGATCATTCCACCCAGTATAATTCATATCTCGGGTGAGTATTACCGAGATCATTCCACCTAGTAAAATTTATAACTCGAGTGAGTATCACCGAGATTATCCCACCAACGAAATTCACAACTCGGGTGAGTATCACCGAGATCATCCCACCCAGTAAAATTCATATCTCGGGTGAGTATCACCGAGATCATTCCACCCAGTAAAATTCATATCTCGGATGAGTATCACAAAGATCACTCCCGGGCACTTCACACGGGTAATCACCTCACAGGTTAAGATGCTATTGAAATTCAAGTAACTCGGTTGCCGGTCACCGGGAGCACATCTGTTAGGAATTCGGGCAGGAACCCATTAGGAAAATCGTATCATCCCTTTAAAAACGGAGAAAGTGGCTTAATAAACCACAGACGGCGTTAACACCCCGTCACTCGAGTAGTAACACCGGATATGGAAAGGGTTCGCTACTCTTGTCCATGGAAAATGTAACACCCGTTCAACCCACGTCATGAGTCCGAACTTGGGGGGACTTTGGGCGGGAGCCCATTCGAAATATACTGGTCTACGGGCTTATTTTAGCAAGTCCCCACTCAAGATGTGTCTTAAACGGGAACTTCGGGACACTTGTAGTCAATTGTACATAAAACAACCTCTCAAGCCCGCAAACCAGCAGGCATTCCACCATGACCAATACAACCGAGGCCGTCCTAAGGTTCCCGTCCATAAACAGGATGGGCCGGGCTCAACCTCAGTGGCAATGCTGGGCTGGGAACGATTGTAGTAGGCATAGGAGAGGTTTATATTTAAAGCCGCAGCAAAGGCAATTGTCCCACATCGGTTTCCAACCAGAGAGAACCCACGCTGGGCCATAAATACGGCCCAGCCACCAACTTGTCAGGTATCATTAAATACGTTAGTAATTACATTTCAACTACAAAATTCTGACTTAACCATTGGAGGAGGAAAGACCGGAAGCCCCCGGTCATCCTTTTATTCGCAGGTCATCGGGGAGAAAGATTACCACCCAGCGGACACGCCTTCAGCTTCTGCAACCCTACCCGGGATTGTACAGAAACGTTTGGCGCCATCTGTGGGTGAGTATCACCGAGATCATTCCACCTAGTAAAATTCATATCTCGGGTGAGTGTCACCAAGATCATTCCACCCAGTATAATTCATATCTCGGGTGAGTGTCACCGAGATCATTCCACCTAGTAAAATTCATAACTCGGGTGAGTATCACCGAGATTATCCCACCAGTGAAATTCACAACTCAGGTGAGTATCACCGAGATCATCCCGCCCAGTAAAATTCATATCTCGGGTGAGTATCACCAAGATCATTCCACCCAGTAAAATTCATATCTCGGGTGAGTATCACCGAGATCATGCCACCTAGTAAAATTCATAACTCGGGTGAGTATCACCGAGATTATCCCACCAGCGAAATTCACAACTCAGGTGAGTATCACCGAGATCATCCCACCCAGTAAAATTCATATCTCGGGTGAGTATCACTGAGATCATTCCACCCATTAAAATTCATAACTCGGGTGAGTATCACCGAGATCATTCCACCTAGTAAAATTCATAACTCGGGTGGGTATCACCGAGATTATCCCACCATCGAAATTCATAACTCGGGTGAGTATCACCGAGATCATCCCACCTAGTAAAATTCATATCTCGGATGAGAATCACAAAGATCACTCCCGGGCACTTCACACAGGTAATCACCTCACAAGTTAAGATGCTATTGAAATTCAAGTAACTCGGTTGCCGGTCACCGGGAGCACATCTGTTAGGAATTCGGGCAGGAACCTATTAGGAAAATCTTATCATCCCTTTAAAAACGGAGAAAGTGGCTTAATAAACCACAGATAGCGTTAACACCCGGTCACTTGAGTAGTAACACCGGATATGGAAAGGGCTCGCTACTCTTGTCCATGGAAAATGTAACACCCGTTCAACCCACGTCATGAGTCCGAACTTAGGGGGACTATGGACGGGAGCCCATTCGAAATATACTGGTCTACGGGCTTATTTTAGCAAGTCCCCACTCAAGATGTGTCTTGAACGGGAACTTCGGGGGACTTGTAGTCAGTTGTACATAAAACAACCTCCCAAGCCCGTAAACCAACAGGCATTCCACCATGACCAATACAACCGAGGCCGTCCTAAGGTTCCCGTCCATAAACAGGATGGTCCGGGCTCAACCTCGGTGGCAACACTGGGCTGGGAACGATTGTAGTAGGCATATGAGAGGTTTATATTTGAAGCCGCAGGAAAGACAATTGTCCCACATCGGTTTCCAAGCAGAGAGAACCCACGCTGGGCTATAAATACGGCCCAGCCACCAGCTTGTCAGGTATCATTAAATACGTTAGTAATTACACTTCAACTACAAAATTCTGACTTAACCATCGGAGGAGGAAAGACCGGAAGCCCCCGGTCATCCTTTTATTCGCAGGTCATCGGGGAGAAAGATTACCACCCAGCGGACACGCCTTCAGCTTCTGCAGCCCTACCCGGGATTGTATAGAAACAATATCCACCGAAAATCCTATTTTCGGTAACTCTCCAAAATAAAGAAAATTGTCAATTATAAAAGAAAGAAATAGTCATACGACTCCACCAAAAATCTCATTTTCGATAACTTTCCAAGTAGCGAATTTAACAAATAAAATAACATTATTTACTTCCAAAATAACTTCGCTAAAATAATCACGAAATGATCTAATTCCACAAATTAAGATTTAGTAAAATAAAATCAATCACTAAATATAAAATCATTGCATGCATTTAATTTAAAAATAACGTCCACTCATAGATTTAGGCCTAAGCTTGACGTCGATCCGAAGTCTCTTCAGCTCTAGCCTCCTCACGTCCTGTTTAAAATATATAAATAAGCCCCCAACTATAATGCAATACTTATATAAATAGGCAAGAATAAAAGTGAGTCTTATACAACGCTCGTCCTTGCCTAATTTCTCCATTCTTAGCACAATAAGGCCCGGACTTCACAACAAGCATCAACAGCCTTAAAACAACTTTCTAAAGTTTAAACAATGTTAATCCAACGACTGGATTCTACCATATTAACCGTCAAGTTCATCAATCTTTGAAAAATCTCAAACCTAACCAAAATTTACAAACTTCACACCATTAGACTCCTCTCAACATAACAAATTTAAAAACATGCAAAACTACCCAAAAGAGGCGGCTCCGCTGGCAACGGCGGCCGGCCGGCCCCGACTCCAACCACCTCCAATGCTTATCAAAATTTGACACAATCTTCCTCTCCACATGCACAACAACTTCCTTAACTAACACAAAGTCAAATTTCAAGCCTAACTAGAGTAATCGAAGCCAAACAGTAAAAATCTCAATTTTAAACCCTAGAATTTCAAATGCTCGATTCTCCTAACCTAGATCGAGATAGATTGAAACCTTTTGAGGTTTTGTTGTACAAGATGAGAGCTTCCAAATGAGACAAGCAGCTCCGGCTATGGTGGTCGGAAAAGGGAGTTCTGGCGACGGCGCAACACGACCAGCCACTTACCTAGACTTGAAGATGATGTTCTAAGCTTCAATTTGATACCAATTTCGCCACCTAACTCGGCGGAGATGAAGTCCGGCAGAGGAGAGAGATGCGGGAGAGAGGAGAGAGAGAGGGAACGTAATTTCTGATTTTCTACCTTACCCATCCGGTAAGTTTCCCTTTTTATACTCCCGACTGAAATAGTAACTTTACATTTTACACTATAACTTTAACATACGAACTCCGATTTTAACGTATAACATGTCCACGGATTCGTATTAACGTCCTCTACGACTTCCTTAAATAAATTTTCCCAAAATAATTTTTCTACAAAAAGTCAACTCTAGGATAAAAGGTAAAAGGTCAAAGTAACACAAAAGTAAATAACCGCAATTTAACTTAAGAACTGGGATGTGACAGTAGGGCAAAGGTCAAGCAAATGAAACCCGGCCCTACCCTACGACCCTATCATATTGAGTCCTTTAGGGTCAAGCCCAGCCCGGCCCGGCCCTAAAAACCCGCCCTCTAGGCCTTAATAATTACTTATTTTCTATTGTTTTTAATATGTTTCTTATTTTTTATACAATACAACTAATCTTGTAAGTTTTATTTCTTTAATTTGTATTTTGTTTTGTTAAATAACGATTGATTTTTGGTGATTTAGAGAGATAATTAATGAAATATATGAATATAACTACTTAGATTAATAATTCTAGATGTCTTAAGTTAAATATAATATATATATATATATGTATGTTAAATATGAGTAAAAATAGGGTCTTGTGTCACATATATTCGTTGTATCCATTCCTTCATGAATATATATTACATAGCCATGCTCTGCCGCTCTCTCTCTCTCTAAATCTCGGGTTTCGACCCATCTCTAAATCCAGCCATCACGGCTTGGATCTCCAAGGACGCGCGTCGTCTCAACTAAGTAAAGGCTTGTCCTCTGCCTCTCGCTGGATTGATTCAGCAATCAAGGATGAAAATCTTCCACGGACAATTCATCAAAAACTCCTTCAAACCAAGTCTGAAGACGAAGTCTCCAATGGAGGAGAATCGGTGTCTAGGACATCGAAGAAGGCCATCAAAGTTGGTGGTTTAGAGTTGATGGTTGTTGGTACATCGACGATGGGATTCGTTGATCAAAATATCAAGGAAGCGGTAGCTTCGATGCTCTCACCGGTCAACGTCAATTCTGAAGTGCTCGACGGTGGAGGGTGAATAGCTGAGTCATGGGAGCAGATGTTCCACTTGCTAATGCCGGAGATTATTGTGCCGGAAAAGGAAGTTTGGTTGCCGCCGGGAAACATGGCTACTGGCAAGGAAGAAGAAAACCCAAATTGGTTTTGGGTTTGGGCCCGGGTCATTGAACCTGGATCTGAGGTCAAAGTCAAAAAAATTGGGCTTGTTAAGCTGGTCCACTCTGGGCCTAATTTGTCCCAAAACAAAGCACCCAAGAAAAGTTTCAAGCTGACAAGGAATGATGTCTTGAGAGTGCTTTGCACTAACACTCCACCAGGCCTTGATCCAAAGGGCAAATATGAAATTCTGTAAGTGTTAGTGCAGATAACTTGGCAGACTGTGCGAGCTAGATGCAGCAATTAAGCGTCTTGGTTCTGGTTTTATGTTTTTTTAGTATCTTGTGTGTGACTAGTTTTATCCTCTACTAAGCTTACAATAAGTGAGCTAAATATGTAATGTAATGACACTATTGTAATCTTTGTGGTCATTGTAACCTCATCATTCTGACTTTCGATTATATATATGATGATTACTTTCAAAGAAAAAAACATATCCCTTGTATTCCTTGAGGTAATATTTGAGAAAAAAATTAAAACTCATGAATTTATTTCGTTAAACAAAATAGCGTCATATTCGGCCTATTTAGCCCTATTCAAAAGACCGGCCCTACCCGGCCCTATTAGCCCTAGAGAAATGGGTTTTAAGAGCGGGCAAAGGGTTGCCTATTTGAGCCCCGGCACGACCCTACACGGCCCTAAATTTTGTTTACCAAGTCAAAGCCCTACCCGACCCTACCCTAAGCCCTAAAATTTAGGGTAGGGCCGGCCCTTGCCCGACCCATGATGAGGCCTAGTATACCGACTCAATTTACATGCCATGTACCAACAAACTTATGATTGGTAGGCAAAATCCTCTACCAAAATCAACTGTCGAAGTTGGTATACCGACTTAGTTGGTACGGTTGGTAATAAGGTTCTACCAAATTTAAATTAAGGCTCAAACACTGAAGTGATAAATATAATTTTTGCACGCATATAAAACAATGATGGCATTTGGTGTGGTGGTCTGCAGTATATTTCCTAATGAATAGGTGCGAACCCCAGCTTTTTCAAATAATTTAATATTTATTATTATTTCTGTTAAGTTATAAATATAGTGTTTTGTATATATATTAACAACGAAGTGTCTGCCCTACTTGTGAACCGGGCAAACCAAAGAAGCACACTTGGAATACCAATATTCTGCGAAGCAAAAGCTAGCTGGTCACCACCACCGATCCCAATACCCTAGCTAGCTTTGATAGTGCTGTTGTGGTACAGTAGTTGAGTGGTTCTACAGGGAAAAAAGGGTTTGGACCACGGATGAAAACCCTAGCTCAAGCAAAGAAAGCCTAGCGACGTGTCATCACATCTTATTTGCCAAGTGACGCACTCTCATTGGCAAGCTCGGCTTCCCAATCCTGAAATAAAAACTGAAAGGAGGATCGATAGGGAGAGGGAATTCTTCCAAAACATATTCTGGCATTTTGCCACTCTCTTTTTAATTTTTGCTTTGTGGTTTTGGTTTTGCTTTGCTTTGAGTCGTAGTCTTTGTTTCTGCACCACCAGATAGACCATCCAATGAGTGCAATAATGAATGGGGAAGGGAAAGAAGAAGATCTCTGATCTGATGAAGAATATCAAAGGTGCGTGGTCTGGGAATTGATAGCTCGATCCTTTGCTCATAAAGAAACACACTTTGTTGCAGGGAGGGGAGGGCGAATATCTCCCTTTTTTCCCAATATCCAAACCTTTTATCCCAATCACAGTAGTCTCTTTCTCTGGTAAAATAGGTCAATTATTTATGGGAAAGTTTATCGTCGAGCCTAGAAAAAGCTCGCATAAAATAAAGACAGGGGAATAAATAGGACCAGAAGGAATGAAAGGTGCTACTGTATCTTCTTCTGTGCACGCTCTGCCGACGTCGTCCTTTGATTGAGCTCTGAAACTAAGCCTTTGTATATATGAATAATATGATCAATGGCAAACGTTTTCTTGCAATTTGTACATATATATACAGGCACGTACCAACTTAATAACACTATTTATGTCACTGATAGCTAGCTAGAAAGGAAAGATAACATAATGTTTGAATTTGTATGTGATATTGTTGTTGGAGAGAGATCTCACATTAAAAAAGTGACAAAGAAAATATAACTCCTAAGTGGGTGAGTCATTCCTAATTGTACCGAGGTCTTTTGTGATTTAAACCCAACACCTTAAAGGTGGTTAAGTTGGGACGATATCGGTACAAGGATGTTCCACGAACCACGATTGTCGCTGTTTGACATAATATCAGAGCGGGTCCCTTTCTAATTGCATCTCCAATGAGGCTTGATTGGTTCTTTCAGGGGTCATGGCCCTGATTTGGTTCTTTCGAGTTTGGGGTTCTTTCGGTTATCATGGGGCCCAGCTTCAATTTGTTAATCAGTTTCACGTACAAACCTAAAAGTTAGGTTGCACGTGAGGGGGAATGTTGGAGAGGAGAGATCCCACATTTGAAAAGTGACAAAGAAAATATAACTCATAAGTGGATGAGTCATTCCTAATTGTACCAACACCTTAAAAGTGGTTAAGTTGGGACAATATAAGTACAATGATGATCAACGGGCTACGCTTGTCGTTGTTTGACAATTGTCATCTACTATCATTGGTACATCATGTAAGATTTTGGCATATATATCTCAACTTGATCAAAAATTGAGAAATTTGTTAAAGAAATGAAAGTGACAAGTTTCCAACTTTCCAACTGATCGAAATGTAAGATATTAGTAGGCCCGTACCTGAGAGGCCGCTGCCTCAGGCACCACAAATTTGAGGCCACCAAAAAAAAAATTTATATACATGTACATATATATAATTTTCATAAAAATCTTAAAATTTTTCTTTTTTCTCGGTTTCTCGCGTTCATTATACTTGACCAATATTAGAATACTTCATAAATTTATATTCAAGATTGCACATTTACTGTGTTTAATTATATGTATCTTGTAATCGGCGAAATTTCTTTTTTTGTAACGGCCATTGTTTTTGTTTTTTTTTTTTTTCGTATGATTGTTAGAAGACACCATTCTTAAGATTCGACTCAGGTCTTCAAATCTCAGGTCCGGCCCTGGATATTAGTTAAAGACTAAAGTCATATTCTAACATGAATCTAAACGTACTATAATTAATTAAGCTAATAAGCATATATATATATATATGATCAACAGTCCGTAATTAGTTACATAAATTAATATCCAAGAGTATTGTCGATCGATTAAGAGCATTGGTTCGTGTCAAAGCTAAAGCAAGTGGGAATCAAGAAGAGAACCATATGCTCTTTAGCTCTACTAGCTATACCACTTACTAAGGATCTTTCTCTCCATAACGCTCTGTGACATTTGTTTATTACGTAAAGCACGAGTAGTCGCCTCATACCAAAAGTTTCTTCAACCATATTACGTGGCAATTTTATATTGGTTTGTTTGTGATGAAAATCTAAAGGAGGAGAAAAGACGTCGAACGGATCCGCATCCGTTCGAGAAGGGATTTGTCCGGGTTTGAGATTAAGGAGTTTGACCTGCAAGAGAACAACGAGGTTAGAGAGGCGCCCGGACGGATCCGGGCAAACTCACTCTGACGCTCAAGTTAGCCATTTGCGGACAATTAAGAATGAGAAGTGAGGAATGGAGAAGTCAAGTCACCTTTGGGGTAGAGCGAGGCCCTTATTTATAGGCGCCGAGGCAGGGGTTTTGCGCTGGATTGAGGATGCCAGCTGTCGTGGACAGATAGTTCAGTTGAGAGGTTGCCTGACCGAACCCCTATTGACCCAATTAAGAGTAAGTTGTCGAGCAAAGAAATTAGGCAAGTTGTTGTTCAATTTTGACGGCCAGAAGGGTTAGAATTGCGTCCATTGAAAATGAAGGAGTCTTTTGCAAACCCAAGAAATGGAAAAATTATCTTTCGATCTCAACTGAGAGCTGGTTTAATGATTCTGCTGCCTCCTGAAATGCATTGTGCATTTGCGGAATTAGGAGTTGCGATTGGACAAGTTTGTCTTGTTTCCTTGAAGATGATCCAATCATTTGTGCGTCTTGAGGAAATAATTCGGGCTTGTGATGCCATCTCAGGCTGAAAATTTATACTTCTTCGATTTGAGATACCGTCAAAGGAGTGGATGTCGAGGATCTGTATCTTTAGTTCCTCGAAGAGCAGAGTATTTGAAAATGTTTGATCGTGCTCCAGAATTTAGATCCAATTGGCGATCGGGAGCCTTTATTGTGATGAGAGGATGGGAAAAAGAGTCTTCTCAACTTCCCCTATATCGCCAGGGCTTGGAGGTTCCTCGCATCTTTCAATCCATTTGTAAGTGTAGTTCATCTTATCTTTTCCTTGTTGGGTTTTTTATTGAACTCGATATAACGCTGCGATTTTTATGTGATCTTGCCTTGCAGCTAGTGATGTTCTTGTGCTAACTGACTAGGAGATTTGCCAAATTCATAGAGTGAAGGCTGTCATTCGACAATATGGCAAATTTGACTTTTATCGATTGTCGTTCATTCAGATGTTGGTAGCATATGGTTTGTCTCGTAAGCCAGGTAAGTGTTGTTGCATTTCCTGTTGTGTACGCAACATTGCTCTGGATGATTTGATTCATTTCTGATTTTCCTTCTTTGTCAATTGCGTAGAAGAATTTGATGGTTTTATGATGCGAGATGAAAATGTAGGTTTCTTGCTAGCAGATGTTCGTGCTAGGGGCAGATATGCGCAGTCTGTTCAAGTGAGTCCCCCAAACTTTTGTCATGTTGCTGGGTGCGAGTTTCATGATATGCCATCCAGAGAAGGAGAACCTGTCCGTAGGGTAAAGAAACTGAAGATTGTCATTCCTCCTATGAATAACCCAAATCCGGGTGCTCATTCGCAAGTACAAAATAGAGGAAAATCACTTGGTTGTATCTACGATCAGAGAGTCTCGCAATCTGTCGATCGGACGCTGAAGGGTCTCATTCGCAATCAGGGGTCTTCTCAGACTCCCATTGATATTGACGAGTATGGATCAAACGAAGGGGGTGTGTTAGTGACATCATCTAGAGTGATATTTACTGGCTTGCATGTCTCTCTATTCGCCTCTTCTTCCGAATCGAGCCAACTTTTTGAAGGTGAAACTGCGGCAGATAGCTTGACTAGTGGATCTGAAAGTGCTTGAACGGATTGGGTTGAAACGAAAAATGAGTTGATCCAAGGCCGTTGAGGGAACAATTATTAGAGGTTGTAGGAGAACAATAGAAGGAAACCCAAACGCCATCTTTTTGAAAGATTGGCTCCTCCGGAGATTCCAGATATTCCAGCCGTTCGAGAAGATGTCCCTGAATCTGCTCATGAGTTTTCAAAGAGCACTGGCCTTCTCAGGCAGAGGCTCCCCAATCAACGCTGCCACCATTTTACGAACGAGATAACCCATTTTATGGGTGGAAAGATGTTTTTTTCACTTGGGTTGGATTCTTAGATGTCATCTAACCCAGGTTCAATTTTTAAGCATGGGTAGGGTTTTCATTTTTTTTTTCTCCTCAGTGATCCTTGATTAATGAAGTGATCCTTGATTAATGAAGTAATTTCATTCTCTTAAAAAAAAAAAAAAAAGGATCGCAATTCTTTAGTTTGCTAATTAAGGTTTATGGAACTTGCAAATTAATTCAGATAAATTAATAATTATTGTTGGTACATAAAATAACGTAAACAAATTAATCACGACATATACGTAATCTGAAATAGAGTTTTGCAGGTTGTCATAGGTTTGAATCAAATTATTCAATGTGAATAGAAGCTGATGGTACGGGGATCCATAAGTCAAGGTTATAACATGTGCAGCATGATATATATGATCAATCATGCATATTGGAATGTTAGCGCCTTGATTGGTTGCGTCGCCAGTAGTAGTAGTACTGCATCTGAATTAGGCCGCCAATCAAAATGTCCAGAAGAATTGATTGATCATTTCCATCCACACCACCATATAGGCATATAAGTGAAGTTTTCCATCGGAAGTGTAATGTTGTTCTTCCAGACTTGGTTTACTTGCTCCAGGGACTTATGAAAAGTGATGTGCTCGAGCGAGATCCTTCAGTTATTTCACGTCTTCGTGTGGCTGAACAAGGAGTAGCTCGTGCTCAAAAGGATGTCTTAGCTTTGTAGAAGGAGAAAGAGAAGATGGAAAAGACCATTAGATCTGATGCTCGTCTTGAAGCGATTATGGAGAAGAAGTGCGAAGATCAGCAGGGTTTGATCAAAAGTGTTGTAGCTGATCTTAAGGAGGCTAAAGAAGAAGCAAGGGTTCTTAGAGTTTCCAATAAAGAACTACTAGATGCTTTGTCAAAGGCTAAAGCAGATTTGATTGATGCCCAAGAGAGACAAGCGGTATTGACTGATGAGTATGTCTCGGCTTTGAAGTATGAAAAGGACTCTGAGTGTTTTATTCAATCGGTTGTCAATTTGTATCAAGCTCACTGTAAGTCAGTAAAATGTCTAATATAATGGTACTATTGTGATTCCTGTAGTCATTGTAATCTCGTCATTTATGGCTTTCATATAATGAATGATTTATTACTTTCAAAAAAATAAAAAAATCATTTGTACACAAACTTGTAAAATTGTCATACATGAAGTAATTACAACTAATAGAACTAAAATTACCTAAACAATAACTATTTTACAGGGAACCTCTCACTACTTCTATGATATATATATAGAAGTGAGCTTGGATGTATGGTTTGATTACAGGGATCCCTTTTTTTTTTTTAAATCTAATGATAGACTCACACCATTAGATCTGTTTTTTAATGAGATGACTGAGATTAAAACAAAACTTAAACATTTTATGTCAAACCTGGACCGTTTAACATCATTAAAAATGAATCAAACTTTTGGATGACTATTAGATCACCAAATTTTCTGAAAATTTGTAGAAATGATCTACTCATATAGAACTATAAATTAAACAGTAAAAATGTGATTTTATGATCGGTAAGTGTGTCAAATACCCTATCCCTACATTTGTACAAAAAAATAAATCCCTCAATGAAAGTGCCCTGTAAAGGGATCCCTCAATTGAAGGGTTTAATATATATACTAGGCCCTTCTATTGAGGGGTCCTTGTTTTTGATTATTTTTAAGGATAGGATCACACCATTGGATACTTAAAAAAAATTGCCCCAATCTAGCTTTTGGGTTATATGTTGTTCCAAATTTAGCATGGCATTTCTATCGTATACGAGCTATATATGCAAATTAAGCAGCCTATATATTATAATACGATTTTCCAACGTACTACTTTGCCAGCCTTAATTATATGATAATACGAGACACACATCTAATTGTAAAGATGAAATAACGGAAAGTAGAATTCTGATTCCATGAATTATCCTAAACTATGTTGATGAGTCAATTCCGAATCGATCAATGTACGTTTAATTACAAAAATAACAGTTTTTTATGATGAAATAACATGTTCTTGTTCGAATTACATATTCTCTGTCATTTTATAATCCATAGTTTTATAATATTGAAAAAAAATTAATTTTAATAAGTTTTGTATGAGCTCGTGAGCCGACCATGCAATAGAATAGGAAGTTGTAGATATTTGAAGTTATGATAATGGAGATAGTTCGTATGTAAATAACTGCATAGTTAAAAGTCTTGCTAAATTTACCCAGCAAATGATTAAGTAGACCTAAAAAAAAAAAAATTATCATTAAATTATCAATTGCCTCTACCAACACCGGCGTCATCTCCCTGCGGCCTTGCCTCCACACTCAAATTAGGTTGTGTAACAGATCTTTCACCATACCCCAGTCCATATGGTGAAAATTCTCTGACTTGTGGAAGAAGGTATTAGACTCTGCTGCAAATTTGGTTATGATTAGATTTTTAGGAGATGCTCAGCTTGTACCACACATGTAGGTCTGCCATGTCGTAATGCACCTTGGTATGAGGATGATCCGGAAATAGAGCACATGGTGTTGGGTGCGCGTAGAGAAATCTCATGTCGGGGGCTCTTGTGCCGGCACCTATGATGTTCATGGAGTCGGGCATTACTTCAACCCCTAGGTTGCAGCTACACGAGAATTTCAGAACTGGCATCTCTACTGTTGTACCAGGGATGTTTTCAACTCTTTAATGCCATGAAAGCTATAGGGTTTGATGATGATAACAGTAACACAGCATCAGCGGCATACAATTATCTGGTAACTACCAGTTTCCGATACCTCGGTGGTGGCGTTGTATTGTCAGCTACGAAGGGAGGATGAAGGAGTGACTCAGATTTCACCTAAGAAGGTGCGGCTTATTTAGCAATGGGCAAGCACACTCTTCAAATGGAGCTTAGTTCCATTGGAACAAGTGATCGAGGCAAGAAGTAGCAAGGCAAACCGACAGTTAGCTAGAATAAGATGCCTTATGGTCAAAGAAGTTGGAAGCAGGAGGTGAGAAGAGAAGACTGCAAGGAATTATGTTGCAATTGGCTTTGAGGAAGATATGGGCAATCGCATTCCCAACTCAAAATGAAAAGGAAAGGATGTTGTTAATGTGTTTCGAATTGGGGACTCAGTCTTTGCTAGTGTGTTTTCTTCTAGTCTTTTATGTGGATATCTAAGGCTCATATGTACCACAATTGAGTGTTTAGGCATATATATGAAACTAGATGCATATCTCTACTATATATAAAGCGAGCAGTCTCTAAATTACCAAATTGTGTTTTGTCAAAATTACCAATATTAAGTTGATTCCGATTTTAAGAGAAATGGCTACTATGGTAAATTGTAAAATAAAAAAACAAAATAAATAAACTGAAGAGATAATTTGGAAGAGAAAAACATGGGTACTGGATAGAAAGTGAATTAACCGCTTGTTAATTTTGGGTGAATTTGTGACAACGTACAAATTTGCACAGGTAGAAGGCTAGTAAGATAGAAAGCGAGATGTTGACACTCATGCAAAGGCTTAAATTTCAAAACAAAACAAATTATGTGAGCATATTATTAGAGACTTTGTAAGTTTTGTTTACTACATAGATTTGGTCGTCGTTTTTGTTGTTTGCCTCTTTTTTTTTTTTCCATATGTAAGGAAGCGAAACTATAGCTACATATTTTGGCTATCTAACGATATCAATAAGTAATTTAAAAAAACAATGAAGGTTCAACATAAAGAATTAAGTACTTTTGATTAAGTGATTATTGTTACTAAATAAGAAACAAATACATCTCTCCAAATGTTATAGCTAGGAAACATTAGATAAAAATATACCGCGGCTCCTCTAAAAACTCTCTCTATACTTTAGGGTTAGGGTTTCGAGCTAAGTGGCGCTACCCCAATTTGATGGCAATGATCTCCATGGCAACGAAGACAGGTGTAGCCTTGGCTTCCTCTGTGACTACAAGCCTCATCTCGAAGCTTTCTCTACGCAACGAAGAGGTACTGGTGGATTTAGGAAATCTTCGGTGTCCCAAAAGCGACTTCGTAGCCCAAAGGTTCTACCTCGTCGGCTGACTGAACACCACACGTGCAGTCGTGTTCGACGCCTTCAGGAGCGTTGTCCACTCCATGTGGAGGCTTCCAACTCCGATGGAAGTTCAAGCAAGGGGTGATAGATTCTTATTAACCTTCGCATCAGAAAGACATGTCAACCGGGTAAAGCGACAAGGTCCTTGGGCTTACCAGAGAGCCATGATCATTCTAAACTATTATGATGGTTTCTCGGATATCATGGTTGTCCTTCTAGCCTTTGTTTGGATCTAGGTCGAGATCCAAGGCTTGCCAACGACTCTCTCGACTGCTGCCACAGCGAGATTGGTGGCAGAGACAATCGGCTTTGTTCTACAGGTGGATCGTGGCGGTTTCCAACGTGGAAATGCAAGGGCTCGACTCACCTTACCTCTGCACCAACCGGTTAGATTGGAATGTCGGATTAGGGTTTCCCCCGTGGACGTTATTCAGGTTTTTTACAAATACGGAAGGCTTCTTAGACGTTGTCGTACTTGTTCAATGATCAATCATGGAGGAGAGATGTGCCCTAGGGAGACTGAAGAAAACCCTAGAATGTTAGAGGATCCGGTTCCGACAGTGACTGCACCACCCATGGTGTTTTGGGCCAACTCTTCCAAAACCCTAACTGCATGCACCAGCTTTGCCGCCATTGTCTGCTCTCTTTCCAAAAGAGAACAGACCTACTCAGATTCGTGCAGTCCCAAAATTTCAATCTCCGGCAAAGATTGCCGAAGTTCGACGTGACAGGGATGAGGAGGAGCCGACGGATGGGAAGCGTGCTCGACATGCCCTAGCTCTGATGCCTTTGCCTCTGAATCCTAAAGAGATGGGGTTTACCATTTCAGATGGTGGTGCACCCTAACTGCACCAGCTTTGCCGCCTTTGTCTACCCTCTTTCCAAAAAAAGAGAAGAGACCTATTCAGATTCGTGCAGTCCCAAAATTTTCATCTCCGGCAAAGATTGTCGGAGTTTGACGTGACAGGGATGAGGAGGAGAAGATGGATGGGAAGCGTGCTGGACATGCCCTTGCTCTAGTATCTTTGCCCTAAATCTTGAAGAGATGAGGTTTACCATTTCAAATGGTGGTGCACTAGAGATTAAGAGAACTTGAAAATCCCCAAAGAAATCTCCAAAGAAGCGAGGACGCCCGAGAGGGAGTCGGAACAAGAAGCTGCAGTTGGGAGTGATATTGGATTCAATGGAACCAGGATCGACAAAGACTACCGGCGGTGACACAAGCCTTGGATCAAAGGCTGAGGCAAAGTAGTTTCCTAGCTGCACTAGGAAAAACCATTGTTTGTGAAAGGTACACCATTAGGGTTTGAGGTCTCTAATCGGAGAATGAGGAAATGATTTTAGGGTGTGGCAGGTTCAATTTGCTTTCTAGTTTTCATATTCACCTTTTTAGATTTAGTTTGAGGTTGTTTTTCAATTCTTAGTTTACTTTTTTGGATTCAGCCTTTTGCTTTGTTGGCTTGAGTGGTCTTCAGATCTCTCTTGCTTGACCGTTTTGGTCGTGATGATTTCTGTCAAGGGAACTATCTCATTTTTCCTAAAAAAAAACAAGATGTTATAGCTAGAAAACGAATTCTCGACGTCTTCTAAGGATCGAAGAATTTTTCTTTTTTTTTACACTACGTACTCTTGGACCTCTTCCGACATTATTTCAAAAAGTCTCATTGTTGTTCGTTATTTGTAACTGGCCAAAACCTAGAGATATTAAACTTGAACAGGGATAAGCATGGTCCGTAGATCACCATCGTACCAATACTGTCCAAACTTAACCACCTTTAAGATGTTGGGTTTCAATCACAAAAGGCCTTGGTACAATTGGGTATAATCCATCCACTTATAAGTTATAATTAATTTATTTGTCTCTTTTCTGATGCGAGATCTTTCCTCTCCAACATTTTCCCTCACGTGCAACCTAACTTTTTAGGTTTGCACATGGAATTCATACAGTCTAATTCCCACATCGGAAATCGATAATGTGATTCGGTCCAATTCCCACTTTGGAAATTGGGGTATGCGGTCCAAGGCCCACTGCAGGCACTTGAGGCACTTGGTATGGTATGAAGCCAATCAGAATTTTTCTAATAAAAATTCGATGAACCCAAATTTGGGCCCATTATGTTGGGAGACGTAATTGAAGAGTGACACACTCTAATACCAACTTGAATAGGGACAAGCGTGACCCGTATTTTACCATTGTATAGATATTGTCCCAACTTAACCACCTTTAAGGTGTTGAGTTTCAATCACAAAAGGTATCGGTACAATTAGGTATGATTCATCAACTTATAAGTTATATTTTATTTGTCTCTTTTCTGATGTGAGATCTTTTCTCTCCAACAATTAAGGCTTGAAAATTTTTTTTGGGAAAAAATTTATGGATTCTCCTTATTTTGTAACTCAATTTATGTATTTTTTTTTTAAAGTAATAAATCATTTATATAAACGAAAACCAGAATGGCGAGATTACAATGACTACAAAGATCACAATAGTGTCATTACATTAGACGTTTAGCTCACTTATTCATGTGAGCTTAGCAGAGGATTAAACTAGATACAAAACAAGATCCCAGAGAAACATAAAACTGGAATCAAGACGCTCAATTGCGGTACTCCAAGCTTCATGAATCCATCTTGCTGCAGCTAGCTCGCATAGTCTGCCAAGCTATCCAACACCGCAATTTAAGCCATAGTTAATTTGAAATTGGGCCCAATAGCCCAATTCCAAATCTGACATTTTAGGGGTTCAGTTTTAGACCCAGGCCCATTCCCAAACCCTACCAGAGATGCTTCGTGTGTTGTAGACACGTTGACGGCATCTAAGGCAGCGCCTCCACCAGCGCCTCCATACCTTAGTCACCCCTATTCTTGTTCTCTTCCAGGTTAGCACCACCTCTTTTCCCGGCCACCATTCAAGAAACTCCGGCAACCATGGTTCCTTGGAAGCAGCTAGTTTAATCGGCGCTATCAGATCTGATTGAATTCTTCTTCTGATCACAGGACCGATCGAGATATCCAGTGCTCTTGGACATGACGTCCACGTTGGCTCCTTCATTAGATCCATCCTCAGAAGGTCCATCTCGGCCAGCATACGCCCACTGTCGTCAAAACCCCTAGACATATAGTCATCACAGCCATAGACCGTGACATACAGGGATTTTGAATTAGTTGGATTGGGATCCGGGCAGCGTTGCCGGAGACACCATCGACTCCCCATGCCGTAGTGCCCACAAATTCCTCCTTAGTTGGTCGACGGAGGAAAAAGGAATCCGCTGCCGCCTTGGATGCAAAACTCTTGTTTTGTGGTTCGGTACAACTCCGCCATATACGGAGCATGATCGCTCTTTATTTGGTGGTTTGTTCCCACTCGTACTGAAAGACTCAATTTATGTATATGTACAACGGGTTGAGTAGGATAAGCAACTACGGGTGAGGGGTGAGATGCTGATTGAAAATACCTAGAAAGGTTACGAGATAGACCTCCAAACTAATTAATCAATCATATAAATAGCTCTCAGATACGTGTGTACCTTGTATTTGCTATCCAACACCAATCAAATTCTCCAATTCAAGTGTCATTTTCTTTTCATCTGATCCAACACTTTTGTGAATATGTATAAGTTATTGGTATATTATTAATTTGCATATACTGTTAGAGCATCCACCACTCCACTCCACTCCAGCAATAATACAGCCACTTGGTAGTGTCGTTTTATTACTTTTTATTTTTCTTGATTTATGTCATTTTTGGTCGAATACGCACTCAATATGTTCTACTATGAAAAAATTAAAAAAACAATTAACGAAGAAGAAGAAAATATGTTTTAAGAAGAAGAAGAAATTAAGTGCTTCCGGTAATCTGAACATAATTAAAATTTGAATGCTTGTTAATCAACAAATATCTTATGTTTATCGGGTTTTTTTTTTATCAATTAAACAACTCAGATGCTACAACGAGTTTTTGTGAGTCAAATTCACAAACTCCTACTTATAAATGAGAGACTATGTCACTAGACCAAATGATACTAAGCTAGTTTCTATGGGGGGAAAGCTAATTAAGGGGTGTTAATACATGACATGCATCAACTTTTTCCTAAATAAAGTTGAAAAATAAGTCGTCAAAGTAGTAAAATTGGTCATTAACGTTGTAATATGAGTTTTTAATAAAGTTGTAAAATAAAATTTTAGTTACAACATTAGTCATGAAGTTGTAAAATATGTCCTTAAAGTGGTAATTTTTATCACTTTTAGGACTCATATTACATTTTTAAGGATTAATATTATTAATTTAAGGATTCATATGATAACTAAGAATATTTACAACTTTAAGGACTTATTTACAACTTTGAGAACTAATATTATCACTTTGAGGACTCATTTTATAACTTTATAACAAAGTTGATGCATGTCTTGCATTAACACATTGTAGAATTTTTCAGCTCCTATATTTATCGTCTTAATTAGACTTATATATACGTCTCACAAGAATTTCAAAATACCAAGTATATGTGAGGTTTTGGCCACTTTAACATTTGTACTTCATATATGAGTCAATGAGTCAAATGCAACAAATTTTTTATTAAGCCTAATGCAGGGCTTTGGATTGTCCCCCTACGAAGAAATGGAAGATGATGGCACCAACAATGGAAGATGATGGCAAAAGTGTGTGAATATATTAAGGTTTAATTACATCTAGGGTTTTAAAAACTAGGATGGCTAGCAGAACTTTTAGATCTTAATTTGTTCAGGTCTAAAGGAACTTTTCTTGACATTTCTGTCCTGGTATTTCTCTTTATTTTTTCTTTCTATTAATCACTAATCAGTAGGGTTTTGTACTTTTGTATATGTTCTTTCTAACCAGAAATGAGATATACTTCTTTTTTTTTTAATCTACTCTTGACGCTGCTTCACTAAGTCTATATATTAAGACGTCTCACTAGCTTTTACTCTTTTAGATATTGACAAATATTCATTCTGACCGAAAGGAACTCCTCTCCTTGTTTAAATATATAAACATACAAATAGAAAGCGTGCAAGCTGACCACGCACAGCTTAGCTCGATTAATTGTTAAAAGAAATTCTGGGGAAGCATTCTAAAAACACAGCTGCGTAGCTAGATCCATAATCCCGTAGATAAGCTTTGTAGGTTTGAGTGGTAATGCTTTCTAGGCAGACAAGACGAATCCATACGGTTCATCTTTGCCTTCCTTCCTCGGTTTGTGGCAAAAGCATAATTTCAATTCATTGATTTTTCTACGGTCACCTCCCTCTCAGTCTCTCGTCCTATTATTATATAGCCTTGCTGTATAAATTCTCTTTCGATCTTTCTCATCATGTATCCTTCTTTGTAGTATTATCCAGTAGAGCTCAACATCACTAACTTTTTTGAGTATGTATGAGTATTGGCATCTTCTCCATCGATCCAAATATACAGACATTATATCAATGATATATCGATTATTCTTACTGATGGTGCAGCTGCTACGTATGCAGCAAAAGGAGGTCCAAAAATCCAGTTGGGCGGGTGACGGTTTCAATTGTTTCCACATACAATTATTCTTTGTAATTATTCTAGAAATTTTTATATATAAAGAGGAATTATGATGTGGGATTCTTTCTTTTTCTTTGTGTGAGGTTTCTGGCCGCCCAATCATGTATGCCCTATCTGACAGTGATTCCTTTGCTTCTTCCTTAAGCCAATATTTCCTTTTCCTCTAATTGGTAATTTGGGTTTATAATGCATGGTAGCTAGCACTGCCTTTCTGGATTTTTGGCTCTCAGTGGGACTGTGGTGGGAGGTCACTCAGAATTTTTGTCGTGATCATCGCTCTTATTCTTAATTCTACTTTAAAAAACACGTTTGCATGTAATTTTCAACTTATTATACATGCTTGATTCATTTGTAGTAATTATTTTTTACTTTGATTACTACATAATGATATAATACATCTAAAGTTTAACATTCACATGCATTTACAGATCTGACGTTGGTGTGGAATCACAGTGCATATGGCCGGGGTAAACTTTTCAGAGAAAATATAATCTGTAAAGGAGATTTTGCACAGAAATTCAGTTAGTGGAGATTGGACAACAAAAGGGCATCCAAATCTGAAGATAGATCTCTTCAGTACATCGATCATATGTAATGGCATTTCCAGGACTGGACTAGGGCACCCTTTTTAAGGCTACGACAGCAGCAGCAGCAGCAGCAGATCGAGTGCATACCAGCTTTCTCGAATTCTTATAAATGTGTAAAAATTAAGTGCATGGATGACATGCATATGCTCTGATTATGACTAATCAGTTAGGGACTAAGTTAATTGGTAAAGGCCCTATTATCGTTTCCCTACATCACTCCCCACTGTCGACATGTATTCGCAGCAAGCTAGGGCAAAAAAATTGGATCAAAGTTCTTTGTTTTTCTACTTATAATTTTTAACATCTTTGCATCCATATATAAACGTACTTCTCTTCACTCGGAAAATTTTCAAAACATTATGACTTACTACTCTTTCATTCATACATATTTTAATTTGTAATACATGCATACACTTTTAGATTCATGCAAAATGAGCACAAAGAACTCCAACGATAGCAGTTTATAGAACACAAACAGACCTTCTGTATTACAAACTTAATCTTTTTTTGAAAAGAAAAACTTTATCTTATGGGGGAGAAATGAGAATAGCTCTCTCTAAAGTACATGGAGATATTTTCATTATTAAGAAGCTTAATAAGTTACATATTTATCATGGGAATAGTTATATACTTATTCCAAAAGCACTTGCGAAATTGCTCTAAAATTGTAATGCGCGCAACTGAAGAATGAAAAATCGAAATGAACTTGAGAAACAAAATCAAAGAGAAAATGAGATCATCCCCTTTAAGTCCCAACGTACTCTTGGTTTTTTTTTCTTTAACCCTTGCCTTTTCTTAAAAGGGAAATATAACTATACTGGAAAGAAAGGGTCTAATTCATGGTGGACTACACGGGTCCCAATGCACACGGTTCCAAAGCCCTTTTGGCAGCCTACAAATACCCACATTCCCCCTCCCATCTTTGCCATCATCAGCCACACCACAAAACCCATATACTCATCATCATATATCGATCCCTCTGCAACTCAAATCGCACCCCTTCAGTGGTCTATAGCTACTTCTTAGCAGGCCTCTGTTGGGTGCTACCTCTCTTCTCAACTCTCCTCACATCCATCAGGTAATTCAATCTCTATTCTCTTATGAATTGTATATGATCAATCACATGCCGGCAAGTACTAACATACTTCACATGATCCACAATTCAGTTGTTCTGATTGTTGTTTTTGGTTTTATGTTTGTGCAGCATATATTCTCTGAATATAAGATGGCGGGTGGTCTAAGCAAGAGTTTACACTCTTCTTCTCATTTCATGAAGAACATGGAGCAAGAAGCCAAAGTCACTGAGAAGCAAGGGATCGTCACCATTCTCGGCTCCGACTGTGAAAGAAACAAAGCTGCTTCTCTGCGACGAACACTGTCGGCTGACATGTCGTCCAAGAAATGGCTGGCTCAACAAGGTTTCTTCTCTCCCATGAAAAAGATTGCATCATCTCAACAGCTCTCCATGTCCATAGAGGACAGCAACTCATCTTCCTCCTCCGATGAGGACGAGGATCGTTTCCGAAACAGGAAGGCTCAACAACAGAAGATGTTCCATATATGGACCCCCATCGATCAAGATGATCAGATTCATCAGAAGAAGAAGAAAGAGATTACTGAGGGACAGTTTGACATCTGGAGCTCACTGGTCAAGGATGGATCAAAAAACGAAGAAAACAAGTCGGTGGTTCCAGAAGCACCTTATGTCCATCCTCTTGTGAAGAAACAATCGAGCTCTTTGAAAGGAAAGAGTCTTGAAGTGTGCACTGAAAGCCTCGGATCCGAGACTGGTTCTGAAGGCTTTGCATCATACCCTTCTTCAGAAACCGGAGACATAGTAGTCGATCGCAAAGAGGAAGAACAAGTGGCAGAGAATCAACAACAACAACAAGATCAAGAGAAACAAGTGAATACACAAGCAGTTGCGCATGTGGAAGAGTTTCGAGTTGTCAAGTACAACGCTGCTGCTGCTGCTGCTGTTGCTCCTGCTAATAAATCAGCTGCGGTGGCTCGATCATTTCCTCCTCCTATCCCCTCTTTATCGGGTTCCGATGGAGCGTCACTTCGCATTAAGACTCACCGGGACAACGGGCGAGTAGTCCTTGAAGCCGTGTCGATGCCTTCTACCAATAACTTCCGTGCTGAACGCCAAGACGGCCGGCTTGTCCTCACTTTTGTGAGTGCTACTCCAAGATCTTGTGAGGAGTACTCAGAGAATGAAGAAGTGGTTGCTGAAGAGCAGAAAGAGGAAGAGTTCGAGGAGAAGTTTGTCAACTTTTCGGAGAGCGAAAGCGAGAGTGAGAAAGAGGATGAGGAGGAAGTTGAGGTTGAGAAAGTAGTAGGAAAGCGAAGTGGAATTAAGGAAATAGAGATTGTGATGGAGGAAGCACCAAAAATGTTGACAAGTCGGGTGACAAATGTTCATAGGCTAGCACTAATGATGAAAAAGCCAGTTGGGTTAGCTAATAGGAGTCATGGGTGGGCTGCTAACAAGTTTAACCAAGTAGTGAAGTATGGAGGTGATGAGGAGGAGGTAACAATGAAGCCAGCACCATTAGCACAATCCCTTCCACCACGGCCCGGCCGTGTGGCTCGGTTGATACCTAAGTCACCGGCCGCAGCGACAGCAACAGCCGCCACCGCAGCTTCTTTGAATGCTTACGAGTACTATTGGCGCACCAAGCCTGCAGCAGCTCTGAATCCACTTTCCCAAGCCGCTTCCCCGCCCATGAAGAGCAAGGACCCCATGGCAAACCAGCAGCAACAATTGCTGGCTCTGAGAGGCAACAAAGGGGATCACATTGTTCCTTTGTCAAAGGGCTGCAAAGAGCCTAGAAGCAGGTCTCTTCTATTCTGGGAGCCTTACTGCATTGCCACTTCATGATCATGATCATCATCCACATCCTCTCGGAATTAACCCTATGAAGTGTTGATCCAAATCCATTGTTACTTGCTACCCATTATTAATTTACTCTGTCAGTCCTCTCTAGCTCGTAAGGTTTGTGTAGTCAATTAATAAAAGAGAAGGAAGAGAAAGACAACTTTGATTTAGAGATCAAATCAATGATCACAAAGAAAGATAGCAGCAGACATTTCAAATAGTATGTGCGTGCCGTAATTTTATATAGGATTAAATTTAGTTTACCCCCTCAAACTTTAAGGCTAAAATCAGTTTGGTCTCTGAATTTTTTTTTTAATCATGATGGTCCTTAAACTTCTAAAACACGTCACTTTAGTCTAGAATTTAAAATTGACTCGAAATGTGACGTCACATGCCAGGTTGCCCTCGACACAAGGGCCCACTTTTCTAGATTTTGGCCCTAAAAATGGAAATGTCAAAAATACCCTTTCTGTTAGGGTTTTGCTCCACACACCCTTCATTCAACCTTCTACCTCTCCGATAAAAATAAAAAAATACCTTCTGCTTCGTTCTTCTTCCTAATGTTTAAGCTCAGGTCATATTCGATCATGATGTAGAGATGTTATGCCGCCGGCGTGAATCTCCTCCACCACCATCTCATTCTCAGCCTCAAAATCTGAATATGCTTCTTTGCCTTGTTCAAAAATTCTCAAGAACCCCAAATTGCTTCTTCGCCGCCCTCATCAAAACGCAACCTAGAAAGAAACTCACCTAATCAGATCTCAAGAAAATTTGTTGGGTCTGGTGGGTTTAAGGTGCAAGGACGTGTCTGGAGGTCTTGTCAGAGGAGGAGAGGCTGAGATGAGAGTGGAAGTGTGGGAAGATAACAGTGAGTCAGGTCGATTTGAGGTATACTGTCGTAGGCCGGAGCAGCTTTGAGACAAGGATTTAGGCTAGAGAGTTAGGAGACGACCTAATCGCTGGAGATTAGAAGAAGATCGGAGCGAAATCAAAGGCAGGTTCACTCTGGATTTCGCGATTTGAGGAGGTTTTCCGACATGCCTGGCTAAGGGCCTGATAAAAAAATGTAGTTTTTTGGAGACGACGCGGTTCAGACGTCGGACTTGTCACTCAAACAAATCTCAATCAGATAAAGTCTTTATAATTATTTAGTTATTTATTTTATTTTATGAGTTTATGGGTTTAATGTCTATAATACCCTTTAAAAGGCTTTAAAATCTGAAAAATGGACCCTTGTGTCGAGGCCAACTCAGCATGTGACGTCACATTTATAGTCAATTTCAAATTTTAGACTAAAATGATGCGTTTTAGAAGTGTAAAGATTATCGTAATTAAAAAAAAAGATCATGAACTAAACTGATTTTAACCTTAAAATTTAAAAAGATAAACTAAATTTAATCATTTTATATAAGTTCCCTCTGTTGTGGTATCTACAACAAAATCATAGCGTCATCTTTAACTTTGGAGTATTGTCTTGTATATCTATGATATTATAATTATGTTGTTTTAAAACTAGCCAATGGGATTCCAATAAGGGTCGTCTCTGCCTAATTGATGTTTATATAGGGAACATTATGATCCACTGCGCTTGATATGTTCTACTTTGGTTGCTGTTGTTTTCAATTACGAGTCCCACTGTCCCACATATTTTCTTTTACAATCCGGGAGCACATCACCTGTTCCCGAAATTCCTATGTCAACCCTGTGTCATCACTAATATTTTGACACCTATTATTCCCACTTAGAGAGGGAAGTAAATCACCTGTTCCGGAAAATCCCTGTGCCAAATATGTGTCACCAATAATAGTCTGACACCTCATCACTCTGATAACAGACCACTAACTCAGTTAACTCTAATCTTAAAAAAAAAAAGTATCTCTTCCTACAGATCGATTGATCCCAGACGAGAAGTTCCAAATTAAATTCAATGTCATTCTCACTCTGATTTTCGTTTCTTCTATTTGTATCCTCATGTACTGAGACGGGTTCGATACTTCGATGTTGGGAAGCTGTTGCTTAGCTGTCAAAGTTGTTATGTTTGTTTCTGTTCGTGTTTGATAATAATCCCTATTTGCTAGGGAAGTGCTTGTAGGTTTGAATTCAGTTTAGTCCATGATCCACGTTGTTAGTTAGTGTTAAACGTGGGGTGCAATTTGTTTTCATCTCTTTCCCTGTAAGACTTATAAAGCCACCAGTTTGCAGTTGAATAATATAGAAGGAATTTCCTCCAGATTTGCAGAACTGTTTAGTGTTTCAATTCAATTCAACAATTCTAGTATCAGAGCCCCTTGAGGGCCTGATTGTGAGAGATTAAAGAGAGTGAAACACGTACTGAGAGAGAAGGTGTTTGAGTCAGACACTGAGAGAAATAATGCGTGAGAGATGGCAGCTGCCGAAGGGAGCAATTTTGCTCAACCATGTGTTCCCAAATTCTATGGGGATTATGAGCATTGGTGTATGCTTATGGAGAATCTATCGCGTTCAAAGGAGTATTGGGGTCTCATTAAAACAGGTTTTTCTGAGCCAGCAAATGAACAAACGATGAGTGCGACTCAGAGAAAAACTTTGGAGGAATTGAGGTTGAAGGATCTCAAGGAGAAGAATTACATGTTTCAGTCAATTGACAAGTCCATTTTGAAGACCATTCTTCAAAAGGACACCTCCAAACAGTTGTGGGATTCTATGAAGAGGAAATATCAAGGGAACGTGAGAGTAAAGCGAGCTCATCTCCAGGCTTTGCGAAGAGAATTTGAGGTGCTAGAGATGAAATAGGGGGAAACAATTACAAGCTACTTCTCAAGGGTCATGCTTGTGGCCAATGACATGCGCAATTATGGAGAGGACATGCAGGACGAAAAGATTGTTGAAAAGATTTTACGCACCCTGACTGAGAAGTTCAACTATATTGTGTGTTCCATTAAGAGTCGAAGGACATTGATACCCTTTCTGTGAATGAATTGCAGAGCTCATTACTTTTTCATGAGAAATAGTTTCGGAAGAATGGTGGTGATGAACAAGCACTGGTGGAATGCTTTCTTTGAAGACACTGCTGGTGGTAGAAGAAGAGGTCGTGGAGACTAAGGTCGAGGAAGAGGAGGCTTTAGAGGTAGAGGAAGAGGTCGAGGAGACTAAGGTCGAGTCAACAAAGAACTAGTGGAATGCTATAAGTGTCATAAATTGGGGCACTTCCAATACGAGTGCCCTGATTGGGAGAAGAATGCAAACTACGCAGAGCTAGATGAGACTGAAGAAATGTTACTGATGGCACATGTTGAGATGAACGATGCCAAAAGAGAGCAGGTTTGGTTCTTGGATTCTGAATGTAGCAACCATATGAGTGGAGACAAGCAGTGGTTTGTTGATCTAGATGAGGAGTATAGGCACTATGTGAAGCTCAGCAACAACTTTAGGATGGCTGTGATGGGGTAAGGTAACATCAGGTTACAAATAATTGGAGTTGCACATGTGATCAATGATGTGTACTTCATTTCGAAGTTGAAGAATAACCTGCTCAGCATTGGACAATTACAAGAAAGAGGAGTGGCAATATTAATTCAGAATGGAACATGTCGAGTCTATCATCCTCGAAAAGGTTTAATCATACAAACAACTATGACCGCTAATAGAATGTTTGTGCTTATTGCAAATATGTTGCCTGTAGTCTCTGCATGTTTTAATACTGCCACATAAGACATCACTCAGTTATGGCATTGTCAGTATGGACATCTTGGCTTCAAAGGACTGAGAACATTGCAATTTGGGAAGATGGTGAAAGGGTTGCCAGAAATCAAAGCACCAAGCATATTGTGCCGAGACTGTGTGACAGGAAAACAACGCAGAGAACCTATACCTAAGAAAAGCATGTGGCGAACATCTTCTCAACTCCAACTCATCCACTTGGACAGATGTGGACCTGTTACACCGGAGTCAAGCAGCATGAAAAGGTACATCATCAGTTTCATTGATGATTTCAGTCGAAAGTGTTGGGTTTATTTCTTAGCTTGTCACAAGCCTAAAGTACATTCAAGAATTTTAAAGTCCTAGTTGAAAAGGAAACAGGTTCATACATTCAATGCTTAAGAACTGATAAGGGTCGTGAGTATAATTCCCAGGAGTTTAAAGATTTTTGCAGTACTGATGGCATTCGCAGGCAATTGACCACAACATACACCCCACAGCAAAACGGGATGGCGGAGAGAAAAAACCAGACCATCATGAACATGGTTCGAAGTAGAATTAAATTCAGTTTACCCCACTGTGGTTTAGAGGTGAATTCATGTTAGTCCCTAAACTTTTAATTTCATCAGATTACCCCCGAGCTCTTGTTTTTCTGTCTGCTGTCTCCTATTACTCATGCTCCGTCCAATTGAGACGTTGAAATTTGATGACGTGTGATGACCTTTTGAGGGTTGAGAAGCTAAATTACCAGAAAAATAAGAGCTCGAGGGGTAATTTGATGAAATTGAAAGTTTAAGGACTAACATGAATTCATCTCTAAACCACAACGGGGTAAAAGAAGTATTTTAACTGGAAAAGAAGTTTTTCTGGCCAGAAGCAGTCAATTGGGCAATTCATATTCTCAATCGAAGTCCCAAACTTGCTGTAAAATATGTTACCCCTGAATAGGCATGGAGTGGAGTGAAACCAGTAGTGCACCACCATAGAGTTTTTGGTTGTGTTGCACACGCACATATACCTGAAGCAAAGAGGAAGAAGCTTAATGATAAAAGCCTCAAGTGTGTGATGTTTGGGGTGAGTGAAGAATCTAAGGCTTACCGGTTGTATGATCTAGTGGGAGAGCGCATCATTGTTAGCAAAGATGTGATCTTTGAAAAGGACGAAAGCTGGAATTGGGGCAGAGATACAAAGGCTGTAAAACTGGATGTGTTAAAGTTGAATGAGGATGAATAAGTGAATGAAGAACTTCAAGGTGTCGAAGAAGAAGAAAGCAATAACGAGGAAAATAGTGGAAGTGACTCTTCCTCAAGTGAACCAACAGAAGAAGAAGAAGAATGTCAAGAGGCAGGAAGAACAAGAAGAGCTCCGCCTTACTTGAATGATTATGTAAGTGGAGAGGGTTTAACAAGAGAAGGAGAAGAAGACGAAGGGCTGCCCAACATGATGATGTTTACCTCTGTAGCAGATCCGGAAAATTTCGAAGAACCTTGTAGAGAAGCCAAGTGGAGGGCAGCAATGGATTAAGAAATTCAGTCAATTGAGAAAAATAACACTTGGGAGTTGTGTGATCTGCCGGATGGAGCCAAGACAATCAGAGTCAAATCGATTTTCAAGACTAAGTTGAACGAGAATGGTGACATAGACAAGTGCAAGGCTCGTCTGGTTGCAAAAGGGTATGCTCAAGAGTAAGGGATAGATTACACTGAAATCTTTGCTCCAGTGGCAAGATGGGACACCATTCGAATGGTGCTTGCTCTTGCTGCACAAAATGGATGGAAGGTATATCAACTTAATGTAATGAGTGTTTCTTCATGGGGAACTTGATGAGTCAGTTTATGTGGATCAACCACAAGGGTATGTGAAGAAAGTTGATGAGAAGAAAGTATACAAGCTGAAAAAGGCCTTGTACGGCCTCAAGCCGGCTCCCCGTGCGTGGTACAGTCACATCGAAGCTTACTTCATCAAGGCAGGGTTTGAGAGATACACATATGAGCACACTTTGTTTGTGAAGGTTGGTGAAGGAGATAATGTACTTATCGTGAGCTTGTATGTTGATGATTTAATTTTTACTGGGAGTGATACGAGTATGTTTGAAGATTTTAAAAGATCTATGAAGCTTGAATTTGATATGACTGATTTGGGAGAGATGCTTTACTTCCTTGGAGTTGAAGTGATTCAAAACAGGGATGGGATATTTATGTGCCAAAGGAAGTATGCAATGGAGATTTTGGAGAGGTTCAAGATGGAAAAGTGCAACTCAGTTAGAAATCTCATTGTTCCTGGAGTCAAGTTGGTCAAAGATGATCTTAGTGAACAAGCGGATGCATGCCTATACAAACAAAGGGTGGGATGCTTAATGTATATGGCAGCTACTCAACCCGATCTTATGTATGTGGTTAGTTTGGTGAGTAGGTTTATGGGGAGGCCATCAGAGCAGCATATGCAGGCGGTGAAAAGGGTGTTTCGATACATTAATGTGACTGTGGATTATGGAGTTATGTACAAGAGGAATGGGAGTGAGAAGCTTGAAGCATACTCGGACAGTGATTATGCAAGAGATTTGGATGATCGTAGGAGCACGTCAGGATATGCCTTCATGCTTAGCAGTGGTGCAGTTCCATAGTCTTCCAAAAAGCAGCCAGTTGTCACTTTATCAACCATAGAGGCCGAGTTTATTTCTGCAGCAACTTGTGCTTGTCAAGCTATATGGATGCGTAGAGTTCTGGAGAAACTTGGCCATGTTCAGAGAGAGGGTACTATTATATATTTTGACAACAGCTATCAAGAAATCCGGTGTTGCACGGGAGGAGCAAACATATAGACATACGGTTCCATTTTCTTCGAGATCTCACAAAGGAAGGAACGGTCAAGTTAGTTCATTGTTGTTCTCAAGCTCAAGTTGCTGATATTATGACGAAGCCACTTAAACTAGAGTCCTTTGAGAAGCTGTGTGAGATGTTGGGAGTGTGTAAGATGCCAAGTTTAAACTGAATGCACCTTGCATTCAGTTTAGGGGAGGCTGTTTTGGGAAGCTGTTGCTTAGTTGTCAAAGTTGTTATGTTTGTTTTTGTTTGTGTTTGATAATAATCCTTATTTGTTAGGGAAGTGCTTGTCGGTTTGAATTCAGTTCAGTCCATGATCCACATTGTTAGTTAGTGTTAAACGTGGGGTGCAATTTGTTTTCATCTCTTTCCCTGTAAGGCTTATAAAGCCACCAATTTACAGTTGAATAATATATAGGAATTTCCTCCAGATTTGCAGAACTGTTTAGTGTTTCAATTTAGTTCAACATTCGATTGAACTCCACTTGAAGAAAAGAAGATATTTTGCCCAAACGGGTTCGATTATCTCCCTCCTCTGTTCTCATTTTTTCTATTGCAATGAGAGATCTACAAGTTATTAATCCAAATGGGACGTCTCCGCAGTTGATAAACATTTTCCTATTTGTCTTCATATTTTAAATTTGATACATGCCAACATATTTTGAAGGCATCAAGTGATTCAAACAAAGTGGGTTTCCGGGTTTGATATTGAATTTCAAAACTGTGTATTTTGTTCGCTATGTAGGTAGCATGTTGCTTCACTTCAACTTGGGTTCACACTTCACTATCACTTATCTAGATCTACAATCAATTTTAGGAATGGAAGCTTAATTTTCATGAATCAAAATCTGAATTTCAACCTTTTCAAGAGGGGGAAAAGGAAAACGAGAACGAAAATGTAATCCTTTATGGCTTCAGCAAGAATTCAATTACATGAATTGGTCTAAGATTGGAGGCGAAAGTGTTAGATCATAATTTACATATATTTATATTCCCCTAATCATTAACTTTAACTTATTTTTTAGTTCAATTTAGCTTTCACTAAATCATTTCTTGTTTATCTAGAAATATTGCAAGAGTGAAGGAAACATGCATTTTTAGCTTAAAAGTGGATAATTGGAGATGAGAACATTGACAATCAATTGTGAAGCAAATATGTAAATTTCGGATTCCGGCTCACCACCACTTTTGGCGGCATAAATGGCGGCTCACCACCACTTTTGATGTTGTCATGTACTTTCCGGCCACATACATAAAGAAGCAAGGAGGAGTGACATTGTCCATATTCCATTACACCCATTCACCATAATTCCATCATAACCAAATCCCAAACTTTTAGTTCAAATTCAACGCCGTCACTTTTCTCTTTCTCCCACACCATCATAGCTCTCCATGTTACTCAAAGGTCCTCTATTCTCATGAGATGTTGGTATGGATTAAGGGTAATAACCATGTTTCTCCTGATCATTTCTCTACTCCTATCACACACAATCTCTTACATGTTTGTCCCCTTGACTTTAGTGACCAAAAATTCACTTTTTCACTCTTCATCTATGCTCCATGCGCCCAGAAGCAAGAGGGGGAGCTGATTTTGACTCTTTCTTTCTCATTTTTTCACTCATCTTTCCTCTATATATTATGTATCCTCTCATTCACATCAACGATCATCCACCCATTCACCATTTTCACTTTTTCTACTTTCTCTCCACCACACACCTCCATCTTCTTCTCCCAAAATCCAAACCCATCTTATTTCTCTACCTCACCCACAAAATTCATCTCCTCCATCACCACCACCATCTCTAATCTCAAACCTACATTAACACCACCACTACTACACCATTTCTCCATTCTTTATTCTTTATTATTTCCTCCATCCACTCCACCTATTCACACAAAGCATAAATCTAGCTTCACTACTTTTCAACATCAAATCCTCAAGAGCAAGAATGAGGGAGAATCACACCACCACCAAGACGTGAGCTTGGGGACCAATCGACACACCACTAAGCCAACTCTATCTCTTATTCTCTTTAACTCTAGATTCAATTTGATGTTTGATTTGGTTATGGAGTTTGTTTATGTAATTATGAGTGAGTAGTATTTTGTTGGGGTTAGAGTTGAAAGCCCTAACCAATCTTGTATGGATTGATGCTATTATATGATGTGATGCAATTTTAGTTAACATTCATACATGCTAGTTCAAGGGTTGAATGCATATGCTTAGAATTTACCACTTTGAGTATATGTGTTTGTCATTACATGATAATGTTTAGAGCTTGGTAACCTTTGAATGTTAAAGCATGAAAGCACACTAGGTGTGCATGTAGGGGTTGTGAATTACAATCACTTAGAGATAAGCTTGGTTTGTTCGCATAGTTTCTTCATCTCCAAACTTTATGCACTTAGGGTAATACACTAGATGTCTAACCGGATTGAAATGCATGACTTAAGTAGTTAAGTACTACACCCAAGAGGGGTTGCTTGATACCACAAAAGGAGCATGTCCCTTATCATACCCGAGAGGGATGCAAAGAGAGAAATTGGTTGATTAGTTTAGCATCATTCATTTGATTTGCATCAATACTTGCAATGGAGGTTAGTGGTAGACAATTTGAATCCTAAATTCATTCATCCATTATCTCACTGGTTTAGTTTAGAGTAATATAGTTCCATTTGAGCATTTAGTTTAGTTTAGTTCACAACTTCAAAAACCCAAAAATCAAATCATTACTTCCACAATGCACATATTCACCATGAGCCTAGATTTTCTTGTGTGTTTAGGTCTGTGATTGTACATTTGCACATTCTAGCTCTCTTAAGGTTAATACCCTAGCCAGTGAAAGGAATCCAATCCTCGTGGGTTCGACAACCTTTCTTAAATCTCTTTACTATTACTTGTACCTCTTATGCTTGAGAGTGGCTTTTTGGCTAACAGAAAGATTCTGAGTTTGAAGTGGGTTGACAAGGTTAATGCAATCCATTCTTTCACAGGGATTTCTACTGCAGCTATGTCGTTGGAGTAGTAGAGAAAAATACTGGGTTTTGTGGGAGAGATATGCAGAGAAGGAAGACGTAGAGTCGAACTTAGAATTTCTCTTAATCCTTAATTACAATTTTTTATTAGAAGATAACGATGTAATTAACAGAGTTAAATTCTGTTTAAGTTGGGGACAAGTGTCAACATTTGGTAGGTGGCACAGGTTTGGCATTGGGTTTTTGGGCACAGCAAATTTACTTTCCTAAGAGAGATGTTGACTCTGTTAAACCCAAACCATTTCTTTTTAAATAGTCAATATTATAGATCTGCGAAACTCAACTTATCGACAAACCTACACAACTTCAAGTCTTCAACAATGTTCTGGATTTCATCACAAAAGATTGGGAAATTGAAACAACAAAGCAAATGAAACAAAAAGAGAAATTATCATAAAAGAAATTTGAGGGATGAACCTTGGGAAATTGGAGCTTTGAGCCCATATATTATCGTTGTGACCAATGATGGCCGTGGCTCCGAAGTGAGGGCCGTCAATAATAACTTGAAGCTTTGTCGCTATGAGTTCGTCAACTAATTGTTTTATTTTTATTTTGTTAAATGGAAAAATTGTTTACGTTAACAGAGTTAACATCTCTCTTAGTGGGAATACCAAGTGTCAAGATAGTAGTGGTGACACAGGTTTGAAACAGGGTTTTTGGGCATAGGTGATGTGCTCCTTTACAATCCATTCATTCACAAACATCAACACTATTTTACGGAGAGTACATGTGTTCTGTACCGGGTTCAATTAAGCTACATCCATCTAGTCACAAATATGCTACTTCCAACCGTGGTTAGTTCCTTGTAACTGAATGTTGTTTGTACCTAAGTCTGTCAACGTAATATCTTCGCAAATAAATAAATAAATAAATAAAATAAAATCTAATCACGAATGTAAGGATTTTTTTTTTCTTTTTGTGTGATGAATTTAGTATAGCCGAGGCACAACCTCTCTCAAGCTCCTAAAAAAAAAAAAAAAAAAAAAAAAAAAAAAAAAAAAAAAAAAAAAAAATGAGTGACAATGAAGGTGGAACCCTAACAAAAATCTTCATACTTGCTCTGACAAAGATGTTTCAAGATTAATTATCTAAAGCATATGCTACAATATTCATTTCTCCCTTACCAAATGTGTTTCCGATCACGGACCAGAGCAAGCCATATGTCTCTATAATCACGAAATAATGCAAGAATGATATATAAGCAAAACCCTTCCTCCGCTTTACTATTTCTCCAAGGAACGAACCCACCTCCCATCCACTAGTGGAGTACTACTACTTCAGTCTTATCCGGCCGGACACCATTTTAATAATAAATAGTTACGTACATAAGTAGCTAAAACCCTACGTCCCTACCTCAACCATAGTCTTGAGGCATATATATTGTTATTTGGCTGATTTAGTAATAATCTTATATTGATGAAGGATAAAGCGTAGAGACAAAGATAACAAGAGAATCATCATCTTATTCATTGATAGGAGTCATTTATATAATGAATTACAAAGTACCAATATGGTAATGATAAGGAATACATAGTCATATTCTAACTACATATCCTGATGGCATAAAGCCAAGGCACACATATGGAATATCCTAGAACACTCTCTCTTGTGCCGTGTGCCGGTATGCCTGTAGTGCTGATATGTCACCTGGTTAAAAACCTCGTCAAGGAACAAAAACTCTGTGGGAGAAAAACTAAACCTTGATCGTAGGAGAAAAATAGTACAACGCACCCTTCACATTTGATAGTGACATGTATGTATGTGCTAGACTCCCCCTGAAGTTTGCACCTCCCCCTGATCTTTATATCAATCATAGGGCTCTTCCTGATTCTTACTAATCAAAGAAATTTCAATAACTTAGCATGTCAATGCTCTTTAACATGTCTTCAAATGTGGCATTGGGCAATGATTAATTAGATCATGTCGTATTGTCCTCAAACATGATCTTTTACACTTAGCTCTTGAGGAGAAGGTCGCTTATGAACACAAAACATAATTTCGTGTAGGAAATCAGACATCCGCGCAGCATGATCTTTAGTTACTAGAACAGCCGTAACTTCCTCTAGGAAATACGTATGAATAAACTGTAAACAGTTTTGGAAACTAGACTCATTTAGCTTTCCAACTGTATATTACACACATTCTGGTTCATCAGGAGCTGTTCACAAAGTCCCGTCAAAGTTGACAGTTTTGGCAAAATTAGATTCTCGGACAGATCCGTCCTACTTTACGAAAATGGTCATAACTCACTAAATATGATAGGTATGATCAAATCGTTGATGTTCCTGGATAGTAGGCACATAGAAATTTCCAATGGTATCAATTTCACCATTTTCCAGTGAGTGATATTTCCTGTAGGTCCCGTGGAATTTGACCTACGAAACTTGGCAGATTCTGATTTTGCTTTTGATGTGTCTTTCTTATGTAGGGATACAATAAGCCTCAACCTTTCATACCATTAAGTATTGAAAAAGGAGTTATTGTCATTACATTGGCGTTGCATGGGCGCATAGCTACACTTAGGTTTATAACTTTTCATAGCGAATGAGATGTCAAGTCTTTTGTATTGTGTTGAGTACATTGATGCGTCTTATTGTACTTAGATGGGAACTTCATCTCTTAACACATATTTGTCATCTTACTTTAGACAAAATAACGGATCTCTCTTTAGATCAAAGACTTTCACTAATCATGGGAGTATATGTAGGTCTCACTAGTTATAGAGCGCCTAAGCCGATAGATGCAAAATCATCATCAATACAGTCATCGAGTGCCTTATCGAGACCGTGTCTTCCCAAGATCTTTTTCATTCTAACTTCGGATGTTGATACATATTGGTATCTCTTGATCCATCAAGAGTTCATGTAAATCCGGAATGAACACGCAAAGGCATAATTCACCATATCTCTTCCAAATCAAGTAGAGTCCATGTGCGTTCCAATACCTTTAGCAAACGCGTGCTCCTGTGGTCTGGAGCCACTTGATTCGGATGAATGAAGTTCGTTTAAGATCTTCATATATATTTCTGATCTCGTAGAGATGTTATCATGACCACATTCATAGGCTGCATGTTCAATTATTCGGAAACTACCAAACTGACAAAGTAGTGGAGTTCAATGACATCCATTACGAGAGCATATCTCATCGTAGTTGAGCCCAGTGCGTGTTAGTGAGAGACCTTACGCCATAAGGTGAGTCTAAGCTCTTGTTCTCACTACGCTATCTAATAAAGGCATAGTTGATAGGGTTTTGCTTGCGGTGTCGGCATCACCTGCCCAAGGAGCTATCTCTTTGTTAATGTTGGATCGCATCTTTCCATTAGGCTAATCAACTAAGTTGATATCTATCAACAAAGAGTGGTTCGATAGTAGACTCATTATCCTACGTCCTCATGTACATTAGTGTAATACTTGTAGAGATCTCTATATGGATTGGATTTGACTTTGAGGCGTTCCCCAACGATAATTACAATTCAGACTTCATGAGACGGATTTGAGTATTAGTGATCAATGGATCAGGTTGTGCCAAGCTCGCTTTCTTCCTAGTGCGAGAAAATATCGAACTCAAGAGCCTCCCTTCTTTTGGGGAGCCACACGGCCTTGTGACACCAATTTTGCCACTATATGGCGTCACCATTTCACCATCTATGGTGATGGCGCCAAGACCAACTTCTTTGGTCGCGCCATGTTCTCTTGATAAGACATCAATTCTTGTAGACATATTTGCAGCATGTGATCTCGTCACTTTAACACTTTAAACATTTGGGATCAAGATGAGACTTAGCGGGGACAAACCATGACAATTTACGTCGTTTCACTTAAACACTTATGTTCTTATCTCCCTCTAACGGCGGGAATACTGTCTCATCAAAGTGACAATCCGCAATATAGCGGTGAAAGAGATCGCCTGACAAGGTTTCTATATAGGCGGATTAAATAGTTGGAGGTTCATATTTCACCAACCTAAGTACTTATTCATCTCAAATGACCCATCATTGTACACAGTGGCAGTGCGATTTGGCACCTAGAAATAACATCTAGCCTAGCTCAAGGATTGGAGATCCGTTTCAATCCTGCCGAGCTCAAGGATTGTAATTTCGTGTCAATCCTCGTACACAGTCACGAGCTGTAGTACAAAAATATTCAATGATGGTGGGTCGTAGATGAATAGTAAAGCTGCATGCAAATATTGCATAGCCCCAAGACGTAATAGAAAAATTAGTGCGCATCAATGATGTTCGAGCGACAAGCTAAAGTTATTTGGTCGTAGCCTCGGTGAGACCATACTGCGTGTGAACATGGGGTACATGACACTTCAACTTATATCCCGATAAACTTCTTTAAATAATGGGTAGTGAGCCCATAGAAGTATAAGCAGCATAAGCAGTAGATAATAGTGTAACATATGACTAGTGTGTTAACACTTCAACCAACACCATAAAGCATAAAAAGATGTCCACAAGTTGGTTGTATCTATCTACATAGTTTAATGTAAGAATGGAATGTTCACTTTTGTGTCATTTAGCGTATGAAGGTCTCACTCCTAATTTAGCTAAAGAATAGGCTTTCAAAACAAGTAATGAGCATTGTAAGGGGTCAATGAGACATCGAGGAAAGATCGGTGCACCTCAATTGCTTGAGGGATTGACAGGACGGCCTCTAGGAAGTTGGAGTCGTGTTCGGGTGACGTCAATGTCCCCCAGGTGCCGCCATTTACAATCATGGCGTCACCATCATGCTTCATGGAGAAGCTAGATCCCGAATGTCTTCGTTTTGAGTGGAAGAATGGATGTTTATGAAAATTTCTCAAAATTTGGACCACTATATCTCTTCCAAGATGATCTATTTGGTCAAACCAAAACCTATATGAGTCGATGTCTCAAATATCATGTTTGGCGACAACATGTGATTCGATAGTCGAATCATAGTGACATACAGTCCACTAGATTGACTCATAAACTTCTCTAAGATGCATTTCAGTCTGCATTCATGAGAAGGTATACACAAAAGAACTCTTGTTCATTCCCACAATGTGTTTTCAAATGAAAACTATTAGCAGGAATGTCTTTAAACCTCAACATGGTTCGGTTGCCTCTCAATACATAGAGGGCATCTGTGACGTTGATCATGGTGCCATGAGGCATCAAGATTCAAGCTAAACCGTGTTCCTAAATGACCGGTATGATTCAATCATTGTAGTCACAGAAGATTTACAAGACACAAAATCCAGAGATAGTTGCCGGTTCCTTAGAATGTTGTGGATAGTTTCACTATCTGCGAAGCACTCAATGTCTCTATGAGACAAATCTACAAAATGGAGTAGATAGGAAAGTAAATAGTTCCACTTGAACCATTTAGAAGGATTAAAAGAAGCTACAAAAAGCTGCAATCCTGAGAGTGCATAAAAATTTCCGCGCATAATGACCTTTGCGCACTAAAACAGCTATAACTTCTTCGTTAAAATAGATATAGATAAACCGCTAAAGGTTATGAAAACTAGACTCGTAGAGCTTTGCAATGATATAAAGATCACTGTCTGGTTCATCCGGAGCTGTTCAAAAAGCTCAAACGAAGTTGACTGTCCAGAAGGGACAGATTGTTGTTTTTCGCAGAATTGGCATGTAGGAAGCTGTGAAGCTTGCAGGTGGCGTGTAGACTTTTGCCTTAGCCAAAAGTGACGTGTGTATGATCAAAACCAAGTCTTTTCGATCATTTCAAGGTCGTAAACTCCATGAATAGTTAGCAAAAGCTCCCTGACATGAACATAAACTAACTCAGAGGACCTGGAGGATTCGATCATGATGATGATTGTCCGGTTTTGATAAGTCTTCAACATCTTTTACAAGATGGAAATTGGTTTAATAGCGTATGGGGATCCAAAATCAAAAGCTTTCTGTAACTCCAAGTCAGTATGACCAGGCACGTCCGTGGTGGGTCGGTAATGCGAGACACACTTGAAACCACTATCTCCTTAATTTCGGACAATTCTAAGACATCACACTGAGCTTGGATGAGCCTAGTTGAACAATTGATAATGTAAAATCTTCTATAGGGTAGAAGACTTCACCGGAAACACGTTGGCGATCCTCCTTGAGGATGAGGATGCAAGGCCGTGCATCATCTTCACTTGGAAGAGACCAAAACGGCACAATCTAACCATGTAGATTGTAAATATGCCATGCTTCTAAGAACAATGTAAAAATTTACATCTTGTTTGTAAATCAATACGAACAATAAGAGGAGAATAGTTTCATAACTTCGAAAAAAATCTCAAGGCATTCATTATTGCTAATGTGACTAGATCGAGGTCTCAAATAGACGAAGGACGTCGATACGACGCCTTATTACATATAGCTTGGTAAGAAAATCAATGTCTAGCCAATGACGTCAAAACCAGGGGTAGCTAGAGCTAGATCCAAATATTTGAAATTAGTGATCATGAGGAAGACGTTGTTGTCCTCATATTGATTTTCCGTACCTTTTTGTATGCATTTATAATTTGAAGGAGAGCTCGACAACTCTTGAACTAATGATCTGGAGATCCGCAATGATTGCATTGTCATAAGCTGGCATGAGTAGTTTTGACAAATTGTTGTCTAAATCGAGAGTGTCGTCATTAGGGCCGGCGACACCTCCCCCTCTTTTCTAGGCATTGGCACGGCATTTTCTGCCGTTGCCGTGACCCATATTGTTGTCCCCACATTAGGGGACAATCTCAAATACATTTATCGCATTAGCGTATATATAATTCCTGTTTGCAATTGTATGATCAAAATCAAGTCTCGTTGGTAATTCCAAACCAACTTGGAAGACCTAGAGAACTTGATGATGATCGAATCTGCTAAAGATTATGAATCATGATGCCACAAAAGATCATCGACAATATGTAGTCATTTAAAGTGATAAGTAATCCACTTGACTAATAACTCAACAAGTAGAGTTGTATGAATGTTTCAAGAAACGCTCCATGAGTGCATTCCACAGTACATTGTGATCGTTACTTTTTGCACAAATTGTCATTGAAGGCTTTTGTCGATGTGGCGTGTCAAAGACTTTGAGCTCATGAGATGTGAAATCTCGGCATCTAAGCTTGTTAGCTTGGGGGTCAAAACATGTGGTTTAATCCTTTCCAATGAAAGGTTCCACAGATACCAAGCGAAGATTCGCTTTAGGTATCGAGTACGTCAAAACTCAAAGGATCAGAATGTTACATTGCTCTTGCATACAAAACCAAGCTGTTATGAGACTCGATAGAGGTCACAAACAATGCTTTTAATGGTTTGTCCTACGGATTGATCACATACAATCCGGAAAAGCCACGAATTGATCAAACACAATTCGGAAAAAGTCCTCGGATTGATCAAACACAATCCGGAGAAAGGTCGGGGTTGATCATACACAACCCTAACAAAGAAACAAGAGTGATCAAACACACTCTTGACCCGCGAATAAAATTTCGGGATTTTGGTACATGCACGCACAAATTCCCAAGCATAGAATGGAGATGGAGAAGGGAAGAAAGGATTTTATCCTCCCCGAGTTATTGAACTTGGAAAAGTTTAGGGTTTCAAAACATACTTTTCGAAACTTCAAATACTTGAAGAAGTCAAAAATTGTAGTCGAAGGAAACCAAGAATCGTCGGCAGGCGGCGGCCAAACAGGCGGCGGCGGTAGTCGAACAGAGGAGCCGAAAAACACTTTCTAGGGTTTCAGAAAACAAAAGCATTAGTTCTAGGGTTAGAACAAAATGCATGATAACGTGATGAATTATAAAGTGTAGAGACAAAGATAACAAAAGAATCATCATCTTATTCATTGATAGGAGTCATTTATATAAGGAATTACAAAGTACCAATATGGTAATGATAAGGAATATTCTAACCACATATCCTGATGGCATATGGCTAAGGTACACATATGGAATATCCTATAACACATAAGTTTATAGCCGTCTTTGAAGGGTGACAAGTTGCCGCCCGAAAACGGCTTGTATCCCTACGGGGATGTTATGTGGTTCTGTGTGGCGATCGATATTCTTCACCAATTACTCCATCTATCGATAAATGTTCTTTTGTATTTGAGCTTTAGGTTTCAACTTGAACTATCTCTTTGAGACTTGATGAAGATGTTCTTGCACATTTTATTTCCAGACATCAATCAACTATATGCAACATGAATCGGCGTTTGCGTATGATAGATGAGACAGTCGACCATGCTATGCTTAAGAACCAAGTTTAGGACATGGACATAGTAATGACCGTATGATATGTGCGTTTCTCGGAGATGTAACGAAGTTACAATCTCGTCTTGACGGCTTAAGAGTAAGATACTCTTTGCACTCAACCTAGTCGACTGAACCTCTCTCGGGTCTCCATTGGGTGATATGTCTCCAGTCGACAGGTTGTACTTGCCAATTCTAAGTTTTTTTTTTTTCTTTTCGATTAGCTTGCCAATTATAAGTTGATGGCTTGCACAAATAATATTGTCTTTCCACGTAGATTAGTTTGAAGACTTTGCCCGACATATTGCCACTGCGTTGTGATGATTGCGCCCGCTCTTTGCTAGAATATGCAGTCGATCGGTAGCTAAAGGTAAGCAATTAGAGGAGACCTCGATGCATTTTGAGTTTCCTTTCTCTGACTCAAATGCATGCAATATATAACACCAACAATAAGTCTAGACTCTATGACATCGATAACCTATGTTCAATTACTGACTCATAACTCCCCGTAACAAACAACCCACTACATCATGATTGACCTTTTATAATATGGCAATACCAATTACCTCTTGCATTTTGAGTTTTTTTTTTTTTTTTTTTTTTTAAAAAAAACTTTTTATTAATAACTCACACACCTTACATATGTAAGTGATGTTTGAATTCATGACCTCAAATGTGGCAGTTAAACACCTTAACCAACCAAGTCACGGCTCACTGACTCAAGCATGTAACTCGCACATTAATCCTTTAGTTAAGTAACAACCAAGTGAAAGCATGTTTATTTTCCACCACTCAAGGTAAGTCGACCTTGTTGATGCGCGTATCAATGACAAATACCATCGAGTTTCCAGCATCCTAGACCCCTCTATTTCTAACTATCATGTGAAATGGTTCTCTGCTCCGCTTTGTTTGAGGATCTTCCCAATCTCAAGGCATTGATGCATCGGTCGCGCTATTGAGCAAGCTTACCAGAGGGTTCAAAAGCAAGCATCCTATGGCAGTAGCCCTTAGTAGTAAAAGAAAAATAAGGTACACCCATTGCAAATTACCTACCAACCAAAAACATACTTCTCCCGACTATTGGGAAAGGAAATGGTCCTAGTTTTGGTCCACCTTCCAGAGATAACATGGAAATCAAGCTAGCAATTAAACTAAATCTTCGTAGCCTGGGGACTCGTTGATGACTTGCAAGTTATAATGTTTATAGGTTGAAATGTACATCTATTCTTGCCAAAATCTGCGTACACACTGAAATGGGTGAAGGGAATATTTGATCCATATCTGGAAGTAATGGCCGATTATCATTGATGAAAAAAGAAAAAGAAAAATAGTGAAATGATGAAAAACAAAATCCATCCGCCTACACTGACATGGACGAAGGCAACCCCTTTTGAATTAGAAGAAATTGAATCACCAATGGAGCCTCTTGTCACCCAAATTAACTTGTAAATTTATAATAGAAGGAAAGAACAAAAACTTCACATATTTCATGTGTTGGACAAAAAGGTGACTTATCTTCACACACTGTTACATTGTACAAAGCAAAGATGAAATATTACACAAAGCAACACCTTGACACCTCTATGATACATGGACGCTCACAAAGATTCTAAACATCTTATATATCTCACCATCACAAATACAACCACCCCACCTCCTGTTCTCTTGAAAGAGAAGAAACCTAATATGCCTAAAAACGATCGATAAAAATTATATAAATTAATCAGAAGAATACTCAGCACTACCAATCCATAGGAAGAACCAAGACTGATTTCTACCTGCCTGTGGCTCAATTTACAAATGGTGGGTGGACCGGAACTGCAACTTTTAGTAGTACATTATACAGAAGTAAAACCTAACGCCGACAACAGTCTGCTTCTTCAACTTGTATCTTCTCATCATGGCATGGCCTAACCAATTGTTTTGCAAAATCCAAGGCTTCAAAAAGCCTTCAAACTTGTAATCTGGAAAAAAGATCACTTGTTTGGAACTTCTTGTATGTGGCATTATACTCTATACAGCACTTGAAATCCTGTGTGGACGAACGAGGCCAAAATGAATATCACAAAGCAATTCAGAATAATCAAACTATATCCAAGCAAGGGAGCCCCGGTCATTTGCTACTTGTGGACGGCCTCTAGTTGGTGTTGGTGGTCTATTAGCATTCAGTTCCTGCTCTCATAACAAACCAAGAGAAGAAAAGAGATTAATACAAAGATAACAAACAGAAGACAGTGAGACCGAAAAAAGTCAACAGTACAAGTACCTGCATCCACGTATCTTCAATATGTCGTTCGGGTGATGTTTCTGGTGAAGAAATTGCTGGTGGTAAGGGATGAATGAGTTTCGGAACCACCACAAGATCTCTACCTAATACAAGGATTGCCCCTGCATTATTTGCTGTACCTGTTCAAAGTGGTCAGCTCCAAACATGAGATGCTGAATCGTTTTAGAGTGGCAGAAATATTCAAAGGGAGCAGGTACATACCACAGTAGTTGGTAGCAGAGAAAAGTGTAATCAAATGTCCCTGGGCAAATCGTTCAAAGCCATCCATTACACATTCATGAGCGCGTACAATCAACTGAAGATCATTGTTGTTGCAGAATTCCATGACACGATCAGGCTGCCATATCAAACTATATTAGATGACCTAGAATAAAAAATGGATCTACGATATAAATTCACAAAAATAGCTTATTCAGGTACTTCAGAACATAATAACTCATGGAAGATTCATAGACTAGAGAAAACTGAGTGATCTGATGCAACATGAGTTACATGACCACCATGGACTACTTCAATCTAGATCGTCAAACATCAGAGTAATTCCTAAAACAACTGTATAAAGAACAACAATTCCATTACTTGAAAGGTCATTGTTATTCTGCATCCCAGAAGCCTAGGTATGTTGCTTGGAGAGGGGTTCTCAAAACCCAACAGAAATACATTGACTATTCCAGTACTTGGAAACTTTTAGAATGAAAATGAATTTTCAAAACAACAATACCATCTACACTGAAGCAATTCCTAACGACCTTCTCAAAGAACAATAATTCCTTAGCTTAACAGGTTATCGTTCTTTCGTGTCCAGGAACCCTACGTCTGTTCCTTGGAGCATGGTTCAAAAAATCGAACAGAATATTGACAATTCAAGTGTTTGCAAACTTTTGTAATGAATTTGTAATGAAAATGCATTCACGAGAAATCAATAACCTGACCTGAAAATATTTTAGTTGTCAATGACATATCACAAAGTGAAAACAAAGGAATGGCATGGATAACCCTCCTTTTCTTTTGAAAATGCAAAAACCTGAGAAGAACATCACAATCTGAAATGCCCTTCCCAAGATAGGAAATGGATCTTCTTCCAAAACAGCAAACAGACTACCATACAGTTAATTATGTAGCATAAGCTGCATAACCCCTTCAATAGGGAGGAAATGCTGAGGAAAGCAATATACAACAGAACAAATCTAGATAATTATCGCCAATAATGTGTATCAAGCGACCACCATACATCCAAAGTCTGATCTTATTACAAAAGCTTTCAAACCAAAGTTATACGTTCACAGATTCAATCTTGATATAAGGATAAACAAAAGAATATAAGAAAAAGAATCGATTAACGCAGCATTTTCTAAAATACCGTGGTGAAGTAAATGAAAACAATAGGAGAAGAGAAAATTAAAAATAGAGAACCTTCTAGAAAAGAGTATTTATATTTCCACTCCTATGCCAAAAATAATTTTTTTCTTATTTTAAGAAAAATATTTCAGGAAAACTACCAAGGATTGCTGTCATAATGTAAAAAGAAAGAAAGCAGGAAGCAATTAGACATTACTCACCCCAAAAGTAACCAATCCAGGACCCCTAGCGTTTGGTCGCAATCCTTCCACACTATCATTTTCTGTCGGGTCAGACCTAGGGGGAATAATGAAACAAGATTGTTGATCAACTAAAAGATAGCTTCAACTAATTAAACAACATATATACACACACACATACAGGCCTGCACTGACCATAATAAATCCATAAGAACGATCGAGCCTGCTTCCATCGTAATAGGACGCTGGAGATTCTCAATCTGTTCAACATGATTTATTGACCGACCAATACCACCATGCATACAAATGATTTTCTTCTCAATCAGGGCGGCAAGAGGAAGCCAATTGAACAAACGGTTTATTCGATGCCATGCCCATATTCCATCTCTCTCACCCTGTTTATAAGGGTCATCAAGTTAGTAAGGATCAGAAATTTGATATAACAAATGTTAAAGATATCATACAAATGTAATATACTACCATCCGCTCAATGCATTCGATCCGGAAGCCAAAAAGGGCATTAATATCGGCAGCTTCATGATTACCCCTAATTAAGTGTACATTATGGGCATATTCAACCTGAAATATTAATAATAATGTACAGATATTAAGTATAGATAAATTTTGAAACATGAAAGAATTGACTATAAAACTGAAACAAAATAACAGCCAGGCCAAATTATACCTTCAAAGCAAGCAGAAGAGATATCGTTTCCAAGCTATGTTGGCCTCGGTCAACATAGTCTCCTAGGAAGAGATAGTCAATATATCTGATGGTCCACATAAAATAGAACCTTTGTAAGAAATATGGCGTTTGATATTGTAGACTCGTGAGCAAATAATACAAAGAGGGCAGAATCATATAATGACAAAAGGCATCAATAATATTGTCCAAATATTGCCAGAATCACTTATTGCAGGTCTGTAACATTAACAAATGTTATTTACAATTGTAAATGTCAAATCCTTTTCAATAAGCAGAACCCTAAACTTTCACACAAGTATTCTTTTGTATATTGCTTTCCATTATTTCATTGGTATGTCCAGTCAGAAAGACATTATACTTGCTAAATTAACACTGCAGTGCAGAGGAACGAAGGAACTAGGTGGCCTGTTTGGTTATTATGGCTGACAAAAAACCGTCTTGGCAATATACATAAATAATATTTGTATGCAAACTAATAAAACAAGATTCCGCATATTACGAACAGTACCAGCTTTATTTAAATATTTATTGTTAAACTAGTCAATAGCGTTTACTGACTTGATAACTATAGAATAAAATATTAAGATAATATTAGGAGTACATTAGATTGGCATACTATTATGGTAAGTATTAAATAATTTCATGTGAAATATAGCAGATGTAATTCAGGTCAAGTTAGAAACATGTAAGAATTTAGATTTCAAACCCATAACTACATTGCTTGAATCATAAACATAAAGACACTTACGCAATATCCCCAGCAGTTGAAGGTGAACCATACTCATCAAAAAGGCGCATGAGATCGCCAAATTGCCCATGTAAATCACCAAATATCTTGATAGGAGCCCTAAGTTGTAAGACACTTGGTTCACTAGAGAATATCCGCTCAGCACTATCACAAAGATCTGCTATTTCATTGCAATCCAAGAAAAATTGCCTGCGAACAGGAGGCTTCCATCCACGAGGCTTTAAAAGATGTGCTATTACCTGGAAATAGAGAAAAATCATTAATAATGTGGCCCCCAAGTCGAGATGTAGACATTACATATGTGAGATGAAATGTCAACTTAAAACTAGGGCTGGGATCACTACATTGGTGAATAGTTGACATTAGAATGTTCACTATATAAGAAATCGCAAAGATAATGCATGTTTATAGCATTATTCACAGTTGAACTACGTCAGGACAATGGATACTCTCTTAATCCTTCACAAGTACAAAATTCACCAAGAGTAATAACTAGTACAGGAAGATGTTTTTTCAAGCTCAGAAATATTAGGTTTCTTATCAGCTTTGCTGGAAGCGACTAGTCACTTCCTGAAAAGCCTCTAGTTTATTATAGTCTAGTCTGTCCAAGACCTCCTTCCTTCCCGCCAACATACACTACTAGGACAGTAAGCAAGCTATACCTTACTTGCTAGGAAGAGCCTTAATGCATTCACACGTAAACAACACATTTAAGTTCAAAGTCCAGACTTGGTTGTTCTTTTATCGAACAACTGTAACTGTATATTTTATAACATAAAAGTCTGTTCATTAAATTTACCACATCTGAAAATTAAAAAGCAACCTGTACCTTTTTGGGCACACTATTAATGGACATCTGCCGATCTAATAACTTCCTTGCTGCAGTTGCGCTCTCCGGGGTCCCATAGCTAACCCGCCTGCCTTCATTTTCAAACTGATCTATTGAAAGCTGCCTCACCATGCCACCCAAAGCTCCCCCAGTCTCTGCAGCTACAACAACCTGATAAAGCATAACTGGCACATCAATGACAGATCCAAATAGACCTAGAGCTTCTGGCTAAATTGACGACCCAAAATAGTGAACTATCAAAATTATATACTAACAGCTCTATGATGCAGTCGCACTCCAGCTGACGGAATATTATTTGACCCAGCATTTTCAGGCTTGATCAAGGTAGATATTTGCTTCCCGCTAGGGGTAGCCTCTGAGCCCCGATCTCTATCAGGCAACTCAACTTCCCCATTAACTTGTCGTGCCTTGGCAGCAGCCAAAGTGGCGCTGATTGCCTCAGCTTCTGCTGCTGATGCTTCAACTAAATATTCCACACCTTTGCTCAATCTCCTACAGAACAATCAACATCCAGTATATATCTTTAAGACCAAGAAGTGCCGTTGTTGACTTCAAATCCTACAGCAATATTTACACAGAGAAGTAACTAACCTGGATCCCTGGAGCAAGGCATTTTCAGTGCTTATATCAGTATACATGTCTCCATTTACAGGGGGGGCAACTGGATTTCCCAAGACGACAGCACCATCAGGAGCTGCTTCAGGCATTATCTGCCTCGTTCTGTCATCAATGAATCCATATCTTCCAGGCAAACGACCTGGTGGTAAATTAGACTGAGCAGCTGCAGCTGCAGCATGCGATGCTGCAGATGTTGTTTCGGCAGCAGCCAGATCTTCTGCAACCAGTAGGTCATCGAGCAACACCCCTATACCACATAAAAACAACAATGAATATCCTTTTTCTTTATAGGAAACAGAAATCACTAAAATAAAAAAGAATACGGTTTACTAACAATGAATTCACTAAACTTCGAAACCAACAGCGGGCAACAAATAAGAAAGGAAAAAAACTAAACTAGAAGCTGTAAGAAAGAAGAGAACAGGAGTTCCCCAAATTGAAGGATTTAAAACAAAAAAGTGATGAACCAGCCCTCAGCTCCAAAGAACTGTACCCCAAAAACTATCCAAATCCTAAACACTCAAATCCTCAAAAAAATCTTCTGTTTCTTTGGAAAGATCCTGCTATGATGTGTTCCTAGACTTCTCCATCTGTCAAATTCCTTCACTACCCAAGGTGATTATCCTTGAATCTTACCGTCTGTCATATTCCTTCACTACCCAGTGAATATCCCTGAATCTTATCAACTGTGATATTTCATTAGCCAGCTCCAAATGAGAAAAATCGTGAACAACAAACAACCATCAAAATAACAGCTTATGGGTATATCCGACTAAATAGCCACACCTAGAGTAAACTAAATACCTATCTCTTTCAAGTTGGCTCCCCCCACACGTTCCACGCAGAAATAATTAAAGAACTAAAGAACCAATCAACAAAACTTGGCTGAAGTTCGACATATTTGCATGTTGCATCCAGAAAAGATTATATACTGGTAATTTGAAGTTCTTAACCTCAAGAAACAAAAGAGCATCTATCCTCCTCGACGCATGTTCTTTATGGATGCAAAAACTCAGTGGGTCTAGTCATCAAGCAACATCTTATTGGCATTCAGTGAAACCATGTTCATGTCAATAGTATTTAACGCATTTTGAGATTCAAAAATATTTACTGGGATGATAAATACACGGTTCAGGAACTGACACGCAGAAAATTGCTGAATATCTTACCACCACGTAGGCCACCGTATATAAATATCAAGTCACCAACTGCGGCAGCTGCATGCCTGCAACGCCGTGTCAACTCAACTGCAGCGTCTCCACCAGCTGCATCAGCGCTGTATCTACCTGTCCTTGGACTAGTAACAACAGATTTTGTATCGCACCAAACCCCGGCTGCAGTATCCAATACTGTAAACAATATTAACATGATATTTCGTAAGGTCACATATGATGGAACTCTGTTCGAAACAAAGGACACTTTTCAATAGAAAACACAGCAGAACCTAAAGAAAGCTACAACCCGACGTCTGTCTGTTTCTCATAGAAGCTTAGTTATACCCCCTGCTACCACACTTTTAACTTCGAAAGGACTATGGTAAGTAAACAACAATCAAGTACCTGCAACACTTGATGAATCTTCAACCATGCGCCCACCACCTAGGGCCCCTCCAGAAACATGCAAGCGTGCATTAACAAAGACCTAGCATCATAATACATAGGCAATTATGTTAGAAATTGAAGTTTAATAAGAAAGCACTCGGTGCGGAATGCAGTAAATGTATGACAAAACCTACTGCTGCGTGTTGATATCGGGGAGAAGGGGAGACTCCAGGAGCAATTGCCCATTCCCAACGGCCATCCCTATGTTTCGCAAGGCCATATGCACTTGCCAATGGCTGCAAAGAAAGACCAAGAAACAGTTTGAGCCTAATTTACAGTGCAGAGGTGTTACTAATTGTAGACAGCTTGCTTCATAAAATTGGAAAACAAAGGTGAAACAAAACCACATTTAAGAATACAACCTACGTTTGGGAAACAACTCACTAAGTTATACATCTCACAAATTCAAACCTATGGCCTACACTATCTTTTCCTATACACCAGATTACGACTTCTATTAACTTCTTACTTGTGGTTAAAACCAAGGAATTTTGTTCTACACTAGAGTAACTCATATGTCAAGTGTGACCAAATCAACCACTAAGACAAGACAGTAAACCTATTTGACTTACCACACTGTTTGCATCCCTCCCTCCACAAAGGAGGAGAAGACCATCTGACCTTGCACTTGCAGTTGCATACCTGGTCAAATACAAAGAGTAAATGAGATAGCAGAATACACAATATCTTTAATAAGATACAAGCATGTTACTCAAGACACCATTTTCAGTATGTAGCAAGTGATGAGGCATGTGAATTAACAGCTGCATAACTTGATGATAGAATACTTTTATCTTTCATACGAAAAAAATAATTTACTGTACCGAGATAAATAAGTAAACATCAAGATCAATTCTCTCACAATTCTTGTACCAAATATCAACTAGAACCATATACTTATGGTATGTATACCAAAAGACTAACAGGCATCTGTTACAGTTGTCAATATTGTGTTTAATTTGTACACCGATTTAAGCATGACAGGGGTATTCATGCTAACTCTTTTTGTCAGATATGTACTTGCCAATACTAAAACAGAGATAAGGGCCATGCTTCCAGTCAGGTTTCAAAATAGGGGAAAGAACTGTTTCGTGCTTTTGTTCCTCATGAAATTAATATACTAATTCCATGCAGAAGATAGTAGGCATATCAAAGACAGCAATGTAAAACTTGTTAAAAAGGCTAAACTCCACCAACCAAAAATCCACTTTTGATTATCCTGATCATCAATGTCTTTATGACTTTCCAGACTCACACGTATGTATTGATTAACAAATTACATTGAGTACTTCTGTTAGTCTTTGATATGTAGCTTTTATGAAACATCCAGACCTTCATCCTACTAAAACTTTGAAACTATGTACTGTCACATTTCTATTCTAATATTTCGTTTTATAGAAACCATAACATGTATTAGCCATAGTAACATATTTGGACCTTGCTTTAAATTTTTATAAGGAACATACTTTATTAAAATAAATATGAAGATTTTTTTCGATAACAAATAAATATGAAGATTACTTTACAAGGGACAAAGCATTCTCAAAGTTTGTCAAAATATGTAACATACATGTAAAACAGAATTAAAATCGCATTGAATACAATAAGATCCTTTCTTTTTTATACGGTATTTTTACTATTTCCTTACTGTTAATGAAAGGCACCGAAAGCACAAAATGTTTAAAAGATGATGCGAGATTTAGACTCCTCACCTACTTTCTATATATCAAATAGTTTCTTCTATCTTTTTTTTTTTTCAAAAGGCAACCCACTGTGGAGTTGTACCAATGAACATAAACAAAAAAATATACAAGCAAAAATTTTCTAAATAGAGTAAAAGTTTTGCTCTGGGAAGTTGTTAATGATAGATTGCCGAGATAAGAAAAGGAAATTTAGTTTGAAGAGTCTCCTTACATATCACCTATCATGTATTTCTGTTCTATGGTCTAACATTCTCTGTGCACAGAGCTACAGAATAAAATATTCATCTAGGTAAAACTGAGTCAGATATTCGACTCCAACGAAAGGTGTATCAAGTTAGTACTGATGAGTCTCAATTAATAAGCTGCAAGAGTTCTCATGGCAAGAGAATACTTTTCCCTTACAGCTAAAAGCAAAATAATACAAAGTCAATGAAAAATTGCGTGCATCAATTATATACTTTCTGAACGCTATACAAAAGCCCTTTTTGATGTACCAATGTATACTACCCCAACCAAAGTTCAAACAGATAGACACATGAATCCACCACGTATGTCAAATAAGCCCATTACCCGCCATTTAAGGTTCACAAAAACTTTGAAAGTCTGTCGATGGGCAAGTGGCTTTACCCTAAGTATCCACCCAAAATCAGAGATACTAGATTTAGTTGCGTATGAATAAATCAATTCATTTGACAACTTTAAGTATCAATCGGCCGTTGACCAGTGTACCCATTTCTAGTTATCTCACTAGAATAACTAAAAGTATGTACAGGTATCAACCGACAAAATGGTAATAATTTTAAGCAGGAATGTCAAAAAATTTGAGGTGTGTGCTCACCCCCCCCCCCCCCCTAAACACATGCAGAGAGAGAGAGAGCCTTACATGCATGGTGGTGGACCCTCCCCCTCCGGTTCTAACTTACGCCATTCATATGGCTTGGCAGCTGTGTCCAGCGCCCAAACATCAGCCAAAGGCCGTTTTCCTGTAAAGCACAAACCAATTTCCCTTGTCTTAAATATCAATGAGGAATCTAAGCATAAGAATATATTTTCCTTCAAATATAGTAGGATAGACCCTAAAGAGACTCACCATCATTCCCACCGATTGCCATGAGATATCTTTGCCCCACCAATGCCATCACATGGCCGTAGCGCGGCCCTGGTCCAGGGCCTTGAACAACAACCCTATAGGAAAATTAGCTCCACTTCGATAAATAAATCATACAATAAATTCTAACAAAAGGGAAAGCAAACCATTCAAAATTTAACCTGTGCCATCGAGGCCGTTGCTGAGTGAGGTCAAGAACATGAAGATCCTCAGCAGACAAACCAGCAGGACCAATTCCTCCCTGTATTGACATCAACAATTCCAGTGAGAATTTATTTTTGTATGTAAGAACATGTTACAACAGCCTTGACCAACAAAATACAACTAATGGGATAAAGCTGCATTGTGCTAACCTGAATAACCACCATAGTTCCTACAGCAGTTGCTACATGTGCTGCTCTTGGTGTTGGTGGTTCTCCAAAGGGAGTGATCCTGAAAAGAACAACATTGTGAGCGCACTAAAGTAAACAGAAAGAATAAAAAGCGACAGTAAAATGGTGACAGGCTGAAAAGATAACTTAATCAGTTCCTAGGCTTACCTAGACCATTTGTTTGTTAGGATGTCATAACAGTGCACATCAGCTGTCGCACCGGCTAGTCCTGAAATCAAGTAAATTACAATGGTCATAAATTTTTGAGACATGAAATACTATAATAACAAATTCCTCTTTTGAGCTCTCATTACAAGCATTGACTAAATCAAATATGAATTGGGATTATAATCTTGTTTTGGACCATATAACAGAGCAGAAAACGTAAACAACTTGATAGGGTTATAGGTCCAAATCACAACCGCCACCTAATGCTACCTAATCCATATAAGCTCAACACATTATGAAAAAAAAAAATGGAAGGTCATAAAGTACCCATTTAAGGGTAAAAACAAAACAAACAGTCTGACATCTACATCAGCATAAAAGAGTTCCCACACAACTTGAACAAAAATCAGGAATCTCGACACCATAAATTCACACACACACTGATTATCTGACTCGGTTTGAGGCTCCAGCGCCACTACATATATCCCATTCAATGTGCTTTAGTTGTATAGAATTAAGAGTGAGGTCGTCAGAATCCAAAACAGTGAAAAGTAAAAGTACATGCACATTGGTTTCCATAAAAATAGGACTGAACCACTAATCACTAGTATACCAGATCACCATCATTTGGATGCGCGAATCTATGATACAGTCTAATATTCTTTGCAACCTATTCAGGTTAGCAAAAAAGAAAACAGCTATTAATCACCCGAGGTCCTAAACTGCCAATATTTTATGCTGCAATTGATGCGCGAATCCATGATACAGTCTAAAATTCTTTGCAACGTATTTAGATTAGCAAAAAAGAAAACAGCTATTAATCACCCGAGAGACCCTAAACTGCCGATAGCTTATGCGGCAATTAATGAAAAGTAATTATTATTTTTTTCCTAAATCGCAAGAAAGCAAAAGCTTCGGATTTGTTGCATCAATATCAAGAGAGCAAACAAGTAAATTTAATCAGTATGCGATCAAAGAGCCTCAACAATTAGTTCCCTACTTTCCTAAGACATTAATTAAGTAACTACAACATGAACCTATCACACAGCTGATATCACACCATAAACATCAAAATCGAGAGTAGTTTGAATCCATCAATAAAATCCTACTCCACTAGAAAATCAATTAGACCTATAAGGGCAGCTCCTAACTAGTGTTTCCATACTCAAAAGAAATGAAAGTCATCAATAAGATAACAACATACTTATTCCGGCACTTCCAGCTGACGATGGAGTCCCAGAAGCCGCAGAATTGCCCTCAAGGGCGGTGGCACCGCCGAACAGAATCAGCCGGGGTCCAATGTACCCAGGACTGCCCTCCTCGCCAACAGCAGCGACCGCAGTCAACGTGTGGCCACACCTCGGCCCCGGCCCATCCTCCTTCTTCTCTAAAATCGCATTGACCACCGAGTACGTCGGGGCATGCCTCGGTCCGGCCACCGGAGTCTGCTGCGGCGACGCCGGAGACTGAGGCTGTTGCGCCGCCGGGGAAGCCGGCGACTGAGGCTGCTGTTCTCCTAGCTGTTCTCCCCCATCCACCGCTGCCGTGCTCTGGCTCTGTACAGCCGGATCGTGATCGGCCTCCGGCGCCATCGAGGAGTCCACGTCCATTTCTCTGAGCTTTGATTAGTGCCCTAGCTTCAAGATCGGAACGAATTCGCATTCCTTATCAACATGTCGATTCCCAATCTCACCTGAGGACACGAATCCGGAATATCGTCCCAATCGGAACCCTAGCTCATACCCCGGCCTTTCTCTCCAAATTCAAATTCAAATTCAAATTTCTAAGCCGAGAAAATTTCTAGGTTTTCGGAGAAGAAGAAGAAGAAGCTGGATTTTGAAGGAATAGAGAGGAACGGGGACAATCTCAAAGCCCCCAACAAACGCAAAAACACATCAAACTTTCTCTCTCCACCAATCGCTGCCTTTCTCTCTCTACAAACCAAAATAATCAAAATTAAAAATTTTATCCGTCTGCGATCTTCGACTTTCTCTCTCTAGATTGTTTCTCACTTCATTTCATTTCTCTCTGTCTGAGGTGTAATAATGTCTTTTATTTCCTGCCTTTTCTATTTATTTATTTTTAAGTATTAATTTTAAATTTAATTGAAGTGCGGCTGTGTTTGGGATATTTTGTTTGGTTAGTTATCGTTAACATGATCGGCCGGTAAACAAGGAGAACGGCGCCGCCGGATAGGGGGCGGCGACGGCAGAGGATGATGACTGGGCTACCGGATTAACCAGGAAGGGGTTCAGCTATTAACGGTGATCACCGGTTCCTATTTCTAAGGAGTTTTTGCCTTTTTCTCATCATTTGGGGGAGACAGCAACGCATAGGGAGGCTGTGGTCATCACGCTCCTCAGCTCAGCTTGGTCTTTTGACAATTCTATCAAGAAAACTATAAACCTTTGACTGTGAAAACCATGGTCTTTTAAGACTAAAGTCTTTGGGAGTTGATTACCAGAATAATTAAAGAAAGTAAATGGAGTAAATATTAAGATCGAATTGAATTTAAATTCACTCTTAATTTTCAAAAAGTGAAATTTCTGAAATTATACACAATGTCACTCCTCTACTATTAGACTTGCATCCAACGACAGTGTCCCCTTTTCTTACAAATCTATCCATGACATAATCGCGAATGAGTTTTGAGTTAGAATCATGAAAATAAAATTGTTACAAAAAAAATATAAAGATCACTAAATTATCTACTTGTAAATGAAACTATCCACATAATAAACATACACAATAACAGTTGGTAAGGATAATTTCCTACCTAGCTATATGCTCTCAAGCAATGTATTGGTCCTAGGCGTAGTTAGACATGTGGGAAGATCTCTTTTAGCACTTGCATTATTATCATTTTTTTTAAGAAAAAGAAAATACATTAATGAGATGATCATCGACGAATCTTGTACATCATAGCATCAAAAACAAGCGACAACATTACAAAAGAATGATAAAATCACGATTTCAGTTCAGGCTCTTCGCTTGGTCGTTCCACATACATCGATCCCATGTGCATAAGGATATATCACATACATCCCTTCTGCATCTTCCTGGCCCGACTCTTTGTTTCATGTGTCTGTCACTATAGTGTTGCTCACAATTTACCTCGCTTCACGTAGTCTTCTTATATCAACCTATTTACACAACCATTTGGCATCCTATTTTGAATACAGTATGCTAGAAAGAAAGAAAAAAAAAATTTAGATTATATTTGGTCGTTTAAGATTTTATGAAAAAACTTCATAACGAAAACTAGTGGTGCAATATAAAACTGAAGCTTACATAGCAAGAAATGATCAATAACGTACGAACAAGAAAACATGAGTATCGATCTTTTGTTGTCCATAGGTGTATGTGCAGATTGTGGATAAAAAGAAGCTGACCAAGATTTACTCCTTACACGATGTCTAGTTCATGAATTGACATACTATAGGGGTCATCACTTGGCCCGCAGGCCTAAAATCCCGTGGGCGGCCTGTCGGCCCAAAGGGCCAAAGCCCGGCCCGGCCGGTCAAAAAGCCTATCTTGTCCCCGCCCATAGGGCATGAGGCCGGGCAAGGGCCCGGCCCTAAAAAACCCGCCTAAAAGCCCTTTCAATTGTTTGTTTTATAAATATTTTTATGGAGTTATTAATTAAATATGTGGATTAAGTCATATTTTTCTTTGATTTTTATTACATATAGTTCAATCATTAACGAGTCAACTTTTTTCATAGTTTTTTGTTTTATTTTGATAAAAATCTATTAGATATATGTATATAATAAGCCTGACCCGGCTAATCTAAAAAGCCTGGCCCTTATAATTTAAAAAACATGATTGAGGCCGAACCAGAGCCCATAAGGCTTGAATTGGGCTGGGCCGTGCTTTTCGACGACCCCTAGATACTACTATCAAATCAAATGATTTTGTAATTATATAACAACATAAATTGAAATAGTAATTAGCGTCATTTCAAATTTCCAATGAACCATATTACATTAAAATTTCAAAGGATCTAATGAAGCAATTGGAGTAAATTTTTGATCAAATTTAATTCAAAGGATTGTTTCTATTATTAAACAGCCAAATTTAACTTTCAAAGATTTAAAACCAAGAAAAAGAATTTGTATATAAACTCAAAACCCAAGATTCATTATAAATTTATAATGTAGCCACTCTACTAGATTTGCATGGCACAACATCACAAATCTTATTTGAAGCACAAAAAAGGGTTAATGCCCACTACCCCAAATTTTAAGAATTTTATTCCCACCAACAAATTAGATAATATAGCTTTCCACATTAACTCTGATACAATCATGATAAACTAGAGTCTACTTAAGAGCAAATGCACCGGTAGACTAATTTCATAACTGAATTGCTGATTTGGGTTTTTCATCAATGCATCGGCAATTAATTGCCTGACTGATTCATGGGCCCCAACTGAATAGTAATTGCTGATTCTTGCCCATCCAATTGCTACGTCAATTTGTGGGCTCCATCCCTGCTCCCATGTGCTTTCCAACTGCTCCCATGTGCTTTCCAACTGCTCCCATGTGCTTTCCAATGGGCAAATTTGGTGATTTACTGTGTACACTCAATGGTAAGTTAATTATAGATGTTGGATTAAGATCTAATGGCTATAATTAAATAGCAACAGTAATCAATTTTTTGTTGTTGTTAAAAACATACGAATTTTTCATCTGAAAATTCTATAAATACATCCTCACTTCATATAATTTCTCACACCATTTACCAAATCCTCATCTTCTTTCTCCATCAATTATCCTCCATTTCTTCATATCTTATCCAATCATGGGAGAGCCTAATTGCAATTAGCAAGATGATGAGAAAATTCAACTGTGTGATTCATGGGCGCGTGTAACTGTGTGTCCAATCACCGGAAAATGTATAACTTCTTCAAAGTTAAGGGATAAGGTTCTTGCCGATTATGTGGAAAATTGGAGAGGTCCACCGACAAGCCGAAGCGCTCAAGCTTGCCAATCTCAATTTCGAACGTTGAAAAAAGAGCTTAGATTGACATAATGCACAAGTTAAAGCAAGACGTAATATCGCGAGTGGCACCAACTTAATGGACGAGGTATTTTTTTTTTTTTTTGCAATATTATTAATTGTAATTAAGTCAAATTTATCTCTAGCAAATATTTGTATTATATCGGTAGATTTTAATTGTTTTTATTCTCCTTGTTTAGATGAATCAAGCTCAAACTAACTACATGAAAAAACATCCCAAAAAATTTGATAAATGGGCTTGTTGGTAGAAAGTTAAGCACCACCCTTCTTTTGTTGATACACCAAGTAATGCTCAACCACTGGTATCATATTCGACACCGCCTATTGACGCCGGAAATGAGTCTCCAATTGATTTGGAAGATGATATAGTTTTGGAGACACCATCAAGCTTTATGCCAATGCCAATGTGACAGAAGAGAGCCAAAGAAGCAATGAGGAAAGGAAAGAAAGTACAAGATGCAGCTGAAAGTATGGCTCTTGCTATTCAATCCATGCCCGAACAACCCAAGCTTTTGTTGAGCTAGTGAGGCAAATAAATGAAGAAATAGCTGCTCACTCAAGGAGAGTATTCGAATTTGAACAGGCGAAAGAAGATGCAAAAATTATGGGTAAGGATACTACTTCTATGTCTCCAGATAAAAAACATTGGTGGAAAGCAAGGAAGAGAAATATCATGGCAAAAACATTGTTTGATGGTGGTGATGGTAGCAGTGATTCCTACATACCCTAATTTGATTAGTTTTACTTTCTGATAATAAAATGTTATTTAGGAAATCATGTCATTTAAATTTCGGATATGTAATCTTAATTTCATGAAATAAAAGTCCATGCTTTGAATAAAGTAATAAATAAACTTAATGAACAATAATTATAATAACTGTTGTAAAGAAAAGAAGAAGAGAAGACACAAATAGAATAATTTGGAGGAGGTAAAAGTCTACTCATTCATTCTTATTAGTCTCTTTATATAGAGGTAGTGTTTACATCAGACTACATAATTAATGAGTAATTACGTGGACAGCCACATAGATTATAATATTTATAACACTCCCCCTTGGATGTCCACCAATGAATGATGAAATTAGACGCGCATAATGTTGTCTCGTTAAAAACCTTGTCAGGTAAGAAAAACCCAGTGGGAGAAAAATAACCCTGGTCGAAGGAGAAAAAGAGTACAACGCGCATATGTCTTAGGTAGCATACTTCTGGATGCTCCCCCTGATGAGAATCTTCCCCTGAACGTTGCAAGCTTTATGCGCCGTAAATAACGGTTTTATTGTTCATCACTAAAGTAAGACCATGTGTGCTTTGCATATAGGGACTCATCATAAAATTGTGTACCTGCAAAGTTAAAACAATACCAACAAAGCTAGACGATTTTTAATACGTCTTACCTCATTTAGTTATATGATCAAATTCATACACTAAGTAATAGCTAAACAACATAAGCTAATTGACATTAAAGCATTGAAACATACTCATGGCGTATCCAGCCATACACATCAATATCAAATGTGTATGATACATCTCATATAAACTCTACAAGAGCTCTGAGTAATTCATAACTTCCCAAGAGTTAGAATATGTAGCAATATAATGATCATAATTCGAATTCGATTTTATAGTCCAATCATAGTACTCATTGAGGCAATTTTGATCACGTTAATTATAACAAAATGAGTATATATGAGCTAGCTTTAGACTATTTGATTCCATGAATTAGCTTCAGGCTCTCTCAAGTATTCATGGATCGAATTATATTAGAATCGTTCATGTACTTGAATCCTTTAAGGATTTGACAAGCTATACGCTTGTAATGACACTTCACTTCTAGGAATTTGGTTCATCAATGTGTCTTTAAAGGCCCTCATAATATACGATGACAACATGTCATAAGTCTCTCGTCTATGTAACAGTTACATGTAACACTGTACTTATAGAAAAGTATCATTCGTATAAGGGCAGATTCATAATCTCATGTCTTTTGTAGACATTGCACCATAGTGATATATTTTCACTATGATAAATACCCTTTTGTATCTATAGGGTTAAAGGTCAAAGTATCTCATCACGTTTTAAATATTTAGTTTCATTGGAATTGCCTCTTTCCAATTTGGCCAATAATATGTTTTGTTGACATGCATAATGAAACGTGGCATAACATCGATTAATACAGTTCTTAATGGTCTTTGGTAGCTACCATTTGTAAATTTTCATAGATGACCATCATTCATAGATCTCACACATTCTTATATGCATGCATTTTTGATATTGGGTACCAATGACACTTCTGGGGCAAATATTGTCACTTCTAGGACAAATATTATCTAGCGAATGTGGATTTTTTTACTTGTAATATCACGTAGACTATTAGAGGACCTGTATAATCTTCTATTTTCAAGAGCTTAAAACTTTAGACCTAGTGGATACATTCCACTCAAATTCACGTCATTATTCAAATGACAATAGTCTTATTCTCCCCCTAACGGCGAGAAGACTGTCTTATTTTGACCATGAGCATATATTGCGTCTAAAGATCTATCACTTTCTTTCGAGTGAAGTGTTCATTGGCTGGTGGTGAACCTAAACCAAGTATGAGGTCAAAAACATTATATTCATTAATATCAACCAAGATATCATTCTCTAATGGCGTACATACTACCTTTGTATGTGTAGCCGTATTAGAAACTCTAACATTGCATCATGACATTCTCTTCAGGAGAACCATGTCACTTGGATACATATGCATCCCGCAAATCAAATGGGGTTTAGACTATTTATGTTAATATGGATGGTCTCATAGACTTTAATCGAAGTTGATGTTTATGCTTTTAGCATATACGTTTGTCAAGATCTATTATCAAATCACTAACTGAGAGATTTCTCAAAATCAATACATATCGTTCTTCAGGAACAATATTTCTCCCCCTTATAGCACGAGGAGTGTCTCATTGAGGTGAAAACTAACAATTGTGTGATAATAGACAATTCGATTGAATTAAGTTTTAGCAGTTATCAAACCTCGTAAATGATTCCACACAACATGGTAGACAAAAGATGACGTAACTTGTCAGTACATAAATAGTGTATTTATTTCAATAAACTTCTGGTCCATGATATTATATTTCAATGAACTTCTGGTTCACTGTAAAATTTGGCACAATATATATCTTATATTAATCGATTTTGAACCGCATTGGAGACACTTAAACACTTAATTCAAAGAGGGTGCTCTTCTAGAGCCATCAATCATAAGAGAAATCGAAACTTCAGGTTCAAATTTATAATGTTAGAACGATAGGTTCTCAGACTTTGTATGTCAAACTTCATATTCAAATAATTCAAGTGCTCGAAACTTCAAACTCGAGTAACCCAAGTGAAACTTCATGTTCACCTTATATTTTATACTCAAAACTTCGGGTTTGAGTTTCTGCTGTTAGAACTTCAGGTTCTACTATACGAAATTCATATTTTCGAGATATGGGACTACTGGTCCGTATCAGTAACAATAAAATTTAAACAAGAAGTACAATAATGAAATTGCATAACAAAATAAGAAAACTGTAAAGAGCAAAAAGTAAATAAATTGTACACATGAAACTTCTGGTTCCATGAATTAATAAAATACACAGATCTTCAGGTCTGGTTAAATTTATCAAATATGATAATCGTGATTCCTGATCTCATCTAGACACATGTAAGAAACATCATATGAAATAGGTGGAGAACTTCAGGTCCTTATATGATTAGGGATCATAAGATGTCGTTTCGGTCGTTGTATAACTCTAGGGAACTTCAGGCCCTTGTCAATTGCATAAGCTCTGAGAAACTTCATATCGCAATTTCAATAAACTTCAAGCCCTCTATATTTCAATCAAGAGACTTCAAGTCTCGATCTGAATAAAAATATCAATGGACTTGATAATCGGCATCATGCTTGAACATAATACCATGATAATCATACAATGATACGTAAAGAAAACTTATATTAAACAATTAAGGAATGTAATACATGTACCAATGACTATGAGTTAACAGATACATAATCTTTTCCTTTCATCTCCTCCAATTTCACAAGAGTATAATTGTATCTTTCTATGAAATTCAAGCCGAATGTATAGCGTCTAGCTTTGGCCAAGTATCCCACACATTAGCCTTCAAAACTCACATTATCATATGGAGGAGGGGGACCTCAAATACCAATTCCATGCCTCTTGTAATCATTGAGGATTTTCATATACTCAAGTCTCTCGATCTGAGGATCTTTTGGCCTTCATAAATTGTACAAATGTTGAAGGACATCATGTGATCTTTATGAGGAACTTCTGGCCTCAAGTAATCGAATCAACAAATATGATGCATATCTATTGGATTCATTGTATATATGGATCGAAAGCACATGTAAATATGGATTGTGAATATAATTAGAAAGTAAGAGGAGATAATCAAACCTCCATGGCTGAAAAGACAGAAGAAACTCATACCCATTTCGCTTACAATGAGGTATTGATGAAGATTATGCAACCATTAAGGGTCTATTTGTATATAATCATGGTGAAAGAAATATGCAACATGTCATGCCGTATTGATCTCCATATATAAGATGGAATTAACAAGATAATAATCATATCCAAACTGAAACAGAATTTGAAGTTAAGCACCAAACAACGTTAGCAACAAACACCCACAATCATCAAACAACGTTGAGATAGAGCATCAAACAACGTTGATGCATCAAGCACCCACGATCATAATTGCAATCGTTAACAATATTGGGAAATAAATAAAGATATTGATCATGTGGGTAATGAAAAGAAGATCAAAATTATGTCGATTATAGAGAGAAAATTAAACATGAAACTCATAGATCAAGAGTTATGGCCAAGCAAACAATGTCACCCCATATTACTCAGTGGATCATCATAGAGTATAAGAAGATAAACAAAACAAATTAAACCACAATGGTGTAAAGGTAAACGGCAAAATCAATTTTGTTAATCTAGGGTTTTGTCGTTATCAACTCAAAGGTAGAGTTGTGCTAATAACGTGTTGTAAAGTAAAGAAAAGAAGAAGAGAAGACACAGAGAGAATAGTTGGGAGGAGGTAAAAATCTACTCATTCATTCTTATTAGCCTCTTTATATAGAGGTAGGGTTTACATCAGACTACATAACTAATGAGTAATTACGTGGACAGCCACATATATTATAATATTTATAACAACAAGTTTGTCAAACCAAATTTTATTCTTAAACATAAATAAGCGTCAAATAAGATTACAAATAAAACCATACATATTAATAAAGCACACAAATAGAGAGTACATAAATTATAATCATAAACCATAATTTATTTAAATCTAATTCCCCGATTGCGCTGGTTCATGCTCGGTTACCATCCATGTTCCAGTTATGCATCACTAAATCATCTTGTAGACACTTGTGGAGGTAGGCAGACTCTACTTGAAATTCGCGATCCCTAAATGCAGGAAGATTTTGTCCATCTCTCCCCACTGGTTCGAATTGAATAGGTTCTCCAGTATCGGGATGCACATGCCGATCGTAGACAGTTGCCATGGATGGATTCATTAGATCATCTTCTTCAGGCTCCACAAATTCTTCCTCAACAAATTCATCTTGCACAATCATGTTATGAATAATAATACAACTTATCATGATGGCTCGAAGATCTTCTAGTTTAAACAACATAGCACCGTGACGCAATATTGCCCATCGAGATTGGAGGATACCAAAGCACTGCTCCACATCTTTGCGGTAAGCCTCTTGTTTTTTGCAAAAGTGTTTCTCCTCTTATGTTCTGGGATTCGATATGGTTTTCACAAAAGTAGACCACCTAGGGTAAATTCCATTAGCAAGTTAGTAACCATTGGTGTACCTTTTGTTATTGACCTCAAACTGAACCTGCGGAGCAGTTCCACCTATGACACGCTCGAACACATTAGACGCACCACGAACGTTAAGGTCATTTTGTGCTCCAAGGGTTTCAAAGAAAGCATGTTGTTTACGCCTAAATTAATATTTTACTGGACAGTAAATGTCTATGTGAATATTAATTAAATTCTTGGTCCATGTCATACCGGCGAGCTCAAGTTCTCTAAGTTTACAAGTGATGGCCCGCCAGTGAGACCACGCGAGCTGAATTACAGAGTTCGCATGCGGAATGGACTTCACACGGATTACATAGCGCGAGCGCAAACGACTTCGCGCGGACTACGCAGTTGGCGTACAAACGACTTCGCGCGGAATGACTAGTTCGCTCCGCGTAGGCGAGGCGAGACAGTCCGCGTAGGCTAAGTGAGGCGAGATTGACACTCCGCGTAGGCGAGGCGAGGCGAGCTGGTTCGCTAGTCCGCATAGGGGACTTCGCGAGGAAGACACATGCGGAGTCCGCGAGCACCACAATAATCGTTGAAGACTTTTACAAGTCTTTGACATGCTTCGGGCCAATCCCCTGTGGCCCTTTTAATATAAAAAGCCCTTTTAAGGCTCGCGAGGTGCAATAGCCCGCGAAATGGAAACGAGCTTCAGGAGCACGCGAGATAGCCTCATGTGACAGCCCGCGGGATGAATTCCAGTTCGCATAGGAGTCTACAGTTGGCAGCGCGGAAGCAATGCCCTATGCGGAATGAAGTGTGCGAACTGGACATGTGTCACAAGTTTGTTGGTTCGCATGGACGGAACAGTGCCCTTGTGCTATTAGGGTTTCAGAGTCCGACTTGAATTCTAATTACTTTTCTTCTACCGCAAGTCGAACTACTATATAAGGGGGCTCGAACCCTAACAGAAGCTCACTCTCAAACAAACACAAAAAACACAATACAAACTGAAACCCAGTTATCCTTCGAGCTACTCGAAAAAACCTAACCCTAAGCACCGCAGCCTAGGTTTTTCTTCAGAGCCCTCCGGACTCTACCCCGATTTCTCTCTTACCTCCCTATTGTTGCTCTGCTCGCGTCCTCCGTGAGTATCGATCGCCTTGTGCTAGTAAATTCCTCCTCTGAGGTGGCACCTGGAAACCCCTTCCGCCTGATCAAGAAGTCAAGCTCATAACACAATAACCCTTTCCTCGTCCACGAGGTGGCACGCCCGCAGCACTCCCTCTTCTCTTTGCTCGTTATTTACCTCTGCTCCGCGCGTTGAGAATCGTGGCCAAAACATTGGCACGCCCAGTGGGATAGGGAGTACAAGCGATACATCATAGGGAAACCGGAAGAAGCACCGTACCGAAAGCCTCAGCTTTCCTGCCTCAAGCACAGATCACTACGGTATAAGCCTCATGACAGCGCGGCTTGCCGATCCCTCACTCAAGAACAGGTCCTTGCTCAGTTTGGTGATCCAGACTTCAGCGAGACCGCCATTGTAGGCTCTCAGCCGACCCAAGATACCGACTCTGCTCCGTCTATGGAGCAAGTCTTCCAGATGTTCGCACAACTCCCGGGGCAGATCCAGGGTTTGACGACCCAGAGCTCCGCCGCTCAACAAAGCATCACCGACCTTGCTGGGAAGGTAGACGGCCTTGCTAAACAAGCCAAAAGAAACAAGATCCAACAAACCCGACAAGAGTCGGGGCAAACCACGAACGTCTTACACAAAAAGATTGAACTGCCTAGCAGTCAATCTAATGGTGAAGGTCTTCCTTTAGACGGACCCACGTCCAAAAAAGGAACCACCTCGTCAATCGATGATGAAGGACTTGAGGTAGAGGCCGGCGAGATTATGGATAATAATCCCATCTCGAAATTTCATGGTTTTCCTCAGGAAAAGAAGCCTAAAGATAGGACAGAACAGTCCATCTTTGAAGAAGAAATCAGTTCGCACACTGAAGGCGAACCATAACTTTGCATGATGGCGAACCACAACTTCCAAGTATCCAGCTTCCTCATGCGAGATGTATACGTGGACATAGGTCAGCTGCATGGGGGGCAAGGCGGAGCTCGCCGGCCTTCTTTATTTAACCTCCATGATCAAGGGCATGATCAACTCAAGCTTCGTCCAATTACTGGACGTGATCAAGACGCTGCCCCAAGTATTGACAAGCGAAATGAAGCTGCGATAATGGATTGGCGCAGATTTGACGAACTGATGGCAGCTTGCCGCAAGCAACTAGATGCGTGAGCGGCTGCTGAAGAAAATGAAAAGGCTTTACAACGCCAGAATGTAAAGCCTACGGTTGGCGAAGATTTTCCTTTAGACGAACCTACGTCCAAAGAAGAAACTACTTTGTCAATCAATGACGAAGAACTTGGGGTCGAGACCGGCGAGATTTTGTATAAGAATCCTCTCTCAAAGACTGACGTTCTTCCTGTTTTGGCCACGATCCTCAGCGCGCGGAGCATAGGTTTCTAGCAGACAAAGAGATGGGAGAGTTGCGGGCGTGCCACCTCGCGGACGAGGAAAAGGTTGATGGGGGGTGCGCTTGACTTCTTGATCAGGCAGAAAGGGGGATCACAGGTGCCACCTCTGAGGAGGATTTACGAGCACAAGCGGGTCGATACTCACGGCGGCGCCAGCAGAGCAATCACAGGGAGTTCGGAGAGAAGCGGGGATGCAGAGTCCGGGGAGCTCTGGAGAAAGACCTAGGCGGCGGCGCTTAGGTTTAGGGTTTCGAGGAAGGCTCGAAGGGAACTGGGTTTCAGTTTCTGTTTGTTTGAGAGTTGTCTCTGAGTTGTTGTTGTAAAGTTGTGTGTTTGAGAGTTGTTGAGGGAGCCTCTGTTAGGGTTCGAGCCCCCTTATATAGTGGTTCGGCAAAAGATTAGAATCCAAGTCGGACTCTGAAACACTAATTCACAAGGACACTGCTTCGTCCATGCGAACCAACCAATTGGTGACACCTGCCCAGTTCGCACACTTCATTCTGCGCTGCCAACTGTAGACTCATATGCGAACTGGAATTAGGAGCATCCTCATCTCGCGAGCTGCTACAGGGTGCTATCTCACGTGCTTCTGCAGCTCGCGTCCATTTCGCGGGCTATTGCAGCTCGCGAGCCTTAAAAAGGCTTTTTATATTTAATGGGCCACATGGATTGGCCCGAAGCATGTCAAAGACTTGTAAAAGTCTTCAACGTTTGTCGTGGTGCGCGCGGACTCCGCATGTCGCTTCCTCGCGAAGTCTTCTACGCGAGCTAGTTCGCGAGCTCGCCTCGCTTTGCCTACGCGGAGAGTCCATCTCGCTTCGCCTCGCGGACTGGCAATCTCGCCTCGCCTCGCGGACTGGCGATCTTGCCTCGCCTCGCGGAGCGTTGAACAGTAGTTCCGCGCGAATTCATTCCGCGCGCGGGCTAAGTAAAGTCAAATTCTCATGCAGTTCGTTCCGCGCGAAGTCTAACTTGGCTCGCGTGGACTTACTGGCGAGCTATCACTTATAAACTTAGAGAAACTCCATCTCGCCGGTATGACATGGTCCAAGAAATAATTAATATTTACATAGACATTTACTGTCCAGTAAAATATTAATTCAGGCGTAAACATTGCCCCCTAGCCTCGAAGTTATGAAATGTCGAGAATGACTGAAGAGGTTTATGTTCATGTTGCTCCAAAGCCAATAGTATTAGCTCGGGTCATACATAAGAGGAGTGTGAAGAAACAAGCCTGTGAATAGGCCTTGAAACTTAAGCACCTAGTAAGGCATCGTAGCGAACTGCTGCACGGCTCGCCTAGGCAATTTGGACTTGAACTTGAAAATGCCTGCATTCGCCTGCTCCACTTTTGCATTCGTGTGCTCCTAGCCCGCATTCGCCTGCTCTACATTGCTCATACCGCGAGCGAATGTAGCTCGCATGAATGTATCTAGAGCGGACGTTAGTGACTTGAGTAGATTCCAAAAAATAGCCCTTCGCGATGGCGGACCAACATGGAATGACAATGGCTATGTACTTCGTTGCCCCCCAGTGCGAACCAGTGAGAGACAAACAAGCAGAGTTGGCGAACGGCCGTATAAATCTGAAAAATTTTAAGAGGTCATGCATTTCGCTGCCCCCCAGTATATACTTCGCTGCCCCCCCCCAGTGCGAACCAATGAGAAGCACACAAATGAGTCAGCGAACGGTCGCGTGAAGATGGCGAACCAACCTTCGAAATTTGGAGGCCACAGGGATTGGCCTAAATAATGACTAAGACACTTGAAGAAGGTCTAAAGTCTGAAATTTCTGGAACACGATCTGCCAATGTGCCCCCTATTTTTGATGTCTGTTCGCCGAAGCTTCTTGAGAAGAATGAAGGACATCAAAACTTTAGCATGCCCCCCAGGGAAGGAGTTGTGGTACCGATGCCCCCCAGTGAGGAAAGCATGTTTCAAGGTCATGAAAACACATTGAAAATGCACAATGCAAATCCGCGCGTATCCTGACATGTCTGCATTCAAACTGCCATAACTCTCTCCAGGAATGGCGAAATGACAAGCCGTAAAATCCTCTGGAAAGTAGACATCCAGGGCTTTCGGTCGGTATAAGGCGAGCCGGCTAGTGCTTCCTGGATCATTCGAATGGAGTCCGCGAAGTGGACTGTCTGGTAACGGCTGTTGCAACTTTCAGAATTGCAAACAAGTTGTATTGCCTTGCTGACTTGACTTCGCTGGAAGTAACTCGAAGGCATGCGGAATGCCTGTTGTTGTCAAGCCTCAGGGATAGGCTCCGATGTAAAGTTCAAGCCTGTCAGAGACAAGAACATTGTCTTGCATTTCAGCAAGATCAAGGATCTCTTTTTGGGTTTTCTGCTATTTGATTTTTTTTGTATTTTCTTTTTTCAATGCGGGAAAGAAAGAAACTGAAAGCAAACAGGAGTAAAAACTGAAGGAAAGCTAAGAACAAAGAACAAAGGGTATCATAGTTTGATTAGGTACCCTTTGTTAGGCCACGGGGGAGGCCACCAATGCTTCACTCTAAGTGTTGAGCAGAGTTGTTCCGCGTCAACCACTTGAAAATTTGAAGAAAGTAGCTTGTAGGGACTGCCTTGCTGCCCCCTAAGCACCTTTGTCATTTTGCAAAGCATAATCTTCAATTGCATCCTTGCAGACAACATGGTGTAAAGATCTGCCTTGTCACCAATTACCATGTCATAATGCATGGTCTTACCGGGAGTAACCACTTGCTGGTCTCTTTTCGACTCATCAAGAGCTTTACTGGGATTGAACTCTTGTAGCATATGATTACGAGACAGACGCAACAACATATAGTCTTCGTCGTATTCATCATAAGTTGGCGTTGTGTCAGAATCAAATGCCGATTCAACAAAGGTCGGTGGCTCGACCTTCTTTGCAACTATAGGCATATATGGGACATGTACGTACTTCGCACATAAGCCAAAGTCCCCTTTAGGCCTCTGAAATTGCCTGCAGAGATTCCAAGTATATTGCAATGTGAAACAACGGATTGACCTGGGGATACCACCACGCCATATATAGTTAAGCTTAATATGACCATGGTTTGACGAAGCGGACTGAGGCATCTTGCTGGTGAATATAAGATTGGCGAGGCGAATCATTAAGAGAAACGGGCTTCGCCAGCCTTGACGCCCCGCGTGTACATGCTGAAAAGGAAACTCAAGAGGTTCTGGTCCAGCTTCACTTCGCTTGTTATGACCTGATAAAGAAAGAAGGCGAACTCCGCCTTGCCCCCCACGCGGCTTACCTGTGTCTACATATACATCTCGCATAGGAAAGCTGGCTCCTGAGCCACCTTTCATGCGAACTTGCGGTTCGCCATCAGTGTTTGACCCGCTCTCTTTTTGTGAGGTGGATTGTTCTGTCCCACCTTCAAGCTTATCTTTCTGGGGAACAACGCCAGTTTTTGAGATAAGATCCTTATCCAAAGTCTCGCCGGCCTCGACCTCAGATACTTTGTCATTGATTGACAGAGCAGTCTCTTCCTTGGACGTAAGTTCATCCAAAGGAAAATCTCTGCCAACCGTAGGCTTAACATTCTGGCGTTGTAAAGCCTTTTTATTTTCTTCAGCAGCCGCTCGCGTGTCTAGTTGCTTGCGGCAGGCTGCCCACAGTTCGTCAAATCTGCGCCAATCCATTATCGCAGTTTCATTTCGCTTGTCATGACTTGGGGCAGCGTCTTGATCACGTCCAGCGATTGGACACAGCTCGAGTTGATCATGCCCTTGATCATGGTGGTTAACTAAAGAAGGCAGACGAGCTCCGCCTTGCCCCCCATGCAGCTGACCTGTGTCCACATATACCTCTCGCATGAGGAAGCAGGCTACTTGGAAGCTGTGGTTCGCCGTCATGCGAAGTTCTGGTTCATCATCAGTGTGCGGACCGATTTCGTCTTCTAAGGTGGACTGTTCTGTCCTACCTTCAACCTTATCTTCTTGGGAAAGGACGTCAGTCTTTGAGATAGGATTATTATCCAAAATCTCGCCGGCCTCTACTTCAGGTTCTTCATCACCGATTGACAATGTGATTTCTTCTTTGGACATGCCAGTAGATTGGCTGTCAGGCAGTTCAATCTTTTTGGCAAGGACATGCTCACCGAAGTCCTCATTGGGTATGGCGAGACTGTTCTGGTCCGCTTCCCAAAGGGTTTTGTCCCTTTTGACTTGGTCAGCGAGGCCGTCGACCTTAGCAGCAAGGTCGGTGATGCTTTGTTGGTAGCCAACCTTTGGCTCGTCAACCGCTCGAACATCTGGAAGATTTGCTCCATAGATAGAGCAGAACCTGTGTCTTGGGTCGGCTGAGAGCCTACCATGTTGGTCTCGCTTCCCTATGGTGAATCGCTTGTACTCCCTGTCCCACTGGGCGTGCCAATGTTTTGGCCACGATCCTCAGCGCGCGGAGCATAGGTTTCTAGCAGACAAAGAGATGGGAGAGTTGCGGGCGTGCCACCTCGCGGACGAGGAAAAGGTTGATGGGGGGTGCGCTTGACTTCTTGATCAGGCAGAAAGGGGGATCACAGGTGCCACCTCTGAGGAGGATTTACGAGCACAAGCGGGTCGATACTCACGGCGGCGCCAGCAGAGCAATCACAGGGAGTTCGGAGAGAAGCGGGGATGCAGAGTCCGGGGAGCTCTGGAGAAAGACCTAGGCGGCGGCGCTTAGGTTTAGGGTTTCGAGGAAGGCTCGAAGGGAACTGGGTTTCAGTTTCTGTTTGTTTGAGAGTTGTCTCTGAGTTGTTGTTGTAAAGTTGTGTGTTTGAGAGTTGTTGAGGGAGCCTCTGTTAGGGTTCGAGCCCCCTTATATAGTGGTTCGGCAAAAGATTAGAATCCAAGTCGGACTCTGAAACACTAATTCACAAGGACACTGCTTCGTCCATGCGAACCAACCAATTGGTGACACCTGCCCAGTTCGCACACTTCATTCTGCGCTGCCAACTGTAGACTCATATGCGAACTGGAATTAGGAGCATCCTCATCTCGCGAGCTGCTACAGGGTGCTATCTCGCGTGCTTCTGCAGCTCGCGTCCATTTCGCGGGCTATTGCAGCTCGCGAGCCTTAAAAAGGCTTTTTATATTTAATGGGCCACATGGATTGGCCCGAAGCATGTCAAAGACTTGTAAAAGTCTTCAACGTTTGTCGTGGTGCGCGCGGACTCCGCATGTCGCTTCCTCGCGAAGTCTTCTACGCGAGCTAGTTCGCGAGCTCGCCTCGCTTTGCCTACGCGGAGAGTCCATCTCGCTTCGCCTCGCGGACTGGCAATCTCGCCTCGCCTCGCGGACTGGCGATCTCGCCTCGCCTCGCGGAGCGTTGAACAGTAGTTTCGCGCGAAGTCATTCCGCGCGCGGGCTAAGTAAAGTCAAATTCTCATGCAGTTCGTTCCGCGCGAAGTCTAACTTGGCTCGCGTGGACTTACTGGCGAGCTATCACTTATAAACTTAGAGAAACTCCATCTCGCCGGTATGACATGGTCCAAGAAATAATTAATATTTACATAGACATTTACTGTCTAGTAAAATATTAATTCAGGCGTAAACACTTCCCTAGGAAGATAAGCTTGAAGGTAGGACAGAACTGTCCACCTTAGAAAAGGAGAGCGGGTCAAACACTGATGGCGAATCACAACTTCGCATGAAAGGTGACCCACGAGCCAGCTTTCCTAAGCGAGACATATATGCGGACACAGGTCAGCCGCGTGGGGGGCAAGGCGGAGTTCGCCTGCTTTCTTTATCAAGTCATAACAAGCGAAGTGAAGCTGGACCAGAGCTTCTTAAGTTTCCTTTTCAGCCTGTACACGCGGGGCGTCAAGGCTGGCGCGGTCCGTTTCTCCTAATGATTCGTCTCGCCAATCTTATGTTCACCAGCAAGATGACTCAGTTCGCTGTGCCAATGTTAGGTCATGATAAGCTTCTCTATGTATGGTGTGGTGGAATACCTAGGCCAATCCGTGGTTTCACATTGCAATATACTTGGAGTCTCTGCATGCAAGTTCATAGGCCTAAAGAGGACTTTGGTTTATGGGCGAAGTACGTACCTGTCCCATATATGCATATGGTTGCAAAGAAGGTCGAGCCACCGACCTTGTTGATTCTGCATGTGATTTTGACACAGAGCCAACTTATGATGAATACGACGAAGACTATATGTTGGTACGTCTGTCGCATAATCATACTCCATAAGAGTTCAATCCCAGTGACACTCTTAATATGGCGAAAAGAGACCAGCAAGTGGTTCTCTTCCTTGACCAATGCATGGCTATTCCTGATAAGACCAAACATTATGACATGATAGTTGGCAACAAGGCAGATCACAACATCATACGATCCACGAAAATGCAATTGAGAATCATGCTTGGTCAAACAACAAGGATACATGGGGGGCAACGAGACGTACCCTACGCAATACCTTGCTCAAATTTTCAAGTTGTTGACGCGGAACAACTCTGCTCCACACTTGGAAATTTTCAACAGCGACAGTCTCACGTTGGAAACATGATGACGTCGAGGCTTGGAGTGAAGCATAGGTGGCCTCCCCCGTGGCCTAACGAGGGATAATCTAATCAAGCTATGATCCCTTCTTTTCTTTGCTCCTACATTTTAAATCAGTTTTTACTTCCGCTTCTTTCAATTTCTTTCCTTTTTCACATTAAAAAAAAGAAAAAAATGCAAAAAAATCAAATAGCAGAAAACAAAAAGAGATCCTTGGTCTTGCTGAAATGCAAGACAACGTTCTTGCCTCTAAAAGGCTTGAACTTTACATCGGAGCCTATCCCTGAGGCTTGAAGACAACAGGCATTCCAGATGCCTTTGAGTTACTACCAGTGAAGTCAAACAGAGAGGCAATACAACTAGTTTGCAATTCTGAAACGTTGCAGCAGCCACTACTGGACAGTCAACTTCGCGGACTCAACTAGAATGATCCAGGAGAAATCAGCCGGCGCGCCTTATACCGACCGAAGCCCTGGATGTCTATTTTCTAGAGGATTTTACGGTTTGTCATTCCGACATTCCTAGAGAGAGTTATGGCAGCTTGAATGCAGACATGTCAGGATACGGCGAGTTATGGCAGCTTCCGCTTAAGCTCTACATCGCCGCTGCTGACTTGTTTATCGGCGGACTCTCGGCACAAGACGATGAGAGCGGAGTGGAACATGTCGTTTACTATCTTAGCAGGGTGTTAACCGATTGTGAGACGCGCTACTCTCCAATGGAAAAGTTGTGTCTTGCCCTCTTCTTCGTGAGTTGTAAGCTCCGCCACTACATGTTAGCATTTACCACAGTGGTGATCGCTTAGTCCGATCTCGTCAAATACATGTTTTCCCGCCCTATCCTACGGGGACGCTTAGGAAAATGGATATTGGCTTTGGCTGCATTCTCTTTGCCATATGTTCCGCAAAAGGCAGTTAAAGGACAGGCCATAGCGGACTTCCTTGCTCATCACCTGCCAACCGAACTAACAGCATTCCACGAGTTGGAGTTCGCCGTAGTCTCCCTTACTCCATGGACTCTTTATCGTGGTCATGATACGCACGAATTTGCAATGTGCATTTTCAATGTGTTTTCATGACCTCGTAGCCTGCTTTCCTCACTGGAGGGCATTGGTACCGCAACTCCTTCCCTGGGGGGCATGCTAAAGTTTTGATGTTCTTCATTCTTCTCAAGAAGATTCGGTGAACAGACATCAAAACTGGGGGGCACGTTGGGGCAGATGTGTTCCAGAAATTTCAGACTTTAGAACTTCTTCAAGTGTCTTAGTCATTAGTTAGGCCAATTCATATGGCCTCCAAATTTTCAAACTTGGTTCGCCAGCTTTATGCGGCCGTTCGCCGACTCCTTTGTTTGCTTCTCATTGGTTCGCACTGGGGGGCAGCGAAGTATATACTGGGGGGCAACGAAGTGCATGGACTCTTAAAGTTTTTCAGCTTTATACGGCCGTTCGCCGACTCTTTTTGTTTGTCTCTCACTGGTTCGCACTGGGGGGCAGCGAAGTACATAGCCATTGTCATTCCATGTTGGTCCGCCATCGCCAAGAGCTCGCGAAGGGCTATTTTTTGGAATCTACTCAAGTCACATGCGTCTGCTCAAGATACATCCATGCGAGCTACATTCGCTCGCGATATGTGTAATGTTCCATGTCTTCTGAGTTGAGCAGGCGAATGCGGGCTAGGGGCAGGCGAATGCAAGCAAAAAGCAAGCAAACGCAAGCAAAAAGCAAGCGAATGCAGGCAAAGAGCAGGCGAATGCAGAAGTAGGGCAGGCGAATGCATTTGAAGTCCAAGTCCAAGGTGCCTAGTTATGTCAAGTTTATCAGTTTAATATGGCACTAGGCGAGCTGTACATAAACTTCGCTACAATGCCTTGTTGGGTGCTTGGGTTTCAAGGCCTATTCACAGGCTTGTCTACTCACACTCATTTTATGTATGACCCGAGCCAATACCAGTGGCTTTGGAGCAACATGAACATAAACCTCTTCAGTCATTTTTGATATTCATGACTTCGAGGCTGGGGGGCAATGTTTACGCCTAAATTAATATTTTACTGGACAGTAAATGTCTATGTGAATATTAATTAAATTCTTGGTCCATGTCATACCGGCGAGCCCAAGTTCTCTAAGTTTACAAGTGATGGCCAACCAGTGAGACCACGCGAGCTGAAATACAGAGTTCGCATGCGGAATGGACTTCACACGGATTACATAGCACGCGTGCAAACGACTTCGCGCGGACTTCTCAGTTCACGTACAAACGACTTCGCGCGGAATGACTAGCTCGCTCCGCGTAGGCGAGGCGAGACAGTCCGCGTAGGCTAAGTGAGGCGAGATTGACACTCCGCGTAGGCGAGCTGAGGCGAGCTGGTTCGCTAGTCCGCGTAGGGGACTTCGCGAGGAAGACACATGCTGAGTCCGCGCGCACCACAATAATCGTTGAAGACTTTTACAAGTCTTTGACATGCTTCGGGCCAATCCCCTGTGGCCCTTTTAATATAAAAAGTCTTTTTAAGGCTCGCGAGCTGCAATAGCCCGCGAAATGGAAGCGAGCTTCAGGAGCACGCGAGATAGCCTCCTGTGACAGCCCGCGGGATGAATTCCAGTTCGCATAGGAGTCTACAGTTGGCAGCGCGGAAGCAATGCCCTATGCGGAATGAAGTGTGCGAACTGGACATGTGTCACAAGTTGGTTGGTTCGCATGGACGGAACAGTGCCTTTGTGCTATTAGGGTTTCAGAGTCCGACTTGAATTCTAATTACTTTTCTTCTGCCGCAAGTCGAACTACTATATAAGGGGGCTCGAACCCTAACAGAAGCTCACTCTCAAACAAACACAAAAAACACAATACAAACTGAAACCCAGTTATCCTTCGAGCTACTCGAAAAAACCTAACCCTAAGCGCCGCCGCCTAGGATTTTCTTCAGAGCCCTCCGGACTCTACCCCGATTTCTCTCTTACCTCCATATTGTTGCTCTGCTCGCGTCCTCCGTGAGTATCGATCGCATTGTGCTCGTAAATTCCTCCTCTGAGGTGGCACCTGTAAACCCCTTCCGCCTGATCAAGAAGTCAAGTGCATAACACAATAACCCTTTCCTCGTCCGCGAGGTGGCACGCCCGCAGCACTCCCCCTTCTCTTTGCTCGCTATTTACCTCTGCTCCGCGCGCTGAGGATCGTGGCCAAAACACTTGCCATATATGTGTGTCGTAAGACGCCACTGCTTCCAGAATTATAGTTGGTCTTCCCTTCCGACCTGAGAAAGCTCCAGCCCAGCCGGTTGGGCAGTTCTTCCACTCCCAATGCATGCAATCAATGCTACCAATCATGCCTGGAAACCCGCGGCATTGTCCTCTATTGAGAAGCCTATGTAAGTCAGCGGGATTAGGAGGATGAAGGAACCACTAACCGTAGAGAAGCTCGATTTGATAGCAAAATTTCTTCAGACATTTCAACGCTGTAGATGCTCACATCCTAGTTTCATCACATTGATCAGCAGCTGCACCTTACGCTAGCATTCTCAAGGCACCTGTCATCTTTTGTTCAGGAAACAATCCCATTTTTCCAGTGACATCTATTTTTTGCCTCCAAAAATTGTCATGATTGCAAAGATCCTCCATTATGCATTGGAAGACATGTTTTTGCATTCGGTACCGCCTTCGAAAGCTTGCTTCGTCGTACACCGGACGATTAACAAAATAATCTTGCAGGAGAAAATGACCTCGGGTTTCTCTATGTCTCTCAACATTTGGAGCAAGGCCAGGTCGTGAACCACGCCCTCTAGGTGTCACCGATAGTTGATATTGCGCCACCATGGCAACCGCTTGAGCGTTTGTAGCTTGAATCTGCTCGAGCTCTTCCATATTTTCACGATCCCTTTCTAGCAACCACATGTTCAATTCATCCATTGAAAAAAGCAGAAATGAGATAGAGATGATATTTCAAGAGAGATGAAGATATAGAATGAGAAAAAATAGGTGAGTAGAAAATAAAGTCTGAAACTTATTTATAATCAAATTGAAGATAAAAAGTTTTGGATAACAACACATGTCACAAAAATATAGGTTGAAAATCTTATTAAAAATCTGAGATATATTTTTAGAAGATAACGATATCTGATAAAAAAAAACCAAAAGATAACGATATCTAAGGTTAAAATGTGTCAAATGTAGATTGGAAGAATATCTCGGGAATTATAAATATTTTTATAATTTTTTAAAAACTTTTTTGATTAATAATTAATAATGTAATTAATGTTGTATTACTAATATTATTTTTAATTAATTAAATTATAAGTTTAACATTTTCAATTAATAAATTATTTAAATCAAAATGTTAACGATGAATTAGCAGACCAATTTACAAAGAAAAGACAATTGTCAATTTCAGCTGAACAGTAAATTAGCACGGCAATTTAATCGGCAAATCAGCTTTGCCCACTGGGTGCAGCCTTTGCTCTAAGAGCGCCGCTCTCCAAAACCCTAGCGAGAGAGAGCAGAGCACGGGCAGATCGCGCTTGTCCGGCAGTGCTCGTCGCCGGCGACGGCCTCAGGCCTTGTTGGTGAGCTGGGCTCGGCTAGACGGGCTGATAGTGAAATTCGTGAACCAGAGATGATGTTCGAATGGCGCTTACCTAATCTTTTCGGCGGAGGAACTTGACCAAGCTGAGGACGCGAGCGGAGAGCTGTGCATGGATGGATCGGAGATGGGGAGGTTCTCGACAACAGGTTGGTTGGGTCCGATCGATTCGATCGAGTGTTGATCTTGGTTCGATCTTTGCAAGCTTTTGGCATGGCGAGGGTTGGTGGTAGTTGGCGGTTGACGACGACTGATGGTGTGGATGGATCGGCAACGACGGTCTACTACTGGTCCGGCAACAAGGGCGGCGTGAGAAGGTCGATGGTAAGGTTGAGTTTTTTGGGCTGGAGGTGTTAGGCTTGGCCTATCTGATCAGCTCTTTTGGGAAGGGATTCTTGGTGGGTAGAAGTTGGGCTAGGGTTTCCTAACGGGTCATAGGCTTCCTTCTGTTTGATTTATTTTATTTTAGAGAAAATTTCAGTTTACTACCCTGAACTTTTGGTCTAAAATCGGTTTGATACCTCATCTTTTTTTTTTAATCAGTTTCATTCCTAAACTTTCAAAATGACATCAATCTCGACCAAAATGACTAAAATAGCACTTGTTACGGTTTTACTTGATCTTTTTACTCTCTTTTTAATCTCTCTCTCTCTCATTTCCAAGCCTTCCCCAATCCCAAACCCCACTCCTCCTTATTCCTCGCCCCCTTCTCCGCTCCCAACCACCGCTCTCCTACCGCCTTCCCTTCCCTCTCCGTCAAAGCCTCCGCCGCCGGTTTCGATCAAACCCCTCCGTCCTCGTCTCCGCCAACGACATCTCCTCCGGCGTCGTCCTCTCCCCTTCTCCCGACTACTCCTCCTCCACCTCCATCGAGGTCGATGCCATCACCGAGGCCGAGCTCAGGGAGAATGGATTCCGCACCAAGCTCATATACACCTTCGGCCCCGCCTCCGCAGGGTCCGACCAGCTCGAGGCGCTCGCCGCCGCCGGCATGAACGTCGCGAGGCTCAACATGTGCCACGGCACGTGTGACTAGCGCCGCGACGTCATCCATTGCTGGTGGTAGGGGTGGATGAAGACCGGTGATGAAGATGGTGCGGACCTCGTGTGGAAAATCCATTGCAGGCGGCGCCGAGAGATGAGCAGGTAAGGGCTAGGCTAGGCTAGGCGGCGCCGGTCCAGTGGGCTTTGATACTCCTGGATTGGACGACGCAGGTCCGCTTGTGTTTTCGGAGACGCGCGCGGAGGTGGTGTTGTCGGTGCGACAGCGACGGAGCAGTGTTTCCAAATAAGTGGTTCAGTCCTTGGGTTGGAGGCGATGCCGCCGATCTCAGTCCAAGTCGAGCACAACGGATCGTAGCATATTAGGCGAAGAGTGATGGGGATCCGGTCCGTGTGCCTCCGTTCAGTTCAGGGCATGTCGGGTTGGAGGCGATGTCGCCGATCTCAGTCCAGGTCGAGCAGAGAGAGAGGCGGATTCTGCTCCGCAAGAGAGCTCTTGCTCAATCTGTTGTCTGGTGAAAAATCAGGATTTGAGAGAAATTGATATCATTCCGGGTGGGTCAATGAAGATAGTGAGGGAGAGTCCCACGTCGGCTGTAGTTAGGTTTAAGGCCGGCAACGTGGAGCCGGCGCACCACCACACATTCGGCCACGATTTGGTGGTGATTGAGGGAGGCGGATGGTATCTTAGTCCAGGTCGAGCAGAGAGAGAGAGAGAGTAAAAAGAGAGTAAAAAGATTAAGTAAAACCGTAACAAGGGCTATTTTAGTCATTTTGGTCGAGATTAATATCATTTTGAAAGTTTAGGAATGAAACTGATTAAAAAAAAAGATGAGGTATCAGACTGATTTTAGACCAAAAATTCAGGGTAGTAAATTGAATTTAACTCTTTATTTTATTTTATTTTATTTCTGTTTTGGTTTAGACTATGACTGTTTGCAGGTCTAGAACATTTTATTAGTTATTAGTTGTCTTTAACTAGGGTTCTTTTGATGCTCTGGGGTTGCCCCCTCTGCGTAGGGTGGTTTTGGAAGTAATCTTTAATGATAGGTTGAGGACTGGTCCTTTCCTCCTTGTGTCCTGGTGGCTGGTTACTTGTCTCGTTTGCTACCACAGAAGATTGATCATAGTGCGTCATCTCATAGTCTTCAGTATAGAGATTGTTTAGTGTCTACTAGGTAGTTTTGCAAGATTCATTTCTTACGTAGCCCCCTCGGGCGGATCGTGTTCATGTTGTTGTACTTACTCTCAAGTTGTGATCAATAAAAACAAACATCCTTAGATCAAAAAAGAAATCAGATTTTTAAATTCGAGCCAACTTAAACATGGAAAAGACAATCATATATTTAATGAATTAAATAAACTACAATAGATCATCAATAGACCATATAAACCATTATAAAAGCAATAGATGGTCTGTTATGAAATAAAGATTCTATAACTGTATTTTTGCGGCCGATGATCGTTAACGGGACTCCGGCGACCGTTGACCGAAGTCCGTCTATTAGGGGAAGTAGAGGGTCTATTAAGGAGGTCTATTAAGGACAATAGGGGTATGTCGGGGAGTCTATTAGTTTCTATTAGAGACAAATCAGCTTTGAGTCTTACAGCTTGTTGCAACATCCATTCTTTAATGTTTGGATTGAAGTGCATCAAAGAGAAGGGATGACTTGAGAGGATAGTTGCTGTTGTAGGACAACTTAGGTGTCTTCCTGGTTCTTGGTTTCATCATGTTTTGTCAGATATCAACCTATCACCTTAGTCGGTCTTGAATACAAAACAACATTGAAGCTTATACATATAAAGAAATAATCAATAGCGAACAACAAAACTTATAAGACTAAGATGTTCAGACTGTGAATAGGAGCAGATATCTCAGTAAAGTTCATGCCTCGACACTGACAGACTACACTGGTATCAGATCAAATAAGTTTGTAGTTATAGGAAAACATAAATAAAAAGGTAAAATTAGCATCATTTCGTTGAGTCATATTGCTTTTCATTAGCCTGATAACCTTAAAAAAGAAAAAGAGGGAAAAAAATGAAGTCATATATTCAAATTTGAAAGTCCAATCGATTCCTCAACAATAGTTTCTGCATCAGTAGTGTTCTCAGGAACCCTCTCAGTACAGTACTCACATGATATAATAGGAGGGGTCAAATGCAAGCAGTGGTCGATTCTCTTCTCCAACCAAGCCAGTCTTCTCTCAAAGCTCAGCACTCCAATGTGCATACACCGAATTTCGACTTGGGCAACTCTCGAGCATGTACGAAGCAGTATGTAGTAGTCAGCATGCGCAACATAAGTGTAGGCGCCATCATCCTGCTTCCTCACGTAGTGAAGGTAATCAAATCTCTTGGGGTTCTTCCTCGGTGGAATATAACAGAACCTCTTCTCCTCCATGTCTAATTTCATTCGATTAATGGCTTCATCTTTGAAAGTCTCAGCTGACCCTTGGTCATTCACTTCTGAGTTCTTACTATCATGTGAGCTATCACCAAAATGATCACCATTTTGGCTATTCTGATGGTCATCTGCGAGAAAAGTTTCTTCACAAGAAGATGGCCTCCTAAACTTCTTTTCTCTAGATGGACTACTACTGCATTCTTCATTATACCTTGGTCTTTTCTGGTCATCAGTTCTACCACAATGCAATCCCTGTTCCGCTGCTGCATCAGAATCCTGAAACCAGCAAAATGCATTAGTGAATGATGTTAATATGTTGTACTGCTACTAGATATAGGTCCCATATATTATTTATCATACTTTTTGTTGTTAATTTCCACGAAAAGAATATCTGATCTTCCTCACCATATTCAGTTTCGCTTCAAAATTATAATTGAAAGAAAAATTTCCATTTAATTTCTTTAGGACATTATATATTTCTTCCAGATGGGCGATAGTATAAAAGATAGTTGCACAGTTTGCAGCATCTTCGCAAATCCAGCCTTATTAGTTCTGCTGAAACACAGAACTAAGGTCCTATATCAGTGAAGTTCTTGTAAGTAATTATAACAGAAAGTAAATTAAAAGCTGCATTTAGAATTATTTTGAGCTGACTAAACCAAAAATTTATCAAATGCAGCGGAGCCTATTTTAGATAAGAAAATATCACCACTCCAAGAAAGCTACATATTACCTTTCCACTTTGATAGTAGTTCCATAAAGTTTCAATTAACTTTTCTTCCTTGGCATTCTTACGTGATGGTTCTGATCTAGCAAAGACTATATCCTTGCAGAACTGGAGATATGTTTGCAAGTCCTTGCAATATTCTGTCAAGACAAGAGGATTTAGATCTTCACAAGCAAGTAGGGGAAGATAGAAAGTGTATGTACTATTGATATATAAAACATCACAAAATTTTGCCACAAAATTGCATCAGCATTTCCAACAATAAAACCCCGCCGCATACTTACCATAGTCATCAGCAATTTCATTATATCTTGCTTCAAGGTTGGCCAAAAGTTTTGCAGTATCCAACTTAGTGTTTTCTGCGTGCGAGTAGTCTCTATCAAAGTTTGTATCTGAATCATCTTTACTGTGAGGCAGAGAATCTGAATCCGTATTAGCATCATCCTTTATTTCACAACTGGATCTGGGGTCCTCATCACCACTATTTTTAGATATGGAAGATGAATCATGACAACTCGACAAACTTCCTTCCCATTCTCCAAAACCATGAATGTTATAAAGAATTCTCACAGCTACAATCAGTATTGACATCACACAAACACGAGTGGGAAGCCTCAACTCATTTGTAGATAACCATAACTCTGGAGGCATCGACCACTCATATATGCGGCACGCATGAGGGAGAAAATTTTTGACCGGGAGAGCTAACTTATTTAGAAAGCGGGAAGCTATAGCATAGAAATTGACTGGTGGTAAGTCCAAGCCTATAAACCCAGCAACAGATGCTGCTAGTGATTCCAGCTTCTGCACTGGAACTGATTCAGAAGGCCTAAACATCAAGCTTGAACTTATTGGGCAGGCACGTGAAGGCTGTCCAAACTGTTTCAGATCATCTTCAATTTCAAGAAAAGCAGCAAAATATGGGAGCTTCCCTTCTAGGGACCATTTTACCATGTCAGTTGGCAGGACTGCTTCCCTGGCAAGATGACAAGCCAGAAAAGAAACAGCTAAAGTGTAAGATAATGGTATAATCTTCTTCAAGGACTTAAACCACGCCTTCAATGCTTGAGGGTCATACTTTGCATAATTAGGTGCATGGCTTTTCAAAGGCGTCTTCAATTTGTCAAGCGGTTCTCCTGAAACAAAAAGCAATAATCATAAAACTATGGCAAGAACTATACAAAGGGAAATCTTCCACAAGCATAAATGAGTTTTAACATTATCTAAGTTTAAACAATAGACTAAAGCAGACTAACTCTTATCAAACTAGCTGACATTGAGCTTCAAAATGAGAATTAACTTATTGCTTTCTTTCTTGGCCAATCAGATTTACTGATCCTAAAATTCATATATGGGCATAAGAATTGTTTTTTAGCGAACTGAGTATTGCGTATAGAATCAAGCTCTAAAACAAGAAAACTGAAGTCAATTAACATAAATAGCTTAGTTGTTGAAGAAAACCTTGTTGGGGGATCTCAGACTCATTTAAGTCAAAGGTCTGGTCAGCACAATCATCATTAAGAACCTGAGTCCCAGCCAAGAAGCGGAGCCAAACCGTCCCAGCCAGACCACATATCAAGGGAGTTACCTTGAACTCTGCGACTAAAGCCTCACATTGGAGCTCAATCATCCGCTGCAATCCCATCACATACCTAAGCCTAATCCACCCATAATAGTCCTCATCATTCTCTCTACCATCAAATGCAAAATCCGCGAGCCCTGTGGGATCCTGATCTTCTGTTTTAGCTTGGCCTTGACTAAAGGGCTCATAATAAGGTGAGAAGTCGTCTAAGGGTTGGGAGAGAGGCTCTGCTTTGACAACAGAGCTGTTAACGCGACGGGTGTGACGAGCAGAGTAGAGGCCTCCATATGGGTTACCAGTCTGGTCGAGAAAGTCCTCATCCGCCACGCCAGTGTCCATGAAGTCCTCAGCTTGTGAGTTGCATTGGGTGCAATAGAAGAAGCCATCATCACCATCTTCCAGCCCCACGTTGCCGCAATTCTGGCAGCCCCATGTATCTGGGTTCCCCATTTTGTGTTGGAGATGATTTTTTTTATAGTGAGACTGTTTAGCTGATTGAAAAACAAGAGTCAGAGGCAATAGAAGAAGGTAAGGTAGCCTCAAGCAAACAAGGACTAAGGTTAAAGTTTCAATAACCTTATGGGGAATCCTGGGAGGTCTGAGAGAAGCACAATCACCAACACTGATCTTGTGTCCATCCTACAAAAATATAAACTTCAGACAACCATTATGCTAGAATCTATATAGTGTTGATACCAAAAATAAAAAAGGAAAAGGGAATAAACAAAAAAGATAAATGAAGGAGTGTTTGTTGACGACTAATTCTTCGGTTGATTTCTGTGAGGCGTGCAAAGCCAACTGAATTCAATTACAACTCGATAAGAAATTACGGGCATGCTTGTTTCACAGGACTGTCTTTGTGCACCTTAATTATTAAGAGAGTCCTAGACTCCTCTAGCTTGGGTTATGCTAAACTAATACTTGACCCATGTTTGGTAATGCTTGGGACTAAAGAGCAGAATAGTCATAATAGCGATATCCCATGTTTGGTGATGTACTGTACTAAAATTAATTTTGAACCAACAATATTATTTTTGTTTTAGCAAACTATTATCCAACAATAGGAGATTTGATACCTTTAATAAATTTATTTATGTTAAAATTATAAGGACTGATGTAAGTTTTCATCATTTCAAGCACCACCATCAACATGAGGTCTGAAGAATAGCAAGCTCATGCAATATCCACATATTCATATATTAGTAAGCCACCACAATCAAAATACGAGTAAATAGTTTTTACACATCGACAAGTCCACCAATATATACAATAATGAAAATTGAACAACATGCGTTAAGGCGACAACTTGTAGCTGTACTGGGATTGCAACAAACCTTTGTGAGTATCTGATAACATAGCTGCAGCATCTTAGACATCTCTCTTCATTTCTGCAATCTTTGACTGCACGTGTTCTTTGTATTTTGAGATCGAGTCAATTATGGCAATGAGTTCGCGAGCGCACTTCTGAGTCTCTTCTTCAGTTTGTTTAGTTATTTCATGCAATTTCAATTCGGAAGTCTACAAGAAACAAGAAGTTGATTAGCAATGAGTTCGCGAGTGCACTTCTGAGTCTCTTCTTCAGTTTGTTTAGTTATTTCATGCAATTTCAATTTGGAAGTCTACAAGAAACAAGAAGTTGATTAGGAATAGTTTAAAATTTCCCAAATTTCTGATTAAAGCTGTTCATGTATCCTTAAAGTAATGACTATGAGGAATAAAGAACGACAAACTTCTATGCAATAATGCTATTCTGCCTTGCCTTTCAGAAACAGACTATTTTTCTCTCAAATTTATTTCCCTTGACTCCTTAAAGAAAGCAAGAGCAACACCTTTTAGCTAACAAGTGAACCAAGAATTAGTAGCAAACAAAGTCCTCTCAGACCTTCAGAATCTCAGCTGCTTCTCTTTCCACAATATTCATGCTATGAGCCTCCTTTTTCACAAAGATTGCAGAAAAAAAAACTTCCACAGTAGCAATACAGACATGTAGTATAGAAGATTATCAGCAGCAAAACTAAAACAGTCCAGGGTCAAGATTATATTCCCTCTGATCAGCAAATCCAAGTTTATCCCCAACATGATTAACTAAGCTGGTGAAGTAAGATTCATCCAGAAAGGGAAAAAAAAAAACAACTTTATAATGTTGACTTAGTACCAGCCATATATATCAATTTCACTATGGAAATGCAGTGTGATGTTCTTGATACAATTACTGATAACAATCACTCTTATAGTTACAAAGATTTGGTTACAAAGATTCATAAGATTCCAAAGAGAAACAACATAAGGAAACATATTACACTCAACATAGAACTAAGCGGTTTGCTTCGGGAAGGAAAGCTAATAACAGAGCAAGCAGATAGAAAAGGCCTTGAAAAGAAACAGAATAATAAGCATCTATATAGAAGCATATATCAACAACATGTAAGTACCAAAATCAGAGATTGCTTTACCTTATGTGCCTTATCTAATTCTTTAGGCAGAAGATCCTGATGGCTACCCAAATCTTTTCCCTCTGAAATAGAGCAACAATGTCAGTCAGTCATTTCACCCAGGCACATGCAAAGAAATGTTCAATTTTGTATGCATATCTATATATAGAACACACATCACCAAAAGAATAAAACTCAAAGAGACATCTACCAATGCTATGAGATCAGTCTGTCCCAATGTAAAGTAATGGATATAAAATTGCTTCAAAAAATTTCCCGGCAACCAATCAGGCACACACTCTGTACATGATAAAGAGGTCATATTCAAGTAATTTTCTTGCACTTGTATCAGCAAACCTGTCATCTTTCTTGGTCCACACCAATAATCATTTCAAATGTAATCTCAGTTTTTTTTCTGTTTGTCAGACCTGATTTTGCAAATTAATCGACTTTGTTTACATCCATTGCAATGATTTTGCGTGCTCTACCAACTGAAAGTTGATTACGCGGTCCAAAAGTTTGCTTCTTTGTGAAACTACTCATATATATAACTACTATCAGTATCAGATAGATAATTTAACGACTTATATATAACTACTATAGAAACAGATTTTGTAAGACTATGAACACTTGACTTTTACTGCTTGTTCTTATTTTCTGATCGAAGGGAAGACTCTTCTCATAATATTGTTAAATGAAATAAGTTCTTTAAAGAGCACATAAGGCATTTCAATAATTGGTGAAAAGAAGCAATTTTTAATGAATTAACTGAATACCTTGACAATGAGTTTTTGTATAGCTGTTCCTGTTCTACTACACACTTGCTTTCCAAGCTGAAGAATCAGCTTGAGATGCTCGACTATTCCAAGTAAGAATCCCAAACTCTTGAATCACCAAAAACCCCAAATCAGTTTCATCTATCACCCTCTATCAATCACATAACGCAAAAAAGAAATAAAAAGGAAGCATTCTCGGGAGCAGCACAACTCACCCAATAGCAGTAAATTGCGATGGCAGATTATTGATTAGGAATCGTCTTACACCCAATTGTTTCTGAACTGCTATTCACTCTCACTCACCAGCAACCCAGAATCACCTCCCTTTTCTACTTGACAAACAAATATCAGAACCTTAAACCCCAAGTTCAGATTTGTATTGAACATTCGAGAGAAAGACTGAAGAAGGATTGAGAGAAAGTCGTGAACAGTAACCGACCCGACTGGCTATCAACTTCGAGAGAGAGAGATTGATGGGCGGAGAAGAGTTTGAGGGAGAATCGGTTTTTGATGAGAAATTTTGAGAAATAACTTTGATGGTTTTTAAGAAATAACCAAATTTTTTCGTACGGTTGAAAAATAACCATTTTACATGATAAAAGGTCTATTACACCCTTTATACAAAATAATCATTTTAAATACTTTTTTCTATTCAGCTCAATAAAAAAATTAATAAAAAAAAAAACAGAAAATCGTTGTGTGTTCAAGTATGTATATCTATAATATCTTTAGTTTTACTTGATTATATTTTGTGGTTAAATAAAGCTCCCACCCTTTCAAGGTTTGAGATTTAGGGTTCTTGAAGATTTAGGGTTTAATTCAGGGATAAGAGTTTTCATATTTAAGGTCCTAATCGTGTCAATTTGATCGAGTCCAATGTTTTATCATATAAGAGATTAATATGATCATAAGATGTACAAGAAAAGTTGTTTAATATTATGTTGATTTACAGCCAAACTCATGTGAACAATGAACAATATTGGCCGGATTATAACTAGCTTTCAATATCTTAATTTGGCAGCTAATTATATATGGACATACTATTGCTTACTTGTAGTTTGATCTTCTAATTTATGCAATCACTAAAGAGACAATGGTCTTGATTACATTGTTTTCACTTTCACGATTGTATCATCAAAAATAAAAGAATTGTATTACATAGGCTATATATATATATGAGAAGTCGGATAGAACTCGTAGGAGTAGAACAAACAGATAACAAGAATTTCTGTTTTTTTTCTTTTATTGAGAAGAACGGAAAAAAGTAGTATTCAAAATGGTTATTTGGTATAAAGGGTATTGCAGACCTTTTATCATGTAAATTGGTTATTTTTCAACTAAATGAAAAAAGATGGTTCAAAACCATCTTGAGGACCAAAAATTGGTTATTTTTCAAAATTTCTCGTTTTTGATAGTGCAACTACCTGTAGTTTACTGTTTTGTCCTTATCAAATATGTTACGAGTTCTTGTATAAGAACTGAGTATTTTAGGCACTTTAAAAATCTAACATCTTAGACTTCTTCTGGCTTTATTAGCTTAAAAACTGACTACAAAGTCGAGCCTCGCTCCAAAGAGGTCAAAGTTTACAGCAGAACCAACCGACGAATGAAAATTTGTATCCCAGCAGCAAAGACTATCTAGGATGTGACCCAAATTGGTAAGAGTATTGGCAACGAAGATTGCAGGATGACTGTGAAATTGTCCAGCAAGCGAGTTACATTGCCACCAGTCCCAGCCAGGGATGCCTGCAAAAAGCAAGGGCTTGCCAAGTAACATTATATCATCTAAATCCATTTCATTACATAGATCATACAAACAATGGAAAATAATACACAACAAAATCCATGCATTTCCTGGGCCCGAGTATCTTCAGATAAAAAAATGCTTGAACAAAATAAACATATTTCACTTCCTTTCCTTTCCTTTTTCAGTTTTTAGTTCTGGTGGTTTGGCTGCTTAAGGTGTAAATACTATGGCCCTCAAGAACAGGAAATGTAGCGTAAACTATTACAAGTAACCAGCAATACTAATTTTGCAGTACTCCAGCTGAGCAAATGGTAAAGGCTACATCAATTAACTATCCAACCTTAACAGGACCCGTGTTCACTGGTTTCTGATAGACTCTTGCTACTGGCATTCCGTCACCACCATCATTACCTACCCTCCATGTGCGATCCTTTTTCCTCTGAGGCTTCTTGTGTTGTTTATGAGGTGCAGTGAGCTTCTTCGCGGTTGCTTTCTTATTGGTAGCCAGCCCATTCGCTATGTCAAATGAGTTGAGGTCATCCAGGACATGATCAATCTCTGGCACATTTTCATTATCCGATTCTGAACGGGTTTCCATATCAGATGAATCTGATTCATGCTGTTCGGACAAGATGTGTCCCACATCATCTTTTTCATCTGTCATTCCAGTGGGCATTTCATAATGAGGCAGCTTCCCATCAATGTAGTCCCTCAATAATTGGCGGGCAGCTCTGGTTTCATCAGGCAGTCCACTTGAGGCAACATACCCACGAGAGGCACAGTAGGCTCTCATAAGCTCAGCTGCCAGAGGTGGCCGCGATTGCAATTCATAGGATTTGGGTTTTGGCAGATCAATGTTGTACACTTTTTCAATGACATGTCTTGGAACTCGATCAGCCACTACCTGCACAGCCTCCCTCTTTTCAGTCATTCGATCAATTGGCAATACACCACAAGCAATCATCTCATGTCTTGAGCTCGAAAAGGATGGAAACACTAATCCAGGGCAGTCACAAAGCGTCAACTCATCTGATATGATCAATGTTTGGAAATGCTTTGTCTTCCCCGGAGTGGAGGTAACACCTGTCTTTTTCTGGCCTACCAATGCATTTATTGTTGAGCTTTTCCCAACATTTGGATAACCAACAAACCCCACAACAACACTAGCTGAAGGCGAAACACTTCCAATTTGCAAACGGATGTTGGATGATCCTGTGCCACTGGATCCCGAGTTCCTTCTACGTTTGACTATCTCTTCTGCCTCAGACTGTAAACGAGCCAAAAGCTCATCTCTCCCATATACTTTTGTATCAGGGTCCTCTGAATTCTGCTGGCAATTATCTGTACTCCACGGGGAACTGAGTTGTTTCCCTTCCATGGCTGCTGAAGCAGCTTTAGCCGACCAAAAGACAAAAAGAATCTCTTGGGAACGGAAATATTTTGCCCACTTCTCTCTGAAAAAAGCCAAGCAGTAAAAGAATTTAGAAGGGTAAATAACTGGCAAATAAATTGGCTGTTCATGATTATATTACTTGATAAGTAATAGACCTTTTTATTGGAATAAAAAAAAAAGTGCAATAAAAATACAGTTGAACTCTGGCAATCACAAGTTCATGTCTATGAAAATACCAACCTAACAGATACAGGTAACAGATCTGCTTTGTTAACAAGAAGCATAGTCCTTTTGTGTTTGTCAACCTCTCGTGCATATACCTGCATTAAAAAAAAACATCATCATGTATGTTCTTGTCCAAGGTTTCTGAAGAGTCATAACACATCTGATCGTTTTGATCATTTCAAAATATCTTGAAATTTCCCATGACTATAAACAACCAACCACTAGAAAATGCATGGAGTGAACTGTGCCATCAACATCACAGAGAAAAGAAATCCAACATATATTGCTTTTTGAACACCAGGAAACCAACTTCATACTGTTATTTTCTAGACCTGAAAGAGTAGGGATACCGAAATGGGGTGGGTGGAACACTAAGTTTCTCTCCTAGACATCTAAAAAATTCAAGCGATATGTCAAAAAGATACAATGAACCAAGGAACAATACACTGCAACTGCAAAACCACTTCCAAGACATAGTATGAAGTATGAACTATGAACCACATAACCAATATCCTTATCTGCATCGAGAAATCACTATAATAAGCCTCTAACTATTATTTTATTCAATTATCCAGATGCTTGCATTGCACTATTGCTTACAGGACAATGGTTTAAACTATTGCATTGCACTATTGCTAACAGGACAATGGTTTAAACTAGGATTTGTTAATCATGGTTAACTGATGAGACAAATTTTTCAAAAAAAAAAAAAAATGTTAAGTGACTTGAGATGTAATTATATCACCGAGGGTGCCAATCTACTAGTTTCAGTTAATCCTCAGGTGTATATATCAATCCATAACAAGGTGTATATATCAATTAGTAACAATTTGCTCCAAATATGATGTCCTTGCAAATTGCAATAATCATACATCATCAACATTATGCATTATGATGTCATTGCACTGATAATACATTATCAATGTTAAGAAGCACTACACTCTAATAGCATTTGGAAGTAGTAAAACCGTGTGTATTTGCTCAAACAATGATAAACTACGTTACCTCAAGATCAGGGCATCGGTAGAACAGAGGATCCCGGGCATCGACAACCATCACAAGCTGAAAACACAACAACACCAATGTTACCCCAACAATAAATGAAACATAAATCAACAGAAAGACAACGAAACAAGGCCCTATTCAATGTTTACCAAATCGCTACGCTCAACGACACGCCAAAGCTGCCTCCAGATATCCAAGTTCTTCTCAAAAGGAGTAAGAACAAGCTTGTCATTCTCCTCAAGCCTCGCGAGGCTTCTCCGCCACACAAGGAAGGCCTGCCTCTCGTTGTCATCGAGCTCCTCCACCGACATTTCCGGCGTCCACGGCGGCCTACGTGGCACCTGGAGACTACCGGCGTGCAAGGCCTCCTCCTTCCTCTGCTGCTCCTTCCTCTGCTCCGGCGCTATCGCACTCCCGTCCCTGCGAAACAATCCGAATTCAGTAAACCTGAAAAATGAAATTGGGAAAAAAAACGAGAGAATGGAACTCACAGATTGATGAGGAGATTGGGGTTAGGGTTGTTGAGGGAGAAGAGGCGGTCGGCCTCGTCGGCCTGTTCGATAACGGCGTCGATGTCGCTGACCTCGGTGACGGATTCTAGAACCTTCTTCTGCATCTTACGGTACATGATGCCTTTCTCTTTGGTCTGCTGAATCAGCTGGTTGTGCTGCCGCACCAGGGCTCTCCCCAGCTTCGTCTTCTCGTTCTTCGGCGGCATATTGCTATCACCCTCTCTTTCTGTGTGTGGTTTTGAAGCGGCTCGAACACGACGGTGGGTTTTGGCGTACAAATTGAACACGTTGGGAGGTTTGGATGTTCGCTTGCCCTATTTAACAACTTCTGGGTTTATTTTATTTTTTCAGAAAGAAAATTCAAAATTCGATTTTTACCCAAAATTGAAATTACATTTTCACTCGGTGATCGCTCCGATGCTAAAATAACAATTGTATGTTATGTTGCATGTAAACATATATAGGATGAACAGTAGTGTTCACCTGGCCGGTTACTGATTAAGGGAATCATGATTAATTGGTGGAAAGTATCATTTTAAAGTTAAGTTGTTTTGTTTTCGACTCTTAGATTTGCATCTAACAGTGGTTGATCATAGATTCCCTGATTAGTTACTAACCAGGTAAACATGACTGTTAGGATGAAAATATATGTAATCTACATTGTTCATTCGTTTTTTCTTCTAACAGGCTAAAGGGGACGTAATGTCCAGAGCTAGGTGGTCTAGTTAATGAATGGGTTGAGAGGTGAAGGCGTTGTTGTACAAGAAGCGGGGTGGTTTTGACAGTGAAGATCAGCGGTGGTCGTATGGGTGGTCCAATCATATCAACTAATCAAAATGCGACCATCAAGGATGAATACGGTAGGCGAAAAGAAGACTGCACTTCCTAAATACTAAGGGCAACTCCAACCCATGATTTTTATAATTGAGTCTTATATCCATTTTACTTTTAGGACCTCTTGTTGCACTATTCTTATAAAACTCATTTTCTCATCTCTAACAGTAAGTCATTTATGAGGTCCTATATTCACTTTAGTTGATTAAAATAAGTTTCGAGTTCTATGTTTGTGATTATTATATTAAATAATATGTTAACCTTATTAAATAAATAAAACTTCATCATTTTTATTTTAATCACAAACTTTTAAATTATTCTTGTCATTTAATATAATTTTTTATAGAGAAAAATATAATTATTAACTTTTTATCGTATTGTGTCGGCATATATAACAAACAATCAAACTATTTAGTAGATATTTTCTTGTGTTGTGTCGGTATATACGACAAACAATCGAGTTTGGGTGTGATATCGTCGTCACATGTTAAACACTAATTGGCTATCTAGATTACGGGTTATATCGACACGTGTCATATCTTATCTACTGATATCATCTCAAATTGTCCATAAACATGAGGCCTTTATCATCCTCATCTCTCACAAATTCACAAACACTTCTCATATCTTAATCTCCATATTTTTTTCTTTTGATTTTGTGAAACTGTTTGTATAATGAACCGTTTGACAAAATGGTTGATGAAAGATCAAGAAGAGGCCGTTACGAGAAACCAACGAAGATTCACGATGATGTCTGCCGCTGCCTTGCAAATCCAAGATCTAGAAGATGAGGATTCACAATGGGGTGGTTCTTCGGAAGGTCATTCATATACTGCCAGAAACAGAGAGATCAGAGATCAACGACTCAAAGCTCTATACTTCACGAATCCGTCCATATACGAACCAAATATAATTCGTAGACGATACAGAATGCAACCTTGGGTCTTTAACAGGATGATGCGCGATGTGAACAACTATGATCCATATTTTTTTCCGAAAGGAGATGTGACTGGGAGAGTTGGCCTATCCACCAAACAAAAGCTGACATGCTCTATGAGACAACTCGCATATGGAGTCACAGCTGACTTCTTCGATGATTACATGGATATTGCAAAATCCATTGCCATCAAGATTTTGGAACACTTCACTAGAACAATTTGGAATGTGTACCATGAGATTTACCTCCGTTGACCAACACAGGTAGATCTGCATCGGCTTCTCGATAAGGCAGCAGAAAGAGGATTTTCGCGAATGATCGGGAGCGTTGATTGTCTGCACTGGCAGTGGAAAAATTGTCCCACTAGATGGGGAGGGTAGTTTACTAGCTATATGGGGAAACCAACAATCATCTTGGACGTAGTGACATCCTATGATACTTGAATTTGGCATGCCTTCTTACTAGGTTATAGTCTACCCACTACTACACAAAAACTTTCAATGACGTTTGAAAAACATCATGAATGGGCTTCTATGACGTTTTTCAAACGTCATCTACTTCGCCGTCTATACCGGAGTCATGGTTTCCGTACCCTTTCAACGACGTTTGTAAAACATCATGAAAAATCTTTAATGACATTTGGTAAGTGTGATCTATTGTGTTTCAATGACATTTCCAAGACGTCATGAAAGATTCTTCCACAACGTTTTCCGAACGTCATAGAAAATAATTCATGACATTTATGAACCCTCGTTTAAAATCTTTCATGTTTTTCACATGTCATTGATTTTTGAGAAATTTTAAATACACACACCTAATCTCTTAATACACACCTCTTGTTGTATACACCATTCATTTAGTTTTTCATTTCGATATTAAACTTAATACGCATCCCAAACTATCTATAATACCCTTATATCTAAAATTAATGTTATTTGGTATAATTATTATAAATTTACTATATATTTTGGTAACTCTTTTACGTATTTTTTTCTATTTTATGCTAGAATTTTTTTTCTTTTCATCGCCAAATTTATAATCAAAAGACTATTATTACACAAACTCCAAATCTCTAATGCGACATCAATCATTTGGAATTCGAAAAAAAATATATATCAACCATTTTAAGTTTTCGGAGTTCACAAGCTAGTATAAGTACACTAAGTCACTAGCTATTAAACATATATACTACTCTTTTCAATAAACTAAAACTGATACAAAAAAGAAAAAAAACAAGACAGAACCCAAATGAACCGATGTTAATTGAACAATACATGTGATTATTTGGTAGCAGTCAAAATCCAGATTTGTCCAGAACGCAGCGTTGTGCTTCGTATTCAATTCCGAGTTCAATCGTCGTCGAAGATGCTCGCTCGTTGGAGAAACCGCAGTCGGGGTTGGAGGCGGCGAATAGAAGAGACCGTGGTTAGGGTCGGAGAGAGGCTCGGTTAGGGTTTGGGGTCGCGTTTTGGGGTCTGAGACAGAGAAATTTGGGGTCCAGGTTTTGTTTATGAAAATAGAAGCTAGGAACCTTTTTGCTTTAAAAGAAAGAAAATAGAGAATTATTCCAAAAAAAAAAATAGAGAAAGAAAAGAGAAGCGGGAAGTTCAACTTTGGCCGAAAAAATGGTTTAAGCGGGATCTTTAAATTTTGGTTAAAACATTTAAGAACGTCGTGACTCGTTTTAAGAGTTTATAACACTTAACAAACGTCATTGATAAAATATTTATAACATTTTGGAAATGTCACGACTCACTCTAATCACAACGTTTATCAAACGTCATTAAAGTATTTCTCACGTTTCGTCATAGACCAATTGTCATCCATTGCATTTATCAAACATCATGGGAACATTTTTCATGACGTTAAATAGTTATAAGAGTGATGACTGTTAAAAAACGTTATAAAATACTAACCCTTACAATGACGTTTGAAATTTGTCATAAAATTATGCAGAAATTTAGATTGATGCCAACGTCATGAAAAAAGCGTACAATGAAGTTTTTGAGCAAACATCATAAATTTACTATCATTAAAACTTTTTTTTTAGTAGTGACCAAACATATAAAGAAAAACCAGCACTACTGGATTAACCTAAGAAGCATAGCAAAACTTCATAAAAACTCTGGTACGCTCATAATTAAGCAAACTTCAACTCGAATGATCAAGCGTGCCTTATACGACATAATCATTCATCCATTACCTGCCAATCACACTGTCACGCCCCAATTTTCGAATGACAATTTTCAAAAATTTTGGCATGGTCTAACTTAAAATATTGACATCCCAACCTGTTCCAATAACAACATATCACAACAACAACAACAACAACAACAAAACAACAAAACTCAATTACAGAATAGAAATTTCCACAAGATCTATCACTGAATTAAGATTACACCTTCTTGTTTTTATAAAGTGCAAAACAAGGACATGAGAACAATCTCATGATTTAATACTGTCTATTCAAAACTACAACTATACAGAGTCTGATAAAAGAAAGGAGAACCCTGTCACTATGCCTCCTTCTCACCCCTGCCGATCCTCACCTGCAGGTCTAACCCCTACACCAAGAATGGTGCACCGGGATTGTAGAATAACAAACCCGGTAAGCTAAAAAGCCCGTATGAGTAAACTTAAAAGTAAACTCCACATTTAACACAACCAACAATTTAATACATCAAACATACCCCAAATAGATTTGATCAATCAATAAAAACCACATATTAACAAGAAATGTACCCATAAGTCCCAGATATTTAGTAAATACCCCTCATGACCTACAACAACAACATGTGTACCCATGGGTCCCAGATACCATCAAGTATCTCCCATGACCTACACCGACAGACGGACTAGAACTCTAATTCCTAACCGTAACCAATCACCCGGCCAAAGGCTTGGAACCCGGTTTGACTGTCCAATACCAATAAAATAAAATAATAAATAGTATCTTAACCGAAACCAATCACCTATTTAAAGGCTTGGAACCCGGTTAGGCTATTTATTCAACAGTCATCATATCACAACATCATTAACAACATCACAAGATTTACATCATAAAATTATATCCTTCACAAGGATATAATTATATAAACAATAAGAATTATCCCAATAACATAACTTCTCACAATTTAATAAAATTATGATCATAAGAGCCTTAGAGTAACACATAATAAAAACTAGTTTTACTTTACCTATGAGCCGTTGACGATCAAGCTCATATATTTTTAAAACCAATATTAGCAAAATATTAAATCACATCCTAAACATTATCCTTAAATAACCATAATAAATCTTGGTTCAAAAGTGAACCTTAGTGAGGTTTACTCACATAAAATACTCCTGCTGCGTTCTTCCGCAACACAAGAGTCAAGAAACCCAACAACTCACAAATCACCTAAACATGAACAAATCAAAACCCTTAGTAAAACACCACAAGAAAATAAAATACCCTTAACTTAAAGGTTGCCCCAAAGAAGGGCAATCCTTCCTCCAAGACCTCCCAAGGTCATCGGACACTCGACAACAACCACACTACCTCCAAGACCAAATTTTTTTCCAAATTTCCGACCTAACAAACACCTAGAAACAACTTAGCACCTACAATGCAAAACCAAAACAAAACTCAATCTTCTCACACCAACAACACACTAACATCAACAAGGATTAGCTAACACAGCAAACAAGGCCTCTACCCTGCCCGGAAGTGCTCCCACGCGCCGCCACAAGCGACGGCGAGTGAGCTTCACACGCCTCCACCAAACTTCAAAATTTGGGGAAACTCAAAACATGAAACTTGTAGATTAAAGCATGGTGAACAACTTTAATACCTGAGGTTTCAACCGATTCTGACCGGAACCCGCCGGAAAACACCCCGCAAACCAACCGGGAAAACAAATTCCAAACCTACAAAATCGGCCCCAAAACTTGATTTCTAGATCACCAAAGGGGTAAGAACATCTCTAGAAGAGAGAGAAGAGCAAGACTCACCTAAACTTAGCCGAAATCGGCGTCAAAATCGCCGACTTTCCGGCGGAACAGCAGCAGCTCCGCCGCTTCGTGGCGGCCTCCAGGCGGCGCGACGGCGAGCAAGGCTGCCCCAGCAGTGGAGAGGAGACTCGTGCCGACCCAACGAAACCGACGGCGTCCAATTTGGTGGCCGGATGAGAGAGAAATGGGTTGGAGAAGAGAGAGTGAGAGAGAGGGTCGGGAGAGAGAGAAGAGAGCTGAAAAGCTTTTTCCAAAAAAACTCCTCCACAATTTCTACTTATAAACTTTCCAAACCCGGAAACTAACTTTCTCTGACCATAACTTCTTCACCCGACGTCCGTTTCACGCGTGCCGCATGTCTACGAACTCGTATTGACGAGCTCTACAACTTTCATGAAGAAAGTTTTCGAAGATAACTTACGGAAAATAAAGTCAACTTTTGGTCTTTTAAACGTCAAAGCACCTTAAATAAACTCTCAACTTCAACTACGCAAACCAATAAGAATTTCCATAAATTTTCCTTCATTAAATTGAGAATAATACAAGGAAAATAGTATGAAAATCCTAGGGTATTACAATCTACCCCCCTCCCTTATAGGAATTTCGCCCCGAAATTCACAATTCTAATCCAAAAACAAACTAGGATACAATGCTCTCATGTCTGACTCTAACTCCCAAGATGCATCGCCTTCATCATGGTGACTCCAACACACCTTAACCAAATCGACTTCCTTCCTTCGAAGCCTCTTGGTTGATCTATCTAAGATTCGAACCGGTTCAACAACAAAGGTTGCATCCGCATTCACCTTGATAGTTCCAAAATCAATCACATGTGATGCATCTGGAACATACTTCCTCAACAAGGACACATGAAACACATTGTGTACCCCGGACATGATAGGAGGTAAGGCAAGCCGATAAGTCAAATCTCCTACTCTTTCCAAAATCTCAAAAGGCCCTACATACCTTGGAGCCAATTTACCCTTCTTGCCAAATCTCACCACCCCTTTCATAGGAGAGACCTTCAAGAACACATGATCCCCAACATCAAACTCTACTTGCCTCCTCTTCAAGTCGGCATAGCTCTTTTGCCTGCTTTGCGCTGTTCGGATCCTGTCTCGAATAGTAGAGACCTTCTCAGTCGTCTCTAGCACAATATCAGGACCCAACAGCTCACTATCACCCACTTCCGCCCAACATACAGGAGATCTACACGGCCTTCCATAGAGTGCCTCATATGGTGCCATGCCGATACTAGTGTGGTAACTATTGTTGTAGGCGAACTCAATCAGTTGGAGGTGATCCTCCCAACTTCCCTTAAAGTCCAAGACACAAGCCCTCAGCATATCTTCTAACACCTGATTCACCCGCTCAGTCTGTCCATCAGTCTGAGGGTGAAATGCTGTACTCATGTCTAAGGTAGTACCCATGGCTTTCTGAAAACCACCCCAAAACTTTGAAGTGAATCGTGGGTATCGATCTGAAACGATCGAAGTAGGTACTCCATGAAGTCTCACTATTTCCTTCACATACAACTTGCACAAGGCATCAACCGTGTATGTCATCGACACAGGAAGGAAATGTGCTGACTTCGTCAATCGGTCAACAATGACCCAAATAGCATCATGTCCGTGCTTGGACTTAGGTAGTCCAGTCACAAAGTCCATAGAGATCTGTTCCCACTTCCAAGTAGGAATAGGTAATGGCTTCAACATACCTCCAGGCCTCTGATGCTCCGCCTTCACCTGTTGACAAGTGAGACACTTGGACACATAATCAGCTACATCCTTCTTCATCCCAATCCACCAGAACTGCCTACGCAAGTCTTTATACATCTTGGTGCTCCCTGGGTGCACCGTATAACGAGAACGATGTGCCTCCCAAAAGATCTCCCCTTTAAGATCCCTACTATCTGGAACACACAGTCTCAATCTATACCTCAACCCACCATCCAAACCAACCGACCACTCCGAAGGACAATCATCCAACAAATCCACCACTAACTCCGCCAACATTGCACGTGAGAAAACGTCATGTGCTTGGCCTTGGATGATCCTGGAAATCAAGGTGGGTTGTACAGAGGCGCTTCCAAGGAAGATCCCCTGCTCCTTGTCTGATGGCAGGATGCCAAACTCAGACGCAATCTCCAACATAAGCCACTCATGTACCATAACAGAGGCGACTATACCCCTAGGCTTCCTGCTCAATGCATCCGCCACCACATTAGCTTTCCCAAGGTGATACTCCAAAGTGAAGTCATAGTCCTTAAAGAGCTCCATCCACCTCCTTTGCCTCATGTTCAAATCTTTTTGAGAGAATAAATATCTCAAACTCTTATGATCAAAAAAGAGTTCGAACTTCTCTCCATACAAGTAATGCCTCCAAATCTTCAAGGCAAATACTACTGCAGCTAGCTCTAGGTCATGAGTGGGATAATTCTTCTCATGAACCTTCAACTGCCTCGAGCCATAAGCCACGACACCACCAAGCTGCATCAACACACAGCCCAAACCCCTATGAGATGCATCGCTGTAGACAACAAAGCCAACACCACTAATAGGAATGACCAACACTAGGGCTGTAGTCAACCTAATCTTCAACTCCTCAAATGCCTTCTCACACTCATCGGTCCACACAAACTTGGCATTCTTCTTTGTCAACTTGGTCAAAGAAGAGGCAATACTAGAAAATCCCTCAATAAATCTCTGGTAGTATCCTGCCAACCCAAGGAAACTACGGATCTCCGTAGGAGTAGTGGGACGACTCCAATTCAACACAGCCTCTACCTTAGAGGGATCCACCGAAATCCCCTCCTTTGATACTACATGACCAAGGAACTTGACCTCTTCCTTCCAAAACTCACACTTTTCAAACTTAGCATACAACCTGGCCTCCCTAAGAACCTGTAGTACGATCCGTAGATGCCTATCATGATCCTCCAGGGTTTTGGAGTAAATCAAAATATCATCTACAAATACTACCACAAACACATCCAAATAAGGACTGAACATGCGGTTCATCAAGTCCATAAATGCAGCAGGTGCATTGGTCAGACCAAATGGCATAACAACAAACTCATAATGGCCATATCTCGTCCTGAAAGCGGTCTTCGGAATATCATCCTCCTTCACCCTCAACTGGTGATAACCGGACCTCAGGTCAATCTTAGAGAATACCGTAGCACCTCTAAGCTGATCAAACAAGTCATCAATCCTAGGCAAAGGATACCTATTCTTGATGGTCACCTTGTTCAACTCTCGGTAATCCACACACAACCGGAGTGTGTCATCCTTCTTCCTCACAAACAACACTGGTGCACCCCAAGGCGAGGTGCTAGGTCTAATGAATCCCTGCTCAAGAAGACCCTCTATCTAAACCTTCAACTCCTGAAGTTCAGTTCTCCCCATCTGATAAGGAGTCTTTGATACCGGTGAAGTACCTGGTACCACATCTATAGCAAACTCCACTACTCTCTTAGGAGGTAACCCCTGAATCTCTTGAAACACATCACTAAACTCAGAGACTACTGCAATATCCGCAATACCCATGGTACCACCGACAACCTCAAAGTGAGCTAACACTCCTTCCCACATGGCTGTGTCCGACCTATGACAACGATAGAGAAAGCTCTGCTGTCCAGGAACGTGAAATGACACCACCATATCAAAACAGTCAATCACAGCATGGTTTGACCTTAGCCAATCCACTCCCAAAATCACATCATAAGAGAGGTCTGGAATCACTATCAGAGATGCAAGGAACTCTCTCCCACTAATCACTAAAGGGCAAGCACCACACAAAGTGCCTAGCTCGATAGAAACACCGAGAGGCGATGAAACACACAATGATCTAGCAAGCGGTGTCGGAGTCAAGCCTAATGCCCTCACCACCGAGCTAGATATGAAGGAATGGGTTGCCCCAGTATCAAACAAAACTGTAGCAAGCAGATCATAAACAAGAATGGTACCTTCCACACCTGCACCACGCTGACCAATGGCATAGACTCTGGCTGGTGCTGGAAGTAACGGCCTCTGCTGATTACCCTGCCCTCCAGTCTGAGGTCGGGTGCAATCCCTAGCAAAATGACCTGCTTGCCCACAAGTGAAGCATCCCTGCCTCCTGGGCTTCGTGCATGCCGAAGAGAAGTGTCCCAGCTCACCACAGTTGAAACACTTCAGGGGTGCTGCCTGCCTAATAGGTGGAGCCCTAATAGGTGTAGCTGCTGCTCTAGCTGGAGCCAGCTGATGAGTCCGCTGCCTCTTCCCAAAACCACCTCTGTGGTACCCTGCACTGCTACTCCCTGCCAGGGCCTTGCCCTTCCCCTGAGCATCTCTCTGCCTCTCTGTCTCATGCAAGGCCTCTTCCTGCTCAACTGCAAGGGCACTCTCCACCGCTTCTGCTAGAGTAGCAAACCGGTGGGAAGTCACCAACTTCCGGAGTTCATGCCGCAAACCCCGAATGAACTTCCGTGCCAAATCTACTGCATCCATCTCTCTAGCGAAACGATACAGCTGAGAAAACCGGGCCTCATAATCCCTGACACTCATCAAACCATGTACCAAGGCTATGAACTCAAGCTCCAACTGCTCCCTCACTGTATCAGGAAAATACTTTTCCCGAAAGAGCTGAACAAACCCCTCCCAAGTCAAGGTGGTCACATCTCGAGATCTCTCTACCCCACTCCACCATACTCGTGCCTCATCCTTGAGAAGAAACGTAGCAATACGCATCTTCTCAATCTCAGTACAAGTGATCATGGTGAAGTATGTCTCGATGCCCTCTATCCAATGATCAACTATGAGGTAGTCTGTACCTCCAAGAAAGGAGGGTGCTCCTAACCTGATGATACCCTGAGCCAGCCTAGCCAGACGTAGACCATCATCCACCACCACTGGCACTGGCATCTCTAACACCACTTCCTCCTCAAGGAAGTCATCCACAGGTGGGGCTCTACCTCTGCCTCTGGCCCTACCTGCCCCTCTAGCCCTACCGGCCCCTCTGGCCCTACCTCGGCCTCTAGCTCTTCCTCTCGGAGGATCCATCACCTAAGGAGCAAGTAAACCTTGGTTAACTCATGCATAAAACTTAAACCAAAGTATAAGTCAAATGCGACATTTATTAACCAAGATACAAACTCAAGATGGAACGCAAAGATTCGAGAACCACTAACAGCGTATTCTCTACTCTGACATCCTATTTACCTAGAGGCGACACCTACCCTTCACATACCCAATGACATATCAATACCGAAGAGCTTATGATGGTGATCCGCTGCAGTCGGGCCATCGCTCCGAAGTATTGATTATCACCAAATATGTAAACCTACGCTCTGATACCAAACTGTCACGCCCCAATTTTCGAATGGCAATTTTCAAAAATTTTGGCATGGTCTAACTTAAAATATTGACATCCCAACCTGTTCCAATAACAACATATCACAACAACAACAACAACAACAAAGCAGTGGAAAGGAGACTCGTGCCGACCCAACGAAACCGACGGCGTCCAATTTGGTGGCCGGATGAGAGAGAAATGGGTTGGAGAAGAGAGAGTGAGAGAGAGGGTCGGGAGAGAGAGAAGAGAGCTGAAAAGCTTTTTCCAAAAAAACTCCTCCACAATTTCTACTTATAAACTTTCCAAACCCGGAAACTAACTTTCTCTGACCATAACTTCTTCATCCGACGTCCGTTTCACGCGTGCCGCATGTCTACGAACTCGTATTGACGAGCTCTACAACTTTCATGAAGAAAGTTTTCGAAGATAACTTACGGAAAATAAAGTCAACTTTTGGTCTTTTAAACGTCAAAGCACCTTAAATAAACTCTCAACTTCAACTACGCAAACCAATAAGAATTTCCATAAATTTTCCTTCATTAAATTGAGAATAATACAAGAAAAATAGTATGAAAATCCTAGGGTATTACACACGCAATTGTGCTACAAGTAAGAAAGCTAGAAACATCATATAAGACTTATAGCGATATATATGACCATCATAGAGACTTAACCCCATACTATAACAAATTACAAAAGTGCATTCTCCTTCCCTTTCGGGTTGGAGCTTGTACTTCCTCCCGCCTTGTCCAGTTCTGCAGAAACATTTTTCCTCACGAATTTCTTCACAACATCCTCTTCTTCACTCGCAGCTTTCTTCTTTCCCCCAAAAAGTAGTTTATTCTTACTACATGTAAGTTTGTCTCTCCTTCTTGGCACTTGCTTCTACTACACACCAACAAGGATCAAACATAAACTCTCAGATTCTAAGTTAAGATTTCGCTCACCCACAACAAGGCTCAATTTCAATTTCTTTAGAGAAATTGATGTTAATGCCTTCCTCTTCTCGAGTACGTCGCTGCGATAATGTGCTAGAATCTTGTATCTCACTCAAGACAACATACCTACATGGTTTATGTGTAAAAGAGATACATAGCACCATTGGTGAGGAAAAATTCGGTTGAGAGTTTGGCCAACCAATAAAATTCAGTCTAGAGCGCGAGCCGACTTGGAACATTCATAATGGTTCATTTGACCGTTGACCCGTCAAGCGGGGGGGGGGGGGGTACCTGCAAAAAACCCTCCGACGCCCAAGTCAATACATTTCTTAGTCAAGTAAAACCGTTCGAGATAAGTTCTCATACCTGTTCCACGAAGAACTTATATGGTCGGCAAGTAGACTTGCTCGGCAAGCTCTCCAGTAACTTGCCCAGCAAGTATTCTTGTTGAGCAAGTCACCATTAAGCCTGTAATAATTATCATTTACAACCATAATCATTGCATATTAACCGTTCTTGGTTTATTGCTGCAATAACCGCTTACTTATTGCGGGGTTTACTCTTGTATTTTACGGTTGTCATTACTGCTGCATCTATTATCATCTTTATTACGTTGTCAATTTTATTTACTATATATCCCACATGGGAGCCCTTCTAGTGAGGACTCTTAAGTTGAAGACTAGTTGATGACTTTCCGGTTTATAGTTTAAAAAACTCATTTTTCGATCACATTTTGACATATCATCCGTTCAGTTTTTAGGTTTATATGAGTAGATCATTTTTATAAATTTTCAGCCAAATTGGTGTTCGTTAAGATAACAAACTAGATCAAATTAATGGACGAACCAAATCTGTCAAATATGAACCGTTCAAGTTCATAATTGATAAATCACACTTATGAATGCCTTAACAATTTTCAATATAGCTGAAAATTTGGAGAAATGATCTACTCATAAATATCTATAAACTGAACGGTCAAGATGTGTATATAAGATCGAAAGGTGGGATAAGCCGAAAAGTCCTCAACAAGTCATCAACGTAACAGTCCTCATTAGAAAGGTTTTCATCCCACAATGCCCCTAAATTTTCAATTTAGGCGACCTCATCCAAAGGAAAAATTTCCAAATAGTCGGTACCTCCTGCAAATTTAATCAACCTATAGAACATGTAGAAATATGTTTTAAATTTAACTAACCTTTGTCAAAGCTAAGATTCTTCCATGTCAAGATTTTCTCTCCTCAATATTTGTTAATTTGTTATATGGTCGACATTTTTCCTTATCAATAGTCTTCTCAATCCAAAGCTTTTATTCTTGAGATTCCTTTTGTCTGAGAATCGCTTTTATTCCTCAGCTTACCCCCCCCCCCCAAACACCAGGCAGAAGAAAAAATCTTTTTAGAAACAATATTAATTGTCGACCTTACCAGGATTCAACGTTTACTTGCAATTTGAAAACAACAAAACAGTAAAAAAACATTTAGAGTTCGGAATCAAACCGTACGTATATGACAAATTCTCAATGTGAAGTAGTTGATTTTTGCGCATGGAATGTGTACGAGCCAACTACCGTGTACATGCTTTCGCATTTTCTTTTTCTCATTTGTAGCTGTTTTTTACTTTTTTGTGAAGTATGTTAGTGGGTAGTGGGGAGTTTTTGGTTGTAGTTATAAGTCTTAACTTCCCATATCCACTTTTCACAATTACATGCACTATTTTTTATTTTTTTTTATTTCTTTTTGCTTTTTATTATAATAACATTTTCAATTAATTGTTTCAATCTCATTAAGGGTAGTTTAGACAAAACATAATCTGGTTAATTTGTTAAACTCCTATCTTTTGTTTTTGAAAGGGTTAAACTCCTGGCTTTATAATAGTAGAGATTGGTAAAGACCCTTTTTTTTGGTTTACTTTTGTTATTTACATTTGTATCACTTAATTATTAAGTAAGATTTCAATAAACCACATGGTGTAGTAAAGTTGGTCGAGTTGTTTATATTATAGAACCCCCATATCTAGACTTCGAGTCCCAGCTCCAATCAATTTGTGGTCAGCAGATTTGAGGGGCCTACGGGCACGCTTATGCGGTGAAAGACTTTGTTCGAATAATATCGTAATCCTTTGTTCGAATATTAACTGGGTGCGTATGTTACTAAACCTGCTAACGTAATATTGGTGGCGTGCTATCTCACTAGCAATAAAAAAATATTTTAAAAAAAGAAATTGAAATGGGGAACCCACGTGGCATAAAAAGCAATGAAGAAGCAAAATTGTGAAATGTGGTCAATGAGTTTGAGGAGCCTACGAGTTCTTGCGTTAGTGGCGAGAGACTTTGCTCGGATAATCTCGTAAATCTTAGTTCGAATATTAATTGGATGTGTATGTTACTAAATCTGCTAGGGTGCGGCTATTGCCACCCCACTAAATATTTTCTTCACCCCATATTTTAATTTTAAACTAAGAGAAATTCGTTTGAATGGTATACAAACTTTTGCTCCTTATAAATTTTGGTACATCAAGTTTTAAAAATATCAGATTGGTATCTCATGTTTCCATCCTGATTTAAGATTGGTATATATAAATATTAAGATTACTAGTTTACCCTCAGATAAAAAAAGATGACAAATTTACCCTTAAATTCTTTTTTTTTTCTTCGTTTTTCTTCTTTGTTTTCAAATTCCAATTTTCTTTTTTTGGCTTTTTATATTTTTAGGAACGTAGAAAAAAATTAATCTCAATCATCCTTAAATGTCAACGACAACAACAAGATCCTTGAGTGTCAGCGGAAACAACAAGGATTAAATTTCTGTATGTTTCCCCTCTTCAATCTTCTTCAAGTTTATAAAGGTCAATTCAAATCATCAAATTCTAAAACCTCTTCTAATTAATATTTCTTAAATATGAAAACAAATAAAAAAAAAACTAAGAAAAAAAGAGAACTTAAGGGTAAATTGGTCATCTTAATGGTTATATATACCAATCTTAGGTCGGGATAGAAACATGAGATACCGTTATGATATTTTCAAAACTTGATATACCAAAGTTTATAAGGAGCAAAAGTTCGTATATCATTCAGACGAATTTCCCTTAAACTAAATATTCTAATACTAACCCTATAATCAAAATTTTTGTGAAAATATAATATTAAACTAAAATCTATAAAATCTAAACATCAACGATTCTTTATATCTTTACATCGGAAAAAAAAAATTCTCTACATCTTTCAAATCAGATTTGAGAATCATTTTAATATTCAACATGGTGGTTATACAATGTGGTAGGATTGTTCGTTCTTATTTTAATTTTATTTATGGCTTCAACACACACACACACATATATATATACATAATCGTAAAGATGGAAATCAAGAAAGAGATCGAGGAGAACATATATGGGATGTGGTTTGAGAAGAATGAAGGTCTGCGTCAAATATATTTATGAGATATTTGTATATATTTTTAGATTTTATCAGATTGAGGAAAAAAAAAAACCAGATTTTTTCAAAATTTTAAGGGCATAATTGAAACATTAAAGGTAAAAATAAGACGTGGGGTGAACTGAGCATTTAGTGGGGGTGGAAATAGCAGCACCCATTTGCTAACGTAATCTCATAATAAAAAAAGAAATAAAAAAGTATTTCAAAAAGAAAAGAAATTGAAAGTGGGGAACCCACGTGGCAAAAAAGGCAATGAAGAAGCGAAAGGGATAACAAACATCGGAAGCTAGGAACAAAAGAAAAGAAAGCTACTTCCCCGTTAGGAGACGCCACCCAAAATACCTCCTTCACTCCTCACTGGCTCACTCTTCCTTCGTTCCCCACTACAAAAGCCCACGTCCACTCTCATCCCCCATTCATTCATTCATTCATTCATTCATGCAATTCCCATATTCAAATGCACCCAAAATCTTTCGTTTTTGAATTTTGATGTTTGACTTGGCCAAGTTTATGCTAATTGGATGGGAGCTCAGAAGAGCATCCATGCTGGCAAAGGTGGGGATGTTCACTTGAAACCCAGTTTGTTTATTTGGTGGGTGTTATGGGTTTGCCTTCTGGATTTCTAATATCATTCTCTGTTATCTGATGTTGGGTAACAGCCAAGATTGATGTTAACGTTGATTTCACTCACAAGCTCTGTGCCTCTTTGATGCTTCCTCCATTGAGGTTCTTGTTTCCCTATCATTCATTCCTATGCATTGACAAGTTTCACTGCTTCATTCATTGATTGATTCCTTTCCCTTCCTTACAGTAATGGCAGTGGCAGTCCTCTCTCTCTTATCATTGGGAGGTAACAATTCTTTTGCTTTCGCTGTTTTAATCTCTGTGTGATGGGAACCTGGTGTTTTGCCCCTACTTTGGTTCTCTTTCAGTAATTGAACCAAAGTTTTGTGGATTTTTTTTTTTTTTTTGGTTATTTGTTGTTGCAGTCTCTGCATTAAACATCCAAACTTGTTTGGTGGAAGTGAGAAACTTGATGTGTCATTGGATAAGGGCCTATATGATTCAAATGTCTTATTGGCCTATAGAAGGCCAAGACCTGAATGGCTAGCTCAACAGTCTTTTGTACTACAGGTTAGTCATCTGCTTCATCTTTCATCACTATGATTTGATGTTAGTGCCTGTTAAATAAAAAAGAAGAAGAAGAAGACTATGTTATACATTAAATTGGAATTATGGTTACTTTTCTGACCTAACCAAACTGAAAATGTGATGAAAGTTTTTTATTTGATTTATAGTTCATGGCATAGTATCATAATTTTGCAACTTTTTGCTTCTCAGCATTCTATTTCACCCGAGATAGCGGTCCATGGCATTCCCATGGACAATTTTTCCCGGTCAGGTAGTGGAGGTGTAAATTTGTCTCGATTATCAGTAGGCATGGATCTCAATGAGCCTGCAAGTTCCAAGTGGAGTAGCACAACTAGCATAAAGTTTGAGGTACCTACCTTATTAGATATCTAGTTCTCTTTTCATCCTCACTATAACAAGCAGTGACCTTTTAGGTGTGAAAGGTTACTGTATATTAAATTAGGATGGTTTGAATAAGTGGGTGCAATGTGGAAAATGACAATACTCCTAGGGTGCTAAGTGTGATTAGTCCTAAATTTTTTACATGCTATGCAGCATGTCCGGCCACTGAATGATAATGGCCGCTCAATGAGCCGAGATCTTGATGGGTTTCCTGTCACATGCAGGTAATCTAGGGTTTTGGTACTTGATTTGCTCGACCGCCTGTTAATCTGACTCTTACCCAGTGTGTTGATTATTATGCAGTGGAAGTCCTCATGATAGTATGGTAGTTCTAAAGCAAGAATCTCGGTATGCAAAGGCAAATGATCACAGGTTTTTTCATGTATGACTCTTCAAATCGTGTTTTATGATATGAGGTGTTAGATACTTACTTGTAAGTGATACTACTGTGAAACTTACTGGGGAGTTTATCTTTAATGCAGTTCAGTTTGCAAATAGAACAAGGAATACCAGTTCTATCAAAGTGGCTAATATTTAACAAGTTTAAATTCATTGCCTCAAAAGGAGTTAAACTTGGGCCAGCATTTCTCTTGACAAGGTAAGCTAGGTATAGTTTTATTGTACATATGCCAAATATTGAGTAAGGGAATAGAGTGGAAATGGGTAGCAAAAACTAATACAATGGGAAGTGGGGGAAGCAAATGTGAATGAAGTGAAGTTGCAGCATTGATATGACTTTACAGTGTAGTATGTGTATGTGTATCGAGTGCCAAAAAGACTTCAAGAAGTGTATCATTAAGTGTCAGCTAAATACGTATATTGCATTATATTTCAAGGTATCAAACCTAGGAACTGATCATCCGTAAGGAAAAAGAAAATATTTTTCCCCATACAATATGAACCCTGAAGTATAATGGGAATGAGTACCAAGTCATATAACTATGCTACCTGCATCAGAAGCTTTGTGAGTTAAATGCAGAATCCAGCTTAGTTAATGCTTCTGTAGATCTAAGTTGACTGAAACTAGGTTTATCAGTGTTACTCATACTTTCTCTAACAGAATGACAGGTGGTTCCATTGTGGGGGATATGGCTCCTTACCAAGCATTTGCAATTGGCGGTCTTGGTAGTGTGCGAGGGTATGGTGAGGGTGCAGTAGGATCAGGAAGGACATGCCTTGTTGCAAATACCGAATTAACATTACCTATTGTATGTAATACCCTTTTTGTTTCTGCATTCCCTCAATTGCTAAGAATTATGTGCGATTTGTTGCATTATTTTATTACACTGGGAAGCCAATCTGTAACATGCTGAGCAAGTGAGCAGTCTTCCATAGAAGATCATTATCATTAACAAATAACTGTTTCAATTCGGAAAAAAAAAAACAAGAAGTTCCGGCAATGCATAATTTAGTCGAGAGATTTTACACCATTAGATTGCAGAGATCATGGATTTGAACTTATCAGCTATATTCTTCAAATCTGTTGACTTGTATCTCAACTCTTTTGTAGTGAATAACATATCATACATTACCAAAGAGTTGTTGGTCTAGCGGTCAGACACTTGGTTTGCTCCCAAGTGGTCTGGGGTTCGACCCTCTCCCATGGTACCCACCTAGCTATTGCTAGTGTTTCTAGTTTCCCAAATGTTGTGGGGTCAGGAGGGAAGCCTAGTGGGTCAAAGATCCAGATACCCTAGTTTCAAAAAAAAAAAAAAAAAAAAAAAAAAAAAAACACACTTATCATACATTCATACTTTTAGAAGTCATTTGGTTGTTTGTGTGATATAAGTGGATTCACTATCTATGTAAGGTATGTCTACTTATATTTTTCCTTCTATATATGTGATGAATTCAAACAAGCATTCTTACAATTTTGCTTATATGTAGAGCAAGATGCTGGAAGGTGCTGTTTTTTTGGATTGTGGAACTGATTTGGGATCTGCTCATCATGTACCAGGTGAGTCCCACTCTTTCATTTGGGCACATGATATGCCTACATGCATTTTAGGTTTGTAAATTGTGCTCTAGATGAATAAAGTCTGCTTTTATGAGTTTGAGTATAGCAAAAGAAATATAACTGATGGCAGTGTTCAACAGGCCAAACCTGATTAGGTCTTCTACTCTTTTAGGTCTAAAACAGAATGCCCATGGCAGTGCAACAATATTTAAATTTAATCATATTAAACAAATAGGCAAGCAAGTTGAAGAACATAACAGTTAAAGTCATCAAGTTGTTGGTCTAGCGGTCCGATACTTGGTTTCCTCCCAAGTGGTCTGGGGTTCGACCCTCTCCCATGGTACCCCAGCAATTGCTAGAGTTTCCAGTTTCCCAAGTTGTTGGTTTAGCCCTGAATTCTGCACTATTCATCGATGATATCAACTGTCTCCAACCCATTAGGGCTAAATCCTATATATTTTAAGATTTGAACATGTTATACATATATACAATGCTGATCAGGTAAGGACCTCCTTACCTTAGCTAAGGTACGGATTTCTTTAATCGACCCACTTTCCGATCATATTTTTCGATCATAGCCAGCCAATATCTAGATATACATGACTTGATCATCCCTATAAATTTTCAGCCAAATTGATAAACATTAAGGCATTCAAAACTGTGATTTAGAATTACAAGAACATACGGTTCAGGATGAACAAATGCGGTTCGTTCATTGATTTAATACATTTTTGATACCTTAATGATAACCAAATTAGCTGAAAATTTGTAGGGATGATCAAGTCATGTATATCTAGATATTGGCTGGCTATGATAAAAAAATATCATCAAAAAGTGGGTCAAATTAAGGAAATCCGTACCTTATCTAAGGTAAGGAGGTCCTTATTTGAAAAGGCCTGATATATATATATATATATATATATATATATATATATATATACAGAAAGGATAGAGAGCGGACGTCCGCACTGTGCTTAAAGTGCGGACGTCCCTCCGTTCTCCTCCGTCCGGCGCCGGCGACGGTGCGCCTCCACCCCAGAAGACTCCAGCAGCCTCCTCGACCACTTTCCCTCACCGGCGAGTCCGTTCTTTTCCAGTTTTCCGGCGAGATCGACTTTATTTGAAGTTTTGGGTGATCTCGCCGGAAAAATGGAATTCGGCGGACTCGCCGGGGAAGGAAAGTGATCGGGGACGCTGCTGGAGTCCGTTGGGGTGGAGGCGCTCCGTTGTCGGGGCCGGACGGTGGCGAACGGAGCTCCGTGCGCACTTACGCACATGCGCTTCATATCCAGCCTCTATATATATATATGTGTGTGTGTGTCTGTGTGTTCTTTTTTATTAGATTCTTATTTATATTAACTGAAATGATTTTTATGATAAAAAACAAAATACGGCTGTTGCCACCAGATGTTCTAATTATTTTTCTTTTTGAAGGTTCAGAGGAAAGAGAGTTTGGTTTGTGCTTCATAATATTAAAATTATTATTATTTCACTTTTTTTTTTTAGTATAAATGAACTTTCATTGAGCCACCATGGCAAAAGTTATAGCCCTAAACTATATTTAAATTTTTTAAATATGTTATGCACACATTTTTTACAATAATTATATATATATACACACACACACACGTGTGTGTTCTTTTTTATTAGATTTTTGTTGATAGTAATTGAAATTATTCTTATGATAAAAAAAATAATTATTTTTACTAAATTCTTATTTTATGAAGTTACTATTATTTTATAGTAACTAAAATTATATTTTAAGATTTTGAATTTGTTATATATATAAATATGTGGGCTCCACTTGCATTATACAATTGATTTACTCTAGGGGTAAAAGACATTGTTAAGGGCAGGGAAAGGGTGGGTGGGCCCCTTACGCGCTTTTTTGCCCTCAATTATAGCCTTTACCCCTTAACATCTTGGGTTGGAGATGGAAAAGGCAAAAAAATTAGTATTTAGCCCTTTACCCCTATATGAGTTGGAGATGGCTGTAGTACTGTCCTAAGGTTTATGATAATCTTAGGAAGGCTATTTCTTGTAAAGCAAATCGGGTGCAGATGAATTTTCATGGCTGTAGCTTGACGCCTTGATTTGTTATCTCCTACGTACTTTTTTCGTCCTTCTTCTCTTTGTTCTTCTCTATTTATTTGATTTCTTCAGAATTACAGAAATTTGTATTCTAAATTCTAGCATAATCATAGAAAGGGGACCACTTTGCGCTGTAATTTGTACTACTTCCCTTGCTGTGTAGCCTGTGCTTTATCCTTCATTATAGCAATGGCTTTTCAGGAGTTACTGTGGTTAGTTAGGGTACTTCTCGCTGCTATTGTTTCGCACTTACCCTTGTGCTTAAAACCGTTGCTGGTATTTTGTGGAACCTTTCCAAAAAAGATAATGCCTATATGGGTTCATGTTACAAAAGCAGTTTTAGGATATGATTTGATTTCAATCAGCAGAGTTAGGACCTCTCTCAACCATGAAAGCAAAACCGTTGGCAATTATTTTAAAGAATCTGTCACTTTTGGAATGTGACAAGTGCTAGTAGGTGTAATTACAAACCCAATAACTTCCATTGGTTCATCCTTTACTGCCTCATCATTCTTGAAATAAGCCATCAGTTGCCAGATTCATCAATTTAGTTTTTGGGAATTATTAAGTTGTGCAGCTTGTGAATCTCTGTTTCCCACATTGAACAATCCAACCCCACCTGCAAACTGCCTCATACAAGTGCAAGCACGTTGACTTTGCCGAAGCTCATACTTGATTAATGTGCAACTCCTTTAGTTATTTTGCTTTCACAACCAAGTCTTGGGGTGATCATTTTGCTCTAGCCTACAGATCTGTTACTACTTTCCTTATCCACGCTGGGTTTCTGTTATAAATATTTTTCTTTTTCTTAATGCTGTCTCTTTTCTTGATTTGTGTTGTCAATTTTATTTGTGGCTCAGGAAACCCAGCCCTGAGGCTAGGGAAACCAGGATCTGGAATAGGGCTTGGATATGGTCTTCGTTTGAAATCACAGTTTGGTCATTTTGTGGTTGATTACGCTATTAATGCCTTGCAACAAAAAACACTCTATTTTGGCATCAGCAACCTTGCTTCATGATCATCCAAATCCAAAAGTTGCAGATTTCACAGCTTTTTCATTCTCATGTCTGCTTCCCAGCCACAGCCACAGGTCACATCACAGACTCCACAGAGTCAGCATTACCATCTTATTTATTTGCTCATGATGATGTGGATTCTGAAAAATGTTTGAGCTGCAGCCATTCTAGTTCTTCAGTTTCCCTGATTTGGGAGTCAAATTACAAATTCAAGAGTAGTGGAAATAATTATGGTTTTATTTCCTATTTCTGCATCACAGGTTTTAACTTTTTTTTTTTTTTTTAAAGAAGTTAACTGTTATAGAACTATAGATACTATTTTACAAGATAGTTTTTAGAAAGCATATACTGATTTGAACTCTTGGAAGAAGGAATTGTAATGTAGAAATTATTCTTGCCCCTCGCAGATCATATGCATCAGTTTTGTTGTAATCTCTTTTTTTGAAATTTCTTGAGGAATGAATATCTCTAAATAGACATGTGACATACTCTGCTTAACCGATAACGTTGAAGTCATGGGTCAAAACCTTACTAATATGTAAGAGTGCGTGAGTTATTTAATAAAAAGTTTTTTTAAAAAGAAAAAAAATCAGGGGACATACTCTTCCATTTGAATTTTGGCCATATAAATAATTGATAATGAACTTAATAATTGAACTCCTTTTCCTCAACAGAATGGGTTTTGATTTCCACCTTACTGGAAACTAATATGAAGAACAACATAATAATGTAACACCTACAATGAACAAAAGGGATAGTATGCTCTCCAGAAGACAATTCATTTACTGTTCACTACATATTCGACTACTTTAACTTTAATACATTCAGCTAGCATGGACTCTAGATAATGTGAAAATTGGCATTAAAATTTGCACTTCAATTCAAAGATGCATTGAACAGGCAAGGGTCTGGTGCAGGGACTTGCCTTTTGCACTGATTTGGTACTGAAGTCTATCGAAGTGTTGGTAAGGAAATTGGTCACATGTTTGCTAGTAATTACGAGAAATTTTTAAATACTCCCGAAGGACCACGTGACAGTCGGACGTGGTCCTCCCTTGCCAATTAAATTTTGACACGTGGATTTATTACAACTAAAATGTAAGCTAAGGTTTTATATATTTTGTGAAATAACCGTCTTAGGTTTAGGGTATAGGGTTTAGGCTTTAGGGTTTAGGATATATGGTTAGGGTATAGGGTGTTAGGATTTAAAAAATCAACAAGAAACCCAAAATGGTCTTTGACAAAATAGCTAAAATTGTTTTTCATCATGAAAATTCTCATGTCAAAATTTAAATGGAATGGAGGACCTCGTCAGACTGTCACGTAGTCTTTCGGGAGCACTGAAAAATTTCTCAGTAATTACTATTTTATTCTTATTAAGTTAATCTTTAATTTAATTAACTATTTTATTTTTATTTATTTGGTAGAGATTAGAAGAAAAGAAAAGTTGTAGAAATGAAGGTTTTATTCATACCTCCTAAAATGGTAATTAGACCTCCACTGAATTTTTTACTCCACAATTTCCAATTTTTCCCTGTTTAGTTTTTTCTATATGTTATAGAGTAATCTACAGAGACAATGAGAGATGAGAGATAACAAAGATGATAGAGAATCTTAGGCCTCGCTTGTAACAAAAAATAAAAAGAAAATCATCATCTTATTTATTGATAGGAGTTCTTTTATGTAAGGAATTACATAACACCTTCTAGGTGTTGTACAATAAACATAATTCTATACTAATATGGTAATGCTATCTCTACACGGAATAATGATTCATTCTTTGACTAGCATAAAACCAAGACACACACAATATTATAGAACACTTCCTTTTGTGCCGCGTGTTTACATACCGAATGGTGCATATGGTGTTGTCTCGTCAAAACCTTGCCAAGTAACAAAATCTCTGTGGGAAAAACTAAACCTTAGTCGAAGGACTAAAAAGTACAACGTACCAAAATACTTTATTGAGAACTCGATCATCATGATCGGGTGGAATTTCGAAACCAAAAACCGAAAAAACCAAGCCGAAAACCAAACCGAAATTGGAAAAAACCAACTGAATTAAAAAAAACCAAACTAAACCAAATTAGTTTGGTTTGGTTTTTAGTTTCGGCCCTTGAAAAACCGATCCGAACCGAAAAACCGAATCTCTCTAAAACGACGTCATTTTGTCCTTATTTTCTTATTAAACATTTGATTAGAAGAATATGAATTTAAGTTATATGTTCTATATGATTATATGTTTATCTTTTCTAATATTTTGCTTGGTATTTATATTTTATGAACATGTAGAAATGTTTTAGGTGTCGTGTATGCGAAGTATATGGAGTAATATGTTACCTCTAAAATCAAAGACATCACCCCTACGATAATGTGATGCTCTATTTGATAAGAATATTAATTGGAGAGACTTGATAAATGCCGCATTCTAATACTTTTCACATGTTTCTCAAAAGTAGATTTAGGCAAAGACTTAACAAGCTTACCATGTGTAATGATTAATCCTAACCAAACACATCCATGAATAATTTCATGTTAAGTAATGATCTCTGCATGAGATAAGCAGTGCATGCAATGTTGTCTTGTTAAAAACTTTTTCAAGTAAAAACCTGGTCTAGGGGAAAAAGAACACAACCGTACTATTCACATTTGATAGTGATATATATGCGCTAGACTTCTCCTAAAGTCAACATCTCCCTCCCTCTGATTCTTATATCAATCATAAGACTCGTCATGATCATAGTATATAGGAGCAACGATGTGGTTCTAGCCACCTGGACCATCAAATCATAATCCTATGGTTAGATTCTTTTGAATTTGTGTCCTCACATGGCTACAAAACATTTAAATGCATGAGAAATTCTGACCGTAGGATTAAGATTGGAAGCCGCAGCAGACAATAGAAGAAGAAAGCAGAGGATCAGCGCCTTTACAGTTGACATTTGAGTCATGTAAAGAGCGACAACAGTAGATAGTGAGACTCGTCGCAATAGATGACTGACGGTAGCACCAAACCCACACTGGTCTCCGCCGAGGAGGCTCTGCAAATAGTCCTGAAAGTAGTCCAGAGGCTGCCACCTGTCACCGTGCCCCTCCACGATGCTCTCGGGAAGGTCTTGGCCGAGGACATTCGCGCCGGCGAACCCTTGCCTGCTTTCCCTGCTTCAATCAAGGTAATTGTTTCCTCTATTCCTCTACTCTTAATTGTTTGATGGGTTGTACTGATGACTATAATGATCAGGATGGATATGCGGTGGTGGCTTCCGATGGTCCTGGAGAGTATCCTGTAGTTGCTGAAGCAAGAGCCGGCAGCGATAGAATCGGCGTCGCTGTCACTCCTGGTACTGTGGCGTACGTTACCACCGGAGGTTAGTGTTTGTTTATTTTGTGTATGGATTGGAGATTTTCGAAGCCGCTGCAATATATTTGGGGTTGGTTATTAGATGATCAAGTTGTACTAGATCGATTTTTGTGTCCTAGGAACTAGATTTATTTTTCTGACTTTGCATCAAGATATTGAAGTCTCTACTGTCTAGTGCATTTCTGGTCATACGTTGTCATTTGACCTTGGGTATCACTATTCTTCTTCTTGAAGGTGCTTTCACACTTTACTTCTTGTTTCTCTTTTTCTCCTTTAACTTGTTACCTGTTGTGCTTCCATTTAGGGCCAATACCTGATGGTGCTGATGCGGTTGTACAAGTTGAGGACACTGAACAGGTGCATGTGAATTCACATGAATCAAAGCGAGTGAGAGTACTGGTACAGACGAGAAAAGGAGTTGATATCCGTCCAGTGGTATGATTTCATTCCTTGCTCAGTCATATCACATACGATCTCTGTAGTGCAGTATATACACTTAGGGACTGTACTCATTACTTCAGGTCTTTACCATACTATACACAACCGTCACTCAATTGTTTTTCCTTGTCCTTCTGGACATGCAGTTATATTTTCCCATATAGATAGTTATAATACTAAGAACTAGGAAGTGCATCAAAGTAGATGTTTTTACTCTCAAGACATACAAGTATATAACTGACATAGATTTTTCTTTTATGAACATAGTTTCACATGTACATGTTGGTTGAGTTGGAGACTTGGAGCAGATGTTTTGCATGTCATACCTTGTTCCCTGGTTGCATGACTTCAGAAGATATAATGGTCTTTTTTGTTGAATATTAAATGTTTATGACCAGAGAGAGGTCCTAATGTATTCGTCTGAGCTAGTGGGTGGTTCTTAAGGTGTAATGTTCAATATTAAATAATACAGTGGGAAGATTCAAGGTGTTATGATGGCAGCTAATTGGGGTTTATTAGATGTTTTATGCTTTAGATTTTAAGTTGCACAATCTCTGTGGTGGTGTTTAGAATGTAATGTATGTATTTGGCACCATCATGACCTAGTCTGAGATGGGAAATTTCAAAGAAATCCTTTCAGGCTCTTTTTTTTTTTTTCTTTCCTTTCTTACCTTTACAATACCAACCCTGAGTTGTGTTCCATGTGATCCACCCTGGGATTTTGTTGTTAGGCCAGTTTTAAGTTGGACACATAATGTCATACAGTCTCTTACTGTCACCCGACTACTGTAACTGATCAACACACCCAATCCTCTAATGAAAGCGCACATGTTTTGTTTCTTCTTAATCTTTGTGCATTAGTTTCTTATTCTATTGATTTACATACTTATATAGCAGTTGCTTTGCTATGGTGAAAAACATGAACAATTTTTTTTTCCCGGTGATTAGATATGGTGTTTTACTATATTCATCTTTGCTTGATGTACTGAACTTTTAATCACCGTTAAAAATTTGTCTTCCAGGGATGTGACATTGAGAAAGATGATGTAGTTTTGACATCTGGACAAAGAATTGGTGCTTCAGAAGTTGGTTTACTCGCTACTGTTGGAAGGACAATGGTGAAGGTATTAAAGCAATTTACTTTAGGGCTTGATACTTTGATAGATAGAGACTGAGAACTAATTTGGCGCAGGTATATCCCACTCCAAAAATCGGTGTGCTTTCCACAGGAGATGAACTTGTAGAGCCAACAACAGGTGGTTTGAGTCGCGGCCAGGTATTGGTTTCCCCTCTCATCTCTCTCTTTCATGATGCAGGGCAGAAACTGAAAGTTTCTGTCTTGCGGCTAGATCAGGGTAAAAACACTTGAGAGCGGAAGTTCTCAACGAAAACAAGCAATAGCAGAGATATACTTGCTGTAGGATTAAAGTAGGAACGATATTTTGAGTTCTAGGGCTGAATATCCCAAAGAAACTCTATATATTTTGTATTCAAAATAACAAAGCTGCCTAACAAGTATTACAATACCCATATTTATTTGGTTTACAATACTTGAAGAATAAGTAGGCTAATTAAATGCTAATTAAATGTAAATCCTAATAATTATAAAATAATTCCCTAAAACTATCTCAATAATGAAATATCAAAGATTACGATTCTATAATTAAATATTGCCTCATATGCTCCTGCATCAGACTCCGTTGGTTGGAAAGAATTCGTCCTCGAATTTGAACCATAGATGTAGAAAATCCATAACAAGCATATTGGCTCAATTGAGGATGATCTCATATACAGAAGGAAAAGAAACAAAGATGAAGAAAACAATGAAGGCACAGTAAAGTCTGTATTTTGGAAAAATACTGAGCACAAACTTGTCGACTTTGTTGGAGTTAATGCAATTCTTATGGAGATTCCCAAAGATTTAGTTGAAATTGTTAATCGTACCAAGAAATGTGAGAGCAATTTTGGGTTAGCTAAATTTATTATGATGAGCAGATTTCCCAAGTCAAGAAAAGGAAGGTATTCCAAGTATTTATTTATTTGGGGAGGAAGAATTCAATTGCAAGCTAATCTGTCAAAAGAAGATGCAGGGGAAGATTTTCCTCCATTCCATTCAAATCCTCTTCCAAAATACACAAACCATTATCTTTCCATGAGCATGAATGGTTCGTGGTTAATTGCAAACCAATAGTCTTGTTATCTGAATCATGAAGAGAACTAACTGATGCAGCGGTAACCATACAAACAAACTTTCACCTTCTCCTTCAAGTTGGTTTCCCGAGAAAATATTTTTGCTAGACTCATCACAAATTCTAGCAATTGGAGTAAAACAGTGTCTCATTTGGTCATCCACACCACCTTACATATTTCACAACCTTCATAACAATCATACCTCGCTGGTTTATCAAAACTCATGAAACTATTTTTTCTTTTTCTGAAAATAATTTCTCAACAAATGGAAAATTAAAGATAGTGGACTTACAACCATTGTAGTTGAAAGTACTATGTCCCTCTTCACCACTGAAATCCAGGGCACAAACCAACCGCTCTTCCAATCCGTTGCGATTTTGGCGTTCTCCATCTCCAGCAACATCATGAAAAGGGTTGTCAACATCCTGTTCATCCTCGGGATTACTTTCCAGTTCATCCTTCGAGGGGTTAGGGTCGCCGTCCGGGGCTCCCCTACGTTCCTGACCCTGAAGAGCTTGCACTGCCCTTGTCAGGTCTTCAATCATACGGCGCATCTCAGCAATCTCTGTTTGTTGATCCTCCAAAGATCCTCTTCCACGACCTCTACCACGTCCAACCATTTTGCAGGCCCAGAGCGCTGCTCTAATACCAGCTGATGCAGGGCAGAAACTGAAAGTTTCTGTCTTGATGCTAGATCAGGGGAAAAAACACTTGAGAGTGGAAGTTTTCAACGAAAACAAGCAATAGCAGAGAAATACGTGCTTTAGGATTAAAGTAGGAACAAAATAACAAAGCTGCCTAACAACTATTACAATACCCATATTTATATGGTTTACAATACTTGAAGAATAAGTAGGTTGAAGCTAAAAGGAAAAGTTAATTAAATGTAAATCCTAATAATTATAAAATAATATCCTAAAACTATCTCAATAATGAAATATCAAAGATTACGATTCTATAATTAAATATTGCCTCATATGCTCCTGCATCATTTCAACTCTCCCATGTAAAGTCTTTGACATCCTACTACAGAAATTAGAGTCAGTTTTGATAGAACCTTTGACTCTATAGGGCAGCTAACAGTTGAAGGGGAGCAAATCGTCAAAGTATTGTCTCAGAGGATTGTCAAAGAACCACTGTTATCTATGCAGTCGTTTGTCAATTTTGATAGGATCTTTGACACTAGGGCATCTGTTTTCTAGGTACCAACTTGGTTGTGTTTTGGTCCTTTGTAATTTATTAGATTATAGTTTCGCTTCTTAGTTGATACCTTGCCCTTTATCACTATTATGTTCTTTCCTAGTTACATTAAAAATGATTAATTTTGTCATTAAAAAATACCTACCCCCGTGAGGGTAGTAACAAGGTACTAGGTTTTAACTGTTTTGTATTTGGCGTCAAATTATGGAGTATTGATTATTTCAGAAATGTAAACATATCAAGACATTGGATTGTCAGTATTGGTGGTACCCAATATCTGATCATTAAACTGTTTAACACAACTGATTCAGTCTTGTGCAGATTAGGGACTCCAACCGTGCTATGATAATGGCAGCTTCACTACAGCATCATTGTGAAATTAATGATTTCGGCATAACTAGAGATGATGAAGAAGAACTCGAAAATATCATGAATACTGTCATTTCTTCTGGAATTGATATTCTTCTTACCTCTGGTGGTGTTTCTATGGGAGATAAGGACTTTGTCAAACCACTGTTACGAAAGAGAGGGACAGTGCATTTCAGTAAGGTACACAGACTGTTGTCATTTTGCATTGGTTTCATACTTTTTTTTTCTTTATTCTTTACACTTAATCCCTGTATGGTTGTTTTTGGAACTATTTTGATTGTGATGCACTGAACTGGAGACTGGTTTGATATTACTCATATTATGTCATATTGCTTGAATATCTATCTGGATCTTCAGGTTTGCATGAAACCAGGGAAACCTTTGACTTTCGCAGAGATCAATTCTGAACCAGCAGATAAATTGAGAAAGAGAAAGCTTTTTGCCTTTGGGCTGCCTGGAAATCCAGTTAGCTGTCTTGTCTGCTTCCATTTATTTGTGGTACCAACCATCCGCTTTCTTTCTGGATGGGCAGACCCTTATCCTTTCAGGTTACTCCAATCGCTACTACTTTGTTCTCTCTCTCTCTCCTATATTCCAATAGCCGTCCTCTCTATTTTAATAATATCTCTTACTTACAGAGTGCAAGCTCGCTTACTCCAGCCTATAAAGACAGATCCAGTCCGTCCAGAATTCCATTCTGCTACTGTCAGATGGGAGTTAAATAAGGGATTGGGTAATCCTGGGTAAGATGTTTAAAGAGTTCATCTATGCTGTTTACTTTAGTTCCATTAGGAGTTGCGAGTAGATTACATCTTCAAGTACCTTGTTTTCCACTCTTGTATCCTTTTTTGAGTGCTTGTTCCATTTTAACCTTTTAATTGCACCAAGAAAATTTTCTTTTCTTATAATTCCTCTTTCTTTGTAATTCAGCTTTGTTGCTGAGAGTACTGGCTTCCAGAGAAGCAGTCGGATTTTAAGTATGAAGTCTGCTAATGCTTTGTTGGAGTTGCCAGCAACAGGCAGTCTAATGCCAGCTGGGACGTCTGTTTCAGCCATCATTATTTCTGATATAAGTAATGCTGCTATTATTAAAAATTCCTCATCCCCATGTCCAGCTTCTCATATAGAAAGATGTAAAACACAAGAAACATCCATAGCTGAGTCTCACGATGCTGGGGTTAGAGTAGCTGTTCTTACTGTGAGTGATACTGTTGCATCCGGGGCTGGGCCGGATAGGAGGTATGATACCTACTCATCGTAACATACTTAGCATATGTATAAATATATATCAAATCCATATGATCAATATATATATTGGGACAAGACCTCATTTTAAGTGACCTGGGCTTGTAACTCAAAGTACCTGGTGATACTGCTTTTGGAGTCATTTTCTAAAAAGGCTAGGTTGCTAGTGCTCCAGAAAAATTGTCAAGGAACAGCTTTTCATGGCTCATACTTGCTTGAATTTGCTGGAAATGTGTAGGGTTTTTAATTATTTTTTCTACTGTGTGTGTATTTTATTTTTTATTTCGAGTAGAAACATATTATTTTTCTACTCTTTGCATTCTCAAAAAATAAAAAAATAAAAAGGATTTTCTACTCTTTGTTGGTTCTTTATAATCGGGTTTTCTTAAAGAACAATTTGCAGGTTCTTTATAATCAAAATCAGATAAGTAGTGGTCACAAATTACTTTATCGTATTCTGTTTTCTACCAAACACGAGGGTTTGTTTTTTCCTTTTTTGTTTTTCTGGTGAAAAATGTGGTCATTGGCCTAAAGTTTGTCTTTGTTTCCCTATGTAGAATTGATCTCAATACGTTTTTGCCTTGAGAAGATCTATAGCCAAACTTGAGCATCTAGATGATCGTTCTTTATTGTGTGTTTTTGACTATCTTTTACAATCACTTCTACGATGCAAAAGAAGAAAAAAAAAAGAAACAAAGGTGATATTACTCCTTGTCTAAGGGGGACATGAGATGTGCTATATGCTTTGTGACAATGATATAGATCCTTCACTTTAATGTCAGATAATATAGCATTGGATTTGGTGCCAGTTGGGAAGTCTATAATCAAACTCATGCATCTTGATACATCTTTTTGAATGTTTGTTTCAAGAAGGTCACTTAGTAGATGCAAAAGAAACAAGACAAAGTTGATATACTCCTGATCAAAGTGGAGCAAGAGATGTATTAGTGCTTTGCAACATATGGGCCCTTCTTTTTAAAGTGTTCCAGTGTCTACAAAATCTTTTGTTGTACAACAAGTCCGCTGTTTTAATGTATATCAGACACCTATGATCCCATACATAGAGTAGCAGGATTGAAGTGTCTGAGAAAGAAAATTATCATGTGAACAAGGAGAGGTAGGTGTTTCCCTTAGTCAGCAAAAGTTTCAGGCTTTCAGCCATAAGTTAGCGCATCATTATGGGAATTTATGTATTGTAAGATAACAATCCACATGGTGTACTTTTCTTCTTTTCTATATGCCTGCTACATTCATGTATTATTTTTAACCTTTCTCCACTTGCAGTGGTCCAAGGGCAGTTTCTGTTGTGACTTCTTGTTCAGAAAGGTTGGGAGGAGCCAAGGTTGTTTCAACAGCTGTGGTACCAGATGATGTAAGCAAAATTAAGGATGTTCTGCAGAGATGGAGTGATAGCGAGAATATGGATCTCATCCTCACCCTTGGTCATTTTCTCGAATTTTAGCGTGCTATTAATTTCTTTGTGAATTTGGTAGACTAGACCCTTCCAAGTGCGATTTTCTTGAATTTCTTTCTTCATTTGTAGGTGGCACTGGATTTACCCCACGAGATGTAACCCCAGAAGCAACTAAAGAGTTGATTGAGAAAGAAACACCTGGTCTTCTTTTTGTCATGATGCAAGAGAGTTTAAAGGTAAGCTTAATGCATAATGTTGTTAGTTTTTAGTTTTAACAATGTATCGCAAATTTAACCATCTTAAGTAGGTCTGCAAAAATACTAAGGAGGTTGATTAGTCTAGTATATTTACTGTTGAATTTGTAAAATGATTGCATGACGGTTTTTTTTATTTTTTGAATTTATTTTAGCCCAAAGACTTATCTGCATAACTCTGACAAAAGGAGTTTCTACACCTGGTCACTATAACTCTGACAAGAGGAGTTTCTAATATAATCTTTGATTGCTGCAGCATCTTCCATACATGCCTCCAGCCTTCTTAATTAGCTGTATTATTGTATAATCACCTATATTTGGATCAACCTGTAGGGTCTGTTTAGTTTAAACTCAGTTTTTCCCTTATTTGAAAACAGGTCACACCATTTGCTATGCTTTCTCGCGCTGCAGCAGGAATAAGAGGGTCAACTTTGGTAAGGCCACAATCTCAATTTCATTCAGAATATTTCATATTTGGATTTGACTGATTTGTGGAGCAGTGATTGCTGATCACCTAATTTTAACGTGCTCTATCATATTCCTAAAATCATGGAATCCAATTTTAAGAGGAACAATGTTCGTAAGTGACGGATATTGTCACTATGCAAAGTAGTTGTTTGGGCACTAATTGAAAAGAAAATAGCTAATGTTGTTTCTTCATTCATCCCCTGAGAACACAGAAAACTGAAGCTCTAGAGGGGTCTTTCAGCAAATAATAGTGATGAATTGATATATACGGGGAGGGGTTCATGTAAAAGTTGGTGATACTTTTCTTATTCATGTTCCATGGATGTGGTATTATGAAATCTGAACAATCTATCTTTATTATTGAAGAGATCTGACTATTATGGAACACTGCATACAATAGCTAATATGTCTGCTTTGTTCTTTGCTATATAATCGAAGATCATCAACATGCCGGGGAATCCAAATGCGGTTGCTGAGTGCATGGAGGCTTTGTTGCCTGCCCTCAAGCATGGACTAAAGCAGATAAAGGGGGATAAGAGGGAAAAACATCCTCGACATGTGCCTCATGCGCAAGCTGCGTCCATGGATACGTGGGAGCAAAGTTATAAGTTGGCTTCCGGTAGTGGTAAAGACTCCTCTGGTTGTTCTTGTTGCCATTAAACCGGAAGATTAAAAGTCATACATGTATTCTTGTGTATTGTTGCTGTACATCTTAATTTATATAAAGTGCTTATAGTTTCTAGTTTCTACAATCATAAACCAAGAGCACAACCCTTACCAACCATAGCACTGATGTTCTCGGGCTACAATGATATTTTAGTGCCGTTATACAGTCGTGTAACCAACATTAAGAGTAACTAGTACGGCCCTGCCTAATGTGTCCCAAAACAAGTAGGACCATGCACGCATAGGTCCAAACCTTGCCTCCAAATTCTGGAGTCCTGAAGTTTTTGAAGATGGGGGAACTTGTGAGTGATCTGATACTCCCTAATGGTGGTTGGAGTTTACCTTTGAGCTACTCCTTTTAGCCAAGATGAAGCTGAAGCTAGCGCCGTCTAATATTCCACTTGGAGACGGAAAAAATGAGGATAGCCTCTCGGATGGTTCTTTGAAAGAAAATGGCAAATATTCAGTTATCTGAGCAAGAGTGAAAGAGGAGGGCTAGTCAATTGATGGGAGCTATTGTCGTTTCTCACCTTTAGCAACTGAACTTTTGGGACTGAAAGCCAGCATTCGTTTTGCTCTTGAAACTAGTAGCCTTCCTGTAAAACTTGTTTTTTAAAGTTAATTTATTCGCCTACGGCTCAGTAAAATTAATTTGAAAAAAAAAAAAAAAAAAGTTAGACCCGCTGGCCATATCATGGGTTAACAGGTATATGTGGAAGAAGATTGGGAATAAGTTTGCATAGCCTGCGAGGGTTTGGGACTTTGGGGTTTAGATGTTACCTTGTCTCACATAACCCACCTCCGAAATGCTTTGATTTCAATCCGATTCAACATTCAATATCTTGGGGCGCGTCTTCACTCCATAAAACAGCAGCAACAGCACTCTCCTCTCCTCTCTCCATATATCTCGCTCTTCAATCTTCATTTCAGGTCTTCTTCTCAGATTTTTTTTTTCCAGTCACTGTAGTATTCTATTTGAATGTAGATATAGGAAACCAAGACAGTGTTAGGGTTTAGGGTTTTTGAATTTCTGGCATTATCAGTTGTTATGCGGCTGGTTTTTGTAGAGTTGTTATTTTCTGCTAATAGATTAAAGATTTGGGCTAATGAAATCATTGAACTCTTTTAAAATGTTCTTCAAATGCATCGATTCTGATTAATTTGTATTGAATTCGAAGTTTACGAGATTCATTTATGGTTTTAGGATTACTTTACTGGAGCTATGCAGAGTTTGCACCGTCTTCTATCTCGTCTTTCCTCAACTTCAATCTCCCCCAGCACGAGTGCAGCAAAGGTTTTGAGGGAGAAGTGCAAAGCTGGTTTGGAAAGCAATGGTATCGAAGCTTGTAAGCTTATCAGCTCCCGATTTTTTTCTTTCCAATCGGGTGGTGATGGCCAAAATGAGGGCGGAGATGGGTGGGATAAACCTTCTGCTGGAACGTTTGGCGATAATGCATCGGATAATTTGGGGTGGGATAACACATCCTCGTGGTCTCTTGGACTGACCAAGGAGCATTTTGATGGGGAGGTGGTTGGGCGGAGAGTAAGCGGAGATGAGAATCCTCAGTCTGCCGTCATCAATAGTTTGCAAGAGATTGAAGATAGAATAAAGGAATTGGAGGCAGAGAACCGGAAGAGTAAGAAATTTGTTGATGGATGGGGAGACAGATTGAAGGAGATAAGTGTGCTGATGAAGCAAGTGCGTGAACCTGGTGCAAGAGGGTCTTATCTCAAGGACTCGGAGAAGGCTGAGATGTATCGACTGCACAAGGAAAACCCTGATGTTTACACTATTGAGCGCCTGGCGAAGGATTATAGGATTATGAGACAGAGAGTGCATGCCATTCTTTGGCTGAAGGAGCTTCAGGAGGAAGAGGAGAAGAAGCTTGGTCGTCCATTAGATGATTCTGTTGAGCTCCTGCTTGACACCTATCCTGAGTAAGATACAATATGGGAGCATTATTGTTTGTTTTTATTTTCATATATTAATGGTCTCTATAAGAGAAATACTTTTTTATATCTCAAGCATCTGCAAACTTCATGTTTTTCGGTATAGGTTTGCTCATTCATATCATTTATGAGGCTAACACTTTTCCTCATTCAGATTTTTCAATTCCCATGACCGTGAATTCCATGTTGCATCGCTTCCCTACAAACCTGACTTCAAGGTTATGCCCGAGGGTTGGGATGGTACCACCAGAGATTTGGATGAAGTCCACTACGAGATCTCCAAGAAGGAAGATGAGATGCTGTATCAAGAATTTGTCCAGAGGTTGAACTTCAACAAAATGAAAGTAAGTTATATAACCCTGACTTTGAATTAGAAAATAAAGTGAAACCAAAACATTAATGGGGATAGACAAGTAAGTGTGTGCTATCAGAGAATACAGCTGTTTTAGGTGTTGCTGTCGCTAGTGGTAAATATTATTAGCTTTCCTACTCTCTGCATGTTTTAAAATGCTATGATGTGCGAGGTTGGATGACTAAAGGCTACATTGGGATTATGCGACCATGACCTGTAGGACCTCTTCACTGTAAAACAAAAATACTGCGGTGTATATTGAGATGGATAAGGTGCCGGAGTTGAACTGTAGGACTTAGACTTTAGTGTATTCGATAACAACTATTAGTTTTGAAAGTCGTGGTGTTTAGTCTTTTTAACTGGAAAAAGAAAAAGGTTGGAGGTGAGCTCAACACAATCCTTCCAACTATGACACACACAAATGTTTTTTTTTTAATTTTTTTTTAAAGGCATTCTCTGCTCATGCCAGGCATGAGTATGAAATGGGCTTTTGTCAAGCATGATTTATTTGTTATTTTAATATCCAAGAATATGCAACTGGCCAAATTCAGTTCATGATCTAAGAGTTTGTGGTTCATTATTTCAAATTTTCTTTTTATTTGATGATATACAGTACCTTGTACATTCACTTGATAAATTAATCAAGCAATAGTACTGAATTGTTAGAACTAATATTGCTACCTTTTACCTTAGTTATTAAGTTTATTAAATAGTGAATTATAACCAAGTCATTTAATTTTCTATCAACCATAGAAAGTTAGGGAGAGGAAAGCCTACATGGGCTATGAAAGCACAGCACAACTCAATCAAGGCATAACATAAACCATGTGTAGTTGTACGTGCACCATTTGGAATACCCAGCACCTTACAAGGCATGCTTGGGATAACTTAAATAGGTGATGTTGGCAGAAAAGGCTGGAATGTCTGATAGTGCAGAAGAAGAGTATGGTTATGCAGATGAGGGTTGAGAGCATGAGGTCCAGTTAATGTGTGAAAAATGAGATTCAGAAGTTGTAAGATCCTCATGGATTTATATATAATGCATCTGCCTGGTAAATGAAATTCAGTGATAATGTATAGTATGACAGACGCTTTGGACAGCTCGATGGCTAAGCAATGATGCATGTTTGTATTAGATACTGAAGATGGAGGTGACACTGATGTAGGCTGGCAGATTTCTGTCATATCTAATTGGGTGTTTGCACCTTTTGAATATTTCCTATGGCTTTGTATGGTTCCACCATTTGATTCATAGGAGGGGAAATTTGTTGGGTGGATATTAGTTACCAAGTGAGTTTGGGGTGACATATGGGACAATGAGATGTTTTTTTCTCTTTTCTAGTCTTCCCTTGCATTGCATATCAATTAATTGATTGCGATTTTCTGTTACCATCTATTTAACAATTGGATTATCTGATTTCACTTTTGTAGATGAGAGGAGAGGTTTTCCGCCACAAGTATAGTCGTCGTCGTTCTGCAGATGGGTGGAATTTTACTGTGGAGAAAATGGGACCCAAAGGAAAGCGTGGAGGTGGTGGTGGCTGGAAGTTTGTCAGTCTGCCAGATGGTTCTAGCCGACCACTGAATGAAAAGGAGAAAATGTATGTCAAGCGAGAAACTCCACGCCATCGACGCAAGATCCTTCCATGATGACAAAGTCTGTTATTTAGTAGATGTTTACAGTGAAGAAAATTTTGTAGTTCATGCAAACCTGATGTGGTCTTAAGGTGGTTCAGTGGCGATAATAGCATCATGGTTACCGCCATTGTTAATTGTATAACTTTCTTTCAGAACCATTTTAAACACTGTTTCTTTTGCTTAGGATTATGGTTGAGCTAAGCACCAAGCTCTTCTTTTTCCATCTCGAAAGACACGTCTGTGGATTTTAGCTAATAATGTATTGGGATCATCAATTCTAGCTACATAGCCTGCTTGAATTTCAACTCGAGCCTTATGTGTCGCACCAGTCTGATTACAGCTAGCTACTACTCCAAACCAAAAAATCTGGAGCTAGCGAGTCCTCCTTCCAAAATGTAAGGACGGAGAATCCACATCTCAGTTCACTGATGTGCTCGCCATTTAAAATCGCTCTGCTTGCTTGTGTTCATTTTTCTTGGTCCAACATGTTGAGATCTCAAAATTTTGACACACAAAAATTTCTCTGTTTTATCCAGCATACAAGTGTTTTTGGCATCATTTCCGTGCTCTGATGTCTCTTAAAAAAATTTCATGTACCGTATCTGGCTATGGAAAATTCCCAGTATGAATATAATACCAAAATACCCAATCAGATATTCTTTAGCCTCATTCACCTAGCAAAATACAATATGATGATGAGGCAATAATGATTCGAACTGGTGAAGAGCTCTCTTGTGGGAGGCACGCTATCACCAATTGTCACTTAAAAATTCATCCTCATAGGCGTAAGAAATTACATTATCAATGAAACCCAAGATGTGAGAAAAACAACAGCAGAGCTGACTATAGGTCTTGCCTTCTTGGCATGCAGCTATGCGCGCTAGCAGTGAGTAGAATGTATTAATTCTTGGCTTTCTCAGAGCAGAATCAGCTTGTATTGGTTCCTTCCTAGCATTCCCAGGTACTTTAGGACAAGACATAACGTACAGTAGAGTACGTGAACTAAAAGAATGTAGAGCCTTTTTGCTTTAGTCAGTTCAGGTAGTATGCAAATATAACACTGATAAGTAGATTGTCGCACAACCCACCAGCACGTACTCTTTCCTAATTTATTTACTGATAATGGAACAACTCCCCCAACTGTAGAGCTCAATGTAATGCAAAGACCTCTTGCATTTGGCAACTGCTCTTACTTCTGCCCGGTCACAGAAACTATATTGCAGAGTTAACCAAAATCTATGGCAGCTACGTAAACGTCCACTATCACAAAGTAGATTCCGTGGCCTCCTCGGAGCTTGTCTTTACTTCCAGAGAGCTCCCTGGCTGGTTGGAAGAACTCCATGACCGTACCGTATTAACCGGCCGGCTCATAATGCATGTCGGGGGACGGAGAAGCTACACTGATCGATCGAGTACACTCTTTCATTGTTCAAACTTGAGGTACAATCCTTCAGTGAGGTGAAGTCCACTTCGCAGAGGCGCCAGACATGGCAAATGTTTCCTGGATCGATTTGTTGGAACTCAAGGTTTATGCATAAATTTGTTAAAGTTTGTGTATTAACTTTATTACTATTTACTGCTTTCAGTTAATAAGCCCTATTACGTAGGGATAAGTGTTTAGGTTTGATTCAGTTTTCTTCTACTAAACCACGTTCCTTTAGGAGTGTATATCATGGGTTGTTGATTTCCATTTCAGTTGTAATCGGCTTGTTTATAAGCCAAAAGTCTCAAATCAATAAAATAGTTCATTCTCCCAATTTGTGTGTGTTCACTTGTGCAAGAGATAACCAGACTCAACAAGTGGTATCAGAGCCCCATCATCGGGGCATGACTGTGAGTGCTTTGGGAGAGAAACAGTGAGTGATTGTGAAGGGAAAACAACGACTGTGTGTGAGTGAGAGATGGCAGAAAGCAGTAGCAACAATCGAGGGTTTGTGCAGGCTGCTATTCCCAAGTTTGAAGGGTATTATGATCATTGGGCGAAATTGATGGAGAATTTCATTCGCTCAAAAGAATTCTGGGGTCTCATTGAGAATGGGATCATGACGGTGGCAGCAGGAACAACACCAACAAAGGCACAACTCAAGCTAATTGAGGAGCAGAAGTTGAAGGACTTAAAGGTCAAGAACTTCTTGTACCAGGCAATTGATCGGGAAATCCTGGATACCATCCTGAATACTGACACATCCAAACAAATATGAGACTCAATGTGGCAGAAATTCCAGGGTTCAACTAGGGTCAAAAGAGCACAGTTACAAGCTTTACGCAAGGAGTATGAAATTCTTCGTATGAAGGAGGGAGAAACAGTCAATGGATTCTTCGGTCGTACTCTAGCCATAGCCAACAAAATGAAGGCATGTGGTGAGAATATAAGTGAGAGCACCATTACTGAGAAGATATTGAGGTCTATGGTCCCAAAGTTTGCCTATGTGGTGTGCTCGATCGAGGAATCTAATAACCTCGAAACTATAACCATCGATGAGTTGCAGAGCAATCTCTTAGTCCACGAGCAAAGGATGAAGGGTCACAATGAAGAAGAACATGCTCTTAAAGTCTCTACTGGAGGGAGATTTGGAGCAAGGGAGGATGAGAGACATGGAGGAAGAGGCAGAGCTCAAGGAGGTTCAGGAGGCAGAGGAAGAGGCCGAGGGAGACTCAACAAGGCCATCATCGAATACTATAAATGCCATAAATTAGAGCATTTTCAGTATGAATGTCCGGAATGGGAGAAAGCTGCCAACTACGCAGAGCTAGATGAAAGTGAAGAGATGCTTCTCATGTCTTACATTGAGATGCACAATGCAACTAGAGAGGAGGTATGGTTTCTATATTCAGGATGCAGTAATCATATGAGTGGCAATAGGTGTTGGTTCTCAGACTTGGATGAGGGGTTTAGACAATCTGTGAAACTGGGCAACAATAACAGGATGGCTGTGATGGGGAAAGGGATTGTCAGATTGAATGTTGGAGGTGTAATCCAGGTGGTTAGTGGAGTATACTACATTCCAGAATTGAAGAATAATTTGTTGAGCGTGGGGCAACTACAAGAAAAGGGCCTTGCTATTCTCATTCAAAACAACAAGTGTAAGATGTTTCATCCTTCAAGGGGTTTGATTGTGGAATCTACAATGACTGCTAACCGAATGTTTGTGGTGTTAGCTGCAATGTCACCAAAAGAGTCCACATGTTTTCAAGCAACTTGTGAGAATGACACTCAACTATGGCATCGACGATTTGACCATTTCAGCTACAAGGGGTTGAGAACACTACACTACAAGAAGATGGTGAAGGGTTTACCTTCTCTTAAGGCTCCTGCAAAAGTATGCTCAGATTGCTTAGTTGGAAAACAACATAGGGACACTTCCCTAAGAAGAGTTTTTGGAGAGCAACAAAGAAGCTGCAGCTAGTTCATGCGGAGATATGTGGTCCAATGAACCCGAAATCAAACAGTGGAAAGATGTATTTAATTACTTTTATTGATGATTTCAGTAGAAAGTGTTGGGCATATTTCTTGTCCGAAAAATCTGAAGCTTTGAGCATGTTCAAAAGATTCAAGTGTTTTGTGGAGAAAGAATCTAGTGCTTTAGTATGTTGTCTACGTATAAATAGAGGGGGAGAGTTTACCTCCAGGGAATTCAATGAGTTTTGCCTTGAAAGTGGCATTAAAAGGCAACTTACAACTGCATACACTCCTCAGCAAAACGGAGTTGTTGAGAGGAAAAACAGGAGTATTATGAGTTTAGTGAGAAGCATGTTATCGGAAAAAAGGGTTCCTAATGAGTTCTGGCCAGAAGCTGTCAATTGGTGTGTGCATGTTCTCAACAGAAGTCCTGCAATGGTTGTAAAGGATCTCACACCTGAAGAGGCTTGGAGTGGTGTTAAACCATTAGTGAAGTATTTTCAAGTGTTTGGATGTATTGCAAATGTTCATATTCCAGACGTGAAGAGAAAAAAGCTAGACTCAAAAAGCTTTAAATGTGTTTTGCTCGGTGTGAGTGAAGAGACTAAGGGATATAGACTATACAATCCAGTTACAAAGAGGGTTGTGGTAAGTCGAGATGTGATATTTGAAGAAGCTGAGAGTTGGGATTGGAATACGAGTTCAAAAGAAACAAGAAGTGTGTTACTTGAATGGGGTGATGAGGAAGAGATAGCTGAGAGTGAGGAAGACGATGAAGATGAGGAAGAAAATGAGGAACAAATACAATCAGAAGAAGAGGCAACAAGTATAGAAGCTGGAGCTAGCTCGTCTTCAGTTGAGTCACTCGAGAGAGAAGAAACCAGTCCCCGTGAAGCTAGAAATCGGATGGCTCCGTACTGGAGAGATGATTATGTCTCAGGTGAGGGTTTGTCTGGGAGTGAAGAATCTCTCAATATGGTACTCTACACATCTGGTGAAGACCCCAATACCTTTGAAGAAGCAAGTAAGAGTTTGATGTGGAAAGAAGCCATGGATAGCGATATTAAAGCAATTGAGAGAAACGAGACTTGGGAGCTAGCAGACCTACCTAAAGGAGCAAGGAAGATAGGAGTAAAATGGATCTTCAAAACCAAATTGAATGAACGAGGAGAAGTTGATAAGCTCAAGGTCCGCCTAGTAGCAAAAGGCTACGCACAACAACATGGTGTTGATTATAGTGAAGTATTTGCTCCAGTTGCGAGATGGGATACAATAAGGATGATTTTGGCTTTGGCTGCACAGAGAAAGTGGTGTGTGTATCAACTAGATGTAAAGAGTGCGTTTTTGCATGGGGAACTAGAAGAAGATGTGTATATCGAGCAGCCCCAAGGCTATGTGAAAAAGGGTGAGGAGCATAGAGTTTATAAGTTGAGGAAAGCACTTTACAGGCTAAAGCAAGCTCCTCGAGCTTGGTTCAGCAGAATAGAGGCATATTTCGTCAAGGAAGGTTTTGAGCGATGCCCAAGTGAGCACACCTTGTTTATCAAATCTGAAGGAGATGGCAGAATGTTGATAGTGAGCTTGTACGTAGATGACTTGATATTTACTGGAAGTGATGCTAAGATGTTTGAAGAGTTCAAAGTCTCGATGATGTCAGAGTTCAAGATGACAAATTTGGGAAGATGAAGTATTTTCTTGGTGTTGAAATTGTGCAAAACAACGATGGAATTTATTTAAGCCAAAGAAAGTATGCACATGAGGTTTTAGAGAAGTTTGGTATGAACGGCTCCAACTCAGTTAAAAATCCTATTGTGCCAGGTTCCAAGCTTTCGAGAGATGAAGGAGGAGCTCGTGTGGATGCAACTCAATACAAACAAATGGTAGGGAGTTTGATGTATTTAACTGTGACAAGGTTGGATCTTATGTTTGTGGTGAATTTGGTCAGCCGATATATGGAGAATCCAACAGAGCTGCATATGCAAGCCATCAAGAGAATTCTGAGGTATGTGAAAGGTACAGTAGAGCTGGGAATTAGTTACAGAAGTGATGCTGTGAATGGTGAACAGTTGGTGGTGTTCTCAGACAGCGATTATGCCGGGGATATTGATGATCGCAAGAGTACTTCTGGTTATGTTTTTATGTTGAGCAATGGAGCAGTGACGTGGTCCTCCAGGAAACAACCAGTTGTTATCCTATCTACCACAGAGGCTGAATTCATTTCAGCAGCTTATTGTGCATGTCAATGTGTGTGGATGAGAAGGATTCTTGAAAAGCTTGGCTGCAATCAAAGTAAGTCCACAATGATTTTTTGTGATAACAACCCTTCTATAAAATTGTCAAAAAATCCTGTCATGCATCGAAGAAGCAAGCATATAGATGTTAGATTCCATTTTCTTCGTGATCTTTGCAAAGATGGTGTGGTGGAGTTAGTTTATTGCAGTTCACAGAATCAAGTAGCAGATGTCATGACAAAGCCCTTGAAGTTTGAAGCTTGGATTATGCAGAATGCCTAATGGCTAAATTGATTGCTTAACGCAATGCAATTTAAGGGAGGAACTGTTAGAACTCAAGGTTTATGCATAAATTTGTTAAAGTTTGTGTATTAACTTTGTTACTGTTTACTGCTTTCAGTTAATAAGCCTTATTATGTAGGGATAAGTGTTTAGGTTTGATTCAGTTTTCTTCTACTAAACCACGTTCCTTTAGGAGTGCATCTCGTGGGTTGTTGATTTTCATTTCAGTTGTAATCAGCTTGTTTATAAGCCAAAAGTCTCAATTCAATAAAATAGTTCATTCTCCCAATTTGTGTGTGTTCACTTGTGCAAGAGATAACCAGACTCAACACGATTAGCCTTGGAATTCTCATCGTCATTGGAATGTTCATCATGGATTCATGATCAGAGGCTAATGACATGGTTATAATTGGCAGACCTAGAGCAGGGTGAGCAACTAACAGTGGCAAATCCAGAAATAGGATTACAAACCACATTGGTGAGGCTTGAACTTCTTAACAAAGAAAAAGAAATGTTACAGTGGAGATTCTCAACGATGTCAAAAAAAATTATTAATTGAGATAAAAAAAAAAAATTCAGCTGGTCAAAAGGAGACATAATGAGTCTTATCCATCAAATGCATATACAAAATTAATGCATATATAAAACCAAATTTCAAACCATGAGATTGTCAAAAGTGACCGGGAGGGGCTGCAATGCTCTGTTGGTTGCCTGGGCTCCTAACGGATTAGTCATTAGGTCTAGGAAGCTTTTAGGATACCACGTTCTTGAATCATAAAAAAATAAAAAATAAAAAACCTTAATTAGTATAGTTGACTCTTTGATGATCTATGTACCTCAAGTAATTAAGCAAGTAACCTGACATTACCTGAGTTTGATAGAAATTAGTTGATCAAGTTAGAACTCCAATTTATTCGTATCAAGAGGAGCACTCTAAGCAAAGGGGTAACCCTAAGAATGTCTACAAATTAACTTGGTACGTAGTCTTTAATAAAATGTAAGATTAATCTATACCATGCCATAATGAATTATTTCTTGTATAGGAAATACATAGAATATCTTAAAAATCATGTAATACATGATTGGGAGGTGTATTTTAAATTTCCTTATTTATTTCTTATTTTGAGGGGAATGGAAATGGAAGACCACATGCACAGAATTACAATCAATGGTCAACTGACTAATTATATATTTATATATAACCCAATTAAGATCGAGTATTTGTAGTAGCACCCTTTGGTGAAGTTTGTTCTCCTGTGGCATTTTTCTTCACGTACTTTCTAGCCCAAACATGTTTTCCATTAATGGCAAATTTGGCCTTTGTTTGTCCCTCAAGTACCATCGGAATGAAGAAAGCATAACGAACTACAAGGCGAGCATATAAAGGCTGTTGATCTTCTACAGGTACTTCTTGCATATGGATAGCATCAAAAATGTCCCCATATTTCCTGTTATAGAAAAAAAAAATTAGTCAACCGAATTAATATAAAAGAATAAATAATACATACTATAAAATCATATTCGTACCTAGTGAAGAACTCTCTCACTTCCTTTTCAGAAATGGGATACCCCTTCGAAAATGTCAAGAAAATAGTCCTATCATCCGCAGGAACTTCTTCCTGGACCTGATCCCCCCGAACAACATCACGTATTGCCTTACCTCTAACATCGTCATGCAGATGCAAACAACTCAACATATTTTCCATTTCGTTATTCAGAATATCATGTTGAGCCCCAATATCATATGCATTAGCAAAACCAAGACGCAAATACTCTGGAGGAGATTGAGCTGCTCCAACAGACGACGCCATAACCGCCACGCAGGGCTCCAATGTTAGTGGATGTGGATCAACACTACTATTACTGTTAACAACAGTCTCATCTATGGAGGGCGGAGGAAGAGGTCCTATGGTTTCTATAGGAGCGTCAAAAGTCGCAGCTCCAACGAGAAATGGATTATAGTACTTGTTGACTTGAACCACCCTCCTTGCATAATTCTGCGTCTCTGGCTGTAACCCTATTCCTGTGATTCTGGGATCGATAGTCTTGTTTTGGTAGTTGGCTGCTGTGATATACAAGTCATCAAATGCTCTTAAGCACACGTCGTTGAGAAACATGGTAATTCCTCGGATGATGCTGAGGCGGTTCTTATGGAAGAATTTGAGGGTGACGCCGCTCTTGGTCATTCCTTGGAGGATGGGAATATCGTGAGGCATGATATCGGATTCCAAGACCGTCGGAAACTCCTCGTGTTGAATGACATTAAGGACCACGCAAGACTCGTCGGCCATGATATGGAGGAGGGTGTTGGGGAGAGTGTCAAGGGCTTTTTGGATGAAGCGGGTGACTTTACCACTGTGCTCAAGCCACATCCAGAAGGCCATAACCTGGGCAGACTCGCCCGGGTCACGGCCCAGATGCAATGTGAGACGTGTGAAAAGCTTGCGGTCAATGTTATGGAATGAATAGAACTGTTCTTTGGTGATTTGGACTTCGCATGAGGACGAGGAAGAGGAAAAGAAAGCCATGGTGTAATTGTTGATGCAACAGATCGAGATTGGGGTTATGTTGCTGCAAGTGTTGAGTGAAGGAGGGTGGCCTGGGTTTTATACAATATATGGTGTTGGTGACTTTGGAAAACCATAATTTTGCAGACATGGAAGCCTAATTAGGTTTCGAACAACTTCTATATACGTTTGGATTGATATTGATATCATTTTGTTGTCTATAAATTCAAAAGGTAGTTAGGTCCCTTGTACTGCATTTAATTTTGTCAAAATTATTCAACCATGCACTTGACCACACGCTGGTTGCACGCATGTTTGACATTTCATATATCTTTTTTTTGTTCGTATTTCAAATTAACCCTTCCAAATTATGCAAAACTGTCCATAAAAGACTCCAAAACATTCAAAGCTATGGAGTAATCTAGTTAAACACCATAAGTGGTCGAATTGGCAAGAACCTAGAAAGTGCACGTGCGTAGAACTACATATCCGGTCAGGTTGGAATTCCGCCAACGTTGATTGGATTAAATCTCAATATATTTAAACCCTAAAAATGATCATGCAACACAGATTAAGATCTAGGTTTAAAAAAATTTAGATGAGAAAATCGTTTGTTATCAATAAAAAGAATTATAGTAATCTCAGTTACATTAAAAGACATTGTTTCCTGCCCAATAATACTTACGATTGTAAAGTTACGTGAGGAGTAAAGTTAACACATAATTATTAGTGTGTACTCGATCATATATAATAAATGAGATGTAGTGTGAAACTTAACATTGAGTCACACGTCAATTAATGATTAGAATTGCGGTTGTTCAAGCCTAAACCCTAGACCCTAAAAATGATCACACAACACGGATTAAAATCTGGGTTTAGAAAGTTTTTAATGAGAAAATCGTGTGTTATCGATAAAAAGAATTATAGTAATCTCAATTACATTAAACAATATTGTTTCCCGCCCAATAATACTAACGATTGCAAAGTTACGTGAGGTTTAGGGTTAACACATAATTATTAGTGTGTACAAACGTCGATCATATATAATAAATGAGATGTAGTGTGAATCTTAAAACTGAGACACACATCAATTAATGATTAGAATTGCGGCCGTTCGAAGAGAAGCTTCAACATGATTTAATCCAGAGACCTTGTAAACTAGACTGTAAACCCTAGGCCCTAAAAAAAAATTAAATTTTTGGTGTGAGATATGTAAAATTGGATTGAGTACTTATAAGAAATTTTTTTTTTTAAATAATATTTTATTTAGTTGTTACAGTTATAATTTTTTTAACATTTTTTTCTTACCGTTTGATTAATCACAAAGGGTCAGCAAGTTTTCTATTAAAAAAATGTAAGACCTAAACAGTCAACAACTGTAGACCACTAGATTTGCAAAACCTTGACAAAAGGAACGGTGAGGACAACATACGGGTGGGCTCGGGTTGACGCAACCCACGTAGGTGGGGTATAGCTGACATGAATTAATCTAACCTAAGCTTCTTTTCTCCTCTCACCTAGTCTAGAAAATGTGAGAACCCATTTCATGGGTGGATTGAAGTTTTTTGGGTCTGGGTTGGATTGCTCATGTGACTTCTAACCTGACTTGGATTTTAGGCATGGGGTGGACTTGCACTAATGAACGATAACTGATGAGATTCTGACACTATGTCTTTCTTACCCATGGAAAAGCAAACAAGAAATGCTCAATTGTAACAAGGTATATACCAAAGAACATACAAAGTGGATCATTGAGTAAATGACGCTTGAACAACTTAGAACGTGTAGCCAAAGCACTTGGAAAGGCTAGCCACCAAACTTGTTTTATTAGGACTCACTCCGAATTTCACCCTGAAATCCGGAATGAATCCTACGGGGACCACCTTCAAAGGAGATGCTACCGGAAATTCGGCATTACCTCCCTTGAAAATGGACAACCCTTCCTAATAACACCTGCAAACACACACTTCTAAAATCATACTCCAACCTTGTACTCCTGGAGCCTTCCTGCTCCCCAAGTTCATCACATCTCTCAAAATATCAAAAACTTATCTAAAAGAATCTCACAACCAACAACTAAGACATTCAATAATTTACTCACTGGATTATCAGAGTATATCTATAATGAAAGAAGAACAATGAATAAAGAATAAGCGGAAGTAGCCTCTGACTATGCCTCGACTTCATGTACGCTCGACCTCAAATAAACTTAGCCTGCAAACTAGGCATTTGAAACCGAAGGGCCCAGGGGAAAGTAATTTAAAACGTTAGAGTGAGCGAACAAAAAAAAATTAATTAAATAATTTAACACATACGTAATTTAAATACTTTCCCACATTTCAACTTAAAATAAACTTAGCTGCACGCAACTTTGATAAACTATATAACTTAAAATCTAGAACCACATAAGAATGGACAAACCAGCCCCGTTGGTTAATCAAATAAATAAAATCTCGTAAGAAGAGATAAACCAGCCCCGCTGGTTAATGAATTACATAAATGAGAAAATAACACAAGGGGGAAGAGATATCACCATGTAAGAGGAGCCTCCAAGGCTTGGGTCGGTGCCTCCTAGGCTATAGTAGCGTCTCACACTACGCGCTCGACTCACCTATGGTGAAGACCACTAATAAAGCTAGCTAGCAATAAATAATATCCGATCGGTGCCTCCCAGGCTATAGTAGTATCTCACGCTAAGCGCTCGACTCACCTATGGTGAAGACTGCTAATAAAGGCTAGCTAGTAATGTAGTACTCCGAAACTTAGTACTAATTATATAGCACACTAAGACTCCTTAACCTTAGATAGTAATCCAAATATCTTCTAAAGTATTCCTTTTAGAAGCCAATGACTCCAAATATCATACTTACAAGATAGATATTTTTATTAAGTATTAGAATTTGAGTAAACTACTTAAATACCTTAACCCGTATTTCTTACATATAATCAATACTCGTGATCGAATTTAAGACTCGAGTTAGTATTGCTTTTATCATGCATACTATTATAATCTTAAATATTACTAACACATTTACAAGATCTTAAGAAAGGGAAACATCATATTCCCTTACTTATTAGCTTGAGTAGATATATATCTATATATACATATATAAATATTTGTGTATCTATAGATTCATGTCAATACATATATAACGTATACGTCATATATAAATTCATGTACTAGCTGATTTTTCTTTTACCCCTCTTACTATTTGGTTTTCTTTGTGAACAATCACCCTAACTAGCTAGACTATCACTCAAATTTAATGTTTGGTCTTTTAAGTCAAATAAAATTGGTGGAAATTAATTTACAATGCATGCTTCATGGCCTATTTATACTTGGAAGCTGCAACATCTTTTCTTCACACTCCAAGATCAAACATAAAGATGATCACAAACTTCCTTAGTTGAATAGAAAAACTCCCACACCAAAATCCTACCTTTCACTCTTTTTCTCTTGAGAAGTTCTCTCTTTGTCAAAGAAGTCCAACCTTGTATCAATACCAAAACCCTCACTTCACTACTGAAAATTCAAGAGTAAGTACATGGTTACATTCCTATACTCTTTTGTCTTTAAGATTATCAAAATGCATAACTAAGGATAAAATGGAAAAGAGTATGTTTTCTAGAAACTTATATTTTCGTATATAATTAAGTATCACTTTGTAAAATTTGATCACAGAATTAGATTCTTCATGAAAAATTCTTCGGTTTAGGCTTTTGAATCACTTAAAAAGGTGTGGAAATGAACAAGTTATGGCTAATCAAACTTCCAAACTAATAAACACGCTGAAAATCCATTACAACTACCACAACTTCAAAAATTCATATCTCACTCATTTCTTAACCATTTTCTACAAAATTTATATCAAATTGAAGCTTAGGACCTCTACTTTAAATATGGAAAGTTTCAGAAGCACTAGTAAAATATAAAGAACGTAAAGACTTAGACATCAAAGGTAATATAAAGGATATCAGCTTTCTGCACTGCTACTGTTTTTCACCATTTCTGAACTCTATGACTTCGAACTGGATTATATGACTTATTTGAATGGATTCCTTACGAAAAATCCTTTGACATGGACTCCTCACTTGCTTAATTTGGACATAAATTGAATGAGATATGAAAATGATAAGTTGACGGTTCTTTGGACAAGGATTTCCCACATTATGGGAAATGTGACTACTAATTCTTTGACTACTAACTAATATTTTCTGTTTATTTAATTTAAAGTACATTTATTTTCAAGTTTATTAAATTGCATATCTTGTGCATACCTTGAGTTATTGATAATTTTTAAAGTATATTGATGTACACTTATATACTTTGTTGGTCTTGAAGTAATTGTCTTACCTACTGAAGTTTGCTATATTTTATTGACGTAATTATATTTGGAGATGTGAAACCGGGTGATTAGTACTACCCCGTGCTTAAGTGAATTACTGGTAAAAATGTTTTGTGATTTGTGGAGTTAGCCTGGGCCCTAGTCTCTACAGATAGTGCACTATTATACTCATAGGAAGAAAGTGTCGACCTTGAGTATACATATTCTGGTATTGTCCTTGGTATGCTGCGGCTTATCCCTGCTTTGGTATAGTGGACCTAGCACGTGATCTTTGTGATTTATTACCAGTTTCTTAAATATTCACATGGATGAATTTATTCACGCTTGTATGTGTGTGTGTGTGCGCGCGCGCATAAATAAGAATCGGTATGAACAAATAAAAATGATTCTTGATACATTTTTACTTAGTTGTGTTTATTTCTGGTTTCTTATAAGACACATTATTATAAGAATGTAAGCTGTACTTACTGGGTCTGTGTTACTCATGATGCTACACATTCTTGTTTTCAGGTAACGAATAGATGCTTGGGGAATGAGATGAACCTACTAAATAAAAGAATGTTTTCTATTGCTATTTTGAGAATAAATGTAATGTCTTATATTCTTTTGCTAAAACTCTCGTATTGTAAAATATTTGGTATTGTAAAATATTAATGCTTCCGCTTTCTAATAAAAGTATTATTCAGACATATATATTTCTTCTTCTAATAAATTATTCAAGAAAATTTTATTTGTTTTAACTCACCCCGCAAATTCAGACACCATATTTCCTTATAATATTGGTATCGGTTTGGGGGCGTGACAAGTAATGAATAAGAGCGGCCATATAGTATGGTGACTAAAAACATACGAAATCACTTGAATCCATAAAGCTTCCCCAAGATCATGCGAATGGTACGGTTCCTAACCGTACTTGGAAATTATCAGAGAAATTAAAATAAAACTCAATGACGTGTCTCACACGTCAAAATATTCTCAAAACCATAATATAAGCGAGATTTAATTAACCAGTAAAAATTGTAATTAATATCTCAATCCAAAATATTCGTTAAAATATTCTCAAGGTCAAGATCGATATTCCACAAATAAATGAGAAAATTATAAATAGCGAACTACCGAAAATTCCATTTTCGGAAATATTTTATAAATCTCAAAGTCCATAATAAAACAATCATAATGAAATCTGGAATTTATAAAGAATATCCAAACTCAAATACCAAATTAATAATCCGAGCTCAAATCCATAAATCCTGACAAAAAATTAATCAATGCATCCAACTCAAATAATTTCCAAGATCATTTCATAAGCCGAAATTATAATATAAGCTCGGAAAATAAAATAATAAATTATAAAATCTTGCATGCATATTTATTAAAAACCAAAGTGTCCACTCACAAATTTAGGCATAAGCTCGACGATATCCGAATCGCCACTCAAGCGAGGTCCCCTCGTATCCTGGCACAATAAATATGTTTAGAACCACTCTTCAATTTAGGAAAATAAATGTTTTAACTTAAGCACCGAAATCCTTCCACTTAACCCACTAACCAAGCTAGGGTTAAGCTAATTGTATTTTCACCAAACTTCAACTACAACCTCACTTCATCGATTCTAGCGCTTTAGGATCATAACCAAGAAAATCCAATGGTCGGATCTATTTTACTAACCGCCAAGTTCTCCAATTTTTGAAAAATTCCAAACCTAACCAAAACTCTCCAAAAAATTTCAAACTTAACATCAATGAACTCCTCACATCATACTCTACCAAATTAGCTTGAAAAACCACCCAGAAGAAGCGGCACCGCCGGCAGCGGCGGTCGGCCACCCCCAAATTCCGACCACTTCTGATCGCCACCAAAATTTAACACAATCTTCCTCTAAACATTATAAACAACTTTCATAAGTAGCACATTGTACAATTTCAAGCATAAGCATGTCAATCGAAACAAAACATAAAAATCCCAAATTCAAAACCCTAGAACTTCACACCTTCGATTCTCCTTACCTAGCTCGAGTTAGGTCGAATCCTTTTAAGGGTTTGCTATACAGGAGGAGAGCTTCTAAATGAGACTAGAAGCTCCAGCTATGGTGGCCGAAAAAGGGAATTCCGGCGACAACTTCGCCACGCACAGCCACACCTTCTCGGCGTGATTCCTCCCTCACGGCGGCGCAACATGACCATCCACCTACCTAGACTTGAAGAGGATGTTCCAAGCTTCGATTTGATACCTAGCTCGCCCCTTAACTTGTCCGGACAGCAGCGAACGGAGGCGATGAAGTTCCGGCAGCAATTCTGGAAATTTTGGGCAATTTCTGGAATTATCCCGAAATCGGTGGTCTGATTTGCTATTTATAGAATTTGAGTTTCCTGTTACCAATCTGCCCCTGACTTTAAACCCTTGTAACTTTTTCGTACAAACTCCGATTAAAACGTGTCACATATCCACGAACTCGGTTTAATGTCCTCTACGACTTTCATGAATAAAGTTTTCTCAAATTTTGAATGAAGGAAAAAGTCAAATTTTAGAGCCACTAAAAGCTTGAATACGAAGGTAAAAGTGAAAACATGATGCTCATTTACGGTCCAAGTGACGGTAAATGGTCAAATAAGGTCCGGGGCGTTACATGTTTGATCTTCGGAAGAGTCTTCAAATTCCAGAGTCAGATCCAAGTAAGTTGTTGTGTGTTGTGAGAATGATGAGCATGTGGTTGAACTAGAGTTGGAAAAATGAGCAATATGGTAAACTGATTTAACCGTAAAACTTACTTAACTTATTGAATAGCCAAACAAGTTTGTCCGACATTGCATAGTTTACTAATTAAATAACCTTTATCGATTCACCATGATGAACAATTATATGACGCTGGATGTCCGACAATTTTGTAGATAATGTAGATCAGTTAATTAAAAGAGAAAATGGTTGGACTGAACCCTTTCGAAGCTTCACCCAAGTTTCTAAAAGTGACACAAAATCTACCCCTTTAATGTCTCAGTACCATTTGATCTAATAACGTAGTCTCTCCTTAGTAAGTGGAAAGTTGTAAGTTCGACTCACGAAATTATAATTTTCGAGTTGCTTAACTGCTTAACTAATTTTCAGTTTACCCCCGTCAACTTTAGGTCGATCATCATGTTAGTCCATTTTCTTTCAATTTCATCAAAAACACCCCTCGACTTCCAATTTCCATCAGCCGTGTCCAAATATCTGTTTTCCAACCAATTCCCCCGTCATGTAATGACTTGCATTAAGAAGAAAACCAAATTTGAAGTCGCTGGGACCACAGAAAAAGGGCAAAATAGACAAATTGCATTCAATCCCACCAAAATCACTAAGGTTATGGGGTTGTGATGAGAACGGAGATGTGTATTGATATGGGAAAAAATGGTCAGAAATGTTATTTTTTTCGGAATTTGACTTTCTTCTTAATGCCACGTCATCACTGAACGAAGGAATTAGATGGAGAACGAAGGTTTGGACATAGCTGATGAAAATTGGGAGTTGAGGGGTGTTTTTGATGAAATTGAAAGAAGAATGACTAACATAATGATCGATTTAAAGTTGATGGGGTAAACTGAAATTAAAACACCCTTAATGTCGATTTTGTGTAAATAGACCTTAAAAAGGTAGATCGGGTAATTTGTAAACAAAACGAAATTGTGAGTAGAGAAGAAAAGTGTGTCACCACAAAACAAAAAAATAGACAAAAACTGAAAGCATCGTGCAACATCTCCAGAATCGCATAAACGTTTTCTGCACAGATTTTGGGCGCGCTGAGGTTTGTGTGGCAAAAGAAGAGAAAAATCGAGACATTAGAAAGGAAGGAAAATGGACGAAGGTGAATTTCGACGCCTTCTCCTTCTTTTCCCAGTCGTCCGATCTCGTGATTATCATGTAATTCTCTCTCTCTCTCTCTCTCTCTCTCTCTCTCTCTCTCGGCTTCTTGTTCAATCTTCTTACGCATCTTTTCTTGTTATATGATTGGTAGCCTCCTTATAGTATCAATTATGGGATGAAGTTGTTTCAATTCGATCACAAAAAAATTGTCTAGTTTTGAGACATTTGCCTTTACTCGATAACTAGATAACAGTTGTGTTGGAGGAGCTATATCTAATAGGAATATCGAAAAACTAGATGTTACATAGAACTAACAAAACATATGTTAGAGAAGAGACACAGGTTAAAGATTCGCAACAGTTTTGTTGTGTCTGTAGAATGATACATTAATCGGCTGCTCACTTTTCAACCATCACTAACTCATAGAAGAAGACCGGTTTTACCCCGATTCGTCCAACTTCGTGGCGGTTATCTAGTTTAGGCAGGGGAGGGATGGCATTTGGCATAACCCACACCTGAATTTGTAGCAATTTATGTCCTGATACTTGGTGGCGGACAAAAATTAGGTTTTCAGTGTATTCGACGATAGGGGCGAAATAGTTGGAATATAAATTTGTCCAGTAAATTGAATGTTATGAGTAGCTTTATCATTTCCGCCTTTTATGTTTTGATTTACTTCTGTCGGGTATACTGGATAAGAGATTACATGAACTTGGGTCTTTCAGAGCCTTTTCTCTTAGGATTTATTGTTTGGAGGTTGATTGGTGAGCCATATTTCCATTTTCGGTTCCTATACATGATTTGGAAGTATGTATAGATTTTGAGTTGTCTTATTGCTCATGGTAGTGTTGGTGCATGAATTGTTTCTAGTGACATTATTCTTAGTAGAGGCATAATGTTTTGTTATCACTCATTTGGTGGATTATGTGCGAAAAGGTGGCGGAAAGTGTTGAACTGTTGATGGCCTATTTTTTCATTGCCTATAATTTTAAACAGCATATATATTTTCCTGTAACGTGTTGAAATGGGTGATTCTGAGTTATTCCTTATGTGCTTCCTTACAAATTTCACTATGGAATTAGTGGTGGTGGTTGTCAGAGGGAGGAAGTGTGTTGTTGAGGTGTGGTGTGCTGGTTATTCTGTGTAGTAGTAGGGATAACTGTGCTAATACATCTAGCCAGTATCTATATCTGAATAAATTTACTGTGTTTTTTTTTACTAAAAAGGATATCTTTGCCCAGTTTTATTGTTACCTGTTTTGAGCATAAAGATTCATCTAAAGGAAAGTTTTCTGATCTGACTGCACATGTTAACTTTATACATTATGTCCACTATTCTACCATTTTAACAAGAATGCTCTACTCTAATATTCACATGTCTTATACTGTCCCATTGGTACTTGATTTCAGGTAAATGCAGTAACAAGTATTTGTAGTAGTATGTTTTTACATGAAAATTAATGTGTGGATATCAGTTTTATAATTAGAGTGGATTGAATTATGCCAATAAACAATCTTTTTGCCTGAAATCACCTGAAGGGGCTTTTGTTGTACTTGTTTTTTTTTTTTTTTTAAGTTCATAAGGTTTTAGTCAGGTTCTTTCAGATTTAAATATCCGATTAAAAACTTCTTTACTTTGAGTGGCATTCCTTCATCTTAACCCTTAGTGGTATATAATCTTAACCCTCAGTGGTATGATTTTACCATGTATTCCTTCATTGCCCCTTTCTGTTCAGTAAACTGCGCCATTCCAAGAGGGTACTGTGACTTCCGTACTATGTAGTTTTAAGTGTATATGAAGGGCAAGACTTTAATAGCCCTATGAGAATACAGAAGGTTGGCAATTTTTTGGGCTATTTGAATGGAGCGAAATAGAAGGGTTTTTGAAGATTTTCGTGTAGGAGAGCTTTTTATCTCTAGTTGCCATGTATCCCTTCGTTGTCCTTTTTTGTTAAGCAAGCTGGGTTATTCCAAGAGGGTGTATGAGTTCCTCTTTAAGTGTACAGGAAGGACAAGAAGGATAAACCTCTATGGGAATGCAAAAGGTTGGCAGGTTTTTGGGATATTTGGATGGAGAAAAATGGAAGGGTTTTCGAGGATTCTTGTGGGAAGAGCTTTTTTGGTTAGTTAGTTTATGGTCTTCTTTAGGGGCATTGATCTCTGAAAAACTTAGACATGATTCACAATCACCCCTTACTGTTGGATTCAAAAGCTACTGGAGTGCGTTGATATAGTTTGTTATCTTGGGAGTTCATATATCCTTGATAGTGCTGTAATTTCTTGGTCTTACTGCACTACTCCTCTACCTTGGTTCATAGAATGAGGACGTCTTGTCCACTATCGTATTTTGATGTCCACTATTGTATTTTGTTGCCTTTCTTGTATATATTTTTTAGGTAGAAAATATCACTTATAGAAGCGCTTCAAGTTTTAATGTATAAGCATCATGTGGTCTGATATGAAGTTGGAATCTTGATGATTAATTCTACCACATTGGAAAAAATTTCTATGTTTTATCCTTGTGGTCCAGCCCATGGTTAGATATATACCTTCTTCAAATAGTAGAAGTAAGCTACAACCAATAGGGGTTATGTTTCTGTTATGGATGGTTGGGGCAACCCTAGTTGATACCACTAAGGAAGGGATGATTGTTGTATTTGATGAAAGGTGATTGTTATTCCTATATATAGGTGTTTGGGTTGTTTGTGACGGTGGTAGACAAGCTTAAGCCTGTCTGGGAGAAGCAGGTCATGTTTTTGGTAATGATACCACTCCAATGGAGTTATGGGACTCCACCCGTGGAGAGAGTGAGGGAGTTACTGAAGGCTTGAATAAAAGAAATTTGAATACCTCTCCAGGTTTAGAGAAGAGAATATTTGGAGACACTTGTGATAGAGCAGAAATGTCATGAGATATTTTCCTTGTTTTCTGCCCCCCCCCCCCCCTTTCTCTTCATCTCTGTTTGACACTCTTGTTTTGCTCTTTTCATTTGTTTTTGATGTCCCATTCTGATCAATCACGCCAGTTAGAACAGAAGGATTAATGCGTTCCTTTACAATTATGCAAATTGGAAGTCAAATTAGTTGCTTTCTTCCAAAAAAAAAATTTGGTGGAACTGTCCGTGAGGAAGTGACCACTCTTTTACTATTGATTATGATGTTTCACACTTTGATGCTTATACATCAATTAGATACATCAATCAGTTCAGTTCATACTAACTGTATCTAATTTCAGGCTGAATCAGAGAAATCTAAAGAGTCAACTTCTAAGTCAGCAGAATCTGAAGCGGTATTACTTTTAACTTTTGCACAAAATTTACCATTTGCACACATATTGGTGCTTCTAGTTGACTTATTTGGATCTTTTAACAGCTAAAGGAATGGCATGATGCATGGGATGAGGGAGAGAAAAAAGACATGGAGAAGGAAACACGTGATGGACATGGTATGCTAAAATTACATTCATCTACCAGACATGTCTTACTGTTTGGGGTTGAACTGGTGGCCACACCATAAACTTTGGACCCACTGAGGACCGTTGGGCCGTTTCAGTTTAAAATATTATAACGATGCTACGGCCTCTTAGATGCTTGGTATGGAGTCATAAGTTTCTAATTTTTGAGGAGCACTAAGGAATTATCTTTCATATAAGACTATTTGCGTAACTGGAAAATGTTTATGAGTTCTCATTTTCTTATGTCAGCCATCAAAGATAGATAATCGTCATCCTTTCACATGCATGTATTGCTTTGTAACATATTAAAGGTGTTAAGATAGACATTGCATGCATGCATGCATTGGCAACTAAAAGCTATTCACTCATTTGTGGGTATTTAGGGAGAAGTTATTTTGATTGCACTGATCTGGTTGTGTACTTACAGATGCATTCTGGGAGAAGCTAAAGTTGGTTGCTGAGAGAAAGGTATGTCATTGGCACACGATTTATTGGATATGTCGGGATTGCAGTTTACGGATAAAAGCACATATATAAATGAGTATCCAATTATCTAACCTGGTATAAATGCTTACAGAAATTTTGAAACTTGAATATGTTGATATATTTGTGGTTTCGAATGCATGTTTATGTCTATTTAGTACTGTGCATATAGTGATTTTAGATTTCATATATATATGCTTGATATGTGCCCCAATTTTTTCATTGCTCATGTCAGCCTTTATCAATTGGAAATTTTAGTCCCGTCTTGGATTGAAAATAATAATTATTTGGGATGCCTAAGTATGGAGAAATGGGTTTAATGTCCAGTGAGTGCAGATTATGTGAATTGTGTCTAGGGAAGGGTTTTTGTTGAGCATTCAGTTTAATGGGGAAAGGGGACAAAGCTAAAACTTTATGAGGTTGCTACTTAGCAGCGTTTTGTTATACTTGGTAGAGTAGCATAATAGGAGAAATTTTTCAAACTACAGAGATGGGGAGAAAGACTGATTTCTCTCAACTATTTTTCTCGATATGCTAGCTGTGATAGTGTCGCTTTGTTTGTAGTGTTTTGTCCTTTCGTTTGCCTTTCAATTTTGGACGTGGATTGGGCATCCACCAGTTCTACTTGTCAACTTAACAAAATCAGTTCTGAAAATTATATATATATATATATATATATATATATATATATATATACGGAAAGGATATGGAGCGCACGTCCGCAGTGCGCACGAAGCTCCGTTCGCCACCCTCCGGCGCCGACGACGGCGCGCCTCCACCCCAGCAGCGTCCCCGATTACTTTCCCTCCCCGGCGATCCCCGGCGAGGCCGCCGAATTCCAGTTTCCGGCGAGATCGACTTTATTTGAAGTTTTGGGTGATCTCGCCGGAAAACTGGAATTCGGCGGGGAGGGAAAGTGATCGGGGACGCTGCTGGAGTTTGCTGGGGTGGAGGAGCGCCGTCGTCGGCGCCGGACGGTGGCGAACGGAGCTCCGTGCGCACTTACGCACGTGCGCTTCATATCCGGCCTAATATACGGAAAGGATATGGAGCGCATATCCGGCCTATATATATATATATATACAGAAACGTTCCAAAGCGGACGTCCGCACTCGGCTTAAAGTGCGGACGTCCCTCCGTTCTCCACCGGACGGCTCCGACGACGTCGCGCCTCCACCCCAGCGGACTCCAGCAGCGTTCCCGATCACTTTCCCTCCCCGGCGAGTCCGCCGAATTCCAGTTTTCCGGCGAGATCACCCAAAACTTCAAATCCAATCGATCTCGCTGGAATTCGGCGGACTCGCCGGGGAGGGAAAGTGATCGGGAACGCTGCTGGAGTCCGTTGGGGTGGAGGCGCGCCGTCGTCGGAGCCGTCCGGTGGAGAACGGAGGAACGTCCGCACTTTAAGCCGAGTGCGGACGTCCGCACCAGAACGGGCCTGTATATTATATATATATATAGAGGGCCCTTCTATTGAGAGATCCTTATTTTTGACTATTTCTAGGGATAGGGCATTACACCAACTTCCCGATCAAATTTTTGCATCTACACCGTTCAATTCATTGGGTTATATGAGTAGATCATTTCTACAAATTTTCAGATAATTTAGTGATCGTTAACCCATTCAAAACTTCGATTTATTTTTAATGATCTTGAACAGTCCAGGTTTGATATAAAGCGTGTAACTTTTTGTTTTAATCTTAACCATCCAACCTCATTAAATGACAGATCCAATGGTGTGGGTCTATCCCTAAAAATGGCCAAAAATAGGGATCCCTCAATGGAAGGGCCTTATATATATATATATATATATATATATATATATATATATATATATATATATATATATATATACAGGACCGTTCGAAAGCGGATGTCCGCACTCGGCTTAAAGTGCGGACGTCCCTCCGTACGGCGCCGGCGAGGGCGCGCCTCTACCCCAGTGTACTCCAGCAGCGTCCCCGACCACTTTCCCTCACCGGCAAGTCCGCCGAATTCCAGTTTTCCGGCCAGATCACCCAAAACTTCAAACAAAGTCGATCTGGCCGGAAAACTGGATTTCGGCAGACTCGCCGGGGATGGAAAGTGGTCGGGGACACTGCTGAGGTGGAGGCGCGCTGTCGCCGTCGCCGTACGGTGGCGAACGGAGGGACGTCCGCACTTTAAGCCGAGTGCGGACGTCCGCTCTCGAACGGCTCCGTATATATATATTTTGAGATGATAACCAATTAATTCCATGTTATCTGCATATTAAGGGATGATTTATTTTTCTTCAATATGTCCATTGGTGTTATTTATGCCTACTGCTATATGCATATCAGGATTTTTCCTTTAAATTCCCTCCTTCCCTCCCTCTTTATCTCTTTTTTCTAATGTTCGCACACATCAGCCTTTAATAAGCATTAATTCAACAACGATATTTAAGTTTCGCCTACAAGATGCGCACCTTCAGTACTGAGGCATGTCCTTTTCCCACAAGAGGCACAGCTTCTACGTTGACCTTAGGATCTGGGCAAGAAATTCCCCGTATTATTAATGGGTGCTTTTACAAAAAACATATTTCATGAATTGCTGGTATGTGAAATGACATAAGACAAATAAGGACTATACAGACCAGCATTTTATGACATTTCCTTGGCAATTTCAATTGGTGTCAGTAGATTAATTTAAAGCATAACATTTCAACTATGTTGTGTATCCTTTTTGGATATTATGCAAAAGCTATCTTCTGTTCTATGTTTCTGGATGTGCACCCATGGGCATGTATGCTAGAGTGAGCGTACTTCCTTGTGTACCCTTGGTGTTGTTAGCCTATCTGTTATCTGGGCATTTTGCATATGGAGCAGTTGTTAGCTGTTCATCTCTTGATTTTAAATTAATTTTTTTTCTATAACTTTGTGTCCGATTATAGATGTGCGTGTATTTTAGAAGGGCTTACATACTTTTGTACCCTTGGTGTTAGCTTATTGTTACCTGGCATCAGCATTGTGAATTTTTGTTTCTTTTGTGTCCACATATGCAATTTATGTTGGAAGATGGAACCAAGCAGCACAAAGGAAAACTAACTTCTGGTGCTTAATCATTTAGGTGGGTGCCACACAAGCAGAAAGATTTTGCAAGGCATTCCAACGAGTTCATAAGAAACTGGTATGATCAGTGAATAAAGTCATAGATGTTATACTGTTTCCAGTCTCCATTGTTTTGCAGAGTGAGAATTCCTTGGTTCTATCTGTTACAGGTGTATGAAGAACTGAGTTCGGATGCTGCCAAGACTTTTCTGAGCTCATCATGAAAATGTTGCATATAGTTTGATTGTGAACTATTGTAAACTTTCATGTTATTAGTTATATTACACTTTGTGAACGAAAGGTTTTAGTCACTCTTGTTGAAAAAAGGGTAAAGCTTTTCTAACAATTCATAATATAGCTAAAGATGTTGATGCTTCGATACTATTGTTTTGGATATTCCGTAACATGTATGAACTTGTAATTTTTTACATTGTCGTTCATATTGCAATAAATTATTGAAGATAAGTTCAAACTAAAGGATTTTGACTTCGAAGGAATCCGCCAACCACATTTTGGTCGTTGCTGTAATCTTGTTGGTTTGTTTCCAAGACAATGGCATGGCATATTTTTCGGCTATCTATTTCAAGGGGAAATATGAACTATAAAATATCATGTATCAGTATTTGTAATTACGACAGAAAAGACCATACCTTGGCAATTGAGCCCAGAACCCCAAATTCATGAGTTGTAGAATACTATCATTCAACTAAGCAACCCTTTCATCAAAGCTGATGGAAATCGACTCCGACTTTGATTGAGGCGTGCAAGGCGGTTAGTTACCGATATAATGGCACGTCTATTTACTGGTAATGGATTATAGTTTAGTGTTTAAAGAGGTTGCTGAGGAAGCTTGCTTATCAAAGAGCTTGGTGAGGAAGCTTACGGATATCTCTCTCTGTCTAACAGCATCACGTTCACTCCCAAGAAAACATTCACTTCATCAGGAACCCAGTTCAGATTCCAAGGCTGTACGTACTACAGAGAAGTGTGTATATCCTTCACCCTTTTAACAATGAACCGCAAGTGTGTCTCGGAACCCGGAAGAATGGAACGAAAAAGAGAGCACAATCCATTTCTGATTGCGAGTCTTCCAATTCAAATTTCCGGGTATGTGATCACCATCTGTACGTCTCGGGACTCCACAATTCCACAACTCAAGAAAATGAAAATGAGTAGTTGGCACTAGATGAGCTAGTGAGGGTGCCTCCTAGGTGGTTCAAGGTGTGGGTTAAGTTCGAGCCCTAGTTCAGGTTCAGAAAGTATAGGACACAATCCCTACAACTGGCGAAGGGAGTGCATTCAACGTCTGCGACTGCCACATCCTGTGTATTTTGAGGCGCTGAAGAGGCTCGACAATCAGATCACTTTGTTGTGGCTCCATTCAGAAAGTGATGAGGAGCGAATACTTGCTTGGTTTGAGCGTACAACCCCAGATGATTCTAAGGAGGAACTAAAGGATTGGATTCGTAAGTGGCAGGTAAATAAGTAGATCATTATGAAAGTGCACCAAATAAGTTGACAATTTGGGTGCTTTATGATTGATTAACTTAAGAGAAGTTTGATGCTTTGTTTCTATCAATATATTATTATCTAACTTCAAAGCTTGAGAAAGAGTTTTCACAAAAGGTCCATCATTGTTACCTCTGCTAGATTGATTGATTGTAGTTGATTATGTTTTTCAGTTTCAATGTCGACCTGAAATATTGACATCAAATGTGCCACAAGTTCACCTATTGTGCTGATGACAAAGACCAATGTACACTATTTCGGCATTAATTAATTGTCTGCATAACTAGAAACTAACATCAAGAACTGGAATCCCTTTAGACTGGTATTAGCTGAAACTATGAAATTGATCCAAAGGGGAATGAGGATAGAAGAAAGAAGCCTCATGTCGCTAAAACAACAAACTAACCTGAAGAGGAGGTTCACTTGCCATTACTTATTGTGAGCAATAGAGAGGAACTGTACAAGAAAAAAGAAACAGAAGATATATCCAAAATGTACAAAATCTATTACGTAACTGCAAACTTCAAAAAAAAAAAATAATATCAGATTCAGAAAACGATGCACATAGCCTCACCTCCAAATTAGGGTGCTGAGGGAGGCTAGCAAGTGACCTGATCTGATTCCCGGCCTGATAAAGATGCTGTACAGTTAATGAAAACTGAAAGGTGAATCAAAATGACATGCAAATCTGTAAGACTGCATTTTCAAGAGATTCAAATCCAGGCTCTTGAAAACTCAAATCAAGAACTTAAAACAAACTATCATCAATCATTACCATGCTACTTATTTGCAAATCTAAAACATTACTTACATACTTAGTGTGTGCATAATAAACATATTAAGTCTGCAATTTAGTTTTGTATTTAAGATTTAAGTCCGATTAACAAGCCTTTACTCTTGTCTGCGCTTCATGTCTCTGTGTTTGTTACTTCTGATAGATCGACTGTAGTTGAACTTGCATTTCAGTTTCAGTGGTAACATTTAGGACATAAATAGGTAGGTATAACTTAAGGATCTTTCGATATCAGAAGTAAATTGGATATCTTTTCTCTCTGGTTCAATTTATCTCCGTTTATTGTAGGCACTGAATTGATTTGTGATACACTGAAGTGAAAAATGAAGACTTTAGTGAAATAGCCTCAATTGATCTCTATTCCTTCATGGCCATTAGCTTATTACGTTTTACATACATATAATGACTGGATATTTGGATGTACTGATTAGGCATCTCGATTTTCTATGACATCAAGTTGAATTAGACAAAACTAGAAGAAATAGTTGTTTGAGAAAAAGGCACAGTGCTGCGTAGCTCTTGGGATCATAGTTTGTTGAACAGGGCAATCTCAATGACAGATCCAGTGAACCGACAGAGTGCAGCTTGAGGGATGTGATCATATTTCATGAAGGGTGGTTTGTCTAATAAAGTGAGATAATGGATTATCATATTTCATGAATAATGGTGACGTTTTCTGAAGAGGCCAAAACAGCAAAATCCTCCGATGCATCATTTTCTACTACATTTAGCATGAAAATTTTCAGTGCAAAAAGGGCAGACAATAGCATCCACCAAGAGATTTATAACAAACGGCAGAGCCACAGCATGTTATGCTTGATGTAACCAATCCACAACGACACATATAACATCTTTTATGGGTTATGAGTACAATCACTGCTGTGCGCACTGCACCCTCTGTGCACCACCAGGCATGTCATCGTCCTCATCATAGGCCTCTGAATGAGCCTGGTGCTGTTTCCTCCTCATCTCCTCTTCCATGTTCACATCATGCAGAGTTGTCTCCTCACACTCATCCAACTCCATATCTGTCAGCTGCTGAGATGATGCCCTTGATGGAAGAGCACCTTCCAAAGCCTTGACCTGCTCAGGGCTCAGAGTTTCAGGGAAATCCACTGAGAAATGAATGTACAGCTTGCCCTTCATGAATGGCCTCTGGTACATTGGCATACCCTCATCATTGACAGCCTTAAACGAATCTGCAAAATCGTAATTAAGCAACAAGATTAATAATCTGAGGAAATAACAACTAGCATATCCAGTTAGAAAAAACATTCTTTAAATATGGAGTTCATGAACTCTACTCACCAGGCTTTACAACTTCACCAGGATTTGATTTAATAAGAAGCTGCCTGCCATCCAAATGGTTCAGCACAAACTGAAAACCACATAGAGCATCTGTGAGTGACAAAGAGTGCTCCACAAAAAGGTCGTCCATCTTTCTCTTGAACTTTGGATGTTCCTTTTGCTGAATGATGAAAACTATATCACCAGTGACTGTGTCAGGCTGCAAAGACAAAAAAATAAATAAATAAATTGGAAGCAAGCAAACCAATAAATCCCACATTTCACAAACAAGCATGAAAGTAAACACAGCAATTAGGATATTGAAAACATACAGCTTCATCAGCTTCACCAGGAAATGTGATTTTCTGTCCATTCTGCATACCCTTCTCCACATGGACTTCCAAAACCTTCTTCTCATGAACAACCTTCTCTCCCTTGCACTGTCCACAGCGGTCTTTGTCACTGATGGTCTCTCCAGTACCCTTGCATTCATTGCAAGCATGCTGCATTTGTTGAATCATAGAGGGTCCAAGATGCCTAATAGTGACCTTCATACCAGTTCCTTGGCATCCACCACACTTGGTCGAGGCTCCAGATTTTGACCCCTTGCTGCCAATTACAACAGGTGCCCATATAAGCATCATATGCATATCACAAGTTAATCAAAGCTAAAACCACTAGAAACTCCAAGAAAGTACTTGCATGTTAAACGACTACTCACCCTTTGCACTTGGAGCACAACACATTGCGAGATAGGGAAAGTTTCTTCGAGGTTCCAAGATATAGGTCTTCCAAAGAGACCTTCAATGGGTGAACCACATCTTCTCCACGTCTCTGTCTCCGTCCTCTACTACTACCACCTGTCCATATTAACAAAACAGAAATTCAGAAACTTCGTTAATCTCTTCAAAACATTTGAAACAGTACAAGTACAAATAAAATCACTTGACACTCACCCGGCATGCCTCCAAAAGGGCTGCCGCCACCACCAAAGAAAGACGAAAAGATATCAAATGGGTCATGGCCACTGGATTGCATTTCTTCCTTGAGTCCGTCCTCACCATACCGATCATATATTTCACGCTTCTCGGGGTCACTTAGAACCTCGTAAGCCTGAGCCAACTCTTTAAACTGCAAATAATTTCAAAATCTCAGTAAGCCACATCTCATAGTTTCAAACATTCCTAACAGCTCAAGACACACATATCTAACTCAAAAGAGCCTCAAATCAGCTTAGCAGCCCTACCCATCAGTCATAAACCCCCAAAGACTAATGATTTAACAAATTCTCTATGCAATTATATCAATAAACAATCAGATCACATCAAAATTCACATTATCACACAAAACCCAAATCTGGAAATCGACAAAGATTCATGAAAAAGATAAAAAGATTAATACTTTTTCAGGATCTCCGCCCTTATCAGGATGGTTCTTGATGGCGGCTTTCTTGTAAGCCTTCTTCACATCTTCAGGCGAAGCAGTCTTGGAGACTCCCAGAATCTCATAGTACTTTGAGTTGTCGCTCTTCTTGGGCGCCCTGCCTCCTCCGAACATCTTCGATTTCGATTAAAAATTCTTCAAATTGGTATGAGAAGATGAGATTGACGAGGAGTGCTGATTTCCACGAGCTAATAAAGATATGCGGACAGTTTTCCGGGTTTTAGTTAGAAGGATCTAGAATGCTTTCGACTTGCTAGGTTTTTATTGGTTGCAGATTCTAGACCGTCGTATGGTGTGACCATTGAATATTTTCTGGGAGAGAAAGAAAATATATAAAAGGAAAAATATTTGCACTCACACCGGTATCGGTACGCACGCGTGTGTCTGCTTATTTACATACTTTTATCCATGTAAATGATAATTTTAATTATTTAAAATTTGAATTAACTAATAAAGGTCATTTCTGTAAAAAAAAAAAACAAAACAAAACGAAAGTTGTTTGCTCAGCTTAATCAAACAAATTGACGGTTGTTCATGACACTGCTAACTTTCATCATAATTGTCTATTTTTTTAATGTAATCGGTTGAACAAACGATTTTTGTTTACATTGATTTTTTGCAGAGTTGATTTTCATTGGTTAATTCAACTTTTGAACGGTTAAGATTATGATTTACATTTACATTGATAAGTGTATGTAAATAAGAGAAAGTCCGAACGCACACGTACATACTAGTCCGGACACAAGTATTTTCTATATAATAGAGCTCCGATATGCTTCCTTGGAAGTTGGAATCTCCTTCTTTCCTTTTTTTCTCCTCCAACAAATTCGAAGACTTCTCTAACTGCCTCATGCTCCTTTCAACGACAACTTATTTGAGACTACATGAGAATTCGATAATTTACGAGTGTGAAATTTGATTGATTAAAACTAAAAGAGAGTGAAAGTTACACACCTTGAGTTACAATCCACACATCCTGACTCATATTTTATTGTGAAATTGTCAAAAATATCCTTCTTTTTTTCTTCAAAATGTCTAGGATATAGGACATTTTTGACAATTTACAGTTAAAAATGAGTTAGCGTGTGTGGATTGTAATTGAGGGTGTGCACATTTCACTCCCCTTCAATTATAGTGACATGTTGTAAATATTATTGTTGTGTGGTTATCCACATAATTACTTAAGGGTAAAATATTGTATAGTCCTTGTGGTTTGAAGTCGACATCTGTTTAGTCCTTATGGTTTTATTTTAATCTGAATAGTCCTTAAAGTCACGATTTTTCATCCAAATAGTCTCTATGGCCTTTAACTGAGAAAATTGTCGGAAAGACTATTTGGATGAAAAATCATGATTTTAAGGACTATTCAGATTAAAATAAAACCATAATGATTATTTGGATGAAAAATTGTGACTTTAAAGACTATTCAGATTAAAATAAAACCACAAGGACTAAACAGATGTCGACTTCAAACCAGAAGGACTAAACAAATTTCAATTCATTACTTAATGACTGTTAGTAATATTCACTTGCACTAGCTAGTTACTTTATTATGTAATATTAAGAAAGTTTGTGAGTACCGAGCAAGCTAATTTAACTTGTGAGTAATCACCGTATGTAACTTGAGAGTGACGACCAAGTTACAATATACCAATATGGGGACGTTTGGTACACATGACTCTCTTAGACAAACTTATTTTTTATGATAGTCCTGCACTTTCTAAGCTTGGCTTATGTTATGTTAATCCCTAACCCATGTTTGGTATTGCTTAGGACTAAAGGGCAGAATAAACACAATAGTCCTATCCCATGTTTGTGATGCACTTGGACTATATTCTTTGTATTTTAACAAACTATTATGCAATTTGAAAATTTCAACATGAAGCTCCAATTCATACAACTTCAGCAATTTTTTTTTTTTTTTTTTTTGGGTCTGATACTTCAGCAATCTTGAAAATTTCAAAAATACATCCAAATAATGAAATACATAGAGCTGATGCCTGATAAGCAAAGTATCACGACCTTCACCTCTTGTAACTAGATTTTCCTTCATCTTCAATAGCATTTGGAGATAAGACATCACACCAGATTTTCCTTCATCTTCAATAGCATCTGGAGATAAGACATCACACTACGAGTTAGACACACACTACCACCAGACAATAAAAACTGATATACCCTCACGCCAAACTGTGTTGATTAGTGAAATTTGAAATTGTGGAATCTACTAACTGAAAATAAGAAATTCAGCAGCAAAGCAAGTCGGGAAGGTGAGTATGCCAACAAAACAGGAACAAGGACCAGAGAAACACAGATGCACACAGATGAACATGAACAAGAATCAAATTAAACCCATAAGACTATAATATTCTGCAGTTCAGCAAAACACAGATGCACCTAAAGCAAACTAAACAAAACATATTAATTGAATTAGAAAGACAAGTCGTGAGGGATGCTATCAATTGAAAGAACAGTTCTTGCATGAAACTAAGATTATAGGATCTGACACTACATGAATAGGCCTAAATTTAATCACATGAAGGCTTTGAATATCATTATTAGTTCCAGCAGTAAAAACTTTCAGCATGTTTTGTACCAAAATGAATACTATTGGAAATCCATTAGCACTTCTGATAATGCAAAAGAATTCAGCATCAAGAGTGAATGAAATCGTGTATAACATGAAGTATCTCGAACATACTGAACGCTGAATTGATACACTTCAACTAAAAAAAAAATATTAAACAAAAACTGAACGCTACCTAAGAACAAATTTCAATGCATCAAACTGAGAAGTTCAAAGCAATATGACAAGTTCCCAACAACTGGAGCATCCTTTCCAATCATAGAAACAAAGAATTAATTAAAAACAAAAACAAAACAAAAAACAAAAAGAAGAAGACCCAGGCATGAAAATGATCGATTCTTAGCAAATCAAGCTACCCAGACCAAGAATCATTAATCAATCAATCAAATACATACAACCCATAAACAATTTTGTAGGTAATCGACCTTTTACTCAATTCCAGATCGAGAAAAAAAAAAGTAGAGAGGGGAGGAGGAGATCGAACCTGAAGTCGGCGAGGCGAAGCAATGAGAGGAGGAATTTTGCACCTGGAGCAGTGGTGAGACGAGGAGTGAGAGAGGCGATGAATTTGGCACTTGGAGTAAAGAGCGCTTCTCGATCGTTCTCTACCGCGAGCTTGAATAGCCCCCCAATTTTGGGGCCGCTCCGTAAGAAGGTGTGGAGAGGACATGGGGCTTTCATAAGCTCATTTAATTGAGTCCCTAAATCACCCAAACGCAGGACTGGTCTTAATTTCTTATGTAAGTTAGTCCAATCCCAACCAGTCCCACGTACCAAACGCCCCCTATGAGTGGTCATCAAGTAGTTCAAACCTATATAAAGGGCTAGTAATTAAAGAATGAAATGAACATACATCTCCCCATCTATATTCTTCTCAATGTCTCTGACATTCCCAACATTATGGACATAGAAAATTATGGCAGATATAATCAGAATAAATTTAATGTTTGTCCAAAGTATATTAATATGACTGCCTGTACTCCACTGGTTGAAAGCAGGGCTTTCTTGTAAGAGGTCTTGGGTCCAATCCTTTGCCTGTTACTTATTTTAGAAATTATGTCGTATATACGCACTAGTACAGAAAAAGTTTCCAAACGTCATTATAGCGATTTCATGACGTTTATCAAACGTAATCTACTTCGCCGTCTTAACCGTAGTGATGGAAAGGGGCCTAAAACAACGACGTTTAGAAAACGTCATAAAATAACTTTTAACGACGGTGCATAAACATCATAGATAATAAGAATGACGGTTGGAAAGTGTCATTTAAAGTTTTTGCAGGACATTTTTGCGCTGTCATCAAATATGTACCATGACTGTTTCCAATTGTCATCATATGTTTTTAGATGATGTTTATCCAACGCCATCAGTAGTGTTTCCATGACGTTTTATAACTTACATCCAATGGTTTCAATGACATTTTGTTATTGTCATGTTATGTTTGAATGACGCTTTTACATGTCATTATCTCTTTTTCAATGACAATGTCAAAGTGTCATAAAATACATTCAATTGGGAAAAAAAAATTATACCAATTAATTTACTGAATTCACTTGGCATTAGAAACTATAATTCACAAGCAATTACATCCATCATCAAATAGTACTTATGATACAAAAGTCCAACCATCAAATAGTTTTTGTCCTACCTAGCTAGCTAGCTGAAAATTGCAGCTTATGGTGGCATGATATACACACACACACACACACACACACATTGACCATAAGCAACAACAAAATTTTAAACAAGTACTACTTATTAACATATTGCCTAGCAACATCCTAAAACCAACAACAATAGTACAAAAGACTGCTGATTCATAATGCTTGTAACAAAAACAGCAATAATTCAAACTAGCATAGCCACAACAAAAAAGTACTTAAAGAAAACATCAATACCGTACCGATACTTAAAGAGGGACAATGTATTTTGTTGGCCAAGCAATGGTACTTCCAACTGCATCTTCCATGGCAGAAAATTCAGGTTGGGGACGATAGAATTCAGCTCTAGGAACGACAGCTTCCTCAACAACAACTCTATAACAGTCAGGTCTAAGATTGTAGCCATGCACTTTTGTAGTTGGGTCAACTGCTGAAATCTTTCCTCTAGCCACAACTAAACCTGTGCCCTCCCAATCGAGCACTTCACACAGATCATTGACACAAAGGGTGCTTCCTTGTACTGACTACACAATCAAAAGTCCAATAACAGATTGGTCAAATCTTTTGATTGACATACAAACCTAAAACACTTTAACTCATATGCTTAAATAATGAATATTCACCTTAGAAGTTCCAGTCTGAGGGCCAGAGTGAATTCCTACTTCACCATTTTCAGGCACATCCTAAATGGTAAATATATAGGCAAGTCAGTACATATAGATGAAAGAACAAAGTTTCAACTAAGCCATTATAGACAGTACATATAATCAAATTCAATTCAGTACCACATAGCCATTACCAACTCAGTACGTCATAACAAAACAGTATATATAGTAACCAAAAGAGTACAACATTGCACAATAACTTACTTGTGAAGTATCAGCAGGAGTGCTTGTTCGCTTGCTTCCACCATCACCATTACCACTATTTGGATCACCACCACCAGTACCACTTTGGCTCTTTTAAAACAATCACAAACAATTTATGCTACACATGCATGACTGGAAACACTAGATCTAAAGAACACTTTCAGAGCATAAAACTTACCCAGTTAAAAAGTATTTGCTTGAGAAGCTTTGTACGCTTACAATTCGCCTCAAGTTTTTCCTCCAATGACTTTTTCCAAGAGGCACTTTGTATCTGAGCATCTACCCTCGAAGGTGTAACACCTGCTCCTATACCTCTAACACGACCACTTTTTTCCTTACCAAGAACTTGACTCAATACATCAAACTTTATAGGAATAGGCCCTTCATTCGGCGGTTGCTCATCAAGTTTTTTTTATAGCTCAGCCTAAACAGATGAATATCAGTCCAGCAACAAGTGTACTAAAATAAATTTGGAATATAAACAATGATAGATGATACCCTAATGTATTAGAGAATACTCACCATTGTGGCAGCCATCTGCACATTTTTGATCTTCTTCTTCTGCTCGTGGCCATGGATAGATAACTCTGTCCTACACAACCGCTTTCCAGGATTGTTCATATTCCAGTCATACTCGTACCTTGCTCGGGCCTGGAATGAGTAAGCTTAGCATTAAGTTTTCAGAAGACATACACACATTTGGTGGAAGGTTATAGATGACTAGGATCACTGGCCAAAGACTATGTGTGGAGCTAAGATTACTGAACGGATTAAACCCATCAGTTGCAAGTCCAAATCTCAAATTCCTTGAATCAGATGCGAAAGTAGGCCATTTTTTATCTACTGTACGCCAACATATTGAGTCTACTCGATGACGCATCTTGCCATCTTGACTGTGATGAGTATAGTGCCATGTTAACTGCTTTCCTACGTCTACTGAAAGAAACATCCGTTGAATTCTTGGAAGTATAGGAAAGTAGCGCAAAACTTTTGCAGAAACTCCTTCTTTTATCTTTCCAGTGCGTGGGTTTACTTTATACCTCAAAGAATTACATTCAGGACATTTTTGTAAGTTCTCGTACTCCTTTTCCCTATACAAGCAACAATCATTGATGCATGCATCTATCTTCTCATACCCTAAATCAAAATCTTTAAGTGTCTTCCTTACTGTGGATAGTGACTCAGGAAAACTATTTCCATCTGGCAACATATTCTGAAAAGCACTCATGAATTTATCAAACCCAGCATTGGATAGACCATATTCAGCTTTCAACTTGTACATGTCTAAGGTGGCTGATAGTTTTGTGTACTTTGTACAACCAGGGTATAGAGGAACTTCAGCCTCTTTAATCTTTTTTTGGTACCCATCTTCTACATTTGTAAAATTAGGGGTTTCCCCTTCAACAGCTAATTGAAAACAGACATCTTCATACATCTGATGCACTTCTAGCATTTCAGAATCCTCATCAATATGAGGTGACGTTGCACAGCCATTGACTTGTGTAGATCTTGCTGATACACTAGGCTCACCATGAGCAACCCAGACCTTATACATAGGATCAAAGCCGTATTTGGTCAGATGGAACAACAATGTTTCATCATTTTGTGGACTATAGTTTCCACAAATAACGCAAGGACATATGACCTTGTCAGGATTCCTTGCATACTTTTTAGACTTTAAGATAAACTCCTTAACTTTTTCTTGGTACTCAAAACTATTTGGATCCCAATTTATCTAGCTCTTATCCATGCTAAACTAGAACCGTCTTACACCTAAACAATTTTATAAATCCAAACAAGTTACAAACTAAACTAAAGGATAACTAACACAAAGTCAACATTCACAAATACTAATATTTTTAAAATAATATATGCATACATATATATGAAGTATATATCAGATACCAATCAAATAGCCTTGAAATTCATGCATACTTAGACAGAATCTTTAACAAAAACTCATACTTACAGTGATAAATGAGACCAATTATGCAACTAAGATATCAAAGCAATGCACTCAAAGACATCATGTAACAAAAGCCAAAAACTAAATACTAACAAGATATTAGAAAAGCTCATACTTAGACAGAATCTTTAACCAAAACTCATACTTACAGTGATAAATGAGACCAATTATGCAACTAAGATATCAAAGCAATGCACTCAAAGACATCATATAAGAAAAGCCAAAAACTAAAGACTAACAAGATATTAGAGTAATACCTCTGAAAAACAATTTCAGTAGAGCAATACCACCTCCTAGTTGCAAATCACCAGAGCAAATAACTTTAGCATAGTTGTTATTCTACTGTTACCTGTATGTTTGACAAAGAAAAAAACAATCAGTAGTATATGACGCAAACACATAAATCAATCATAAACTCATATCGGTCCTTGTTAATTATGTTTCCTAACAGAAACTGAGTCCACCATTTCCCCGAAACTAGCAATGTAATAAAAAGCTTACTTGTTTTATCGGAATATCCAATGCAGGTTGCTATGTCATCATGGTTCCCAATCGTCCCACAAATTCCAGAATCCAAGTCATACCTAACAACATATTCGAAACCTTATAGACATCTCACATTTCATGAAATGTAAAAGAGAGACTAAGAACTTCAAATTGGCCCTGCCCCCAATTTCCAATTAAACACATTGTTTTGATAGGAAAGCAAGGCAGATTACTTTAGCCCTAATTTTACAGACAGAGAGAAGCAAATAGAGAGAAATCAACAGTACCTGAACAAGTAATCGGGTTTTGGTTTGGCTGGGAAGAGAGAAGTCGGACGGAAGGAGATAAGCTGAGAGTACGGACCGGACGAAAGGAGTGGAGACTGCGGTGGCTGGGTGGTTAGTTCAGGGGAACAACACCTGCCGAAGTTTTGGGGAACAACTCCAACACGAAGAGGAAGATCGAGTGGAAATAAAAATAGAAGTGTGTGCGCGCGGGTTTATCTGAAAATTAGGTTTCGTCCCCCCATTTATATATCTCATCCTATTTGGGTAAACCAAAAAATGGAGAAGAAAAAATAAAAAGGACAGTTCAGTGCCACAAATTTGGGCTAGGCGCCAAGTGAAAATACCAACACGCGGGGTCTTCAAAAATTTGGGCCAAAAGATTTTATGACTTTGGGAAAGAGTCATAGCCCATCCCGAAATTCATGGCACTCGAAAAACGTCATCGAACAATTAGGCCGAATGATTTAATGACGCTTGAAAACTGTCGTAACATATTTCAAGAATGGCGTTTAAAAAATGTCATGGAAATATATATGATGACGATTCTAAAAAGTCATAAAATTTATGACAGTCGATACACGTCATTAAAAATCAAGACCTAACATGACGGTCGTAAAACATCATAAAAGAAAGTATAAATTCAGATTTATGACGTTTGCTTCTGAAAACGTCATAAAAATGACATACGATGACGTTTTCGAGCAAACGTCTTTAATTTACTGTCATGGAAACTTTTTATGTAGTAGTGGCGGTACGTATAGTATATCAAAAGTAGGGACTACAACAATAGTACTTTGAGTTGTCGCTCTTTTTTGGCGTCCTGCCTCCCCTGAACACCTTCGATTTTGATAGGAAAATCTTCAACTTAGGATAAAGATGACATTGGAATAATAAAACATGCTCAAGAAAATTCTTTTTATCAATGAAGTTGAAGAAACATATGAGACATACCAAAAGAAAAAGGAATGTGCACCTTTGACTTAACAGTAATTCCTTAAGCTAATTTCTTAAACTTACAGGTCTCACAGTTGCGCTCATTACTGGGCATTCAATTAAAACTCTTTTGCGTCGTTTATAGTATAAAACAAATAAGGAATCATTCAGGACCAGGGACTTAAAGGGTGCTACTGCAAAAAAGGGTAAGACTAAGTTAGTAAGATAAAAAAAAAAGAATATAAACAAGTCTAATTACATTTACACGAACTCAATGGGGATTTAGAGATTTTTATCTATGTTCATATGAAAGCAAAATACATAGAGTATTTACAATTGATCATCTTCAATACACTTTAAAACAACAATTCAGATTCAACAAACATGTTCCACACGAGTTTCACGTCATCTAACCAATTCCAAAAGACAACTAAGATCAAGAAACTGAGTCTAAGGTTGTAACAAGATGCAGTGCCGTAGCCATAAATCTCACTTAGAATGGTCAATATTTATTGATTAAGAAACTAAATTTATTTTTAGTCACTCTCTAGCAATGGCATAATTTTGTTTAAAAAAGTAACACAAACTTAATTTCAACTGTTTGTTATATACAAATTCGTAATGAACATTGTTCCTGAGAAGACCAGTAAATAATGATCTAAAATAAACTTCAGAATTTCATATCATGCACGATGAATATTCAAAAGAATGTGTTGTTTTTTCTTTAGTCCCAATGCATGACAAACATTAATGTGTTGCTTCTATTTAGCTTATTTGTAAAGAAAAAAATCGTAAATGGAAATTAAAGCATTAAAGTACATATCGGTATGGTAAGAAACCCTTGACATGATTTGTATTAATTTGGATTAAGTATTTCAATAGCATAAATTTTTATTTCATTCCATTGGTATTGAAGAATATTTATGATTAATTAATTAAGGATTTCTCAAAGGAGAAGGGTCAATTTATGATTCATTCTATTAACATCTAATCTTAATTAAGGCTAATTAAGATTTTTTAAAACTTGAGAGGGTTCAATTGAACCCTCTTGTCCCTAGCTAGCTACACCACTACCTAGATGAAGTAAAAGGGTAAGGGTAGAAAAATCATTTGAGTCATATTTTCTGACATATATGCTTGAATGTGAACCTCGTACTTTTAAAAAAACGGTAAACTCTACTGATAGTTCTTTGCTATCAAGAGTGAGATTGAGTCCATCTTCTAAAATCACACGTAGGAACTAGTGTTTCGGCCACCTGATTTGAGTTCCAAGTGGATTTTCAAAAAGAAGATTGACAGCAGATGTACCAATATACAAGTACAATACACTACATAAAATGTTTCAATGACAGTAATTTTATGACGTTTACCCGAAATCGTCATTGCATGCTCTTTCAATGACGTTTTTGAAAGCAAACATCAAGGATCTAAATTTTGTCTGAAGTTCATGACTTTTATCAAACGTCATTGTTGGTCTCATTATTTGATGGCGTTTTTCTTGAAAAATATTTTCAAGCGTCATGAAAAATATTTTTTCATAACGGCTGATAAATGCAGTTAATGACAACTAGGTCATGACGATTGGAAAACGCGATGAAACATATTTTGATGATGCTTGATAAAAGTTGTGATTGAGATTGTCTTGCGTATGCCTCTTTTCATTGCTCCCTCGCTTGCAATATTGTTGATTGGTTGGTTGCAATGCTGATAACAACAGAGGTTATGGGCATTCATTTTTGGCCACCTACCTTCTACTTTTTTGTCACGCCCCAATTTTCGAAGGATAAATTTTTAAAAATTTGGGCATGATAACTCACAATAATACACTTCTCAAGACCTGATCAACAATTTAAAGAAGACCAATCTAAATTTCAGAAATGAAATGTCAACACTACTCAACAACGAGTTAATATTACATTTCATTATTTACATGAACTTGAAAGTAATGAAAACACTTGAATGAATTTAATGCTGCCTACCAGTATAAAAATATCAAGTATACAGCAAACTAAAAATGTCACGCCCCGACTCTTAAATTTTTACCTTATTTACTAGCATGGTGTTAATAAGAATTTTACCGTCTTCGTCATTGGATTTTTAGTCCTAAGGTCCCTAGAGGTGTGTTGAGGGACGAATATTTCGAAAGAATTATTCGAAGGAGAAAAATGTGACGACGGTAAAATGGTAAATTTTAGCTAGTAAAAGGTAATTTTTATTGGGGTATTATTTTGGGGTGTTGAATTTTGAAGTGGGTTTATTTGGGGATGTTGGACCGGTTGGGCCAAGCCCAACATTTTTCTTCCCCCTTTCCTTTCTCTCTCCTCCCTCCCGATTCTCTCTCCCTCTCCCTCCGCCCGGAAAATTTCCGACCGCCCGTCCGCCGCCGTCCGGCCGCCCCAGACCGCCGTACCGGTCCCAATCGATCGGTCTCCAACCCAGCTTCCGTTCTAGACTGGTGGCAGCCTCCCTAGCGCCGCCGTGAAGGAGAAAACAACCCCGAAAGCTCCGACTGCCGGATCGGTTTTCTCGCCGGAACTCCCTCTTCCGGCCACCATAGCTGGCGATCCTTGGATTTCGGAAAAATTGTGGAGCTTTATGGCTGGCAGTGAAGTAAAGATTTAGGGCGATAGGCATGGTTGAGCGAGAGAAGCTCATATTTAATTATGCCTATTTTCTTTAAGCGTCGGTGTTTTATTTAAGGATTTATTTATGTTTTGGAACAGGACGTGAGGAGGCCCGAGCAGAGGAGACCTCCGACCGACATCAGGCTTAGGCCTAAGTTGTGAGTGAACCTTTGTTTTTAAATAATGTTTTATTGTTGAATAATTTCTTTTGTTGGAATTTATCCTGAATTGAGAATTTCGGTGTTTATACTCATTTATTGACGTTTCTGAGAATAGTATGTATATAAGTAAACGCTAGCTAGCAATACGTGATTTTCCCCCATAATGAGGAAAAATGTCATTATAGGGTGACGTGGGCGTTAGACGTCAGCGTCGTAGCCTGGTACGACTTTCTATTTTCTTTTCGTATTCATTCATAGATTCGTACAAGGAGTAAGCACGTATATATATATATATCCACTCGTGCGATTCCCCCATAATGAGGAAAAATGTCATTATGGGGTGACGTGAGCGGTAGACGCGAGCGTAGTAGCCTTGTATGAATTTCTGTTTTTCTTTTATTCCTTCAAAGAAATCATACAAGGAGTAGACGAGTGCATATACATACTGATATATTTAATTTTAGCCTGAGAGGCTGTATTTGTTTAAGTTTTGGAGACTAGCCGGAACTAGTCGTGTCCTTGAAAGTTTTCTTGGGGAAATATTATTGTTTGGCGAGATTACTTTTATCCACTCACTCTGACGTAATTAAATATTTTCCCCTGGGCTTTTCCTTCGTTTTTAAATGCACAGTCTGCAGAGTTCGGGTGGGGTCTAGAAGGAGGCGACGAGGCATAATCACCCACATTTCCACTACTGTCCGCCAGTAGGTTATCTGTTTAACCCACTAGGATTTCTATCAGCTTCCGTTGTCTTTCTTGTAGTAGCTCAGAATACTTTCGGAAAAATAATTGTGTATTATTTTTATTCGGTTATTTGGATTGAGTTGAAGATTAATATTTTGGTTAAGAGGATGTTCTATATTTTTTTTTTCTGGGTTAGGGTTGTCCATTTTCAAGGGAGGTTTGCCGAGTTCTTCGGTAGATTTTCCTTGGAGGTGGTCCCCGCAGGACTTACCTCGGGTTTCAGGGTGAAATTCGGGGTGGGTCTTGACAAAAAACCCTGCCACTATGCCTCCGCCTCAACCTGCTGATCAACACCTGCAGGTCTAACCCATACACCATGAATTGGTGCACCGGGTTGTAAAATAACAAACCAGGTAAGCTAAAAAGTCTGTATGAGTAAACTCAAAAATAACATAACATCATCACAATATTCCACAAGAGAGATTTGATCAATAATTAAAAACCACAAATCCAACACATTAACAAAGAAAATGTACCCATGAGTCCCAGATATTTAATCAATACATCTCATGACCTACAACAACAAATTATGTACCCATAGGTCCCAGATACCATAAAGTATCTCCCATGACCTACACGGACAGACGGACTAGAGCACTATTCCTAACCGCAACCAATCACCCGGCCAAAGGCTTGGAACCCGGTTTAACTGTCCAATATCAAACACAAAATAATAAATAGCATCAGAACCGTAACCAATCACCCGATTAAAGGCTTGGAACCCAGTTTGGCTATCACAACATAAATTATATCATTCCACATAGATATATTTACGTGAACAATTATAGATATTCCACAAGAATAATCTATTCAATAACCAAAGACATTATGATCACATGAACCTTAAAAATAATCATAAAATAGGAAAACTTGTTTTAACTTACCTATAAGCCGTTGGCGATTAAGCTCATATATTTTAAAACAACAAAAACATAATTTTTAAATTATAATCATCAAAATCATTAACAAAAATCATTCATCATAATCATTATCATCATCATCATCATCATCAAAATCATTAACAAAAATCATTCATCATATCATCATAATCATCATCATCATCATCATCATCATCATCATCATCATCATCAAAATCATTAACAAAAATCATCAACAAATGACCATAATTAAACATGGTTCAAAAGTGAACATCGGTGAGATTTACTCACTTAAATACTCCCGCTGCGTCTTCACAAAAACGCAAGAGCCAAGCTAACCACAACCTCACAAACCACCTAAAATTACACAATTAAAACCTTAGTAAAAACACAACAAGGATCAAAGTATCTTTAACTTAAAGGTTGCTCAAAGAAGGGCAATCCTTCCTCCAAGACTTCCCAAGGTCATTGGACACTCAACAACAACCACACTACCTCTAAGATCCAATTTTCCAAGTTTCCGACCTAACAAACATCTAGAACCAACTTAGCACCTACAATGCAAAAAAACTATCAACACTAAATCTTCACACACCAACACACCCTAGCAACAACAAGGACTAGCTAACATGACAACCAAAGTCTTTACCCTGCCCGAACGCGCTCCCACGCACCGCCACAGGCGGCGGCGAGTGAGCTTCACGCGCCTCCACCAAACTTCAAAATTTGGGGAAACTCAAAACATGAAACTTGTAGATTGAAGCAATGTGAGTAACTTTAATACCTGGTGGTTCAACCCGTTCGGTCAGGATCGGCCGGAAAACACCACGCAAAACCAACCCGGAAAACAAAATCCAAATCTACAAAACCGGCCCCAAAACTTGATTTCTAGATCACCAAAGGAGTAGAAACATCTCCAGAAGAGAGAGGAGAGAAAGACTCACCTAAACTTGGCCGAAATCGGCGTCAAAATCGCCGACTTTCCGGCGGAACAGCAGCAGCTCCGCCGCTTCGTGGCGGCCTCCAGGCGGCGCGACGGCGAGCAAGGCTGCCCCAGCAGTGGAGAGGAGACCCGTGTCGACCCAACGAAATCAACGGCGTCCAATTTGGTGGCCGGAGGAGAGAGAAATCAATTGGAGAAGAGAGAGTGAGAGAGAGGGTCGGGAGAGAGAGAAGAAAATCTGATATTTGGGTTTCCAAATAACTCCCCCACAATTTTTCTACTTATAAACTTTCCAAACTCGGAAACTAACTTCCTCTTACCATAACTTCTTCATCCGATGTCCGTTTCACGCGTGCCGCATGTCTACGAACTCGTATTGACGAGCTCTACAACTTTCATGAAGGAAGTTTTCGAAGATAACTTACGGAAAATAAAGTCAAGTTGTTGGTCTCTTAAACGTCAAAGCACCTTAAATAAACTCCCGAACTTGAACTTCGCATAACCCAACAATAAATTTTCATACATAATCCTTCATTAAATATGAAAATAATACAAGAAAAATGGTATGAAAATCTGAGGTATTACATTTTTCGAATAGTTTCTTTTGTTGCCTTCATTCCAATAGGCCTCACATTTGGATTGGCAGGTACCTCATCATTATCTTGGGCTAAGTTGATTATGAATCATCAACATTTGATTGTGAAGTCATTCTTTCATGTCCTCCCGTTGATGTTGCCTCATGCATCTCCACGTGGCTAGGCATGTCCTAAATTCTTGAAAACCTTTGACAACCTTCGACAACGGTGTAGCAAGCTTGATTCGAGAAATCGCTCTTTTGTTTCTTTGCCTTTATAAGCTGCAAATATGAGAAAGTTTCAGGAAAAGGAAAATTCACCAACAATTGACCTTTCAATATTTCCAGAATCAAAATAGACAAGCAAAACTACAATGTTCCAAAATTTCAAGTTGTTTGGAGTTCAAATGCATAGTCAAATAGAGATCTAAAGTGACTGGAAATGCGGTTTCTGCAGAAAATTTTGAAACACTATGTAAATTTAAAATAGCACAAGTTTCTCAAATCAACTCCGTTTTGCTTGAAACCAAGTTTAAAACGATCATTGAAGAGTCTATTTTCAACTGTTAAAGATTGAGATTGAACAAAGAAGTATAGGTTTTTCAAAAATCATGGAAAAGCCCACTGGTTCAGCTTTATTGTGTTTGTGAGGCATTCTATCAAACATGAGGTGTGCACTATGAGAAACCCAATCTAATTCAGTTCTAGGCATCTAAATCGAGTTACAAAACCTAACTAATAGTCAAAAATACATTCCACAAGATCATTGAACACAAAGCAATATAACTTTAGCAAATACAAAAAAATTATTACCAAAAGGATGTAAACACTTATCGATGTTGATGAAAAGTAGACAGAACTCAGCAATTTGAAGGTCCAAAATCAAGTGATTAACTCGCACAAAAACGTCCTCCACATATCCCTTAGGGTACGTGTTAGACCGATCCGCCAATTAAATTATGACATTGTCTTTCTTTAATTCACCTAAGTCCATAGATGCATATACGCTATATGACATAACATTAATAGATGCATCTAGATCAAGCATGACATTGTCAAAAGTAGTATCACCAATTACATAAGGGATAGAAAAACACCCTAGATCCTTTAGCTTGGGTGGTAACTTTCGTTGGAGAATTGCATAAACAGCCCCACTCATTTTCACAACTTCTTTCTCGCGTGTTGCCTCCTTGTGGTGCACAACTCCTTTAAAATTTTTGCATATTTGGGAACTTGAGTAATGCACTCAATCAAGAGAGCCTATTCAGCGCACCCAGTCATCTCACCGTCCATCTCACCCGGGTGCGGCCGGGCCCGGTGAGATGGACGGTGAGATGGCCGGGTGCGCTGTATAATTTTCGCTCAATCAAGGGCATGTTCACTTGAACTTTCTTAAAAACCTCCAAGATGGCTTGATCAGATTCTTCTTACTTCGATTTTTGAAACCTACTTGGAAATGCTACATGCATATAGGAAGGATTAGTAATAACTGAACTTTGAAAGTTAGAATCATTAAGTTTTTGTTGTTCAGTTGGTTGGGGCAATTTCGCCTAGACTTTGGAAGTGGCAGGATCTGCCTCCAAATCATTCTTAGTCATTTCAACTTCATCCTCCTCTTCTTGGCTGTTTGGGCCTTCTTTTGGACTTTCTTTGGGACCTCATTGAACATGGGTCCACTCCTTGTTGTCCTTACTTTTACAGACTCAAAATTTATAGAGAACAAATTTATAGAGTTTATAGAGTTGGTATTACAATGAGTGAAATTTTATTTTGAATTTCTTGGTGTGAGAAAATAATCACAAAATATCAACCGTTGTCAGGGGCGGAGGGACGTGTAAGCTTTGTGGGTCCCGTGCCCTATTCATTATTTCACATTAACAATCTTTATATGTATTGTGTGTTTAAATCTTACATGTGCCCCACTCAGTTTGAGAAAAAAGAACATGTATATAAATATTATATTACTATTTTGTATGGAGATAGAGAGGCACGTGAGTGCCTTTCTTCTTATTTTGATGTTTTTTTCTATGAGTTTTCTTATTCTGCAACTCCTTCTAATATTAAAATTTCAAATTTAATACATAAATCTTTAAAAAAGTATTTATACATTTATATATGAATTAAATTCAGTTTACCCCATGAGGTTTGGGAGTAACTTCATGTTAATCCATATACTTCCAATTTCATCAGTTTACCCCTTAAACTTTTGAATTTTCCTCAACTGTGACCAATGTCCTATCTTCTGTCCAAATCAGATGTTAACTGCTGATAATTTTAACCTTAAATGTGGGGCCCGTATCTAGAATTAACGGTCAATTCAAACGAAATATGAGAATTTGGGCACGGCAGACAGAAAAATTGAAGAGTTCAGGGGGTAAACTGATGAAATTAAAAGTGTATGGACTAACATGAAGTCACCCCCAAACCACAAGGGGGTAAACTGAATTTAATTCTTTATATATAATCAAGTATGATGGAGAACATGTCCATGAGAGTTCAAATTGTGTTTTCTTCATATTCAAATATGTTGAGATACTTTACGGTAAAAAGGAAAAATAACCTTAATTAAGTATTATGATTGCTTTTGATATATGCATTAATTTTACTTGGTATTTTCTGCTATGAATATTGTGAATATTCCAAAGACCTGAGCCATATCTTCTGATCCAGACGATGATCGAATGATCACAACCTCGCCGACGCAAGGTCGCCACCACCAGTCCGACCCAGATCCCACGACGCCGAGCAACACCGCTAGACCAACTTGCAAGGTAAGAACCCAGCCCCACCTACCACCGCGAACTTCCTTTCCCACAACCTACTGTCAACCATCGTAATCTCCCCAAAACAGAGCAAGATTACACTACTTGAGACCAGAAGCTCCACACCACAGACCCAGACTGAGTCAAGACAACCCGTTTGACGACGACGCCGACAAGGCGTGCTGTCGGACGAGAATGCAATATTGAATTTAGCAAAACCCTAGAAGAGAGCACAACAATGTCATTTTCTTCTTCTTTGCCATAAATGTTCATAAACATTGTACTTAAAACTTACTTTAATCAACGATAGTGTAAATAGGACCTCAAAATATGAGAAGATGAGTGCTATATCTCTACTATCTCTACTATATTAGAAAGTCAGATCTTTTTGGTGTCAAAGGCTTCACCAATTTTATGAAGTCTCAACTGTCAAGTGTAAGAAGCAAGTCTAATTTGTCTAAAACATAACCATGGTACAAAGTGTTATATAGGACCGACAAACAGTGAGAGCGGCCACAAGCAAAGCTCCCATCCTGTCCGGCGGCGAGCCCTTTCACCGTCGTCGGACGGGTCCTAATCAACCCATGTGGGTCTGACATCGATGAGGCACTTCGGTAGTTTCGAGAAGTCGCGAATGGCAAGGTAGGAGAAGAGAGAGAGGGAGATTGATCCGATGGCTGGGTTTCGGGGATTTCCTCTCTGGTTGTGGTCAGCGGAGTGAGTTAAGGCTGAGATGGTGGATGCGGCTGGGAGGGGATGTTGTGGTGTCGTCTTCGGGTCCGATTTGTCGTCGTAGTTTTTTCCGGATCTAGGGTGGAGCTTCTAGAATGGGGCAAATCTGTGATGGTGGTGAAGACTAGGCATGGGCTGATATGGCCATGGAGGCGGAAGATGGGTGGCGGTCCGTCGAAGCAAGTGCAGCGGAGCAGGTGGTGGAGGGCTGTCGGCGATGGTGGAGGGTTTGAGCCGGGTTGAACTGGAGGCTGGGTCTCTCTCGAGTTGGCTTGAGTCTTGGGCTTAGTTTAGGCCTAATTGTTTGGGTCTACTCTCGGTTTGGGTCTTGGGCCTAGTCTTTTCCTTTTTGTTTCTATTTTTCTAGTTTTATTCTAGTTTTCTAAGCCTATTGTTTTGGGCCTCTAAGGTTTTAAATTAGTGTTTGTTAGTTTATTTCCAATAATTTCCTTATGTAGGTTCCTAGGAATCCTATATAGGTTTCTAGGAATCCTAAGTAGGTTGTTGCCTGCAGATTACGATGTTTAGTTTACATCTAGATAGTGAAAACTTTTGACGCACCGCAATTGAGCGCTTTGGCAACAAAAGTTTTCATGCAAAATTATCTCTATGTAAGGTAAGCTAATACTTTGCTAGACTCATCTTAGATGAGCGGAAATGTTTCAATGTAATGGTATGTGAATCATCTTCGGGGTCTGTATCGGTGTCATTCTGGCTTACGACTATTAATACAATGGGTTATAAACCCGCCTTTGTTTCAAACAAAATTTATGAAGTCTCCAAACTGTCCCTCACAAGTATATAGTTCACTAAAATAAAAGATATTATAGAGGGTTATTTCTATAAAACAAACAGAAATTCACCAAATTGTGTTTCGCCAATTTTACCTTTAATGAGTTCATTGAAAGTTATCAAAAATAAATGTTATTATAGTAAGAAGCCAAATTAAAAAAAAATAGTAAAATAAATAAATAATCGTGAAGAGAAAGTGGGTAATGGCATACGAGTGATTGTGAATTTGTGATCCCGTGTAAATATTTGCACGGGTAAAAAAACTAGTATATAAATAGTGCAACAAACGGTCCTAAAATAAATATAGGACACCCCATATATGATTAATTGTTGGAGTTAAACTTGGCAGTTAACAATGGCAGAACATGCAAGGCAAAAAGGGGAGCAGTTAAACTTGGACAGAAGGGCCAATCAGTCCCAATCAATGATTCACGGTCCCGTGATTGACTCTGCCTGACAACGACTAAACACCACAGCCAGCAAGCAACCTCCAACGACGTCGTTTCCTTCGTTCACTCCATTCCTCTTCAAACTCTCAGTCCCGGCCTCACATCCACCTCAGACCACCCAATACCTCACATCAGTTCAATTCCGGCATTGACTGACTACTTTGACCGACCGATTACCCAAGGTATCATTCACTCACCTCCGATCATTTTTGCAAGTTTCAGGTGAATTGACTCGTGATCTACACGCTCGATTCTTTCCATTTTTGCTTCTTTATTAGTAATAAATGCTATTAGGATTTAGACAATTTGGAATTGAGCTCTGCAATTAGTCCGAATTTGGTTTTTTAAGGTTTTATCCGATGCTACAAGGGCATGGGTTGAGTTTGATGGAAAGGGATTGGCCGCCTGTTACATCGTCAGTGTTTATTTTTAGATTGTTTCACAATTCTTCTATTTTTGGGAAACAATGTTGAACTTAAGAGTTACCCTATCTCGGATTACAAAGCTCGGAATTTCTTTTGCACATGGGGGTGAAAGGTGTGAGGTCAATTCGCATTGCCATACTTGGGTTTACTTTCTGTTTTCTTTGTTAGAGTTAATCTACTTGGACCATTATAAGACATTCTAGTTTGATCTTGTGTCCTGATCATTGTTATGTGTTGTTGTATTGAAACCATATTTATATTATCGGTCCGTGAATTTGAGAACTACTTTTTGTTTTTCAAGTCTACATTACATGAGGAGGTTGCATGGAATTTGGGGGTGCTGCTCCTGGCATGTTTATGTTTACTGAAGTGACTGCTCTATGGTGGCAATAGGTTCTTGCTTCGACATCCATACCAATAGCTGGGAGAGCAGGGTACGTAATGTTTATTTTCTTTTGCTTTCTGCCATTATAGTTCAAATTATTTAAGGATATTTGGAATGAAGCCAAATGATTTGTTCTCTTAGTCACTTTTCTTTTGGCTTTATTTTTTCCTTCTTCTTAATATCATTTGTGTACTTAAAACTAATTTTGAAAAAAATTTCTGAAGCAGGTTAATATTTGGTTGAGATAAAGTAAATAGTGCCATGGGTGTCTCGGGTAAATGGATTAAGGCATTGGTTGGCTTGAAAAAATCAGAAAAGTCGCACTCTTCAGTGAAAGATGAAAATGTCAGTACCAATTCTTTCCAATGCTAAACCTTCTATAGCTTGTTCGTTTTTGGTTTTCCTTGTTGTTTGCTGGTGTCTTGCAAGGTTGGATTAGCATCTGGTCTCAATTTTAATCTTATTGAAATTTGCCGGAATATTATATCAGTGCTGTTCCTGCTATTTGGTTGGTCTTTAAGAATTTAGGATATGCACCACAGGTGTTCTTATGAAGATTTATATATTCTTCTCTTACTTTGCATAGAACCACTCCCATGTATTTGGAGATATCTGTGGTTCTTGGTTAGACCTGCTATTTATGTATAGTCTGGATATTGTATCAAGTTCAATGCTATCTTTCTATAATTATATACCAGTTGTAGGCTCTACTCAGCACATATGCTTAACTTGAGTTTGGATCCAAAGTAAAAGAATATGTTGCCAATTACTTCAAAAATGTTCTCATTCTTATTTAGTGTTGAGAGATAGCTTTCATCCTGTTTTTATGCTTGAAGCTACAAACTTTTAACTTTGTAATTGTTGAAAAGACTTTCCCCCAGGATTCCAATGGACATTTCACTTTTCCGGACTATAGTATAGGCTAGAAAGAGATGTGAACCCATGAATTCTAAGGACTAAGGTCTAACCTGGTATTTCAGGGCTCCATAATCACACTATTCACAAATACAGACTTCTCATCTTTGTTTTCAGCCGTGAGGGCAAAAGATGGACCTTTCATTTTTAACAAAAATTATTACTGACATCAGCAAGAGGAATCCTCAAGTCTTGCACGTATGCGCTGGGGCCCGGTTTTAGCCTGGTCTGAAGCAACTGCAGGCCTGAAGTTAGTCCAGTCTAAAGTCTCCTCGCTGGAGCTGATCTGGGCTTATATTTTGGTTTACAAGCAGCACATGCTTTAAGAACTCAATGTTTATGTATATTAGATTGGAAGACATTAGTTGGATCAGATCCAAATAGCTCAGGCTTATGGTAATGGTGGGAAACCAAGTGCTATCATTGCTGGAGATCATGAGTCCCAATCTATACTATGCTATTATTAAGAGAAGAGGGCTTGTTTTTAGAACTTTAACCTCTCTATTTATATTGATATTGAACTCCACATACTGGGTTCTCTGGTAAGTTGCGGGGAGAGGCCAAAGTTCTGTTAAACTTCATAGCAGTAGTCCACGTCTTAATAACATACTTTTGCTGACAGTGAGAAACCAACAGAATTTATTAATGTAAATATAAGACCTCGATTTTCAGTAGGCATATGAACAGTTCAAGAAGCTCAAAGATATATTGAATAGTAATGTTTTAAATAGATCTAAGTGTAATTCAGTCTGATTTATTTCCTTGTTTGTCAATCATGGCAGACACCAACTCCTAACAGGTTTCGGCACAGGAGAAAGCATTCCATTGAAATTGATTCAGATAGACTTCAACATGAGTTTGATGCCAATGCTGCTCTACCAATTGGAAATATTCAATTAAATCCAGATGTTGTGGATTCTCCTTCTAGTTCACTCGAAGTACAGAATGCACAGACTGAGCAGAATGTCAGAGAAGAGTGTGCTGCTACATGTATCCAAACAGCTTTTCGCGGCTTTCTGGTATTAAGATTTTTCATTATATCATTTGAACTTGGTCACCACACAGCACAGTTGAAGTATTATAAGTTCTTATGGATTCAAAAGTGTATTCGTTTTCCAAATGAATTTATTTAGGATTTAGCAGTCAAGCTTTTATCTTCTTAAGGATATTAAATTTAGGGCTAATGGTTAAGAAGTAATACTAAAGAAGAGAGATAATGAATGCTTTTCAGAATCTGTTATGCACTGCACATATGACCACACAAGTACTTTCACAATTTCAGAATAGTATACATGCAATTGCTACAAGGTCAGATTTCCTAAATTTCATTTGTTATATAGTGTTTAGTCACATGCTAGATCAAGGTCCTGGATAGCGAAGAGCCAAAGATGAAGGACGAGAAAAGTATAGGTGAATGAAAAACTTATTATGCGAGCCTTCTGCTTAGTAGTAGACCCAGTGATCAATTATGTGTACAATTAAATTAAAGAAAACTTTGATCTTTGTTCTCTCTATCAGATGAAAGTGGCCACATGACTTTTGTAGTGTTATGTTGTGGGAAAGTCAATGAAATGAAAATATTTGACTGAATCCTGAGAATGAAAAATGTGTTATAGACCGAAAGATTGCCAAATTATGAAACCTCTCCTAAGGCTAAATTTAATTCCATTGACCTTCAGTCTTTTCTACCATATGATTTTATAGAAGCTTGGCAGTGACCATTGAATGAGTGGTACAATACTGAATATGAACCCAAGTTCTACGTAGGAACCTCAGGAAAATTTTCTATTAGATGTAAATTTACTATATTTAATATTTGAGCCTCTTTGATGCTAGTTCAGATCCTCTCTTTTCTCCAAATTTTCGTTGGAAAGTTAAGGCTCCAAAAGGCCAAACGGCCCAAACCTCCTTTTGGGGCTGCAGGTGTTAGGCTCTGTGATGCTAGTTCAGATCCACTCTTTCTCTTCTTGTTTTTTTGGTGGGAAAAGTTGTTTAGGGAGGCGGAACCGGGAACAAGACAGGGAGGCTCTATTTGTTAAGTCAATATGTACTGTTTTTTGTATAGGAAAAAGGCCAAGCCTCCTCTTGGGGCTGCAGGTGTTAGCTGCAATTTGGGTTGTTTGGATGTAAAGAAATAGGAAGATTGTAATGTGGAGTTGGAACATCTTTGTAATCTTTATACCTACTATCTTTTGTCCAACAATGAACTTTCATGCCTTAGATATGCAATGTGGGAATGTAGTTTGTTTGAGAAATGATTCGAAGAGTTGGTTAACTTTACTACAATATGCTTCCATTCTATTTTATCTTTCTTCCATCAGTTTGTACTTGACAGAGAGTAGGTCCATATAGCCTTTTCTTTTGGACTAATAAAATAAACTATATATATTTTGATATTTTTGGTTCATGTTGGTATTTTTCATAAGTTTTGAACAGATTGTAATCTTTCCGTGATTATTATTTATCAGGCCAGAAGAGCGCTTCGGGCTTTAAAAGGATTAGTAAGACTTCAAGCCCTAGTTAGAGGCCATGCTGTGAGGAAGCAAGCTGCAATAACACTTCGCTGTATGCAAGCTTTAGTTAGAGTTCAGGCTCGTGTGAGAGCAAGGCGTGTTCGTCTGGCATTGGAAGGTGAAACGACAGAAGAGAGACTACAGCAACAACTTGCAAATGAGGCTCGTGTCCGAGAAATAGAAGTAAGCAATAATTGTTGTATATGCTATCAAATGGAATTATTATTTGTGTTTCTTAATTTGTTGATGTTTAGTTTAACACAATCAAGTATTACTCAACCGGGGGTGGGGTGTTGTTCATGTGGATGCCAAGCCTAAATGGGGCAACATGATTGAAGTCGTCTTTAAACCTTCAACTGGAGTACTAGTAACACATTCTTGTGCCACCTTTGGGTGGAATCAATATCGTGAAAGTCTTATTGAAGAGATATAAGAGGTGTGGATATTGGGATGATGAAAAGGATGTAGTTACTTGATAGCCAGATATAAGAAGTAATTATAGAACATAAATAGAAGAGTTATAACAATGATGAACTAGGAAGATAACAGCCTAGTTGAGGAGACTAGAGGGAGCAAAATTGAGAAACTCCAACTAGTTGTCAAACTTGAACTTAGTCCATTGCATTGGTGCATCGTACATACTTACATAATAAATTGTAGCGTACCGAAGTATTAACTTGTAGCCACTTGATTCTTCATGAACTGTTACTATTTCCCAATAGTGAATGAGATGACAGATAATCATGTTCAGAAGGAATAATACTTATGTTCATGTTGATTGGTACTGAAAACCATTATCATCTTCAAAAGGAACTTAATCATATTAAGATGATGAAAGATGTCATAGTACATATAATTGCATAAGTAGGCCGTGAAATATGCTGTTAGAGCATTCTTGAAGTTCATAATAATCTGTGTAATTAATTTACAGGTCCAAAATGCAAATAGATGCATGTCAATGACTCCTGCTGATTATTCTGCATTGACTTCGGTCTGCTTACCGTTCAGCATCATACATCTGTATAGGCTTGCTAACTGCTTGATATTACTTCTGACTGTGGTGCAGGAAGGATGGTGTGACAGTGTAGGATCTGTTGAAGAAATTCAGGCCAAGCTGTTGAAGCGGCAAGAGGCTGCGGTTAAGCGTGAGAGAGCCATGGCATATGCACTTGCTCATCAGGTGAAACTTTAAGAAGTGGCATCATGCTCTTTTTTGGATTAAATACTTGTGAAACCTTATACTTTACCCATAAACAGTTTTGTCCCTCGGTTTTGAAATTTTATTGGAATGTCCCTAAACTCTCATTGGTTGACACTTTTGTCCATTCCGTCAAACATCTTCATTTAACATCATTAAGAACCTTGTCTCGTCAGTGTGGTATCTCAGTTACCACTCCACTGATTCTCATATGGCTCAGCTTTTTGTGAGGATTTATGAAGCCTCATCAATCCAATCAATGTCCATGATGTTGCATGCTAATGATGTCACTAAATAGTTTATAAATTTACCTCAATGTATGTTTTGTTGTATGTGCTATTTCAACCATATTGCTGAACTGTTGAAGGTGATTGTCAGTTTTGAAGATCTCTTCAAGGCTTCGAGGGTCTATTTAATAATTAGCTTCTAGTGGTCAAGAGCATTACCCCTATACCTAAGGTTCTGAGTTCGATTTCCTCCTTCCCGTATAGTTATCGTATAAAAAAATAAAAAAAAAGACAAAGTTAATAGTGATTGTCAGTATGCATTTGCTGCACAGCTCCTTAGTTATGGGTTCTAACAAGTACGAAGTAAATACACTTCTAAGAAAAGAGATGGAAAGAAGGTTTTCTCTTCCTTCCCTGCACAGAAAGGAAGAAATGAAATTCTCAAACCAAAAAATAATAATAATAATAAAACAAAATAAAAGAAAGAAAGAAAGGAAGAAATGAAAAGTATCTCTTTTGAAAGGATGTTTGCTGGCCCAAGTACAACTCTGTATGTTGGTTTATCTATTTTATTCTCAGGTGATATGTTGCCACTTTTTCTTTTTCTTGTTCTTTTGAAAAAAATATTATGCATGATACTTCCAATACACTTTCCTATTATCTCTGGTTGAATAAAAAATGATACGTCCTAAACTCACTAAATAGTAAATACCATAGACCATATTTTTCCATCACGTACTTCTAAGCACTTGAGCATATGTACGCACGTCCCAAATTTCTAAGTATTAGTCTTTTAGTTGTCTATAATTTCTTCACCTACTTGGGCATACACAAAATTTATTCTGCAGTGGCAAGCTGGAACAAGACAGCAGTCCGCTCCCTCTGGGTTTGAACCAGATAAAAACAGCTGGGGATGGAACTGGTTAGAAAGATGGATGGCTGTCCGTCCCTGGGAGAATCGCTTTCTAGATATTAATCTTAGAGATGGAGTAATGGTACATGAAAATGAATCAACAGAGGCTAAGGATGGCAGCAGATCAGGGTCGAAGTCTGTTGGCAAGAAACCTATTGTGTCAACTGTTCAATCGAATCTTTTAAGTCAAAAAGCTGTACCCTTTCATTCCAATGGGTGTGATTCTTCACCCAGCAGTTCGGCAGGCGTCCTAGAGGCATCCCACACCCAATTTGGAAAGCCAAATGCCAAGCCCTGTTTGGAAGATTCAATTGAAAGAGGAAACTTGAAACCTGATATTGCATCAAGATCCCATAGTAATCCAAAAGAGAGAACAACAGGACCGGATAAACAGGCACATAAGCGGTTGTCTCTGCCTAGTAATGGTGAGTCTCCATCTTTCTGTGTGTGTGTGTGGGTGGGGTGTGTTTCTTTCAAATGTGCAGTCTCAATCCTAAGTGTCCTTACTGATAAAGGGTCTAGCAGTTACCTCTGAATTAGCAGTAAATACAGCTTTCCTGAATCATACATTTAGTAAAAACATCTTTACATTAGCATATCTGATTCTAGATAAGCAGCTGCTGTCATATATGTTACTTGTCTTAAACACTGCATTGATGGACTGTGTAATGTCTGAAGTCTTATTAAACAAGCATTAACTATGCTGCTACATGTTTATGTGTCTATCTGGTTTGATCAGGTGGTCTTACTGGTCAAACTGCCAGACATCCTATTAGATCTAATTTCAAAGGGACAGCCAGTTCTCAGAAGCACATCAAGGCAAAATCAAAACCCAGTGGAAAAGGGGACTAAAACTCTTCAAAGTTAACCATGCAAGCTGTTGTTTTGCAACTTTAAATGCCACATGAAACTGAGTTTCTGCACATTTGCCGTCAGAGGCATTTGCTATTTTATGTCTGTACATATTGACCCACATTCTGAGAGGATGTAGCAGCAGCAGTTTCAGGAATGGATCAGTTAGTGATTGTTGGAGGGAATAAGACTAGTGAGATCAATGCGTGATTGTTAAGTATGTTAATATCTGGTGTACTATTTAAGTACAATTTTCAAAGTTGTTGGCTTCAAGATTTGCCATTTACTTGGATACTAATAAATCAGTGTACAATTGTTTTGCAATAATAGAACTCGGAATTGGGGCGAGCATCATTCAAGTGGAAATTCAAGCCGCTACACATATTTAGATCGAATTTCCTATGAAATCAGCTTCTTTAAATTTCTTTAGTATTCGGTTTAATGGTTGTTTTTTTATGGTGCATAAGCACCTCAATATAAGCTCAGTTTTCCGTAAGTTTCAATTTGTAGCTGGTAAACACTATTACATATACGAAACACTCATTACAGGTAATGTCTCCCAATTTCTTCAGCCGTTATACATCAAGAAGGATCTTAAAACCATTAACAGAATGCAAGCAGCAGTTTTTTTTTTTTTTTTCTTTTTCTCTCTTCGATGGGGAAAATAAAAGGATTTTTAAATACACACCCCCTTTTTTTAATACATAACCCATTAAATTCCTCATTATGATACTTTACTAAATATAAAACTCAAACCGTAAATAATCCTGATCTCAAAAATCATGAAATATCCTATCAAGGCTACGATTTAATGTGTTAATGGTTTCTAACTTGTATTAGTGGTACATAATAGTTATGGCATGACTCGACTGTTCTCTTAAGCTTCCCCTCTATCATGGCCTCTCTCTCGTCCTTGCCGTAGCCCTTGGCGGCGGTGGGTATTCGGATGGTGGTGGCGTGGGTTTTGTGAAAGCAGCTATGGCTGGTTTTAAGAATTTGGGTGGGCTTCGGCTCATCCACTCTTCTCATTCTTATATGTTTGCAAACCGGGGGGGGGTGTTCCCGTCGTTAGGGGGAGGGGGGATTAAAAGGCAAGGATCAAGATCATAAAGAAAGCAAAGTAATGGAGTAAAATAGGATTTGATTAAAACATTATTTGGAGCCCAGTTTAGTAAGATAAAGAATTTACACCTCAAAATATTTTTATGCTTTCCATGTGTTTGTTTAAATGTTTCCTTAAATAAATTTTTATTTCTTCTTGCCTTATGGGTTCCTAGAACTTGAATGATAGATCCTAGCTTAGATTCTTAGAACTTAATGAGGTGCAAATCAGGGCGTTACACCTACCCTCTCAACAGATCATTTGTGCGATGTGCATACCACTTATGTGCGTCTTTTAGAACATGACGTCATATTTGGAGAAAAATTAGAAATTTTGACGAAACTAATGCGATTTAGAAGTGTAGGGTGTCATGACCCACCTCGAATTTTACTCTGATACCCGAGGTAAATCATGCGGGGTCCACCTTTAAGGAAATTTACCAAACAAACCAGCATCAACACCTGGAGCCTTCCTGCTCTCCAAGATCATCACATCTCCCAATCTAACAATTACTCAACTAAAATAATCTCACAACCAACAACAGACAATTAATCATTTACTACTGGACTTTCAGAGCATATCTAAAAATGAACGAAAAACAATTAATAAAGAATAAGCGGAAGCAGCCTCTGACTAAAATTTCGGGTAAACGTCATAAAATTATTGTCACTGAAACATTTTATGTAGTGTGTTGTACTTGTATATACTGGTTCATCTGCTTTCAATTTTCTTTTTGAAAATCCACTTGGAACTCAAAGGTTTACAATCAGGTGGAAGAAACACAAGTTCCTAAGTGTGATTTTAGAAAATGGACTCAATCTCACTCTTGATAGCTTCATTACACAAAGAACTATCAGTAGAGTTTACTGTTTTTTTAAAAGTACGAGGTTCATTGTCATGACCCACCCTAAATTTTACCCTGAAACCCGAGGTAAATCCTGCGGGATCCACCTCCAAGGAAAATTTATCTAAAAATCGGCATAACCTCCCTTGAAAATGGACAACCCTCACCTGAAATGAAATTTAAGATAAACACTCCTATCATAATCCAACCATTCTCAACTCCTGGAGTCATCCGCTCCCCTCAAACACATCCACCACAAACATTGATAAATCATCTCTAAATCCAACACATAAACATCCCAAGATAAGTTAAACATCAACCTACACATATTTCTAAAATATATTCACAAATCTTAGCACACAACCGAATATTATACAGTATTTCCAAGGTAATCAGAGTTACTAAATTAGAGGAAGCAAGAAAATACATTGGTAGGTTAACAGGTAACCTACTGGTGAAAAGTGGTGGTGATGTGGGTAACTATGCCTCGCCTCCTACTAGTACCGACCCGAACTCTGCAGACTGGACATTTTTAAAACGAAGAGCCCAGGGGAAAACATTCGAAAACACTAGAGTGAGTGGACAAAAATAAATTTAATAAAATAAACAAATAAAAAATATTTATGTTTTCCCAATTAATTTCAAAAGAACAACGGATGCATGCCTCAAGCGATCAAACTTTTAACTCATAAAATATCGAGCCTCTCAAGCTCTAATAAAAAATCAGTACGTATTTACACACGTCAATACTCCCTATATAAATTTTATGGATTTAAAGAAATTTATATAGAGCTACTACGCTCGCGTCTAACGCTCATGTCACATCATAATACGGTTATCCACTACGTCATTAAGGTGGACGGACGAGTGTATATATACATGTCCATACCCCCTATATGAATTAAACACTCACATAGGGCTACTACGCTTGCGTCTCACGCTCATGTCACACCATAATGGCGGCTATTCGCTACACCATTAAGGCGAACAGACACGTATGGCTACCTAGCATTTATATAGATACTCTTCTCATAAATATATATATATATATATATATATATATATATATATATATATATATATTAACCGAAAAATCTCATTTTCAGTAGCTCTCCAAAATAAATAAAATCGTCAAATTGAAAATGACGTCATATGCTCCAACAAAAGAAACTATTCAACATTAAACCATTTGCATGCATATTATTTAAAACAAAAGTCCACTTATAAATTTAGGCCTAAACCTGACGTCGATCTGATGTCTCTTCTGCTCGAGCCTCCTCATGTCCTAGATCAAGAGGGAGTGAAACCTTTTGAGGTTTTGATGCACGGGAGGAGAGCTTCCAAACGAGCTAAACAGCTCCGGCTACGGTGGCCGGAGGAGGGAGCTCCAGCAAGAGGGCAACCGTTGCTTCTTGCCGTGATATCTAGCAAACGACGACGGGAGAGGCGCTGCCACCAACCCAGGAAGAGAGAGGAGGAGACGGCGGTCCAAACGGGACCAGTGCAGCGGCCCAGTTCGGCCGGACGGCGTCGGACGGAGATCGGGATTCCGGCGGGGAGAGAGAAGCTCGGGGAAGAGAAGAGAGGGAGAAGAAAAACTTGGGCTTTTTCCTTTCTTTTTCCAACCGGTTCCAACCCAAAACTTTAAAACCCAACTCCAAAATGAAACACCCTAAAAACATAACACAATAAAATTTTTACCTTTTTACTAACCAAAAATTACCCTTTTTACCGTTTTCAATAAATCCTCCTACGTAAAGATTTTTCCCGAAATAATCGTCCCCCAAAACATCTCTAAGGTCCTTTGAAACTATAAATTCATTAACGAATACGGTAAAAACTCTTGTTAACACCTTGCAAGTAATTAAGGTAAAAATTTAAAAGTCGGGATGTGACATTCACATTCAAGCATATATGTCAGAAAATATGACCCAAATGATTTTTCTATCCTTACCCTTTTAGAGGGCCCAGGATCTGACTTAGAGCTTGTAATTGTGATTTCAGGTTGCTTGTTTCAGTGCACAGGTCCAGTTCCAGGTCATGAGACACCACTGACTCCCCTCAGCAAGCCTAGCTTCTCAAAGCCATCACCATTCTTAGGTGTTTATCTGGTCGACATTATATACAACTACGTATTGCTATGTTCGTGCTCTCCATGTCATCTGTATTGGGTCAAGAAAATAGGTGAATTTGAACTTGCATAAATGTATTGCAGGTCATATGCTTTGAGACAAATAACTCTTTGTAAATTTTGTTGGTTCCGGTAATGAGAATGAATTTAAAATTTCTAAATTAGTTTGTGCCGGTGCTTTTAGTGACATCCAAATCAAAATCAGAATACATGGACTTTGACGTCTCTACATCTTTTAAACGACATTTATATGTCGTCTTAAACTAAAAGATAACAATAGTGTATGTCGTCTGAGATATATATCTGACGACAGACAAGTGACGTTTGAATTAGTGTGAGACGACATAACCATTGTCTAATGATATAAAGTTTGAATTTGTTGCGTATGTAGACGCCTAGTACGTGGGTAGTGGAGAGTATTGCAAATTTGCAGTAATAAATCTTAACTTCCTACACCCACTTTTCATAATTATCTACTCTTATTATTTCAAAAAAAAAATTATCTACTCCTTTTTTTTTTTTGACTGTTTTAACATTTTAACCTGATTATTTCAACTAAACACAATAAGGGTAATTTAGGTAGAACATATTTGATGAACCTCTCGACCGCACAGCTCAGTTCTTTGCAGCTTTCTGAACCGATGACCCCGGTTTCTCGATATTGGTTCGTTGCGGTTTTGACTGGTTTCAATTTTTTGGGTGTCTAAAACTCTAAAAGTCCAGCCATACATGTATGTATGTGGCTACACACGAGTGATGAGTAAATTGCAATTGTCAACCATTTAACCCTTATTCATTCTGTCCAAGTTGACCATTAAAAAAAACAGAGTCAGTTTCAGTCGGTCTCTGCAGAGCTACCAAAATTACCCAGATGATTATGACAGTCAATTCTGTTATTCTTCACTTTCAAGTAATATGATCACTCCCACCACAAAAAGTGGAAAGAGAATCAAACCCCTCCTTTATATATAAAGATAAAGCAAGAAGCCATGGCTTTTAAATTTTACTGCGTCTGTGCTCTTCTACTGCAACTCCCACTTGGATCAATCACCCACTCCAATTTCCCAAAATGGATCTCTCTCTCCCTAAATTCCGATCTCGTCTCCTCGCCTGGCTCTGCAGATCTCGACCCGGTACGTCGCTATTTCAATTCCTGAAACTACTTTCTCATTTGCATTGCTTGTTTCTTTTGCTTTGGTTCTTAACAATGTGGAGTTCTTGATGCTGTCACTTGGTGTGGTTGGGATTGGGTTGAATTTGGAGTTAAAGTTGTGGAATTCTAGATGGCTTTAGTTTGTTTTGGTTTGGTGGAATTGTCTGGGGAGATGTTTGTTATTGTGAGTGTTCTGTGGATCACGCCGGATTTGATTGTGAATTGTGAGGTTGCACAAAATTGAGTTGTTAATAGGGGTTAACTCCAGTAATTTCATTGGTCTGCATTGTAAGAACTTGATCTAAATGACACTTTTCAAGGGCAATTGGAGATTAAACTATTGCATAAGTATGTTTCCCTTGGCTTCATTATAATGGAGACTAATGTCCAAGTAACCAGATGGATTCTATGTTTCCTTGGTTTTATTTCGATGGACTGTAGGATCAATACGTTCTTATCTTTCAAAGAAATATGTCGTTGTTTTACCCCAAAATATGCTGTTCATAATGAGCTTAAACTTCACCATATCGGATACAAATGGTATCAGTTGCCACTTTGAACTTGATCAATTGCATATAAAGTTGATCCATATGTGCATATAATTGTCCCTGATTAACTTGTTACCATCATCAAACTAGAAGTACCTACAAAGAGCCTTGCGCTGTTGCAGATGCATTAGGGTTAACTTGGAAAATATTTGAATCAAGCCTGAAATTATGAAATATTCTATTCAAGTAAAACATCGTCATCATTTATGCTGTCAACTTTTTTGTGTACTTGAATGAATTTCTTATACGTTTATGCATTGAATGCTATCTTTAGTTATGATGCTGTGATATTAACCAAGTATACTTATGCTGTGATATTACTTACATTGTCATATGTACTGAGCAAGCTAAAGGTCTGTTTTGAAGGTTGTTTTCATGTACAATTGAAGTTTAAATGTGTAATTCCCAGTCCTGGAATTTAGCTCTTAGAGATTAAATTATGACTTCGGAAGTAATGACATAGAATTTACTCAATTTAGCTCATCCAAACGTATTCCAGATGTTATAATGTGTTGAAAAGAGAAGATTAGTGCACTTTGTTTTACAGTTATGGTAATAATCTTATGGTTTGAAGATATGAAATGAATTTTAGTATCTTGTTTTCAGGCCCAATGATATTTATGAAGCGTTTTCCATACAAAGATATAAAGAGAGCTACAGATGGTTTTCATAGGATCATGTATACCAACTCTCACATAGTTGTCTACAAGGCCAGATTTCAAGATGGCGGGGTTGCTTTGGTAAAAGAAATTAGAGATTATAGTCAGGCAGAACATGTCTTCTACAGGGAAATGCAACTCTTGGGGCGTCTGCATCATCGGCATCTTCTTGCTCTCAGGGGTTTCTCTATCGGAAATAAACGGTTTGGTGCCCATCTCTTTCCACTTTTTCACTTCTTTCTAATTTCTACCTGCCCGCCATACAAACAGCCACCTTCTCGGAAGAGCAAAAAATGTGTTCTTTTATGATTTGGACATACAGTGATTTTCGAGCTTCGTATGATTTGCTAGTTTCCCGAATAGAAAGAGGCCATGGAAAATCAATCATGTTTAGGATAATCACTTGTGGACAAGTTGTGGTACCCAGTTCTCAGGTTAATATTGTGTAACTTGAGCTGAGATTCAGCAGTCTGTTGAATTATTATGAAGGGATGACCTTAGTTCTAACTTGGAAGAAATATAAATAACAGATTTACATAACTGAACCTCAAAATCATCACCTTTTCAGCACCAGCATTACAGTTTCCTGTATTATTACTCACAAATTACACGCTATCTCTGCATTTATATTTCCATGCTGAAACGGATTTCACTTATATTCCCCGATTAGTACATATGAATGTTGTATGATTATATTATGTTCCCTCCTCTGGATCATCCATAACTTCACTAATAGTGTCAGCCTCATACTAGAATTCGTAACCGCTGACCAGTATACCAATATAACTGTTTAGTCTTGCTCTCTCTTTCTCTCATTTTAATAACTAGGTACATTTCGATTATTGAGCAGCTTAGTCTTGCTCTCTCTTTCTCTCATTTTAATAACTAGGTACATTTTGATTATTGAGCAGCATATACTGGAAAACCTTTCCTGATTACCTGTTGCCACACAAATTGAAATATCATAACTACTTGGTTTTAAGTGCGGAGGGAGGGGATGGAGGGAGGGTGTACTGTATCAATCCAATTATTCATAGACGCACCGAAAGGAAATTTTTTATTATCTATCTGTGTTGCAGTAAGTTATTTGCTTTGGAAATTTGTTGCAATTTAGTGAACGTAATAGTGGACTTTATTTTATTTTTTATTTTTTTGTAACTTGTAAACTGCATAGGAGGTAATTATCCATCTTCCTTGTGATGCCTACGCGCTTATTGTTTCATTGATCTTGTCTTGAACTGTTAATGTTTGGTGTTCCTGGTATTGAAGTTTCTGTTGGTTTTCTCAAATCTGTATGTAACAAGGAGAGACATATAGGTCTTTCCATGTATGTAGTTATAATTATATTAGTTATCTGTTTTGTAACAAAATAGTTGCCCTATGTTTTTATAATAGTTCTCTTTATTTCTGTAGGTTGTTAGTGTTTGACAACATAGAAAGAGGGAGTTTGAAGGAACATCTTAATGGTAACAATCTAGACTCTTGTAGAACTCGTGTATGTGTGTACCAGTGTAAAAGTTGATATTTTCTCTATTGGGTGGCAGATCCCCTTAGGACTCCCTTGAATTGGAGGACAAGACTACAAATAGCTGTTGGTGTGGTGGCAGCATTGGTATGTCAGAGAAGTTCTTCTTATTGTGTGGTCACAAGTACATCATGGTTTTATAATACACATCCTATACACCTGCATTATCTCATATATAAGATGAATGTATGGATCTATCTGATGGTGAAAAGTTGTGAATTGGAGCATGATGAGAATTTACGTTTTAATGATGATTAGAAATTAATAAATCAGTAATCGAAACTGCATCACTGTTTACGAGATCTATACCAATTTCTCTATGCTCTATATAAATTATAAGTTAATAAGTTGTTCGTAGTACTTGCTTAGGAATAAGATCTTCTTTCGTAACAGTCATCCATATAGCTACAATGCAGATTTTATCTGCCTGTTCCTGTTCTTCATCAATACAAGCATTTACAAGTTTGAATTTTTGTTTTTGTGCCTTGATTGTGTAAATTAATCTCTGATATGTTGAAGGACTCCCGTGTTCAAAGACATAGCAGCTTAGTTTACATTTCACCAAGTTTCTGATGCAGGAGTATCTGCTTCTTTTCAATGAACCCCCAATGTTTCATGTCTCCATTAGCTCAAGTAACATCATGCTAGATGAAAACTTTAATGCAAAGGTATATCTCCCTTTCGTTCTGCCCTAGTACGTCATATAGCTTTCAAATTATGAACATATGGGTCTACATATTTTGGTGTCCTTTACGCTAATTGCAAAAACAATCAACCTGTCATGATCACAGCTTTCAGACATTGGCCTTCAAAGTTCCGGTGAAAATTATGTCACAGTGCCTCATAACTCATGTCCAAAAGGTTGATTTTCCGTACTGTCACCGTTCTCATTATTATGATAGTTCCTTAGAAGAATGATAAAATAATAATAAATCGAGTTTGAATCAACTGAATTTGTAGTTGGACTTTCTTGTGTTAAAACTCATCCTTTACAGTTGTGCAGATTGCATGGGTCAGGAATGTGGCAACATTATGTTCCAACTTGGGGTGCTGATCCTGGAGCTAATCACTGGTCAGTCATCTGAAAATGGAGGTGCTGATCTAGTTCAGTGGATCCGGGAGTCTCGCTTCAGCAGTTCAATTGACAATATGATAGATCCTGATCTAGGTAATAGTTACGATTCTAGGGAGCTCAAAAGTCTTCTAGCTGTAGCGAAGTTGTGTGTTAAATCTGGAGATAAGCCAACGACTTCTATTCTGCATATACTCCGCTATCTCCAGAAAAAATTAGATATATCTCGTGACTAGTGTTGTACACGACGTCACTTCATGTACATCATTTTGGTGAAATCATTGATTGTTTCATGGAGATAGTATGTGATCGCTGCTTTCATCAAGGAAGATTCTAATGCCACCGCTTTTTTCCCCTGTTTTTGCCCGTACACCAAGAACAAACACTGGTTGGAGCCGACTGTTTGAATTATATGAGGTCAAACTAAACAAAATTGGGAACTTAATACTGATACCCAATAACATCAAGTAGGCTTCTATTAATCATATTTCTGTAGAATATACCAACGCACCAGTATTCAAAATGAAGAATTAAGTCTTGTTAAGTTGTGGAAATGAAAGTAATTTTTTTGTCTTTCCCATGGGAAGGAAAAGGAGGAAGGAAAAGAGAAGGGAAATTCATTTCCCGATGACTTTCTGTACCGATGTTTGGTAATGAGATGGGAAAATGGTTTTACGGATTTTAGAATAAACAATTTTCCCTTGCATTTTCTCAACCTTCAGACCTTTCCTTCAGCATTCTCATTCCCAAACGCAAGAAGTGAACAACTTTCCGTTCCTCAAGGTTACAAACGAGGCCTTATTGTCAAAACTAAAATGAACTGAAACGAGCTCCCACAATTCGTGTTAAGAAATGAAAATAACTAAACCCAGGGTAATCCAACTACAAGTTAGGGCCACCAAAACATAAACCCGAATGTTATTTGCACAGCTGGGACCTGGAACAATTCAACCCGAATAGGAATAGTAACTTGCAGCTAGGACCTGGAACTAACAATTCAACCCGTGTTAGGGTCACATATGAAGCTGGCAATGTATAACCAAACCGCTAAACCGATGATGCATCATTGTTTGTGGATTGTGTGTGCAATTTTTTTCTGTGCAAGATGAGCACAAAATAGCAGCCGCCTGGAACATGATTTTCAGACAGAATCTCACGCTAAATCCACAAAAATTTATTATCTGCCATGTTATCAGCATTTAGACAGACAGAAGATTAGCCTTTGCCTTAACCAAATCAGACAGCTTAGTCAATCGAATTCACCATAGGAACAGTAGGAACTATGGTCATTTATAAATAGTTCAAGAATAGAATAGAAACTTTCAAAATAATCTTTAGACACCCCAAGTAGTCCTGCCAAAATTTTAAAGTCCCATCCAGAACACCACTCATCACAGTCAACACATCCTTTATGAGTTATGAATACAATCACTGCTGCGCGCATTGCACCCTCTGCGCACCACCAGGCATGTCTTCATCCTCATCATAGGCCTCCGAATGCGCGTGGTGCTGTTTCCTCCTCATCTCCTCCTCCATGTTCACATCATGGAGAGTCGTCTCCTCACACTCATCCAGCTCCATATCTGTCAGCTGCTGAGATGATGCCCTTGATGGAAGAGCAGCTTCTAAAGCCTTGACCTGCTCAAGGCTCAGCGTTTCAGGGAACTCAACTGAGAAATGGATATATAGCTTGCCCTTCATGAAAGGCCTCCCATACATTGGCATGCCCTCATCATTGACAGCCTTAAACGAATCTGCAAAATTGTAGTTACACAACAGGATCAATAATCTAAGGAATAACAATTGGCATATCCGGATAGAAAAAACATTTTTCTAACGACAAAGTTCATCAACACTACTAACCAGGCTTCACAACTTCACCAGGGTTGGATTTGATAAGTAGCTGTCTGCCATCCAAATGGTTCAGCACAAACTGGAAACCACATAGAGCATCCGTCAGCGACAAAGAGTGTTCCACAAAAAGGTCATCACCCTTTCTCTTGAATTTGGGATGTTCCTTTTGCTGAATGATGAATACTATATCACCAGTGATTGTGTCAGGCTGCAAAGACAAAAACAAAGCCAGCAAACCACATCAATCCCTCACTTCACAAATAGCATGAAAGAACTAAGCATAAATCACAATCAGGACAACTGGAAAACGTACGGCTTCATCAGCTTCACCGGGAAACGTGATCTTCTGTCCATTCTGCATACCCTTCTCGACATGAACTTCCAAGACCTTCTTTTCTTGAGCAACCTTCTCTCCCTTGCACTGTCCACAGCGGTCCTTGTCACTGATGGTCTCCCCAGTACCCTTGCATTCATTGCAAGCATGCTGCATCTGTTGAATCATAGAGGGTCCAAGATGCCTAATAGTGACCTTCATACCAGTTCCTTGGCAACCACCACACTTGGTCGAGGCACCGGATTTTGACCCCTTACTGCCATTTACAACCGGTGCCCATATAAGAATCATATGCATCTCACGACTCAATCTACGCTAAAACTACTAAAAAGTGAACTCCATGAAAGTACCGACATGTGAAATAACTACTCACCCTTTGCACTTGGAGCACAACACATTCCGTGACAGGGAGAGTTTCTTTGAGGTTCCAAGATATAGGTCTTCCAAAGAGACCTTCAGTGAGTGAACCACATCCTCTCCACGTCTCTGGCGCCTTCCTCTGCTACTACCACCACCTGCTCATATAAAAATTTTATAAACTTCCTGATATCTTCAAAACATATGAACGAGCATATCCCTAAACAAAATCGCTTTGACTATACTCACCCGGCATGCCTCCAAATGGGCTGCCACCACCACCAAAGAATGACGAGAAGATATCAAATGGGTCATGGCCCGGTGGCCCACCATCCTTCAGTCCATCCTCACCGTACTGATCATATATTTCACGCTTCTCCGGGTCACTCAAAACCTCATAAGCCTGGGCCAACTCTTTAAACTGCATACAATTTTAAAAACCTCATTAGGCCTATATCTACAGTTTCAATCGCTCCAGGAACCTCAACCCACACACACGGCCCACTCAAAACCTACACCCAGATCTTGAAATCAGCTAAAACCAGTCATAAACCCCGAAAAAACTAATAATTTATATGAAACCATATCAATAAACAAACAGATCAAATCACCCAAATCTGGAAATCGACAAAGATTAATGAAACAGATGAAAAGATGGGTACTTTTTCAGGATCTCCGCCCTTATCAGGATGGTTTTTGATGGCGGCTTTCTTGTAAGCCTTCTTCAAATCATCAGGGGAAGCAGTCTTGGAGACTCCCAGAACCTCATAGTACTTTGAGTTATCGCTCTTCTTGGCCGCCCTACCTCCTCCGAACATCTTCGATTCCAAATCGATAGAAACCCCAGATCGAAAATTGACAGGCAGATTGGTATCAGATCAGATTTGGGCAGAGACTCGGTTAAGAGAATCCGCTGAGCTGAGAAAGACGGAGACTTTGGAGGCAAACACGACCTAAACGGGAGGAGAGAATGGCATCTATGAGAGAGAAGGGGTTTTATAGAAGAAAGGAAACCAGGTGATTATTCGAGAGAGTGGACGGTAGAAGGATCTAGAATGCTTTTTTTGTGTCTTTAGGTTTTTCACTTGCTGTGGATTCTCGACCGTCAGATGTGGTGATGAAAGAATTATTTGGTGAGGAAAAGGAAAAATATAAAAGGAGGAAACGTTTTGAGTTCTAGATGCTTCTTCCGTGAAACCCCCTCTTGGACTTTCCTCGTGTACCTCCGAGACTTCCTTATTGTGTGGACTTGCTTACAATAGCCACTTATTTGGAACATACACAGCAATTTCCACTCGTAACAAGTTCTTTTTATTATAGGGATGTGGGATTCAGAAATAATTCTCCGGAACATTTAAGAAAGGGTAAATACGCGATTGATGACAAGAAAATGTAGTAGTAGATGTCATATTAAATGTGGCAATCATTGCGGAAGTGAATGCCAACAATTGAGAAAACCGTTGAAGGAGAAGCAAGATCTAGAAAACCGTCGAAGATGGAAGCTCGAACGTATTTTGCAAATAGATAGTGACTCCTCAGATGATGAGGTCAACGGCGAAGCCCACCAACTTGATAGCACGGCAAACATTGGCGCAAGCACGGGCGCGAATGGTGACGGCAAAGGCATAAGTCGACCGAAGAGGGCGCACAAAGAATGGCGAGAGAGGATGGAGAGGAGCACGCGAAATGGCAGCAGAGATCGCAAGAAACACTGGTAGATCCCCATTTACCGACGATATCCTAAATGCGCATAAGCCTCGAAGGTATGATGGGACTACTGACCCGTTCAATCATATTAAAGGGTACAAACAACAAATGTTGATTGAAACGAAGGATGAGAAAATAATGTGCAAGCTCATCCCATCGAGCCTTACGGGACCGACGTCAGCGTGGTTCTAGGATCTCAAGCCACAATTGATTTCGAATCTCGATACATTGAGCCGATTATTTATTTCTCAGTACTTTTGTAGTCAGAAAACCAAAGAAAGATATAACAACTTTATTCAACACCAAACAAAATTCCTGAGTCAATGTATAGCAATTGGAGAAGACTAAAGGCTCAGAGATTTTATTGCTAATCCCAACTGGAGAAGACTGTAATAATTGACTTCGTCATCGTAGATAAACAGTCAACTTACAATGCTATCTTGGGGCGAGATTGGTTACACAAGATGGAAGCCAAAGGCGTCGACCCATTACCAGTATTGAAGGTTATCTTCAATGATGGTAAGTATGTCGCATCCGTAAAAGGGGACTAGATCAGCTCAAAGAACTTGTACGCAATGGAGATCAAACGCATACCGGACCAGGATAAAGGAAAGGAGGCACAAACCGTATAGCAATTAACGGAGGACCAATAGGAAGATTGTCACACCCCAATTTCAAAAGAGAATTTGCAAAAATTTTGGCATGATCTAACTAAAAATATAAACATCCCAACCTGTTCCAACAACAACAACAACAACATCGAATACAGAATAGAATTTCCCACAAAAACTATCTCTGAATTAAGATTACACTTCCTTGTTTACATAACGTGCAAACCAAGAACATGAGAACAATCTCATGATTTTAATACAGTCTACTCAATTCTAAAACTATACAGAGTCTGACAAAAATAGGGAGAACCCTGCCACTACGCCTCCGCCTCAACCATGTTGATCCTCACCTGCAGGTCTAACCCCTACACCAAGAATTGGTGCACCGGGATTGTAGAATAACAAACCCGGTAAGCTAAAAAGCCCGTATGAGTAAACTAAAAAATAACTCCACATTTAACACATCCAACATGCCACAAGTGAAATTTGATCAATAATTAAAAATCACACATTACCAAGAAATATACTCATGAGTCCCAGATATTTAATAAATACCCCTCATGACCTACAACAACAATATGTGTACCCATGGGTCCCAGATACCATCAAGTATCTCCCATGACCTACACCGACAGACGGACTAGAGCTCTATTCCTAACCGTAACCAATCACCCGGCCAAAGGCTTGGAACCTAGTTTGACTGTCCAATAAAAATCACAAAATAAAATTTCATCATAACTGTAACCAATCACCCAGTTAAGGGCTTGGAACCCAGTTTAACTGTTCAATAAAAATCACAAAATAAAATTACATAACCGTAACCAATCACCCAGTTAAGGGCTTGGAACCCAGTTTGAATTATTTTGAACAACAAATCAATATCTCACCACATCATCATCAACAACACATGATTCATATTATAAATTATATCCTTCATAAGGATATAATTATATGCACATTATTTATTATTTCACAAGAATAACTATCAAAACTCAATAAAATTATGATCACAATAACATCAAAAATAGGCATATGAGGAAAACTGATTTTAATCTTACTTATGAGCCGTTGACGATCAAGCTCATATTTTAAACAACAAAACATAATATTATTTTTCTTCATTTATTTATTTATAATCATCATAATCATCATCAAAATCATTAACAAAAATCAATCATCATAATAATTATCATCATCATAATCCTCATCAAAATCATTCATCATAATAATTATCATCATCATAATCATTATCATCATCAACATTAAACATACATGATTGGTCCCAAGGTCCCAAAGTGGACCCTGGTGAGAATTACTCACCTAAATACTCCCGCTGCGTCTTCACAAAAACACAAGGAACATCACTAACAACTCCACAAGCTACCTAATTAACACAAATTATAACATTATTAACCACTCAAAAAGAAACAACGTACCCTTAACCAACCTTTCGCTTAAAGGTTGCCCAAAGGAGGCAATCCTTCCTCCGAGACCTCCCAAGGTCATTGGACACTCAACAACAATTAATACTACCTCCAAGATCAACCTTTTTCAAGGTTTAAGACCTAATAACACCAAGAACAAAATAACACCTTAAATGCCAAAATCAAAACAACACTTAGCCTTCACACACAACAACAAACTAGTAACTACAAGGACTAGCTAACACTACATCCAAAGCCCCCACACTGCCCGGACGCGCTCCCACGCGCCGCCAAGGCGGCGGCGAGTGAGCCCCACGCGCCACCACCAACCTCAATATTTGGGGAAACTCACAACATGAAACTTGTAGATTGAAGCAAGGTGAGTAACTTTAATACCTGAGGTTTCAACCGATTCTGACCGGAACCTGCCGGAAAACACCCCGCAAACCAACCGGGAAAACAAATTCCAAACCTACAAAACCGGCCCCAAAACTTGATTTCTAGATCACCAAAGGAGTAAGAACATCTCTAGATGAGAGAGGAGAGCAAGACTCACCCAAACTTGGCCGGAAACAGCGTCGAAATCGCCGGCTTTCCGGCGGAACAGCAGCAGCTCTGCCGCTTCGTGGCGGCTTCCAGGCGGCGCGACGGCGAGCAAGGCTGCCCCAGCAGTGGAGAGGAGACCCGTGCCGACCCAACGGAACCGGCGGTGTCCAATTTGGTGGCCGGATGAGAGAGAAATAGGTTGGAGAAGAATGAGAGCGTGAGAGGGTCGGGAGAGAGGGAGAGAGAGAGAGAGAGAGAGAGAGAGAGAGAGAGACTGATTTTTGTTTCCAATTTAACTCCCCCACATTTTTCTACTTATAAACTTTCCAAACCCGGAAACTAACTTCCTCTGACCATAACTTCTTCATACGACGTTCGTTTCACGCGTGCCACATGTCTACGAACTCGTATTGACAAGCTCTACAACTTTCATGAAGAAAGTTTTCGCAAAATACTTACTGAAAATAAAGTCAACTTTTTGGTCCCTTAAACGTCAAAGCACCTTAAAAATAAACTCCCGACTTTAGCTACGCACAACCCAAAAATAAATAATCCTTCATTAAATATGGGAATAATACAAAGAAAATGGTATGAAAATCTAGGGTATTACAATCTACCCTCCTTAAAGGAATTTCGCCCTGAAATTCACAAATACTAACCCAAAAACAACCTAGGGTACATTGCCCTCATGTCTGACTCTAACTCCCAAGATGCATCACCCTCATCATGGTGACTCCAACACACCTTAACCAATTCGACTTCCTTCCTTCGAAGTCTCTTGGTTGATCTATCCAAGATTCGAACCGGTTCAACAACAAAGGTTGTATCCGCATTCACCTTGCTAGTTCCGTAATCAATCACATGTGATGCATCTGGAATATACTTCCTCAACAAGGACATATGAAACACATTGTGTACCCCGGACATGATAGGAGGTAAGGCAAGCCGATAAGCCAAATCTCCTACTCTTTCCAAAATCTCAAATGGCCCTACATACCTGGGAGCCAACTTCCCCTTCTTGCCAAATCTCACCACCCCTTTCATAGGAGAGATCTTCAAGAACACATGGTCCCCAACATCAAACTCTACTTGCCTCCTCTTCAAGTCGGCATAGCTCTTTTGCCTGTTTTGCGCCGTTCGGATTCTATCTCGGATAGTAGAGACCTTCTCAATCGTCTCTTGCACAATATCAGGACCCAACAGCTCATTATCACCCACCTCAGCCCAACATACAAGAGATCTACACGGCCTTCCATAGAGTGCCTTATATGGTGCCATGCCGATATTAGAGTGATAACTATTGTTGTAGGCAAACTCAATCAGTTGGAGGTGATCCTCCCAACTTCCCTTAAAGTCCATGACACAAGCCCTCAGCATATCTTCTAACACCTGATTCACCCGCTCAGTCTGCCCATTAGTCTGAGGGTGAAATGATGTACTAATGTCTAAGGTAGTACCCATGGCTTCCTAAAAACCACCCCAAAACTTTGAAGTGAATTGGGGTCTCGATCAGAAACAATAGAAGTAGGCACTCCATGAAGTCTCACTATTTCCTTCACATACAACTTGCACAAGGCATCAATTGTGTATGTCATTGACACCGGAAGGAAATGTGCTGACTTCGTCAATCGCTCAACAATAACCCATATAGCATCATGTCCAAACTTGGACTTAGGCAATCCAGTCACAAAGTCCATAGATATCTGCTCCCATTTCCAAGTAGGAATAGGTAATGGCTTCAACACACCTCTAGGCCTCTGATGCTCCGCCTTCACCTGCTGACAAGTGAGGCACTTGGACACAAACTCTGCTACATCCTTCTTCATCCCATTCCACCAGAACTGCCTACGCAAATCTTTATACATCTTAGTGCTCCCTGGGTGCACCGAATAACGAGATCGATGTGCCTCCCAAAGGATCTCCCCTTTTAGATCCATACTATCTGGGACACACAGTCTCAATCTATACCTCAATCCACCATCTAATCCAACCGACCACTCGGAAGGAAAATCCTCCAATAAGTCCACTACTAACTCTGCCAGCTTGTACGTGAGGACTCGTCATGTGCTTGACCTTGAATGATCCTGGAAATCAAGGTGGGTCGCACAGATGCACTTCCAAGGAAGATCCCCTGCTCCCTGCCTGATGGCAGAATACAAAACTCAGATGCAGTCTCCAACATGAGCCACTCGTGCACCATGATAGAGGCGACTATACCCCTAGGCTTCCTGCTCAATGCAGCTGCTACTACATTGGCTTTCCCAGGGTGATACTCCAAAGTGAAGTCATAGTCCTTAAGGAGTTCCATCCACCTCCTTTGCCTCATGTTCAAATCTTTCTGAGAGAATAAATACTTCAAACTCTTATGATCAGAAAAGAGCTCGAACTTCTCTCCATACAAGTAATGTCTCCAACTCTTCAAGGCAAATACTACTGCAACTAGCGCTAGGTCATGAGTGGGGTAATTCTTCTCATGAACCTTCAACTCTCTAGAGCCATAAGCCACAACACCGCCAAGCTGCATCAACACACAACCCAAACCCCGATGAGATGCATCACTATAAACAACATAGCCAACACCACTAATATGAATGACTAACACTGGGGCTGTAGTCAATCTAGTCTTCAACTCCTCAAATGCCTTCTCACACTCATTGGTCCACACAAACTTGACATTCTTCTTTGTCAACTTGGTCAAAGAAGAGGCAATACTAGAAAACCCCTCAATAAATCTCCGGTAGTATCCTGCCAACCTAAGGAAACTACAGATCTCCGTAGGAGTAGTGGGACGACTCCAAATCAACACAGCCTCCACTTTAGAGGGATCCACCGAAATCCCCTCCTTTGATACTACATGACCAAGGAACTTGACCTCTTCCTTCCAAAACTCACACTTCTCAAACTTAGCATACAACTTTGCCTCCCTAAGAACTTGTAGTACTATTCGCAGATGCCTATCGTGATCCTCCAAGGTCTTGGAGTAATTCAAAATATCATCCACAAATACTACCACAAACACATCCAGATAAGGACTGAACATGCGGTTCATCAAATCTATAAAAGCAGCAGGCACATTAGTTAGACCAAATGGCATGACAACAAACTCATAATACCCATATCTAGTCCTGAAAGCGGTCTTCGGAACATCCTCCTCCTTCACCCTCAACTGGTGATAACCGGACCTCAGGTCAATCTCAGAGAATACCGTAGCACCTCTAAGTTGATCAAACAAAACATCAATCCTAGGCAAGGAATACCTATTCTTGATGGTCACCTTAAATTTCACATGCACTCTTAACTAACTACAACAGAAAACCCTTGCATTGGTCTAAATCAGTGAAGGGAACATAAACAATCATCGAAATCAATGCATATGAATTAAACTAGAAAATTACTTTAAAAAACAAACAATTGAAAACATAATAATCCCTGCGCATAACTTAGTTCAGGTGATTACATTAAGGTCAACCGAATATGAAAATAGTGATCCCTGCATGAAACTTAGTTCAGGAGATCACAAGCAACAGAAATGTATCGAATTTAGAATCCGAGTAATTCCATACGAAACACAACAATAACAAATGATCATTAGCAATAACAATTGCCCGACCACAATCCCAACAATCCTAGTCCCCCAAACCAGAGTAACAAATTCAATCCCCAACATTAAAACAAAAAGGCATATGCTTCTAAAAGAGTTATGCAAACCCTCCTGTGAAATGGAGAACATATCATTAGACCTTGGCACAAAATGTAACCATTGTCTGGACCCTACCCATAAGAGAACACAATCATCTCCTATTACAATGCCAGTACAATTGACCACATAAGAAGATCTGCATGTCATCGATCCACAAATCGGTGAACAATTTGTACTACCCGGTAAGGTCATCACCATAAGCCTTGAAATCTCCCCAAATTAGCCTCACTAGTTGAGTCGGGTTCACTGCCTTGATAATAGGTAGAGATGGGTTATTCTTTCCCCTCTCCTTCCTAAAATATAATTCTTTCCACAGGAAAATCCTCCCCTAATTTCCCAAAATAACCCCCAAGAAGACCATCACTTGTGAAGCAAAGCAACACTGAGTTAACAGTTGCATAAGACTTAAACACAAGTTTAACTCACGAACAAAAGACGAAATGACCACCTCATCACAATAACACAGACTTCCACAATCAATTTGTGAAGTCAAACAATAGTTCAATCTAGAGGTTCTTATTCCTCAAAGACTAAAACTCAAACATCCTACTCAAATCTCTCACACTTCACCTACTGAGGCAACCTATGCCCTAGCGACCTAACACTCAAGACAACACCTTACTCCCGCATACCCAATGACATATCAATACCGAAGAGCATATGAGGGTGATCTGCTGCAGTCGGGCCATCACTCCGAAGTACTGATTATAACCAAATATGCAACCCTAGGCTCTGATACCAAACTTTCACACCCCAATTTTCGAAAGTCACAACATGAAACTTGTAGATTGAAGCAAGGTGAGTAACTTTAATACCTGAGGTTTCAACCGATTCTGACCGGAACCTGCCGGAAAACACCCCGCAAACCAACCGGGAAAACAAATTCCAAACCTACAAAACCGGCCCCAAAACTTGATTTCTAGATCACCAAAGGGGTAAGAACATCTCTAGATGAGAGAGGAGAGCAAGACTCACCTAAACTTGGCCGAAAACGGTGTCGAAATCGCCGGCTTTCCGGCGGAACAGCAGCAGCTCCGCCGCTTCGTGGCGGCTTCCAGGCGGTGCGACGACGAGCAAGGCTGCCCCAGCAGTGGAGAGGAGACCCGTGTCGACCCAACGGAACCGACGGCGTCCAATTTGGTGGCCGGATGAGAGAGAAATGGGTTGGAGAAGAATGAGAGCGTGAGAGGGTCGGGAGAGAGAGAGAGAGAGAGAGAGAGACTTATTTTTGTTTCCAATTTAACTCCTCCACATTTTTCTACTTATAAACTTTTCAAACCCGGAAACTAACTTCCTCTGACCATAACTTCTTCATACGACGTTTGTTTCATGCGTGCCGCATGTCTACGAACTCGTATTGACGAGCTCTACAACTTTCATGAAGAAAGTTTTCGCAAAATACTTACTGAAAATAAAGTCAACTTTTTGGTCCCTTAAACGTCAAAGCACCTTAAAAATAAACTCCCGACTTCAACTACGCACAACTCAAAAATAAATTTCCATAAATAATCCTTCATTAAATATGGGAATAATACAAGGAAAATGATATGAAAATCTAGGGTATTACAAAGATGAAGCTAGAGCCCGAGCCCGAGCTCGAATGAGAGCCGACAACAACGGAGCACCTCCGCGAAGAGGCTCTATAGTCAACGTTAGAGTGAATGGACAAAATAAATTAAATAATTTAACAAAAACGTAATTTAAATATTTTTCCACGTTTAAACTTTAAAAAACTTCAATGCACGCAACTTTGATCAAACATTTAGCTTTACGTCCAGAAATCTCGTACAAAGAGACGACCAGCCTCGCTGGTTAATCAAGTATATAAATGAGAAAGTAAAACTAGGGGAAGAGTTATCATCATGTAAGAGGAGTCTCTTAGGCTCGGGTCGGAGCCTCCCACTCCCAGGCTCAGTTAAAAAAAAAAGATTTTTATCCTGTTCTTCATAAAATGCTGACAGAAAATAAAGATTAGGGTGATGAAAATCTGTTTTCGAGGTCGAGAGGCTTTTGAGCATGGTATTTTAGAATGGACTGAAACCAATCTAAACACCTTTGAAGACATGTTATACAAAGCTGGTATATTTGGCGTAGTTGCGGTTTCTCGTTACCCCGTATGAGTACCGTACTAATGTACCAACAGTACTGGGTTATATGAACCATGGTCTTGGTGAGATGGCTACTCATCATGGAGGTCCCGGTTCTGCCAACGCATGTTTGCCTATTCATTATGCCATCAGCTGGCTTGGAGGTATTTTCCTTATATGTACTCATCACGTTCTGATAAAGAATTTCCAACAGGGTATCATCGTTTAGCAAGATATACAAGTGTTCAAGGCAGGAGATTAAGCCTCACCGCAGCTCGTATGTTTTTCAGAACAGATAGGTTTATCGTACATCGCTCTATTTATGTGGCTTGTGACGAGGACTGTTTTTTACTTGATGATGAGAAGCCAAAGGCGTCGACCCATTACTAGGTATTGAAGTTTATCTTCAATGATGGTAAGTATGTCGCATCCGTAAAAGGGGACTAAATCAGCTCAAAGAACTTGTATGCAATGGAGATCAAACACGTACCGGACCAGGATAAAGGAAAGGAAGCACAAACCGTATAGCAATTAACGGAGGACCAATAGGAAGAAGATGTCAAGACCCACCCCGAATTTCACCCTGAAACCCGAAGTAAGTCTTGCGGTGTCCACCTCCAAGGAAAATTTATCGAAAATTCGGTAAACCTTCCTCGAAAATGTATGAACCACTTTTCTCGGCCCACTACATAGAGCTCACGAGAAAAGTATCTCGGCCCACTCGTCTAATGAATATAATAAAGCTCATTCTCAAGTAATTGTTCGATAAACGTATAAAATTAAACGAGGCATCAACGTTATTTAAAATATAACTCAACCTTTAGGAACAATCCCGAAAACAACCCAAACTCTACTCCAAGGTCTACTTATCAATTCCAACTCTCCACACAAATAAACAAAGGAAAACCAACCATAAGATTTCTCGGTATCGACATTTGAAAATCTAACTTTAGACTTGCTCAACAATCCTATACGTTAACTAAAATTGACGAATTGCATGTCCATGGACTCGTATAGAAAACACTAGTTAACGGGCTAAAACAAGCCACCCAAAATGCCGGCACGCGCGTCCCACGCGCTGCCAGCCACCGCCGCCGACCACCGTCAATGACAACCAAAATTTAACACCATCTTTCTCTCAATACGCACAAAAAATTCATAACTAACATGAAAACCAATTTCAAATCTAAACATGGAAATCGAATCAAAATAGTAAAATCCCAATTTCATAAACCCTAGAATTTCAATTCTTCGATTCTCCTTACCTAGATCGAATTGGCTTGAGTCCCTTTGAGGGTTTGCTATGCGAGGGAAGACCTTCAAGATGCAGGTGGTGGCGCCGCGTAAGTTGGCTGGAGGAGAGAGAACCGATCGGGTAGCCGAAACGCTCCCTCACGGACTATTCTTGACTTGCTGCGCTTGGCACACCATGAATCGATCTACAAGGCTGCCATAGATCGATAGCGGAGGAAGAGAGCTTTCCAACGCCACTTGTGGCATCGTCAGACGTGACTGGACGGCGGAGGAATCGTCAGAAAACAGATCCAGGTTAGGTCGGCGTTGTGGGTCGTGCGGGTGGAGAGAGAGAGAGAGTTCTTCCTTTCGGAAAATGTAAGTTACCCAATAAAGGAAACTCCCCCTCCTAGTTATAGTAGCTTTCTTTAAATAGTATGACTTTAGTGTTATGACCACAACTTCCTCATATGAACTCCGATTCAGGTATGTCACGTGTCCATGTCCTTTACAACTTTCATGAAGAAAGTTGTCTCAAATTTTGGATGAAACAAAAAGTCAACTTTTTAGAGCCACTAAACGCTCAGAATCAAAAGTAAAAATAAAAATGATGCTCGTTTACCGTCCAAATGACAGTAAACGGTCAAAATAAGATCCGGGGTGTTATAGATTTCCTCCCCTATGATAAAAAATTAATACAAGAGTTGTTGGAGATACTCTAAGGCATCAACGTAGCCAAATCTAATGCAGAAATGTGTTTCAAATGGTCATTCAATTCATAACGGCATCAAGAACTGTACCCAAGACTTTTCGAGGCTCATAGGTCATCAGATTCCTTAAATGACATTCCTACTCGGGATCAAGGGTAGTAGATACTCGATTGAGACAATCTAAAGCCTTGTTAGGGCCTCTAGATGAACCAAAAGACGAAGAGTACGACAATCAAAATTGGTATTGTAACTAACCATGTTATGAACAAGTGTCCTAGCCATAAACTAGGGAAGTAATTAAGTCCCCTAATTTGTTCTAGACATGCTCATCTACACATTCAAGAGTTAATCAAGCTCCTAATCATGCATCTAAGCCAATGATAATAGATATCTATTACAGGAAAGCCAATCATTTAGAAATTCACCAAAATGTGTTCTATCAATATTACCCATATAAAATTAACTGAAACAATAGAATTCAAGGTTATTATAGTAAAAAGCAAAACAAACAAAAATATATAAAAAATAACAAGAAATAGATAATTATAAAGGGTGTGCCTGTTGCCACCCCACAAACCATTTTGCTCACCTCACATTTTCTTCACACCCCACTTATATATTTTTAATTGTAAGTCTATTTTATTCACCCATTTACAATACCTCAATTACTCTTTTTTTCATTTCTACTTTATTCACCCTAGCTACATTCTCTTCTCACCCCACATATGTATTTTTTCTCTTCTTTGGAGGAAAACAAAAGAAATACAACAAATTGAAAAAGGAAAAAAAACACAACAAAGCATGAGAAATTTACATATAAAAACGACATGAGAAATAACGAGTAAAGGGATAAACGAAACATCAACAAAGAAAACAAGAAAAAAAAAAAAAAAATACAAACAGTTCACCTCATCTTCAGGTTGCATGCTAGCATCTTCATAAAACGACTAAGTATGATAAATTATGGGTTAGGGTTTATGAAATACGTATTCAGCCAAAACAAAAAAAATTTAAAAAAAATTATAATTTGTAATTTGTAACAACTTATTGTCCCTTAGTGTGATTTTACATCAGGATATTTTGGTATTACAATAAATCAACAATGTGTGGGGTGAAGAAAGTGGTTTGTGGGGTGATAATAGAAGCACCCATTATAAAATGTGGATAAATAGTGAGACTACAAAATCGAAAACTGCAATCTCACTTAAGAAAACAAATAGTTAATTGTGAGTCACTATTCCTTAATTTTAAGTAATTTTTTGACACAGTGCAAATATGTACGGGTAAAGGCTAGTTACGAAATATGCCCAATACAAAATTGAAATCTATTGAATCAAAACACATCTATTACATTAAATCCATGCTAAACTCAAACTCTAGTTCGCTAAATAAATGACGCGCTCGTTCCTGGGCGTTGAATTAAAAACCCTGCATCGTAGTATAGAGTAAGTCGTGTATCGTTGTAACGCCCCGTACCTAACTTTACCAATTTTCCGGTCATTTAGACGATTAATGACGACTTAAATTCATTTTCTACATCATTTGGACACATTAGAAGATCTAAAATGTGGATGTTTATCTGAAGACTTCTTTGGACATCAAGGCTAGCATTTGGGCCTGTGTTTATGTTTTTGGGCCTCTCTAACTTTACTTGGACTTAAGTCATAAATGAGAAGTAATTAAGGATGTTTCGACGAAAAATGACTTAAGTAAACGAGCTCGAAACCCGAAGAATGACTCTAGGCCTTGGTTGAAGTTGGGTTTAGAGATTGGAATTGGTTTGAATCGAGCAAAGGTTGTTTTTGGGAATTATACTTTCAAATTTTGCGTTGGGGTGAACCTAGGAAATTGTCGGAAGCTTGAGTTGGGAAGCCTCAGCTTGGCAACTAACACAACCGAATCACTGTGAGTGGATTCTTATTAACGGATGAAACAACCACGTGCCTATTCTATATTCTGTTCTTACACAAATGAAACAGCAACCACACATTTCTCTTTCTTTTTGAAACAATTATCTCTCTCTCTCTCTCTCTCTCTAGACCGTTGTTTCTCGCTGTGTTGACGGTCAAACCAGAATCAATAACTCTAAAGAGACAAAGACAAGAGCGTTGGCAACGACAAAGAGATCAGAGATGAATGACGACAAGATGGAGGTGGCGAAAGAGACATGTATGGGCGGGAGCCATCATGCAAGCTTTTGAGGTGGCCATGGTGTTTAAAAAGACATTCATAAATCTGATTTATCAATTACGAACTTGAACGGTGATTTATCAGATTTAGTTCGTCTATTAATTTGATCTAGTTTGTTATCTTAATGAACACCAATTCAGCTGAAAATTTGTAAAAATAATTTACTCATATAAATCTAAAAGCTGAACGGATGAGATGTCAAAATGTGATCGAAAAATATGTCTTTTAAACTATAAACCAAAAAGTTATCTGCAAATCTGCGGCCCTTACCTTATTACCCATCTGCAAATCTAGTTCTTCTCACTAGATTTGTAAATTACCAATTCCCAATTGCAACAGCAAAACCCAATCTCCTGGGCCTAACAATCAGCTGCTATTTCTATTTTCCTCACTTCGGAAACCACCTACTTCATTTGTTCTGCCTTCTGCCTGTCTCCTCCGCTCGGATTGACGTCGTCGGCGACTCTGCTATCCACACCCTGGCCCTCCCAAATGATCAAACCTTTCCTCTGAATCTCTCATATCCTTCCTGATCGTCGAACTTGAACTGCAGCGAAGGATAGAAAATTTTATACCTGGGTGTCAGTAGAAAAAATCGACCCAGAAAAAGAATTGAAAACTTCAGTTGGTTGCTTTCGTCAGAGCCTAGACGGTGTTAGTCAGATTTTAGTTAGTGGCCAGATGTCAAAATGACATTGCATGCACAGGGTTGGCACACGGTACTTGGGTACAGGTGATATGAACCCACCCTCCACTGAGACCATCTCCTTCACATTTAAACCTCGCTCTTCGTTTTCAGGACCCCTTGCGTCTCTTCGACCCTCTTAGAAAAAAAAAAAAAAAAACCAAAGAAAAAAAAGCCATGACTACTACTGTACTGGTTCACTTGGTTGTGCTAAGCTTCACCTCCTTCCTGCTCCTACCATTTTCTCACTCTGCGGATGTTAAGTATTGCGGTCAGTTTCACTTTCTTCATTTCATTTCATTATTGCTAAAAACAGCCCGATTCCGCTTTGATCTCTTGCTTGCTTATAAATTGTAGGAGGTTGGGAGGAACTAGAATATACTGCATCCCAGTTGTAAAATTTGGTTTGGCTTATTTGAAGAATTCCATGTGCTTTTTAATATTTGAATTGTCATAGCTTGTGATTCTAATCCATCAAAGTTGTGCATTTTTGTGACTGTTGCTATGTAAATCTATAGAGGAAAAGGAACTGAGGGGAGGGTTGTGTATTTCGAACTTAATTTGCTAAAAAACCTTTATATTGTGGGTTTAATATAGCTCTGGCTTATTGGTCACATTGGAAATAATGTTAGTTAATGCTATTTCTATGAAATTTTCAGGTGCGAAAGAGGACTACGCTGTGAAGGTCCAGGGAGTCAAGATATTGCCTGACCCAGTGGTAAGAGGCCAGGCAGCTACCTTCAACATTTCAGCCACAACAGGTATGGTTTTCACCTGTCACTGTCTGCCCGATTGAATCTACTCAGTGTAGTCCAGTATTATGAATTGGCTAGATAACTAATAGTAATAAATTTCATGTATTAACATTTTATATTTTTCTTGGATTTTTGTTTTCAACTTTACATTTTGATAGGAAATGGTTAGGTTAGTGAATTTGTTCCTAGCTTGTTGGTCGGTATTCTGTTACTATATCATAAGTTGATAACATTTAGCCCTTCCCTTCAAGAGCATTTGGCAAGATCTATAATCTGTATGCAAAATTGATGAGACCTGTAACAAATGCCTGATATGAAACTTTGGACTCACATGTAAATTGTAATGTCTTAGCATATAGCACCAAAAACTTCCTAAGATGGATAGAGGGTGCTTACATCATGGTTCTAATAAAGGGGTACTGGAGACGAAGAGCATAAAAAAGTCTAAATTGCCTTACCTATCGGCGTACTTGAGAATCTGTATATTGAAGGTTCTCTCTCTGTCCTCCAAGCCAAATGTCATCATGGGATTTTCTATTTAGCTTATGAAAGACATTTGTTCTGTGCAAATGATCCAATAAATCATCCAGTAGATAGGACAAAAAGATTTGTCAGCAGCATGATATCACCTATAAACAAACATCCTCCCCGAACATTTCTTTTGGGGAGTGGGGTTGATGGACTCTCTCAGTCTAAGAATTCCCTTGGCTAATAGTTAATATTTAATAATTCCCCATTCTAACCGACACAATCTTTCATGCCATTTGGGGCTCATGCGGTAATTAGATATAGGTTAGGTAAACCCCAGAAAAAGATCCGATTGATGCCATATGCTTCTCACGGGTACTATCCAGTGTGGAAGCTCAACGCAAAATACATGTTGGCACCCTTGAGGAGTTTGGCCACATCACCAATAACAAACTTCAACGAACACACTACTCATAAGCAACATCCCAGAGCGCCTCATATGTAGGTTATAGACTGCAGTGATTAGGAATTTTCAGCTCGCTGTAACTTCTTATTGATCAGTATTTTTTTTTAAATGTAATTGATCAGCCGTATAGTATGAAGATATATAGAGGGTTTTGAAGAGAATACTATAGTATGTGGGGTTCCAGATATATGGACTGTTTCTTACTCTATGGAGGCAGTGGGATACTTCAGTTATATGGACAGCTGAGGGCCTATGCTTGTTTTGGGTTATGGAAGACAACATATCCTGTGTGGAAGCTCACCACAATATACATGTTGGCACCCATGTGGAATTTGACCACATTACCATTTAAAACCTGTTTTCTTTTTTTCGTAATAAACACATTACTTGTAAGCAACATCAGAAAGCACCTCACATATAGGTTACGGATGCAGTAATTAGGAATTTTTGGACCTCACTATAACTTACCGATCAGCACTATTTCTTTCTTTTCTTTTTTTTCTTTGTTAGCAATGATATTGATCAGCTGTATAATTTTAGATTTTCGAAAATAAAACTATAGTATGTGGGCGTCCAGATATAAAGACTGTTTCTTACTCTATCTAGGCGGGGGGGGGGGGGGGGGGCACTTTAGTTATGTGGACAGCTGAGGGCCTATGGTTGTTGTGGGTTATGGAAGATCCACAGATCTTCTGTCAGGAGATGAATTCTTTGTTGTCTTAATCTTTGTTATGATGTAAAATAGGAGAGAAACTTGAATTCTTGTAAGATGAGTTGGTTAGAGAAACTCCTTTGGAATTAACAGTTATTATTCACATTCCTTATGGTTTGATCGACTTAATGACTTATAATGTTTCATTATGAGTTTGAAGGTTCCCTCGTTTCCAGTGGGTATTAATTTGAATTTTTATATAAACTTCGTGGATGTGCAAAACTGTGTTTTCTCTCTCTCTCCTTAATTGAAATTGTCCTATTGCATCCTTTCTCTCTTCCAAGATTGTTCAAATCTTCTTTTAGTTGTTTGATTAATGATCATCTGAGATGATTGGATGGTCAGTTTCTCTTGTAGATTTTTTATTTTTTTATACTACAGTGTCTCTTGTAGTTTAAACATTCTTGTTTGGTTAATTGATCATACCTGTGAATCAGTGATAATATTAGCAAATCTTTGTGCATCCTTTTCAGAAAAAAAAAAATTCTTTAAACATCACCTTCTTTGTGTTCATGTGCACAGAAGGAACTACAATATTAATTATATTTCCATCATTGATGAATTTTGTTAAGAGGATGGCTCAATATGGAGGGCAAGGTTGTGTTGCTTTATTCCATCTTTATGTGAAAAACAAATTTTGGTCGAAAGGAAAAGGAAAAGTGTTATAGAGCTCAGTGTGTTGACTAGTAAATATTTTTGTCTGTACTGTCCATCAAAGCTTCTTTTCTCGATATAAGACATGTCAGTGCATATATTTGAGAGTTCCTTTCCTTTCTATGCTTCATTCATGTTTCATATCTGTTGGCTTTCAGTATATAATTCATAACTGTGGCTTCATACAGGTCAAGCCATCTCAGGTGGGAAAGTGGTGATTGAAGTTTACTATTTTGGGGTGCGTGTACATACGGAAACTCACGACCTTTGTGAGGAGCTTTCCTGTCCTGTCTCAGCAGGCAACTTTGTACTCTCTCATACTCAAACTTTACCTGGGATCACACCACCGGTTAGTTCTACTTCAGAAGATGTTTACATTCTGCTCTTCTCTACTGTTTGTTAGCATTCCAAAATTCTACCTTACTTTTGAGGCACACTGAATTGAATTCTACAGCGATCTCTCATATATTTGTGGGTACTTGTGAGGTTGTGCATTTAGTTTATCTTGACAATTACAGCAATAATTTTTCTCATGAAAATCTTGCGTGTCAGTGTCTTTCCAAATGTGTCAGCTATTATATTTAGTTCTACTTATCTATACTTGACTCGATATATTTCAGATATTTTGTTTTACACCTTTTCCTTTATTGGGCAGAAGCCTATCTTGAGATGAGATAGACTTTGATTTTCTCCCCAAATGTTGTTTTTCAAAAGTTCCTTTCTTTTTTCCATCATATTTGAGCTCCGTATCTGGTTCTCCGATTAAGCTTTCCCAAGTATTGTAAACTGGAATATAAACAAAATGTGAAAGTAAACTGGAAGCTAACCTAAAGAAAAGCAAGACAAGAACAGAAAAAACAATGCCAACAGGCCTGAGCAATGAGAAAGAATCAATTCAAGCAACAAAGTCCTTCTCCATGTTGAGAAAGTTTTGACCATTTTTGCTTAGGTCTTCAGGAATTCTTGATCCGGTTCTAAATCTAATTATTCCTGAGCCTCTAGAGGCATAAGAGAGAACATTGTAGTTCTTTTGCTTTGTGATATGTAGATAATAATTTTGTTAACATGCATGGCTAAGATGTTACAATAGTTTTTCTATTGTTATATTTTGTTTTTGGAGTTAGCATTTCAACTAAATAGTTACACTTGATTCCTCTTCTGAGTCAATACAAATTATTCTGATGTTTCCCATAGATAATGATAACCGTGTTTTCTATCTGCAGGGCTTGTACAATCTTAGGATGACAATTGAGGATAATCATAACCACAAGTTGTCCTGCATCAGTTTCAACTTCAAAATTATCTTCGGATCTCTGGTCTCTGCTAGTTGAGAACCAACTTGCCAGTATGCCATGTAATTGATGATATAAGCATAATGTCTATTCCAGTGTAGTTCATGAGTAGCTGAATACTGCATGCTCTTGTAAATACAATAAAAATACAGCACTTTGCATAGAAGGAGAGTGTAGGAATGATGCATTGCCTTTGCTGTATATTCATCGTGTTTTTAAGTTATACCACTGCCTATTATTGCTAGTATATATGGTAAGGAAACTTAAGAAATCCCGTAAAAGCAATGGAGTCATGACTCATATATGCTTGAATGTTGCAACAAAGCAATGCTCCATCTATGCTTCTTGCACAGTCTGCTGCCATTACTGTCATCTTTAGGCTTGACTGTTGGTGGAGATCAGATTACTTGCATGGTTTAGGAGCTGAGAACTTAGGTCAGCTACAGTCCAGTCAAAAGCTACGAAGCTGTTTCCGAGTATGAATCTTACTTGATCCACTGGTTGATATCTTTTAATTCAGTTACAGTCAATATCATCATTAGAAAAACAAGCAAGTTAGATCAGCAACAGACTTGCGGATTGCACTTGAGGAGCTGTTTGGGATTGCATTAGGAAAGTCTAAAACCGCTTTCAAAATTTTAAAAAGTGCTTCTCAAAGCCGGGTAAGGACTAGGTAAGGCAATCATATGTTAACATTATCAATTTGAGGATTTATTTTACCAGTTTAACGAATCATTTTATCATATGAGGTAATTATGAGAATTTTTATTTTGTTTTTGAGAAGAAAAGTAAAATTATAACTTGAAACCCCTACTACACCCTAAATGTAACTAAGAGAATTTTTATTTTGTTTTTGAGAAGAAAAGTAAAATTACAACTTGAAACCCCTACCACACCCTACAAATAAATTATCAAAATTAAAAGCGTTGAGCGCTGAAAGTGGCAACTTCATACACCAAGTAATAGGATTTGCAGCTTGGTAACCAAACTAGTGATCCAGTCAACAACAAAGTTGGCTTCACGAGGAATGTAATGGAAGCTGATTTCTTCAAACTAAGACACCAAATAGAGGATGTCTTTGAAAAGGGTTACGAGTCTCCAAGGGGGGGAGCACCTCCTATTGATGACATCAATTGCGAGCTTTGAGTCCCCTTCAACTTGGATCTTCTTGCAATTATTTAGCATTGCATGAAAAAGATCGGATGCCACCAAATTGGGTGAAGTCTTCAGGAGGAGGATGCCACCAAATGACTTGAGGATGAGAATGACTTCTTCTTCCACAGTTGATATTTCCACCCGCAGAGGCTTTTGGATTGTGCTTTCTATATGCCTCAGCAAAGGTGGCCGCAGCATGAACAATACTCACATGAGAAGGAGGCTTGTTTCTGAAAATGAGATTATTTCTTGCCTCCCAAATCTTCTAGCAAACAGTAATACAGTTCTCTGTAACATATTTATCATGACCCTTCCTGAACTAGGAGAGGAACAACTCATCAAAAGCACAAAAGTCGGTTAGATCAAATCCAGCAGCATTCCATGTACTCTTATCAAAGGGGCAAGAAAAGAACAAGCTCCACTATTGAAAAAGGCACAATTTGAACTAATATGATTAGTAAACCGAGCAATTCGAGATCTAGTTTTTAGCCTTCCTCTAACATTCAAAAAATCTTGGCCTTTGGAGGGATGTTTAAGTTCCAAATAACATTCATGATTTTAGTCTTTGAGTGAGGATTAGTGATCTCACATTGCATCCAAGTAGCAGATCTTATGAAAAAATTTGTCATCAGCGGCAGGTCCCCAAACAAATTCATCATTAGTCACAACTCACAACTGAAGGCAACATGATGCCCATAATCACATGAACATTGTCAAGCACTAAATTAAGCTTGTCCATATTCCAATAACCATTATGCAAAGTCACTTTTATCCAGAATGATAAGAGTACAATTACCACAAGGATCACAATAGTGCAATTACATTAGACAATTAACTCACTTATTGTGAGTTTAGCAGAGATAACAATACTGATACAATAAGATACCAGAGTTGAAAAATACTATCGCCATGACCCTCAATTACGGTGCTTCAAGTATCTGCAACCATCTTACTCTATCAAATCTAAATCGACTACTTACAAGGACAAAGTTTTTTCCTACCGACGACTACAATTCAAACTTTTTTGTAGAGATCTTATAATTAGCTCTTCAACATTGATTGGAGTGGCTAGTAATTGACCGTGTGTGTTACCAACTTACTAATATGTAAATCACACCTTACAAATGTTTTTTTTAATTGAAATTTGTTTAGTCCTTCTGGTTTGAAGTCAACATCTGTTTAGTCCTTATAGTTTTATTTTAATCTGAATAGTCCTTAAAGTCACGATTTTTCATCCAAATAGTCTTTTCGCCAATTATCTCAGTTAAATTGCTGACGTGGCCTTTAACTGAGAAATTTGTCAGAATGACTATTTGGATGAAAAATCGTGACTATTTAGATTAAAATAAAACCATAAGGACTATTTGAATAAAAAATCGTGACTTTAAGGACTATTCAAATTAAAATAAAACCATAAGCACTAAACAGATGTCGATTTCAAACCAGAATCCTTTTTTTTAGAAGAAAAAGAAATTATAACGAAAAAGACGACCAATACAGGAAAAATTCATAAGAAGAGTCATATGAGCTTGGGAGCGATCCATCAAACCTAAACACCTTACAAGTGTTGTTATTTTTCTTTTAATTGTTTTTAGGGGTGGTGCTACTTAAGACCGAAACGCTTCTCGTGTTGGATTTTCTGCCCCGAATCAGATTTTCCGGTAAAAAAAAAATAGTTTCTTCCAGATTTTGTGGGTTGCATGCTTCGTCTTCGTGAGCCAAGATTGAATTCCCTGTGTGATTTCTTAGGTCCTTATGATGCGACGCCAGCAGGGGCAGTACGCCGGCGGCGATTCTGGCGGCGGCAATTCGTACGGTGGCGCAGCGGCGGCTTCAATTCACCACCATCATCAGAGGATGCAGCAGCAGCAGCCGAGTGGTGGCGGTGCTAGTGATTTTGAAGGGCGACTGGAAGCGTTCACACCCGAGAGGGATAGCAATCCTAATCCTAATCCTTACGCTGCTTCGAATCCTGAGGCCCAGTGGAGATGGGAAAGAGATGCTTCCAAACCCTCCAATCCATTGACTCCTCATCTCTTTAATGAAGGCAAGTCTTGTTCTTATCTCCCCCTTATCTACATTTGTGCTCTGAATTTTTGATGTGAATATGAAACTTGATGTGAATAATTTTTATATTTGCTTGGCATAAACTTAATAACTCCAGCTGCACCTGTAACTTATCACACGAAATTGACGACGAAACAAGAGCATTTTCATAATGCAGACATACCTATTTTGAAGGAGTATGTGATATTTATGGGTCTCTTAGAGAGCTGCAATTGAAACTATTAGTTAGGTCCTTTTACCAAAACTGTCGTGAATCCTGAGTTGGTAATGGACCAGTCTTAACTCCTGTCCCACTGATGAAAATTAGCACCAATGCTCACGTATTTCAGATACTTACGATTCATGTGGAGGACACTTGCAATGATGGGCATGAGTCTTGCGTCTCTTCTGGAGGATTCATGAATCACAATGAGTTTGGAATTTAGTCAGCATCTCTTTGTATAGTGCCTTAATGATGTATAGGGAAGAGGAGTCTTTCCTTTTCTGCAATTCCTTGTTCTAGATATGAACAGTGCGCCGATCTTCACAAAGTAGGGATAGCCTGGGGAGACGTTTGCTTGAAACGCCTGAGAGGAGTACCTGGCGCTGATTAGTGTTGCATTTTCCTACCAGTGCCAACTTCTTGTTAGCTGTCATAAATTTTCTCCCTGTGTTCTACTTTCCCGTTTAACATCTTGAAGGTTTGGGGTTGAAATGTCCTTTGGATTAGAAACTATTGGGATGTAGTTGGTGAGAGTTTATTGATAAGTCCTCTAGGTATGTTGCAAAGCAAGAACTTTCCATTCGTATCCTCTGAATTCTTACTTCCTTTCTCTTCTTAGGTTCTTCCTCTCTTTTGTCCTTGGGTGATCCCTACAGATTCTTACATCGTGACGTAACTCTCATGGGCTAATGGACAAAGCAGTCCTGGTTAAGTTGTTATCGCCTGCTTGTTTTCTTCTTCCATGTTTCATGGTCTTAGTACTGTTCTCCTTGAGTGGATTACTACTTGTCTACCATTGTAGGGAATTCAGTATACATATTTATACATCTATACACAAATGGAGCCGATGCACATTTATGTATCGATGGAAAATGCACTCTAAAAATTTTCTGCAATAACTTGAGGTATTTTCATGTTGGAAACATAACAAGTACTTGGTCTCGCTCCCGTATATTAGTTTATATTGCTATTGTCAGTGTGAAAGTGCTTATTGAATTTAATCCTATACAAAATGGTGTCGCGTTTCTGAATATTGTACACTCCCAGACTGGTAATGGTATTTGCCTAGCTTATATCTTGAAGAGTTGTGGTGGTTCTATCAGTTTCCTATTAAATGAATTACGTAATGCCAAAAGTGGTAAGACCACAATGTGAAAATTTATAGCACATTATAGTGTCTCAGGGGTTATCAAATCTTGTAACAGAAAAGTGCTCAGCTGAGCAGTCTTTGGATTAAATGATTAGGCACTTCGGTAGCCGTTTTAGGTTATGATTTTGCCTCAAATACTTTCTTAGTTCAGATTTTAAAGTCTGTATGCTTATGATCACATGGTTGTTTTGCAGGGCAAGTGAGTGATACGTCTAGATCCTATTTCCAGGGTCAGAGGTCCGATCCAAAACATGCTTTAGAGACACAGAGCAACAGCGATCCCCGATCTCAACCTCATATTGAAGATATGGACCTTGGGTACAAGGATAAGCCTTCACTACAGTCCTTTGAAGATCTTGAGCAGAAATTCCTTGATGACATTAGGAAACTAACCAAGGAACAGAACGATGCTGAGGATGCAGAAAATGCTAGACACAGAGAGGTATGTTCTCTTATTCCCTTCTTGTGTCTGAATAGATTCTTTGCAGCTCTATAATCTTAGGACATACCCTACTGCCTCACCAGGTTTCTTTTCTTTTTCTGCAAACATATAATATTTTTAGTTCATAAGACAAAGGAAAAGAGTTGATCAAAATGAACAACTGCATTTTCTTTCAGAGTTTCAGTGCATTATCTATGCTTGACTTGTGAACTCAGTTTAAATGTGGGAGAAAAGATATTTATCTGAAAGTTGATGGAAGCATTATGAATGCAATTAATAAGATACTATTTTCACAATTTGAATATCTCCCCAGTTGGATGAGCATCGTTAAGTACTAATTTAACAGTTGTGGGTGTCTACAAACTTTTTGGTGGATATGGGTTTTATTCGTGGATACACACCCAAGCACCATGTCACAATAAAGTAATTGACATAAAAACATGGGAGGTGGAGGTTAAGTGGCTCTTGACTCTCTTATTCACAGAAGTAGTCATGCCAGACTTGCTACCCTCAGGGCACTGTCAGCCACATTTAATCCTTTTATTTCTTTTCATAATCAGTTTAGATTATATCATCTGAAGCTCGTCTTGTAACCAGGTTAAGAAACAATATTGCTTAAGAACAGATTTGGCCATGGGGAATAAGACTGCTGTATCAATGAAGCAAAGTAATTTGGGGAAGATCATATCTAATTCCACTATTGATTTTTTTACTTTTGAAGACCTACTGTTGTAGACATATTAGGGGATGGGGACTAGAGCTATTCAGAATCTACCACTGTTTTCCTAAGCTAAGTTACCACCCAATGGAAAGAGGAATAAGAATATCAAAACTTCGTAGAAAATATTGCAGTGCTTGTCCAACACCTTGATTCGCAAATATACTTTACAATGCATATCGTCTGGTTTAGCTTCTAAAATAAAAAGTTGTTTGATAGTGGAACCAGAGTCTTCAGGGGAATGTTGGACGCTATCATTTAAAACAATCCCATATGAAACGTCTCAGGAGTTCTGAGTTTTATATTCCTTTCTATTATGATGTCTCGCATCCCCAAATCTTAATTGGGGATGGGATTTGTTCATGCTTGTTCCTTTTTTGGATAACATGTTGGTTTCTCTTCTACTGTTGGCATCTTTATTTGTCAGAAAATTGGTACAATCAATACCCAGTATGAAGAACAATTAGCATCACTGCGTTGCCGGCATGCTGGTCGAAGAGATGATTTACTTCGGTGGGAATCAAATGCCCGACAGCATCAATACCAGCAATCTGTGATGGATCGTTACCCCAAAAGCAGCATGGGCTCCTCTGATCTTCATGGTTACAGTGGAATGACAGCCTCAGCTACTGCTGGCGATGCCCGCAGAAGCTACGAAACTGACCAATATGATTCTTACCGAGAGCGGGCTCGATTTCTTGGGGGCTCCCGTGATCATGGGTTTGAGCCTAGGGGACCATATCAGGGAGGCCGTGTTTATGATACTGGCTCACGCTATTACTAATTTGCGTTTTATTTTACTACTCCCAGGTTCCAGTGAGCCAGCTTATAAGTTAGGCCGTGTTTAACTTTCGAAGTTTAAGTGTAGGATTCTAGTGTTATCTCTAGTTTACTATGCAGTGGTGATTTTCATGTAAACTTCTCGTTGATGAAGTATCATTTTTTTAGCATCATAGAATAATAATAGAATCCTTCTCTGTTGTATACCAATGATTTGCATTTTGCATTGCACACTGGTCATTTTTGTAGCACACTAACCGGCTTTTAACGATGAGTAACTAAAAGTTACGAGAATTGAATCTAGATATAGATCCATTTGTTTTTTTTTTTTTTTTGGGCTAGCAAATAATTGAGGAATTTCACCTCAATGAAAAGGAATTTTCACAAAATAAAAGTTGTTGTGAAATAAAGAAAAGAAGAAGAGAAGACATAGAAAAAAATAGTTGGGAGGAAGTAGAAATGTTCTCATTCATTTTCATTAGCCTCCTTATATAGAGGTAGAGTTTACATCATAGTACATAACTAATAAGTAATTACGTGGACAGTCACATAGATTATAATATTTATAACATTCCCCCTTGGATGTCCACCAATAAATGATGAAATTGGATGCGCTTAATGTTGTCTCGTTAAAAACTTTGTCAAGTAAGAAAAACCTAGTGGGAGAAAAATAATCTTGGTCGAAGGAGAAAAAGAGTACAACGCACATATGTCTTATATAGCATACTTTTGGATGCTCCCCCTGAGCGTTGCAAGTTTCATGCGCCGTAAATAACGGTTTGATTAGTCCATCAATAAAGTGAGACCATGTGTGCTTTGCATATAAGGGCTTATCATGAAATTTCAAACCTGCAAAGTTAAAACAACACCAACAAAGCTAGACGATTTTTAATACGTCTTACCTCATTTAGTCATATGATCAAATTCATACACTAAGTAATAGCTAATCAACATAAGCTAATTGACATTAAAGCATTGAAACATCATCATGGCGTATCCCATACACATCAATATCTTTGTGTAGTGATACGTCTCATATAAGCTCTTCAAGAGCTCTAAGTAATTCATAACTTCGCAAGATTAGAATATGTAGCAACATAATGATCATAATTCGAATTCGATTTTGTAGTCCAATCATAGTACTTATTGAGGCAATTTCAATCATGTTAGCTATAACGGAATGAGTATATATGAGCTAACTTTAGACTATTTGATTCCATGAATTAGCTTCAGGCTCTCTCAAGTATTCATGGATCGAATTACATTAGAATCATTCATGTACTTGAATCCTTTATGGATTTGACAAACGATACGCTTGTAATGACACTTCACTTTTGGGAATTTGCTTCTAGCAAAGTGTCTTTTACGATCCTCATAATATACAATGAAAAATGCCGTAAGTCTCTCGTCAATAACAACTATTTAATATGTAACACTGTACTTACAGAAAATTGTCACGTATAAGGAAAGAGATTCATAATCCTCATATCTCTTGTAGACATTATGCCCTAATGATTTATTTTCATTATGATCAGTACCTTTTTGTATCATGTAGGGTTACAGGTCTAAGTATCTCATCACGTTTCATATATTCAGTTTCATTGGAATTGCCTTTTTCCAATTTGGCCAATAATATGCTTTGTCGACATGCATAATGAAACGTGGTATAACGTCATACAGTCCTTAATGATCTTTGGTAGCTACCATTTGTAATTTGTCATAGACGATCATCATTCATAGATCCCACACATTCTTATATGCATGAATTTTTTATATTGGGTACCCATGCCACTTATGGGGCAAATATTATCACTTCTAGGATAAATATTATCTAGCGAATGTGGATATTTTACTTGTAATATCATGTAGACCATTAGAGGACATGTATATGACGTGGCCTCGAAACCGGGGTGCGACAATTATGAACCTTTTTTGACAATTGTAGTATTGGTAAATAAGGTTCGATCAATCCGGGGACTTTAGGGCGCTCCTGCGTTTACAAAACTAGAAGAGTTAATCACAGAATATAAACAGCAATTACATTTACATGATTTCAGGGGGGGGATTTTGAGAGTTTGTTCTAACATTCCTACAAAAACAATAAAGAAAAAATACTAAACTACTATGTACAAGTGATCGACTTTAAACACACACAAACATATAAAATCATGTAATTAAATTGTCTCAATCTACACAACCTAAAACCATGTCAATCAAGAATGATGAAACGAATTCAGAATTACACACCGTAGCGGTCATGCAACCTATAATAATCTGCTGAAGTATCCAATGTTTGCCTTAGCGGTTTAACACAGAAAATTCCATGCAATATGTCATGTTAATACTTAGCGCAACCATACAACATATAACATGAATCATTAAGTTCACAGAAGAATTCGAACATGTAAACAAGTTTATCTTAGCGCTTAAACAGTTCACATGCAACTCATGATCAAAACCTGACCCATTCCCATAAATCTAAGCTTTTGCCACTTAATCAATCTATGTTTGTCTTAGCGGTTTAACACAGATCAATGACACTACCAACCCTGTAGAAGTTAGTAATTCATAAACCGGATCACAAATTTTCAACATCAAGAATGACACAGGAATAAGTTGCGCAAATTTCATTAACAATCTAATAGCAAAACTTTATAAAATTCATGCATAAAACATATTGTCAACAACAGTAATCATAATCCATGCGATTAGGAGTACAAAGGCAGTAGGAACAAAATAATAAATCCAGAGCATAGTTTTACACTTTTGAGTCTTCTTGGCCTTGAAGCTTCAAAAGGGTGACGAACTAGTGCAGGAAGAACTTTGGCAGCGTGAGGAAACTCTTGTGGCTGCGTGCTTGCTCCTTTGCGGCTTGGCACTCACACAGATTAGAGAACGGAAGAGACATAACGTTTTTCTGAATTTTTGGTGGAAGAAGTGATACCAATTATGTTGCTCTCTGCTCTTTTATATAGTAGTCTGGCCGAACCTTAGCTCTTTTCTCAGCCCTTGATGAACTTCTGATCCAACGGTAAAGAATATTGCACAAAATCTTCCCCAGAATTCTCTGGAATGTCTTGTGCAGTAATTCATTGCATGAGGCTTGAATAGAGACCAAGTACGTTCCTTGTTCTCCAAAGGAAATCCCAGCGATTAAGAACTTTCCCTCTTCTGCCTTCAATCAGACTTCTGACGAAAATCCATGATTTTTCTTCCTTTATTTGTGCGCAATTAGGGTTCCTGGAAAAGAAATAAAGTCAGATAAATATGGTAGGGAATAACATAATTCAAACCATGAAATTAAAGGAAAGAATCTCCCTTAATTTCTGATTTATATTAGCACAGATAACTCCTTGATTACTGCAGAATTCGTCCTTCCCTTTTATACCCGTTCAAACCATTCCTATTTCAAGTTGGATTAGGTTTCCTGACTTCAAACGGTTTCCCTGTCTCATTAGAAAAGAAAGTTTCCTAAATATTTTAGGAAAGTCATAGTAGGAAAGATTCAGAAATAGTAAGTTTCCTAAATCAAAATACGAAAGTTTCGTAAAATGAAATAGGCAACTTTCCCTTTTCAAAACTATAAAAGTTTTCTAAATGACTTATCCTCAGATTTTGCGACTTAATGAGACTCCTTGTTGCACCAGAAATCTTTCTTTGATTAGGATTTCTCTCAACTCTTGCGTTTTAGCCTTCTTTTGTGTAAAACTGCATCTTTCGACCTATAAAACAGAAACAAGCTAGAAATGACATTATTAAGAAAATAACAAAGCTAAAGAAGGTCGAAAATACATTAAGAATATAGCATAAAATGCGTGTATTAGTATAATATTCCATTTTCAGGAGCTTAAAACTCTAGACCTACTAGATACATTCCACTCAAATTCACGCCGTTATTCAAATGACAGTAGTCTTATTCTCCCCCTAACGGCGGGAAGACTGTCATGTTATGACCATCTGCAAATATGCGTTTAAAGCTCTATCACTTTCTTTCGAGTGAGATGTACATTGGCTGGTGGCGAACCAAAACCGAGTTTGAGGTCAAAAACATTATATTCATTAGTATCAACCAAGATATCATCTTCTAAAGGTGTACCTACAACCTTTGTATGTGTAGCCTTAATAGAAACTCTAACATTGTATAATGACACTCTCTGCATGAGAACCATGTCACTTGGATACACATGCATCCACAAATCAAATGGGGTATAGACTATTTAAGTTAATATGGATGATCTCATAGACTTTAATCCAAGTTGACGTCTATGCTTTTAGCATATAAGTTTGTCAATATCTTTTATCAAATTACTAATTGAGACAGTTCTCAAAATCAAAATGACATGGTGGATAAATCTCCCTGTCATGAGAAATCTCACTCGGAAATAAATCTCCCGTCATGAGAGGGAGATATATTGTTTCTGAAGAACGATATGTCATTAAGAGGGAGATTATCTAACGTCAATGACATATCGTTCTTCAGAAACAATATATCTCCCTCTCATGACGGAATGAGTGTCTCATTACGGCGACAACTGTAACATACCAAATTTATTTTGAACTGCTGGCCAAAATAGTATACTTGAAATTTTGATCACCTTTTCAAAGCTTTGAGAAATACAGAATTGATATCGACATAATTAAATCAATGAAATGACATACCAGAGATCAATGAATATGTTCATACTCGGTCGTCATAAGATTAGAACAACTATTCTTACTTGTATGTCAACATAACTCCCCCTCAAAACTTCAGGTTTGAGGTTAGCCAACATTAAAACTTTAGGATAATTGTCCATATATATACTCGAAACTTAAAGCTCGAGTATGCACAATTAGAACTTCAAGTTCTAAGGTGGAGTGAACTTCTGGGTCACTAATCCGTATTTTGTACTCGAAACTTCGGGTTTGAGTTTATGGTGTTAGAACTTTGGGTTCTACTATACAATATTGTGAACGTCTAGTTCAATGACATTCAAAATTCATATATTCGAGATATAGGGCTGCTGGCCCTTATGAATAACAATAAATGTAAAAGAAAAATATTGTAATGTAAGTGCATAACAAAATAGATAAACTGAAAAGAGCAAAAATAAATAAATTCGATATTAGAAACTTTTGGTTCCATGAATGAAGAAAATGCACAGAACTTCTGGTCTGGTTAACTTCATCAAATATGATAATCTTGATCTTCCAATAACCTTTAGATACACAAGAACGTAATATCATATAAGGCGAGGATCTTCAAGCCTTCGATTAGGGGTTACAATCTCATTGTAAAACTCTGAGGAGCTTATAGCCCTAGTTGATTGCATAAACTTTCAATATTTCGATACTCTCTTGAGGAACTTCGGGCCCTCGTATAAGAATGAGAAGCAATAATCTAATGCCATAATCCGGTTTTTGCAACCTATATCTGTGATGACCTAACTAGGCAAGCAAGCTAGTAGGTGCATCCGTCCCACATCGCCCGGAGGAGACAAGTTGCTATACTTATATGTGCAGAGCTAGCACCTTACATTGAAACGCGTTTTGGGGTGAAACCTCAAGAGCAAAACCGTGAGGGTCGTTGGGCCCAAAGCGGACAATATCTCAATAGACTGGGCCAGACTGTTACATTTGGTATCAGAGCCTGACCCCGGCCGGAAGTGTGCCGACGCGGACGTCAGGCCCTAAGGAGGGTGGATTGTGATGACCTGACTAGGCAAGCAAGCTAGTAGGTGCATCCGTCCCACATCGTCCGGGGGAGACAAGTTGCTATGCTTATATGTGCAGAGCTAGCACCTTACATTGAGACGCGTTTTGGGGTGAAACCTCAAGAGCAAAACCGTGAGGGTCGTTGGGCCCAAAGCGGACAATATCTCAATGGACTGAGCCGGACTGTTACAATATCGATATTCATAAGATAAGATCATGTAGTCAATGACTTTGTTTTTAATAAAGGATAAATAGCAGAGGCAGCACATATACATGTATGTATCTATCCACCCGTTTTCATGAATTAGATAACTACAAGCACCAACAAACAATTCAAAGCAATTAAACACCCATTCTGTTCACAAAGCGGAAACCATATACTTGCTAAACAAATTCCAAAGCAAAGAGTCAGTTGTTTATAAATATCTAATGTATATAACGTAATTAAAACAATGATCAAATTGCTCATTCCATAATTGGGGAAAGCAAATCGATAAACCAAATAATACGGGAAAGTGAGAGTACTAAGAAAGTGTTCATGGAAAATCATACAGGAAAGCAAACATATCATGATGCATGTATTGTGAACGTATAGATATCCCATTTTGACTTGCTTGCCAAAACCAATTCAAACAAATGATTTTGATAGGCAAACCAGTTGCGCAAGCCCTCCCTTAATCAAAATTTAGAAAAGAAACATTTTGATATGATCGAGCCAAAATATGCCACTGTGAAACAAAACATTTATACGTTAAAGAAAATCGATCACAAACTAAACTCATAGATCATGAATGATCATGGTAAATAAAAACAATGAATGTTGCACCAAGAACATCATAGATCATCATCGAGTTGTTAAAATAATTAGGAAAAGGTGAACGACAAAATAAATTTTGGTTTTCTAGGGTTTGGCCGTTATTAACTCAAAGATAAAGTCGTGCTGATAACGTGTTGTAAAGTAAAGATACGAAGAAGAGAAGACACAAAGAAAATAGTTGGGAGGAGGAAGAGTATTCTCATTCATTCTCATTAGCCTTCTTATATAGAGGTAGGGTTTACATCATATTACATAATTAATGAGTAATTACGTAAACAGCCACATAGATTATAATATTTATAACAAAAATACATTTCGCTGTGCCGTTTGGATCGATTGATCTCCAGCGCCATGTGACGCCCACGTGAGGAACAGTACAAGGACGCCAAAGCTGTTCAAAGTTTGATTTTCCACGTAAGACGACCGTGAATAAAACCGATCGCGAGCTCATTAATAATTAATATTCACGCACACATTTATATAAATATATTTTTCCCTCCTTATCAAATCATCTTCTCAGAAAAAAGCTCCATTTGCAAATCGGCCTTCTCCCTCTCTCAGATGATCTCCATTCTCCCATCCCATTTCTAACCCCTCCTCTCTCTCTCTCTCTATATATATATATATCTATATATTTAAATATACATATATAACAGTAGAGAAGAAGCAGAGAATGGAGAGCAGCGCTGGTCTCCCTGAAGATCTCTCCGATTCCACTCAGCGTCCTAACTCCGATTCCGAGCAGCGAGTTTACTTCGTTCCTTACAGGTTTCTCTTTCACTCCCGAATTTCTTTCACACTTTTCAATTTCCGACTCATACTATCAATCTTCAATCAACTCCGATTTTCCGCAATTAGAAATCAGGAAATGTTTTATTTCATTTTAGATGTATCTACAGCAAACAAAAATAATTGAAAATGAGGTTCCTGTAGTTTCTTAGGATTTAGGATTTGGGCGTTGCCTCATTATAGGATACCGAAGCTAATTTTTGATTAGATTTTGTGGAATTGGATGTTTCAGTTGGTGGAGGGATGCGCAAGATTCAGTTGTGGGCGATTCGGATTCAGATGGGGGCAAGAAAGGGGTTTTGTGTGTGGCGTCCCCGGCCGCTTCGGCTTATGGTGGCCCTATGAAGATCATCAACAACATTTTCAACTCAGATCTTGTCTTCAATCTCCGGAGAGAGGATGATGCTGCGCAGAATGGCGAAAATGGTGAGGTGGGTGTTTCGGGACGGGACTATGCGTTGGTACCCGGAGAAATGTGGGTTCAGGCCCTTAGATGGTGAGTTATATTGTTTATTTTTGTATTGTCATTTAGGTTTTTTGATAGTAAGAACCAAAGAATACTGGACAAAACCCTAGAATCTCTACATTCTCATTTTGGTTAAGCTCTCAATTTACTGCACTAAGATTAATCATTTTTTTTTTGGTGCTTATAAAAAACCTATGGCATAAGACATTTTAAAGCCCCTTAACCTCTAACTTTGAACTTTGCATCAATCAAATTGTGCCTGAGAGACTATTGTTCAGGATATGATTGTGATATATGTTATTCGTCTTTGGGTCTACAAGTAACTTGTATCATTTAGTATAGTTCTCTCCTCCCATATGTCTCTCCTGTTGTTTGATGTGCTTTAACCATATCAGATTAACCTTCCTGGAGATACTTAATTTATTCCTGCATACTGATCAAAGCTATTATGATCCCTATGCTTTGAAAAGAAATCCACACTTAAGAAGATTATAATTGTTTGATAGAAATTGGTATCATTCTTTAACAATAATTCAAATTCTGCAGTTCGAGAATACTGCCTCATCTGTTGATAATTTGACAATTGATATGGCTTGTTCTTGCATTAACAGTCAGAGGATAATCCTTTCAACCCCACTCGAGTTATGTCTAATGGATTTTTGAATATTCGATAAAAATTCCAGATCCTTTCAAATGTTGAAGCAGTAAATTGTTTCTAGGCCTGTAGTTTTATGTTTTCTTTTGTTTGTTGTGTGTTTTTGTTTTAAAAGAGTTTTGGTTATTATAACTATTATTGTTTCACATTAAGTTCAGTGGTTGTTGTTGATGAAGCAATCACTACTGTACATGAATGTTTGATCTTGCATGTTATTCCAACCTGATGACTTAATTCTGTTAAAATATCTTAATGATGGTACGCTCGTGGTATCAATGTAGGCATAGTGACCCTAAAGCTGCAGTTAAGGATGGTAGGAGTTTTTCGGCTGCAGAAGATGACAAGACTGATGTCTATCCCCTACAACTCAGGCTTTCTGTTCCACGAGTAGCAAATTTGTTGGGAGTAAGAATAACCAAAAAGGTTTGTATATGCAATTAAATTTTTAATATTAGTTTTTTTTATTTTTTTTATTTTTTATGGCTTGATGTCCATTTTAGAATTTGAAGATCTGGATTTGGTAGGATTGTGTGAACTCTAAATGTATGATGCCTGTGGCCTCAGTGGTTGCATGAAGCATATTGTCAGAAACAGACATTAGCCTAAAAATCCATGAACTGCAGTACCAGTTATAGCACATATGAAATGAAATGCCTCTTTCTTGTTAAGCATTCTCAAGTGTTCATTTTTCCATGAGCTATTAACAAGGAAAAAATCTGAACATTAGAGCCAGTTCTCTGAGTTATTAATTGTTTTTTTTTTCCATGGCGCTCCCTCCACCAACTTTTAGTTTTTTGTTTTCCTAATAAATTTTACCTTGTTATAAATTGATTTTAAGGAGCGTTATGGTTAAACAGTAGAGAACCATACAAACTAAGGGTTTCCCATGGACGGAGTGGATCTTTAGGGCACTTCTCCCAGTAGGTGGCGTCCAACATGGGGCACTAGAAGGCTAGTGCCCCTTCCTCTTCCATGGAAGTATGCTTTTGAAGGTGGTGGGTGGCAGAAAGAGAGAAGAAGAATAAAATGGTGGTTTGAGTATTGTTTTGATCTTTTTAAATTTAGTCAAGGGTGTTCAAGGTGTGTTACATAGTGCTGCTTCATTCCATTGATGAAAAATGTGCCATGGAGGTGAGGTGAGTAAGAATCTTAGGGGAAGGGAAAAGCTGATTTAAGGAATACAATATTGGTTGTGAAAGATTACTAACATAGCTTGCTCAAACATGGTGAACATATAATCATGTGTTTAGCAATTCATTCAGTGTGGATTTTATGATCAAATGATCATACATATCCTTTAAAATATTCTTCAGCAATGTGCTCTTCTTGGTTACACATTTGGCTTTGACTGGCTCCGCTTTTTGATTGAGTTTTGAAATCCATTGAAAATAATTTTGCAACTACATAAACAAGTGATGGATGGAAGAGTAATATATATATATTTTAAATTACTCGTTCATTGCAAGCTAGTGTATGTTTCCATGTTTCCATTTTACTCTTTTTATGGCACATAGATGTATGGGAACATGCTTATCTTTCTTCTCATTCATCTTTTTTGTTTTAGGATAATGCAGTGGAGTCCTTCAAAAGAGCATGCAAAATCTTCAGTTTGGAGTCTGACATGGTAATTAAGTTGTTTAATTAAGAATGTTGTGTATCAGGATCAAGTGTTTGACTTTTTTAATTTTTGTTATTGAATCAGTTACGCATCTGGGACTTTTCCGGCCAGACTAACTTATTTTTTACTAATGACAAAAGCAAGTTCCCAAGAGACTTGCAACGGCAGTCAGATGAGGTAACTTGCTACTTCATGGTTGTCAATCCTTCTGCTACTCTGAAGTCTGGATACTCTGTGTTATTAGTGTACTTACTGTCAATTCTATTTCAGTCTTACTCACAATCTATCCACTGCTGTATGTCACAGTACCCTTTGTTGCTTTATTTTTTTTTTTATGTATTTCCTGGTTGATGAAGCCTCTTAGTTAAAATCTAAAAGGCGGTAAGGCAAATTTTCGCAGGAGTTTGCTTTTGCATTTAGATGGGGTCAAAGGTGTAATGAAACTGGCAAATTCTTTGCATATCATTTGGTTGATTGCTTCACTCTGTGTGTGTGTGTGTGTGTGTGTGTTTTGTTGGTGAAGTTATGTGACTGCTGCCACTGTGTCTTGTTTAGAATATGAGGTTAATTGTTAAATCTACTGTTTAAAAATTTCCCCTGGACATGTTCATGTTGGCCTATGAGAAATATATTACAGTGACTTGAATATTATGATATGTCTCTGGTTGATGCACATGATCTGATAGTTTGAAGATTATTTTACAAATGGTTTACAGATCCTACTGGAGTTGCAAGTTTATGGATTGTCAGATTCAATCAAGTGCAGGGAAGGGAAAAAAGATGAGATGGCCATGCAACATTCTACAACTGGAAATTCTTGTGGTGCTTCAGTTATGATGAATGGTTCTGCTGGCAGTACACATTCAAACTTCATTCGTTCATTCTGGGGAACCTCTTGCGAAGCTGGTTCTTTAGGGTTGACAGGATTGCAAAACCTCGGAAATACTTGTTTCATGAATAGCTCCATCCAGTGCTTAGCCCATACACCAAAGCTTGTTGACTATTTTCTTGGAGATTATGCTAGAGAAATAAATAAGGAAAACCCATTGGGCATGGATGTATGTCATTCTTTGTTGCACATTCGATCAATGCCTATCTTAACATTCGGAACTTGATGTTGAGCAAATAATGTCTTTTTGAGACGTTGCTTGCTTTCCCAAGAGTATGTATTCTTTTTCTAAGCCTATTACTGTACATTCTTTGTCAGGGGGAGATTGCTTTAGCATTTGGAGATCTGTTAAGGAAGTTATGGGCTCCTGGAGCAACTCCTGTGGCTCCAAGGACCTTTAAATCAAAACTTGCTCGCTTTGCTCCTCAGTTTAATGGCTTCAATCAACATGATTCACAAGTCAGTGAAGTTAATTTTTCAAGAATTGCTTTCTTTTGAGTTCATTGTTTATGAGGGTTGGGATTTTCATGATTCATACCATATTACTGTAGCAGGAACTCCTGGCATTTTTGTTGGATGGACTTCATGAAGATCTTAATCGTGTAAAATGCAAGCCTTATGTAGAAGTCAAGGATGGTGATGATCGACCAGATGAAGAGGTAGCAGATGAATATTGGCGAAATCATTTAGCCCGCAATGACTCTATCATTGTTGATGTGTGCCAAGTGAGCCTCTCCCTCAGATCTTGTTTTGCGTCCACTGCTTGTTGGATTAAATCTCTGCAGGGATTCTTTTGTTATTACATTTTTGATGAACTTGTTTGCAAACTTCAGAGTCTAGAGTCGTCCATCGATGTTGTCTTTGTCTACCTTTGTAAGAGTAATACTAGTGGTCAAAGATTTTACACTGTTTCAGATATTTAACTTAAAGAAATAGTGAAAGCTTGAGTACAGTGAGAAAATAACTCATTAAAAATTGATTTGTATGGTTGTTTCCAATGACTACCAACTCCAAATGGAATACTTACCTTTAGTCTTAATAACTCCAAATAGAATTCTCACCTTTAGTTTTGATTACACACACACACACACACACACACACACACACGAAAACGATATGAAGCGGACGTCCGCACCGAAGAAAAAGTGCGGATGTCCCTCCGTTCTCCTCTGTTTGGCGCCGACGACGGCGCGCCTCCACCCGAGCGGACACCAGCGGCATCTCCGATCACTTTCTCTTGCCGGCGAGATCGATTTGAAGGTTTGGGCAGCAACCTCCATCCAAAACTTTAGACAAGGTTGATCTCGCCGGGAAACTAGAATTCGGCGGACTCGCCAGAGGCGTCCCCAATCAGTTTCCCTTCCTGACGAGTCTGCCGGATTCCAGTTTGCTAGCAAGATCGACCTTGTCTGAAGTTTTGGGTGGAGGTTGCTGCCCAGACCTTCAAATCGATCTCGCCGGAAAGAGAAAGTGATCGGAGATGTTGCTGGGATGCCGCTGGTGTCCGCTCGGGTGGAGGAGCGCCGTTGTCGGCGCCGGACGGAGGAGAACGGAGGGACGTCCGCACTTTAAGCCCAGTGCGGACGTCCGCTTCATAGCGGGCCTGTACATACATATATATATTTTTTTTTTGTGCTGTTTGAGTTGGTACAAGGTGACTTCTGGTTACTGTAAATAATTTTTTTGTCTATATGACTAAAAACACACCTCATTTGTTTTCCATAAATTGCAGGGTCAATATAAATCAACTTTAGTTTGTCCTGTTTGCCAAAAGGTCTCTGTTACATTTGATCCGTTTATGTACCTGTCACTACCATTACCTTCGACAATGATGCGGACCATGACTTTAACAGTTATCAACACTGATGGAATTTCAAAGCCATCTGAACATACCATTAATGTGCCCAAGCATGGAAAGTTTGAAGATCTCATCCGGGGTCTGGGTGTTGCATGCTCACTTGGGATTGATGAAACCTTTTTAGTGGCCGAGGTATTTTGCAATGGCTATCGTATGAAATTTGTACTATATATGTGTCTGCATGAATGTGTGCGCGACTGTGTGTTTTGTTTTTCTTGTTTGTGTTTTTTTTTTTAAATGTTTGATCTCTGAAGCTATCAGTCTTGGGCAGATATACAATAATCGCATTATACGCTATCTTGAAGAGCCCGCTGATGCGTTATCCTTAATTAGAGATGGTGACCAGCTGGTTGCTTATCGGTTTATGAAAAATGTTGAGGAAGTACCTCTGGTCGTCTTCATGCATCAGCAAATGGAGTAAGTATTATCTCCCTTTCCGATCTCTTTTATAGTGGGATTTTTTTGTTCTTATTTGATTGCAATTTGTGTATGCAATTCGTTAAGGAGTAGGGTGTAAAGGCGTGCGATGCTGGTGTTGCATAAAGAAATAGAATATCTCATCTCAATGAATAGGTACAATATCTGTTTAATAGCTATAAATAATAATAAAAAAAATACAAATAAAAAATAGTATTAATGTTGTTATCTCTAATACAATTATATATATATATATATATATATTGTGAACTTGTTTATGAAGTAAAAGTAGAACCTTGATGAGAACACAAAAGGAATTTTTTAAGACTCACCAACTTTATGTATGATTTCCATTTAATAGGCAATGCAGTAAACTATGTCACATCCATTGCCTGGATGTGAATGGATTTTACTGGATGTAAGTTAGAAGTTGGACTAATTAGATACGTTTCAAGCAGAGAAGCAATCATTGATAAGTTATATCTTTTATAAGTCTTACGTTTCAAAGCAATGAAATACACTAGCTAATTTTTTATTTGAAGTGCTAAGGAATTGAGTAGAAATGCTGATTCTAGCAGATATATGTTCTTTTCTCAGTCATCCATGATCTCCTGGACTGTAGATATTAGTTTTGTTTTACTACCCTTAGGTCCCTTGCTCCTGATCTCTCTAACAGATGATTTTTTGTTTTCCATCTTTGTTTTGCCTGCTTTTTATATTTTCCCATTTCATGTTTTCCACCATGTCCGCCTTCAACCCAATGTCTTATGTGTTTGATATTGTCAGGCAGGACATGCATGGGAAATTGAGTTCAAGCTGGAAGCCATTTGGAATTCCTCTTGTATCAAGACTCTGTAGTTCTGCAACTGGATCTGATATCTGCAATCAGTACTTAAAATTAGTTAAACCATTTGAAATACCTGGAAAAGATTCCGAAGCACATGTTCATAATTCACAGGGCACCGCTCCTATAGAAGTCACTGAATCAGAGGCAACCGCACCTCCTGTTTCAGGTGGGGATGTGAACCTCTGTTATGAAATTGGGGCTGAGTCACTGTTGGATTGTGAATTTCAGTTTTACATAACAGATGAAAAAGGAATTCAAAAGGAGAAAAAAATAGTAATGAATGAGATAGTCGAGAGGAAAATGCCCGAGCATTTATATGTTGCTGTATGTTGGCCAGAAAAATATGTCGAGCAGTATGATACTTGCGTTCTGAGCTCATTGCCGTTGGTTTTCAAGCCTGGCCTTTTTTCAAAAAAGCCTCAGGAGACTGTTTCTCTCTATAAGTGCCTTGAAGCATTCTTGAAGGAGGAGCCTCTTGGGCCAGAAGACATGTGGTCAGTGGGTACATCTTGGGCCTTTTGACTTTATCTTTTATAGTAGTTTACATGGCGTATATTGTAATCTTTGAGCACTGTTTTTTTTTTATTTTTTTTCATCTATGCATTCCAATACTTTTGACATTACTTTTGAATGAGAGGTCATTCTGACTATATTATATTAGTTATTTCTTTTTGTGGTAGAGCATAAAAGCTCTACTATATGAGTTGAGTAAATTATTGATCTCCGTGTGCTGCTTGACTTTCGTTTGAATTCGTAGAGGAGTGCAATTTCTTATATTATGTAAATCAATTTTATTTTATGGAAATGTACATCTCTACCTTACACAGCACTAAAATTTAATTTAAAGTGCGCTATTGGTAATCTGCCAGTGCTTGTTGGTATTTGTTAGGTTTTATTGCTTATACGAATGTACTTGGCTTTTTACCACACTCCTAAGGTGTTGATAAGACATTCTCTTGTACTATTTAGGGTAGTTACAGTTATATACAATTGCTGAGCATCTAGTTATCTTTCGTGAAGTTGTGGTCCTGTCATTTCTAATATTGGGGTACTGTCATCGCTGTTATAGGTATTGTCCTGGCTGCAAAAAGCATTGCCAAGCGAGTAAGAAGCTGGATCTTTGGAGACTGCCTGAGATCTTAGTCATTCATTTAAAGCGGTTCTCATATAGTCGATTCTTCAAGAACAAGCTAGAGACATATGTTGACTTCCCTGTTGATAATCTTGATTTGTCAACATACATTGCTTACACGACGGGTGAATTAAGCAATCGTTACATGCTGTATGCAGTTAGTAATCACTTTGGAAGCATGGGTGGCGGTCATTATACTGCATTTGTCCATGTAAGTGGTGTCCTTTGCTTAATGGTTTTCCTTTAAATTTTGTGGTTCTCTTTCTTCGCTCTCTTTATTTTGACAAAGTTCCCAGTGACTTACAACTTTTGTTTGTCTTAATGGTGAAATTTCTGTGGATTTCAAGCATTGATAATTGAATCAACTATCAAATAGCTCTTGTTCTAAATGCTTCATGAGATTAGTTTGCTGTTTTGTGAACCTGGTGTAGTATTGCAATCAATCTCTGTATTCTGTCCCTTCCCCATGCAAGTAAATTCTAGCGACTGCACTCGTTTCTGATTTTAATTGGATACGTGAAATCTGTCTCTGTTAGGTGCTGCTTTTATGATGACCGATTCTGTTTAGGTAGGCATGAGATGAGTGTTTGAGACTTCTTATTTGCAAGCATTTTCTTTTCCTTACTCCACAATATTTGTTTGTTTGTTTGTTTTTCTTTCTTTTCCAAGTTCAGATGCATGCTAACTATTTCAGCTTGTGACATCATCTAGATCTGTCTTGCTGTTGTAGCTCAAACAATATATATAGTCTTTACTATATAAGTATATATGAGATCTTTTGAAACCTGTTCTCTCATAATGCTATTTTTTACTTCTACTTATTAGTAATTTATGTCTCAACAAAAGATGCAAGTTAGCGATTGGCTTAGAACCACATCCAACCTGGTATAACGAAATTATGGTATATAAGATTCCTTGTTGTGTCTATTGTCAGAATTCCTTTTATGGTCACATTCAGAACCATCTTTTTGTAACCTAAGATTCCCACAGGAATCCAGTCATAGGAGTTTAGGTTTTACAAGGTCTCTACGTTTCTTGAGGTTAGGGTTAATACATTTGGGATTCAAACCTGTTGACTAGATTTCTGATAAATCTGATCTTGAATCTCGGTTTTTGACTGAAAAGATATAGGATTAATGCATTGGATATCAGTTATGTTAGATACATATAGGTGGTACAGGCCGTCTCAAAAAAGACGGACATTATTGGTATTTGACTTTCTATGTACCTGATCTAAAACTTCAGTTCTCGACTGAAAATTAAATAAGATTAGCATTGGATGTCAGTTCTGCTATATCTATCATTCTACTAGCCAAAAAGAACAAGGAGGCGGACAAGGAGTCCGCTTAAAAAGAAAAGAGGGCAGCTAAGACTAAAAGCGTTGCAGCTCATCCTTTAGAACTAAAACTAAATTTAGAGATTAAACTACAGCTGCTTCCCAGTTAAGAATAATGGATGAAAGACTATAATCCTTAAATTCCTTAGAAGTATAAGCCCATAAAGATGCCCAGAACTTGAAGACTGTCCCACAGGTCTTCCCTCCACTATAGGTTTCAAATAGTCTTCTATCTCTTTCCATCCAGACCACCCAAACTACCTCTAGCACCCCACAACCCCAAAGAATTCTGGCTTTTTTCCCTTACCAAAAGCTGAAAGATTTTCTTTGAACAAATCATTCTTGTCTGATGGAGTTGTCCAGACCATTTTTGCCTCACTAAATAAGTTTTTCCATAAGAAATTAACAACTGCAGAATGCAAAAAGACATGATCAACACTTTCCCCTTGAGCTTTGCACAAAATGCACCAATGAGGGGAAAAACAACATCCTGGTCTTCTCCTTTGAAGATTATCACATGTGTTTGCTGCTCAACCTCCCGTGTGCCACAAGCGAACCCAATATTTTCACCTTAGTAGGGGCCTTGGAGTTCCAAATAAACTTTGCAGGGCAAAGATTGTGTCTAGTCCAAAGAATTCACCAAATTTTGATTTGCCATAAATGCCATTTCTTATAAAAATAAAAACTCATAATGAAATAATCTCAAATGGTATTATGGTAAATTGGTAATCTATGAAAACTCAGAAGATATTAAATTTTCATGTTCTCCTCCTTTCAACAATAACACGTGTATTGCACAGGTATGATGCTAGCTAAAATAGTTGGCAGAACATTTTTTAAAGTAGAAAACGTTGATGCTTACATTCCATGTTGGATGTGTTTAATTCTCTCAAGACTCGCAGTATGGCAAGTTGCGGTCAAATTGTAAAATGTAGATCCTGCCCAAAAGATCAAGATCTGATTAGTGTAATCACTTAGGAACTAGAGGCTGTTTTGTTTTATTTTTATGTACTTTTTTATATATTGTTATCGAATGTGTACATTAATATATGTTGCTTCACACTGAACGTTCAACTGTCTTATTTTGATGTAGCATGGGGGCGATCGGTGGTATGACTTTGATGATAGTCATGTTAGCCCTGTGAGCCAGGACAAGATAAAGTCTGCTGCTGCGTATGTTCTTTTCTATAGGAGAGTAGTAGAAGTGTGACTCTCTAGTAGATATGCATCTTTGAGTTCTCATACGGGTTCGACATCACGGTGAATATATATACTGTAGGTATATATACATATCACATCAGTCCTAGGACTAGATATCCACAAAAGCTGTCATTCTTTTGTCTTTGGCATTGATGGTTCAGAGTGAGAGTTTCAGTCATGGATGTTATAGAGGGAAGACAGTACTTGGAGAAAGTGCTGAAGATGATTGTAACATACTAACAAATGAAGATATGACGACGATAGTGAGATACTGTATACAGTGATAACCATTTATGAAGACTAAAGAGAAGTCTACTAGCTGGATTAGAATTATTTCTGAAGGACTCTGCTTCTAAATCTCCATCAGTTTTAGTTTTCTGTTTTAATAGCTGATGGCTGGTTGTGAATTAATCTGATAGGAGATTAAGTTGTATTAGCATTCACTTTTGAACTCTGAGTTGTATTTGTACTTCGGAGTTTGGCTTCAGTCTTCTCAGCCCTCACAATGTTGGCTGCTGGAACAAGGTGCTCTTGGATTATGGAACTCTTAATGATCGATTCACTATGGCAGCACTGTGCTACTATACTGGTTCCTATGGATGAATCTTGCTCAGCTCACACATTTTTGTTGGAATGAACCGTGATTTGGGGTGGGGGGTGGGGGTGGGTTGGGGGGGTTATGGTATTGTTTATTTTTATGTTGGTGGTGAAAGACGGTAGACAATTGATCAAGATTTTAGGGTTCATCTAATTAGATTTGTTGGTTTCCTATCCTTTCTTATTGGTCCGACTTTGTTGTACTGGACAGCTGAATGTATTCAGTAATTCTTATTTAGCCATGAATAGGCAGAGGATGTTATGATGCAATCATTTATCTTCATGTGGTTATGTTTTGTAATAATCGAAAATGGACTTTCACAGGGTTTATTGAAGTTTCATCTGTAACGAAACCAGACTTGACACTAAAATGATGAGACATTTGAATGCATCAAGATTTTTAAAGGACATTCTAAAATCCTGATCAGATATGCCCGGACTTTTATGAGGTGTTTGGTTATATTGGATTGGATTGATTGGATTTGATTTCAGGAATCCACCTCATTTTCCAATCTCACGTTTGGTAACATGTATATATGGCAGATTGGATAATACAAAAACAGTTGTTTTGAATATTTTTCTTTTATTATCATTTTTTTCTCTCTCTCGTTAAGCACCCTACACACATTTAACAAAAAAAACATGGAAGCAGTCATAAAAAATAAAAAAAAATAAAAAAAAATTATGCAACTGAATTCAACATGTTCCAAGGCACTCATGAATAGTGAGACTTCAAGTCCAAAACATAAAATAAAATTACCAAGTTTAAAATTGTACTACAAATTTACAAAATCTCAAATAATTTGCATGATGAACTCCATCTTCTCTTCCTCCTTATCTAAAACCAAGAAGAGATCAGCATTTTCAGACATCAGAATTGTCAAGGCTTTGATTCGGTTTTTCACTCAAAAGTTCAACTTCAAGAGCTCGGTCCGCAATTCATCCTTTTTTTTTGCTCGTACTTCATCCTTTTTGCTTCCTTTAGGCTGGAAGGATTCAACAAGAAGGCGAATCTGCTCATTTGAAGTCTCCATCACTTCTTTAAATGTTGCAGCAAACTTGTCTAGTCCACGAGTTATGCTATCATCATTATTCTCTCTTTTTCTCCTTCTACTTGTGCTTGTGGACTCAGATTTAGCAGTGGACTCAAACTTAGCGGTGGATACTTGGTCTGTCTCTATCTTAGAATCAAATGCACCGGCCTGCTCTGGGTTTCCAAGCTCTTCATTGACTTCGTCTACTATTGCAGCGGGTACTTTGGCAGCATTTCCAATAGCATGATCTACTCCAAATATTTGAGAAAATGCCTCATAACGTGGGAATGGTTTGCCCCTCCATCCATCAGCCTCACTATGATGCTGAAAATAGAAAGGAAAGAACAATAAGCTGCTATTTTCACACACAAAACAAAACAATCATATATTGTACACTTAAAATCACAATCAGATGAGGGTTGGAATGGTGGCTTCATCTAACTGTGTACTAATACATACATTAGGCAGAGAACACATTCAAAATTCCAACACAGAAGAGACATGGAACTTGATTAATAAGATGAATAGAAATTAGTATTGGCAGGTCGAGACCCACTAGACTAGGCTCACAAAATAAAAAGAAACATCTCCTTCATAATAAGTTTAGAAAAATTTACCTTAACATATGCATACCAGCCTCAGATAATTCAGGGAATCTTAATCCTAGTTAAATGTGATTATGTCACACACCGAACCTGACGTCGGCGGGTTTTAAGCACCGGACGCCGATCTCGAGACGTGAACGATTGTTACAAAGCAGAACAAAAAACAAAATACTATCTTCTATATTCTTTTTAGGCTCATCGTCTACCATTTTCTTGGCTCGGTACAACTTAAGTATTTTTCTGCAAAAAATATCAGAGATGGGTGGGTGAGCATAACCACACGTTTAGTGAACAGACCAATGTAATATGCCCGCAAAGTCATGTCATTTTACACATGCTACAAAATACGTATATCGTATACATATCGCATCAAACAATTCATCACATCGCACAATCCCTTCTTATTGGATATCCTTCAATTTAGTGATCCCTACGGGAACCTAATGACCTTCATGTCTTATACCTTCGTGTGTCACATCCATAGTTCAGCATAATCAATCAAAAAGTTCACATGTTCCTTGACTAGTCAAACAATGAATCCAACACATAATAATAATAATAATAATAATAATAATAATATAAACTCCACATATTTCGCAAATCGACATGCTTTACTCGAAAACAGAGTGACATTTCGTAAATAGATCAAAACATTTTTTTCGACTATTTTGATAACAAATAAGAATATTTAAAACATATTACACAAATCCACTCACCTCGACAATTCGAATCCTTACCAAGAACATCGATCGTAAAGCCTTCTAAAACGAGCCATCTAGAAATCATCATTGGATCTAGCTCAAACCTCTAGGATATGAAGAGGACATCGATATGAACCCGTAGCTCTTCGCGGATTCAGAATCAGAGTTACGGATCAAAAGTTATGATCCGTCGAAGTTTAGCCGCGATTCTATAGAGATAAATTTTGAGGAGAGAGAGAGAGAGAGAGAGAGAAATTTGTAGAGGGAAAGTGTTACGGAAGGAATGGGCTGATCTCTCTTATTTGTAAGGAAAAATTGCCACATGTCATGTTACCATTGTGGTCATGTTGCCACATGAACAAACACACCAACATGCTTGTGCCACATGTCAAATAGAGGATAAAAATAATGTCTCCAACGGACGTGTTAAAAGTGACTAAGGAAAAAGGACAGCTGCTATTCTTGTCACTAAGTAAAGATTGTGACCAATGGGAATGCGCCACGTCACCACTCAAATCGATTTCGACCGAAATTTGATGAAATTTTGAAAAATCGTTAAAAATAACTTGGAAGTCTGAAAAATACGGCGAACTCATGAAGATCTCTACTTTCTATTTCTAAGAAGAAAAATCAATTTTGAGAAATATTAAAAAATCAGGATGTTACAGATTGTTATGTGAATTAAGCATGAACACAATTAGGGGATCTAAATGGTTTGATAATCAAGCACGAATAATCAGTCACATATTAAGGGATTGCAATTGATAACTTTCGAAACTTGTTATGGTAAGGTTTAATTTACAAAGTACCATATAAAAGCAATGTCCTTGTGACTTCTTTAAACACGAGCATACAGTATTGTAGGCTCATTGAAAATGTTACACAGAGAGGATCACACAAGTCATTGTTTTGCTAATGACTTTCTGCTCTGCATCTGATATACATCTTTTTTCTTTGTTCATATATTCATCATGTGTTTATTATTCATGCAATGATTATGATCTTGGTATTGTCTTAAGTCTTTCAGGAAATGTTGAAAAATAGATGTGAATATTCTCTATTAGGTATGTAATTGTCTTGTGAATTTTATTTCATATTGTATTCCATAATGGTAGAGATAGTTCCCTAGTTAGAATCAATTAGCACTTGTATATCTAATGTCGTTGTTGGTATCAATGGAATTCAATTCAGCCAAAATATCTTCTTTTATGGTACCAAAGCAGGTTCCAAAATTTGATTCTATCTCATAAGCCCCACTATACTCATGCGAAGCATTCACTCGTTGTTTTCATTATGAGCAAAAAATATTGTTCTTCGAAAAGGCAATCAGTTTGACGAGAAATTTTTCAGCGTTATGGGAGGACCACGTGACAGTATGACGTGATTCTACATTCTAATCAAATATTGACATTTGGATTTTACTAAGGAAAAATTACATCAGCTATTTTATCATAGACAATTTTGAGTTTGTTGTAGCTTTTTAAACCCTAAACTATAAACTCTAAACCCTAGACCCTAAACCCTAAACCCTAAACCTTAAACCCTAGACCCAAAATCCTAAACTATAAACTCTTATAGCATCTAAAAATTTCTCTAGTTTGACATCTCCTCTTATACCAAGAATCAACTTTGTTTCCTCAGTGGCACCATCAAGGCCTCTTTATCGAAAACTAGGAATAGCTTTGGTCTGTCTAGACTATCATCTCGCTGTTGTATGCTCAATAGTGGCGCAACATATCATATAAATCCATCATTAAGCATGTTGACTTGCTGCAATATATGAATCACGACTTGCCTCATGTATTGCTGCCAAGTGAAGAAAAGACAAACACTATCTATGTGATTAGTAACGTTAGACTCATATTTTTACCTTGATAATGTGTTATGCATTCTAAATTTCAAAGTTGATTCGATGTCTATTATTCGACTCACAAGGTGATTGAATTGTTCAATGACTTTTTTCCAATGACTTTTTTTCCTTATTGATGTATTTTGCAGGATCTGGTTTCGAGGGAGACAATTGGTTTAGGCAAGTAACGTGATGATCTTTACTATTTGGTGGCTTTAGCGACAAAGAAAACTAAGACCAAACCACATAAGTCATCTCCCATTCAACCTTTTGGTCACCTCACAACATCCTCTACCTATCTATGGCATCATCGTTTAAGCCATATGTTTCATCTCGTCCTCTAGATTATATTGCTAAGTATTTTGTAAATATTTCTCTCACTTCCAATTCAAATCATGCTTTTGATGTTTGTTCATTAGTAAATTAGAGTCGTCTCTCTTATGATACTAGTTCTATCTCATCTGCTAAACCTATTGATCTTATTCATTACGATATTTGGGGCCCTTATAAACATTTTTTTCTTTCTGGTGCACATTAATTTCTTACCATCGTGGATGTTTATTCTTGTTTTACTTAGGTGTTTTTGATGCAACATAAATGTGAAACTTAGTCTTTGGTGAAACATATGTTTTCTTTTGGTATCTATTTAATTCTTGTGTCAGATAAAACGTTTTTGCACTGACAATGAGGCTGAGTTTTTTTCTCTTTGAATTTTTTCAGCATTTTTGCGTTTATACGCTCCAACAAAATAGGGTTGTAGAACGCAAGCATCGTTATATCCTCCAAGTTGCATGCATTTTTAAATTTCAAGCCAATCTTCCTCCAAATTTTCACTGTCAACCTCGTCGCCCCATCGTTGGACAAACCGAGACTACCGTCAAATCTCTCCCGGCGTTGTCCCATCAGCCGCCCTGTCTTCCTTGCAGGCCCAATATGGTTGGACGACTTCTCAACCCAATTCACCATTCAACCTCAAAAAGGGCCAATCAAACCCTTCAATTTCGCATCGACCTACGTCTAATCTTCACCGTCCAGTTTCGGAGCAAGTCAAACCCGACCGTCCGGTTCCCCGCTTCAAACTAGTCCAGCACAACTTGATATAAAAGTATCTACGAATCCAATTGGCTCTATTCTGCCTCTCACCGGCAAGCTGCCTACCCAATTGTCGAACCAGTAGCCAAGTTCGGCCCCTTACGAGTCTGGTACTGCTGTACACCCAGTGCCGGACCGGCAGCTTTCCCTGCAACCGCCTCCCGACGTTAACCGACCAGTCCCCACAACCTCTCTATCGGTGTGGCCGCCAATCGATCCCTTCAGTTTGATTACGCGATTTTATATGTTGGCAAGTCACATCCAGTTTTCCAAACTCCGTAGGCTTTGTTAAAATCAAAGGTACGAGATCTCCTCTGTGTAATTATCTGTCATATCATCGTTACACTCCTTCACATGGCTTTTTTATTGCTCAGATTACCTAGGCAAGTGAACCAGGCACTTACGCCGAAACTTCTCATCATCCAGAATGGCAAGAAGCGATTTGTTCTGAATTACAGGCATTAGAGGACAATAACACTGGGACTCTTACCCGTTTACCAGATGGAAACATACCTACAAGATCAAACATCGATCTGATGGTTTTATTGAAAGGTACAAAGCCTGTTTGGTTGCCAAAGGATTCACTAAAATGGAAGGTATCGCACCTACTGCCAATATTATTTCTATTCGATGCTTATTGTCTAGCTACTGCTCAAAATCGGGTCATTCGATAGTTGGATGTCAATAATTCTCTTTTGCATGGTGATCTTGATGAGGAAATTTTCATGTCTCCTCCTCCTGGTTGGGAGAACCTGATTTGTCGCCTTAACAAGTCTTTGTTTGATTTAAAACAAGCCTCTCAAAAATGGTTTGAAAAATTTCAGATGCCATTCTATCAATTGGGTATATTCAGTCCAAGGTAGACTACTCATTATTCACCTGAAAGCAAGGGAAGTCATTCACAGCTTTATTGATACATGTTGATGATATTTGAATCACTGGTAATGATTTGGCTGCTATTTTTGCTTTAAAGAATTTTTTGAACAACCGGTTTCGTATTAAGGATCTTGATGATTTAAAATATTTTTTTAGCATAGAGGTTTCCCGTTCCAAAAATGGATCTATATTTCTAAGCGAGAGTATGCTTTGAAGATTATCAATGATGGAGGTTCATTGGGAGCAACCCATGTTGATACTTCTACCGAGCGTGGTTTGAAATTATCAAACAAAGGAGACCTTAAAGACGCTTCATGTTATAGATGAATGGTTGGCAGGTTGATCTATCTCATCATACTTTGTGCATGTGTTGAGCAAGTACATGCATGAGCCTCGTAAGCCTCATATGGAAGCAGCTTTACGCTATCTCAAGAATAAGCCAGGCAAGGTTTGTTCTTTTCTTCACAAAGTGATTTCATACTTCGTGCCTATTGTGATTTAGATTGGGCTGGTAATCACATAACTCGAAGGTCCACTACATGTTATTGTGTCTTTTTTAGTTCTTTATTAATTTCTTTGAGGTTAAAGAGACGAAATGCATATTCACTCTCTTCAGCTAAGGCGGAATACAGAGTTATGAGAGGGGCTTGTTGTGAGTTGACATGGATGAGAAGTCTTCTTAGAGATTTAAATATTCTTCGTTTCAAAACCTGCTTTGTTGTATTGCCACAATAGAACAACTTTGCATATTGGAGCCAATTTTGTTTTCCATGAAAGAACAAGGCATGTTAAGATGGTTTATCACTTCATCAAAAAAGATAAGATTCAAGATGGGTTCATTGTTACCAAGTTTGTCAGTTCTGCCAATCAGTTAGCTGATGTTTTTACCAAAACATTAGGAAAGAAAGATTTCATCCCTATGATTCGCAAGTTGTGAGTTCGAGATATCCACTCTCTAATTTGAGGGGAAGTGTTGGAAAGTAGATCTTGTGAATATTCTCTATTATGAATGTAATTGTCTATGAATATATTTTCTATTGTAATCCATAATAGTAGAGATAGTTTCCTAGTTAGAATCAATTAGCACTTGTATATGTAATCTCGTTGTTGGTATTAATGAAATTCAATTTAGCCAAAATATCTTCTTTCAGAAAATGGTCTTAGGAGGTCGAACGCTTTACAACTAGGTGAAAATGAAATGTGCTAAAATGGTTGGAAGAAAAAGACGGGAGCGTATTCCATTCACATGTGAATGAGAACCGTCAAAACTAACGTTGCGTGCAAACCACGTACCGTCTGTTTGATCAAACACATGCATATAAACTAGAAAATCACAATCAAGAAACCACTAATCAATCTCACAAAACCAACAAAAGAAAAATAATCTGATTTAGGACTTACAATGAAATATTGAGATAACCAACAACACTGAGCTTCAATTCAATTTGTTGTGTATTTGTCTTCATATCCATTGCCATGAAAATAAATTCTAACACCCACTGAGCAATTCAAATACCCACCGGTATCACTCGTATCAATCGAAATGAAGACCGGAACGGTATATGGAAGAGCCAGATCTCCATCATCCAGAGTCCGAACACGAGGAGCCATCTTCTGGCTTGCGGTGTGGCTCTCATCCATGAGAAAATGACCATCGCTTCCGTCGTCGATAGTTGTGCTGGGCGAAACCTTGAAGATGAGTCCAAGGGGATCTGAGAGAACACATGATGGAACCCAGTGGCGCCACTTGCCTATCTAACGGAGACCTAACGACAAATTAACGCTTAGTTCAACAAATTGATCCAGATCGACGGTTGAGATTTATCAGTGAACTAACCGTGATGAATAGAAGTAATATTTTCTTTTTAACTCCTTCGATACGTCTTGACTGTTTCATTTTAGAATTCATGTCATGCTGTTTCCAAATTCAGTGGCAGCGGTTCCCCCCTTGCCCTCGAATCAGGCGTGTAGTGAGTGACATGACAGTCTGATGAGGACTAATTTATTGTATTCACGATAAAGCTTAGCTAGTCGCTTCTTCTCTCCAGCTGCTAAAGACACTAAAGTAAAGGCAAATCTCAAATCACACCCATCTGTATATCTTGTGGCATGGACAAACAAATGGACAAGACCCACTCACTCCCTCACATCATTCCAAAGCACCAACAACATGATTTGACGTTTCAGATTCTGTACTCCTGACCTCATCCCAGCAGACAAATCTCTCTCTCTCTCTCTCTCTCTCTCTCTGCGGGTATTATTACCATTCCACAGATCGCAGCAGCAGTATAATTAGCATAGTTCATGGTATATTATGTAAGCCTGTAGCAACGTACGTAATGAGTGGCCATACAACAGTCCTCACCACTATGTCAATCTGTATGTATTGGTTTGCATATACTTCTGGGTCTCTCAATGCAGGCCTCATTGGATTTCCATAGAAAGAAGCAAAGAAGGAAACAAAGAAAGAGAGAGATCATACATACCACTATATCCATTGAAGGACCCACGTACAACTTGATCCATCACTCTCGCCCTACTTCGATTCGAATCACCGTTTGATGATGATCATATATTGCTAGCCATGCCTGGGCAATCGGTAAGTACTTGGTAGCTAGCTAGGGTTAACTGCTACGTCAGCATGACACAAGCTGTTATATGACCTAGCTTTAACTAGCAGCTGTTTAACCTCATTTCTCCCTTCGTAACTTCACTTAGAGACTAGCTTCATTAGTCGACCTAAAATGAAACTTGGCTTTGAAGGTGCAGCTACCTAATTGAGTGGCTTAAGGAAGTAAATTAATTTAAGAACTTTTGTCATACCCTGGTATCTATCAGTAATTGCATAATTAGGTTAAGTAAAATTTAATTATCATTGACTTTACCGGCCTAATTCTCACTTTCTCAGTTGGCAATAGTTTCTTTGTTTTAACAGTCACCGACTTACAGATATATCTTACACAGCAACCACCTAAAGAATACAAATCTGTCAATAGTTTCTTCTTCTTCTTCTTTTTTTTTCATTTATTTTTCCTTTAATTATTTGCTGTTGCGAGTACTTAATCTTCAGAGATGTTGTCTTGTGAAGTGTTGTCTGCATCTTACACGGTTGTTTGGTTCCACCATGTTTCTTTTTCTCTCTATTTACTTCCAATTTGTTGATGAATTACAAGTTACAAATGAGTACGAAATTAATTACTGAAATTTATCTGCCAAGAAGCTAAAAACATTCTGAACAAGCTAGAAACATTTTTGGCTTAAAGAATTAGAAAATAAGAGCAATTGTGGTTTTTTTTTTTAGGAAAATGGAGTCAAGCTTAGTTCTTAATCAGAGAAGAGATTGCGCACCACCCAGTAGCAACAACTCTTAATCCAGAACCACGTACAATAGTAAGATTGAAAATTTTAAATTTGTTTTATGTTGATATTCATTTTCTTGGATAGACTAGACACATTAATATTATATAAATTAGTAAAAAGTAGAACTACAAGCTGCTGGCCTCTATAATGCAGAACTTGAGCTAGCTACTAAGAAACAAGTGAAAAATGCAAGAACGTCTGCATCATCTGCTATTCTAACTAGCCGCCAGGCATGCTGCAGATGAGACCTCTGGCTCTTTCTATCGTGCTAAGCTACGTACCCAGCTGCATAGATTAGTCATTATGTACAGTCCTGACAGCTGATCGATATTGACATTTACTGAATTACTGATCATAAGCTAGCTAGCTTGCTTGCTATACAGCTACCACCTGCAGGTTACGAAGCTGCCTATGGTCTATTGGGTAGAATCCCAGATGCCTGGAATTATCCATTGTATAAAATGCATATGTGGTCCTCAGAGAGACATCAGCCATATATAAGCCTACATTATCTACAAATTAACTAAAATTCACTGTTTAAAGTCACTTCAAATATCAAGAATATATTTATCCAAAAGAAAAATATGAAGAATATTATACAGTAATTATATAGAATTTATAAAAATAAACAGGTTACATATATTTATATGTAGGGATGCACTGAGGTTAATTTGGAGGATCGGAGCGAGGTATCCTAATTCTTGTTACAAGGAGACTTCATTATTAACCTCTAAACTTTTGAGTGCATAGTTCCATCGATGATCGATATGATGTTTTGAGTGTACTGCTCGATCATCTCAATTTTGTAATTTAGCACAAGCCATTAGTCGACTTTTGAGTTCCCTCTCCTGCAAAAGTTTGATTATCCAGCTTTTCTTGCTTGTTGCTTTCCAGCTTTAAACCAAAGTGAATGTGAGGAAAATGTGCCCACTGCATGCAACATGAAATCTTTAATGATCAATATATCCTTTCCATTTTTGACATGGCAATTGTACCATTTTACTCTCATTTATTCAATTTATTGATGATAAATTATATGTAACCATAATGTAATTTCAGTTCCAATTGAACTTTGAACATCAGTAATGAAAACAGGTCCCTAAATAAGTATTTTAAAGTCCAACTTATTTCCAAGAGGGACCATTGAAACAATTCATCAAAACTAAGAGCATCTCCAATAGCTCGTGTAAAACTATAATTATTTATAATTTAGAGGGAAAACACCATTTTTCGACTTCAACAGCTCATTTAAAGCATTCTTTATAACACAAAAGGTGGGAAGTGAGAGAATGAGATCCTCTATATCTATAGAATTCTCAAAAATTGTATACTTTATGGAAAAATCTCTAAAATTTATTGTTTGACTTTTAAAAGTAACAAATCTTTATTGATTTGTTTAACAGTAACAAATCTTTTTTTAGTTGTTTGTTCAAAGCACAAGAACATATAAATGTAGTGATACGTACCAATATGTCATTATTAATTTAAATATTTTGGTAATTAAGAACTATAAATTTAGCAGTATTGATTGATTTAATTCTTCTACTATCGATTAAGTACAAGCTACGCGAAAAGAAAAGTGAGAAAAAAGAAACGAACAAAAACAAGAAAAAATCTTAGTAGTTAAAGAAGGTGAGAGACATGAATGATTTACTTACGGTGGCTTCTATCTCTTGGCTAAGAATATATTCCATACATATATATATCACTTACATTTTTGGCTGCCGTGCTAAAAGCTTCCCTATGGCTAATGTCAGGATTACTAGCTTTGATCCTTTGGATTTCCTCCCTGCACACACACAGAGTGAGAGTGAGTTGAATGAAGCGATAGCTTGACAAAATAGGTTCTACAACTAAACTACGTACATTATATAACAACTGGGTGAAAACGAATTCTTAAACATGTTCAAATTGGTAAATTCAAAAAAAAAAAATCTGTGGATGTGTGATAAAAGCCCATTGCTATATATCAGACTAGTAATAAACTTACAATGAATTTAGTGAGTAGAACTTACTTGATAAACCTATTATAAGCTGAAGGAACACGTTGTCTCTTCTCTGGTGCTGAGATTCCCAGACACACAAGAAAAAAATTAAAAACATGAGTGTAAGGGTAACAATTAAGTTCAACAAAGGAGCAATACAAATATATATAGCTGAAAAATTCACATTTGACATTTAGCAATGCATAGCGACATTGCGTGAAGAAAGTAAGGTTTAATATCACATCCATGTTGATTTCATACTCTCCCATTCATGGTTTGAAGAGATAATAAAAGACTGAGTTTAAGATCCTAAAGAACAAACTCATCTTCTTTGGCGAAGAAGCTCGCATCTAATCCTTTTACTTATTAAAAACATCAAGTTACAATTGCAAAGGTTATTAGAACATGCTACATATATACGTATTCATTGTTGGTAAAAGCTGTTATGAATGGTCACCATCGATCTTAGCTAGATGGACCATATAGATGAGGTACTGAAGAAGACAATTCCTGAGCTAGTGATCATGGTATTTGAATCGGATATATCAATGAGTTGCAAATTAACATGTGTAGTTATGATTATTGTGTCATAACGTGCATGATTCATATATATATAACACCTGACCTTGAAGAGAGATATAAATCATATAATTATCCTTTCCTTATTATATCTAATAAATTAACTATGCATGTTTTTTTTTTTTTTGGAGAGAATAACAATGAATGTTTGGGAGAGAGAGAGAGAGAGAGAGAGAGAGAGAGAGAGAGAGACTGACGGCGAATGGGAGAGATTCTTGGTTGGTCCACAGTAGTAGAGGATTGATCAAATGCAGGAGCAGCAGCAAACTTGTTGCATTTGGAAGAAGTAGACGATGATGATGAAGATCCGTAGTCCTTATTTGATGAGGAGTCCTCAGAGCTCACCTGATGTTGCTTCTGTAACAATGGTGATATAGAATAACTTTGTTGAGTAGCTCATCAGATAGACAGATACTAAACAATCTTCATTCGATTTCATTGACAACTAAATTTCAGCCAAATCAAGCCATCTTTTTGGCCTATTGCCAGTTAAATAAAATAACCGTATGCAGTACGTACAGCTTCAGTTGAATGCAGTTTAATCAATTAACTCAAATATATTAGTTTTCAGGCTAGCAGGTACTCTACACACAGAGTGACACATAGACAATGATGATGATGACGAATTGATGATGACAATAATGATGATGATGAGTTCAAATTACCCAGAGTATAGGAATACAAACAATAGAATCCAGTGTGTTCTTGAACTACCCGATCTCACAATTAATTAAACTAGTCTAACACATCACATTTAGCATGTTGAATGAGAAGTGGTGGAGTACTTGATCAGTACTAGTAATCAATCTACGTATTACAAATATGAACTAAATTTGGAAATTGCAATTATTACCTGGTGGGTGAAAATATTTGGGTGAGAATGATAATGCTGAGTATGAGGATGAGGGTGAGGAGAAGCAGCAGCAGCAGCAGCGGCAGTAGCACTAGGAGTAATTGAGTGATATTGGAGCGAAGCTGCTCCGATGTTAACAGACAGCAGATTTGCACAGTGACCACATCTCACCGTCACCACTGTAGTTGTCACCGCCGTCAATGGGCCGTTGAATGCCGGAACACTCACCTGCACTCAAATGTGAGGTTAATATTAATTGATTAACCAACTTTTTTCATTCAACTTTGCAATTAAGAAGCAAAATGCGGTAATATATGTACGTATATACTACATATACATGTATTTATATGATACACACACACATATATATAGAGAGAGATAGACAGATCGAGGACGGAGCATAGCAGAGAGCTTCAGACCTCACATGGGTAATAACTACTATAAGGACGACTACACACACTAGTCGACTTTCCCCTTAAATTCAACACACACTCACTCTCTCAGAGAGAGAGAGAGAGAGAGAGAGAGAGAGAGAGAGAGAGAGAGTATATAGAAATGGGTAAATTATTGATCGATCTGTTGTTGTTTTCTGGGTTCTAGCTTTCTCAGGCTGACTGACTGGGATCTGACATTAGCATTAGCATTAGCAATCGCCAGGAAGGAGGGCAACGGCTAGCGAGGTAAGGCCGATCGATGATAAAAGAGAGGACGAAAGCGACAAGACTGGAACGGAAACCATTAAAGCCCCCCATCTTCACCACTAACTCTGAGGCTCTGAGCTCGCTATCATCGAATAAAGCCAGTTACTTCATCATCACCAACAAGTAGTGTATTAGCTAGATCGATCACTATAGCTAAATTAATTTACTGTTTCAACTTTGAACATGTCCCAAGTCTTCCGTGTTTCTCGAGAACGAAACCATTAATTCAAAGAAGGCTGTAACACAGAAGCATCATAAGAACAGTTCAAAGAAGAAAGCAAAAACACAGCTAGCATGATTTTATTTATTTTCTTCGGCAAGAAGATCTGTCTCTCTAGCTAGCTAGCTAGCTAGCAACAACTAACTTGTTTAAAGAAGAAAGGGAAAAGGCAGCTTTTGTAGTAGACTCATATTCAGAACCTCAAATACATTTGCAATCTATACATCCATGCATAACCATCTCATTTGTTTATTCCGTAAATCAGTTATTTCATTATAAAAGAAAGAAAGAAAGAAACAAAAGAAGAAAAGACAGATCGAGAAGATCGATCCGGAGTGAAAAAGCAATGACATGACAAGATACAAGGATAAAGGAGAATCGTTCGATGAAACCACTGCTATGCCTATAGCTTCGATCAGTAACATGAGATCCATCCAGTCTGAGTGAAATTAGTACCGCAAATTAAGCTTGCCTGAACCCTAATTAAAGGTCTGTACTTGCCCTAGTTCCACAGCAGGCCGATCATGGCCGTGAAAACCTATCTATCTTTAGCTGGAAGCGATCTTGGGTTACTACTTTACATATCTTATCCACCAAACACCTGTTTAACTGTCTCGATTCCAGTTCTAACTACCACAGTACTACTACTACTGTGTGTCTAGCTTGACTTCTCATCCTCTCTCTTAATTACGTAGACAAAAACATTCAACTCCCTTGAGACATCGGAAAGCTTTGCCGCCGGACTAAGCCCAAATCGAAGCAATTCCTCATAAAATATTACACAATACCCCTACTTACAACAAGGATTTTTGCCCAATTCCATGTCTAGTAATCACCACAGATTCCAACTCAAGTAATTGAACAACTTGAAGCAGCAAAAAGGGCATTTTATGTAGCAGCCGGTTTTAAGGGTTAAAATTAAAATTCCGGCCAATTTTTTCTTCTCTACTAACAGTAGTTGAAGTTAACATTTCTGGCTAGCGAAAACTATCCAGCTGCATAAAGAGTCGTGAAAGAAATCCAGTTCATATTTGATCCCAAAACAAAAAAAACTAGGGAAGAGTCCCCAGAGTCAGGTCAGCTCAATTTGGCTGTCAAAAGACAAAGCACACAGAGATCATTTCAAGAAAAGAGAGAGAGAGAGAGAGAGAGAGAGAGAGAGAGAGAGAGAGAGAGAGAGAGAGAGAGAGAGAGAGAGAGAGAGAGAGAATTGAGGGTGTACCGCTAAAATGGTGTTGCAGTGGTTGCAATGAACATAACAAACACGTTCGGAGGATGCCATCAATTCCATTGACATAATATTTCAAAGTGTAATTTGTGAAAGACAGATAATCTATATACGATATATATAGCCGGATCGGGTAGTAGATCGATTTTGAATAGATTTGGGAAATTAGGGTGATAAAAGCAAGTAGAATAATTATGATAAACAAGAAAGCATACAAAGAAATGAACACCAAGACAAAACAAGAGAAAAAGCTGAATTTATGAGAGAGAGAGAGAGGATGGGACTAGTCTGGTCGGAGTGAACTAGTGGGGGAGGAATAGCTAGATGTAATAGCAATATGTATAAGTAGTGGTTTCCTTGTAATGAAAGGCGGTTTGGTTTATGAGAAAGGTTGTTTGTGGATTTAGGTGAGAGAGAGAGAGAGAGAGAGAGGAGAGAGAGAGTGTGTGTGGGGTTGGAGGTGTTATGATTGAGAGAATGAGTGGGTCGGAGTGAGTGAGTGACCCATTTCTCTTCTCTTTCTCTTAATCTCTCTTCGGCTTGGGTTTCTGTAGCGGACGAGGGGGGAGCGATACATTGATTGATTGATTGAGATATTTGTAATGCTGCTTTGGAGAAGAATGTTTTAGGGGAAAGAGAATAGAAATTTCAAATTAATATACCGAGCTACTTGTTATTACTAATTTATTGGTATTGGGATGAGAGACATGACAATGCTTAGAATTTCTGTCATGTATTTGTATCTAGTATGTCTGTCAACTGTCAAACCCATAGCCTCAAACCTGGAGAGTGAAAGATGCTTTCCTCCTTCACTCCATTAATATTACTCATTTCTTACAACAACCTCCAACTTTTCTGAGTTATTTTTACAAGAAAAATTTACGAACACTTCTACGTAGTGTTTTTTCCTCTTATCTGGTTCAAACCTAGTGTTGGATATATCTAAAGCCGAATGTACCTATGACTGTTTTGAGTTTTTGTTTTGCTTTTGTTAAGGATGTGTATCAGTGCCTTAATGCTTATTAAATTGGCTGGAAGACGAGTCTAAAGTGGAAATTCGTAACATAATAATAAATACGGATTTTCTTAGCCAAGAAAGTCTGATATACAATTTTTCTTTGCTTAGGGCAACTCCAACAGGGGTTCTAAAACTGGGTTTCAGTTCTATATATGGACTTTTTATCTCCAACAGGCTAATTTACTGGGTTTTGGTTTTGGAAATATAGGACTGAGTCCTATTCTCAGTCTCAAATCTGAGACAAATCCAGGACCAGGACCTGGGCCCGCTTGCTTCTGGGCTGGGCCAGAGATGAAGAAGACGCGACGCGCGAAGCAGAGAAAGGGCGGGAAACGATCGCTCCAGCTCCACGGAAAACGACGGCGTGCCTAACGCGCGCTGGGACGTCCTTCGCGCGCCTCGTTGCAGCTTCTGGGCCCCGACCACGTGCGGCTGTCTCCCAGTCGACCGTTGAGCAGCTCCAACGGACATGGAGCGAACGACCAGGATCGTCCCCCATAATTTGAAATGGACGGTGAACAAATGCGGGGAGGTGCAACGGTTAGAAAAAAAATTACTCCGGCCCAAGATTTTTACCTAAAAAAAAAAATTCAGAAATAACATAAAAAATGTATAGATCCGTTGGGAACTTTTTTTGAAGAATTCTATAAATACCAACCCAACACTTCACAAATTCCTCACACCAAAATCCTTTTCTCCTTCCAAACTTTTCATTTATTCACTACATCTTGTTCTTCAATTTATTTATTTTTTCCCAAGAGAAAAAATGGGCAAAAGAAAGGATTCATGGAAACACAATGAGGAAGCTATTCTTTGCCAAGCTTGGATCACCATCACCACCGATGGTGCCACCGGAACAAATCAATCGGCGGCTACAATGTGGGAGCGTATATTGGCCGAGTACAATGCACAAAAACCGGCGACTTGCATAGAGAGATCATCGGATAGTTGCAAGGCTCGGTGGAAGGTATTTAGTCCGCTATGTACGAAGTGGCATGAATCTCTTACCCAAGCCGAAGTGGACCACCGAAGCGGCGAAAATAAGGAAGACGATGTAAGTATATTATTCATATGTTAACAAAATTATTTATTCTTTGTCATTTAATTTATAGAAAATTATGGTGTAGCTAGGTTGCTAAGTGTGTAACAATGAGCATATGAGCATTTAATTTAGGGTTTAATTTAACTCATGCTAAGACAATATATTTTAGTGTAAGTAATATATAAATTACTTAATTTGTTATGTAGCTCATGAGTATTAATAATTATTACTTCATTTTGTGTCTAGCTCATGAGAGCTAGGTCAATTTTCTACGACAAAGTTGGCACGGATTTTGTCTATGATCATTGTTGGCGATACTTGAAAAATACTATCAAGTTTGGGCAAACGCCTTCCACCGAAGCCTTGAACTCGCGTATTCCTACTCCTATCAACTTGGAAGAAGATGTGACACAAGCCAATGAAGCAGAGCCAACTACAACAAGACAAGCACGACCTCAAGGACAAAAAGCTCAAAAACTAGCAAAGAAAAAAAAGCAAGCAACAAGATGCGGATGACTTACGCATTCAAATGCAAAAGGCTTAAGAACAGAGTGAGCGTGAATATCTACAAAGGCAACAACAATTTGAGCAAGTTAAACAACTTGAGCAACGCGCTTCGGATGATCGTATTATGATGGTTGATCTATCAACGTTCGATACTCCAAGAAAGAGGGGTTATTGGGAAAGGAGACAACAATAAATAATTGATAGGGAGGAAGCAACCTCAAGCACTCCGGTGAACCCTCAAGATCAAGCCTCCACCGAGTATGAAGCATCAACAGAAGGAGACAACGGTAACTTGGCCAATTATGTTCCGGTTCATGAAACACATTGGATCAACTAGAATCATCAATTAGGAACTATCCATTTAATTAACCTAAATAAATGTTGTTATTTGTTTCTAGTTGTAATGTTTTTTTAAGTTATGAATAAAAAGTTATCAACGTTTTTTATGGCACATGATAACCATTCATAAAAAGAAATCACTCGACATAAAAACATTTAACTTTTATTGAATAGCAAAAGCAAATGCACACCACACAATACAAGAATATAAAAGCAATCGCACACCGCACATTAAATGCCATGAGAAACCGGCAACTTATTGAAAGTAATAAATTTAAAGCTCATCACTGGTTATTCTCATCAGCTTGTAGCTTCATGCTCCATAGGTGATCAACAAGATCATCCTGGAGATTTTTGTTCATCACTGGACATCTTACCTCCCTATAGCAATGCATGAATTGATTTAGCCGATTCGGATTGCGATGAACAGAGGTGTTTTGATCAAGGATTTTGTCATATATATGTGCCTTTTTTGGTATGGTGAGAATGTCATTCAGATTAAATGGCTCAGCTGCATCTTCATCATGCTCATCTTCAACAATCATATTATGCAAGATAATGCACGTCATCATGATGAACTGAAGATTCTCTTTACTCCATCCACGAGCAGGCCCTCTTATGATTGCCCAACGAGGTTGGAGAATACCAAAAGCTCTCTCCACATCTTTTCTGTATGCTTCTTGCATCCTTGTGAAATGTTTTGTCTGCGATGTCCTCGGGTTTTTGATTGCTTGAACAAATGCGGCCCATTTCGGGTAAATGCCATCAACAAGGTAATAACATTGCCCATAATGCCTATTTTGTACTTCATAGCTCACCTGAGGAGTTTCACCACGAGACACATCATTAAACAAAGGTGATTGTCAAAAGACATTAATATCGTTTAGGGAACCTGGAAGGCCGAAGAAGGCGTGTCAAATCCAAGTATCATAGGATGCCACTGCCTCCAAGATGATTGTTGGTTTCCCCTTATAGCCAGTATACTGCCCTTCCCATCCAGTGGGACAATTTTTCCACTGCCAGTACATACAATCGAGGCTCCCGATCATTCCCGGAAATCCTCTTTCTGCTGCCTTGTCGAGAAGCCGTCGCAGATCTGCCGGTGTTGGTCGGCGGAGGTAATGCTCATGGTACACATTCCATATTGCTCTGGTGAAGTGTTCCAAAATCTCGATGGCAGTGGATTTTGCAATATCCATGTAATCATCAAAGAAGTCGGTTGTGACCCCATATGCGAGTTGTCTCATGGCGCATGTAAGCTTTTGTTCAGTGGATAGGCCGACTCTCCCAGTCGCATCTCTTCTTTGAACAAAATATGGATCGTAGTTGGCCACGTCGCGCATCATCTTGTCAAAGACCCAAGGTTGCATTCTGTATCGCCTACGAAATATATTTGGTTCGTACCTACATGGATCCGTGAAGTATAGAGCTTTCAGACGTTGATCCATGATCTCTCTGTTTCTGACAGTATACGAACGACCTTCCGAAGAACCATCCCATTGTGAATCCTCATCTTCCAGATCTTGGATTTGCAAGGCAGCAGCAGACATCATCATGGATCTTCGTTGGTTACTCGTGACGGTCTCTTCTTGATCTTTCATAAACCATTTTGTTAAATGATTCATCGTAGAAAAACAATTTCACAAAATCAAAAGGAAACAATATGAAGATTTTGATATGAGAATAGTGTTGTGAATTTGTGAGGAATGAGGATGACAATGACCTCATATTTATGGACAATTTGAGATGATATCAACAGATAAGAAATTACACGTGTCAGACAAATATAGCCCGTAATCTAGATAACCAATTAGTGTTTGACATGTGGCAAAGATAATCACATCAGAACTCAGTTGTTTGTCGTATACACCGACACAACACAAGATAATATTTGTCAATAATTTGGTTGTTTGTCATATATGCCGACATAAAACGACAAAAAGTTAGTATGTATTTATTTATTTTAATTGAAATAATTATATTTAATTATAATAATAATTTAAAATTTTGTGATAAAAATAAAAATTGTGAAGTTTTATCAACTTAATAAGGTTATTAACATATTATTTAATATAATATTCATAAATATACCACCTATAACTTATTTTAATCAACAAAAGTGAATATAAGACCTCATATATGACTCATTGTTGGAGATGAGAAAATGAGTCCTAAATGAATAGTGCAACAAAGAGGTCTTATAATTGATATAAGACTCCAAATCCAAGACTATGGTTGGAGTTGCCCTTAGGATTTCCTTATTTATTCCTATGGTGCGAAATTCCACTTTATGCCTTATAGATTATCAAATTGATTGAAAATTTGCTAAGATGATCTATACATTAATATAAAAGGCTAGATGGTGGAGATGTGATTGAAAAATGAGTCTAAAGTGGAAATCTGCACCATAAAAATAAGAGAAAATTAGATAAAAACCCAAAATACTAGACCTCTTTTAAGATAAACCCATACATATTTTTCTTTTATTTTACACCCATTCCACATAAGCAAACATACCATATAGAGCAAATGTCTATAATTAATAGTTTTCTTCATTTTTCGGTTTCTTTAATTTGCCATTCAGACAATAGAAAACTAAATTTGATATATTTCTCAATTTTGGATTTAACTTTGTCATAATCAATTACATTCTTTAATTTATTACCTTGTTATTACTAACTTGAGTTTATATATATATATATACACACACACACACACACACACACACATAAGTATGTCATTTGTAATAGGATGATACTTTTCATTCCGAAGCTCACATTTGGTGTCTCTCTACATAGTCGAAAAATGTTTAATTGTAAGGTACACGTTCTTGTTTTTTGATTAATTTTCTTCTTTTTAGGTATATTATTGTATCATTTCCCATCCTAATCGAGAAAACATTTTACTCTCTACTACATACGTTTCTAATGTACCTATTAAGTAGGGCATGATATGATAATATACCTAAAAAGAAGAAACCCAAAATTGGGTTTAGGGTATAGGGTTAAGGTATAGGGTTTAGGGTATAGAGTTAGGGTATAGGTTCAGGGTATAGGGTATAGGGTATAGGGTTTAGGGTATAGGGTATAGGGTTTAGGGTGTAGGGTGTAGGGTTTAGGGTTTAGATCATATATCTTATTCATATTATATTTTACCTTATGTATAAATTAGAAAATGAATTCTTTTAATCTAGATTTTTTTTTATAAAAATAAAGAAAACTACATAATTCTTGCAAATTGATTGAAAAATGTTAGTGTTAGAAGAAAAACTCATAATCAAGGTATTTAAGACATCATCAATTAAACTTATTTATTATATTAATATGTTATAGTTGAATGGTGGCAATTGTGTAAAATTTAGAAAAAATAGGACATAATATTTATCATAATTGATACATTTTAGATGTCTATCAGATAGGAATATTATGTGGGTTTTATTTAAAACGACTCTTTAAAATTAGGTGTGTATGAAAATTCCCCTAAAAATAAATAAGGACATTGTTAGCCAAGAAAGCTCTTGTATATATTCTATCCAGAGCAGGACACTGCTTCAAATTAAAGTGTGAGGCTCCTTATTTGACTCACTTTTACGTCACATTTCCACATCTATATCGTTCAGTTTCTTGAACATATTGTGTAGATCATTCCTACAAAGTTTCAACCAATTTGAAGATCATTTGAGTTTCCGTAATCGTGATTTACACGAACGGTTCTGTTTGGTCAAATTTTGTTAAGTTGATTCATTTAATCTAGGAGAAAATACTTGTGACACCCTATACATAGCACCTAAAAACAGTTATGTCCCTTGGTTTTTAAATTATATTGGTATACCCCTATACTCTTAATTTTTTGACAGTTTTACCCATTCTGTTAATTTACCGTCAAAAGAAATTGTTAAGTTGCTAAAATGGCTAAAATGCCCTTATAAATACAGTTTATATCCAGAGCGGAGCTCGACTTTGAAATTAAAGTGTGAGACTTCTTATTTGGCTCACTTTCAAGTCACATTTTCACATCTCCACTGTTTAGTGTCTAGAACAAATGATCTACATAGTTCTTGTCTAGAGCGAGACACCGCTTTGAAATTAAAGTGTGGGGCTCCTTATTTGGCTCATTTTTAGGTCACATTTTCACATCTCCACCGTTTGTTGTCTAGAACATACTGTGTAGATCATTTCTGCAAAGTTTCATCCAATTTAGAGATCATTTGAGCTTTCGTAATCACTATCATGAACGGTTTAATCTAATTCGGTACCCAAATGATCTTCAAATTGGATGAAACTTTACATGTTTCAATTACACACTATGTTCTATACACTGAACGGTGGAGATGTGAAAATGTGACACAATTTGACTAGATGACTAAGATTTAGGATTCAGCTAGAGTGATTAATGTGAGTTGCTGGAATTCATCGGATAATGCAGTCAAGTTAAAAGCTTATAATGCACTCTTGTGTCATATAGTTTTGGAATTTAGAACGATCTTTCTTGTGTTACAAAAGTCTGCAATTTCACTAGCCATTATTCAAAGAGTACTTATGTTATTCATTCAATAAAATCTAGTACTCAAAATATTACATGATAAGTCATAAGAAATATCCCCTTTCATTATCTCATTGCTCTCCACTTTGAGGTTCAAGGAGAGTATGGTATAGGGACAAGACAAAGGGGAACTTTCTTAGAGACATTGAGTCCATAAACTTCATTCATGTCCAAGGCCTCGACTGATCCATTACAAGTAGGCAAGTTCCAATCAAACCAATACAGAAGATTGGCAACTACATATTCAAGTGCAGCTAGTGCAAAAATTTGTCCCGGACACACTCTTCTTCCACCACCAAACGGGACAAATCGAAAGTCCTGATCTTTGTAGTCAATCAAGTTGTTTTCAAAGCGATCGGGGAGGAACTCCTCTGGATTGTCCCAAAATTTGGGGTCCCTTTGGATTGCAAATACATTGACATATACTCTAGTGTTTTCAGGGATATAATAGCCTCCCAGTTTTATACCTCCAGTTGTTTCTCGCGGAACTAAGAGAGGAGCTGGAGGATGTAGTCTTAGAGTTTCTTTGATGACACATTTTAAGTAGTCCATTTGATTGATATCATCCACATTTACCTTTGTCTTTTGTCCCACTACTCTTCTTACCTCTTCTTTGACTTTTTCCATCACATTTGGATTTCTCACAAGCTCTGCCATTAACCATTCCAAAGTTGTTGTTGTTGTATCACTCCCGGCAATAAACATGTCCTAAAATGATGCTATATATTCAGTTGTCATATTGAACTAGAATGACATAAAAAATAGATGGATATAGAGAGAAACCTGTAGGATTGCTTTCAAGTTGTCTTTTTTGAGCTCCAAGTTCAGCATGTCATCCTTTTGAAGTTTGATAAGAACATCCACAAAATCACTTGTTTGAGGCGTACCTTCTGCCATCTTGGTCATGTGTTCTTCGATCAACTTATCAAAGAATTCATCTAATTTGACATAAGTTTCTTTCACATGTGCAATGAATCCTCTGAGATTGTCAATCCATTTCAAACAAGGGAAGAAATCTCCAAAACTGAAAGTTGCGATTTGAACTAGCAACTTTCTTGATACCTCTCCAAACCAATTATTGTCTTGCTCTATAGACCTTTTTCCAGTAACACACCTAGACAATATGTTGTTGGAGTTTGTGCATGTCACTTAGATTAATTGGAGACTTAACGAGGGACGCGTTGCGTATCCTCTTTACCAGTTTTGCAACTTCTTCCTCCCTTGTAAATTGAGATTCTTGCACTCTTTTAAGGCTAAGGAGTTCAACAACACAAAATTTTCGAACTTGTCTCCAGTACTCTCCATAAGGAGAAAACGCTATGTCTTGGCATCCATAGAATAATATATTTGCAGCTGTAGATTTGGGACGGCTGCAGCAAACAATGTCATGAGTCTTCATTATTTCCTTGGCCATGTTTGCAGATGAAACCACTAATGTTGGAACATTTCCCAAGTTAAGTAGCATTAGAGGTCCATACTTATTTGAGAGGGCATAAAGAGAACGGTGTGGGTGTGTGCCTAGTTGGTGGAGGTTTCCGATTATCGGTAGCCTTTTGAGTTTCTCAGTTGATCGAGAGAGTGAAAATAAAAACAAAGATAAAAAGCAAAAGTAGAGAAATAAGGAAAGAATTGGTGAAAGTGCCGATATTTAGCTCTTCACACAATTGCTTGAACATTACCATTGTCATCGATAATATTATGAATCAGATATGTCTGTTTATCTCTTATAGAGGAGTTTATATAGGTACAAGAAGTGAATAAGTATGGTAATAAATATAACCTAGAGCTGGATATGATAAATTATAAAAAATAAAAGCTAATATAATAATGACCTTTATGAGCCGCCGTATAACCATAATTAGAATAGGGTGCTGAAATTTACACACCCCAAAATACAAACCACACACCTCTCTATTATTTTATTAATATTTTCTCCCACTATCTCTTTCACTTCCAAAAATACCTAGTCTGATTTTTTGTTTCTATCTGTTTCTTTTCCCTCTCTCTCCTCAAATATTTGTGAGACCCTTTTCCTCTCTTCCTCCGAACAACAAAACGAGATCTTCTTCTTTTATGAATAAATGTCCTTTGTAAGGGATATTCTTTTTCTGTTGTCTTAAATTTGAAAAGAAAAAAACTCAGTTTTAATTTGATGTTCTTGTCTATGACAATGAATAATAGTTCTAGACTAGAAGAAAATGCACCTGTACATTATCTTACTACAACAAATTCATGGATTCAGTATCCAAGGGAGTAGCTTGTTCGTCTTGACAACAACTTGGCCAATATAAACAATAAAAGTCATTATCCTAATACAACTCTCCAATAAAATCCAAAATATTCAAAAGTTGCATTATTTCAGGAACATCTATTGACTTCATAAACTTTTTCTAACAAAAAGCTCCAACAGAGACATATTAACAAGTAATATCTCTCATCAATTAGCAGTCAAAAAATTTAGCCAATACTGTTGCTTCCTTTCCTACAGTCTCCACAGAGCAAATCTCACCTACAAGAGATAAATACTCAAGTGAAATTGACATAACAAAGCACAAATTCAAGTTTTATATCATATTTAAATATGTCTGCACGAGATAAATTATGCACATCATAACCATACCTCAAGTCCAATGAAACAAAATGTCACAAATATTTTTTCAGTAAAGTAAAATCGTAAACAACCAGATGAGTTGATATGAACAAAACCACCTACAAATATAAAACGAATTAGGATTTCTCTCTTGATCACATACAAAAATATAACTTTCACCATATGTAATCAAACCAATGCACAATGAAAAACTAATGGAACAAGGAATCCAAATGAAAATCTAATCACACTTCGTTGTATTTGGAGTAGTCCATTGCAAACCAACCAACAAATTCAGAAAACCAGGCTTCTATACAATATTCAAGAATATATCAGCATATAAAGTTGACAGATGCATCAACCAAAAAAAAAGAAATAAAGAAAGTAAACAAACAATTATGACTAACACAAAACGAGCTTGCATGTTTACCTCATTGTGTTCCTGACGGAGCAGACCTATTAGTAGATGGACATTTGTTCCGATAATGACCAATATTACTGCAGCCGCTACATTTTCGTGGTGCCTTCTCCACTATCTCAAAATGGGAAAGTTCTCGCGTTGTAGAGCTGGTTTCCTTTCTTTTAGTTGATCCTACCGGGCGGCCTTTGTGAGGTTGAAGAGTAGGTTCAAAAATTAAAGGAGAAGATGCACCAAGAATCCTAGAAAGCTGCCTCAGGGTATTTTCTTTTTGCATAAGTGGCTGCTTTTCATACCTCTCTTTAATCTCAAATAAAAGACTATTGAATGGATCTTCATGATCCATGCTTGCATGATGATCATTAGTGAATGATCTTGTGTCAATCCTCCATTGCTTATGAATATGAGTTAGAGGCAACACTTCAATATTCATTCCCTTGATCATGTGCACACATGGAAGACCCATGGTATTGAAAAATTGGCCCTTACACTGAGTATCATAATCTTTTGTATTTGCCAACAAATATTGCTTTTGTAACTCAAACAAAGCATATAAAGATACCTTATTAATCACCTCTTTGAAGAAAGGGATGCAAAGCTTTTGAGGAACACGGATATTTTCACTTGCAAGTTGAGTTCTAATTTCTTGAAACTGATTTTGAATTGCAAGACAAATATTTTCCTTCACTTCACGGAGATCACCAGTAGAAACTTGAAGATATTTCTTTAAGGTTCCATGTGTACCTTCTGCTCTAGAAGTAACATTATTACCAAAATGTAAAATCTGTCCCGTCCATGCATACATAAATCTCTCTTTCCATGGAAGCCAAATATTGGCAATGTAAGTCAGAACTGATGTATAGTCTTTGTACTCAAGCTGAAAACGGTTCCAAGCTTCATTAAACATTGACACATCCCAAGATTTTACAAGGGTAATCCAAAAACACATAAAAGCATCCCAATCTACATCTTCCTTAAACTGACCCTTACAATGTGCAAGGATATTTTTTTCAATATGCCATATGCATAAAAGATTAGGAGTCCTCGGAAACACAATCTGAATTGCTTTCATCAATGCCAACTCCTTGTCAGTTATAATCGCCAATGGATGATCACCATCTCCCAACAACTTACTAAACATTTCAAGAGCCCACTGATAGTCCTGTTGTTCCTCTTTTTGCATGAAAACAAAACACGAATAGAAGGAAGTGTTGAAACTCGACACTCCTATAATCTCAAGTAATGACATCTTATACTTATTTGTCTTATAAGTACAATCCATTACAAAGACACTCGAGTAGCTTTTAGTCAACTCAATGGATGTCGGATGAGCAAAGAACAAATGAGTCAAATGACCAAAATGATCATATTTGACATTATGATAAAAACCAGCACCACCAAGCTCATCTAATAATGCTTGAATAATTGAACGCCCACCTAAACTTTCCTTCCTGAATTGAGCTGTCTTGCTATATATATTTCTTGAAACTGCAAGAAGATTAGGATTATTTTGTCGAAGGGAAGAGAGAATCTGACGTGGTTTTATGCCAGCCTTACTCATTTGTTCAACTTGTAGAGCTTCCTCTTTGGTAAATCTACGAGAATATGGATGTCCGGCCATATCAGTGGAAGGATCATGGTTATGAAATAAGCTAATTATCTCAACCTTCCACAACCCTTCAGCTGTACTTCTTCCCACAATCTTGAAAAGGCAATCTATCAGACAAGAAGCTGAATTTTTTTTCTTCTCCTCAAGTGTAGAGAAGGTTCGATAAGAACCACCTCTATCGCAACCAATAAGCACATAACGTCTATCACCACCTTTACTCTTTTTGGATCTTTTGATTACCATAGCATACCCTTGCGACTTCCCAATTTTACGAACAACACTCAGAAGGTCTTCTCGAGTTTCAAACAACTTCGTCGATAATGAGAGGAATTCATTCGCAACATTAGTCACGGAGGGGCCTTCAAGTAAACCAAAGAAAAAGAAAATAATTAAAGGGTCCAAATGATCTTCGTGACTATCCAGTGAGGAGCCCGACACCAACAACAAACTCTAACTACAAGTTCTTAACATGATAAAAGTGATAACAAATAATACTTACCATTGACAATGGGGCCTTCAATGAGACTAGATGGATGATTAGAATGTAAGTCTTCCTCCCAACCATCTGAAGACATAGAAATATGCAACCCGGCAACCATTGGATCTTCCTCCATACCATCTGACTTCCTGCTGCTGATATTGGGGATAATGAAATTTTTGTCAGTATAAGCTATTCTAAAAGATTTGGGTAAGCATATAGACTTCGAATTACTCGATTAATCAGAAACCCTATACCCAAAAATCATAAGGAAACAAATTTGTGTAAATTGATATGAGAAGAAAGATAAGAACAGTAGCAGCGATTGAACTTAAGAAAAGAATAACAAAATTAACCAGAGCAACGATTGACCTGGTTTGGATAAAAAATTGGTTGGAGCTGGAGCTGGAGCTGGTATTTGGGAACAAGAGACTTTCAGTATAGAGAGAAAAAATTTTGACGTTTGCAGAAGAAGCAGAGAGAAAAAAAGAAAAAAATTGAGAAAAAGGAATCAGACTAAGGGTATTTTTAGAAGTAAAAGAGATAGTGGGAGAAAATATTAATAAAAGAATAAAGGGGTGTGTGGTTTGTATTTTGGGGTGTGTAAATTTAAGCACCCTTAGAATATTAACATGGGTATTACTATTAACACACCTCATCTATTTTTCTATCCATATATTTTTATTTTATTTACAAACTTGCCAATTGAATTTAATTGATAATCGTGTAGGGTTTTGTTTTCAGCAAAAAAGGGGTGTAAACTTAAAGTTGCAAACTTTCGTTTTCTGAACTTATTTAATTTCTCTATCACTATCTCAAACTTATCATTTCCTTGAGTTTGCAAAATAATCCTAGTGGGATTAGACTAAAGAAATACAAGTAGATATTTAGAATGCGATTATCATGCAAATTTGTTAATCAGTATGGATATGTGCTCTCTCTCTCTCGCGAGAAATCTAGCGCGCAGTCTGCTAACCCTAGTGGCGGCGGCTTCAAAACGACCGGAGAGGCGGGGCTTTCCCTCCTCCATGGAAGAATCATGGAAGCTGGTGGTGGTGACTCACAACCTTGTGCTCCCTTACTGGCCTTTCTCGGCGTCTTCGCTCTGATCGGTATTTGGAATGTCTCTTTAAGGGGTGAGGGAGGATGGTGGTCGGGGGATCGATTGCGATCTTCGACGGTGGACTGGATGGGTGTGGATCCGAGTTTATGCAGAGTGGGATCTGGTTTGGCCTGGTACGATCGAGATCGCGGACTTGCTACCGGTTTTGTAGATGGAGGAAGATTTGATCCGGTCTGGATGTTGAAGCACGATTTGCTGCTGGTGATGGTGACCGATGCTGCTTCTCCGGTCTGGAAGGCTAGCTTTGTTGAGGAAGACCGTCGGGGTTGGGATCAGGCAGAGGAACTAACTGCATGTAGGATGCAATGGGTGAAGATTGGTGCGTTCGGTGGCGGTGGCGGCGGGTCTCATGTCTTGCTAGGCAGTTATGAATCAGGCTTGTTTCCTCTTTGCGATGGTGGAGTGGGTCGTGGCGTTGTGGACATGGTTGGTGATGGTGATACATCTTTGATTCCGGGATTGGCTTTGGCGGCGTTGCTGGTGTCTGGGGTAAACGACGGCGGAGGAAGGGTGGTGGCTGCTAGGGCATCATTCATGTCTCCTCTTGCATTTGGGCTCGATTGGGCCTAGTTTAATTTTAGTTTGGTCCAGGTAAACTAGTTTGCATTCGTAGAGTATTTGATAGTTTTCTGCGGATTCTAGTTTACTTGTAAAATCGTGCTTAATCGCTACAAGGATTTCAAAGTTTATGTTTTAACTAGTATACGACTTGCAATTCTGCAAGACGATGTTTTCTAACGACTCCACAGGGGTACGTCGTCTTTGTATTGCTTGCTCTGATTTAAATAGAATGACCTTTTGATCAAAAAAAAAATTAGCAAAAAGGGGTGTGTTATTAGCACGGGAGCCCTTTTAGTGAGAACTCTTAAGTTGAGGACTTTTCGGTTTATAGTTTAAAAGACCAATTTTTTGATCACATTTTGACATCTTATCCGTTCAGTTTTTAGGTTTATATGAGGAGATCATTTCTACAAATTTTCAGCCAAATTGGTGTTTGTTAAGATAACAAACTAGATCAAATTAATGGACGAACCAAATCTGTCAAATATGAACCGTTCAAGTTCATAATTGATAAATCATATTTATGAATGCCTTAACAATTTTCAATATAGCTGAAAATTTGAAGAAATGATCTACTTATAAATACCTATAAACTGAACGGTCAAGATATGGATATAAGATCGAAAGTTGGGATAAGCCGAAAAGTCCTTAACAAGTCCTCAACTTAAGAGTCTTCATTAGAAGAGCTTCTTTATTAGCACCACCCTATTAACATTTATATGTATATATTTATACTCTTCATTGTTATCCCTTAATAGTGTGCCTCATTAATTTCATTACCTCTTAATGAAATTTATTATTTTATAATATTTATTTCCTTTATTATTACCTCTTAATGATGCATTATGTTCATTACTATAGTGAGTTTACGATATTTGTTTCGTTCATTAAATATCTCGTAATGCTAAACTTTTTTAAAAAAAAAAAAAAGGAAGCGAGGGGCATAAGAGAGGTGTTTCGCATCTATTGTGTAAGAAAATTGAAAAAACAAATATATTTTATCTAGAATATGAGGGGCTAAACTGAACTGTTCTACTGAGGAAAATACAAAGAGTTACTAGTATTTAATCCTTAAGTTTATTTCCATGATGCGATATTAGTTATTTCATTACAATATGTCAATATGACGCTATTATAGTATTGTGATAATATTAGTTATTATTATCTAACCCTAATTGTTGGTGTTTTGGCCACGATCCTCAGCGTGCGGAGCAGAGGTTTCTAGCGAACAAAGAGAAGGGAGAGTTGCAGGCGTGCCACCTCGCGGACGAGGAAAAGGTTGCAGGTGATGCGAGATCTTGACTTCTGATCAGGCGAATGGGTTTCAGGTGCCACCTCAGACGAGGATTTACGAGCACAAGCGATTGATACTCACGGCGGTGCGAGCAGAGCAACTATAGGAAGTTCAGAGAGAAGTCGGGGGGTAGAGTCCGGAGGGCTCTGGAGAAGAAACCTAGGCGGCGGCGCTTAGGGTTAGGGTTTCGAGGAGCTCGAAGGGTAACTGGTTTTCAGTTTGTATTGGTTTTGTGTTTGTTTTGAGAGTTGTTTGAGTTGTTTGAGTGGTTTGAGTTGTTTTTTCTGTTAGGGTTCGAGCCCCTTTATATAGTAGTTCGACTTGCAGCAGAAGAAAAGTGATTAGAATGCAAGTCGGACTCTGAAACCCTAATTCACAAGGACACTGCTCCGTCCATGCAAACCAACCATCTTGTGACACATGTCCAGTTCGCACACTTCATTCCGCATAGGGCATTGCTTCCGCGCTGCCAACTGTAGACTCCTATGCGAACTGGAATATCCTCATCCCGTCGGCTGTCATAGGATGCTATCTCGCGTGCTCCTGAAGCTTGCTTCCATTTCGCGGGCTATTGCAGCTCGCGAGCCTTAAAAGGGCTTTTTATATTAAATGGGCTTTTTATATTAAATGGGCCACAGGGATTGGCCTGAAGCATATCAAAGACTTGTAACAATCTTCGACGTTTAACCAAGCATATCAACTCGCGAGACAGTTCGCCAGCTCGCCTCGCCTCGCCTACGCGGAGAGTCAATCTCGCCTACGCGGACTTGTATCGCCTCGCCTACGCGGATTGGCAAATAGTAATTCCGCGCGCGAGCTAAGTGTTCCATGCGAACTGCGCAGTCCGCCTATGTCCAATCCGCGCGCTAGCTAAGTGAAGTCCAGTTCGCATGCAGTCTGTTCCGCGTGAAGTGCATTCCGCGCGAAGTCTAACTCAGCTTGCGTGGTCTCACTGGCGGGCTATCACTTGTAAACTTAGAGAAACTTGGGCTCGCCGGTATAACATGGACCAAGAAATAATTAATATTTACATAGACATTTACTGTCCAGTAAAATATTAATTTAGGCGTAAACAGTTGGCTAGGAAGCCCCAAAAGGGGCTTCACACCGAGTCATTCATGGCTCATTTACAAATAAGACATTGATAAATAGATAATAAAAGAAAGTCAAAAGGGCTCACATCAAAAAGAATAAGAAGAATCACCCAAAAGGAAGGGAATAAAGGTTCCCACATTGAAGAAGAGGGGAAGACTCCTTCCCCCACAAATACTGAAAAGTAAGCTAAAGCTTCCGAAAGAGGTAAGCCGAAATTCTCTCTTTACTTTTTGTTTTAACCTGGAAGTTTCCTTTTTGTTGACTTAGGCATCAGCGTGACTGCCCATGGTAAAACCGGGGTCGTCCTCTGACATTCTTTGGTTGACAGGTTGAACATAGAAGAGAAAAGAAGCAGACTAATTTCCCACAGACACGCAACCTCATCTACGGACTGTGAGCTATCCCGGAAATAATTGGTGCTCTCGTTGAGAGTCGAACTCAAGACCTCCCACTCCGTTGAGCCATGGTTGAGATTTTTCCAGAAGGAGCCAATGATTCCGGGTCTGTGGGTGTCCCGAGGCGCATTAATTTTCCCCCATCTGAGAATACCTCTACATCCAATAACACAATCAACCAAACTGATCTTGTGACAGCTTTCGAGCTCATGAAACGAGATTACTTCGCTCTAAAGGAACGAGCAGCTCAAGAGCACGCTGCTCATGTCGCACTACAATCTCAAGTCAACGAGATGCAAAAAGAACATCAACTCCTCCGTGCCACCCTGGAACACCGTAACAATTACAACGAGACTCTCGAAAGAGCTTCAAGAATGATCACGCCCGGTCCCACCATGCCAGGATCACATCCTATTGCTCCTACCCTAAACCCGCTCCCCGGCACCAATGTCATGGTGACTCTTGGAACTAATACAACACCCAACCCATAGATCATTTATATTAGTGTTCCACAAGTCCACCAAGCCTTGGATGGTCCCCCGCCACAACCCACCCAAATAGGTATAGGGAATCCACAACCTCAGGCCTTGCGTGACATCCAAACACAACTACTGTTGCAACTAAGCCACACCATGTCTAGTTTGGAATAGCGGATCAACTCGGTGTTAGACCCTCGTCATCGATCCTATGTTAAGCATGCCATGCGTACCAGACCCTTTACTCCCAGAGTTCAAGCTGAAAAGAAACCCCCAGAGGCGAAACCAAACAAGATTAAAAAATATAATGGTATCGGGTGCCCATACCTTCATGTAGAGCTTTCCCAGTCACAGCTAGATTCCACCCGCTACACAGATGCCCAAGCTTGTCACGCCTTCCAACAAACACTGTCAGAAGAAGCATTGAGTTGGTTCTTACGACTCCCGCCAAATTCAGTTTATGGCTATGAACAACTCACTCAAAAATTTGTCAACAGATTCATTCTTCTCACATATAACAATAGGACAACAACCTCACTATTCAAAGTCAAACAGCGAGACGACGAGCACTTGAGAACTTTCATTACCCGCTGGCAGTCTGCTACCGCTAAATGTTAGAACCTGGATGAAGCTGTAGCAACAGTGGCTTTCCTCCAAGCTCTCAAGCCAACACATTTTGTAGTGGAATTAAACAAGAAGAGCTTCAAATGTTATGATGATCTGATTGCAGAGGTGACACGGCAAGCTCAAGCCGAATATGATACATTTGGGGAAAGGAAAGGCAATACCACCCCTTCTCAATTCTAAACTCGGGGTCATCGAGGGAAAAGTGGGAACCGGTATGAAAAACATGACAAAGATGAGTACAACAACCACCAGGGAAATGGCAAAAGCAGTAACGAGAGGCCCCGAGACAGAGAACGCAGTAATCGATCCCTACCCTAGTCAATCCCCAGCCCAAGTTACCACTCATCCACAAATACCCCGGTATGAGGTGTATACTACCCTCACTCTCCTATGCAGAAATTTGAAAAAAAAAACAGAAAGAGGAGATCCCGCCACCCCCAGTAAGGAAGGCACCCAAGAGACCCCCGCCAAACTATGGACGATTGTACGAGTATTACAACGAGTCTGGTCACGACACAAATTCTTGTTATGCCCTCAAGAATACAATTGAATATCTAGTCCAACATGGCCAACTGCAACAGTACATGTCACCCGCTACTAGAGCAAATGCTATCGAAGTATATGGCGAGATTATGACTATTCATGGAGGAGCAACAACAAGGAATGGATGGGCGGAGAGGGAAAAGATCCTGTCCCTATGGGAATGAAGTAGAAATTATGCAACTCCGACAGCAATGCATTTGAGAACCAATTCTTTGGGAATCTGTAACTTTCACCAAGAAAGAAGATCTGATCAACACTTCACACAATGACCCACTCATCATCACCCTCCAAATAGACCATTGGTGTCACATCCCGGTTCTTAAATTAAATTACAGTTATTTACTTTTGGTATTACTTTAGTTTTTACCGTTTTGAGTAACCGTTTACTGTTAAAGGACCCTGGAGTTGACTTTTTGTAAGAAAATTATTTTGGGAAAATTTCTTTAAGGGAGTTGTAGAGGACGTTATTACGAATTCATACACAGTTATACGTTAAAATCGAAGTTAGCATGAAAAAGTTATCAGATAAAAGGGTAAATTTTAGTTGGTAAAAAGAGGGTAAATTTTTGGTAGGCTTTATTTTTGTGGGTATTAAAGTTGGACCGGGTAGGAGAAGCTTATTTCTTCTCTCCCTTCTCTCTCCTCTCCCCCGAATTCTTCCCGACCCGCCGGACGTTCCACCTATGTTCACCGCCGTCCGGCCACTGCAAACCGCCTCACCGGTCCCGATCGGTCAGCCGTCGACCCAACGTTCTTCCTAGACCGGTGAGAGCCACCCTAGCGCCGTCGTGTGGGAGATATCTCGCCCGAAAGGTCCGACTGCCATGGTTGTTCTCTCGCCGGAACTCCCTCCTCCGGTCGCCATAGCCAGAGCTACTTGGCTCAATAGAAAGCTCTCCTCCCATGTAGCAATCCCTCAAAAGAATTCACTCTCTCTTGAGCTAGGTAAGGAGAATCGTTATGTTAAATTTCTAGGGTTTTGTGGATATGTTTTTGTTCGATTGACCTAGTTAAGCTCGAAATTGGACTTTGTGTTAGTTAGGAATGTTGTAGAGCGGGTTGAGAGGAAAATGGTGTTAAAATTTGGTAGGCATTGGAGGTCGCCGGAATCGGCCGCCGACCGCCGCTGTAAGGGGGCTTTTCAGAGTTTTAAATGTGTTATATTAAGGGGAGTTTAATGATGTGAAGTTTGGAATTTTTGGAGGAGTTTTGGTTAGGTTTGAGATTTTTTAAAGATTGAGAATGTTGGCGGTTGTTAGAATGAAAATCCGGCCGTTGGATTTCCTTGGTATTTATTGTAGAATGTTAGAATTAATGAATTAAGGTTGTGGTGGAGTTTGATGTGAATTCAATGAGCTTAACCCTAATAAGAGTAGTGGGTTAAACGGAAGAGATTTGGATGTTTATATTCACGTATTTATTTTTCCGGAATTGGAGTTTGGTCCTAAGCATATTTATTGTGCCAGGATATGAAGGGAACCTCGCTTGAGTGGCGATGCGGATATCGTCGGGTTTATGCCTAAATTTGTGAGTGGACATTTTGGTTTTAAATAAATATGCATGCAAGATTTTATAATTTATTATTTTATTTTCTGAGCTTATATTATAATTTCGGCTGATGAAATGATCCCTGGAATTATTTGAGTTTGAAGCATTGATTAGTTATGGGTCATGATTTATGGATTTGAGCTCGGGTTATAAAGTTGGTATTTGAGTTTTGATATTCTTTATGACTCCGGATTTAATTATTATCGGTGTTATTTTGATGACTTTGAGATTTTTAAAAGATTACCGAAAATAAGATTTTCGGTAGTTCTCTATTCATGTCTTTCTCATTTACTTGTGGATTATTGAAATTGACATTGAGAATGTTTTTAGCGAGTATTTTCGGATTATGAAATTATTTACAATTTACACTTGATAATTAAATCTCGCTTATAATTATGGACTTGAGAATATTTTTGACGTGTGGGACACATCATTGAGTTTATTTTAATTTCTTATGATAATTTTCAAGTACGGTTGGGAACCGTACCATTCGTATAATCTTGAGGAAGTTTAATAGATTTAAGTGATTTCGTATGTTTTTAGTCAACATAATATATGGTCGCTTATATTGATTATTGCTAGCTAACCATTATTAGCGGTCCTCACCATAGGTGAGTAAAGCGTTTAGCGTGGGACGCTATTATAGCCTGGGAGGCAACTGATCGGTATTCATATTTATTTGTTAGCTAGCCATTATTTGCGGTCCTCACTATAGGTGAGTAGAGCGCTTAGCATGAGACGCTATTATAGCCTAAGAGGCACCGACTCGAGCCTGAGAGGCTCCTTTTACATGGTGATAACTCTTTCCCTTATTTTATTTTTCTCAGTTATGTATTTGATTAACCAGCGGGGCTGGTTTATCTCTTCTGACGAGATTTCTGTATTTGATTAACCAGCAGGGCTGGTTTATCTATTTTTATGTGATTCTGGTTTTAAAGTTTAAACGTGAGAAAGTATTTAAATTACGTTTTTGTTAAATTATTTAATTTATTTTGGTCCACTCACTCTAACATTTTTAAATTACTTTCCCTTGGGCCCTTCGGTTTCAAATGCCCAGTTTGCAGGCTAAGTTTATTTGAGGTCGAGCATACATGGAGTCGAGGCATAGTCAGAGGCTGCTTCCGCTTATTCTTTATTCTTTAATTTCTTTCATTATAGATATACTCTGATAACCATTTGAGATAGTTATTAGTTAATTAAGGCTTGTTGTATTTTGTGAGATGTGTTAAACTTGAGGAGCAGGAAGGCTCTAGGAGTTGAGGATGGATGATTGGTAATAGAAGTGTTTATCTGGAATTTTTCAGGTAAGGGTTGTTAATTTTAAAAATAGATTATGCCGAATTTTTGGTAAATTTTCCTTAAAGATGGATCCAGCAGGATTTATTTCGGGTTTCAGGGTAAAATTCAGGGTGAGTCCTGACAATTGGGGAACACACTGAGTGCTTATGGATACCGGTGCCACTGTCAGTGTAATGTTCAACGATTATTATAAGGGGTTCAAGAGGGGACGGGACAAGTTATACCGCAATCACGAGCCGTTGATAAATTTCTCTGGCGTAATTACTCAACTGTTAGGCTCTAATCACCTAACAATCACTGTCGGCATTGGAGCCAAAATGGTCAAAATAGTGACTCCCTTCATCATTGTTGATTGTCCCTCCTCCTACAATGCCATTCTTGGAAGGGACGCTTTATGGGAGCTGCAGAGTTTTATAGTAGGCAGACTGCTACTAATGAAGGTTCCAATGCTGGGACGATGGGTCACGATCCGAGGAGATCAAGAAGTGGTTTTAAGATGCAATACACTCATGGCGAGACAAACATGCGACGAGCTGTTTTCAAATCAACCGACAGTCTCCCCATTCGACAAACCAGACGACCCCCGGGAAGACCCAGATAATCCTATTCCCAGCAAAACTTTAATAAAAAAGCAACTCTGGTACCCTCCGAAATTCCCAAGGCCATACCCCGTGATAGAAACAGAATGGATACAAATATCAGAGGAGTACCCTGAGAGGAAAGTATGTATCGGTACAGGGCTACAACCACATCACCGAGAGCAACTCATTTCGGTATTAAAGCATAAACAACGAGTGTTTACTTGGTCGTATGCCAACATGCCCGACATCTCTCCTGATCTGATCACACACTCCCTCAACATACACTACTACAAAAAAAGCTTCTATGACATTAATTTAATGACGTTCGAACGAAAACGTCGTTGTAAACTCTTTTTATGACGTTTTTTGAAGCAAACGTCTTGGATCTAAATTTCATATTAAATTTGTGACGTTTTTCAAACTTCGTTGTAGGTCTTGCTATTTAATGACGTTTTTTAGATGTCATCATTCTTATGATGATTTATAGTAGTCATGGAAAATATATATTTTCATGACGTTTGATAAACGTAGTGATTGACATATTGATCATGACAATTAAAACACGTCTTGAAAAATTTTTGGATGACGATTGATAAACGTTGTGATCGGAATGGTTCATAACGTTTCTAAAACGTCATGAAAGTTTAATATGTGACATTTTATTAAGTGTCATAAACCCTAAAATGAGTCATGACATTTTGTAAACGTCATGTAATAATTTGACCCAAAATTTAAAAATAGCAAATCACATATACATCCTCTAAAAAGATTTGAAACACAAATAAATCCACTTGTGTTGTTGTTAAACAAATAAGGACAGTTTTTAACAATTAAGGACAATCTTTTCTCTACATGCCATGTGTCATGATTTAATTTACCAAACTAATCCTACACTAATTAAATATACTTTTAAAAGAGAAAAGTCTCTCATTTTGAGATTTTTCAGTAGATGGAATACAATAGCAGATTTTCAATAATTTAGTGTAGTAGCAGTTAATTTAAGTAGAAGTGGTAGCAGGGGTTAACATCCCAGTAGAAGTAGTAGCAGGGGTTAACATCCTCTCATGTTCAGCACACAACAACACGCAGTAGCAGCATACAACAACACACAACAACAACACACGCAGTAGCAACACACAACAACACACCAATATCACACGCAGCAGCACACAGCAGCACGCAGTAGTAGCAACAGCACACAGCAACACGCAGTAGCAGCATCAACACACAGCAGCACGCAGTAGCAGCACACAATAGCACGCAGTAGAAGCACACAACAACAACACACGCAGTAGCAGCACACAACAACACACCAATATCACACGCAGCAGCACACAGCAGCATGCAGTAGCAGCATACAACAACACACAACATCAACACACACAGTAACAGAACACAATAGCACGCAGTAGAAGCACACAACAACACACGCAGTAGCAGCACACAACAACACACACCAATACCACACGCAGCAGCAGCACACAACAGCACGCAATAGCAGCAGCAGCACGCAATAGTAGCAGCAGCACGCAGCAGCAGCAGCACACAGCAGGAGCAGCACAGAGCAGAATGCAGTAGCAGCACGAAGCATGAGCACAAATTAGCTACGAATGATCACTTTTTGCTGTCAAATTCAAAAGATATGGGTTTTAATTTCAAAGACTCTTTGAGTAAACCAAGTTGTAGAGATAAAAGAATAATCAAATCAGATCTTGTTAGATTCGGCGAAGCCTTAGTCAACTTTCATCCTTTCATTATTCTACTTCTCCTCCCTTCCTCGCCTCCTAACGATTTGGTCGGACCGGTGACCGGCGAAGAAGAAGAAGAAGAAGAGGAGGAGGGGGAAGAGAGAGAGAGAGAGAGAGAGAGAGAGAGAGAGAGAGAGAGAGAGAGAGAGAGAGAGAGAGAGAGAGAGAGAGAGAGAGAGAGAGAGAGAGAGAGAGAGAGAGAGAGAGAGAGAGAGAGAGAGAGAGAGAGGAATCAGTGTGTTTCCCAGATATGAAAATGGTATAAAAGTGGTATTTTGAGGCAGTGACAGTTTTGTAGATATTTCAGAAAAGAATGGTTTTTTGAGTATTTTACATAAAAAATTGCTGACAAGGCATGGTACTATGCATTGTGGGCCTGAGATTATGTCTTTCTTTGTTTAAATCTGTTGAAATGTGATTTTTTTGTGTTTTGCAACTGTTTATGGTAGTGGGATGTCATTTTCTCATTTAAAAAGCCCGCCCTAGGCCAAAATTTGAACTTCCCACTTATTTTTTCATGCTTTTTTTTTCTTTAATGAAAAAATAAAAACAAAACCCCGACCTAACCCCCATTCAACACTTCAGCCGTTCAGCGTTGAGGAGCCCGATCCCAAAGTCTCAACCCCAAAGCGTGACCCAGCCTCTTGCCGACCCCAACTGCGACCACCTCCGATCCTTTCTCCGCCTCCGCCTCCGACCGACGGAGTCTCAAATCTCTCTCAAACAAAGCCTTCAAATTTCTCTTACTTTAGCTTTCATTCTCTAAACTCGTAATCGATGGCGTCGTTCGCTGAAGCCTCACCGAGGGCGGAGAGAAGTTCTTCAAGATCAAGTGCGCTCAGTGCCACACCGTCGACGAAGGCATGGACCACAAGCAGGGTATTTCGTTCTCTCACTTCTCCGATTTCGATTGGTTTTGGTTTTGATTGTACGGATCTAAGAATATTCTTGTGATTATTGATTCTTGTTTCTGTTACTTCTTATGGCTTATTGTTGATTTAAATCTGATCGATGATTTCTGGAATTTTGAGTCGAATTTTTTGCTGTGTCGGGTGATATTTGGAACTTGAGGAAGGAGTTGACACAAATTAGAAGTATGTATTTTCTTGTTTTGTTGTACTTCTCAGGCGGGAGATTAATCTTGCACATTTTGGCTGGTCATTTTGTTTTAATATTGTGGTTGATTTCTGTTGAATTTATCCTTCTGCTCGCTAACGGTAATTGTTAAAAGCAGGACCCAATCTAAAATGACTCGTTTGGGAGGCAACCTAGTGCTAACAAGAGCATGGCTAGGATGTGAGAGAAGAAGACATTGTATGACTATTTGCTGAATCCCAAGAAGGTACAAGTCTTTTGTGCTACCATTTAGTTCCTCATTGCTTTATCAATTATATGCTTAGGTTCATGTTAGGTGTATAGTTACAGTGAGATGTATGTGATTAGTAATTCCACAAATATCAACTTTTGCTTGTGGGATCCCATATACGATTCTTCTGGGGATTCTTTTGGAGATTGTCTAAGCTTTTAAGTTACATAGAATTAGATGTTTGATGTAATTAGAAATATGTGAACTCTATTGAAGGCTATATTGTGTTTGTGATTAATCTTTTTTGGTCTGTGATTTACTCTATTAAGTGTACAATCATAACTTCCACTTGACTTGATATGGTTATACCTTAGTTAAATTATCGACAAGTTTGTGACTATTTTGGTGCTCGATACCCATCTTTATTTGTTAGATATTATTTTGTTCATTTGATTGTTTGTCTGATTGTTAACTATTGGATACCTCATGCAACCACAAACCATTTTCCATCTCCAATTATATATATGTATAACATGTAATTATATTTTGCAGCTGCATTTATCTTCCTTCCATTTATGATATAGTTACATCATTTCTGGACCAAATTGCAGGAGTTGAAAGAGCTGTTAATCTCGGTAAGCTCTTGGAGCAAGATAAACCATGATCTGAGATATGATGTGACACCGATAATGACTTTGGACTTTCTGCATTCCTTGAAGGAGGTGAACAGTTCTAATTAAGAAGCATTAAGAATCATTTAACTTTGTTGTTTGAGTTCTTAGACCTTTGAGTTAAGATGCTTTGAATAAGTTATGTTTATTTCTTCAGTTATTTAGTCTTTTAGTTTTCCCTAGTATTTCATATAAAATGAGGGTTAAGTTTCCGTTGTAGGGGGAAGTTTTTTATCAGAAATATAATCTAAGTTGGAGAAGAAGTTATTCCCAATTTTCTATCAAACTCTTATCTCTAGATGGATTCCTAAGAGTGGCGAGTTTCGCTCTTATCTCCTTGGTGGATTCTAAGGAGTGGCGAGCGTGTTCTATCATTTTATTTTATCTTCCTTTTTTTTCCCTCAGTAAATCCCGGTATCAGTTCTGGTATCAGAGCACCGGATGGTTGGGCGTCGTGGTGCAGGACGTGGCCGTGGTGGTCGCCGCGCACAGAATGATGATCTTGATCGTGATTTTGAGATTGAAGAACTCAAGCGTCAAGTGCAGGAACTGCAGGAGCAACTGGATCAACGTAATCTTCGTGGTTCAGAAGATGAAAGGTCTATTGGAAGTGCAGAAGGAGAAAATCCTTTCCACCAAGATCCAAGTTAGAGTTCCGGCAGTGAAGATGCTCCTCCTCGTCATCCTCGAAAAATTCAAAATCGCCAACTAGATTTTGACATCAAGGTTGACATTCCAGATTTCAAGGGTCGTTCACAACCTGATGAATTCATTGATTGGCTCCACACTGTAGAAAGAATTTTTGATCTGAAGGATGTAGCAGAGCACCGCAGGGTGAAAATTGCTGCTGTGAAATTGAGAAAACGAGCCTCCTCATGGTGGGAGAAACTCTTGAGGCAGAGAGAAAGAGAAGGAAGAGGCAAGATTGTGACTTGGGAGAAGATGAAGAGGGAGTTGAAGAGAAAGTATTTGCCAGAAGACTATCGACAAGATAACTTCCTCAGACTGCACAATTTCAAGCAGAGGGAGATGTCAGTAGAAGATTTTACAGGAGAATATGAAGATCTCATGATTAAATGTGATCTGGCAGAACCTGAAGAACAAACTATAGCTCGGTACCTTGCAGGTCTGAGACCCGAGATTGGTAATGTGGTTCAATTGCAGCAATATTGGACTTTCAATGATGTCTGTAAGTTGGCACTTAAGGTGGAAAAACAGCAGAAGGGAGCGCGTGGAGGAAGCTTTCGGTACTCTGGACGTGATGCCTCAACCAACAAAGGAAGTGAGTCTTATTCCAAGGAGTCCAAGGTGTCACCCACTGTCAAGCCTCCAACTAAGGCCCCCTCCAAAAATGAAAGTGGATCCAACCAGAAGCAGCAACCTAGTTCTTCAAGTATTAGCTCACGGCGGTGTTTCAAATGCCAAGGTTTGGGACATATTGCCTCAGAATGTCCTAACCGCAGGATTGTGTCTCTTGTGGAAGAAGTTGATCATGAGTCTGAAGAAGAAGGATTCACCGAAGACGGAGAACCTATTTTTGATGAAGAAGTTACGTATGGGGATCAAGGTGAAAGCTTGGTGGTACGCCGTAGCTTAAATACTTCTCTTGCTGAAGAAGAAGACTCGCAGCGAAACAATCTTTTTCATACAAGATGCACTGCTCATGGGAAAATCTGTGAAGTTATTATAGATGGAGGAAGCTGCGAAAACGTGGTTGCTACCACCATGGTAGAGAAGTTGAATCTAAGCACTGAGAAACACCCGCGGCCTTACAAGCTTTCCTGGTTGCGAAAGGGTAATGAGGTACGAGTTGATCAAAAGTGTTTAGTCCAATTTTCAATTGGTCCAATTTATACTGTGCATTCCAGAGGGGTCACTGCGGGAGAACATATTTGTTGCAACACATACAGGAGGTTTAGCTGGGCACTTTGGTAGAGATAAAACTCTTTCCTTGGTTAAAGAAAATTTTTATTGGCCTCACTTGGAGCGAGATGTCACACGACATGTAGAAAGATGCAAGACTTGTCATTTGGCCAAGACCCACGGTCAGAATACCGGTCTGTACACTCCTCTACCAGTTCCCGCAGCTCCTTGGGAAGATGTTAGCCTTGATTTTGTGACAGGTCTGCCCCGGACCCAGAGGAATACAGATTCAATCATGGTGGTGGTTGATAGATTCTCAAAGATGTCTCATTTCATACCTTGCAACAAAACAAATGATGCCTCTCACATTGCTGATTTGTACTTCAAGGAAGTTGTTAAACTTCATGGCATTCCAAAAACCATTACTTCTGATCGAGATTCAAAGTTTGTTGGGCATTTTTGGCGTACCTTATGGGGAAAGTTGGGAACCAAGCTGCAGTTCAGTTCCTCTCATCACCCTCAGACTGATGGACAAACTGAAGTTGTCAACCGCAGCCTTGGAAACTTGCTGAGAAGTTTGGTGGGAAAGAACTTGCGTCAGTGGGATATGATATTGGCACAAGCTGAATTTACTTACAATAGGTCTCCTAGCCAAATCACCGACACCAACCCTTTCTTTGTTGTTTATGGCAGAAATCCTATCAGCCCTTTGGACTTAGTTCCTCTTCCAACAACAATTCAATTTAGTGGGGATGCTGCAGACCAGGCCAAGTACATCAAGCAGTTGCATGAACAAGTGAGAAGCAACATACTCAAGAAGAATGCTCGGTATCAAGCTCAAGCCAACAAACACCGGAAGCCAGCTATTTTCAAAGAAGGAGACTTGGTGTGGATTCACCTTCGCAAAGAAAGGTTTCCTAGAGGACGATATGGTAAGTTGAAGCCCAGAGCTGATGGTCCTTTTAAAGTCATCCAACGCATCAATGACAATGCTTACAAGTTTGAACTCCCTGGAAACTATGGAGTCCAAGCAACTTTCAATGTGGCAGATCTTTCGCCATATTATGAGGATGATTATGAAGAGAACTCAGTGACGAGTTCACGCGAAGCGGAAGCGAATGACACCGATAATGACTTTGGACTTTCTGCATTCCTTGAAGGAGGTGAACAGTTCTAATTAAGAAGCATTAAGAATCATTTAACTTTGTTGTTTGAGTTCCTAGACCTTTGAGTTAAGATGCTTTGAATAAGTTATGTTTATTTCTTCAGTTATTTAGTCTTTTAGTTTTCCCTAGTATTTCATATAAAAGGAGGGTTAAGTTTCCGTTGTAGGGGAAGTTTTTTTTATCAGAAATATAATCTAAGTTGGAGAAGAAGTTCTTCCCAATTTTCTATCAAACTCTTATCTCTAGGTGGATTTCTAAGAGTGGCGAGTTTCGCTCTTATCTCCTTGGTGGATTCTAAGGAGTGGCGAGCGTATTCTATCATTTTATTTTATCTTCCTTTTCTTCCCCTCAGTAAATCCTGGTATCATGATGCAGCTACAAGTAATAGATGTTTCCACATTATCTAGAATTTTACTAATTTTGTGTGGAAGTATGTTTTGATTAGTAATATTTTCTGTCTTTCATATTTCTATCTTAAACTAAATGCAAAGAAAGGAACAATTAAGTTGCAAGTTAGAGACCAATGGAGTGGAGCGGGTCATAGGGTTTATGTTATGTATTTGCCTTGTTTATCAACTTTTGGTTTTCTTTTAGGAGACTCTTATGTAATGGAACTAAATGAAAACAGTAATCAATGATTCTTTAATAAATGGGTAAAATATTGTATAGTCCTTGTGGTTTGAAGTCGATATCTGTTTAGTCCTTATGGTTTTATTTTAATCTGAATAGTCCTTAAAGTCGGGATTTTTTTATCCAAATAGTCTTTATGATTATATTTTAATCTGAATAGTCCTTAAAGTCGGAATTTTTTTATCCAAATAGTCTTTATGGTTATATTTTAATCTGAATAGTCCTTAAAGTCATGATTTTTCATCCAAATGGTTCTTATGGCCTTTAACTGAGATTCAACTGAGAAAATTGTTGGAATGACTATTTGGATGAAAAATCATGACTTTTAGGACTATTCAGATTAAAATAAAACCATAAGGATTATTTAGATGAAAAATTGTGACTTTAAGGACTATTAAGATTAAAATAAAACTAAAAGGACTAAACAGATGTCGACTTCAAAGCACAAGAACTAAACAAATTTTAATTCTTAATAAATCTAGTACCGGTAGTATTATTTCTCTATTGTGATGTGTAAACATAATGACATTTGATTTCTGGATTTAATTAGAAACTAGTCTCTTGGCCTGTGCTTCGCCCATGCCAATCTGTTCTTTTTAGTTTATTTATTTTTTTTAGAAAGAAAGTAACAATAACAAAAAAATATATTTTAAATTGAGACATTTAAATTAATTTTGTTGAAACATTTTCTTTTATCATTGCAGTTATAAAAGTAGTTACTGTAGATTTACTATCCATGAACATAGGACTCCCACCTCTAATTGCTCCACATTTGTTTTCTTTTTCTTTTCTTATTTCTGTTTTCTAATTTTATAATTACCACTAAAACCCTTAGACATTAATTAATAATGTTGTATAATGTAATAATGAAAGGGTAATTCTGGTAGTTCAAAAATTTAACCATTGAAAAAGTTAAAAAAACATTTTGGCTTTATTAATAGTAGATTAAATATCTTTTTTTTTAAATATGAAAAATAAATAATGACGTCATGATAAATTTTCAATGACAGTCCGTAAGTGCCATGAACTATTCTTTATGACTTTTGAAAAATATCTTGGAAGAAATCTTCCATGACATCTAGGAAACGTCATTGAAAGACATTTGATGACGCTTATGAACTGTAATTATAGATTTTTCATGACGTTTTACAAACATCGTTGAAGGGGTGTGGAAACTATGACTCCGGTAAAGATGTCATAGAAGCCAACGTCATTGAAAGTTTTTGTGTAGTAGTGATAGCAAAGGATTATAAACCTGTGAGACAAAAAGGGAGAGCATTCAGTGCTGAAAAATACAAAGCTATCTAGGCTGAAGTAAAACGTCTCAAGGATATCGGGTTATGAACAGAAAGTTCACTGATCAATATGTATTTATGTTTTGGCATGACCCTCTGGTCACCCCGGATTTACCATGAATTGGAGGATGATTATAATTTTCAATGGTCAACCATTGTTGAATATACATGTTCATTCCACTTTTAGGACATAATGTTTTTAATTGTGAAGACTCATTACTTGAATATAATATGAAATTTAATGAAGTTATGATCCTCCATGATAGGGACAATTGTCCGAAACTCGAATTTCGAGTATATTATTTTGTCAAATAAATTTGATCAAAGACCTTGTCATTTTGAAGACGTTGACTATGGTTTTTCATGATCTTAAATATGAAAAAATATATGTTTGGCATACAGTCCAATTATGAACATGGACAGTGGACATATTGAATTACATATGGTTTTTGCAATTTACAGTAAAGGGTAACAATCATCTCAAGAGTTGCAAACCTTGATAGATATATAGCTCCAATTGAGCTTGTATTATATTACCGATATGAAATACCATTACGTATATATATTGGTGAAGATAAATTTCACCTAATTAGGTTGTACTAATCAACCATAGTATATTATTGTATACATGAACTAAGTGTTTTATATATATAGCCAAATATAATAATATTCTGGCATGACAAGTTTTTGTCAATTTATATTGTCACTTAGACTCCTCTACACAACTTTAAAAGGTTGTAAAATACAAGGGAATTTAACCTCATGTTTTTGCGGGTAATCATTTTTAGTGATACATTCCCTGCTATAAGGGGTAGAATAATCTATTCTAAAATTGGTGTTGAGATATTTATCCAGCATGAATTCTTCCTTTTAATTTTATGGAGAATCTCAATCAATTAATTGGGAAAGTGACAAAATTATTACATATTTTTTTACCAAAATTTTTGGTTTGGGCTCGCCACCCACTAATGGATAAATAATTTAATATTGTTTTAAACGCATATCTGCGTAAGGTCCAAATAATAGTCATCCCGCTGTTAGAAGGAGAATAGACTAATTTAACGGCGTGAATCTATGTTGTGGAATATATCCACTAAGTCCAATGTGATTAGTTCCCTGTGAGGGAAGATTATACAAGTCCTATAACACTCTTCATGAGGTTATATAAAGATCTACATTCTCAAATAAGTTGTCCTCAAGAGACAAATATTTGCCCTATTAGAGGCATGAGTACTCAATATCTATAAAGCTTATTATAGCTTATGCACGCATGTATGAATGTGTGAGATCGCAAATTGATGATTATGATATCAACAGTAGCTACTAATATCATCAAGGGCTGTATTTTGTTCCACGTTTTGTTATATCGACAAACTATACTATTGACCAAATTGGAATGAGGCAATTCCAGTAAAATTGTTTATTGAAAACATGATGAAATACTTGGACTTTACAATCCCTAAATTCCATAGGGGTGACATTTTAAATGAAATGAAATCACTATGTCATAATTTCTCTCTATAGAGACATGGGGCTATCATTCTTCTTCAAACAACAATTTTTCTATAAGTACAGTGTTACGTATGCTGGTATATGGACGAGAGGCTTATGACAAATTGTTTTATTTCATTATGAAGATGTTGAGGGCACATTATTGCTAAATGCACAGCCCCAAAATTTATGTGTCATTTTAAGCATGTTGTTGCTTAACTAAATCCTTAAGGGATCCGTATTGCTAAAGGCCCCATGAATGATTACTGAAGCATTAAATTCACTCATGAAATCAAGTAGTCTAAGCTCGCATGCTCATTCTATTAAAGTCAAACTGACTTTATTGCCTCAATGAGTATTATGCACAACAAGACTAAGAAATCGAATTCGAATTACAATGTTTCAACATATTCTAACTTTCCCAAAGTTATGAATTTGGTTAGAGCTCCTATTGAGCCTATATGAAATTATCAACTTTACAAATTGATATTTATGGTTAAAGTGTGCCATACTTAAATTTTGGTGCTCAAAAATATTATACGATGGTAAATGTATCAATGGTTATTCATTTATATTTTGATGCATTAACTAATGTCTTTATCAATGATTTGAACATGTGAAATTGGTCTTTTACCATGTGAGGTAAAATTTATTCATAAAATCATAGTTTTGCTAGTATTTCCCTAACCTTTGCAGGATTGAATATGCATGATGAGTCTCCTTCATGCAAAGCTCACATAGTCTCACTTCTATGATCGACATATCATATCTATTATATAAGATATTCCATCACATACATGATATTGGAGCTTGCATCAATGAATCAAAGGGAGATTCTTATTAGGGGGAGCATTGAAGATTATGCTACCTAGGACATATGCGCGTTGCACTCTTTTTCTCTTTCGACCAGGCTTGTTTTTTCTGACAGGGTTTTTATTACTTGGCAAGGTTTTTAACGAGGCAACAATAAGCGCGTCCAACACCATATCATTTATTGGTAGACATCTAAGGGGGAGTGTTGTAAATATTATAATTATGTGGATGTCCACGTAAATACTTATTACTTATGTCCTTATGTTGTAAACCTTACTTCTATATAAGTGAGCCTAATGAGAATGAATGATACACTTCTTCCTCCTCCCACATTCTATCACTCGATATCATCTCTCTCAATTCTTAGTTTATAACAAATCGTTAATTGTCATTAGATCTAAGGAATAATGTTTGGAGTATACAGTTAAACCTCTTTAAATTAATAACATCCGGATTGACAAAAATTATTAATTTAACTATTAATTAATCGATAAATTAAGAAATTACTAATTTATCTAAACTCCTCTGGTGCTGGTGGCTCTGGGGCTCACCCCTCTGAGTAGTTTGATCTTGTTCTAAACTATAATAAGTCAGATGATTCTGACAGTACCGAGTTATTGATCATGGTGTCTATTCTAGGGTTTTCAATATTAAGATGACTTATGTCACATAGGTTTCCAGCATAGCTCTTCATTTACGTTGCTTTTGCGAGTATGTTATGTTTATGTTGTTCTCTTACAATTTTTTTTATCAATAATTAGCATCCTTCTTCAAAATATATATATATATATATATATATATATATATATATATATATATATATATATTGTTATACCTTGTTCAATGTACTACATTGTTGAATTTATTACGTATATATTATTCAATATGCTACTTTATTCGACGTACTACATTATTCAACGTACTATATTAGTTTGATGTACGTATTATTTTAGTTCATTTGGTGAGCATTAAATAGACAAAAATCAATTTAAATAACAAAAATCATAATCACACAACACATCAGAAGTTGAAAATGATAGTTCTATTATGAAACCCTCTTCATGATCCGAAGCTCTCAAAGCAGCGATGACATTGAGCATATTTTTGTTGGACCATAAGAATACCGCACAAAAAGATTTTACTATGTTAAGAAAAGTTCAAGATGAGATTCAAGGTGACCTTAATTTCAAGAAGAATCTGAGACAATCTTCATGAAATCCTCATAAATAAATAAATAATTTTATTTATAAAAGGAACTATAAATTTTATATATTTGATGGGGTCAATATGAATTCTTTTATTTGTATTATGTTATAAATTTAGCGAATAATTAATTTAGCACATTGTCCCAACTTGGAACCGACAAAAATTATTATTTTAACAAGTTTATTAATTAATCGAGTATTAAATTATCAAGGTTCTACTAGAATTGTATCTATAATTTAGGTTGCCACAAATACTATAATAGTAAAAGAACTTTAACATAAAAATTTAAAATTCAAAGTTTGTCTTAAACTTTTTTCGATCAGTAAAACAAGTCAAATGCTACAATGACTCTTTTGTGAGTCGAACTCACGATCTCTACTTACAACGGGAGACTATGCCGCTAGACCAAATGGTACTGGGCAAGTTTGTCTTAAACTTGACCATCAACTCAAAAAAATATAAATATATATACACACACTTTCTATTTTGACCTTTTTTCGTTTTAAAATTCGAGAGTAATATGTATACACGCAAGGTTCTAAAAAACGACTTAGTCAGCTGCCTAGGAGCTGGATGCCGCTAGACTGTTCTGATTTCAGCATAATCGTGAGAGGTAGTCGGCAGGCAAGAAATCAGCCGCCTTGGCGGCATCTAGGCAGTAGGCAATCTAGGCATAGTCGCTGTTTCCATTTGTTTTTGTTTGAAATTTTCGTCAAAAATCAAAAGGTAAACCCAAACCCAATCTAAAACTCATCCTCAGATTAGTAGTACGGTTGGGGTTTGAGCTTCATGAATTTTGGACTCTGGGTTTTTGTTGCATTCAAATGGAGAAGAAGAGAATAGAGAGAATATAGAGACGAGCAGAGAGAGAAAGGGAAGCAGATGACTGTGAGGATAGGGATTACGGTGGTGACGAAGTTATTGAAGCTTCTTTTCTTTGCAATTGTCGTCGTCTGTAGAAGAAATGAAGGAGGCAGAAAGGATAAGCGGTTCTTTGAAGCATAGAGAAATATCAGAATTAGATTAAACTGCTAAAGACTTATACCATTGGGCTTTACATCTAGTTATGGGCCTATTACCTATTCCATCCAACAAACTTTTACTTTTTACATTTTTTGGGTCAAGATCTATGTACCGTTGGGTGCATCTATTGCCACCCCATAAACAACTTTGCTGATCACCCCACATTCTCTTCACAACCGACTTATATATTTTTAATTGTAAGTCTATTTGTTCACTCATTTGCAAAACCTAAAATACCCTTTTCCTAATTCCTCTTTGTTCACCCTACAATCTCTTCTTACCCTACATATATTTTTTTTCAAAAAAAATTAAATTGAAGAAAACCATAACATTAGTATCATTTGTTCTGAAAGTATAAGTTCAAGGTAAGTAAAATCACAAACTAAACAAAAAAATTTACATTAAAGTATAAAACTCAATTAAAGAACATGAAAAAAACTCTCAAATTTAACAACCCAACAGTATCTGTCAATATCAAGATGCACAAGGTATGTAAATGTATCTCTAGTAGCAACGCCCTCCATACTTATGAGTTTCTTGAACTGATCTATGTGTTGTTCATAAATATGGTACAGTTGTCTATGGAAATTTACATACAAAATCGACATGAAAATAATAAGTAAACGGATAGACGAATTATCAACAAAGAAAAAAAAAAGAACAAAAACTACAAACAGTTCACCTCATCTTTAGGTTGAATGCTAGCGTTTTCAGATTCTATAGAATAACTGAATATGATAAATCTGGGTTAAGGTTTATGAAGTACGTGTTCATCTAAAAAAATGAATTTTTAATTTTTAATAACTTATTGTCCCTTACTGTAATTTTACATCAGGGTATTATGGTCTTTTAATAAATCAATAACATGTAGGCTGAACAAAGTGGTTTGTAGGGTGACAATAAACGGACCATATATTTATCATATATAATCTAAATAACTAAACTAAAAAAGTCAAAAGTAATGACGTTACATAAATATATTAAGTAATTTTAGATATTATAATGTCGGAAGTGGTTCTAACGAGGACTACTACGTTAAAGACTAGTTGATGAGTTTTTCGTTTCACCTATTTTTCGATCGCATACTCACATCTCGACCGTCTAGTTTGTAGATATATATATGAGTAGATTATCTCTACAAATTTTCATCCAAATTGAAAATCGTTAAGTCATTCATAAATGTGATTTACCAATTATAAACTTGAATGGCTACAGTTTGACAGATTTGGATCGTTCATTAAGTTGATTTAGTTCGATTCCTTAACGATCACTAATTTGGCTGAAAATTTATAGAAGTGATCTATTTATATAGACCTAAAAACAAAACGGTTGAGATGAAAAAATGTGATTGAAAAATGAGTGTAATAAACCAATCAATAGAAAAGTCATCAACTAGTCCTCAATTAAATGGTGTAACACCCGTATTTAATTTTACCAATTTACCGGGTTTTCTATTAGTTACTGAAGAATTAAACCGTGCTCGGTAACTTAGTAAGTTAACGCTTGAGTTTATTTTCGAGTTTTTCTCGAAATGTCAAATTCTCGTAGTACGTGACGACATGAGTTCACCGATGTCTTCGGATTATTCTTCGGAGCTTCGAGCTATTTTCTACGATTTATCGAAGTATTGGTAAAAAGAAATTAATTTTTTGAAATTAGAAAATAGGTCGTTTAATTTGGGCTGTCGGTTTAATTAGGGTTTAAATCTCAGCTGTCCATTTTCCCTTTTAAAAGGGAAGAGATTGTTGACATCGATCAAAGCCCATTTCGGGCGTTGACCCGTCTCTCTCTCTCCTCTCCCTCTTTCTCTCTCTGTCGTAGCAGCTTCCTCGACCGATTTCTTGGTCGTCTGGCCACCCCAGACAGCTAGGCCACTCTCAAACTTCATCTCTTCTTCTCTCCTTCCTAGCCTAACACGAAAATCCAACTTGCATCCACTATAGAGAGAGATTGATCGCGGTGGTGCGCGACCGTGTTCTTCAATTTTCGGCGAGCTCCGGCGGGGACAACGACTTCAATGGGTATATTCTTATTCGCCTCTCTTCCCTCTTCCTTTCTATTTCTTTGTTTTCTTAATTTGGGATTCCCGGCGAACCACCGCCATTGATGCCGTCGAGGCTTCTTAGTGTCCCTCATCTCCTTTCTGACGCTGCATCGATCACCTAACAGCCAATATTAGTTTGTATGGAAGCAAGGAGTGTTGCTGCTGCTGTGTTGGAGGAGACCTTGTGAATTTGATTTGGGGTAATTTGAAGGTAAACTATGAATTTCAACCTACTGCGTTGGTGGTGGTTTTGAGACGTCGAAGTTTGGTTGCTGATTTCGTGTTTTGATTGATTGTATGTTTAGAACTCGAGACTTGAAGTTTACGGGGAGGCTATGGCGAAATTCTGGCAGGTCGATGATGGTCGCAAAAGCACCTACAAAGATACCCTATTATCAAATCAATTGTATCGAGGTAGTAAATGGCAAATAGGGGTCATTACCCGCAGAGGATTGGTGAAACTAAGACTTAAAGACACAAGAAACACAAACAGACACGTAAACCAGAAATCTGGCAGATTCGACTAGGGAGCAGAAACCGAATTAATTAACTAATCTAGACTCAACCAAAAATTATGAAATTAAATACACAGTAACTAGACACAGTGGCAGACTACCACACAAATTTTTAGGGTATTCGGAGTTGGTTTGACTGGTGAACAAACATAAATAATACAGTAGTATTGCTGAAAACAGAATACTAAAAGTGAATATGGATGTAAATATGAGAGAAACAATAGCTAGGAACTTCTCTCCACCACTAAATATGCTTCAATCACCCCAAAACAATGTCAAGGATTATAGATGAATGCACTCACAGTTAAGCCAATGTCGTTAGGTCATTAACTGTATTACGTTCTCTTACATGCCATATTAAGTGAAATGTCTTATCGACTTAACTATATTACCAATTAATTGATCTATGAAATGTCGGTATCTAGACCAAAATAACTGAAATCATGAAGTTCTAAGAACGTTTGAGTAACAACAAAGACTCTAAGGTCAATGTCGGTAGCCTTAGATTACCAAGGAATTACTTCACACAAGTACCTACAAAGAACTTGTTATCTCTCATAGAATATGCAACGATATGTCGGTCATATACACATTCAAAATAATAAACCCTAAAAAATGCATCAAAGTGTCGACCCAATGAAACATGCAATAGAATTATCAATGAACAATCAGTGAAGAAATTCTCATCTAGAATTATATAAATCAATTGGGATTCAAAATCGAAGACATATCTAGGGCTTTGATCAGCCCCTAACTATCAAGGAGTTTAGTTACACATAGTCTTGAATAAGAACATTAGAGAATCCATGGAAGATGAACTAAAGGTGGAGAAGATAAACTTGATTGGCCGAGAGACTGGTTGAATTCTCCCTGGTTCCTCTTTTCTTTTCTTCCTCTCTTTTGTGCTCTGCCTCCGTTGTGCTCTTTTCTCTCCTTTCTCTTCTTAAATAGGTTAATTAACCCTAGGTCTCCCGTCCATCCCCTAATCCAACTAGGATTTAGGAATCCTTATTAAGCCCAATTATCTCCTTTTCGTTGTTTGACTTTAAAATACCTAAAAACAAATAAAGTTAATTAAAAACAAGAAAACATAACAAAATAACTAAGTAATAGGAATAATTAGCATGATAAAAGTCACACAAACATGCGACTATCAAAATACCCCACACTTAGCTTTTGCTATTCCTCGAGCAAAACACTAAATTAATACTTTGAAAAGACTCAACAAAAACACAGACTACAAAACTCTAATGCCCTTAACGCTTTGTCTCAGCAATCTCCCTAACATTGCAACACCAAGATCACATGATAATTCAGTTCAATCCACGAAATTTCGAAGGTTAATGTCAATACATGACACACATGTAACATGTAGGACGAAGACATAATCATGGTGAATATAAAGCTGTAGCATGCAGTAAACAAGTCAAGATTCAACCTCACATGGTATACTACAAGTGTTTCTCTCAACATATATATGTCTAAGGTTTTCACTCGACTCAATTCCTTGCCAAATGGACCGAACCATATGCTTAACTCTTGTGACTTATCTCCACAGATCAAAGGCTGCCTATCTTGGGGATAAAAAAGGGCTTTATAAGGTTGTAATGCGGTTAAGCTCATAGGTTTAAAGAACAAAAGGATATGGAATTCAAACAAGTTCTAAAACCTAGTAGAGCACCAATGAAGAGACTGCTTCGAACTTTACAACCATTGACACATTTTCACCATTGAATTCAAATATATCACCATTAATTGTGGCCGAATTTCATCGTATTGGGCCTTCACTTCATTCTTTTCATCCACTGTTTACCTGGGGTATCAAGCTAGACATCACAAAAGAATCATAAATTATATATATATATATATATATTATTATTATTTTTTTTTTTTGAAGAACAACTAGCTTGATAACCCATACTCATTCCTTTGCGTCATTATCGCCATACCATCTTCCACCTTGGTCTTCATGTATATGTCTCATGTACAGCTCTACTAAGTTCTAGAACAAAGGTAGAAATATAACTATTCTATGGTTCAAGGTTAAGGTTATGCGGGTGATGACAAAAAGGCTATAATGTAAGCTCAAAGTGGTTAACTAATGGGTGCACACCTTGTGTACACAAAATATGGGTCACAGGCTACATATGGCAATGGTGGCAAATCTTAAGTGCCTTTATCACTTCCCCAATCAAGACATGTATTGACTATAAGTTTTGAAAAGCACAAGAGCAAGTTCTAGTAATATCTAGAGTCCATTAACTTAATCTGCGGCAAGCAATTGACACACAACAAAGAAAATATGTATTATCACATTTAGGCTCAATCGCTCACAGGTTAATGAATCTCAACTAAGTTTAAGCATGTTGATGAATCTGTACCATGTTAACTCGTTTCTACATCCACTACACATTAACACATGCACCATATATCAAGATTAACCAAAGAAACTCAAATGATTCCGCCACATGTTTCACTCTTAGTCACAATTTCAGAAGATATAAGCACATCATAGACGAGTCAAGGGCCCTAAGACTCAAACGAGACACAAATCTAAACATAGACTCTAAAGATATCATATAAACCCCACCCCACACTTGAAATTTGCATTGTCCTCAATGTAAAACAAAACTAAAGCATGCAATACATCAAACAAGCTAGTATGAAGCATAATACATATGACATCGCAAAAACACACTAAACATGAAGAAAGGAGAAAGAATGAAGAATGCAAATCTGGAATCGAAGCTTCACCATCAACATGGGTTGCCTCCCAAGTAGCGCTAAGTTTAACGTCGTCAGCCAGACGGTACTCCTAATCATTGCTCCACCGGTACTGGATCACAGAGATGTACTGCCTCCACATCTCTCACCTATGCAGGCTCATAAAACGGTTTGAGTCTATGCCCGTTCACTTTGAACGTGTTCCCATTCTTTGGATTGTTTACCTCTACTGCACCATGAGCAAACACATTAAGTATAACAAAAGGCCCACTCCACCTAGAACGAAGTTTACCTGGGAATAACCGTAGACGCGAATTGAAAAGCAAGACTTTTTGTCCAACAACAAAAGATTTGCTTGTAATCATCTTATCATGAAACATCTTGGTTTTCTCCTTGTAGATTCGATTGGACTCATAGGCATTGTTGCGAATCTCATCTAGCTCATTCAGTTGTAACTTCCTATGAACACCTGCATCATCAATATCAAAGTTAAACTGCTTAATAGCCCAATATGCCTTGTGTTCAAGCTCTACGGGAAGATGACAGCCTTTTCCATAAACCATCCGATAAGGAGACATCCCAATCGGTGTCTTGTATGCCGTCATGTATGCCCACAACGCCTCATCTAAGCGTTGACTCCAATCTTTCCTGGTTGGTCCAACAGTCTTCTCCAAAATTTGTTTTATCTCCCTGTTGGATACTTCTACCTGCCCGCTCGTCTGAGGATGATAAGGTGTTGCCACCTTATGATGAACATTGAATTTCCTGAGTAAAGCTACAAAAGACTTGTTACAAAAGTGGGAACCTCCATCACTGATGATGTACCTGGGAGTGCCAAATCTAACAAACAATGATTTCAAAAATTTCAAAACAACAGCAGCATCGTTAGTACGAGTGGCCACTGCCTCCACCCACTTTGAAACATAATCAACTGCAAGTAGAATGTAAATATTTTGCTGAGAGCTAGGAAAAGGACCCATAAAGTCAATACCCCACACATCAAAAATCTCAACAACAAAAATTGGGTGTTGGGGCATCTGATTTCTAGGACCTAAGTTACCTGTGAGCTGACATCTTGCACATGATTTATAGAACTCATGCGCATCTTTGAACAAGGTTGGCCAGAAGAAGCCACTGTCAAGAACCTTTTTTTGCAGTCTTCTTTCTAGCAAAGTGACCTCCCTCTACATGTGAATGACAAAAAGTGAGTATAGATTGAAATTCAGTTTCAGGAACGCACCTTCTTATTAACAAATCTAGACAATGTTTCCATAGATAAGGCTCATCCCACACATAATGCTTAGTTGTCTTCACTAACTTGTCCTTCTGAGCTCTACTGTAGTCGCTTGGTACTTGTCCTGACACAAGATAGTTAACAATATCTGCATACCAAGGCTCGGAAATGTTGAGAGCAAAAAGTTGCTCATCCGGGAAGCTATCACGCAGAGGCAATGAGTCATCCTCTGTGTTAGATCCATGTGTGATCCTGCTTAAGTGATCTGCCACCACATTTTCAGTGCCTTTCTTGTCCCGGATCTCAACATCAAACTCCTGAAGTAGTAACATCCATCTAATCAACCTGGGTTTTACATCCTGTTTAGTCATCAAGTATCTCAAAGCAGCATGGTTAGAGAAAACAATAACTTTGGTTCCTAACAAGTAAGATCTAAACTTCTCTAAAGCAAAAACCACAGCTAAGAGTTCCTTTTCTGTAGTTGAGTAATTTAACTGTGCATCATTTAAAGTCCTAGAAGCATAATAGATGACATGGGGAAACTTAGCTGGACGTTGACCCAAAACAGCACCAACCGCATGATCAGAAGCATCACACATTAATTCAAAATGTAAGTTCCGATCAGGTGCCTGTATGATGGGTGCAGTTGTCAGAAGCTCTTTGAGCTTGTTGAATGCCTTCAAGCACTCATCCGTGAAGTTGAAAGCTACATCTTTATGGAGCAGTGCACATAATGGTCGAGCTATCTTGGAAAAGTCCTTGATAAACCTGCGATAAAATCCTGCATGTCCAAGAAAGAATCTCACCTCCTTCACAGTTGAAGGAGGGGGTAAAGTACGCACAATATCAACCTTAGATTTATCAACCTCAATGCCTTGGCAGATATCACATGACCCAAAACTATTCCTTGTTCTACCATAAAATGACACTTTTCCCAATTTAAAACAAGGTTAGTCTCAACACAACGTTTCAAAACCATGGATAAATGATGCAAACACATGTCAAAAGAATCACCAAATACCGAAAAATCGTCCATAAATACCTCAATGATTTTTTCAACCATGTCTGAAAAAATACTCATCATGCATCTTTGAAACGTTGCAGGCGCGTTGCATAGGCCAAAAGGCATCCGCCGATAAGCAAAAGTGCCGTAGGGGCATGTAAAGGTGGTCATCTCTTGATCATCCTTGTGTATGGCTATCTAGTTGTACCCTGAATAATCATCCAAAAAACAATAATATGCATGACCTGCCAACCTTTCCAACATCTGATCAAGGAACGGGAGGCGAAAGTGGTCTTTGCGTGTGGTGGCATTAAGCTTGCGGTAGTCAATACACACTCTCCATCCCGTTTGCACACGTTAAGGCACTAATACGTTCTCATCATTCTTTACCACTGTAATTCCTGAACATTTGGGAACTACCTGCACCGGACTAACCCACTTACTGTCAGAAATAGCATAAATTATACCTGCATCGCGGAGTTTAATCACTTCTTTCTTGACAACTTCCGACATGGGGGGGGTTTAGTCGACGTTGAGCTTCTCTTGTTGGCTTAACTCCCTCCTCCAAATGTATCCTGTGAGTACACAGAGTGGGGCAGATTCCCTTGATATCTGCTACTGTCCATCCAATTGCTTGCTTGTACTCCCTAAGAACAATCAAGAGCTTCTCCTCTTGCAACTGTGAGAGCTTTGAAGAAATTATAACCGGTAAAGTTTCACCGTTTCCAAGAAAAGCATACTTCAAATGCTCAGGAAGAGGTTTGAGCTCTAACTCGGGCGCTTTCTGAATAGATGGAGTAAGCACATTAGTTGAAATCGGAAGAGGAATGAGTTTAGGAGACTTACCTGTCATGTACGGCAAAGATTCAAACGCCTCCTCCATTGCATAATACTCCTCTTTCATCTCAAGGTATTCAGCTGAAGCAATCTCAAATACATGCTCAAATTCGACAGGTTGAGGAATTTCCTCAACGGATTTAACCGGTTGTGCTGGAACCTTCTTTTTACCAGCCATTTCGATGACTTTTCGCATGGGATCGTCCCCCAATGAGTACTGAATGAACTCCTGCATAAAACTCTCAAAGGCATCAATAGAACAACAAGAGTACATATCATCTATATTTGGGTGCTTGAGGGATTCAAAGATGTTGAACTGGATCTTTTCTCCAGCTACTTCCATGCTAAGTGCACCTTCATAACAATCAATTTTGGTACGAGCTGTTCTTAAGAATGGTCTACCAAGAATCAATGGTATCTCAGAGGGCACCTGTTCGCCTTCCATCTCTAATACAAAGAAATCCGCTGGAAAAATCAAATCACCAACCTGCACTAAGACATCTTCTATAATACCCCTAGGGTAACAGTTAGATCGATCAGCAAGTTTAATGGTTATTCCACCCATATTCATTCTATCATACGCAGCATATGACATTAAATTTATGGAAGCACCTAAATCAAGAAGAGCACCAGCAAACCTGTGATCACCAATAATGCATGGAATAGTGAAACGTCCCGGATCACCTAACTTTGGTGGCAGCTTTCTTTGCAGCACAACGGACACCCTCTCACTCAAGGCAACAGTTTCGGTTCCTTTGAATTTTCTCTTTGTAGTACATAAGTCCTTGAGGAATTTTGCATACTGAGGAATCTGCTTGATCACATCCAACAATGGAATATTCACCCCAACCTTCTTGAAGACGTCTAGGATCTCCTTGTCCTTTTCCTCCTTCACTTGTTTCTGTAACCTGCCAGGAAAAGGCACATTAGTGATAATCAAAGGTGAGGTTAAGGGACATACCATGGCTGGTTTCAGTCTTGACTCAATTTTTGTTCCAGGTGCATTCTCAACAGGTTGAGAGAGTTCCTTAACGGATTGAGTTGGGGCGCCTAGACTGACTTGTGATGGCTCCTCAGGCACAATCTGTTCTAATACAGGCTCTTCCCACTTCCTTCTTGGCTTCTTGACCACTGGAACTGCATCCACCTCCTTCTCACTTTTCAAAACCATTGCATTAACTTCATGCTGACCCTTAGGATTAGGAAGAGTGTTGCTGGGAAGACGTCCTGGGTTGACTTGAGCAAGAGTTTGTTGGATTTGGCTCACTTGGCGCTCTAACAAGTCAATTACCTTCCCTTGTTGCTGAGAGGTGGACTTGATCTCTTGACGAAAGGCACTGCTTTCCTCTCTTTCCTTTTTGCTATCAAACATCATTTGTTGCATCATAGCTTCCAAAGTTAAAGTTCCTGTTGATGTTTGAGCTGGAGCCTGTTGTTGTTGAGGCACACGTCTTTGGCCAAATTGCTGCCCATCCTCTCCAGATTGTCTTTGTTGGAATCCAGGTGGATTAGTATGTGGATTGAGCACATTGTTGCTTCGGTAGCTGAGGAAGGGATGATCTCTACTTCCATTATATGTGTTGGGCTGCCTATACACGAAATTCACGTCCTCCTCTTGGGTGGCTTCCTCAACTGCACTGCACTTAGGACAATCTTCCGCAAGGTGGTTCTTAGCTGCACAAATAGTACACACCACTGGAGATGCGGCAACGGTTGCTTTCTTATTCACCTTCATAGCACTAGCAATTAAGGCAATATCATTCTCCATAGAACTCAATCTCCTCTCTATGGTTCCATCTATGGTAATGGCATTCAAGGATCTTCTGCTGGCACCCATAGATCGGTCTTTGGACTGAAACTGTCTTGAATTCTCTGCTTGATTCTCCACAATTTCCTTAGCTTCAGCTCCAGTCTGATTCCACCAATTTCCTCCACAAGCCGAATCAAGTTTTTGCCTATTGAGTGAATCAAGTCCTTCATAGAAGTACTCCATCTGAGTGTTGAGATCAAACTTGTGATAGGGGCATTGACGTAGTAAACCCTTGAATTGACTCCACGCTTCATGTAATTCATCTCCATCTCTCTGCCTAAATGTACTGATCTGCTTCTTTAAATTCTTGGTGCGAGAGGCTGAATAGAATTCCTTCATGAATGCAGCACATATATTGTCCCATGAGTCAATAGATTGGGAAGCCAGTGAGTTGTACCATGCCTTTGCTTGCTCTTTCAAGGAAAAAGAAAACATAATAAGTTTCACAACATTCTCATCCACCGTAGTTGACTTCTGTATTCTGCACAGTGCTGTAAACTCATTAAGATGGTCTTGTGGATCTTCAGAATGAGTGCCTCTAAAGTGTGGTAGATTCGAAATCAGAGATGGGGGAATTGAGTAAGCCCCCAAATGGTCTGGTAGCACAATCAGTGAATCTGCTGCACCTGTGCCCGAAATAAGGGACTCCTTAAGTTTCGCAGCCATTGGTCCTGGTGATGGTGGAGACGTTGGAACATGTTGCTCTTCCTCAAACTCTGTCTCTAAATCAGAATGGTGTTCAGGCTCAGAATCCTCACCACCACTGTTGCTCGTGTTTACCTGTAGTCTCTGCTGTTTCCTGCTTAGTTTTGCTGCTCTCTCAATCTCCGGATCAAATAACATTGGTTCAGAGCTTGTAGAGCGACGAGTTTGCATACAAGAAGCTCCTGCATGCACACATTAAAGAATGTAAGACTCAAAAGAAAAATAAAGTAAACAAGGCAAACTAAAAATAAAAGACACTTTTAAGACTTAGAATTAAACAATCCCCGGCGACACGGCGCCAAAATTTGATGTTCGCAAAAGAACCTACAAAGATACCCTATTATCAAATCAATTGTATCGAGGTAGTAAATGGCAAATAGGGGTCATTACCCGCAGAGGATTGGTGAAACTAAGACTTAAAGACACAAGAAACACAAACAGACACGTAAACCAGAAATCTGGCAGATTCGACTAGGGAGCAGAAACCGAATTAATTAACTAATCTAGACTCAACCAAAAATTATGAAATTAAATACACAGTAACTAGACACAGTGGCGGACTACCACACAAATTTTTAGGGTATTCGGAGTTGGTTTGACTGGTGAACAAACATAAATAATACAGGAGTATTGCTGAAAACAGAATACTAAAAGTGAATATGGATGTAAATATGAGAGAAACAATAGCTAGGAACTTCTCTCCACCACTAAATATGCTTCAATCACCCCAAAACAATGTCAAGGATTATAGATGAATGCACTCACAGTTAAGCCAATGTCGTTAGGTCATTAACTGTATTACGTTCTCTTACATGTCATATTAAGTGAAATGTCTTATCGACTTAACTATATTACCAATTAATTGATCTATGAAATGTCGGTATCTAGACCAAAATAACTGAAATCATGAAGTTCTAAGAACGTTTGAGTAACAACAAAGAATCTAAGGTCAATGTCGGTAGCCTTAGATTACCAAGGAATTACTTCACACAAGTACCTGCAAAGAACTTGTTATCTCTCATAGAATATGCAACGATATGTCGGTCATATACACATTCAAAATAATAAACCCTAAAAAATGCATCAAAGTGTCGACCCAATGAAACATGCAATAGAATTATCAATGAACAATCAGTGAAGAAATTCTCATCTAGAATTATATAAATCAATTGGGATTCAAAATCGAAGACATATCTAGGGCTTTGATCAGCCCCTAACTATCAAGGAGTTTAGTTACACATAGTCTTGAATAAGAACATTAGAGAATCCATGGAAGATGAACTAAAGGTGGAGAAGATAAACTTGATTGGCCGAGAGACTGGTTGAATTCTCCCTGGTTCCTCTTTTCTTTTCTTCCTCTCTTTTGTGCTCTGCCTCCGTTGTGCTCTTTTCTCTCCTTTCTCTTCTTAAATAGGTTAATTAACCCTAGGTCTCCCGTCCATCCCCTAATCCAACTAGGATTTAGGAATCCTTATTAAGCCCAATTATCTCATTTTCGTTGTTTGACTTCAAAATACCTAAAAACAAATAAAGTTAATTAAAAACAAGAAAACATAACAAAATAACTAAGTAATAGGAATAATTAGCATGATAAAAGTCACACAAATATGCGACTATCAGTCGCCGGAATCCGATGAACATTTCTCGCAAGTTGCTGGAATCCGACGAGGCAGCAGATCCGACAGTAGCCGACGAGGTAGTTTCTGAGGCTTTCCTTTCCTTTTCTTGTCGTTGTGTCGAGAATAGGCTAGGTTGGATTGTATTTGTCAGGACCCACCCCGGATTTCACCCTGAAATCCAGAGTAAACCCTATGGGGTCCACTTCAAGAGAGAATTTACCAAAAATTTTGGCATAACCTCCCTTGAAAATAGACAACCATACCTGTCAAATCCAAACATACACTTTTATAATCAAACTCCAACATTGTACTCTTGGAGTCTTCTTGCTCCCCAAGTTCATCACATCTCCCACAATATCAGTTACTCATCTAAAAGAATCTCACAACCAACAACAAAGTCATTCAAAGATTTACTAACTGAGTTATCAGAGCATATCTACTAATGAAAGAAAAACAATGAATAAAGAATAAGCGGAAGCAGCTTCTGAATATGCATCGACTCCATGTACGCTCGACCTCAAATAAACTTGGTCTGCAAACTGGGCATTTTAAACCAAAGAGCCCAGGGGAAATTAGTTTAAAACGTTAGAGTGAGTGGACAAAAATAAATTAAATAATTTAACAAAAACGTAATTTACTTTCCCACATTTAAACTTTAGAAAGAAACCTCAATGCATGCTACTTTGATATAACATTTAACTTTATAACCGGAATCACGTATGAATGGACAAACCAGCCTCGCTGGTTAATCAAATACAAAAATCTCATAAGAAGAGATAAACCAGCCCCGCTGGTTAATCAATTACATAACTGAGAAAATAAAACAAGGAGAAGAGATATCACCATGTAGAGGAGCCTCCCAGGCTTGGGTCGGAGCCTCCCAGGCTCTTGTAGCGTCCCACGCTAAGCGCTCGACTCCCTTTGGTGAGGACCGCTAATAATGGCTAGCTAGCAATAAATAATAACCGATCGGTGCCTCCCAAGCTATAGTAGCGTCCCACGCTAAGCGCTCGACTCACTTTTGGTGAGGACAGCTAATAAAGGCTAGCTAGTAATGAATAAGTGCGACCCTAGTATGGTGACTAAAATCATACGAAAACATCTAAATCCATAAAGCTTCCCCAAGTTCATGCAAATGCAGATACGAGTACGGTTCCCAACCGTACATGGAAATTATCATAAGAAAAGTAAATAAAATTTAATGACGTGTCCCCCATGTCAAAATATTCTCAAAACTATAATTATTAGCGAGATTTAATTATCAAGTATAAATCATAAATAAATTCAATCTGAAATATTCGCTAAAACGTTATCAATGTCAAAATCAGTAACCCACAATTAACCGAGAAATTATAAATAGAGAACCACCGAAAATCCCATTTTCGGTAATCTTTTATAAATCTCAAAGTCCACAATTAAAAACAATAATAGTTAAATCCGGAAATCATAAAAAATATTAAAACTCAAATACCAAATTAATAACCCGACCTCAAATCCATAAATCATGACCAACTTTTAATCGATGCATCAAACTCAAATAAATTTCAAGACCATATAAAAAACCGAAATTATAATATAAGCTCGGAAAATAGAATGATAATAAAGAAACCATGCATGCTTATTCATTTAAAACAAAATGTCCACTCAAAAATTTAGGCATAAGCCCGAAGATATCCGGAACGCCATTCGTGAGGTCTCCATGAATCCTAACACCATAAGCATAATTAGAACCACACTCCAATTTTGGAAAAAAAAATTGCTTTTAAAATAACATCCCAAAAATCTTCCGCCTAACCCACTACTCTAGCTAGGGTTAAGCTTATTGGATTCTTGCCAAAGTCCACCCGCAACTTCATTTCATTAATTTCAACATTCTAAAACAAAATCAAGGGAAATCCAACGGTAAGATCTTCCCGAGTAGCATACCGATAAGCCGACTTTGAAAATTCTTAAACTTCAACCAACTTCCACCTAAAATTCACAAACTTAATATCAATGGACTCCTCCCTAATTAGCTTGAAAAACCACCCAAAAGAGGCAGCGTCGCCATCTACTCTGCCGGTAGCGGCAGCCAGCCAGCCACTACTACAGCCACCTCCAATGCTTACCAAATTTTAGCACAATCATCCTCTCATCATTCTAAACAACTTTCATAACAACCACATTGATTAATTTCAAGTAGAAACATGCCAATCGAATCAAAACATAAAAATGCCAAATTCAAAACCCTAGAATTTGAAATTCTTAATCCTCCTTACCTAATGCGAATCGGTTTAAATCATTCTGGGATTTTGCTACACAAGATAAGACCTTCAAGAAGAGGCAAAAATCTCCGGCTATAGTGGCCGGAGAAGGAAGTCTCGACCAAGGAACCAAAACACGACGTCGCTACCTTCACGGGGTTGTTGTCGACTGACGACGGCGCTATAGGATCGGATACCAACTTAGATGGATAAAGGGAGGTCGAAGCTTCAAATCGATACCCACCTTGCCGCCTAACTCGGCCGGACGGTGGCAAGGAAGTCATCGGTAGAGAGAGACGCGGGGGAGAGGAGAGAGAGAGAGATAAGGTAAGTTTATGATTTTCTACCTTACCTCAAATGGTAAGTTTCCATTTTTATACCCCAACTGAAATAGTAACTTTACATTTCACCATAACTTTCACATACGAACTTCAATTTCAACGTATAACATGTCCACGGATTCGTATTAACGTCCTCTACGACTTCCTTAAAGAATTTTTCCCAAAATAATTTTCCTACAAAAAGTCAACTCTAGGGTTCTTAAATAGTAAACGGTTACTCAAAACAGTAAAAGGTCAAAGTAACACAAAAGTAAAAACCCGCAAATTCACTTAAGAACCGGGATGTGATAGTTTTGAAAAACATTCTATTTTTAGAAATTCTATTTTGGGAAAGTTTCTGTTTTTCGAAACTTTCTATTTATGGAAACATGGTCATCCTTGGTCAGCTCAGCAACCCTAGTCAAACTAGGAAAGAGGTCGAATGAATGGTTATTTCGGAGTCTAGTCTGACCAATATGTTCTACTGTTTATAGTCAAACGCGGGATTGACTCTTAAGGCAACACTCAAGGATTGTTCCGAGCATTGGAAGGCTTAGGCTTAACCAGTGAGTGGACGTTTATTTTAAATTAAATGCAATCAATGGTTTATTTTATTGAGAAATTTATTATTATTGGAACATATTGTTTTCCATTTATAATTGGCAATTTTCGCTAATTTGGAGAGTTATATAATATATATATATATATATTATATAAAATAACTAGCTAGCAATTATATACATACTAAACTAGTTTAGTATGTATATAATTGCTAGCTAGTTATACGTGTCTTTCTGCCATAATGGTGCAGCGAATAATTGCCGCCATTATGGTGTGAAATGAGCGTAGGATGCGAGCGTAGTAGCCTTGTATGAATTCTTAAATTCATACAGGGGGTAATGAGACATGTGTCTTTACATACTTATATACTACAGCCTGGGAGGCTTAATGTTATGGGAAAATGCACTCAAAAATAGCAAAACTAAACCCTATTCCAATGAAATTTTTTTATCCATGTCTATTCCAATGAATATTGAGTGAATTACAAATATACTCCTAATCTAATAATTAAACGACCACCTCTCTCTCAATTCCTCCCGATCAGATCTAAGAGACCTCTCTCTCTCTCTCTCTCTCTCTCTCTCTCTCTCTCTATCTCTCTCTCTCTCTCTCTCTCTCTCTCTCTCTCTCTCTCTCTCTCTCTCTCATTCTTGCCGTAGTCGAGCCCGTTTCAGGCTTGGACGACGACTCGACGAGCTCGTGAACCGATCGTCAACCACGACGTAGTTTTGCAAGTTGTTCCCATACTGTCGTTCGTCGTCGATCCACGCCCATGTCGTTTTTCGTCGGTCCTCGTCTCCGCGCCGAGTTCGTCGTCCTAGATCCTCGTCTCCGTGTTGAGTCTGTCGTCACCAAGACCTCCCACTGGACGTCGTCGTCTGCGTAGAGGCAAATAGATCTTCTCCCTCTGACCTTCTCTATTAGTCTCCGGAATCCATTTTGCAAGTGCTTTGACTTTAGTAGATCCAGTGAGGAATAGTGCATGGTAAGGGAGTAGATCTTGCGAGTGAGGGTGCATGGTAAGAAAGTAGATCAAATGAGTGAGGGTGTACCGTTCGGTGTCAGTGGGATTATTGGGGTCAAGTATTGAGGTCAATAACTGATTACTGGGAGTTAGTAATTTTTCTTTTGGTTTTGTTTTGGTTGGAAATTGCCTTTTTTGTTTTTTTGGCTTTAACAAATTATTAGGGGTCAGTACTGAGGGCAATAGCTAAATACTAGAGGTAAGTAATTTTTCTTTTGGTTTCGTTTTGGTTGGAAATTGCCTTCTTCTTCATTTTTTTGGCTTTAACAGATTATTGGGGGGTCAGTAATGTGGTCAATAGCTAATTACTGGGGGTCAGTAATTTTTCTTTTGGTTTCATTTTGGTTGGAAATTGTCTTCTTCTTCGTTTTTTTAGCTTTAACAGATTATTAGGGGTCTGTACTGAGGTCAATAGCTAATTACTAGAGGTCGGTGATTTTTCTTTTTGTTTCGTTTTGGTTGAAATTTGCCTTCTTCTTCTATCTTCTTTGTTGTTCTGTGCTTTGACAGATTATTGGGGGTCAATACTGAGGTCAATAGTTGATTACTAGGGGCCAGTGATTTTTCTTTTGGTTTCGTTTTAGTTGGAATTTGCCTTCTTCTTCTATCTTCTTTGTTGTTCTGTGCTTTGACAGATTATTCCGGGTCAGTACTGAGGTCAATAGTTGATTACTGGAGGTTAGTAATTTTTCTTTTGGCTTCGTTTTGGTTGGGAATGCCTTCTTCTTCTATTTTCTTTGTTTTTCTGTGCTTTGACAAATTATTAGGGGTTAGTATTGAGGTAAATAGTTGATTACTGGGGGTCAGTAATTTTTTTTTGGTTTCTTTTTGGTTGGAAATTACCTTCTTCTTCGTTTTTGTGTGCTTTAATATTTTTTTCTGGCGACCAATGACCGGAAAAAGTCCAGCGAGGATAATCCGGTGACCGGAGTCCAGTGACCGAAGACTGGAATCCGATTACTGGAGTACAGCGATCGAATACCGAAATTCGGTGACCGGAGTCCAGCGATCGAAATATTGTAATCCGGTGACCGGTGAGGTTTCGGCCATGTTTTCTCTGTCTTTCGTTTTCTCTCTCTATGCATCTTTAAAGGGTGAGGGCAAAATAGTCCTAAATTAATATTGTTTGTTAAGACTTTAAATAAAAATTTGTTTATTTAGGCATAAAAGAAGCTACCTTATATTCAAATGGGCTCTTGAAAAAGATATTCATTGAAATGGGCAATGAGGAGTTAAAATTAGTACTAAATAGTCATTTTCTCTAATATCATATAGTATCGGAGACTAGCAGGGCTAGTCGTAAAATTCTTTATTTGTCAATTCATGAGATAAGAGTTTATTATTTATTGCATGCAATACAGTTTTTCCTAAAGAAATTAAGATGAGAAAGCATAAAGTTTTATTTATTGTTTGATCATTTTAACTTTATTTTTGTCCATTCACTCTAACGTTGTTTTTAAAATGCTTCTCCCTTGAGCCCTTCATTTTCAAATGCCCAGTTTGCAGATTTGTTGGTTCGGCGTATTAGAAGTCGAGGCATAGTTACCCATTCCGCTGCCATATTGCCTGTAGGTTGCTAGTTAACCTATTTGTATTATTATCAGTTTCAATTCTTAAATTGCTCTGAACCATTGAGATGTATTCTTAATTTCAGTTTGTGGTTTGTTGTGAAGTTGAGTGTTATGGGGAGAGGGTGGCTCCAAAAGTATAAGGTTAGAGTTTCATTTTAGAAATGTGTGCAGATATTTTAGGAAGGGTTATCCAATTTCAAAAGAGGTTATATCGAATTTTCGGTATAATCTCTTTTGAAGGTGGTCCTCGCAAGGTTCATTCCAGATTTCAAGGTGAAATCCGGGGTGGATCTTAACAAATCGTCCTCATTAGAACCCCTCCTTTATAATGTCTTTTATAATTTTATTTATATAATTATTTTTTATGAAAAAAAAATAATACAAAAATAGAAAACTAATTAATTTATGATTAATTGTAACACCCCGGACCAAATTTTACATATTTACCGAGTGTTTCTACAAGTTACTAAGAAATGTAACCACGCTCGGTAACATAGTAAGCTAACACTTGAGTTTATTTTCGAGTTTTTCTCGAAATGTCAAATTTTTATTTTAAGGCTCAAGGTCGTAATACTTGACGTTACGAGTTCAACGATGTCTTAGCGTTATTTGTCGAAGCTTCGAGCTATGTTCTACGATTTACCGAAAGTTTGGTAATATAAATTAATTTTCTGAAATTAGAGTATAACTTTTAATTTGGGCTGTCAAATCAATTAGGGTTTTGCTCCGAAACCGGGGTGCGACAATTATGAACCCTTTTTGACAATTGTAGTATTGGTAAATAAGGTTCGATCAATCCGGGGACTTTAGGGTGCTCCTGCGTTTACAAAACTAGAAGAGTTAATCACAGAATATAAACAGCAATTACATTTACATGATTTCAGGGGGGGATTTTGAGAGTTTGTTCTAACATTCCTACATAATACAAAACTAGTATGTACAAGTGATCAACTTCATTCCACTCAAACATATAAAATCATGTAACAGATTGCTTCAATCTACACAACTTAAAATCATGCCAATCAAGAGTGATGAAACGAATTCAGAATTGCACACCGTAGCGGTCATGCAACCTATAATAATCTGCTTAAGTATCCAATGTTTGCCTTAGCGGTTTAACACAGAAAATTCCATGAAATATGTCATGTTAATACTTAGCGCAACCATACAACATATAACATGAATCATTAAGTTCACAGAAGAATTCGAACATGTAAACAAGTTTATCTTAGCGCTTAAACAGTTCACATGCAACTCATGATCAAAACCTGACCCATTCCCATGAATCTAAGCTTTTGCCACTTAATCAATCTATGTTTGCCTTAGCGGTTTAACACAGAAAAATGGCACTACCAACCCTGCAGAAGTTAGTAATTCATAAACCGGATCACAAGTTTTCAACATCAAGAATGGCACAGGAATAAGTTACGCAAATTTCATTAACAATCTAAGAACAAAACTTTATAAAATTCATGCATAAAACATATTGTCAACAACAGAAATCATAATCCATGCGATTAGGAATACAAAGGCAGTAGGAACAAAATAATAAATCCAGAGCATAGTTTTACACTTTTGAGTCTTCTTGGCCTTGAAGCTTCAAAGGGGTGACGAACTAGTGCAGGAAGAACCTTGGCAGCGTGAGGAAACTCTTGTGGCTTTGTGCTTGCTCCTTTGCAGCTTGGCACTCACACAGATTAGAGAACAGAAGAGACAGAACGTTTTTCTGAATTTTTGGTGGAAGAAGTGATACCAAAACGTTGCTCCTTTGCTCCTCTTTATACTGTCTTGGCCGAACCCTAGCTATCCTCCTAGCCCTTGATTAATTTCTGATCCAACGGTGATGAATTATTGCTTTAAATCCTGATTTAGACCTCCCCAGAATTCTCTGGAATGTCTTGTGCAGTAATCCATTGCATGAGGCTTGAATACGGACCAGGTACACTCCTTGTTCTCAAAAGGAAATCCCAGCGATTAAGAACTTTCCCTCTTCTGCTACCAATCAGGCTTTTGACGAAAATTTCCTTCCTTTATTTGTGCACAATTAGGGTTCCTGCAAGGGAAATAAAGTCAGATACATATGGTAGGGAATAACAGAATTCAAATGACGAAATTAAGGAAAGAATCCCTTGATTACTGCAGAATTCGTTCTCCCCCTTTTTTATACACATTCACAGATTCCTATTCCAAGTTGGATTAGGTTCCCTGACTTCAAATGGATTCCCTGTCTCATAAGAAAAGAAAGTTTCCTAAATATTTTAGGGAAGTCATAATAGGAAAGATTCCGAAATAGTAAGTTTCCTAAATCAAAATAAGAAAGTTTCTTAAAATGAAATAGGCAACTTTCCCTTTTTAAAACAGGAAAGTTTCCTAAACGACTTATCCTCAGATTTTGCGACTTAATGAGACTCCTTGTTGCACCAGGAATCCTTCTTTGATTAGGATTTCTCTCAACTCTTGCGTTTTAGCCTTCTTTTGTGTAAAACTGCCTCTTTCGACCTATAAAACAGAAACAAGTTAGAAATGACATTATTAAGGAAATAACAAAGCTAAAGAATGTCGGAAATACATTAAGAATATAGCATAAAATGCGTGTATCAAATTCCCCCACACTTAAGTTTTGCTAGTCCCTTAGCAAAACCAAATTAACAAACAGACTCTAACAAAAACTAACACAAACGAAAATTTATAAAACAACAAATACTTAAACTCTAATGCCCATAACTATTGTCTCAGAATCTCAACTCTCATGGCATCAAAATTAGCATTTAACCAAGAATTATTCCATGAAGTTTCAGAAGCTAATTGTCATGCACAGATCGCATATTTACACGTAGGACCTGATAGAACAATGGTGATATTTAAGCTCAGCATGTTTCAAACAAGTATGATTCATTCTCACAAGGTATGCACTCAATCTTCACTCAGATTTTCTGGCTAAATCACTCAATAGTATGCAAGACAGAATCAGAAAGCTTGCATTTATATGAACAGAATCCCAATAGAACAGATATAAACCTCAAGAAAGAATATGATTACTCACACAAATGAACCATACCATAGGCTCAACTCTTGGAACAAACTCCACAGATCAAGTTTTACTCATCTTTTAGATCAAAAGGAACTCTAAAAGGTGTTAATGGGGCTAGGCTAGGGGTATGAATTTAAGAGTAAGGAATTGCAGAATTCCTAAGGACCTAGCAGAGCATTATCCAATGCCTTATGTCGCCAAAACAAGGACCAAGATATCATTTGTCCTCCAAAAACGTCACTGCACCTCCTTACGCAACATGAAACAGAACAAAGGCCAAATATTTCGATTTTTAGGCCTTCCATTTACATCACGACTCCTGATTCACAAACAAAGAGTATGTCCAATATTTCTTTTCTTTTTCTGCCGAAATTTTATTCTCTATTTTCTTTTTATTCTTTTCACGGCATTTTCTTTAATTTTCAAACAACAAGGACATTTCAGCAGCTCCTCCCCCCACACTTGCTCTTCATCGTCACCTCTAATAATCTTCACAAAAAATGCTCTACTAGGTCCAAAGGACAAGGGTAGAGATATGCTATACTAAGTTCAGGTAAAAATTACATAGGTGATGAAATAAAAGGCTTAATGTAGGCTCAAAGGGGCTCAAACTAAGGGGTGTGCAGCGCACACAAATAGGGACACAAGTTTATTTGGCAATGGTGATTATCCTAAAAAGTTCCATTTATCCTCTCTAAAATCAGAGTGTTTTATGATTAAAAGTTTCGAAAGTTCACAAGAGTGAGTTCTAGTCATCTCTAGTTCATTAACAGCTATGGTGAGCAATCAATCAAATTGAAAGAATAATGAGGTTTTCAACAATTTATAGCCAAGAAAATGAAGAAGAATATTTCAATGAACACTCAGAAAGAATAACACATATAAAGGCTTAAAAGCTCACATTTAGGGTCATATGAATCAAAAACTTGTCTTACCATACTTATTTCTGTACCAGAGATTCAAATCATATCCACTACATTTCACATGATTTCCATTCATTTCAATTAACTTCAGAATATCAGTTGGAAATCATCTTGTGATCTTATCCATAATTTCAGAGATTATAATCATCAAAGACAATTAAGGGCTCCTAAGACTCAAAAACAAACAAAAGACTCAAAAAGCAAACGAAATTTTTTTTTAAAATTTTGACATTTTTCAATTTTTATGTATTTTTCAATAAATGACGCAATAAATATGTAAATCCTTCCCCCGCACTTAAACTCTACATTGACCTCAATGTAGAACAGAATATAGCATGTAACATAGAATAAAGCATGGAAACATGGATTCACAACAAAACAAACTAAACAAAAACTAATTAACAAAGAGTAAGAGATTAAAGTTGAGAAAGCTCCCCCTTGTAGACATCCCATACTCACGGCCTTCGGGTAGGATTGAAATTTAGGCCCCTGCCTCAAGGTACAAGACCTTGACCTTCAAATGAAAGCTCCTTGCAATCGATACTTCAAAGTAGATGTAGGGTGTCCAGAGAATGGAGAAACACTTGTGATTTCCGTGCAAATGCCTGACTTGAGTTGCTGCAAAGTCAGTAAACTGCATTTCAAAAACAAGAGATTAATCCACTTTCACAAAATGAAATGAATAAAAATAAAAATAAAAATACGGAAATACAAATAAGGAAAAAGTTGTCCAAAAATAGTTGCAAAAAGGTGCAACAAACCACTAATAAGTCTAATACAATATCCAAAAACTTGAATATAAGTAAAAACAGAAAGTCTCAAAATTGCACAAGTGTGCGACTTGATGTAGGGCTGCCTCCCTAGAGCGCCTCGGTTAACGTCCATGAGCTAAACGGATTACTTCCATCCTCAATCCTCATCAGCAAACAGGGTTTCTTCATCAACATTGTTCATCCAGCCTTCTGCAGCAGAGCGAGAATCTGGGGGAGAGTAAGACTTCCTTGAGTTGCCATGGCTGCCATAGCTATAAATAGAATCATTCTCTGAGTCGTCCTCTGCATCTGAATCCATCCCAGACATCCTCCTATTCCGAACAGTTTGTGCTTTAGGTGCAGGTTCAAAGTATCCACCAAAGACTTCTGCAACGAGTCCTATGATCTTGGAGTTCATAGCATCCATTCTTTTGTTGATCTTGCTGATTGAGAAAAAAGACATACAGTTTGCACTTGTTCTGCCTCATGTTTGACTTGCTCTTTTCCAGCTCCTCCTCCTCTTGTGAATCTTCAGGAACAGCTCCTTGCATGTGTCCCAAGTGACATTGTGATCAAGCTGGTTGAGAAAAAGACATACAGTTTACAGAAGTTAGAATTAAAGTAAGAAAAGTTAAACAAGAATGAGTTTCCATAAACACATAAGACACTACACGTCTGCATTATCCTATGCTTAAGTTTATTTTAACTCCACACTTAGGTACGGGAACAGAGGACAGTGGTGTGCAATGGGACTGAAACAGCTACCCAATCCATAGTCATGTTTGGTCCAATATACCTTAGTGCGACACACACCATAGTTAAAATAACACTAATACAACACTGCTGATTCTAAATTTTATTCACCCTTCAAATTCATATCTCAAGTTGTAAACTGTATTGAAAGGGACAGAGGCATTGACATCTAAAAACACAAGCAATTCCGTGGTTTCAGAAGGCTTGAATGGCAAGGCCAAAGTGAAACGGGCTGGTAGGGTTTCGTTTTTGGTGGGCTACGGAGGTCGAAACCCCTATCGTGCTTACGCACAGTCTATAGCCCTTTGAAACCCAATTTTGGTCCCAGTCGTTTACTCGGGCCTTGGCACCACTCAAAGTGCCCCTTACTCAGCTAAGAACTACTTATATCTTCGATGGTCCGACAAGAGCACAATATGGGCCGCCCTCAACCTCGAGAGACCTTAGAAAGGAACTCACGAAGGGTTAAGGCCCAAATCTGCTTTGCGGCCTTGACTGAACAGTTTACCAAATGAGATATAAACCTGAAAAGAAAATATAATAAACAATCAGTACTACAATTAATTAAGTAAACAGAAAAATTAAACTAAAAGAAAACCGTAGGAGACTTTAAAAGTCCCCGGCAACGGCGCCAAAATTGACGTGCTCCGAAACCGGGGTGCGACAATTATGAACCCTTTTTGACAATTGTAGTATTGGTAAATAAGGTTCGATCAATCCGGGGACTTTAGGGTGCTCCTGCGTTTACAAAACTAGAAGAGTTAATCACAGAATATAAACAGCAATTACATTTACATGATTTCAGGGGGGGATTTTGAGAGTTTGTTCTAACATTCCTACATAATACAAAACTAGTATGTACAAGTGATCAACTTCATTCCACTCAAACATATAAAATCATGTAACAGATTGCTTCAATCTACACAACTTAAAATCATGCCAATCAAGAGTGATGAAACGAATTCAGAATTGCACACCGTAGCGGTCATGCAACCTATAATAATCTGCTTAAGTATCCAATGTTTGCCTTAGCGGTTTAACACAGAAAATTCCATGAAATATGTCATGTTAATACTTAGCGCAACCATACAACATATAACATGAATCATTAAGTTCACAGAAGAATTCGAACATGTAAACAAGTTTATCTTAGCGCTTAAACAGTTCACATGCAACTCATGATCAAAACCTGACCCATTCCCATGAATCTAAGCTTTTGCCACTTAATCAATCTATGTTTGCCTTAGCGGTTTAACACAGAAAAATGGCACTACCAACCCTGCAGAAGTTAGTAATTCATAAACCGGATCACAAGTTTTCAACATCAAGAATGGCACAGGAATAAGTTACGCAAATTTCATTAACAATCTAAGAACAAAACTTTATAAAATTCATGCATAAAACATATTGTCAACAACAGAAATCATAATCCATGCGATTAGGAATACAAAGGCAGTAGGAACAAAATAATAAATCCAGAGCATAGTTTTACACTTTTGAGTCTTCTTGGCCTTGAAGCTTCAAAGGGGTGACGAACTAGTGCAGGAAGAACCTTGGCAGCGTGAGGAAACTCTTGTGGCTTTGTGCTTGCTCCTTTGCAGCTTGGCACTCACACAGATTAGAGAACAGAAGAGACAGAACGTTTTTCTGAATTTTTGGTGGAAGAAGTGATACCAAAACGTTGCTCCTTTGCTCCTCTTTATACTGTCTTGGCCGAACCCTAGCTATCCTCCTAGCCCTTGATTAATTTCTGATCCAACGGTGATGAATTATTGCTTTAAATCCTGATTTAGACCTCCCCAGAATTCTCTGGAATGTCTTGTGCAGTAATCCATTGCATGAGGCTTGAATACGGACCAGGTACACTCCTTGTTCTCAAAAGGAAATCCCAGCGATTAAGAACTTTCCCTCTTCTGCTACCAATCAGGCTTTTGACGAAAATTTCCTTCCTTTATTTGTGCACAATTAGGGTTCCTGCAAGGGAAATAAAGTCAGATACATATGGTAGGGAATAACAGAATTCAAATGACGAAATTAAGGAAAGAATCCCTTGATTACTGCAGAATTCGTTCTCCCCCTTTTTTATACACATTCACAGATTCCTATTCCAAGTTGGATTAGGTTCCCTGACTTCAAATGGATTCCCTGTCTCATAAGAAAAGAAAGTTTCCTAAATATTTTAGGGAAGTCATAATAGGAAAGATTCCGAAATAGTAAGTTTCCTAAATCAAAATAAGAAAGTTTCTTAAAATGAAATAGGCAACTTTCCCTTTTTAAAACAGGAAAGTTTCCTAAACGACTTATCCTCAGATTTTGCGACTTAATGAGACTCCTTGTTGCACCAGGAATCCTTCTTTGATTAGGATTTCTCTCAACTCTTGCGTTTTAGCCTTCTTTTGTGTAAAACTGCCTCTTTCGACCTATAAAACAGAAACAAGTTAGAAATGACATTATTAAGGAAATAACAAAGCTAAAGAATGTCGGAAATACATTAAGAATATAGCATAAAATGCGTGTATCAGGTTTTGATTTGGTCCGTTGGTTTAAGTACAATGGTGAAGAGAAGGGTTGACATAGGAGAAGCCCACACTCGGGCGTTGACCGAGCTCCAGCCTCTCTCTCCTCTCGCCGGCTGCCCCAGTCGTCTCCACCGATTCCGGCCACTTCAGACGGCGAGACCGCCACCAAAGTGATCCTCTCCTCCTTATCGACTTAGCTCAGTCCTTAACTCCAGGATGCATCCACTCTCGACGGAGTTCGAAGGAGGAGGATGACGACTGTCCTTCACAAATTCCAGCAAGTCCCGGCGACAAATCGACAAACCAAGGTCGTATTCTTATCCAACTTCCTGTCCTTTTCCTTTATGGGTTGTTTCTTCTCGAATTGAGCTTTAACTTGGAAACCCTAATTTCTGCCTGATTTGGGATTTCCGGCAAGCCATTGTCGTTGAAGCCATCGTGGCTTCTCGGCGTCTCTCCTCTCCTTCCTGTCGTTGCATCGATCTCCTGAGACCAAGATTAGTTTGTATGGAAGCAAGGAGTGTTGCTGTGTTGTGTTAGAGGAGACCCGAACCCAGATTTCCGGTGAGGAAGCTATTGCCGGCGAAGGGAAGCTTTTGGGAATTTGATTTGATGAGATTTGAAGGTAAACTCTGAATTTCAAGCTACTGTGTTGGTTGTGGTTTTGAGAAATAGAAGTTTGGTGGCTGAAATAGTGTTGTTGTGCTCTTGAATGTCGAGAACTTGGTGTTTTAGGGAATACGGGGAGGCTCTGGCCAATTTCCAGCAAGTGGCCGGAATCCGACGATTATTCCGGCAACAATTCCGGGAAATGATCAGTCTTTCCAGCAGTAGCCGATGAGGTAGTCTTCGAGTTCTACTTTCTTCCCGATTTGAGTCTCAGGTCAATAATAGATTAGTTTGAGATTATTTCAGAAACGTTTCCATTCTTGGAAAGTTTCTAATCTAGGAAACTTTCCTTTATTGAAAACATTCCAATTTTGGAAGACCTAGTAAAATGGTTGGTGTGGAATGAAAGAGGAATGTATAAATGAAGAAACAATTGTAATTGTGTTGTGATTGAGGATTGCACGGGTTAAGAAAATTGGACAAATGAGAAATGGATTTAGTGAAAAGGTTTGTTCTTATTTAAGAACTAATTGATTTCAAGTAAAGCAAATAATTGAATTATTAAAGTGTTTGCCGGAGTTAAATTGGATGGTTAAGAGTTAATCAAGGTAACATGGATTATTAAACTTGGATTGTTGTCAAGAAATGAAGCATCCATATCCTAAAGTGAAACATGATTGGTTAAGGGAAGTATTTGGGAATAGACAATGTAATTTATTTAGGAACCAGTCCTAAGTCTTGGATTGAACTATTGGCTAAGACTAAAGATAACTGTTAATCTGGAAGTAGTTGAGATTATTAACTTACGGTTTGGGTTAATTGTCTAATTAAAAGACTCAAGTATGTGCCTATGGATGTAAAGGCTCGCCGTAAAAAGTTGACCGGCGTTTGACTTGGGAAGCCTCGGCTTGGCAATTAACATAACTGAATCACTGTGAGTGGACATTTGTTTTGAATCTAATGCATGCAACGATTTTATATTAAATGGACGATTTCATTTTACTGAATTTTAATTTGTGAATTGATTTTCTTGCATGAGTTATTTCCCCGAAGTTATTTCCAGAAGCGAATATTCTTATTTTAATTGTTATCTTCGCTATTTGGAAAGTTACCGAAAATGAGATTTTCGATGGAGTCGTATACATATTTCTTTCTTTTATATTTGACAATTTTCTTTATTTTGAAGAGTTATCGAAAATGGGATTTTCGGTGGATATATATATATATATATATGGATATTTATGAGGATAATATGTATATAAATGCTAACTAGCCATACGTGCCTTTCCACTTTAATGGTATAGCAATTAGCCACCATTATGATGTGACGTGAGCGTGGGACGCAAGCGTCTTAGCTCTATATGAATGTAGGAATTCATATATGGGATATTCAGCACGTATATACACCCGTCTTTTCCGCCATAATGATGTAGCTATTAAACCCCCTCATTATGGTGTGACATGAGCGTGGGACGCAAATGTAGTAGCCCTGTATGAATTTCTATTTTTCACAAGAATTCATACAAGCAATATGACTTGTGTAAATACATACATATATACTAGAGCCTGGGAGGCTCAATATTATAAATTTTTGGAGACTAGCAGGGCTAGTCACATATTCTCGGTATTTGCCAATTTCTGAGTTAAGAATTTTATTATTTATTGCATGCAGTGCAGTTTTCCTGAATAGATTAAATTGGGAAAACATAAAGTCTTATTTAATTGTTCGATCCTTTTAACTTTATTTTTGTCCACTCACTCTAGCGTTTTCAAATGCTTCTCCCCTGGGCTCTTCGATTTTTTAAATGCCCAGTTTGTAGGTCAGCATAGTTGAGGTCGGGCGTACATGCAGACGAGACATAGTCAATAGTATAGCTTCCGCTCATTTATATAGTTTTGTTTATTTTCTTCATTATTAGAGTTGCTCTGAACCTATGAATGTCGGTTGTGGGATTAATAATTAGGTTAGTAAATAATTGGGAGGTGTTGTGAATTTGGAGAGCACGAAGGCTCAAGGAGTATAAGGTTGAAGTTGGATTTTTAGAAGTGTTTGCAGGTGTTTTTAGGAAGGGTTGTCCATTTTCAATGGTGGTCATGCCGAATTTTGGGTAGCATCTCCTTTGGATGTGGTTCCCGCAGGGTTTACTTCGAATTTTAAGGTGAAATTCGGGGTGGGTCCTGATATTAATTCTCTGGGCGCTAGTTCCCGGTCGTTCGCCCCAACTAGCACCTAGCAATAAATTCAACTAGAATATCCAAAAGATTGAATAAATTCAAGATTGCGTTTTAGAACCTTGATGAAAACGCAATTTTTCTAAAACACATTTTTTTGCTCCAATAAATTCCAGAAGAATACGTATACTAACTATTCAAGAAGGGTGCGTCTATTGCCACCCGACAAACCACTTTGTTCACCCCACGTTCTCTTCACACCTCACTTATATATTTTTAATTGTAAGTCTACTTTGTACACTCATTTACAATACCTAAAATACCCTTTTCTCATTTTTGCTTTGCTCACCCTAAATTCTTTTTTCACCCTACATATATTTTTTTTCCAATTTCAGATTTGTTTTGCTCACCCTACATTCGATTGATAAATTAGTATGAGATTTACATTCAAAACCAATTGGCAATGGATGGAGTGACCCAAACCCTTATAAACCCACAAGCAAGATCTCATATTCCCGATGTTGGATTAATATCTCAACACGCCCCCGCACGTGTGGCGAATATTCAAGCCTAACACGTGGACAACATTCGGGGTTGACGTGGAGTTCGTGTGACCTTTGGGTTTCACACGTGGGCGTGGGTAACCCGCTCTAATACTATGATAAAGTAGTCTGGGGTTTACATCCAAAACCAATTGGCAATAGAGAGAGTGAGTAGTGTTCACATGGTCAATCACTAACCAAGAAATTCATGATTAGTCATCATTAGATTAATATCCAAAAGTTGAAAACAAAACAACTCTACTAAAAAATAATTAATACCCCAGATTTTCATATCATTTTCCTTGTATTATTCTCATAATTAATGAAGGATTATTTATGGAAATTCTTATTTGGTTATGCGAAGTTGAAGTTTCGGGAGTTTTTTAAGGTTCTTTGACTTTTAAGAGACCAAAAGTTGATTTCATGAAAGTTGTAGAGTTTGGCAATACGAGTTCGTAGACACATGACACGCGTAAAACAGATGTTGTATGAGAAAGTTATGGTCAGAGGAATCTAGTTTCCGGTTTTGGAAAATTTATAAGTAGAAAAATGTCTGGGAGTTATTTTTGGGAAACCTAAAGTCAGCTCTCTCTCTTTTCTCTCTTCCTCTCCCGAGCTCACCCCGCACACCCAACTTTGACCGGACCTATCTCCACCGTCCGGCCACCGATTGGACCGCCGTCGGTTCCGTTCGACTCACACACACGTCCCCTCCAAGTCTAGGCAGGTGTTGCACGCCGGAAACAGAGCTGTTGGCTGGGAAAGGGAGTTGTTGTGTTACCGATCGGAACCACCGTTTACGACGGCGACGAGGGGCAACCTTAGGTGAGTTTTGGTCCTCTCCTCCTTCTGGTTATGGCTAGGCATAGATTGAATCAAACTTTTGGGTTTCTGAACCCTGATTTGCAGTTTTGGAAGTTGATTTCGGGTTGGTGTTTCGGGGCTTTTTCCAGCCGATTCCGGCCAAATCGGTTAAAACCTCAGGTATTAAAGTTGTTCACCATGCTTCAATCTACAAGTTTCATGTTGTGAGTTTTCCCAAATTTTGAAGTTGGTGGAGGCGCGTAGGGCTCACTCGCCGCTGCCTGTGGCGGTGCGTGGGAGCGCGTCCGGGCAGTGTGGGGGCTTTGGTTGCCATGTTAGCTAGTCTTTGTAGTTACTAGTGTGTTGTTGTGTGTTAAGGCTAAGTGTTGTTTTGATTTTAGCATCTCAGGTGCTATATTGTTCTTGGTGTTTATTAGGTCTTAAACTTTGAAAGTTTGATCTTGAAGGTAGTATGGTTTGTTGTTGAGTGTCATTACCTTGGGAGGTCTCGGAGGAAGGATTGCCCTTCTTTGGGCAACCTTTAGGTTAAGGGTACTTTGTTTCTTTTTGAGTAATTTCTAAAGTTTTTAATTGTGTAATTTTAGGTGATTTGTGAGGTTGTGGTTTAGTTTGGCTCTTGTGTTGTGCGGAAAACGTAGCGGGATATTTATGTGAGTAAATCTCACCAAGGTTCATTTTAAGACCAAATTTTATTATGATCATTTGTTGATAAAATTAATACTATGCTATTATTTGTTTTAAAATATATGAGCTTCATCGCCAACGGCTTATAGGTAAGATAAAACGAGTTTTCCTTATATGTTATTTTTGAGGTTCATGTGATCATAATTTTATTGTTTGTGATAGATTATTCTTGTGGAATATCTATATTTGTTCTATTATATATCTATGTGGAAGGATATAATTTATGATGTAATCTTGTGTTGTTGATAATGATGTTGTGATATTGTGCTTGTTGGATAAATAGCGAAACCGGGTTCCTAACCTTTAATCGAGTGATTGGTTACGGTTATGATGCTATTATTATTTTTTGAATTGTTATTGGACAGTTAAATTGGGTTCCAAGCCTTTAGCCGGGTGATTAGTTACGGTTAGGAATAGAGCTCTAGTCCGTCTGTCTGTGTAGGTCATGGGAGATACTTTATGGTATCTGAGACCTATGCGTACACAAATTGTTGTTGTAGGTCATGAGAGGTATTTATTAATATCTAGAACTCATGGGTACATGTCTTTGGTAAATGTGTTAGAACTGTGGATTTTAATTATTGATCTAAATTGCTCTTGTGATAAAGTTGGATGTTAAAAGTGTTGTGTTATTTTGAAATTACTCATACGGGCTTTTTAGCTTACCGGGTTTGTTATTTTACAACCCGGTGCACCAATTCTTGGTGTATGGGTTAGACCTACATGTGAGGATCAGCAGGGTTGAGCCGGATGCATAGTGATAGGATTTTAGTTTCTGTGCACTTTATTTCGTTTATTTTGGACAGTTTGTTTTTAAGCTCATGGTAGCGACTTTTTATTACTAGACTTTTGAAGTTGATGTAATTAAGAAGATATAATGTTTAACTCGGTTGATGAGTTTATTGACATTCACATTTCCAGTATATGTTTATAGTTTGGAAGTTGTTGAGCAGGTCTTGGGATATTAATATTTTAAGTTATATCATGCCAAAATTTTTGAAAATTATCCTTCGAAAATTAGGGTGTGACATCCCCACCCTTAGATTTAAATATAATGGTGATTGACCACGAATCTCTTGTTAATCACTGACTAGGTGAACATGACTGTAGATGGAGTGACCCAAACCTTATGAACCCACATGCAATGTCTTATATTCTCGTTATGAGATTAATATCTCAACAATCTCTTCTCACTCTGCCTATATATTTTTTAATTTTAAATTTATTTTATTCACCGATTTGCAATACACACAATATCAGCCTCTTCCAATAGCCATTGAACTCCAAAAAAAAAAATGAAATTGAAGAAAACCATAAGATTATTATCATTTGGGTAAGTGGAATCACAAACTGAACAATAAAAATCATATTAAAGTATAAATCTCAATTAAAGAACAAGAAAAAACACTCATACTTAACAACTCATTGGTATCCGTCAATATCAAGATGCACAATGTCTATAAACTCTACTTGGAAAAATCTCTGACACCGATGAAAAAAAAAAACAAATCGAATATATATAAGTGAGCGACTAGATATAAAAATTTACATACAAAATCAATATGAGAAATAATGAGTCAAGGGATAGACGAAACATCAACAAAGAAAAAAAATGAGAAGAAAAAAAAAATACAAACAGTTCATCTCATCTTCTTCAAATTTCATAAAAAAATCGAATATGATAAATTCTGAGTTAAAGTTTATGAAGTACGTGTTTATCTAAAAATTAAAAAAAAAATTATAATTTTTAACAACTTATTGTCTCTTGCTGTAATTTTACATTAATGTATATTAGTCATTTAATAAATCAACGACGTGTTGATGAGTAAAATAGTTTGTGGGGTGAAAATAGACGCACCTTTGAAAAATTTACTAACTAACTAAGAATATCTACTGCGACTACGGGAAAAAACAAAAAAATAGAAACCATTGTTTGACCCTTACGGGCGTCATGTTGCTCTCCTCGTGTTCATCTACCCTTCTCAATCTAATCTTGTTCTATTTTGATCATTAGAAGCCTCTACCTTTGTTTTCTGTCTTCTCCTTTGTTTAGTAGAACTTAAAACCCATATTAAAAACCGTGATTTGCATTTTGGTGTACAAAAACTAAACACCTCGCTCACTTGCCATCTACCAGACTTGATAATGAGTTATGAGCCATGATTAGTGATCTACCTACTAAACCTACCCCTCTTGCAATCTCTTGAAAAGATTGAATACATGCATCGCTGGTTTCGATAAAAACTAAACCCACAACTCTCAACTCTCAACAAGTCTCAAGCTCAACAATAACCGGCGGCGGCGGCGGCGATGAAACCCAGCAGACTATTTGCAGGACTCTTCCTGCTGTTGGCTCTCTACTGTGGCTTAGACCCTTTTAAGCACAGCGCAATCTCCGACTTCCCAGACTTTGTTTCCCACGAAATCGACTTGCCCAGTTTGTCCTCGGTTCCTAAAGAGAGAGACACCCAGAATTTGCTTCAGAAATCGGAGATTAAGTTCCTGAACCAAGTTCAAGGCCCTGAGAGCGTCGCGTTTGATCCACAAGGACGTGGACCATATGCTGGTGTTGCGGATGGGAGAGTCTTGATCTGGAATGGCCAGGCCTGGACTGATTTTGCCTATACATCGCCGCACAGGTTACAGTTCTCAACTTGGTTTTGTCTCTTTTTTGCGTGCTCAAGTGTTTCAGCTCATTAATGTTGTGCATGAGCCAAGAGAAATGCTGTGACTAATTTGTTGTGTCGAAATTGCTCGTCATTGGGATGCATCATTTTTATTTTATTTTTGTGTTTTTTCTTTTATCATTGAAACTGATCATTGGGTCATTTCATAGATACACATAATGTGGGAGAGTTCATGATGTTGAGAAGTTCATTATCAGTTAGTAGCCAGCAAATATTATATTGAAGGACTTACAGTGCGGCTGTTTTTTTTTGGCTTTATCTCTGTAAATATTACCATTCAAAACGATATATTTCTTTGCTCATGGTTTATTTGGGATACAGGTCAGAGATATGTGATCCAAAACCATCAGCTATGAGTTACTTGCCAAATGAGCACATCTGTGGAAGGCCCTTGGGCCTCCGTTTTGACAAGAAAACAGGAGATTTGTACATTGCGGATGCATACTTTGGGCTGTTGAAAGTGGGGCCAGAAGGTGGTTTGGCAACTTCACTTACAACTGAGGCAGAAGGGGAGCCATTGAGGTTTACTAACGATCTTGACATTGATGAAGAAGGCAACATTTATTTTACTGATAGTAGCACCAAGTACCAGAGAAGGTAGGCCATTTATGCTTATTTCTTTCAATGTTGAGAACTGTACCATACAAAAGATGCCTGGTTAATCTGTTAATGTAAGTGTCTAACCAGTAACAGGTGGATTTGCTAGTTACACTAGGGATGTTGACACCTCCATGTTTTGTTGTAACTTGATGCATTCATAGTTTAGCGTCTCTGAATGTTTTGATCAGTTGGTAAAGTAGAATAAGCATGGAAATTTTGAACATTGGATTGACATCAGTAATATATACTCATTAACAATACATGACTGCCTTTTTCTACTGCTTAAGACTCTGCAAGTATTGTTGCTGACAAACATATATATATATATATATATATATATATATATATATATAAAGGATCAGAGGCGGACGTCCGCACAACCCTTAAAGTGCGGACATCCCTCCGTTCTCCATTGGACGGCTCCGACGACGGCGCGCCTCCACCCGAGCGGACACCAGAGGCATCCCCGATCACTTTCTCTTGCCGGCGAGTCCGCCGAATACCAGTTTGCAACCGAGTTCGATCTTGTCTGAAGTTTTGGGTGGAGGTTGCTGCCCAAACCTTCAAAAATCGATCTTGCCGGTGGAGAACGGAGGGACGTCCGCACTTTAAGAGCTGTGCGGACGTCCGCCTCTGAACAGGATATATATATATATATATATATATATACAGGGCCCCATATTGAACGGTGGAGATGTGATTTTGTGATCGAAAAGTTAGTGTAATCCCCCATCCCTCATATATGTCAAAAAAAGGGATCCCTTAGTGGAAGAGTCCTCTATATATATATATATATATATATATATATATATATATATATATATATATATATATAGCTCAGTGTTTTACGCCTGAATTTCCAACTGATTTGGGTGATTTGGACCTTTTGCTTCCTGTCACTCTGGTGTTAGAAGTAGACTATGTAGTAACTTGTCCGTCAGTGTCTCAGGGTGATATGTTCGGGAACTTCCAAATTAATAGATACTAAATAGACTGATACAAAAAAAAAAAAGATTGAAAAACTGAAAAAGAGAGTTTGGGCACTTGAATTTTATAAGAGACGCCTAAAGGAAAGTTTTTAACTCAAGAATTCTTTGAATATTCTAGTTATGGATTAGAAGGACAATACGTAATCCGTGTATGTCGTATATGGTAGCATGGTGCCAATTTACAGAAGTAACCCCTTTCTCTTATTCAGTTGAAGAGCAAAACCCTGTTCTCTTTATACAGTGACAATCTTATGGTGTTTCCGAGGACCTTTATCTTTTTCATGTTTTTTTTTTCCTGTTTATAATTTACAGACGACATAAAGCATTATTATTAGTTTGAGCTCTAACAGAGCCTTTTCATTCAGGAACTTCCTGCAGTTAGTTTTCTCTGCAGATGATTCTGGCAGGGTTCTAAAGTACAACCCAACCACCAAGGAAACAACTGTTCTTGAAAGGAATCTCCAATTCCCAAATGGTCTGTCCCTGAGCAAAGATGGTTCCTTCTTTGTTTTTTGTGAAGGAGCTAAGGGGAGGTGAGTTGATATCTTATTTCTAACTCGTTCAGATTTATTGTGCGTCTTCCCTTGTTAAGGTAGATATGCAATGTGTGAGTAGGGTATATGCATTAAAAGGAGAAAGGTCCCTTATTATTCCCCAATAAATCTGTGCAATTGCTTTGCTCATACAGACTAATACATTTGCTTCTTTCGGTTGAAATTAAATTTTAAATAAATGATTTCTCAAAGATCCTAGAAACCGTTTCCTGTTATTTATTTATTCATAACAATCTATGACAATTAATCGAACAGGACACACTATGACTCTCATTCAACTCCTCAATGATCCTTAAGAAGTACATATGTATTGGAGAAGCCCATTACTAGAAATAGGTGGACAGCAAAAGTTAAAATAAACCAAGTTTTAATACCATGCCTACTTTCTCTTGAGACAAACTCAAGAATATGAAGAACAACTCATATTTATGTTAGAAGTTAGATTACTTTCATGTAAACCTTTGCCATCTTAATGAAAAGTGCTTTTGAAGGCAGGTAACTACTGGATATTGGAATATCTACTGAAAGTGCACCTTAAAAGCAAAGCGGTTATAATTGATTAATTGCCAAGTTCCTTTTTCTATCCTGGCATGTTCCTTTCAAGAGAAGAATGAGAATTAACAAATGGAATTTCTTGCTATATGAATTTAGATATGTGATGCAAGGACACGAATACCTTTTTCTTGTACCCTTACAAAATGAACAGGCATTAATTGCTAATAGGACTATGCCGACTATTTTATTTTTTGCAGCTAGCTTAGACTATTACAGATATTATTAGTAATCGTTTACATTTACTATTTACTAATGAAAGTTTGTTAAATTTGTAGATTACGCAAGTATTGGTTGAAAGGTGAAAAAGCAGGAACTTCAGAAGTGTTCGCTGTGCTGTCTGGATTTCCTGACAATGTCAGAACTAATAATAATGGTGAATTTTGGGTAGCACTCCACTGTCGCAGGTCCATGTACACGTATTTTTGTGCCTTATTCCCAAAAATAAGAAAAGTGATACTCAAGCTTCCCATTTCAGCTAAGATTCAGTTCCTGCTTCACATTGGGGGCTGGCCTCATGGAATTGTTGTCAAGTACAGCCCAGAGGGTAAGCTTTTGCAGATTTTGGAAGACAGTACAGGAAAGGTTGTTAAAGCTATTAGTGAAGTGGAAGAAAAGGATGGAAAACTATGGATGGGAAGTGTTTTGATGCCCTTCATTGCTGTCTACGACCTATCTTAAGAAAAAGAGTTCGTTTTTGATGCCCTTTATTGTTATTAGTTCATACAATAGAGGTATCTGCTTCGACCACTTCAAGCAACCACCCCTCTTTCCCTTCTATTAACACCATTCTCATGGTCACTTTGTTCCAGTACACGTGTCAGCTTATTTCACTTAATATTCAGTATATTCACCATGCACTTGACCAAGTAATTGTAATATCTTTCTAGAATTAAAAGAGAATGTGTAAGTGGTCATGATGATTTCAGACATCTAATGCCAGAAATATCGTATTTATTACGAATATGAACTTTTTAACAGTTCATCAACTGATCAACGTGCGCTTTGCTTAAACTCCAATCTAAACCTGAGAATTGTATCTCATGGTAAAGATCTTTGATTTCAACTTTGTTTCATCTAAATGGAACAAGAATGCAGATCAAACTAGTAATTCTACAAAAAAAAAAAACCAAAAATTCAAACACACTAGCGTTGAACAATGTAGTGGATAAAAGATTGCATGGGAACAATTCATGGAACTTGAACATTTTGGAATATTTTGAGCTTCTTTCAATCTTTCACCACATTATATTTGGCAGTTCTTTTCATCTCTTTTATTCTAGTCGTAACTCATAAGGTTGGGAAATACAAGCAATGGTTGGGGTGCTCCGAGTAACACATTTAATAATTAAGTGCACACCGGAGTGACCCGACTCGAGGAAAATTGGTGTTTGCTTACACATTCATGCACAGAACGAAACATTGGAAAACAAAAGTAAAATTTATTTTCTGGTTTCTCAATTTTCCCAAGCAGGAATACTAATGGCAAAATTCTTATGGGAAACACCAAGAAATCAATTTTTTATCAAAAAGAATTAAAGCCAAAAGGTTGCAAGTTGTAAAAGATTTTTATTTTTTTTTATCAAAAAAAAAATTCTAAAAGATTTAAACGGTGAGATGAATCCAACTGAAAGAATGGAACGAAACTCGATAATTGCTTTGGTTAATTTGGTCTCTAATCCTAACTGCACGTCTAATGAGGTCACCACTCCCGAGGAGAAGCCAGTTCATAATGATGCCTATGAAGACTCGGAGGAAAATTATAGAGCGCACCCGGGTGCGCGGTGCACCTGGATTATCCACCGTCCATTTTGACGCGTGGATTAAGGACGTTAGTGCGGCGTTTGGAGAACGTTTGTAGGCGAGTGAGGGGGAGAAAGGGAAGAGAATGGGTGTGCATCCATCTTCAATGCAGTCCTCGTAATGACTTTTCTGGTTTGGCGCACACCATCGCCGACGATGCAGGCCCTTCCTTGCCGGATTCTGGGTTCGAGTTTCCTCCAACACAACGACAGCAACCCTTCTAGCCTCCCTACGTATTCGTTTTTGTCTCCAGGAGAAAAAGGCGACGCCAGGAAGGAGAGGGAGGCGCTGGAATAGCTCGCCGGAGACTCTCAGTGAAAAAATCCAAAAAAAAGGTATTAAGGATTCGGGCACCATTCAAGGAAAAAAAAAACAAAGGAATTGAACAAGAAGAGAAGAGGAGAGAAACCCTACCCACTGCTGTTACAGTTGTCATCGGATCTCGCCGGAAACTGAAGAACACAGTGAAGCACCCATGAATTCGATCTCCATTGAATTGGGTTGCATGTCTGATATATGGACTGGGTTTTGTAGAGTGGAAGAAGAGAAAGATTTTGGTGGTGGTCTTGCCGTCTGGGGTGGCCGGAATCGGGCGGAGGGCGACGGAGAAGATGGTTGCGGTGGAGAGAGAGGAGGAGGAGAGAGAGAGAGAGAGAGAGAGACGGGTCAACACCCTAAATGAGCTTTTGACCAAGACCAACAGTCTCTTCCCTTTTACAGAGAAATGACGGGCAAGATTAAAAGGTGGAAAACAATCAACAACCCAGATTTTAAAATGATATTTCCTAATTTTAGAAAATTCTATAAATTCTCGAAACTTCTATAAATTGTAAAAATAGCTCGATGCTCTGAAAATTAATCTGAAGACAGGGGTAAATTCATCTCGCCGTGTACTTTGACACCGGGTCCTTAAAAGTGGAATATGACATTTCGAGAAAAACTCAAAAATAGACTTGGGAGTTAACTTAGAAATTAACCGAGCGCGGTTACTAACCTTTGGTAACTCAACGAACACTCGGTAAATTTCTTTAAGGCGTCGCAATAAAGTAGAATTCGACGTATTTCACCATATCGATCACATCTTATTTCAAAAGATTTTTGAAAATTTTGTTTCTTCTGTATAATTGGTTCACAAAGATAAACACTTCCAGATAACCTACTAAACAAGTCATATTACATTAGTAGGCAAGTTGTGATGGGGTCTCATACAATGTCAGTCAACCACGTTTCGTGTAAAAAATAAGGTTGAATTAAAGTTAACCAATTTGATGGGTGGCCTAAAGAATCCGAAACGAGGTGAATTTTTTTCAGTCGACCTATTTAATCACCATGTCTACATCTGAAGGTGAAATTTTTATTTTCACATATTTATAAGCTCGGATCGCCACATGCCTACTAAAGCGGTATAACTTGTTTAGTAGGTTATATGACTTGTACTTCATTGTGAACTAACTATACTGAAAAGACAATTTTCAAAAATCTTGTGAAATAGGATGTGACAAGAATAGTGAAATATAGATAGAGTTAAAAAATCACAAACTTTCGGTAACGTTTGCTTCTCGATAAAAGCAGTCAACTCTAAATACGCTTAGGGCTCCTAAAGGGAGCCTAACCACCGGAGGGCCAATTTAACAATTTTTTTTCATGTGTTCCTAAACCTCATTTATACAAGTTTTAGGTTCGAAAATGAAAAAAAAAGGGTTTCGCACGATGTCAGTCAACCGCTTTTCGTGTAAAAAATGATGTTGAATTTAGGTTGACCGGTTCGATGGGGGGTTTAACGAATCCGAAACATGGTGGATTTTTTTCAATAGACCTATTTAATCACAATATCTACATCTGACGATGAAATTTTTATTTTCACATATTTATGACCTCGGATCGCCATGTGCCTACTAAAACGGTATAACTTGTTTAGTAGGTTATATGACTTGTACATCATTGTGAACCAACTATACTAAAGAGACAAAATTTTCAAAAATTTTATGAAATAAGATGTGACCGGAATAGTGAAATACATATAGGGTTAAAAAATTACAAACTTTCAGTAACATTTGCTTCCCGATAAAAGCAGTCAACTCTAAATACGCTTAGGCGCTCCTAAGGGGAGCCTAACCACCGGAGGGTCAATTTAACAAATTTTTTTCATGCGTTCCTAAATCTCATGTATACGAGTTTTAGGTTCGAAAACAAAAAAATATAGGGTTTCGCACGATGCCAGTCAACCACTTTTTGTGTAACAAATGATGTTGAATTTATGTTGACCGGTTCGATGCGGGGTCTAACGAATCTGAAACAGGGTGGATTTTTTTTCAGTAGACCTATTTAATCACCATATCTATATCTGACGGTGAAATTTTTATTTTCACATATTTATGACCTTGGATCGCCACGTACCTACTAAAACGGTATAACTTGTTTAATAGGTTATATGACTTGTTGTGAACCAACTATACTAAACAAACAAAATTTTTAAAAATCTTATGAAATAGGATGTGACCGGAATAGTGAAATACATATAGGGTTAAAAAATCACAAACTTTCAGTAATGTTTGCTTCCCGATAAAAGTAATCAACTCTAAATACGCTTAGGTGCTCCTAAGGGGAGCCTAACCACCGGAGGGCCAATTTAACAATTTTTTTCATGCGTTCCCAAATCTCATGTATACAAGTTTCAGGTTCGAAAACGAAAAAAAATAGGGTTTCACACGATGCCAGTCAACCGCTTTTTGTGTAAAACATGATTGTTTTCCTCCTTTTAATCTTGGCCGTACATTTCCCTATAAAAGGGAAGAGACTGTTGACCTCGGTCAAAAGCCCATTTCGGGCGTTGACCCGTCTGTCTCTCTCCTCCTCCTCTCTCTCCGCCGCATCCATCTTCTTCGTTGCCCTCCGCCCGATTCTGACCACCCCAGACAGGGAGACCACCACCAAACTCTTTCTCTTCTTCTACTCTACAAAATCCAGTCCATATATCAGACATGCAACCCAATTCAATGGAGATCGAATTCAAGGATGCTTCACTGTGTTCTTCAATTTCCTGCGAGCTCCGACGGCGATTGTAACAGCGGTGGGTAGGGTTTCTCTCCTCTTCTCTTCTTGTTCAATTCTATGTCTTTGTTTCCTTGAATTGTGCTCGAATCCTTAATATCTCTTTTTTGGTTTTTTTTTTCACGGCGAGGCTTTCCAGCGCCTCCCTCTCCTTCCCAGCGTCGCCTCTTTCTCCTGGAGACAAAAACGAACACGGAGGGAGGCTAGAAGGGTTGTTGTCGTTGTGTTGGAGATAGGAAGGAAGAAGTCAGACCAAAAATTCCACAATTGCACAAACAGCGCGTGCCACCCACTCCCCGTTAAATTTCCAGGTGCGCTGAATAGGCTCTCAGACTTGGAAGGCAAAAGGTTTGTCATTTTCCAGATAAAAGCTCCAGTTTTTAAAGAAAATTTCAAGCAAAGAAGAAGAAGAAGAAGAAGAAAATAATGGAGGAACAGTAACCTAGAGCTCCGCTTCATTTCCTTCTTTAAAGGTAATGGACTCATGGTCTGGAATTGTAGAAAAGTTGTTTCATCTCTTTGTTTGATTGAACTAGTTAAAGTGAAACAGAGCCCTTGATTGTGATGGTAAAAGTCCCTTTGCATTTCTTTCAGTCATCTCCAGCATGTCTTTTCAGTTCTCACTACCATTCTTTCTCTCATTATTATTAAAGCCTTGACATGCAGATGACTTTATCGTTGTTTCAAGCTTGTGTTACTCGATCCCATGATCAAAGACATTAGTTTGTTGTTTTGTGCAGTTGCTCCTTGATGATGTGGAAAAAAGGGTCCAACTTTTAGAGTTGATCACAGAGAAAGATGGCACCCTCTAGAGATGATGCATCGGCCACCATGGCTGTAAAGAGATTATGGAGGACATGGGACATGCGACCACTGACTTTAGGGTACTCATCCCTGATTCAACTTCTCAACACTTTGTCTTAGGTCCAGCACTCAAATCTGAACATAGCTTCCCTGACATTTATAGTGAATTTCCCAAGAGAAAAACTGAAGGTTTTCTTATACATAGTCAAAACAGAGCTTATTCCATACCCCACTGGGACAGCTGCACCATGACACCTAAGAGCGCGTGCAAGCTAAACGACTTTAGCTGCGAATGACCTTTTTTCTCTTCATTTCTCATCTCTCATCTCCCTTGATTACACAGCCATCTGCCCATCTCCCTCAAAACTGAAAACCACATCCAGATCTCTTCCCTTTCTCCTTCGACCGCCAAATCCCCCTCTTTAAATCTGCCGCCCCATGCCCCCATTCTTTGACCACCTCCGTCTCCTCGACATCCAACGCTAACCATGACCCGATCCTCTCCACGTCATCTTCATCTCCCTCCATGATCGAAGACGAGGAGGCTCGGAGGTCTTCTGCGTTTTCCGGCGGCTCGGCCAACTTTTCGGTCTACTCAATGCGGAGGAAGAAACAACCCAGATATCAAAACCCATTTTGATGGTGTTGGGAGAAACCCATAAATCATGATTGATGCAGACCCTTTCTTCCCTTTCTCCCCCGCACTCCCTTACTAACAGTTAAAGAACCGTAACCCCCACCAAGCTCTATCTCTTCTTCTCCTTCCTCGATCGAACTCGTACAATCAGCACCACCACCACATAATTAAAGACCCTGAAGAATTCATGTTCTTCACCAACATCCCCAGAGGACGAAGGGAATTATAATTTATGTTCGACGATAGCCACAACCGATTGCGTCAGTGGTTTCGGATGGGTCCGGCAAGCGGTCTCTGGAGGACCGAAAGGAACCGAGTAGCTTGGCGAAGGAGGTTGACATCAAGGGAGTGAAGAAGATGGTGGAGGTGGTTAATTGAATTTCCCAGATCTCTTCGACCCATACGACGCGCGGCTCTAACAGCCATTTAACGCCCACTAACGCCTAATTCTAAAAACTGATCCATGTGTTGAAATCAACGGCCAGGATGTTTGGTGCAGCTATCCCACTTGTACAGGGAATAATTTTCGTAGTCCAAATGCCAAGTTCTATGAATGGTTTCACACTAAACATCGTTTTTGGCCTGGCAATGATCCTGATTGGGTTCAAGCTCAAAAGAGTTACGTTTGGCATCAAGCTGGGATCTATGACATCCTCCAATTCTTTAAGTTTACCATTCCTCTAAATCGTTCTTTGGTACTGGCTGCACTTTGCTTTTGGTCAACTTCCACCAACTCTTTTCATTTTGGTCATGGTCCTCTTACTATTACTCTTTTGGATCTTAGTGCTCTGGTAGGACTTAGACAGAGAAGAGAATTTCAACTTCAACCCGTATTAAAAGTTAGATGCTTTACCTCCATGGTTAATATTTCCTTGGTTTAAAATGTCTGAAACTGAATTTTCTAAACTCAAGGACATGTGGGCTAGCATTCTTGTTAGTCGTGATCTTCCTGTAGCTATTTCTCTTCCAAAATTTGGACACAAGACGTTTGGTTTTGAAGTGTATTGCCCAAATCTTTGTGCACGCCAGTTTGGCCTGATTCAAGGCATTCCTACTCCCCCGTTCTTCTCTCTTAGTACCCATTTCCTGGAAAAGGTAAGTGTTGGCGGTTTTGAAGAACTCCAGGTACTTAAAGTTACCACAGCTCAGTTGTTAACAAAACTTGAACTTTTATCATATTCACCACTACATAGTACTAGCTCATCCTTCAAAGCTTGGTGGACCAAATACTATAAGCAGGTCTTCCCTCATGATTTGCACTATCTTGTAAAGCTTGATGACTTGACACGAAACCAAACGCCTCGCCAAGAGCCTGCAGAGAAAGCAATAAGGAATACTTTTAGGAAGCGCAAAGGTATTTTGGCTCGCATCTAATTTGTCTGTTCATTTGACAGGATTTAGATAAAGTATGATGTTAATTTGTCTGTTCATTTTACTGGTGCTTCATAAACATACAACACTTGATCCCCGTCTTTGTTTAGTTCAACTGAGTTGGTCAACCTCATTATGGTTAGACCTTCAAGGTCAGCAGTACTAAGCCATTAAATTTTGCCTTAACTATCTATGCTTCTGTAATAATGTAACTTGATTGTTAAAACTTAGAACTTTCTTTGCTTGTCCTTGTTCATGCAGGGGAAATCCCCATTCAAGACTCCAGTTCTCACCAGCGAGTACCAGAGCCTGGTAGATCAAGAAAAAGGATTAGGTATGTGGATACGCAAGGAATCTGTTCAAGTGTGAAGGACGAAAAAGAACTGGTGCCTGAAATACAATGCCTGCGTGGACAAGGCAGAATTCATAGCAAGACAAGAATGACTATTAAAGCGTGCCATTTTTTGAGAAGTATAAGAAAGGGAAGTTATTTATGTCACACCAAGTTCGAGGAAGCTGCTAGGAAGAATAAACAAGCTAATTGCCCATCTAAAAATCAATTCCAGATTGCGCAAGGAAAAAGTTGTGGCAAAAAATGGACACCAATAGAGGAAGCGCATTGTTGTTTGATAAATCTGACAGATTCTCATTCTCAGTTTCTCTCTGAGGCCACTAAAGCTACTTTCCAGAAGAAAACATGTCCTCAGTCAAAGCATCAAGACTCTGATGCTGTATGTGTGGGACTAGTTGTTGAATCTACTGAAGATAACATTGACTTTCAGGTTAATGATCGTCCACTAACAGAGACTATGGATGCTTCAAATGACAGGCTAACTAGTCAAATTTCCTTTCCACCAACAGAAGCAGCTAACCCTCAGACTCCTCAATCCCCATTCCATGCACCATCATCGCATCCTAACCCTTCTGGTTCTCACACCATCGGTGACCCTGAGGTAATTCTTACAAAACATCATTTTACATCCTTTTATATATAGCAGCATTTTATATTTAGTTACCTAAACACAGGAAATAAAAACTGTGATGAAGTTTTAATATAATACTGACTCCTTCAACATCAGGTGTCAAAGCCTACAAATTCTATACAAGCGTTGGAATTTCTGGAATGTTATCTACACGAGCATTCGTATGTTAGTAATTAACTTGGTCAAAGCGGAACAAACTCCAATTCTTGATTCTAAAGTAATTTCTGAAGCCAAGGTCAAGATCCAAAGTATTTCAACACTTCCTCTGGATAAAGTCATGGAAACCGAATGTCTGCAAAGCTTCAAATCATCACTGGAAACTTTAGTCAGATCTAATGACCAAACTGGAGTGCAGTTAGCAAACATTGAAGATGTCCTGAGAAAACTTGCTTTTCTGGAGTCCAAGTACCCGTCAGCTAGTGGAATCACAGCTGAAGTTAACAAAGCATATGTTCAGAAATTACAGCTAGAACATGAAGTGACAGAATATACTAACCGAATTTCTGAAGCTAAAAAAGAAGAGGCAAAGTTTCTCAATTGTGTAGATATACAGAAGTCGATAGTTGAGGAACTTGAGACAAAATTGGCTGAAGAGAAAGCTAGTTTGATTGCATTGGAGAAGTACCATGCCACCTACAAATGCAAAATAGATGAACTGAATTACAAGTGTGAGCAATCTCAGCAGATGCTTGGTCATCATTTTATCAATGAGAGAATTTGGGTGAACAAAGCTTTGCAAGCGAGAAGTGATTTTAAATCGATTGAAGCAACTTGGGTTCAAATTCAGCATCTTCTTTCCTCAATTGGTGGCAGCAAGCAGGGTTAGGGTTGCAAATCATGAAATGTACTCGGATTTTGCTTGCATATGCTTGTAAGAAATGTAGCTATGTACCAAATCATAACATGGATAACTTAATTATTGCTTACATACCTGCAGACATGTAAGATGTTTTTGATGAACATGTGGAGGTTGTATGTATATGCTAATGTTTGTTCCAAGCTCTTAGCTTAATTTCGGATTTCTGCTTTGATTATTTACTTTTCTCTTTCAGGCAACTTCAGTAGAAGTATGAGAAATCTTGCAAGCAGGTGAGCACGTACAGTACAGGGAGTTGGCTGTGTATTTGTGATGTGTCATCACCTTTCACAGTAGAGGTACTGAGGTGAGATCCTCAGTTATTCTGTACAGTAATTCGAAATGACAAAGTAGGTCTGTGCTCCTTTTTGTAATTTTATTTCCTCCATATATATTGACAATGCTATTGATAGGAGCACAAACTGCTATGTTTATAATGTATTTCCGACCCTATTTAGCAATGTAATTCCTTTAACAATATTCATATTAACTAAGTTTGTGTTTTTAGGTCATAAATAAAACCGAGGAGCCCAAAAGAGATGAAAGAGGAGAAATCTTGAAGGAAAATGAATCCATGTCATGCAAGGATTGAAATCAGAAAATCTGCCAAAAATTATCAGTCAACTTTGACAGAAGATTGTGATCAGCTCACAACGATCCTAGAGATGTGTCATATATCAATGGAAATCTACAAGAGTCTACTTTCCATAACCTTTTAGGATGGTCAACACCTATTTTGGAAAAGAAGTTATGACCGTTTGAGTGACCGAATGTCAGTCTGCCCGAATTTCTGATTTGCACCAAAGCTTTTATTTTGAGACCCAGACCACATTGGCAAGCCCATGGACGAGTTTTGAGGGTTTCATAACCCTAATTACAGCAGAAAAGAAGAGGAGGACGTGAAGATTAGAGAACGCCAGCGATCTCACATCACCAGAACCTCCATAGTTGCGGACTCGCACAAGGAAGCCACCAAGCCATCATCGATCTCTCCATCATCTACCGTTTACCTTTCCTTTGTCATCTTTTATTCTCCTTGTGTGATTTTGTAGCCATGTGTGGTTGAATTCTCTTAGTTAGGGGTAAGGTTTGAAGCCCTAAGAATGTTTTAGATATTGTTTTGAACCTTGGTTTCGAATTATTGAGTCTTTCAAATTGTCTATTTGGTTTTGGTTTATGGAGAACTCTTGCTTGTTTATGTTCATGTATGTGCAACATAGAACATTATGAACTTGTGAGTGGGGCTAGAATTAGGTTGTTTAATCTCCTAAACGGTTAATACAGCTTAATTTAAGGTAGTAAAACCTATAGGACAATAGGTGAAACCAAATAGAGAGACTTGCATGCTAGGTAGGTGTTCCACACTAGTTTTGCATACTTGTTCAATTAAACTTTCGTTGGTCTTAATACTTTGTTGATAGGATAGCGTCTATACCTTGATTGGTTATTCTAGAGGCTTAGTAACGGTGTGTTCATCTTGCTTAAGTAATTAAGGGAAGTAATAAGGACTTACGCAGTGCATTTACGGTTTGTTCTTGATTGATAACGATTTGCGACTTAATGATTGAAGTTTGGTTGTTAACATGTCTTGAAACATACTTGGTGGTGGATTTTCAAGTCTCTAACGTCTCATTCATCTAATCTTTTCTGATTTATTTTGTTTCTTTGTTTTCTCTTGTTTATAATCGTAAAACTCTATATTTCTAGTACTATCATCTTTTGTTTTCTCTTATTTTAAAATTAACGTAAATTGTAAATGTATCATCAATCCCCGACTTTTATAACGATACCCTTATTTGTTATATACTACAATTGACACAAAAAGGTTTTTAATTGAAACGCTCGGTTTCGGCAGCTATATTTAGGGTTTAGAAATACTAAACCCTAAATCCATGTGTTATGAAATACTGTTTTTTTTTTTTTTTTTTTTTTTTTGATGAGGTGTTTTGAAATACTGTTTGGTGAAACCGTAGATAAAACATGTTGGATTGAGATCGGCAAAACATCAAAATGAAAAATTATGTCCATGCATTTCAATTATTAACTAACCTCTTTGTAACTATTTATCATGGAGTTGTTTCGGTTATGTTTGTTATTTAGTTTGCATGGTCAATTGTCTGGTCTTTTTTGGTAATAGAAACTTCCATTGCAAAAGCCAGAAGGCAAATAGTTACAAGGGATGAAACACAGAGAGCCTTAATAAGCCTAAGGAGGATCTGTTTGAGCATCATACAACAAAATACGCATTAGGGAGGGAGGGGGATTGGAGTACCAGTCCCTTATGCACACCCCGCATTTGGCTAAGTTTGCAACATGATCTGCTGTAGAATTAGCCAATCTACTGATCCATGACCAGTTAACTCGATTGAATTGGCGACTTACCAGCCTAATTTTTTTTAGATGATTAGAAGCCGACCAATCAACCGAAGACAGTGGGTTTGATAAAGCAGAAATTAAAATACGAGTATGATTCTATAGTAAAGGAAGAAAGAGAGAGGGAGGTAGCTAGTGAGAGTCCAAAAAGGACAGCTTGTGCCTCAGCTGCTACGGCAGTGGTAGCCAAAGTTTGGGAAGCAAGACCTCCTACTGTGGCTCCTAAAGAATTCCTTGCAATTGCAGCTAGTCCGGAAGAGAGAGAGGTTGAGTCCCACGTAGCATCAGTGTTGATCTTGATATTACCAAGTGAAGGGCGACCCCATTTCAAATTCGGAAGAGAATTCGAAGTGATCACAGCATGAACAGGGGTTCTCAGATTTGGTGGAATTCCCAAATACTCATTAGCTGCAACAGCTTTGGATGAAGTAGCCATAGGGTCCGGTTTGGAGAACTTGAAGATGACATCACACCTTTGTTTCCAAATTTCCCACATGAGATAAGCAACATAGGAAAAGAAGGATTCTGTATTGGTTTGGAGAGCGGGGCCATCTCTAATCATTGAGATTACCCAGTCTTGAAGAGAGGTGAAGCCTTGCAAGTTTACCATGTAACTGAGGGGATGCGCAAACCGAGTCACAGTCGCCCAAGGACACAGAAACAAAGCATGTTCCACAGATTCATCAAATTCCCCACAAATCACACAAGTAGGGGAGAGGGCAATATGTTGAGCAAACCTGTTACCATTAGTAGCAAGGATGGTGGTGATGGCCCTCCAAACAAAGTGTTTAATTTTAGGAGCAACCCGAAGTTTCCAAATCCAATCCCAAGTATCCTGAGTAACTGCGGTAGAGTGATGAGGGTGAGCTGTGATGGAAGGAACAACTTTGTTCACAAGGAACTTATAACCCGACTTAACAGAATACAATCAAGAAGAGAGAGTCGGCCAAATCAGAACATCAGAGTCTGAGTTCCGGCCAAACTAAGTGGCCATAATTGCATATCAGACAAAGGTTGGAAGATGGTTCAGATTACTTAGGTCCCATGTATCCTGACTCCGGTTGATAATGGAAGAGACTGTGGCATCATCAAAGAGTTGTGGAGCATAGTCTTTGAGATTGAAGTTAGGGAAGTTGGGGATCCAATTATCCTTCCATAACTTAACAGAAGAGCCAGACCCAATATTCCACAAGGAACCCTGGTAAAGCACTTTCCTTCCTTCCAACAGACTAGCCCATGCCTAAGAAGGGGAAGAACCAATTTTAGCTTCCCAAAAAGAACAGTTCGGAAAGTACTTAGCTTTGATGACACGAGACCAGAGAGAATCAGGGTTGCTATGGAGCCTCCAAGCATGCTTAGCTAGCAAAGCCAAGTTAAAGTCACCCATATTACGAAACCCTAACCCGCCTTGAGACTTAGGGAGACACAGATGCTCCCATTTTTTCCAATGAATTCCATTAGAATCTGATTTGCCCCACCAAAATTTTGCTAGGGCAGAGTTAATCTGATTGCAGAGAGAAATCGGATATTTGAACACAGACATAGAGAAAGTTGGCACTGCAAGGGCAACAACTTTGATCATGGTTTCCTTGTCGGCACTGGAAAGGGTGGATTGATGCCAACCATAAATTTTCCTCTGGATTCTTTCCTTCACATATGCTAAAGCAGACACTTTGGATCGACCCCAGCGAGTAGGGAGGCCCAAGTAAGGTCCAGGTTCTTGATTCATTTGGATGTGAAGGGTTGAGGATATTTGGTCTGAGAGCTGGGTTGTAGTGTTTGGGCTAAAATAGATGGAAGACTTATGCAGATTAATGGATTGACCAGAAGCTCCGCAGTAGAGGTTCAAGGAGTCATTGAGGGCAGTTCCATTGTAACTCGTGGCTTTAAAAAAGAAGATGGAGTCATCTGCAAAGAACAAGTCGCTAACCAGAGGACTATTGTTACCCAAATGATGGTATCCAACACATTTTGAGAGCACAATTTCTTGATCATTCTAGAAAGAACATCATTGATGAATAAGAATAGAAATGGGGAAAGGGGATCTCCCTGCCGGAGTCCCCTAGTTGGTTTAAATTTTTTCCCCGGAGTCCCATTAATAGGAATAGAGCCATTGAAACAGAAGTAACAGCAGACATCACAAGCTGAACCCAAGAGTGGTGGAAACCCATTTTTAGCAGAACCGCTTTCAAAAAGCCCCAATCAACCCGATCATAGGCTTTGTTCATATCTAATTTCAAGGCGAACTCACCATTGTCCCCAGATTTCAAAAGTTTTAAACAATGAAAAAGTTCATGGGTGACCAAAATGTTATCTTGACTTTGGCGTTCAGAGACAAAGGCAGACTGATTTTTTTAAATTTAGCAAGGGCATGAATCTTTTGAGGCGGGTGGAAATAACTTCCCTCCACTGGTTTGACCTGTGAGATTGACAATTGTATGGTCTTGGCCACTCAGCTTTATGCATCAGTGATCCATGCACTATTGCAATCCATTTCAAGTTTCCAACTGTAGTTTTCCTTCTGGTATGAATATATAAACCACAATTTGAGTCTTGTGTAGAGTGAAGCTAGGAACAACTGTCCAATTGGCATCGTAGTGGATTTGTACTAGCAGTAAACCATTACTTACTTAATCAAGATATATGTGGCAGGTAACTAATGAATTTTAACTACAAAAGTAAGCATAGTTTGAATTAGTACAAAGCTTCTATAAGATAGGCAGATCGATATGCTCCTAGCCCAACACATGTATATTCAAATATATGAGTAATGAGATGTGACAGTTTGTAGAATTTTAACTTAAAAACATCATATGGGTGAGAAGTTTACAGCCAAAATAGACTAAAACTAACATGCTTATTCTAGATTGGACAGATTTATGAAGAAGAAATGACCAAGTGACTACAACTGACCAAAAATGATAAAACCAACGTAATTGAGCATAAAGGACTCTTTCCAAATCTAAATAAAGCCGCATCAATGACAGTTCGCTGAGCTTTCTAGCATCAGTGGAGAAAATAAGTTGTCTACACATTTAAACTCTAGTATGTTGGACTTTAACTCCAAGGAATCATCATGCTTGCTTGAACCAAGTTAGTTCAAAGCGTCTGCTAGGCATTTTTCGTGACAAAAGTTGAGTTTATTCCATTTTGTTGTGGGTGGCATGAGTCTCCTCAAATCTCCAATCTGTCTTCCACCACTCTTTTCCCAGCAGTGACTTCTGTTTTGCAAGGCAGATGAGCAACTTTGGCTCTTATTCCTTCTAAGCTTCAGTGACGTCGAGAGTAGACTACTGATTGTTCAAAGATACATTTTGTGCTGAATGCTGTGATTCTGGTTGCGGAGCGGTACTTGAACTATGACGAAGCCAGATGTACTCTAGTCATGTTTAAACACATCTTCAATGGTTTCTAGTACAAGTATACTTTTGTGATCACCTTGTATTGATGATTGCAATCAACTTTTATGATATGGAAATATGATCACAACAACCATCTTTGGACTATCATAATAGTGACATCGTAGCAACACATCTCAATCACTTGTAACGAGTATTACAGAAAAGAATAATTTTATTTCATTTCCATTTAGATTTTTATTCAATGGGTAGATAAAGACACTACGGCCCCAGCCACCCTGATGATTACACACAGCTTAAGTGCCACTACTGACAAACCACCTAAAAAAATTGAAAAAATAATGGTGATTGAAAAATACATTTATGTACTTAATTGTGTATTTAACTCTAGCTTATCTTCTTTCATCTCTACCTGAGACCCAGAACCACAAAAAGGGCAAAAGAGAGAAAGAAAAAGAGAAATAGAAAGAGAAATACTAAGGTAAAAGAAAAAACCATTTAAGAAAAAATATTATAAAAAAAAAAACCAAGTTCACCACCAAGCTCCAATATTCTTGTAAGCTAGCTGCCTTTCCTTTCCAAGCCTTTTTACATCGAATGATTAATCTCAATGACTGCACAAATGAAGTGTAACATCGTCAATTTGACAGTTTAACTTCAATTAATCTATATAATGAGGTAACATGCAAGATGAAGAGTTCATATATGATGAAGCCAATGCAAAATCATCCCTCTGAGTTATTAGAGGTCATATAATGTGGTTTGGGACTACAGGAGAGATTATAACCTCGGCCTGTTTTTCTGGTCATGCCCATCTACGGAAACATAGTCGCAGCATAATTCATTGGCAAGTGGTGAACCGAGAATTCTGTCCAACGGCATTTAGCATCCAACATGCTACTTCCATAAGTTTTCCTGCCATTTTCACAAATCAAACTTTATAAGCCTACGGACTTGATCTAAAATAAGCAAACAAATACGGTGTAATACAGTGTAAACCGGTTGAAACATGATATCTGCTCCCTTGTTTTTCTGCTTCATTCATTATACCATATCAAATTCTTCAAGATAATTCAGAGAAAAGAAAAGAGAAGGCTCTGACTTTTTATATGGTCTATTACATCATTTGTTTGGGGAGCATTATATGCTTCTACTGCAGACCATATGCTTAGACAGACAAGCTATTGTTACTTCTTTCTAATAACATAGTCCAATATTATCAATTTAGTATATTGTTTACTTTTATCATGTAATTAATTGCAAACAGGAATAACAATTTTGCAGCAGGGAAGAACTTTTATTTGGAAATAATTCTTAGTAAATTAGGCTCAGTAGACTAACATTGAAAAGAAAATATCAAAAGCAAACTAAAAAACAACGTATTTAAGATGTTTCCTAAAAGTTATTGTTAGCGGTCTATTTGTTGGGCGATTCATGTGTACAGCATCATACACTAGTTGTCAAATGGAGAAGAGAATCAGTACTGCTATATATATTAGAAGACAAACCCTCTTTATCACCAACAACTGGTTTTTGTTCAGTTTTGATATAAGGTCTCAATCATCAACACAAATTTCCTCAACTACCCCTTCCTGCAATACCTAATTAACCTCGGTGTAAGAGAAAAATTCTCCCTCTTTTGGGGGCTAAATAATAATTCTAGTATAAGTTAATAATTTTTCCTTCACAAGATTACATGTGATCCCAACTGTTATTTCTTGAAACAATAACCTCACCCTCCACTTCACTATCTACTCAAAGTGATTGAGTCACAAAACTATGAAAAAACAAAGAGGTACCAACAGGAAAATTTGTTGTCATTTTCTTTTCTAGGATGGCTCCAAATAAGCCGATTTTTTTGCAACAGAGTAACCTAGGTTAAAAGACAACAAGGATGACATCCGTAAATTGATTGTTGACTTCATTATACCTATAAAGTCCTGTGAATCAAACCCAAAAACACACAATTAACAGACCTCTATCGAGTTACGGCCCAAAAAAAAACCCTCTTATATCTTCTGCGCTCATTTTGGGTCCCTACGCAATTCCAGCTGACCAGGTACTCAGGAAAACTTTTCAGCAAAAAGGAAGTTTAAGCAAGAGGAAAGGCTTAATGTTACCGCCATTTCACTCAGATTCCTATCCTCTTAGAAGAGACTACCTTTTCCCACTTGTTTTGTTTCCTTGAAAGCAATTGTTATACACAATGTGTATTTCACTGCCACCCCAAAAGCCAATTTCAGGTTCGCACTTTCAGCCACGCTTATCCCACATTTTCAAGCAATGCCAAAGAGTACCCTAACTTTTACATCACAATTCCTTACCGAGAAAGAACCAAGAAAATAAAAAAATTAAAGTTACAAAGAGAAACAAAACACATACCTCTCCTGGGCCTGGCAACAATCTTAGCGGGTTGAACCGTTTTGGTTTTGGACTTGGACTCAACCTCCTCCGCCGGGAACAAAACCCCATCAATCCCCTGCACAGAGATCCGACCATCCGTATAAATATCCGGGTCGAAGAGGTAGGCCGACCCGTCTCCCTGCCCGAACTTAACCGACCCATCAGCCTCTTGAGCCACAACCTTGTTGGGCAACCGCAGCGTTTCATAGCTCACCTTCCCAAACCTCCGAACCGCATTGTACATACTCTCCTCCGTCTGATACTCCGGAATCAAATGGTAGTACATAATTTGCTCCGGCGCACCCGGCTCGCTGAGCTGGTCTGTCGTCAGCTTCGCCATTGCCTCGTCGTTGGGAGCCAAAACAGTGAGAACATAACCCTCTGATACTAGGCGACCCATTTCAGTAGCCAAGGAAGTTAAATTTACCAAAATGTCCGCCATCTCGTTGTAACCGCCGTAGTGCAAGAGCGTTTGGATGAAGTCCTTGACCTGGGCGTGGCCGTTGAAGTGGTGGTGGGCCCCTCCAGGTCCGGGAGCTGGAGCGGGAGCCAGCGAGGGTCCGGGAGCCAATGCGTCGTAGATGGGCAGAACGGGTGAAGATCCGGGTTTCGTCGGCGGGGCGGATTTTTTCAACCGGTTGGTTCTCGGGTCAACTTCGGGAGCTCCCTCCGGTTTGACGGCGGTAATGGAGCGGAGACTGCGGCGCCGGTTGAAGTCCTCCTCCACAGAGCGCGGAATAAGAAGCCTTTCGATGGCGTGGATGACGCCGTCGGGTCGGGTCACGGAGTCGGGATGAATGACCCGGGCGAGATCTACGGCCTTGTCACCAGAGTCGAGCCTGGAGAGGTGGAGATGGTCTTGGGAGAGCGTCTGGAGTCGGGCGGAGGCGGAGCGGGTGGGCCATTCGTCGGATCCGACCCGGGTGGGGATGACGTGGAAGAGGAGGAGCTTCTGGAGGGATTTGAGGTTGCCCGGTTCCAGCAAGTAGCGCTTGAAGTCGGGGTCGAGGTCGCGGTCGACGGCGTCGTTTCGGGGAGCGAAGATGGTGATGTTGTGGCGGCCCACGGCATCTTCAAGAGTCTGAAGAAGCAGGGCCTTCTCGACGAGCTCGGCCAGCTCGGAGTAATGCGAGTCGAGAAGGGCCACCAGGACGGAGTTAGAGTTGATCTGAGCGGCCGACGAGGAGGGTTTCTGGGAATATTCCGGCAATGCGAAGCAGGTTGCGGCGAGGAAGAGGATGAGGATGAGAGTGAAGGCGAGCGGCGAGGCGCCAGGGACGCGGAAATCCATGGCGAGCGTACAATGCGGTGCGGTGGATTCAGAGAGAGGCAGAGGAAGAAGAAGGAAGGGAGAGTAAAGGTGTGTGAGAGAGAGAGAGAGAGAGAGAGAGAGAGAGAGAGAGTGGGAAATGAGGAGTATTAGTTTATCAGGTCGTTCTTTCTGGTGGGCTTTGTGTTTTTGTTTAGAGCTAATGAGAGAGAGAGGGTTTAACTGAAGTTGGTAAAAAAGGGAGGTGTCGGTTACGGTAGAGAGAGTGCATGTAAATAGTAACACGTGGCCAACTAGCAGTAGTACAAGGCAAGAGATGGAGAGGGGGAGTAAAGAAGGTTCCGACAACCTGATGGTGGGACCCTGAAGACAACCAGCCAACTGCACCAGCTATAACTCTCTCAACTCTAGAGGGTTTTTAGCTTTGAGGGAGTCATTAACTCTAAAGCTAATGTTTGACTCTGTTGTCCTATGCAAATTTTATAGGGATCTTCTATTGAGGACCTCTGTAATAAGCACCGTAGCGGGATTATTTTTTTTTGAAGGAAATAGCATAATTTATTATAATTGATTTGTGTTATTAATCATGGTTAGAGTTATTAAAGAGAAAAGACATGTGTCATGCATCTAGGTGGGCAAATCAATATGTTCCAAAACGTTAAAAAAAATAAAAAATCAGTCTTTCCTTTCCCTTTTCTCATGAGCTCTCCAATCTCGAACCCGACGTAGAAAATTTCATCAAGAGCACTCAAGAATGCTAATGTGGAAGTCATTTGTGTTGTTTGCCAAGATGGGGTTCTGACTGCTACTGAAAAGAAGTTGTCGCCACTTCAGCCGAAGAAGCCCAAGACCATTAAGGTCAAGATTGCTTAGAGTTATGATGTGTAATGTTTGTTTTCTAGAATAATTAGGGAGATGGGTATGAGTGAATTGTAGGGGGATTACCAGTGTCTTTTCATACAAAGTTTTGAGTAAGAATCTTGACCTTGATGTTTCCCACCTCATAAAAGGAATTTGAAGCTAATTATACCATAGCACAAGCATATAAATGGAAGATCAACACATATAGAACTTAAGACATACTAGCGTTGTTAATGGAGATGACCATGTCTGAAAGCTTAGGTCTTTTGTTCTCTCTCACAATGTGATCTTTAGATGGGATAGAGACTATATGCGTCTTATGATGAGAATATGGACTTATGCGGGGACCACCTCTAAAGAAGATTCTCTTAAAATTTTGACAAAATCTCCCTTAAAACCTGCAACCACTTCTAAAATCACAACCAACATCAAAACCTGGAGCCTCCGTGCTCCTCAAATCTCACAACCAAAACAACAATCATCAGATATCCCTTCGACCTTTTTTAACCTAATTTGTGTTGAATCATCATATATCTCTACTAACGCAACTCCCTCATACTTCTTGGTTGAAGTTGTTGTCTTTCCCATCTCATACCTTTAGTTATCCTTATTTTTCCTTCATCGAAGTAATGCTCGGTCCACTCATACTTGTAAGCCTCTAACCTCATGTAGTTTTCCTCAGCTTCTGAATCATAATTGGCAGCCCAATCAATTCCATAACTTTGCATGTGTCTCATCAAAAATACCTCACTGTCGTTAGAGAAATTGGGTTGAACTGGTCCAGTGCCAAATGGAAGACTTCTTAGTTTACTAGTGCATCCAAATATTTGATGGAGTCGATAAAGTAAATGACTTCGAGCGCTATCGAGTGGCTTTGTCTAGCGCTTTTTTGGATGTACGACCACCAAAAACCAGTATCCAATGTCCTCACGGTCATTATGCACTTCATCAACCCTCTCCACTGTCATGCATGAATCCAAGTTCGTTGAAGGTATATCCATAAAAATAAATTCTAATAGACTAATGTCTTCTTTAGGAGTAGTTGCATCGACAAAAAACGGTTCGGCATGAATAGTCTATCCAGTTGTGCGGTCATTAAACTGTAGAGCTCAGAGATATTGTTATGCTTTGGGCATAAAAGGATTACGAAGCAACCATGTCGTCCTCTCACACGACACATTGCCCGCACAGTAAATAACGTTTGTCCGACCACTTGAATATTACATCTAATACTAATCATCATGTGAATTTTTGTTTTTTGTTGAAATGATCTTCATGTGATTGATTTCATGAAATGATCCACAGTACTTGAACCATTATGTTCTCATATTTGTTGTCATTTCAGGCAGGCTCTTGAGCCTATATAAGAATATAAACATTCCATGTAGTATTAAGTTTATCAATCCAATCATCTCTATTTCATACATATGTATATTCTATAAGGACCAGCATTATTCATGATAATGGAGATTAAATTACAATTATGCATCCTAAGATTAAGTACTTAGCTTGGAGTAATATTGAGCAATCTATACTGAAAGAAAAGTGCAAATATCAGCTGGATTGCTTATCACTTTTTTCTTGATTTGTATGATCACTTCGTTTAACCTTAACATTAAATCTTCTTCTTCTTTTTTTGTTTCAGAAAACTGTTGTATTTGGAATAATACCATAATCTTCATTATTGAGATAAACATTAGCTTGTATAAGCCTACAAAGATATTGGAATTCAAATAACAACCCACACGCTTGCAAGCATGTAACATGAAATAGTAATCAATTAAACACAACTACCACGCATGTCCCAAATAATAAGGATTATTAACAAACAATGAATAAGTAAAACTCAAATAGACTAAAAACCAAGTGCATTATCCCTTCCAGCTATTTAACCTAATTTGTGTTGAATCATCAGATATATGTACTAACACAACTCTCTCATACTTCTTGGTTGAAGTTGTTGTCTTTGCCATCTCATTCCCTTGGTTATCCTTATTTTTCCTTCATCGAAGTAATGCTCGATCCACTGATACTTGCAAGCCTTTAACCTCATTTTGCTCATACCTAAGATAATCAATGACCAAACGTTCACACTCAGCTTGTGAATCATAATTGAGAGCCCAATCAATTCCATAACTTTGCATGTGTCCCATCACAAATACCCTACTGTCGTTAGAGAAACTAGGTTGAACTGGTCCAGTGTCAAACGAAAAACTTCCTAGCTTACTGGTGCATCCAAATATTTTATGGAGTCAATAAAGAGAATGTCTTCAAGCATGCGCATCGCTGCTCGTGCATCTCGTTGACGTGCTACAATTCTTGTTTGAGCACTATGGAGTAGCTTTGTCTAGCGATTTTTTAGATGTACGACCACCAAAAACCAGTATCCAATGTCCTCATAAGCCAACTTCTTAAGCATTGGAAAGAAGATCCTTTCACACTTTCCAATTCGGCCTTCAAAATTGTTCAAGTTCCGCAACCTTCTTCTTATGGTTAGCCCATTGCTCGTCCGCCATATCTGAATTTTTTTCGTAATTGCACAAAACACTTAAGTTTATGTGCAATTACGAAATAACATTCTCGGGTTCGGTCATGTAAGATACGAAAATATTGGTTACCTAACTGCGTACTAATTCCCTAGGCTCGGGACATTGCAGATCTATTTTAGAATTATGCACTTACTCAACCTGGCCACGGTCATTATGCACTTCATCAACCCTCTCCGCTGTCATGCATGAATCCAAGTTTGTTGAAGGTATATCCATAAATATAAATTATAATAGATTGATGTCTTCTTTAGGAGTAGTTGCATCGACAAAGAACGGTTCGGCATGAATAGTCTGTCCAGTTGTGCGGTCGTTAAACTGTAGAGCTTGGAGTGATTGTTATGCTTTTGGTTAAATATCACACTTTCATAGGCCTCAGGCACAAAAGGATTACGAAGCAACCATGTTGTTCACTCACACGACACGCTGCCCGCACAGTTAATAACGTTTGTCCGGCGACTGGAATATTACATCTAATATTAATCATGTGAATTGTTGTTTTTTGTTGAAATGATCTTTATGTGATTGATTTCATGAAATGATCCACAATACTTGAACCGTTACTTTCTCATATTTGTTGTCATTTCAGGCAGGCTCTTGAGCCTATATAAGAATGTTGTAAACATTCCATATAGTATTAAGTTTATCAATTCAATCATCTCTATTTTATATCTATGCCTATTCTATAAGGACCAACATTATTCATGATAATAGAGATTAAATTACAATTATGCATCCTAAGATTGAGTGCTTAGCTTGAACTAAATATTGAGCAATCTATACTGAAAACAAAGTGCAAAAATCAGCAGGATTGCTTATCACTTTTTTCTTGATTTGTATGATCACTTCTTTTAACCTTAACATTATATTTTTTTTTTCTTCAGAAAACCGTTGTATTTGGAAGAATACCATAATCTTCATTATTGAGATAAACATTGGCTTGTATAAGCCTACAAAGAGATTGAAATTCAAATAACAACCCACACTCTTGCAAGCATGTAACATGAAATAGTAATCAGTTAAACACAACTACCACGCATGTCCCAAATAATAAGGATTATTAACAAACATTGAATAGGTAAAACTTAAATAGACTAAAAACCAAGTGCAATATCCCTTCCACCTTTTTAAACCTAATTTGTGTTGAATCATCAGATATCTGTACTAACGCAACTCCCTCATATTTCTTGGTTGAAATTGTTGTCTTTCCCATCTCTTTTCTTTGGTTATCCTTATTTTTCCTCCATCGAAGTAATGCTCGGTCCACTGATACTTGCAAGTCTCTAACCTCATTTTTCCCATGCCTAAGATAATCAATGACCAAACATTCACGCTTAGCTTGTGAATCATAATTGGTAGCTCAATCAATTCCATAATTGCTCATCCACCATATCTGAATTTTTTTCGCAATTGCACAAAACACTCAAGTTTGTGTGCAAGTATGAAATAACAATCCCGGGCTCGTTCATGTAAGATAGGAAAATATTGGATACCTAACTGCATACTAATTCCCTAGGCCCGAGACATTGTAGATATGTTCTAGAAATATATACTTACTCAACCTAGCCACGGTCATTATGCACTTCATCAACTCTTGTCACTGTCATGCATGAATCCAAGTTCATTGAAGATATATCCAAAAATATAAATTCTATTAGATTGATGTCTTCTTTAGGCGTAGTTGCATCGACAAGGAACGGTTCGGCATGAATAGTTTGTCCAGTTGTGCGGTCGTTAAACTGTAGAGCTCGGAGAGATTGTTATGTTTTTGGTTAAATATCACACTTTCATAGACTTCGGATACAAAAGGATTACGAAGCAACCACGTCGTCCTCCGATCACACGACACACTGCTCGTATAGTAGCATCACACACACATTTGCACATAGTTTAGACGTTAGGTGTGCTACCATTATGCATTATGGAAACCCTCACTTTGGAGTGGGTGGGGTATGATTTTTTAGAAATTTCCAATGGGGGCGCATGACACCTGTGAAAGGCATTCCATTCCAATCTCCAACATCCCCTTCATCCATTTTACCCGGTTTACAAGTTCCTCCAAGTCTAAAATTACAGCTTCTAATGTATCAGAGCTCATTGAATTTAATATTATGTTTTCATCAGCTTTCATCCTCTTCAAAGACCTATCTTATCAACTATGTCTATCCTAGTTGAAGTTCCCCCCGTATTTTTTAATGCATCTTTAACATGCGAACTGGAACCGTTATCTGAGAAACTCTTCACAAATTGATTATCTGCTTTATCAGATTCAATATTTGTTTATGCAGTGGATGTGTCATTTGCTGTTAAAGATTGATCAGCATCAGCAATTTCCTGCACATATATTTTTCCATCATCCACAGTTTGGGCCGCCAAGCTTGGAATGTCTTCTGCAACAACATACCCCCATATCAATCACATTATTGTGCTACTTCCATCAAAATAAAACTTGAACATTGTATCAGCATTCAAGAATATAAGAAAATGACTCAGATCATGAAACAGAATAATTCGCATGTGTATCACATTAAGCCACGCTGGATGGCATTTGCGGTGGCCGTTAAACGGTGATAATATAAAAAAGACCAAACTGATATAGACCAAGCTAGTTTAACGGCTACATCAAATGCCACATTGTTACATGGGGTTCACCTAACTATATTTTCAACATCATCAATTAATTGGCCAAAAGAACTACAAAAACCAAGAGATACAATGTCAAGGAAAGTTGAAGGCCCAAATCCATAAGTGGCAAGAAGTTAGGAGACAGTTGATTGCATATACCAAACAAGTAGAATCGTATAACACCAGGTAACAAACATCTTCTACAAATCACCAGAGGCCCAAGATGCAATGTTTGTTGAGATATAATCCCACATCGGGAAAATAAGACATTGCTTGTGGTTTATAAGGGTTTGGGCCACTTCATCCATTGCTAATTGGTTTTGGATGTGAACCTCAGACTACTTCATCATGGTATTAGAGCGGGTTACCCACGTCCACGTGTGAATGCGTAACGGTCACACAAACTCCATGTCACCTCAAATGTTGTCCATGTGTTAGGCTTGAAAATTCGCCACACGTGCAGGGGCGTGTTGAGATATAATCTCATATCGGGAAAATGGGACATTGCCTGTGGTTTATAAGAGTTTGGGCCACTCCACCCATTGTCAATTAGTTTTGGATATGAACCTCAGACTACTTCATCAATGTCCATTATCAAACATTTCATCCCTTGATGTCCTCTTTTTTCTTTTTGGCGGGTGTGCGTATATGTTTTTCAGTTCCTCTGGTATGTGGAAGCAAAATGGAATATTTTTGATGCTTTACAAAGTTATTTTGACTTACCAATGAGAAAGTTTGTTTGACTAATTACCATTACAATGTTAGTCCCATCAAATAATTCTTTCAACGTGATACACACCTACCTAGCTATACTGACACTCGCACACGCAAACGCACACAAACAGTCACATACGCACACACACATATTTGTATATCTCAATAGTGGAAGTAAAAAGATATCATACCTTGATTATCACGCTTTATTACTCATACACATGGATGCCCATTTTCACTCTCCTGCAACCACAAGAGTATTACAATCAAGGATAAAATACTAGTCACTCCTTATACTTTGAGGGTTTCGAGAGTTTAGTCCTCGAGGTTTTAATTTCAACCGATCACTACTCGTATTTTCCAATCTCATACAATTGGGTCCATTGTTCACGTCTCCTTCTAAATTGAATGTTAATTAGGTGACGTAGCAAGCTGATCTTCATCTTCAATCTTAATGTGCAGCTTGAAGTGATCCAAGTACAATATTAAAAACCATCAATAAGGTACAGAGGAACACATATCCTTTTCACGTCACCTAATTTATGTTCAATTTGAAACGAGATTTTAGAAATGCACTCAATTGTGTGAAGTTTGATAGTACAAGGAGTGATCGGTTGAAATTGAAACCTTAAGGACTAAACTGTTGAGGCACTCAAAGTATAAGGAGTGACTAATATTTTGTCCTACAATCAATTAACTATAAAAGGAATAATGACGGTTTGTTTTTTCTTCTCTAGTCTCTCTTCTCTCTAATTTCAAAATCTCTCATTTTTGTGTTTTTAATCTAGTTTTTCATAGTTCGTATATAGTTATTTTGATTTTGTGTGAGAGATAGGTGTGTAGGCACTTGGGTTTCACCAAAACCGAAGTTACTACACACTCTAAATCAATCACAACACTTCACTATTCTAAGTCTTTGTCTTGAGTTTGGGAATTGGTATGGTGTTTTGGGTAATTACTCATAGATTTAAAAATGTATCACTATCTTTAAAGATATAGTGCCATAAAGCATATTTGTTAATATTAACTTCTGAAAGACTTAGATTGCTCAATAACTAGTTCATAAATATTTCAGAGAGCCATAATAGTAATTATGATGTTAAAGAGTCTCATGCTTATAGTAAAGTATTAAGGAGCTCATAATAAGTACTCAATTAACTCAGTGCAATATGTGTCTTAAGTTGTCTTATTGAGTACTCGATCAATGAAAGCTTTCGAATTCAAAAGTTGTTGCAACAAACCTATTAAAGATTATTTGTGTACTTAGAGCATTCCTAAAGAGCCTACTAACTTATCACACTTTTATGTAAATGGCTTGCTAAGTCGTATAAATCCATTTATACTATGCACATTCACACAGCCTTATAAATCCGTTTATCCATGCACATTCATAAAGGTAAATTTTATCAATATTCATGTCATGGTTATTTCACACAACCAATAACATATAGATCTACTTGCTGCCATGTCGCAAAAGTTTGAGTTGTCACCAAGTTTTCATAGGAGTGATCACCTAGTTTCATATGAGTGGTCATCAATACCTCTATCCTATTTAAAGGAAGCTCATTTAGCTCAAGAGAATGATTAGTCATTAAACACACCTCTTTCCCTCCGTTCTTTCTCTCCTCTCTTTAGTTCCTAGTAAGCAAATTATCTCATTTTATAACATGCATTAAATAATAAGCCCACTCACAATTAGGGGTGGAATTTTGAAACCGAAAACCGAAAAAAACCGAGCCGAAAACCAAACCGAAACAGGAAAAAACCAAACCGAAAAAAACTAAACCGAATTAAGAAAAATTGAACCAAACCTAATTAGTTTGATTTGGTTTTTGGTTTCGGCCTTTGAAAAACCGAACCGAACCGAGAAATCGAATCCCTCTAAAACGACGTAGTTTTTTGTCTTTATTTTCTTATTAAATATTTGATTTAGGTTCTATATAATTATATGTTTATCTTTTCTAGTATTTTGTTTTTTATTTTATTATTTATTTATTTATTTATTTTTTAAAAGAGCATGGAACCCAGCCTAGCTGGGAAGCTCAGCCCCACGCTCGGATTTTGCTTTTTATTTTCGTTTTATGTACAAATAGAAATGTTTTAGGTGTCATGTATGCGAAGTATATGGAGTGATATGTTACCTCTAAAATCGAATACCACATTCTTGCGAGTTTTAGATGATGTACTATAATATTTAATTTATTTTTTTCTTCTTTATTCAAATTTATAATTTTTAAACTTTAAAATTTAGAATCTATTTGGATGGACTTTAAACTATGGAGTCTATATTTTGTGTTCAAGATGAACTTAGAAGTTTTAAAATTATGGTTTCATGGTGTGCTAGTGTGGTCAATTCCCAATACTTTCGAAATTATTGAGTATTAAACTTTTAAAGTATCTATTTGGTTTATAGATTGTTGGTTTGTTGAAGAATCATTGTTATAAATTTTATTGATATATATATATATATATATGCTTATAAAAAAAAGTAATAGAAGAAAAAAAAAAAAAAAAAGACCTAAAGTACGATAATTTTTTACTAACCTAAAAGCGTACAAATTTAAGAAAAATTATTTTTAAAAAGAAGAAGGAAAAACCAAAAAAAAAACCGAAACCGAACTGAACCACGGTTTGGTTTCCGGTTCAAGGTCTTAGAAAATATCAAATCGAACCAAATTTTATATTCGGTTTGATTTCCGATTTTAGGTAAAAACCAAACCAAATAAAACCGAACCCACCCATATTCACAATACACTATAGAAGAAGCGTCTGATATTTCTCTCCTCACTCTTTAAGTCCTAGTAATCAAGTTATCTCATTTTATAACATGCATCAAATAATAAACCCACTCACAATACACTGTAGGAGAAGCGTTGGCCATTGGGAAGACCAAGATAAATTGACGTAGTCCGATTTATCTGACAACTCGGGTTCAGTTGGTAGAGTTACCGAGTTCATCACACAGTCCGATTCCTATCTTGGAGTTGGAGATGGAGCACATTCCCTACATGTTTACAAATTTTGGGCGCCCTATCATTTCTACAACTCACCCAGCAATTTCTGTTTACAATTAATTTTGTGGGTGGCCCTTCATTGCTACAACTCACACCCAGCAATTTCAGCACAACAGATCCAAGGGACAGCAGAGTTTTGAACCAGATTCTATCAGTATCTGATATCTAGAGAGAGGGTCCTCAGTATTGCCAAGACCAGACCCAGAAGCAAAAATAGAAAGTGAGAGAAAGAAAGGGATGAGGCGAGCAGGCGAGGGAGACGGTAAATGAAAGCGGACTCGAACCAAAATAAAATACATGGACGACAAAAAATGTTAGTCAGGGTATATGCTGTATTGGGCATCCAAATTTAGTACATAAATTTGGAACCTCCGGCATCTACCAAATAGAGTTTAACTGCCTTTGATTCATTCTGCTCTGTGACCCAACAAAACTTGGCTCATAAAGCTTTCCTACCACAGTAAAATAGCTACTCAAGAACTTTGATGCAAAGGTGAATCTCCGATGAAAAGACAACAGAGGATATTATGTATGTATTAGTCAAAATCTTTCGAAACATCTAATACGTCTATCAGTCTATGCGTACCTCCAAAATATTTTCATAAATAAGCTTTATAAACATATATACAAGCATATGATGGTATCCATGTCTAAATAGTAGAGCATTCTGTAGTTTCTTTATTCTGAATCAGATCTTACTCAGCAATGCCCTTTCCAAATGTAAAAGGATTATCCACTAGAAGTCCGGCAGTATATGGCAAAGCATGAGAAACCACAAGATCTGGGAACTGGAAAAGAGAGAATTCCACCTACCATGACATAGAAACCTTCATAAGCTGACAATTGTCTCAAATAAAGACGATCTTAGCAGGACACCCAACAAGTAAGGCTAAATGTGTGTAAGAAGAAAAAAAATATATATATAAACAAAAAAATACAGACAAGTTGAATGAACTCACAAGTACAGAAAAACAGCATAAGAAAATCTCCCTTTCATTCATAGGTATGGTATAGAATATATCATTATATCAGTACACAAATGTAGACTTATGAATATGATAAGGGAAGATCTACTGGTTATGGGCCGCAATATAATGAATTTTTAACATATCAAACTGGGAGTAATATTTCAATCATATATTGTTTACCGCCAGGTGATTAGCCCAACGGTCCAACCCTTGCTATCAACTTACATCCAAATTATGAAAGAAAATTGATCCAGCTTCACTTGTTTATCAATGTAGTAAACATTCCTCTATATAAATCCTCTCAGTCTGTTTTCTGTTGCAGGTTTTTAGACCAGAAAATATTTTATTACCGGAATATTGAAACCTCTCCAAAAAGAATGTTCCTAGGCCTTAACGCCAGCTGCTAGAAATGACACAACCCCCCCACCACCCCAACAATCCAACATAAATAAAAGGAAAATGACGATAAATGTTTAGGCCATTTCCTTGCAAATATGCCTAGTTGGACATAGAAGACGGAACGTGACAGAATATAAAGTTATTAACTATGCTTAAAAGTAGACACGCTGAAAACATTACCTGCGTGTAGAGTACCAAATTTTTCTGTTATAACTCAAGTTTGCAGAATGACCCTATATGTGGCAGAAAATCAAGGATACATTTTATGCCATAAAATAACTATAAGAAGTTTTTTTTAAGTATAAGTCGTTTGGGTTGTATTCCCATATGCAGGAACGCATTGGTTTACCTAGCAGTTTACATGACTGACATATCTACTGCCCTGGAAAACAGTGCCCAGGCAGAGGCGTGTACAAAATTACGATTGGATCAAATAAGCTCCGGCCTCCTAGGAAACCATCTATTCCATGTTCCTATACCACGTAGTAAAAATATTCAGCCACACTAGATAGATAAGAACCATACACAATTCCACATGGTAAGCACTGAATAGTACATGCATTTCATCAAAATATAATAAAATTTGACAACCAAATGTAACAGGAAAAAGGAATGAGCAAATCTATCTAATTATATGTTCCATGTTCCTATACCACATAGTAAAAATATTCAGCCACACTAGATAGATTAGAACCATACACAATTCAACATGGTAAGCACTGAATAGTACATGCATTTCATCAAAATATAATAAAATCTGACAACCAAATGTAACAGGAAAAAGGAATGAGCAAATCTATCTAATTATAGAGTTAATTCAATAATGTAGTTTCAATGCCGAAAGAACTAAATGCATACCTTACCTTACAAAAGCAAATGCTTTGACTTCAATTCAGTTGCCGAATAATATCTAATTTGAACTAGAACCTGCGGCACATGTAGCTGGCTTATTTTGCTCACTCAAAGAATTTTGACCAACATTTTCTGATATTCGCCTGTTTTCTGATTCGCGAACTGAACTATCTATACTATCTGACCCAGAAGCACCATTGATTCTATTGTTTTCTCTTGTTTCCAGACGCTCCATCATACTTGATACTGTTGCAATCCCTTCATCAACCTCTCTTCTAACTTCAGGACCAATATCAGAAACGGAACTGTTGCGAGAGAACAATCTTTCCTTCCAACCTCTTGTGCTCTTTGAAATTGACTCTTTGTATCTATCAGAAAAACGGCAAACAAATGCGGCAAGTTTCAAAATCAGGTTTTTAAAATACATTTACTCCCATTAAATAAAATTAGAGTAATAAGGAAAAAAAAAAACTTGAGTGCATTCATACTTCATTGACACTGCATTGAATCGAGCCTTCAGATTTTCTGAAAATGATTGTAAATCTGATGGCCCAGCTCGATCATGGCTACTTGGTGATGACTGACTAGGAGACCTCCTATAGAAAATCCCCATTACATGATAGTAAGTTAACCAGAAAATTTGTAAAGTTTTAATAGTATGCACCCAATAATAAACAGGTGAAGAACATAGCACCTAGTACTCATGGAAGACCCATGTTGATTGGATGGGGGGACACTAGATCCAGATGCTGAGGCAGAAACCGGACCGGGTTGGGAAGAAGGTCCCGAAGTAGTCACTCTAGAAGTTTCTTCTCCCGCATTCATAGAAGGCGACGGAAAAGAAAGTGCAATGGAAGGAGCTTGTTCACCCTCTCTCATCTGATCTGGGGAGGAAGAAGCTGTGGCAGGAGGATGAGTCGAGAAGACAAGGAATTGTGGGCGACCTTGACCTGATGACCTATTTCTCTGGCCCTCCCTTCTGGCAATATGGCGAGCCCGACCCATTGCGGCAGCAGCAGCTAAGTGCTGAATTATACGCTCTTCAAGTTCAGCATCATTCACACCCACAGGTAACTGCAACAGAGACAAAAATATGTGATCTTTTGAATATGATCATGTTCTAATAGGTCAATGTCAAATCTGACTTGTTCATAAGAGATGACACAAAGGCAGAAGACAAACATGTTGGAGTTCAAAATCGCCAAGAGTAGGATGATGAAATATTGCAGTACTTCGAGGTGGGTTAGACCTAAAACTTCTCTCCCGTTCTACACCCTCAAACAATTCCTGGCTGGAAAATAAACAAAATGAATGACATTTTCTTTTCAGTAATGACCAACATTAGTAGTAAGAATCAATATGAATGGCCAGGAAAAGTATAAACCTGGTCGGATCTTTTAAGCTGATGGGCTGCCAGCACATCGGGCACTGGGAGCTTCTCTGACACCTAGCAGAATGAAACAAATATCAAACTGGGAGTAATATTTTAATATACTTCACTTGAGACTCATAAATTTTCATGAGTTTTGAGTATAAACTTTAGATCTGTTATTATATTCTATTTCAGTTGCTAGAAATAGGACTACAACATTTTCAAGCAATAGGAACCTAAACTTGAAAGAAGGTTTGGAAAAGGGAAGATATGATTGACTAGTCTGGCATTACTCTAATTTAAATCCAGATTATCCGGGGACCAAAACAGTCTTAATCTAACCCGTGAAAGCAATGTTAGTTTGGCCACATTTAATATGACACTGAAAATAATCAAAAGAGTGATTAACTTACGAGAGACGGACAGAGTGGTCACACCCAAACTAGAGTGGTCAAATAATGAGCATTTATACTAATAGTAATATATACATATAAATAACATGTCTGTAAATCTCGGGAAAAAACAGCTTCCCTTCATATGTCGTCACTCTTGATTTTCACTAAATTGAGGAAGACCAAACTAAACTAAGAATCGGCAAAACTAACAAGTGTCGCCTAGATTCATATTGGAACAAATATGTGGTAAAAGATCCTAATAAGAAAATGATCAAAGAAAGACAAATACACACATGTTGATATCAGATTTAATATATCAACCAGTAAGAGACATTGGAGAAAGAAAATGTACAAAACTAAAACTATAGAAATCCAAGCCATCAATGCAGCACACATACTGGAGAATTGCAAATGACAAGAAATTATTATTGTTACAATCTGTTCCTACTGTACATTGAGGCAATAGTTGAGTATCTAATCGATAAAAACTTTTGGACTCATAATTGGGTTTCCAACATTACAAGGAATGGTCTTACAAAAGTAAAACAAGGATCTCCTGTTCTTCAGTAATGATAGATCAGCTAATTCGTGAATTGGAAAAAACCTATCAAGTCCAGCGGAATTTAAGAGAAATTGCCAAGAAACAAAGTGACCTAAAAGGGACACTTTCGGAAGTATCTTCCAAGCCTTCAACAACCATAATTGACAATCAAGGACTTTCCGCAATTGAAACTATATAAAACCTTTCAAAACTATCTGATAAGTAGCTTAATATTTGCAGGTACCTAAGCTGGATAGCGGTGAATGGTTATGACAACGGTAACATGGCAGCTTGTAGATTTCACCAAAATCGAACCAATTTGTTTCTTCCCCCTTTCTTTTTGATAAATAAGATTGACCTAATTATTTTTTCTAAAGGACCACCGCATTTTCTTTGAAATATGGAAGAAGAGTAAGATTAGCCTAACAGCATAAAACACAAATGTTATTTGCCTGAGCATAATCTAGCATACAGTTTTTAGTCATTTCACAGATATATTAATACACTCTCACTTCCAAGAGTCCATCTCAGATCAAGAGGAGCTTAATAAATTTAATACCGATCGAGAAATACAAAGCCAAATTGACCACAGAAAAACAAATATAACAAAGTACCATTCAAGAATACACTGAAGATGAAATTCATGCTTGCACCCAGTCAACTGCAGGTAGAAAAAAGGAATGGGTTAAAACAGATACCAATAAGAAAAAAGGCAAAACCTTCCGACATATTTACATACCGTGGAAGGATCACTATCACAAAAAGCCTCAAGGCATATACTGCAAGCATCATCACAGGCTTCCTGGATTCCACCCTCCACAAAAGCCGCTGCGGAGGTCAAGTGGGCCTCAGACTTGCCGCTCTCTTCCATTTCAGGAGGAACCTGTAGAGCAATCATCCACGATGTTAGTAATTACAATATTTCACAAATTTCTCTACGTTGCGTGTTCTTAGCAACACACAGACTAAATATTATAAACAAGGTGAAACATGGATGTGATGAGTTTCAGGATATCCATGAAAATCGATGCAACATTAATCTGATACAACTTTGAATTTTGCAACACAAGGCCGAAAAGGAATCATAAACCATCAAGACAAACAGATCGAAATTCACAAAAGTCAAAATAACAACAAGAAAACTGCTGCCGGAGAATAGAGAATTAAATTGGAAAAACAAGAATGAAACTCGTATGCGATAAGTAGGCGAAATCAGAGCATCAAAAGAGTGAACTGAACAGTGTATCAAGCCTATGAAATCCGACTGAAACTAAAATACAAACTACAAAGCCTCATAGTCGGAGTGAGACAAAACCAAGCGAAATCCAAAAAGGAAGGCTCGAGTGGAAGATATGGAAAAGAATTGTAATTGAACAGTGAGAGATTATAGGTAATACCTCCATGAAGATAAAGTCGATCTTGATTTGCAGAGGGATTGGATTGGGGAAAACCCTAGAGAGAGAGAAGGGGAGGTGGAATCGGTGGTTTTACGGGAGGCGAGCGAAGACTTTTAGACGTATAGACTTATAGACGAAGGCGAAAGGAATGAGTGACTATACTGGTCTAAGCTGACACGTGGCCTTGGCGCACCGAATTCCTTGACGATTCCCTTCTAAATAGCAGCAGCTCATTTTACCCGCCACGGTCCGCTCTCCTTGTCCCTTTCTTTTTATTTTTTTTGGTCACAAAGAGGACCTAAAAGCCCAAATGAAAAGACAAAAAAAACTAAATGTCAGCACAAACACCGGTCTTTTTAGCTCTAACTACATCAACAAGATCACCCAGGTAAGCTTGAGCAGCATGGATATGAGGATTTTCAAAAGTAACCAATCCAAGATCGTGACTAATGCTGTTCTTGGCCAAAGAATCCACCACCATATTGCATTCCCTGAAAATATGAGAGAGTTAGACATTCTGCATTTTTGACATTAAGGAGGAACAATCAACCAAAAGGGAACCAAGAGGAAGAAAAGCAACACTGTCCTTTTGCATAAGTTGAACCAAAACAGCAGAATCTGACTTTACTTCCAAATCATAACAATGATACTTGGCAACCAGCTTTAGACCAAACAGAAGGCTCCAAGCCTCAGCATCTAAGATTTCACCAATTCTCAAATTTATCTGATAGCCAAAAATCAAATTAACACTATGATCCCTTAGAACTCCACCAGCTCTAATCTTTCCGGATGATGTAATCCTAGTTCCATCAATATTAAGCTTCAAACAATTAAGAGGAGGTCTGATCCAAGCAAGATAAGTGAAACTGAACATATTACTACTATTAGGCTTAGACTTAGCACTAGTCCACTCTTCAGCATAGTTCCAAATGATTTTAGCAGGATTAATAGGCATGACAAAATCAGGATCAAAAACAACCTTATTTCTCCATTTCCAGAAGAGCCAGCAGACAAAGACAAAAAGATTGCTCCATTTAATATCATTTTTCACATAAATATGGCATTGCATTTGAGCAGCCAACCAACTATTCCAATCCAACGAAAAAGAATTTGAAATAGAGATAGGTTGAGTGATTGACCTCCAAATATTTTTGGATCTGTGACAATCCCTAAACAAATGCAAAAGACTCTCCTATTCAGCATTACAAATAGGGCAAGTAGTGTTGGCAGTGAAACCTCTTCTAGCTCTTTGAACATTTGTAAGAATTTTTTTGTGAAGAACAGTCCAAAAGAAAGTCTTCGAATTAGGAGGGCAATTGAATTTCCAAACAAAATTCTAATTAGGATTAATTGGGCCACCTAAAAGAGTTTGGACGGATGCATTTGAACTAGTTTGGACGAAAGTTATTTCCCATAAGAATGTCCATTTTAAGGCCCAGGTACGGTTAACTTGATTACTATCAAAGATGACATGAATTAAAAGTACTTCAGACAATAATGTTTCTGGAATTTTGACCTTTTAGCAACATAAACATGATTAATTCTATTTGGATCCAAAATTTAATGAGTTAGTCTGTCTTTACTTACTTCTTTCATGAGAGAGAGAGAGAGAGAGAGAGACTGATCCTCATGTTCTTCGTGAACCAATTCAATGGTGAATTACACTTCTGAGCAACCTGAACAAGACAAGAATCCAATTATGATGATAATATTAAGATTTTAGAGCATTCATGTACTACTTGTTATATGCAATAGAGGAATTGATAATGCAACAAAGTAGAATAGAAACGTAACGTGACAGGTTCCGACACATACTCAAGACATGGTCATCATATAGAGGTGGTAGAATATCATACATTCATTCATTATAGTAATACAAGGTTACGTTACAGTACAAACTGTTGGAAAAAAATAATATAATGGAAATAACTACTCAAACCACACAAATCACAAATATGCAAAAAAGAAAAGGATAAAGGAAAGGGAACACCAAATATAACGTTGGTTGGCGATGTGCCTACATTCATGGGGAGCAACAACAAAAACACTATAAAAATAATGGGTATAAGAGATACACAACTTCAAGAACACCACTTGAAGGAAAACCCTCTCTCGATCTCACACTTGTTTTACTACCAGCTACACTACACTCTCAACTTGGAGTGAACACTCTTCACTCTCTACTTAGATGAAGATGTTTCTCTTGGATGAGATGATGAGATGAGCAAATGACCTCTCCTTATATATGCGGAGGAGGAACAATCTGAACCACTCATTAGTGCTTCTCCCATAATGGTGCTTCATGAATCTTCTATAATTCATGATTCTTCATATGCTTTCACCATAACTTCAAAATCATCCATATACCTTGTGTAATTCAAGAGTCACTAACTCCTGAAACCTTTCACATTACCAACTCATGAAGCCTTTCACATTGTCTTGTCATAAGTTATTGGTATGAATTTTCCAACAATCTCCCCCTCCAGACCAACCCGGGGTAATACGAAATGAGACTTCTACTTCAAGTCTATCTCAACGCAATATTCCAACTTCTGTTGTGACACAACTTTAGTCAACATATCATAAGTGTTCTTGTTGGTGTGAATTTTTCTCAACTGTAAAAGCTTCTTTGACACTACATCTTGTATCCAATAATAACGAGGATCAATGTGTTTAGTGCGAGGATGGTAAACTGAATTTTTGCTCAAGTAAATTGCACTCTGACTATCACAATGCATCACATACTTTTCTTGCTTCACACCCTACTCTTGGATAAACTTTTGTAGCCATATTATTTCCTTGCATGCTTCGTTTGCTACTGTATACTCCGCTTCTGTGGTGGATAAGATAACACACTTCTGTAACTTGGACTACCATGACACAACTCCCCCATAAAATGTAAATAAGTAACTAGAAGTGGATTGTCTATTATTAAGGTCTCCTGTCAAATCTGCATCTGTAAAACCTTCCAAGACGGGTTTTGATCCACCAAAATACAAACACAACTTTGAGGTAGCCCTTAAATATCTGAGTATCCACTTGACAGTTTCTCAATGCTCCCTGCCAGGATTAGATAGATATATACTGACAACACCAACTGCATATGCAATATCTGGGCGAGTGCATACCATGGCATACATAAAACTACCAACAACTTATGAGTAAGGAATGTCTTCCATCTTGTCTTTCTCCTCTTGTGTAGTTGGGCATAATAATCTGCTTAACTTGAAATTTTTACCTAGAGGTGAGCTCACTGCCTTGACATCTTTCATGTTGAACCTTTCAAGCACTCATTCAACATACCTCTCCTGTGACAGTCATAATTTCTTCGCCTTCCTGTCACGGGTAATCTCCATGCCCAAAATCTGCTTACCTAACCCTAAAATCTTTCATATCAAAGGACTTTGATAAATCTGCTTTCAGCTTGTGAATCATAGAAATATCTTGCCCCACAATCAACATGTCATCAACGTAAAGTAACAAAACTATGAACCTCTAGTGAACCGCTAAATGTACACATGGATCTGCATCAGTTCTCTTGTGCTTGTGACCTACCATGAATGAGTCAAATTTCTTGTACCATTGCCTTGACGCTTGCTTAAGCCGATACAAACTTTCTTCAGCTTGCAAACCATGTGCTCCTTTCTCTCGACCTCGGAACCTTCCGGTTGCTCCATGTATATTTCTTCTTCTAAATCACCGTGAAGAGATGTCGTTTTCACATCCAACTACTCCACCTTAAGGTCCATGCTAGCTGCCACACCCAAAATAACTCTAACAGAAGTCATCTTGACAATTGGTGAGAAGATCACTTCAAAATCCACTCCTTCATTCTGCTCGAAACCTTTGACAACCAAGCGAGCCTTGAACTTTGTCAACTGTTCGTTCTCGTCCTTCTTCAACTTGAACACCCATTTGTTTTTGAGTGCTTTTCTGCAATAAAGACGCGTAGGTGTCATTCTTCAATAAAGACTTCATTTCAGACTTCATTTCCAACATCCACTTATCGTTGTCTATATGAGTCTTTGTCTCCTCAAAGCATTTAGGCTCTCCATCACTGGTCAAAAAAAATGTATCTGGAATATGGATTATCTCCATCACTAGTCAACAAAATATATTGTGAAGAAGGATACTTGGTATTTGGCGTTCGTGCTCTATTTGATCTTTGAACTGGTGCTTAGGCATTTTCTGGTTGTTCCTCCTGATTAGGCTCCCCCTGACCATGATCCTCCTGATCATCATTTCTAGGATCCACAACTGCTTTCACCATATTGGGGACATTTACCATATCTTGAGATTTGCAAGATTCTCCTTGGAGCGGTGATAAGTAGGTGAGGTGGTTTGCATTTTCAAGTGATTTCTTATCAAAATCAGCAACAGTTTGATCTTCATGGAACAACACATCTTTGCTTCTGAATAACTTGTTGGTTTTTAGATTTCACAGCCGGTAGCCCATCTCTTCATTGCCATACCCAACAAAGATGCATGGTATAACCTTGTCATCTAGCTTTGACCTTTTCTCTTTTAGTACATGTGCAAATGCCTTGCACCCAAACACCCACAAGTGGGAATATTATGCACTTCTACCGAACCATACGTTTTCTAAAGTCTCTAGCCCAACAGTACACTTGGTGTTCGGTTTATGAGGTAACAGGCTGTTGTCACTTCTTCACTCCAAAACTCTTTTGCCAGGTTTGCTGTCTTTAACATGCTTATCATTTTCTCCAGAATGGTGCGGTTCATCCTCTTTGCTACACCATTATGTTGTGGAGTGCTAGGAACTGTCCTTGTATGTCTGATGCCATACTTCGAACAATAATCTCTAAACTCGTTCGAAGTGTACTCTCCACCATTGTCATTATGGAGACATTTGAGGGTTCTTCTTGTCTCCCTTTCCACCATAGCATGGAAATCCTTAAAGGTTCAGAAAACCTGGTCTTTTGATTTTAACAAATAAACCCAAACCTTTCGTGAAGCATTATCAATATAAGTGGCATAATATTTATTATGACCTAGTGAATCAACTTCTATGGGGCCACATACATTTGAGTGTACTAGATGTCTAGATCTAATACATTTTCTTTCTTTGTCAATGTTTTAGCGAAGCTAACTTTATGTTGCTTACCAAATAAATAATGATCAGAAGAGTCAAGAGAGGTACGTTTGGCAAATGGAATAAGAGACTTCTTTGCCAAAATTTGCAGTCCATTCTCACTCATATGACCTAGCCGCTTGTGCTATAGACTTGAAAAAGAGTCATCTACAACGTTCAACTCCCCTTTGCATATCTTGCCATATGTCATGTAGAGGGTGCAACACAACTTCCCTCTAGCCACCACGAGTAATCCTTTGACCTCCACTTTTGATCACCTCCTTATCGGTCAAACACACCGGTTGACATCAAATTAAGACGTAGACCGGCAACATATCTAACATCTTTCAGCATAAGCTTGTAGCCCAAATTGGTCTCAAAACAAATATCTCAAATTTCTATGATCATGGCGCAACCTTCGTTGCCCATCTTCACAATCTCAAGGTCACCACCTTTGTATATAGTGAAGAACTCCATGTGTGGTGTGGCATGGACTGGAATCAATGACACATGCGACACTCAAAAAATCATCGACATGTAGGCATTCACCTTTAAGACAAAGAACCTCACATTCCTCATGTGATATGGTAGCGGCAGTGCTACTCTTGTCTTCCCTCCTTTGATAGGTATAGCCATTTTTCTCTTCTTTCTTCTCATATTTCAATTTGTTGCAATTTTCTTCATGTGGCCAAATATGCCATAATGTTGACACTTTCCATTGAATCTTGTGCTGGAACAGTTTACACTTCTTCCAGGACTTTTCGGTCCTATTCTCTTGCTCCTTCCTTTACTCCCCGCCACAAAGACTTGGCTATTTTAGGAGGTTGAAAATTTCCTTCTAATCTCTTCATTCAACATGTTACTTTTAACATTATTCATAGTTAATTTACCATCAGGAGCAAAGTAATTTACAGTGACGACAAACGTCTCCCAGTTATCCGACAATGAGCCAAACAACAACAATGCTTGTAATTCATCATCAATCGTCATGCCCATTATGGTTAATTGGTTGATTGAACTTTAGAAATTATTCAGGTGCTCAGTGACTCTCACGCCTTCACGGTACTTCATATTGACAAGCTCTTTGATTAAAAAGGCTTTTTTGGCGGCGGTCTTCTTCTTGAATAACGACTCAAACTTTGTCCACAACTCATGCGCGTCCGTCTCATTGGCCACATGATGGAATACACTATCACCCATCCACTCTCGGATATGTACACAACTTTACATATGAAGTCCCTTGCGGCTTAGCCTCAGCTCCTAATGGCTCATACAAATCTTTGCCATATATAATGTCCATCATTCTCGGCTTCCATGTGATCCAGTTTTAGTGGTTGAGTCTAATCATGGTACTCCTTGAACCTTCCATTTTAACGCCACGCCCTACGAACATGGCTTTGATACCACTGTTGGGAAAACATAATATAATGGAAGTAACAACTTAAACCACACAAATCATGAATCTGCAAAGAAGTAAAGTATGGAGGAAATGAAACACCGAATATAACGTGGTTCGACGATGTGTCTACGTTCACGGGAAGCAACAAGAACTTCCATTATAAAAATAATGGGTACAAGAGATACACAACTTCAAGAACACTTTTTGAAAGAAAACCCTCTCTTACACTTGTTTTGCTACCAGCTACAATACACTCTAGACTTGGAGTGGACAATATTCACTCTCTACTTGGATGAAGATGTTTCTCTTGGATGATGAGATGATAGGATGAGCAAATGATCTTTCCTTGTATAGGCTAAGGAGGAACAATCTAGACCACTCATTAGCGCTCCTATCATAAAGGTGATTCATGAATTTTCTATAACTCATGATTCTTCATATGTCTTCATTATAACTTCAAAACCATTCATATACCTTGTGTAACTCGAGTCACCAACTCCTGAAACCTTTAACATACCAACTCATGAAACCTTTCACATTTCTTGTCATAAGTTATTGGTCTGGATTTTCCAACACAAACAAGATATGTAAACTCACCAAAAACATTGTCTTTCCCTGATTTGAAATAATGTAAATTAGAACACGCATTACGAAAGCAGAGTAAAACAACACAAGCTAGTTCAAGATTATGATGATTTTTCCTTTTGATTGTTTTTTTTATATATAAAATAGTCCGATAAGAATTATGTAATATTAACTCCTCTACAACAGTCTGGTGGATGATAGAGTACCTATTCAACCCCGAAGGGGACCGCTACATCTGGGAACCCACCTCCCGTCCCTTATCAGATTTTTTATTGATAAAAATATAATTCCAAAGGTGAGGAATTGGGAACTAGACCAAAACTATTCCAAAAACAAAAACAAAACCACATACCAAACATAAAGAAAATCATACAAGATACTAAAAGGCATAGCTTGTAACAGATTAATCGAATATATAATTACGAAGCCCAGATTATTCATGAGCAAAAGAGTAGAGTAAGATAATTTGGTGTTTTTTGATATGCAACTAACGCGCAATATAACACAGCCATTAAAGAATTAGAAAATATTAGACCCAAAGTATCGTACCATGGGGATTGAAGGGCTAACCACAATCCTTGGATAATCGGCAATAAGTCACTAATACAAACAAATAAAAAAAAAAGAAAATAAAGAAAAATGCTACTCTAAGGCACCAAGCCTTAGCAATGTTCGGCCTCAGTTCTCACCAAGGCCTAATCAATACTAATGCCTAGTGATGACTATTTATAATGAGTAGAGATTTTCAATAATGTAATTTTAATTTTTGAGTGAAAATACTAAAAACTAAATTAACAATGACAAATAAAAATGAAGGAAAATAAAAGAAAGAGGGATTTGGGTGCTAGGGATCGCTCTAGCAATTTCAATGCAACGAACAAATTTCAAGCAAATAAACATATCTTCATGAGTACCAAATCTCGTACTTAATGCCGGTCAAGGCCACTAAGCCGAACTTCCTTAAGGGTATTCACATTTCCGATTAAGGCAAACATGGACTCTCTAGACCATGGACTAGTACCTTATCAAAGGCTACTAAAACATGAACCAAAGACGAAGAGTTCTAGAAGTTAGGGATTTAAGCATGCAATAGTTACAACCTAGAATTTCACGACTACATAGTTGCAATAATGAACTCTCTAATCACAATTATCATGTCTTGTTAGGGCCACAACAATAGGACTAAAGGCGAAGAGTACAAGAAAATAGAAACTTAAGTAATCATTAATTCTCAATTAAGCAACTACTTGACACACCACATTAATTACAAGAAGCTAGTGAACAAAAGAACCACTAATTGAATCACACATCACAAATCTTAACACATAACAAAAAGAGTGGTCAATTCCCTAAATTCATGCATCAAGAATCAATAAGCATAATAATTAAAGTGCACTCATATAAAAATACGATGTATGGTACTTCGAAACAATGTTCATTACATCAAAATTGAGCTAGAGGTAAGAACCCTGACTCTCAAAATAGAACTACTTACTACCTATAAATACATACATCATCAAATCCATCAATTTCATACAAATAAAAGAGAAAGAGGAATAAAAGAGGGAGAACAACCAAGACAAGCCACAAATGCTAAATAGCATACATAACAAACCTTGGAATTACAATTTCTCCCTTTTACCTAACTGGGGATTAAGCCTATTGCTCCTCCTTCACTTGACAAAATCGATGAACCTTGGTGGTGGGTGAGTACTCCTACTAGCGCCCAAGACAAATAAAATGAACTAAGAAAATGGATGAGGAAGAGGGAGAGATTGAGATGGTGGTGAGGTGAAGGTAAAGGGCAAAGCCCCTCCCTTTTTTTGCTGTTTGCGGCAGTCTGTGTGTGCCCTTCGTCTCCGAGAATGAATTTTCCCAAAATGAGAATGGATATGGCTTGGCTCGTGTGGGTTGGAGGAAGATAAGAGAGTGCCACGTGTCAGCCACTAATTGGCTGAAAGAGAAGAACTTTGGTGACGGGTGAACGTCACGCTACATCTTTAGGTTAATTAACTCAACTCTTAATTATGCAATTAATCAATTAAGCATTGGTTAATTAAGGGCTCCATAGCTTTGTCTTTTGTGTTGAAAGTCACACATTGCTTTGTGTCGTTTCCGCAACTTCACTTATTACCCTATAAAATAAATAAAAATAAATTAATTACATATTAATTGGTATGAGGTATAGCTAATTCATAATGTTTTTTTTTAATAGGAGCTAAGCTGACAGCCCTCACGTCATAACGCCATAACCATTAATGAAACTAGAGAATACAAGAGGGGACATTAAGCCAAAACCTCATAATGTAACAATATCCCGAAATAATATTAAGAGTGACTACCATGCATTCTATCAAGCATCATTTAGTAAAGAGTGCATCATTGACTACTTTGTTTGCTTTACAATTTTGACTAATTCATAATGTTTAAGTATCACTTACGTGTGTAAAATACACATAATTACAAAAAATGAGGTGCTGCATCCCACCAATGTCTAAATCAGTATAACAAAAACATAATAAAAGACACATCATATTTATACTAATTGGAGGCTAACTTATCTATATATGTATAAGCTTTGAATCCAGCTGTCTTTTAACCAAAAACTTATTTGGTTTGGATATTCTGATTGTTCTTTGCTGCTAAAAACATTTGTACCAATGTTAGCTATTTTTTAGTTAAATTTTAGTCAAAATAGCTAAAATGTCATTTTTTTCTAGCGATATTAGAAATACGTCTGCATCAATGTTCTTTACTTTAGCTAGTATTAAATTAATGTTATTCTTCAAATGAAGATTACATAGTTTATATGTATTTATATATCACATAAAATATCTTAAAATGAATATATTAATTTATAGAGAGCCTCATCTCGCTCTCTATATAGAGAGCCCCATCTTGATTCTTTTTTTCTTTTAAGTCTTTGAATATGAGTTTAAAAATACATTTAATTATGTAACACAAATAAGAGATTTTTCTCATGTAAGGATGTCCTTAACTTTCATATGTCAATGAGTTTTGAACCTATGACCTCGAAGTTGTTAGTTAACACCTTAACCAACCAGACCACGGCTCACCGACATGGATATCCTTATTAACTTAGCTATGGTGCAGATTTATTTAATTGACCTACTTTTCGATCATATTTTCTCATCTTAACCATTTAGTATCTATGTATATATAAGTGGATCACCTCTGTTAATTTGGTGATCGTTAAAGCATTCAAAACCGTGATTTACAATTAAGAACATGAACGGTTCAGGTTTAACAGATGCAATCTATTCATTGATTTCATACATTTTCAAGACCTTAACGATTACCAAATTAGCTGAAATTTTGCAGAGATGATATACTCATATACACCTAGATACTGAACGGTTAAAATGAGAAAATATGATCGAAAAATAAGTCATATTAAAGAAATCTGCACCATAGTTAAGTTAAGAACATCCTTAGTGGAGAAGGGCTGCACAAATAAGATCTCATATGCTTGAATCATTTCTTTTTGTTTGTTGGTATTTTGCAGAGATGACCAAATTAGCTGAAATTTTGCATAGATGATATACTCATATACACCTAGATACTGAACGGTTAAGATGAGAAAATATGATCGAAAAATAAGTCATATTAAAGAAATCTGCACCATAGTTAAGTTAAGAACATCCTTAGTGGAGAAGGGCTGCACAAATAAGATCTCATATGCTTGAATCATTTCTTTTTGTTTGTTGGTAAGCAGCCCAAAGACAAATACTTTGCATATCGTGATCTCATATGCTTCAATCTTTTCTTTTGTCCCAAAGCCAAATACTTGCTTTTTATTTTTAATTTTTTAATCAGTTCACAGTGGCAATGACGCGGCGGGAGTATGGAGGGTTAACAAGCATTTCATCTTAGAAAAGATGGAGAGTTTACAAACGATAAACTCTTTGATAGAAATCTGGAATCCACAAAAAAAATAAGAGAAATCTCTTAAGTTTTATTGATAATAATATGATAGCTGAGGCTACATATGTTTAAGGATGATTACATAATGATAAAAACAAACCCTAGAACAACTAATAACCAAGTCTAAGCCAATGGATTAAAATAAAAGCAAATCCAAAGTAAACTGTAAAACCTAAAAATACTAAATCATGAATCAGATTATTACACATGGCTCACGAGAATAAGTCTTGTAGATCTCTTCGTTCCCATTCCGAACATCTATTACACCCATTACTTGTATCTAAACGAAAAAAATTGAAAGAGAGAACATCCAAAAAAAGATGCAAAAATAAATCACAAATCCACGAACGAAAACAAGTGATGCCGATTTTTCATTACATTTTTCTCGTTACAACAGCCCAAGCACCGGCGGATCAAATAGCCGAACCGACGTGGTAACCACCCAATCATATCTCACGCATGTACTGTGTGAAAGAAAGAAAAACTGAAAAAAAGAAATCCAGTAAAACGACATGTCGGATCATGGGTAGGAGAGAGAGACGGTAAACGACATCACGTTTCTTTGGTAGACGCAGACGTTGAGCTCCTCCAAAAACCGGCCCCGTAAAAGCGGTCCCACATCTCCTTCTCGAAGGCGGCATCCTCCGATTCCGCGTCGTCTTCCTTGTTCTTTTTCATCATCAAGTCGTCGTCTTCGCCGCCGCTCACCGTCTTCCTCAAGTCGCCGTTGCCGAGCCCGGTGGGCCTGGGTAGCAGGCTGCCCTTTTTGCAGCTCTGCTTGTTGCTCTTGGTCTTGGTCATGGCCCAGGCCTTCCTGCACAGCCCCCGAGGGACCTTGTAGACGGCCAAGATGAGCAGGTTCATCATGCTGCAGGGGCAGCAGCAGCACACCGCCGCGCACTCCGCCGCCGCCCCGCCGGCCACCTCCCCCACGCGCCTCTTCGAGCGCGTCGTGGACGGCGACGATTCCAGCAGACCTTTCCGCGTCATCAAGGGGGATAGAGAAATTCGATTAGAGGACTGATTATAATAGAGAGTGGAAATGGGAGTGGGATTCAGAGATGAAGAAGAAGAAGGGGGAGAGTGGGGAGGGGGGGTGGAGAGGAATGGATTTGATTGGAATCATCATCCTTCTGTTTCATAGGGGGAAGAGAGTTGAGACAATTTCCCACCAAACCGAGAGAAGCAATGGGCTATCTATCTGTTTTGTGCAACAGAGAGAGAGAGAGAGAGAGAGAGAGAGATTACAGGTGTGTAGCACCGAAACGGACGGGATGACGGTTACGGGAAGAACGAATTAATCCACGGGGCTCTCTCTCTCTCTGCGGTCTCTGAGATTATGTGTAGGAAATTTATTTTACTTTCCTTGTTGTATATATGTATAGGATGGATGGATGAGTGATATATATATATATATATATATATATATATATAGGGGTGTTGCTGGCAGAGGAAGAGTCAGAGAAGCAGAGAGGGTGAGGGTGAGGGAGAAGATGAAACTGAGTGGAATACGTGTCAACCAATACCATTCATACACCTATCTATGTAATTATATATTATATTTCAAATTTTGAAGGGGGCATTTTGTCAATTCTTCTGGCTTAGGTTTCGGGAAAAAAAAAAATTCATGATTAGAGGGTTACTGTTTTAATTTTTTTCCGTTTACCGGACATATAACAAAACGAAAATTACATTGAGCCGGCCCCGATGATTGTGTCATTAGGCAGCGGCTGCGTTGGTGGACGTGGGTCGAGAGGCGGCGATTAGGGTTTTAGCAATTTGGGTAGGGTTTAAGATTGTGGGGTCTTGACTTGTGAAGCTGATGTTGGGAGTGTGTTTCATGACTCAGGACAGGGCCTTGGGGTCGGGGCATAAGTTTGGACTGAGTTAAGGAAATCATTACGTAGACTTAATAATTCAGCTTAGTTGTTGCAATGAGGTTGAAAGAAATTATATAATTTTTTTTTATAGATTTCTATTGTGTAGACTCGATAATTGAGTTTAGTTGTTTGTAATGAGGTCGCTTGTCAGTTAATTCGGTAGCTTGTAGTCAGTATGTTGACTTAAGACGACGATTGATATATGTGCTTTATGACCGTGAATAAGTAATGAAATTATCTGGCTTTTAAAAAAAAAAATTATCTTTATCAATAGCTTTAAAATTTTGGACAAAAAAAAAACATTTAGAATCTAAGCAAAAACCCTAGAGAAAAACTTATTGTTCTAGTTTTATATTATTTACTTATTGTTGTTTAATTTTAGCTATTTACGGCGGTAGGACGTAAAGGACTTTGTACCGGTCTGTGCATCTTGTGTGCCTCAACTGCTCTAGGTAGGTGCCATTTCTTTTTTATTAGTTAAATGGTCACAACCTTCTAGTGACAGCAGGATGAAACTAAGTGTTGTTAGGTTCATTTTCCGACGGCAACATAGTAAGAAAGCTGTATTATTTGACATTAGAATATGTAATCATGGTACATGTCTAGTGATATTTCCATTATGTCATCACTGTGACAAAAAACATAGAGTCGCCATTAGAGTTGTACTCATTGCTAGTTAGTGCTTGTTTGAATACAAATACGTTGCAGAGATCCTCGATATTATTTCGGGTCTTTGTAATCAGGGGTTTAGGCTTCATGTCCTTCCCCTTTTTATATTCGACGGTTTCATTAATAAAAACTTGAGGGTAGCTGCACGAGCCCTATATTCAAATAAAAAAAACATTTAGAATCTTGTATGACCAAAAACAAAAACAAAAACAGTACAATTTAATTTCTTGTACTGCAATAATTCAAGACTGAGGTCATGATTGTCAAAAGCATATATAAATGGTGGTCTAATTTTTTTACTTTTCAAGGACCTTTTCTCAATTTCTTTGATCAAAGGTCCCCTTCTTTTTTTACAACAAAATATGGACGTGAGTTCCACAAACAATAAAATTTTGCAATAATAAATAAATCTGAATTAGTAGACGTGGTTTGACTCTTCTAGACATCTCTTGATAGATCATATGATTTATTTGAAGGAAGTGAAATTTACATTCTTAAATTGTAATCAACATTCTCATTTCATTTTTGGTCAAGACTTTCATTAGAGACAAAACTTGAGTCGGTAAAGACAAAATTTAAATTACAAAAAAAAAAAACAAATTTTTTTTTTATTTTTATAAAGGACATCATTCCATTAAAACCTGAAACTATGAGTACAGCAACACACGACCTGCCCGCCTGGGCTCCAAAACAATGAATCATGCTAAAAACATTCAGAAAACTTAACACCTAAGAACTAAACTTAAGATCTAAGCCAAACTAAACAAATTTGATGCCATAGACTATAGACGAGGGCGACAAAAAATACGACATGTTAGATAAACCTAACTTATTCTCTTTCTCCCGGAACTACCTTACACAGAGAGTGTTGTTACATTTTAATATTTTAATTTATTTTTGAATTTACTTGGGTGTTACTTTTAGTTTTTATTTTGAAAAAAAACGTTTTACATTTATTTGTGGAACTCATGGTGGTTACTTGATTTATTTGCTTTTATTTCTTGTAACCTATGGCTATTGGTTATTACCCTATTAATCATGGGGTGTGTCCTACAAGCCTATATATACTAGGGCTGACATTGGTAGGTATACCGACTTTGTTTACCAATACCATGTACCAACCAACTTATGATTGGTAGACAAAATCTTCTACAAAAACCAACCGCCGAAGTTGGTATACCGACTTAGTTGATACGGTTGGTAATAGGCCTCTACCAAATTTAGATTGTGGCCCAAAAACTAAAATGATAAATATAATTTTTGCACAAATATAATGCAATGATAGCTTTGGTGTGGTGGTATGTGGTCATATTTTTTATCAAAGCAGTCATAGTTTCGAAACATACCTCTTACCAAAATTTAAACATTTTATATTTTAATTGTATTCCTATCTATAAGATGTTATAAATATAAAACAATACATATATTAAAATAATAACGCCTTGTGCTTTAGTGGTTCGGAGTGAGAGTTGTTTGGAAGAGGTTTAAAGTTTGAGTTATTTATATATGTAGGATGTTATAAATATAAAATATGCATGTACCATTGTGAAGGCGTCTTGTGCTTCAGTGGTTGGGAGTGAATGTTGTTTGTAAGAGGTTGAAGGTTCAATTCTCGTTTTCTACATAAATATGAGTGTATTTTTGTATAAGTACACATACATGGTTGTTACGGTATACCGATGGTATGTAAATCTCAATACTAAGTATCAACCATGTTATACAACTTGTTGTATCCTGGAGGGGACAAGTCAAGAGTTTGGTGCACTGGTGTTATTCCGCAAAGGGCTTGAATCTCCTTAAAGAGAGCGAAATACCAGCGCCTCAGCCTATTGTCAAAAGCTGTGCCTTGACAATAGGGGAAACCTCAACTTGAGAAGGATGAGTTTTATTATTATTACTTATATCTCTTGGCTTATTTATCATAAAGTGTTTATGATTATAACAGAAAACTCACTTCTTATTTTTGGAATTTTGTTAGATTAACTGAGAAGAGGGTTCCAAAAATCCATGCGTCACAAGCAAATGGAGATATCCTCAGAGACCTTGATCACTTATGAACCATATGTGGCAATGATAACCGATATAAACATGGTTCAAAGAGTTGAAGGATGGTGGGCAGATTGTGGTGCCAATAGGCATGTCTGCTATGATAAAGATTAGTTCAAGAGCATGCATTCCTTTTAAGGAGCCCATACCACTCATGTTTGGAGATTCATATACCACTCATGTGTTTGGAACTGGTGAGTAAAGCAAAAATCAATAGAAAGCCTCACAGAAGTGTTGAAAGGAATACTGAGCTGTTGGAATTAATTCATACAAATTTGTGTGAATTTGAAGGTATTTTAACCCGTGGAGGTAATAGGTATTTCATCACTTTTATTGATGATTATTCAAAATATACTTATGTTCATTTGATAAAAAATAAAAGTGATGCTTTATCCAAATTCAAAGAGTTCCTCCTTGAGGTTGAAAATCAATTTGGTAGAAAAATTAAAAGGCTCCGAAGCGATAAAGGGGGGGAGTATGATTCTTCTGAATTTAACTCTTATGTATAATCTTTTGGAGTGATTCATGAATTTACTCCGCCTTATTCACCTGCATCTAATGGTGTGGCAGAAAGGAAAAATAGAACTTTGATTGGTTTGACTAATGTCATGTTGATTGATTCAGGTGCTCCTTCTATTCTTTGGTGTGAAGCGGTTTTAACTGCTTGTTATGTGTTGAATAGAGTGTCATATAAAAATACAAAGATTACGCCTTTTGAGGTATGAAAGAGGCATAAGACAAATTTGGGTTATCTAAGAGTTTGTGGTAGTTTTTCATAAGGAAAAGCTTAATTATAAATCAAGAAATAATGGGGGTCAAGAATCTATATGCACCAACCAAATGGTTTTATAGAACCTGATCAAGAGCACAAGGTATGTAAGTTGTCCAAATCTCTTTATGGTTTGAAACATGCTCCCAAACAGTGGCATGAAAAGTTTGATTTCTGCATGATTCAAAATGGTTATAAATCAAATGAATGTGACAAGTGCATATATTATAAATCTTGGAAAAACTCACATGTTATTATTAGCCTTTATGTTCATGATCTTTTAATTTTTGGCTATAATTTGCATGTTATTGAGGAGACCAAAAATGTGCTCAAGAGCAATTTTGATATGAAAGACCTTGGTGAGGCTAATGTCATTTTGGGCATGAAAATAACAAAAACCTGTGATGGTATTTTTCTTGATCAGTCACATTATATTGAGAAAATATTGAAAAAATATGATTATGTTGGTTGCAAGCATGTGTCTACTCCTTTTTATTCTAATGTTCACTTATTTCCTGTTGAGAATGAAAGAGATGTGATTAATCAAAAAGAATATTATGCTAGCATAATTGGCAGTTTGAGTTATACAACTGATTGCACTAGACCTGATATTGCATATGCAGTTGGGGTACTTAACAGGTTCACAAGCAAACCAGGTAGAGAACATTGGCAAGCGATTGAGTGTGTCATGAAACATTTGCTTGGTACTAAAAATTATGGTTTATTTTATAAAAAAAATAAAAAATATCCTGTTGTACTTGAAGGCTTTTGTGATGCCGATTGGAACACATTGTCAAATGACTCTCTCTCTATCACAAGTTATATTTTTACATTAGGTGGTTGTGCTATATGTTGGAAATCAAATATGCAAACAATAATCTCTAATTCAACCATGGAGGCTGAGCTTATCACTTTAGCTTCTGCAGGTGAAGTGGCAAATTAGTTGAGAGATTTATTGCATGAAATTCCCTTGTGAGAAAAACCAATACCACTTATATTGATTCATTGTGATAGCACTGCAGCTATTGGTAGAGTAAATAACCGTTATTATAACGGTAAATCCAGACCAATAAGAAGAAAACACAGTACTGTGAGATTGTATTTGAGTGATTATTAATGTGGATTATATTAAATCTTGTGATAATCTTGCATATTCTTTAACAAAGGGCTTGGCAAGAGAAAAGGTCTGGAATACATCGAGGGGGATGAGATTTAAGCCCATATTGTCATGAGCCATATATGAGGACACCCAACCCGGTGATTAGAGATCCTAAAAGCTGGGTTCAATGGGAAAAACGAATCATAAGGTGACCATAAGAAATGCACTATATTTTCTTACTCATCCATATGGTGTAAGTGCATTTATCTTGTAACCTATATGGAGGTTAAGTTCCTTGTAACTCTTAATAAAATATGTAGTTCATAATGAGTGGGATGTCATAGTTACACGAGCATCATTGACGGATTTTACCTATATGAGTAGAGAGTGGGGCCGCTCTCTATGAGAATGGAGCTTATTCTTGAAATACACTCATGAAAACCGGGATAAACACATGGTCGTAACATGCTGGCTATTAAAACTCATTTTAACACCTAAATTACTATGTGTGGGTAATATATATTTCTTATTTCTCTAAAGCAATTGTAGTTCAATGCATAGCACACTATCAACTCTGGAGTAAGGATTGTTGTTTCACTAAGTGAAGGTTCAATGCAGAGCACACCTTCATGACACATAGTGGTTCGTTTTTGGCCGGTAACTTTTCTTGTTTTAAAATATTAAAATGAGTGGGGGAATGTTGTTACATTTTAATATTTTAATTTATTTTTGAATTTATTTGGGTGAATTTATATTAGTGTTACTTTTAGTTTTTATACTGAAAAAAACCGTTTTACATTTATTTGTGTAACTCATGGTGGTTACTTGATTTATTTGCTTTTATTTCTTGTAACCTATGGCTATTGGTTATTACCCTATTAATCATGGGGTGTGTCCTACAAACCTATATATACTACCATTTGTTACATGAAGATATGTATCATATGTACTACAACTACGTATTCACCCATCAACTTTCCATCAAAAATTCCCCAATGTCATTGTGTTTTTATTCGGCCAAAGAAAGGTGTTCTTGTGGTGGAGCTTTGGGTTCCTCTGGTTTGTGCCGATTGAAGTGAGTCATACAACTTGTTGTCGGGGTGCACCGGTGTTATTCCGCAGAGGGCTTGAATCTCCTTAAAGAGAGCGAATACCCGCGCCTCAGCCTATTGTCAACAAGGTTCTATTATTCAAAATTATAATTTTTATTGTAATTCCTTATAATTTCACCAACCGAGAGTCTCTCCGGAAGAACTAACCTTCACCAAAGAATTCGTGGACACCACCACAAACGCCTCCTCATCATCAGCAGTATCCTCCAACACCAGTGTCTTATGCAGCCCAAAAGAACTCTTCTTAGCTCTAGAAGGACCAGCAAGAGCCTCCTCAATCTCAGTCACCTGCACTGCCCGACTCTTGTTGTTTTTGGAGCCACGGAGTCGACCTATCTTCTGTTTCTCGGTCTGTGAAATAGTGAGCTGCCCCCAGAGTGATTCAGAGCCATCTTCGGTGAAAATGGAAGCTCATAAGGTACCTCCACAGCTGCTCCTCCCCTTCATCGCGCCCTCTCTTTCCCATCGTCACTAACGCCATCTCTGCCCCTCTCTTCACTCTAGAAATATTAGGGGCATCAATGGCAGGCAACTGGTAAGTATTAGTGATCGCAGGGCAAGGCAGAGCTACCGGAGGACCGGAAACGCGCTACGGCGCTAGTTGTGCAGCCAAGTCTGCCGCTGAGATACCAGGCAACGAAAATGATAGAGTAGGAAGGGCAGAGCTACCACCATTTGCAAATGGGTTGATGAAGGTGTTAATGCTAGGTGATCTCGCAAAAGGGTTAGAACCCGAAGACAAGCTGCTCCCGGCCATCCTCAACTGCCACACTGCACCGCCTGGTTTCAAGCTAAAGGTTAGGGTTTAGAGAAAGCCTAGCCGCTCCTCCATATTGTGCCTACAACCCATCATACTCTGTCTGCAAAAATAAATAGAGATCTTTCATAAAACCATGGACCTCCTTCAATCAGATTCTTGTGTTGGAACTGATTTGGACTTAAACACATCTGTCAACATTATGGTTAGTTTCATATTGAACATGGATTGAATAACAAGAAGCTTTAGTCTTTAACTCAGTTTCAGAGGAGTAATCTAAGTTGTATATCAGTTGGATTACATAGAGGTTCATTGCATTAAACCTGAATTGCATTTGAATTAGTATTGTGATAGGATTATACCTATGCAGTTGTTAACATTGAGTACAATAAGGATTTGGTTATGGGATTGAATCCGTTTTGTGATCACTATATAAAGGAGGTTAAGTCCCTGTGTTCTTGATCGTTTTGGCATTGAGTTTTGGCATTCCCATAGTGCTGCTTGATACAGAAACACAGAAGACATGCATCCATCTCTTATTCGTGTGTGCAGCCAACCCAGAAGTTCATCACAATGGTGTCATCATCGAAGATAGCAGTCAAGGCAGATTGGAGATCCAATCAAAGTATGCTCCTAGTTCATCTAGGATAACTTAAGTATACATAACGTATTGAAGTGTGTTCTTGAACACATACATGTATGTTTGTCTATTTATGGAATAAGATCCAAACTTAAGTTTTTAGATGGCTTTAATAGGATTCTGAAAACTATCTAATAATGGTATCAGAGCTACATGTTTTTTCAAAATACACAAATCGCATGTTTTCAGTATTATAGCAAGAACAAGAGTTTTTTCAAAAACTATTTTCTGGAAAAACAAGAACTTGATCAACAAGCCTAAAAGCATGCTCAATCCATTTAGATAAGGCCCTGATCCATATGTTTAAAACCCAAGGCCCATTAAGAAACCCCAAAATAAAGAATGAATTAAAATCACATAGTTTTGCTTTTAGTTTCCTCCTGTTCGTGGTTTTGGGGATGAGAAAGGGAAACAGGGTTTTTGGGATTTGGTTTCTCCCTACTTTAGACAAAACAATTTTCAGAAAAGGGCTGGGTTTTTCCGCTTTAAGTTTTAAAAGCATGTTTTGTTAAGCTTGGTGCTGTGTTGATGCAGAGGCCAAGGTAAGTTCTCTAAATCTAATCCTTGTTGATTTACAAATTCTGCATTTGTGGATGTTCATATGGAGAAGTGCGAGCATAAAATAGATATAATTCGATGCATGAATTGTTTGTGGTTGACGTGTGGATTAGTGAAGGAGGATGGATAGATTTTATTTTGGTTATGATATTATGTATGCTGATATGTTATTGATGATTGAATAATCTCCCAATTTTATTTCGAAATCTATAACATGATCATAGTATCTAAAAGGTGTTTTGAATTAAGCTTCTGTTTATGCTTATGTCTTACACAAAGTATGCCTAAGTTGTTAAGAAACAGATTAAGAAATCATTAAGAAAAACACTAAAATTGTGCAGCATTGTAAAGCTTGGCTTATTTTGTCTCCTAAAGGAGTTTCTTAGTTTTTGTTTTGTAATGTATGCAGTGATATATTTATGTTCAGGAACTTATCAAGATTTTTTGAAACTTTTCTTAGTCTAAAGACTTAGACTGTGTTCATTAAATAAAAAATTCTTGTTATATACGGTATATCAATTAAGAAACTACAGATTTTATAGAAATTATATGTCACAAAGGCATTGGTTTTATGAAGTATATGGGATGTATAATATATATATGCAGTATGACATTATGTATGTATGAATTGGTTCTTGTTTGTGTTTTAGTTTTGTTTTTTTTTGTTCTGTGAAAACTTAAAACAGATAAAACAACACATAGGAAAAAATACTAAAACAAATTTTCTTTCTCCCTGCTAGGAAATTTGGCATCTATTAGTGAAGTTGTAGAGCTGAATGGAAACAACTATAGGAAGTGGCGTGATGATGTAGAATTTTACATGGCAATGCATCAGAACATAGACTATTGTTTGCTAAATCCTAAACCTGAAGGAGAGTTAGATCAATATAGCTTAGCCGATGACTCGTGGCATTACCATGAGTGGTTTAGAACCAATAAGATGGCCAAAAACGTACTTAGGAGGACCATGTCTGAGATTGTGAGAGGGTCTGTGGAGGAGCCTGAAGATGCCGTAGATTATATGGCAGCAATTGCAGAAAAGTTTGAGAAAAGTGAGAAGGCTGAAGGTGCTAGACTGCATAAGGAGTCCATGAGTTTAAGTATGATGGAAATGGTAGTGTTAGAGAGCACATAATGCATATGGTACTGTTGAATGGCAAGCTGAGAGAATTGAGGATGGGAGTTTCAGATGCACAAATTGTGCATGAAGCCCTTTATTCTCTCCCAACCTCATTCAGTAATCTCAGGACTACCTACAACGCACTTGAAGTCAAATGGAGTGTGAACAAGCTGATCTCTGTGTGTGTGGACGAGGAGAATAGGATCTGCAATGAGGCTGGACCATCCACTGTAGTCAACTTGGTGGAAAAGCCTAAGTGGAAGAAGAAAAATAAGAACAAGGTTAAGCAAGCCACCAATTTTAAGGTATCCGGGAAACCTGCAGAAACCAAGAGTGACAAATCCTTTAAGTATAAGTGCTTCTTCTGTAAAAAGATGGGGCACATGAAGAAGGAGTGTCCGGGGTTTAAAGCTTGGATGATAAAGAAATGTGACTGTTTTCTTAACTCTGTTTTTTCTTTAGAAGTTAATTTCCTTAACGTTAGTTCACACACTTATTAGCTAGATTCAGGCTCACCAATACACATTACCACTTCTTTACAGGGTTTAATAAGGAGGAGGGCTCCAAGGACAAGTGAGAAGAATGTGTGCGTGGGAAACGGCCAAAGAGTTTCAGTAAAGGCTATAGGATGCTTAAGGATTGAGTTAGGACAAGGCAACTTTTTAGTTCTTAGTGATGTCTATTACATTCCCTCCTTGAGGCGAAATTTAATTTCAGTGGCTCTTTTAGTTGACAATGGTTGTAGTTTTTTTATCGATTATAAAGGAATAAAACTTTTTCAGAATTCAGCTTACATTGGATCTGGTTCATTCTCAAATAAATATCTTAGACTTGATTGTTCTACTGTTAAGAATGAGATATTAACTATAGAAAATAATGCAGGAACCAATACTGATAACAATGTTGTTGGAGTTAAGAGAGTTTTATTCAATAATAAGTCTGCGAACCTTTGGCATCGAAGATTAGGCCATATATAAAAAAATAGACTTAAAACACTTGAGAAACTTAATGTATTGCCTGCCCTGTGTTATGATGATTTGAATGATTGTGTTGAATGTTTTAAAGGAAAGTTGACGAAAACCAGAAAACTTACAGCAACAAGATGTCATAAGCTTTTGGAACTTATACATACTGATATCTGTGGACCTTTTAAGCATAAGACCATATGTGGGAATTTTTATTTCATTACATTCATAGATGATTACTCAAGGTACTGCTACATTTACTTACTTTCAGAAAAATCTCAAGCATTGCAGGCATTCAAAATTTATAAAACTGAAGTTGAATTGCAACTAGAGATGAAAATTTAGTGTGTAAGATCTGATAGAGGGGGTGAGTTTTATGGGAGGCATACTGATGCAGGCCAGCAAAAGGGACCATTTGCAATGTTTCTGCAAGAATATGGCATAAAAGCACAGTATAGCACCCCATATAATCCATCCCAAAACGATGTAGCAGAAAGGAAGAATAGAACTTTGCTTAATATAGTTAGATCTATGATGTGCACTTCAGGCTTACCTATATTTTTGTGGGGTGAAGCACTTAAGACTGCAAATTATCTTTGCAATAGAGCACCCTCAAAAGCTGTAGAAAAGACACCATTTGAGTTATGGTGTGGTAGGCAGCCTAGTTTGCATCACTGCCATGTGTGGGGGTGTAAAGCTGAGGCAAAAATTCCTGATGAGTTAATTGAAAAATTAGGTCCTAAAACTGTTAGCTGTAATTTTATTGGTTACTGTGAAAAATCTAAAGGCTACAGGTTTTATACACCTCATAGCTCGACAAGAATTATGGAAACCAGTAGTGCGAAATTCTTGGATGAAGCATTTAGTAATTCGAATTTTGAGGATTTATCTTTAGAGTTTGATGAAATTGTTGAGAATGAGGATTTAGTAAACACTTTACCTTTAGTTTCAGACACAGTAATGAGTGATACATTCATTCAAAATCAAAATAACAATAATGCAGGAGTTGAAGCTCCGAATACAGAAGAAATTTTAGAGCCTCAAGTAAATCCGGACCAAGCCCAACCTCAAAATTTAGAACCTCATAATTTAGTACAACCTCCATTAAGAAGATCAGACAGACCAAGAAAACTTGTTTATGGTGAAAACAGTGACTACTATGTTTATCTGCAAAAACAAGATGTACTCGCAGAAGATGATGATCCATTAAGTTTTAAAGAAGCTCAAAATTCAGATGAGATAGAAAAATGGAACGTAGCTATGCAGGAAGAACTAGACTTTATGTCTAAGAACCAAGTTTGGGATTTAGTGAAACCAGACCCTAACCATAAAGCAATTGGTTGTAAGTGGGTTTATAAGACAAAAAGAGATGCAAATGGTAATGTAGAAAGACACAAAGCTAGGTTGGTAGCTAAGGGTTTTACACAGAAAGAAGGCATAGATTATAATGAAACTTTTTCTCCTGTATCCACTAAAGATTCATTTAGAATTATAATGGCATTTGTGGCACATTATGATATGGAACTTCATCAAATGGATGTTAAAACTGCATTTTTAAATGGAGAATTAGAAGAAGTTATCTATATGAAGCAGCCTGAGGGTTTTGTGAAACCAGGAAAAGAAGATCATGTATGCTGACTTAAGAAATCAATCTATGGATTAAAACAGGCCAGTTCGATTCAGTTGTGACCTCTTTTGGCTTTACAGAAAACATAGTTGATGAATGTGTGTACATTAAGAATACAAAGCATGGATTTATTTTCTTGATATTGTATGTCGATGATATTCTTTTAGCTAGTAGCAGTGTCAAATTGCTAAATGAAACTAAGTCTTTTCTTTCCAGTAATTTTGATATGAAAGACTTAGGTGATGCTTCTTTTGTTTTGGGGATTGAAATTAAGAGGGATAGAAAACTGGGGGTTTTAGGCTTATCTCAGCGAAACTATATTCAGAAAGTTTTGAAGAGATTTCATATGGAAACTTGTAACACAAGTGATGCCCCTATGTCAAAAGGTGACAAACTGTCCAAAATTTCTAAAAATGGGGGGAAGATGACTCCTATGGAAAGCAAACCATATGCACAACTCATTGGTAGCCTTATGTATGCACAGGTTTGCACTAGAGCAGACTTAGCATTTTCAGTAGGAATTTTGTCCAGGTTTCAATCTGCACCTACTCAAGAACATTGGGTTGCAGGGAAAAAGGTTCTTAGATATTTGCAAAAGACTAAATCTCACATGTTGGTCTATAGAAAAGTTGATAAGCTTGAGTTAATAGGTTATACGAATTCAGATTTTGCTGGTAATTTTCCAAATTCAAATAAATCCACCACAGGTTATGTATTTATGCTAGCTGGAGGTGCTATAGCTTGGAAAACTGAAAAACAAAAGTTAATTTCGACGTCCACAATGCATGCTGAGTTTATTGCTGTATATGAAGGAATCTGTCAAGGACTTTGGATTAGAAATTTCTTGCTTTATACTAAAGTATTGAGCCATATTGTTTCAGATGCAATGAAAATTTATTGTGACAATGAAGCTGCAGTGTTTTTCAGTAAAAACAGTAAAAGATCTAATAATTCTAAGCATATCTGTTTGAAGTACTACAGTGTTAAACAAAGAGTGAAGTTTGGTGAGATTGAAGTTTTAAATATAGACACTGAGTCTCAGTTAGCTGATCCATTTACAAAAGCTCTTTCTATTTCGAGTTTTCAGAAGCATGTTGAGAATATGGGAATTCTTCCAAACTTAAGTGCTTGAGTTCAGTGAGAGTTTGCAGTAGCTCATCTTGGTTTACAATTTTTATTTTATAGTGATTTATATTAGGGTGTTTTTTCCAGATGTAATTTCAATTCAGACAAACCCTTGTAATTCATTTTTCAGTGATCAATAAAGTCTCGAGGTATTTTCAGATACAAGATGTTGTTTATTTTTGAAATTTAGTTGTGTGTTGTGACTGAACTAGTTGATAATTTATACATATATATATATATATATATATATAACATAATGTCGTGTGTGTGTGTGTGTGTATATATATATATATAACATAATGTCGTTTCAGTAGGCATTTACTAATTTTAGTCCAGTATTCTGGTATTTTGCTGCTATAGGATTTTATGAAGTTTTGAAATCATTAAGTTTTGGACTGTGAGTTTTGACATCTCAAGGAGATATACAAGTCAAAAATTCTCACCCTATCACTCATGAGCTTATGTGAGTGCAGTGTTTGTTGTATGTGATCTTTAGCCATATTGATTATTTTTATCTTCTATGGTTCTTGGTTCTGCAGCAGATGCTGCATATTGACGAAGCCGAATGGACTATGAGTTTTCTTTTGCTTCAGCGCGCTCTTTAGTTGTTGTTTTTACATTGAAATGTTCATTGATTAGTTTTCAGATAGTGTTAGTCCAAGTGGGAGATTGTTGGAACTGATTTGGACTTAAACACATCTGTCAACATTATGGTCAGTTTCATATTGAACATGGATTGAATAACAAGAAGCTTTAGTCTTTAACTCAGTTTCAGAAGAGTAATCTAAGTTGTATATCAGTTGGATTACATAGAGGTTCATTGCATTAAACCTGAATTGCATTTGAATTAGTATTGTGATAGGATTATACCTATGCAGTTGTTAACATTGAGTACAATAAGGATTTGGTTATGGGATTGAATCCGTTTTGTGATCACTATATAAAGGAGGTTAAGTCCATGTGTTCTTGATCGTTTTGGCATTCCCATAGTGCTGCTTGATACAGAAACACAGAAGACCTGCATCCATCTCTTGTTCGTGTGTGCGGCCAACCCAGAAGTTCATCACAATGGTGTCATCATCGAAGATAGCAGTCAAGGCAGATTGGAGATCCAATCAAGGTATGTTCCTAGTTCATCTAGGATAACTTAAGTATACAGAACATATTGAAGTGTGTTCTTGAACACATACATGTGTGTTTGTCTATTTATGGAATAAGATCCAAACTTAAGTTTTTAGATGGCTTTAATAGGATTCTGAAAACTATCTAATATCTTGCGCTCATTCTCACGATTGAAACGGAGGATGAATCGATCCGCTTGAGCCCGCATCTGTAATCGGTTATGCAGATCCCAAACAGAGGTAAGAGTACCGATTTCAACACGAGGTTCAGGGATCTTGCGTTTGAGAGTGAACAATTGTCCTGCAACAAAGAAATATATTGGGGCGCGGCGGTCGACCGAACAGGAGATGGTTGGTCACCATCGTGGATGGCCAATGAAGAGGCAAACCGTTGAGAAACCTCATCAGACATGATGGAAATGACGTGGAGGTGCGAAGCTGCAATGCAAACCAAGGAAACCCTAGAGAGAGTGGCTAACTTTGGGTGGGGCAAGCTCTTCTATTATGGTTCACAGTTTCTCTTGGCTATATGGTTCATCCGGAGGGGGAGATCGAGCTTCAAGAAATAGTGAATGGAATTTCAACTGCGCTTATATTCAAAACTTAAGAAGAAAAAATAAGTTAAAAACCAAAAGAAAAAACCATTAAGTGTGGAATAGTCCGGTAATTTCTAACATACATTGTATCATTTGTATGGAGTGTGTTACATAACCTAACTATGGTTAAATTCCCCGATCAAAAGAAATAAAATGTGTGGATTGTAAAATGAAAAATGTGTATTTTACTCCGTCTTTTTTAAATGGTCATTCAAAGGAAAGCAAATACTGGGCCGGGTTCTGTAGGGTCTGCTCTATCTGAGCTGGTCTTGGACCTTGGTGAATCAAGGCTGAATGGCTGCTGCTATTGGGCTTTGGAGCTGGATGGCTGCCGGCAGTGTATGAGGTTAGCCCACAGGGCTTGGGCATCCCTTAGGACTTCTGAGTTACACCTAGATGTACACAAATTGAAATCTCTAGACGATTAGTATTTCTCTTTTAAAGAATTAGATAGAAATAGCTAGAAATCATTTGTCGTAGGTTTTTTATCTAAACGCATTTTACAATGAGGGTTACATGTTATTTGTAAGAGATTGTGTCATACATTGATAAATTTTTTCTCCATGTTCCTAAAAATATAAAAAGCCAAAAAAAAAAAAATTAGAATATGAAAACGAAGAAAAAAACTAAGAACAAAAAGAGAATTTAAAGATAAATTGGTCATTCTTTTTTTTTTTTTGGGTCTGAGCTATGTTTCCTATGTTTCCCATAGGGCAGCACCTCGATCGGGCTGTTATATCCTACCAGTTGACCCAGATGATGAACCGGTAGGCTGAAAATTGTTGTTCATATCACAAGTCAATCTCATTTAGATCCCATAACTGACGGTAATGCATATTATCTCGCAAATGCATGTTCTTTTTACAGTAATTCCAACTACAAAATGGCTTATAAAAAAAAATCAACAAATTGCTATAACTAGCGACCTAGGTACAAAACTCAAAAAGGACATCAAGGGTATCATCATTACCCTCCTTTCCCCCTGTCCATATTCTTTTTCTTCCTTTTTCTCAGCACCCCAGATGCATTTCCCAGGACATATTAGCTTTCAACAATACTTGGCTATAGTTTTGGACTTTGAATGGATCTTTCATGACCATGAGCATATTATCACAATCTACCCACCAATGTATCCCAAGTGGTGAAGGATTACTGCTAGAATGAGCATTACTATTGCCAAAATTAAACCTGATTTCCCCAGAAGCCAATTCTTTGTTTTCCTTGCACCTTCCACTCCTCTTTGTACCCTATCCATCCATTGCATCTGCAACAAGAAGTTATACAAGATAAAAATACATAATTGCAAGAAAGGATAGAGTAATATCAGAAAAGAGCCGAGAAAATATTACATGAAAATGACACTCGTACAATTTGGGTCAAAAACTCGTGAAGTTTCATAGAACTTCTCTTACAGATCGAATAAACTAGCCTAAGCTTGTGCATGCTCATAATTGAAGATACATCTGAGTATGAACTAGGACTTACTCCCACACCGGCCACCATCCTGGGTGCTTTGTGTCAACCACTTACTAGTACTGTGTCTAGACACTTGATGAACAGGTAGCATCTACTTTGGTTCTAACGTTTTGGCTTTATTTATATTTTAGTCCTGTGTTACCAGTATGGCCAAATTAGATGAAGCCAAATTTCATTTACTGTTGAAATAACAACATGAGTTGTTAATGAAGGGGCTCTACCACTCTACTCAATTCTAACAAGCGTTGGTCAAGTGCATAGTGAAAAGAGTCGTTGTACTGGCTGTTACAGTGTCATTTTCAGAGGCCATTTTAGGTTATTTGTCGGCAGTTACCAAAATAAAATACTAGAAATCATATTGACCAAAAATTCAACTTAATAACAAATGAATGTTACTGATACTCAACCAAGACACAGACCACAAATTATTTTGACCCTTAAAGGAAGATATAGTTCTGACAGCCTCAAAAAGCTAATCAGATCAACAATACAAAACCTCCTTCAAGGAAGATCTAGTTCTAACAACATAGGCCTTCCTTCTCCCAAAAAATAGAAGAAAAACACGGAGCATAGACTGATGACCAATCTAATGGACAACACAAAACTTGATAAGCTAATCACATCTTTTCCTTACATAGTAAGTATAAGCTTTTGATATAAACATGTGCATTCTCCTACAAAATGGACCAAGGTCCACTAATATTAACACTTGCACCGTACCTCTCCAAAAAATTGCGAAATCAGGTCTTGAAAAGACCTGTGATGGTATGAAAAAGTGAACTGAACTAAAGTCCCACTTTCTGAAAAACAGAGATTCTATATGGAATATGCAATCTTATTCAGACACAACAAAAGGCCAAAAAAACTCATTGATCAAAACAGTAAGATTTCTGTCCTCTCCCTCTTTACTGAGGGAAGGAGTCGATGATAATCTAATTCAGAACTATAGCAATAAACGTCCATGTATATAACTATAGTCTATCTGAATAACAGAACAAGTCTTGGCAAAGTATGACAAAAAACCAAAAGCAAATTAAGTGGCATAAGACATGTAATAGTATAAGAATGATTGGACACTATAAAGGAAACAAACGCACTGAAGCCTATAGTCAATTGGGCAGGAAGTTACCATTTTGTCCAAGGACTCTGGGGACAAAGAAGACATTGCTTGATGAGCTTTTTCCGCATCTTCCCGAGAAAGATTCAAACCAAATTGCTGACTCATGTTTGCCATCATGTCTGGACTCATATTCTTCATCATTGATAACATCATCTGCCAGAAACAGAACAACGTTAAAACAAAAAGGGTGGGGGACTTGTGAACATGAATCAGTTCATCATTGATCAAAATTTGAGGTACAAATCTCTTCTAGTCAAAACATAAATAAGGAGTTATGGACACATTTGGGGATCTAAATAATAGCATCAGGATATGATGTATATACAATTTGAAATTGTAATTATTATTTGGAAGCACCAGATAAACAATGCCCACAAGTATTCTTCAAAATCTGCTTATGGCTTTGCACTATTAGTGTTTTGACAATTATCCACCATTGGACCAAAAAAAAACATTGATTATCCCGGTGGTGCTCTTTTGTCCATTTTGGACCAGGTAATTTTATAGCTGCAGCTGGAAAGGGAGGTGTGGGCCACTCAGAAGATCCATATAGAATTATATTCCTTCTATACCCTGTTTCTAACAAGATGTTAACAGGACAAAATTCAAAAGAACATGCATGCAAACTTTGGAAGGAAAGACATACAAAACAAAGCATAATGTTTTCATATACATATCAGAGGCACACGTCCGCACCAGCCTTAAAGTGCGGACGTCCCTCCGTTCTCCACCCTCCGGCGCCGACGACAGTACGCCTCCACCCCAAAAAACTCCAACAGCGTCCCCGACCACTTTCCCTCCCCGGCGAGTCCGTTCTTTTCCAGTTTTCCGGCGAGATCACCGAAAACATCAAACAAGATCGATCTCGCCGGAAAACTGGAAAAGAACGGACTCACCAGTGAGGGAAAGTGGTCGGGGAGTCTTCTGGGGTGGAGGCGCGCTGTCGTCGACGCCGGAGGGACATCCGCACTTTAAGGACCGTGCAGACGTCCGCCTCTAAACGGCTCCGTATATATATATATACGGAGCCGTTCAGAAGTGAACGTCCGCACTCGGCTTAAAGTGCGGACGTCCGTCCGTTCTCCACCCTCCGGCGCGCCTCCACCTCAGAAGACTCGGAGCCGTTCAGAAGTGAACGTCCGCACTCAGCTTAAAGTGCGGACGTCCGTCCGTTCTCCACCCTCCGGCGCGCCTCCACCTCAGAAGACTCCAGCAGCGTCCCCGACCACTTTCCCTCCTCGGCGAGTCCGTTCTTTTCCAGTTTTCCGGCGAGATTGATCTTGTTTGAAGTTTTGGGTGATCTCGCCGGAAAACTGGAAAAGAACGGACTCGCCGGGGAGGGAAAGTGGTCGGCGACGCTGCTAGAGTCTTCTGGGGTGGAGGCGCGCCGTCGTCGGCGCCGGAGGGTGGAGAACGGAGCGACGTCCGCACTTTAAGGCCGGTGCGGACGTCCGCTCCTGATCCGGCCTCTATATATATATATATATATATATATATATATATATGACTTATATTTTGGTGCACAAATTGAACAAACCTGCCGCATTGCAGGATCTTTCATTTGGTTTCTCATTTGTTCTTGTACATCAGTAGCAGAGGCAGGGAAGCTCGACTGAGGAGTACTTCTCACATTTGGCAATACTCCATCAGAACTACTTGCACCTTCATTATGAGCCACAGTCACAGCAGAATTTTCACGGCTTTCTGAATACTTCGACGAACTTTGTCTGTTAGCATTTAATGATGCTGGTGTCGGAGATGAGTCTCTTCCTGTCATAGAAGATGCCATTTCAAACATTTTCTGAAGCTCTTCAGGGGGCATTTTGCTCATCATATCAGACGCAGTTTTAAGCATGTCTGGAGACAAATTTGGTGGAATTGATCCAAGTTTAAAATTGTCCAAGTTAGACGGCGGTGTTGATAAGCCCTTCCCTTTCGAAGCCATTTCAAACATTTTCTGAAGTTCCTCTGGTGGCATATTACTCATCATATCAGATGCAGTTTTAAGCATATCTGGTGACAAATTTGGTGCACCTCCTTTGAGAAATGGATTATCTCCTTCAAATGAGGATGCCATTTCAATCATTCTTTTCAGTTCTTCCGGTGACATTTTGCCTATCATACTTGAAGCAGTCTTAACCATGTCAGCAGGAACCTCCTCGGATTTTCCAGAACTTAAAGCAGCAAGAGTATCCGGATCAGCATTTGAGATAAAATTTTGGAATGATCTGTAAACCAGGCAAAAAAGCAAAATGTTATATGAATTCATTCTAGATACTATGTACACTATATAACCAGGCCCTCGTTTGGGGAACACTGGCTTCACCAAATTTTGATTCACAATACCAGTTATACAAAATATACCAAAAATAGCCAACAAATATAGAAAGGGATAAATGTACATGATATAAACAGAAAGCAGGACACTACCAGTTAACTTCACAGTATCACCCGCGAAAACAAAAAACAAAACAAAAAAGAAGCGGATACAGTAGCTAGTGTTATATTAATAAATGAATAGAGAATTCAAAAGATGCATGACTAGATGATAAAAGCTTTCATGATCACAAAAGTAGTACACAAGCAAAAAAATTGATCAGTATTATGTTTCAAAAGACAGTTCCGGGCGGGTATCGTACGAAGTTAATTTAGATGCACTTCTTATTGTCGCATAGCTCCATTCTCATATTGTCAGACATCAAGTAAAAATATCTTCTTTAATGGATTTAATTATTAGAAGTCTAAGTAAAAAGTACATAATCCTATTTCTGTAAAGCATCATCTCTAAGATGCGCATGAACATGTACATGTATAAGCGTGCACAACAAAATACAGGATGTAAATCACATCTGTGGTGTAAACAAATATACGAAGAAAGTTTGTCACCTTTGACCACCACTAGACTTCGTATGATTCCTTTTTTAATTTCCACATTTACAACTCAAAAGGTCCACGTTTTAAGAAGAAAAAGTCAATTGTGATCAATCCTTCATAACACAAACCTGAGAGTTGCTGGGTCATTTTTCAAAGCCTCCAAACGCTCTGAATTGTTTGATGGTACCCCAGAGTCGGCTGCAATTTGAGTCTTGGGAATATCTCTGGTTTCATGTACTTTTGTAGATGATCTTTTACGGTTGGAAGAAGGGACAGTTTCAACTTCTTCAGTTATTTCTTCAATCACCAGTCCTATAATATAAACCATATTCAATATTCTACCAAGGATTTCAAATCTGGCACTTTTTTTTTTCCTGAAAATTCAGAGAAAACATAAAAGGATGAAAAACAACATACTTCTTGGTGCAGACACACTGCCCTCTGTACCCAATTTTTCCTTGGCATCCCTGTAACAACAAATGATCATTTTAATCAGGATAATCACCTGTCATTTTGTGTGACAACTTGCAACCATATTCTAACAAATGCTGAAAAAGACAGGAGTCGACATCAATCAGTACTCTTAACTCATTTTTACTATTTTAGCCAGAATACCCCACACCCGCTATGATGGGCTCAAAACTAGAGCCACCTCTAGGTAAGAACCATGAGCCTCCTCTAGGTAAGAACCATGAGCAGGTTCAAACCCAGACCACAAGGGAACTGACAGTGAGCCCAACCATTCCTATTATGCCCTCATTTGTGAACATTGACGTTAATATCTAAAATATAGCAAACAATATAATAAGTTAGAATAGAGCATCAATAAATAATCAGGAAGAAAAATGTTTATATCCACCAAAGCTCTAATCTCTATGGACAAATAGGTCAGCAGGCAGTTTTTGGCAATATACAGAGAGGTGGTAGAGGTAGAGTGTATCGGAATCACAAGTGAGCGTGGTACTGAACCCCACCTTCATCCGAGTTGGGAATTCATGGTAGCAGTCACAAACTTCCATCCAAGTATTAAACAAAACATTGAAATAATAACAGTTTATGGGTCACCGCTCAAACAATCCTATACTTCAGTCAGCTAGTTTTAACTATGCCTTGTATAGAAAATACATATGCAGCATATTTAAGTACATTTAGGAAACACACAAGGATCTCCTCTATCTAAAGAAAAACAAAAAGAATAAAAAAACTAAGAAGTGTTATGTTACCTTAGAACATCTGCAATAGTTTCATTATCAGGGGAAACTTCATGTGCCATGCTCAGGTCAGATATGGCATCCTAAAGATGCAAAAATTAGCATCACAAAATTGCAACAGATATACAGAAAATTGTGTAAACTGAAATAACTTGTTATTAATACTCTTGGAAGTGACAATAAAATTCCAAGACCAAAAAGGTATCAAAAGATAGTTCAGAAATATCTGCTAAGAAATGACACAAATATATAAACACACTCACTTCCAATTGACCCAATTCTTTATATGCTTGACCTCTCCGGTAGAGAGCTTTGACATTTTGTGCATCATATGCCAGTACCTGAAGTAATAAAGTAAAATGGTTAAGCTAGACGAACTTAGGTTGCAAACAAGGAAAGAATGAACTAATAATGAAGATCGATGTTTGTCAAATGTGTGTGATGACCCACAGGTCTTTACGCGAGGGCATTAGCAGTTAAAAACATGGAGAAGCATTATGCTAACTTCCTACGATATATAATTCCCTAATGACACCTAATTATCATATAGTATTATTTAAGCCAAAAGACACTATTGGTTTCCTCATATACCTCAGAACCCTCTTTTATACATTCATCATACTGCCTTGTTTTCAAGTAACATGACATTAAGTTGAGTGAGCATGCCATCAGAAGTGATTTCCCTTGAGAGGACGGGATGCCATTCAAGTTTGTCTTTGCCTGAGATTTTGGACAAAATATAACAAGTTAGAGAGATAATACTTTGGCTATCAAAAGTTAAAGAAAAAAAAGTATTATTATTACGCGTACAAGTAGATATTTCTGCGAGGCATCATTGAATTTTCCTTGGCTGTGAAGTGCATTTCCCTGCAGATTTGATACACAAAAGGATAAAGACGGGAAGATATTAACACACAAGTAAAACACATGAGCAACCTAAAAGATGAAATGTTTATCCTTTCCTAAGAATTGAAAGAAACATCTGAACGAAAAACAAGGGTTGTATGAATTACTTGATTCTTGAGCATCTGAGCAGCATTCAACCTGTAACTGACTTGAGCATCAACACGTGCATGCATAGCGGCTATCTCCTCGGGCGATGCACTGGCAATCTTGTCACCAATCTCAGCCATCTCTTCAGGGCGCGTGTGTTTCAATTGCTCTGCAGCCAGTTTCAAATCTTCAGGCCTCATGTTCTTCATGCTCTCGGATGCCATCTTCATCAATTCTGGATTAGCCATCATCTGCGATGCCACTCAAACTATAACAACACACCACTTGACTCAAAAGCATTGAAACTCTCAAACAAATAAAACGAAATCCCTACCTGCTGTTGCATCCGGGCGAAATCGGCGGGGGACATCCGACTCATCTGCTCCTGAGCAAGTTTCATCAATTCTGGATCCATCATATTCATGCCGTTGAACATTTTGGTGGAGGTTAAATAGGAAGGAAGAGGACGGCGACAAAATAAGGGTCTCGATGGGAGCCGGTCGCCCACCAAATCTGAATGAACCAAGAAAGCTCGTTTCTTCTTTATTTCTGTTGCGGAAAGAAAACCCAGTAAAACGAATTGTCGTAACTACAACTCTCGAATCTGACTAACTTACTTTACTACCCCACGTTGACGTGGCTTACAATTTTCGGCTACTCTTTTGATTTTATCATCATCGGCGTCATACTTTTATCAGTCCAGTTTCATGGCCGATTGGTCATTTTCGTCTCTTAGGTCCGGAATCATCGTCTTGTTCATGTTATCATTTTTTTATTTTGAAAGAGGAAGTAGATCGAAACCCTAAAGACCAAAATCTTTTACCCTATGCTCATGTTATTATAACTGTGACATCAAGAGATTGAACATACATCTCTGTTAATAAAGCCACAAGGCTTTTTTGACTTTGTCAAAGGTTAAATTTTTGAACTATCTGTGCTGTCCTTGATTGATTAAAACTTTAAAATATGTCTTCTAACAGATAAAAAGACAAATTAGTAATTGTGGAAATAAAAAAAAAATAAAAATATAAAAAGAGAGAAGCTTGAAACGTGAAAGATGAGAGAGGAAAGTAATACAATGTATTGTAATACAAGATGTGTTCGGACTTCCCTATTTGGGGCATATCTGGTTTCATTTCTATGATTTGTTCATCTAACTTGCGCCTAAATGTTTTCTATGCACCTCACTCATAAGGAGAGGTATACAATTAGTTCTCTTTAACTTGCCAGCGGTTTAGTGCAATAAAGTTTATGTGATATTGTTACTTCGTATGATAAACAAGCAATGGTAATTTTTTTTTTCTCCTCTCAAATCGTTCAAATGACCAACCTATTCAAGTATGCTCTTGTTTGTAGGCTCGAACAGAAGATTTCAAGACTGGGAGACGAAAGCGATATTTCGGCACGTTTCTCCCAATAATAAGTTGAAGGAATCAAACCATCAAAACGTACAAGTAGAGAAGAACTTTCTAACTAACCTATTCCCCATTAGTCCATTACACCATGAGCTTTGACATTTTTTCTCATTACTTATTTCATCCAGTTTTCTAAAACGTTTGTCGTCGTCAATTATACACAATTGTCCTTAACAGCCTTTACTAGTTTGAGCTCCTTGAGCTAAAACGTTGCAATTTGAAAGCAATCTAGTACTAATTGGCCACTGACTACAAGGAAATGTAAATAAATACATAATAAAAATATTCAAACACAGACAAATAAACAAGGCTAGTACTAACAAGTAGCAAAAAAAAAGTAGCAACTTTCTACATGATGTTACACCCCTCCACTGATTCCATCAGCATCCTCAGGTTAAACTACAAGATTAATCACGGATTACAACGAAAACGACACTACTGCACATTTTTTTTGGTGAAAGAACAAAAATACAGATTAGTTAATCACCAAACCACTAATGAGATTCAGAACCACAATGCACATTGTTGCTCAATGGACTAACTGGACTCTCTGTATTACAGGTTAAGGGGTTTGCGAGGTCCTTCTCACCTCTGGGGGCATTATCATTTGTTAATGGGGAAGACTGCTTCCCCCTAAATACTCCCCACAAATAAAGCTTTGTCTGGAATCCTGCAATTCTATCTATTAAAATTCTCCACAAGAGCTATAAAGGTTACCAATTTGAAAGAGAGTGCACAAAAGAATTTAGGACTTACTTTGAATATGCTCAGGCAGTACACTTGAAGTGAAGACTAAGAGCTCAGTGTTATCCAGCACTGCCCTCATAGCAAGATCCTCCTGGATCATGCTAACAACTAGGTTGTCAAAATCCTTCTCATTACTATACCAATAAAAAAAAATTAAAAATTTAGAAAAGGAGAGCAATTCACAAGTCTTAAAAAACCAACAGGAAAAATATAGGAACAAGTACTATTATCATATCCATTACCTTTCGCTGGCAGGAAAAAAATAAAGAGCAATACTATGATCACTCGGTCCGGAGCTCTGAAATGCCTTTGGCCACACATCAACCCTACAAACCAAATCTGGAAACAGCATCATCGGTAGCAATTTCGCCTCTTCAAACACTTTAGCACATGCTAAGCTTGAGAGATGGGCTACAAGGCCACTAATGATGCTGAAGTCTTTGTTCATTATGCTTAGACTTCCCCTGTGGCAGTAAACAAAACCAACTCAGGAACTTAACCTGCAACAGATGTTTTTGTACAAGTTCACATTAAACTCAAAATACGGGAAAAGGGTAAAATTCGCCGTACCTCCAAGTTGGATCAATAATAGGCTGTGCAGCAATATAACAGTCTTCGTTGATTTCTGAAGGATCGCCAGCAGCTAATTGAAGGGTCTTTACAGATGCGGCCAAATCATGGGAGGAATTGACCTGATCTTCACTGCCCTTAGCCTCGTGTTCAGGAGGGTTAACTTCACATATCTGAACCTTGGTTTTAGCCACAGACCCAGTGAGTTTCTTTCTATTACTCTTCTTTTTAAACCTCTTCCTCTTCTTGCAATCATCACAAACCCAGGTAAAATCTTTCTCATAATATTTTACTGGTATCACATCAAGGCAATAACTGGAGAGATGAAAAAAGGGGTGATGAGTTGATCAGCCATCCATACAAAAATTAGAATGATTATAGTACAATTCAAATAGTTTTAAATAACCAGAACGTACATTTTGTTTATGATAATGCAGTGATTAAATAAAAGTAATATAATTTCTTTTTTATAATTAAAATATATATAAACCATAAGCAGAATGGGAACGAGCCATACACATGTTGTGCACTGTCTTGACACTTTGGACAGTTTACCATAACCTGAACGAAGCCTCTATCACCACATGTTAGACACACAGTTACCTGCAAAAACCTCACGTAGCACATTTTAGCATCCTTATACTTTGTTCATAGGTAATTTATCACCAAAATAACAACTACCAAGTACATAATCAAATTAGACAGCCCCACAGCCCAAATCCAAATGTATATGAATTACTTCATATCTGGATGCATTAAAGCAACCAAAATTATGACCTTAAGATTCAAGTGTTGCATAAGCTCACCCCTTTAAATCTGTAATCGTATAAATAGTTCGCACGTACAAACATAGATATATCATACATGTAAAAGCTCTGTACTCCGAACTGCCGAAGCGGAACTGGGTCCGAATCTCAACGACAGGAGGCACATTTCAAAAAAAAAAATTAAAAAAAAAAACAGAGAGAGAGAAGAAGAAGAAAGGCTAGGTGTATAAGTAGTTGCCCATGACTCGAGAAGAAACATCAGGGTACCATTACCCAACATTGACTGCTTCACTTTCAACCACAGATTGGTTGCTGACAGTAACATCGGCCGAGACTCAAGTTTAGCCAAAGACAGCATGTCGAAAGTAGAAACATTATGTTCCTGATACAATTGAAACATTGTTGGATAAACCAAACAATTCTTTTGTGCCAGTGGTCTGCTACATAGGATGTCAGTTGCCAAATTTTAAGACTTTCAGCTAACTAAAGAAAAATTAGAGAACATAAGACAGTAGGAGTACACAAATGTACAAATGCTTCCACACGTATATATATTCCTGGGTACATACTATTCTATTTTCTTTGGGGAAGGGCAGGGAGAGCAAAACAAAAGCTTCCATATCTCTGTGGGAGTAAGTTTAACCCAAATTCTGTAAGGCCAATCAATAAAACAAGTTTCTATAAGGATGCGGTGTCTTCTCAAAGCATAAATAAAAACTGAAATCAGATCTTCTATGTCAGTAAATGGTAAAAACAGGTCAATTTCAAAACATCTTTATATCAGTATATATTATGTATTATTACGTAGTTTAAATTGGGATTTAGAATCAGTACTAAGGCAGAGGTAAATAACTTGCTACGGCATGAGCTATCATGTTCTGACATTTTAGAAATTGGAACTGTTACCAACAAATCTCCAATGTTTGGTACTTGTTTACTAAAGACGAGTAAATTTACACTTGCCAAATCACCATTTCACACCTTTATTTCAGAGATGGTGAATCCTGAATTACCCTTGACCCTTTTGACCTCCAGCCAATACCTCCTTTTGAGTTGATCAACGGTTTTAAAACTTTATCCCAATTTCCCAACTATTCCTTGGTACAACTCAAGTTCCTACACAGAACTTCACGATCTCTAAATTTATACATCTAATGAAGGATATCAAATTCCAGCGCAGAACATCAATTTATAAGGTCAAATATAAGATCGTAAAACAGTAAAAAGACATTAAATTGACTTCATAGGGTAAAAGATGAATGAATATATATGGACACAGCAAACAGAAAATCCATTTCTTCATGTATGTGTCTTTAGAACTTAATGTTTTAAAAACAGATAGCGAGACTAAAAGTCTGACAAAGACAATCATATGCATCAAGCACAATAGAGTGTGCTATGTGGTGTTAGGGAATAGAATCAGAAGGTGGCAAACAAGAGATGAAGATGAGAAACTGACACCTAATAAAAATGTTCGCTTGATGAGTACTTCAAAAGCAATGATTCTAGCTATAGGATTTGTTAAGAAGAGGCTAGATAATCAGTATTGTTGCTTTTAAAGAAATACAATAAATGGTAGAGTAGAAGGCAGAGGGTAAAAGGAAAACTCTTATCATAGAGAGGAGTCTGAATTTATTGCGCTAATCTTTTAGTATGTAACTAACACGAGTCCAGGAAAACAAAAGACGATAGGATAGAAGGAGATCCGAGGTGAAAGTGGTATATGGACTGTCTAAACAGCCCTGAATATTTAACCAACTGAGGTCAATATACCAAGTTCTAGCCCAATATTTCACAATGCATGAAGAAAAAGAAACCTAAAGACCTTGATTCCTTCACATCACACTAGTTAATCCCTCCAAAGACAACATTCTGCCTCTACCAGTCAACCTATTGGAGAAAAACTATACTGATATAGTTTCTTTCACAACCTTATAAACACATAAGAGAGCTAAATAGTTTGAAACATATCATAAAGCATAGAACTGCACATAAGAAATAGCCTTAATTCTCTAGTCACACAGTCAACAAGCTATAACTACAAAGACCCCAATTCCCACAATGAAATTTAATATCTTCAAACTATCTTCATTTCAGTATAAAAACACAACTTTCACAACAGAAAAAGTAAAAGCATGACAACAATCAACAAAGTTCAAATTAAAACACACTCTTTAACAATTCTCTTTCAAAAACCCAACTTAAACAAAGCAAAAAGAATCCAACTTTCCTAACCTCAACCCCAAAACCTCAGCCTCACAGTCCCTCTAACGCTTTCAAAAGCCCTAAAAGCACCCAACCAATTCTTGAACACTAACAATTCATCTCTATTTGATCAGAAACCCAAAAAAAGTTCCATCCATAAATTAATCAGAAACAAAACCAAAACCCAAGAAACAGAAAATGAAACGTACCATGGTGGCGATCAGCTTCTCAAGGATGAAAATTCCGGCGAATTAAGAGCCGAAATCAAATTTGGTGGAGGAAATTTTGGGATTCTGTAAAACCCTAAATCCCGATGAGTTGGAGATGGAGACGAAGGGGGACTATCTAAGCTAGGCTTAATTTCTATGATAGTGCTGGACTACTTTAGCTTGGCTTATTTTCATACTAAACCTGACCCATGTTTGTTTCTGGTAGGACTGATACATTAACCCAAGATCCACAACACCAACACCAGATGAATATATAGCAATTCACCTGGAGAAACTGAAAACTAAAAACTAAGTGAAGCCAAGAACAACAACATCAGATGAATATATAGCATTTCAGTTGGAAAATTCAAGAACGTCAACACCAGCAAATTAAACCATAAACATCCAGATCTCAATTCCCAATTCTGCTCAATTTCCTCATACATGAACATATATATTAAAACACATATCAATCAGAAGACTGATACCAAAATTAAAACCATAAGAACCAAACCATGATCTTCTAATCAAAAGAAAGAAGAAAATCAAAGATTCATATCGTGTAGTTCTCCAATTAAGACCAATACATGATTCTACAATCAAAAGTTTACCATATCTGATATTATTTGCACTTCCTCCCTTTCATTCAAGGCGTTGTTGTTGGGCGCTCATCTGTCGTGTGATCCAATTCCAGGTAATTGATGAAAGTCAGACGTTTTGGCTCTCACCAAGCTTCAAGGGACACGATTTGAGCTTGCTATTAAGAACAATGACTTTGAAAGAGATCGTTAATAGCAGTGATCTGCAATTTCTCATTAAGAAATCGATCCGTCTAATCCATTGGAGATAAGGAGGTGAGAGGCGTGGCTGAAGCAAAGAGTGGATATCGGGAACGAAGAAAACTTCAGCGTGGTTTAAGCGGTAGATAGTCCCATGGTTTTTGGTGGGTTTATGTTAGAAGGTCTGAAAGTGGGCCCAGGGACTGCTTAACCTCATTTAAAGGAGTCCTTGTCTCTCTCAAACATGCGACAAGTCTTGTTTCTTTACGTAAGCAGTCCACTCCCCCCCTGCTGGAAGAGTGTTAAATAAACGGATGAAGACACCAAAAATTTATTTCAATTCTAGTAGGTTTCCAACATGTATACTTGATAAATTAACTTTAACTAAAATGAAAATCAGTAATTACAATAAATTAATAAAACTAAAACTAAAAATATTTCTTAAACTTAGGTTTTGAATACCAGAAAGGCTTCGCCAAAATTTATCTCTTCATATGAGTGCAATTTTAAATAAATTTGTTTGTTTGTCTTCCCAATCTCTCATATCATCTATGGTTCTGAGACTTTAAAAAAGAAATTGACACCACTTGATCACTTGATGGCATGGAACAATTCTGCAGCTTATGTATTTAGCCATGGCCATGTCTAACCAGGAACAAATTCGGCTGCTATTGGCATAACCCATATCTATTGGTATAACAGACATCAAATATGGACATCAAAAATGTAGAGAGCCACAACCCAGATATGGGGATCATCTTCTAAATCAATTTGGTATTTTATTTTAAGTGTGTTTTTATTGAATGTGAGTTAAGGGTGATGTTATTAACACACTCATTTTTGCTATTAAAACACCTCTTATATGATGAGAACCAATCATCAATCAAATTCAAGTAGTAAGTTTGTAAATAAAATAAAAATGTGTGGATATGAAAATAGATAGGGTGTGTTAATAGTAAAAAATGGTGTGTTAATAGCAATATCATTTCTTAATTCTTAAAAAAAATAGAGATTCATTTTATATCAAACGCGAAAATTCATGTCAAAATAAACTTCAAAGAATCTGATGATATGACATGTGCCAAGTCATTTGGTAATCAAATTTGGTACAAAATTTTGGTGTCTCTAGCACTGTTCTAAACGGATTACTCTTGATTGAATATTTGAGAATTTCTGCTTGTGCGACAGCGCTCGGGTCTGCCTTACCCAAGCTTGGACCTGAGGTGAGCCTAAGGAGGCAACAGCCTCAGGCCCCATATTTTTGGGGGCACCAAAATGGTTTGATCAACCACAGACACATGAAGGATAGTGCAGTTGCATACTTGCATTTAGCATGATGGATGCATGATATCGATCACATCTACATACATGCATATCTTCTTTATTTTCCCAGTGCACTCTTAATTCATTTTGCATGCTAATTTGTCCCCAAGTGGGAATGTGAACCTATCAAGTTCAACTATACTTAGCTATATATATAGTTAAACTCGCTGCAAATATATATGCCAGGCATGGTTGCATTCTAAGCATTTTCTTTTGTAAGGAGTGATAAAAGGGTTATTTTCCAGTTTTTAGACATCTTCTATATACTCTAATTAAGAGATCACTAGTTCAAGAGTGAAGAACCACCTCTCGCTTAATCCTCAACACCAAACCTACAATCTGAATGAGGTAGCTAGTGTTATTTTTATTTACTGTGCATTTATCAATTTTCAGGAAAATACAGAATCTTGAAATTATCAAGCTTACATTAGTTTGCTTATGATTGGCAAATCAAACAAGCTATGTGACACAATGTTGTGTAGTTTGCGTTGATTTTTTTTTTCCTCGTATAACCATTAAAGGGCACCATTTTTGAAACTCGCTTCAGGTCTTTAAATCTCAAGTCCGGCCCTAGCCTCACCATTACTAGGGCGTTGTTGGGCGCTATGGGAGAACCACATTAGAATGTCTAGTGGTCCTCTCTGTCAAATAGGAAGTCTCACACGACATGACTCAAAATCATCTATGCACTCCTCCTTTACTTGTTTTCTAGGAAGGAGACTATATAGTTGCAGCGCGTCATCTTTATTTTTGCGCGTTCGGATAGATAATCTTTTTATAAATCAATGTTACATGTGGCAACTGGGAATTGGGCCAGGTAGGAGAGTTCGGATTGTCGAGTTCGGACACAAGTTTTTTCCTTCTCTATATCTTGTTTAATTTCAATTGTCGGATAACTGTTAACTGTCTAATTCTTCTTTTGCTTTGTTGATGTGTGCTCATGAAGTTTGGAATAGTGGCCAATCTATAACGCCTATGTTTTAATTATCTGATAAGATCAAAAAGGACTACACCAAGTTTAATGTATCATGAAGTATCAACCAAAGATAAAAGATTAATACCATTGTAACTTCAATGTATTAAGCCACAGATTCAGAAGCATAAAGCAGTACAAAATTATGAATTGAGAGGCCAACAACTTGATGAGTATAATGCTGTTGAAATTTAAAACCATACAGTTACAATGTTGGAAAGTTGGTTGGTCAAACAGCTTCCGCTCTTGTGGAAATACAGTAATTTGGGGTGACAGTTGACAAAGGATTCAACTGAAGGTTGAATTTTCCTCCCCAAGTAATGACTTGGCTTCTAGAACATATTCCCTAACACTTTGTAGCTCTTCTTCAATCTTTTCTGATAAGAAACACGAATCAGATCTTGTGTCCAAGAACTGGGATGTCTTCTCAGCCGCTAAAGCCCTTGATAAACGAAGCTCATCCATCTTCTTTAACTCAATCTGCAACTCTTCCTCCAAAATCTCCATCTCTCCCTCCTTCAAATCTGATTCAAACCAATGCTGCTGGTATTCAACTATCAGACCTTCGATTTCACTCTTTCCATTATCTCTTACTTCTAACAGCATCTCCTTCTCCCTAATTACACCATGGAGGTGAAGTTCTGTCTCTTCCATGGACCTCAAACCTTTCTGTATCTCCACCTGAACAGCCATCATCTTACTTTCTACTTTTTCAGATTTCATGTTCAACTCCTCAATTTCCTTTCTTAAGGCACCAAGTTTTTCTCGAGATAGCTTCATTTCAGTTTGCAGCTTGGTTTTTTCCTCCTCGGACTTCAATAACTCAGTAGCTTTACCTCCCAACTGCCAGTTTTTCTGTGAGGTATCTGTCTGTTTGACATTATCAATTGCAAAGAGAACCTGATCAGTCTGCTGTTTTTTATTTTCTTCCTCCAGTTTTGACTTCAAGCATGAGAGGATGTTCTTCAATTCAACTTCAGATTCTTGCATTTTTCTCAGTGCAGCAGATATTTCATCCTTCTCCACTTGTAGACAGCTGAATACCGCTTTCTTTTGGTCTAGATAAGATAATGAAGCAGTTACCTTTGCTCTTGCCCGAGCTTCTCGTTGCTCAAAGTAAAGTACTGATGAAGAAAAGTTGGACATGGAGTATTTGAGAGCCGACAACTTTTTGTCAATTAGAGTCCTTTTGTCTCTTGTTTTTAAAGCAAGAAGCTTATAGGATTCCAATTGCTGCTGCTTGACCTGAATTTCAACTTCCAAAACATGAAGCTCTCTCTCGAGTGTGCCAACATCTAGTATTACTTTCTCAACAGAAGAAAAGGCAGCAACAGTTTTGGCAGAATCCACAAGTTGTTCATCTGCTCTTTCCAGTTTCTTTCTGACCAAATTTAGATCCTCTGATAGCTTAAGACATGGTGTCTCCAGCTCCATGTCAGACTGAGTTCCAGTAACAACCTCCACTTCAGTATTATTGACAGTAGTGAAATTCGGTGTCTCCATTTCCATGTCAGACAGAGTACCAGCAGCAACACCATTTCCTAAATCCACTACAGCATCATGCATAATGAATCTTTCAGTATAGGTTGCTGCTTCAGTATTCTCGACAGTAGGAGAATATGGAGTCTCCATCTCCATGTCATACTTAATTCCCACATTGACGTCATTTCCTGAATTAATTTTAGTATCATGCACAACGAATCTTGATCCACCGCTTCCATCTTCAATACACATTTTCATTTCATCAGATGCATGATGTCCATCTTCTGCAAATCCAGGCAAACCAGATTCTTGAATTGATAGTGTTCCTTCACATGTAGGTTTCTCAAACTGAGTACTTTCTCCTCCATCAGTAATACCATCTTCGATTTTGAAATTCCTCCCCTCAACAGTAGTAGGACGTGTACTTGTGTGTTTCCCTCCATCAACTTCAACAAGCTTCTCTGCGGATACAAGTTCTTTATCCTCAACTCTTTTCTGTCCACACGAAAATGCTCTTTTGAGTTCATCCCTCTCCTTCATGGCTCTTTCGTACAAACCCAAAAGTTTTTCATTTTCTTCGTGCATTTCCACAAGCTGATGCTCCAATTTTTTAATCTCTGTTGCTTTAGCAAGTTCAACAGAACCACCATTACCGTGAGTTTCAGTGCCATCATGAGTACATTCAGACTTGTTAAAATTTATGTAGCTAGGCTCCGAAGTGGCCCCTTCATACAATTCAATGAGCTTGTTATTATCTTCGATCAAAACCTTAAGCTTCTTTCGCAGTTCATCATTCTCTTTAGACAGGGTTATCGCTGTCTCATGAGCCTCAGCCTCTCTCTGGCTTGCAGCAGCAATTGCGTCAACCATTGCTTTTAGCTCCATTTGATCACTGAAATTGATGACAGGCACATCGGATGACAAGGAAGGAAGCTCGAATTGATTTGTCTTTTCTTTCAGGGCTCTGGATGTCTCTTCTTCAAGTCTTATCATCAAATCATTGACATTCCTACAGAGGTAAGTAATATTAGGTCACCGGTATAGATCAAAAACCCCGAGTCATTACATCAAAGAAAAAATCCAAACAGAAAAAAAGTAAAGCAAAAATGTATGTAAAGTACGAGACCTCTTTTTTTTTTTTGAACATGAAGTATGAGACCTCTAATAGATATAAAACCCTCAGTAGGAAGGCTATTGGTTCTTAATGTATGCACATATGATTGCCTTTCCAAATTCAGAATGCTGAGATTTTTATGAGGATATAGTAAAAATCATATGATTACCTTTCCAAATTCTCTTTCTCTTCAAGGCAGACTTCAAGCTGTGTATGAAGGGTATCAATTTCTGATTTATTTTGAATGGCCTGCATTAACAAGTAACGCTTACATAAGAAACCCTCTTCTATCAAGGAAAACTGAAGTTCAACTGATAAGGAAGGGATTTACATATTTACCTGCATACGGAGAAATTCATTCTCCTCATTGATTGAAGATTGCCAATGTAATGCTTTCTCCTGTGTAAATTATGTCACAGACAAAATAACAAAATAAAATAAAATATACAAATCAGTAGATGAGTAAAGAAATAAAAAAATATATATAAATAAAGCTCAAGAATAAAAAACAGGGAAACTACTATATGTTTTGGTTGAAAGAGTTATTGTTACAATGACTACAACTAACTTAATGAAACACATGAACGTGGTGAAGCAAAAAGAGGGAAATGCAATAAGGTGAGAGGCCAGGATGATTGGAATATGTGGGTAAACAAATAGTGAACCTGGAAATCACCTGTTTGGAGTTCAGAAAATCATCATCATCAGCCACATCTGGATTTGTATTCTATTGTATAAACAACTGAGTTAACAAAAATGTCTCTTATATAATTCTCCTTCAGAGTTTAAAACAATGCATGAAATACCTGAATCATGGAGGGATCTGATTCATGCATAAGTTTCCAATCGAGAGCTTCTAGCAACTGCATGTTATAACGGAAAGCATACTGAGATCCACAGAAAAGTGAAAGAAAATCTGTTTTAAATTGAGGCTTTCACGTAAGTGCTTTACCTTGTTCTGTAGCACCATTATTTGTTCATTCATTATCTCCCGCTCACCTTCCTCATAAAATGACTTTAACCTGTGGTTTGAAATTTAAAAGAAAAAAAGAATCTCAGAATTTCTTTATCACGGGGGAAAGTATCAATTAAGAAATGAAACTTTTTTAACAGAGATGAAACTTCAAGGAAACAATGAGTGTTTCCGAAAACCGTTTTAGGCTTTCACAGATAGAATCAAGGAACATGTATTTATTTCTTGAAGAACTTTGTTCAACATAAAAACCATAAAAAATCATGGTTAGGCCCTCAAACCTTATGGCATTCAATACTAGCATCTTCAGTTGAGAAGGTAAACAATTATGAATAATAATAGATAACAGAAGGGGAACAAAAAGGACTCACATGGATTAAGAATAACTACATACCTTCTGATTTCTTCCTTTAGCCGCAAATTTTCCATAGCAAATCTAGTCACTTCTTGGCTTCGATCAACCTGAGAACGCAATACTTCTATTTCCTTCAAATGTTCCTCCTTTTCCTTTAGCAAGTGCGTCTCAGCAGATATCTTTCCACTGGCAACCACTTCCAACCTTTTTATGCCAGCCTCTCGAAATCGAAGCCTCATCTTCAGACCCTGTATTTCATCTTCTCTTTGTTTGGCCTAATTCACCAAAACACAAGGAATTACTGATGAGTAATTTTCAAATTTTCATTTATTAAATAGAACTAAAATGGATATCAAATGTCTAGAGATTACACACTGAAAAAAAAAATGGTGGATCTAAAGGTCATATCGAAACTAAGTAATGGACATGGAATTAGGGATCTTGATGAACAGAGAGATCATCCAATAAAATCTGCAGTATATGCATAATTTCAAAAGTAGGACATATCTAAGCCATATGGTAAATGACAATATTTTGATACATACTAGCTGCATAGCTGCCTGGCATTCAGAAACCGACGCCTGCAGTGCAGTGTCTTTGTCCTTTTCCCTTCTGAAAGCACCAACAAGAGCAACTTCATAGTCCTTTTTCTGGAAGGCAAATGTATTAGACTTGGTTAGTAACCAACTTTCACAGAGATATATACTTCAAGCTCCCATGGTAAAGAAGGAATGGATCATACCTGAGATATTCTTTTACCAGCAGCAAGTGGACTAAAGGATCCATGTCCATCCCACTTAAAAGATCCTGGAGATCCTGGAAAGCTTACAGCTAAAGTTTCATTGTCCTGATTTTCAATTCCTCCACCCACAAGGCCTCGTAAGCGGGATACTTCTTTCTGGAAATGAATATGAGGATATGCATAAGACAGAATGTCAAATCACAAGAAAACTAACACTATGCACACTGGTCTGACTCAGAAAGTGGTGGAAGAAGTTCATTAGAAAAGAAATAAGCAAGTAATAATTACAGTAGTATAATCTGAATATAAAATCCATCACTACTTCACTAAACAGTGATGCTGCAACGTACTCTTGAGTTCTTGGCGACTAATTTGTTTCCTTATCCAGATCAGCAACAATGAAAACCAAATATATATCCTTCTCAGTATAAAACTGAGTACCATAGAAGTTATACTATGTTGATCAGTAGTTGACAATTTCTAATAGGGTATTTGACAAGTCAAATATATTAGAGTTACCATTACAATACATAAGAGCATCTCCCAACGGGCACCGATAATGAACTTGAAATTCAAAATTTTGGAGATGTTAATATATTCTACACCAATCATGTTCCTATATGTAATTAGAGAGCCAGTGGCTCCCAGAAACTCATAGAATCTGTGTAAACAGTACAGCTTTTTCTGCTCTTATTTTCTTGGGCAAATATCATGTTTTAGAAAGAATAAAAGAAGTGTATGGCTCCCTAAACTATGAGCATGGTTGGAGCAATGGAAGTTACTTTTTTGTTTGAAGTTTAAAAGAAAGATAACGAGTATCATCAGAGATGCTCTATCAAGTGAATCAGTGCATAATCTTCCAGAAAAATATCTAAGCATAACTACTTATAGTCAGAATTCCGTAGTACAAAATATAATGTATTTGAGGATCTCCTCACACACGCACACACACACACAGATAAGATTAAGCATGCAACCTTGAGCTGATGAATTTGCACTCTCATGGCAATAACATCTCCAGATGCATCCTCGTTGACAACTGCCTGAAGATCACACAATTATTAATATCAGTCATACTGCAGTCCCATAACAGCTCAATAAAGAGAAGACTTATATGATATACACTACAAGGAATGGAAAGATAATATTAAAATGGAGCCAGTGTGAATATGTTTTGTCCATAGAATATATGACCAAAAGTTGATGCCAAACTTCTTTTAAGAGAAAACAACAAAATATATATAACAGAAATTTGCATGCAGAAAAACAAACAAAGAGAAATAGCATACATTGTTCTTAATGAATTTAGCACGTTGTGCAAACTTCAAAGTGCTCAATGTCTCCAATGAACAACTGCAAAAACCCACAAAAAAATGTTAAATAATCATACAGGACAATATATGAAACTAAAATCCATTTTACTCTAATTCCAGATAGAAGAATATTCAGTCTTACAGAAAAAATAAAATAAAACAAGAAAGACTAGAACCCAATGGCCTTTAGGAACTGCAGTCCAAACTATAAGTTTATGATGCGGAAACACATGCTAAAATGGATCATACAGGTATGAAGTGTAAGGAAAAGGAGATTTACTAACCAGCTAGAAGGACTAATATTTGCTATAATAATTGTCTTGGAATTCCCACCGAGAGAATCCTGAAAAGAAAACAAAATGGAATTTTGGGATTACACAAGAAATTCAGTTTGTAAATCACGAAAGCACAACTAGCAAGCATAATATGTATCATGTAATACATATTATGCATTCCCTATAAAGAAAAGACTAACTGACTAGATGGTATACGAAATAGTAGAACAAACTACCTGAAGCAAAAATGTTAGCTTTGAGTCCCGGTACGGAACATGGAGTGACTTCCCATTGGACATATTTACTAGATTCATAATCACAAGTCTGCAAACATATAAATGATTTGTATCACTCATAGATCAAGGAAGATAGAAAATATATAATATAGAATAAAATAGTTCGGGAAATTTTCCTAACCAAAAGAAAAAAGAAACCAAAAGAGAAATAGTACAGGAAATATACCCCAATGTTGAAAGAGACTTGTTGATATTAGTAGCTTCCTTCAACCGTTCACCTTCAGCACCCGAACTCTTCTGCCTGACATAAAGAGATAGATAATTAAACAACAATGAAAAATTTCCTAGCTCAGGGTACTCGCAGAATATCATAAAAATTGAGAGGCATACTTCCGCGAGAATAAATCTTCATGTATCTCAAAAAGTGCAACGAAATAAATGGAAACTAACAAATTACATGATAAGTTTTGGGAGGCCGCACAAATTCTACCATCATTTCAGTTCCTTTCTCTTGCATTTTACCATCTATTCCAAAACAAGCAGAAAGAATAGACCACCCTACTTATATTCCTTCGTTTCTCAACCTACCCCTTTCCTCATAGATACTTGAATAGAATAAAAAAATTCACATGCACTTCTTTCCAACACTTTACCTTTCAGATCCTGCTAAGTCAACAAGATTAAGCCGAGCAAACCGATGGTGAGTTACTCCTTGGCATTCTCTCTGAAACAAACCATCAGGTAAAATTTCAATGTGAACTACCACATGGAAAAAGTAAGAAGAAAAACAACACAGGATCTGTTACAAACTTTAAAGAAATTACAACAAAGAACAGAGCAAACTTACTTTACTTTCGATGATGCACGTAAATACACTGTGAGACCGGCTACTGGCACGATTCATATTAGTAGCAGCTACCTTTCTGTTAGCTGCACCCTGAAATAAAATAAAGTTTGGTGGAAAAATGTGAAATCCTTAATTACTATAGGAAATTCTAAAATGTTTTCTACTGCAGCTAGAGAACTACTCAAAGTAAGCAGGAGCTAATTTTCTCAAATTCCAGAACAAACTTTTAAGATTTGTGGTGACTAAACTATTGACTGCTTGGACAAACTATTAGACAGCCTCCTTACTTGTGCCTTATACAAAGAATTGTATACAATTTAGTCCTTACCTTTAACTTCTAATTAATCCAATTAAAGTTAACATAGTTCATACAAAGCTATGATAAAAACTAAAGGAGGTTTCTAACAAATTCAGAATTAACAGTGACTCAGTGAGCATTCAAAACTTTGCATATATTCTATTTCTTATGTTTGACCTTACTTCAGTAGTAATTACAACCCAGAATTACGCAACAGCATACATAGAAGGCTTGGATTAAGGCATAACTAATGAGGATTTGCTAAGAAAGAAATTTAAAGTTCAGACGCTAAAAAGCATAAGGGAGGTCTTATGTACTTGAATAAGTTGTTGTATAACATCTCGAGCACTTGTAACTTCAACCTCCTTGAGATTTTCCACGTAAACCCCTTTCTTTATATCTTCTCTTATCTGCAATATATTCAAGATATTCACGACAAGGGATAAATATGCAACAAAAAGAAACTGTATGTGAGGATATGTTTAAAAACCGTAATGTAATTTTAGCATTAATGTAGAAACAGTAAATATAAAGATCTTCATATGAAAATAGAAAAAGATTCAATTCCTAGTATGTGTACTTAGACAATCAGAAAAATTTCTACATAACACTTCATAACTCAAGAGTAAGCAACCCGTACCTGCAAGTTGTTAGACGACGGATCCAAAAGATCTAGAATTTGTTCGTTGTATATTTCTAGAAATGAGCATTTACATATGAACTTTAGCTTTTCATCTTTGCCAGCCTCTTTTTCCTGTAACACCAGATTTAACCCATAAAACTTGCATTAGTAACTTTAGAAATACTAAGCAATGATAATAATATAAGTAATTCACATTCAACTTGAACAGAATTCAAGTAGCCAAACTACCAATTGGAACTGTGCCTCATTCAAGGCTGACTGTTCTTTTATCTCATTAGTAGCTTATTTTTCATGCTTTTTACCACTGATATTGGAGCTAATATCAATATCAGTGGTAACAAGGGAACTAATAAGCTAAATGTCCCATCCCACATACGCATATCTTAGCAAAATGGTTTTCCATTGAAATTTAAACAATTCAGCTGAAGGAAGATTTGAAAAAACATTAGGTATTACCCCTGAAAAATTGCCTCTAAAATACATAGAAATGTTGTGCATCACTACCTACAGCAAATACTGAGCTAATTGTACCATTGGTTATTATAAACCTTCAATCATAACGACCGTCTTCTTTAACTTTTGTGATTTTCTAGTTTAGTGATCATACAACAATTTCTTCCAAGTACAGTAAATTTTGTCATGCCCTAAGAAGTCACACACCTTTTGAATTCTTGAGAATAAGTACTCAAAGACCCTAGGTGTCATCCCACAGTTGACACTGTGTCTTCGTGTGCCTCCCTCAATATCCCCAAGCATTGTGTGGGTCTTCCCACTTCCAGTCTGCAGAAAACAATTGAGTCATGGTAAAGTAACCACCAAAAAAATAAAGTAACTGAAACATTTGCTTGCCCAATCACTTGCAAGTTTGCAACAAGCACAAAAATGGCAATTCATTTTATCTACCACCAAATATAATCAACTTGTTCACATCATTGTTCCTACATACCTACCATTTTCCATATCCGTCCACAGACTTAACTCACGTAAAAAAAATAAAAAAAATAGCACATAGACTAAAACAGCAAAATGTTATGTGATACTCACTTGGCCATAAGCAAACATGCAACTGTTGTAGCCTATCATGCAGTTGTCCACCATCGGCAATCCTGCCACTTTGAATAGTTGCTCCTGTATATACACATGACAATGCTCAAGTGAGGCTCTAGCTCCCAGTACAACGAAATCGACAAAATAAACCACACAGCCTAATAAGAAATTTTACCTGGGTAACATTCTCATCCGCAACAATGTCAAAAGTAAACCGGGACTCTGGATGTCCGGTCCAAGTAACCGTCTGACAGCTCTCTTGACGAACACATTTACCGTAGCCTTGAACAGATATTTCATTGCTATTAAGTGGCCGAACTCGAATAATAACCTGACCAAAATTCAACACAATTACACAACAGCTTATACCTAAACTCAAAAACATAACAGTAACACTTCTGCCAATTGAATACCGCAACCAAAACAAAAACGTTAGAACCTCCTCTATTTTAGCAGAAGTATTTATCTTTCGAATTAGCTAAGTATCTCACTGTCCTGCGGACACGTGCCATCTATCAGAGCTGTAAGGACTTGTACCATGAGCATATATAAGCTTTAATCATCTTCGTTTTGAGGCATGAATGAAAAAACTTGAATCTCTTTTGAATTTTCCTCTCTCCCTACTTTCTGCATTTTTCCCTTTGCCTAACATTCTGGTGTCAGAGCCATGACCCTGCATGGGTTGCAAAACCCAAACCTATCCCAACCCATGTCTACCTCTTCCATCCCACCGCTGCCAACTCCATCGAGGCCTTGGCACAAGCTCAGCTAGCCTTTCAGAACCACATGATTGCACACTTTACAGCTCTACAAAGCAAAGTAATACAGTCCAACAGATTTCTGCACCTCAACGCTTTAGGGTCACTTAAACCAGTTCACCCACACCCCTCTCATCTATCGATAGCAATCCCCAAATCTCCCACCACCACCAACATTTTTTAACATCTCCACTACACAACCCCGACTGGCCCTCTCTGTTCCACAATGCCCCAATCAGATTACACCACAGGCTGAACTGCCCACCCAAAATCGACTTACCCAGACTCAACCTAGAATTCCTAACACGAATATCAATCCGCATCTGAAAAACTACCACAAGCAATCTCCAAGTACCTGGACGTTGTGATCTTTCCAGAACGACGGGTCTTCACGGATCTCGAACCTCTGACCGGACGACGTCGTGGCTGTGCTGACTGATTTTCCGTCGTCGTCATCCCAGTCGCCGATGCTCCGAACGGCCGAAAAACTCGCTTTGGCGGCGGATTTGTGAAGATCGGCCGCCGGAGTGCTCCGGACCGGGTCCGACGAGTGGTCGTGGAACCCGAACCGGCTTTTGAGGGCGCTCGCTGTGTCTGATATGAAAGGCATTTCCGAATGTGGAGATTGGGAAAATGTCAGTGAAAGGGGGTTTTTGAATTTGGGTTTCAGTCAGGGGGGAAGGGGAATATGGAATCCCACGGTGGATCGTGATTTCAATCGACGGTTGGGATCATGTCTCTTTAAAGCCTGAAGGGACCGTTTGAATTTTTGGTTCAAATTTTGCGGACCCCGCTTTTTGTATATTTAATAAGGTGGTGAATTCGTCTACGCGAGGTCATGCTCCGTCAGGCAAACTAGAATCGGTGAGAAGAAATCTACAGCTTGATAAACTATAAAGACCGAAAGGATCATGGTCACTCTAGGTCATTGTTACTGGACAACAATTTCCATAAGTTTGTTTTTGATTCTAGGTCGTCACATAAAATTACTATTTATTAAATTTTTATATTACATTTTCTTATTGTTAAAAGGTTTTGTTTCAAATAAATAGTAAATATTAATTTGAATACAAAATATAAGTGAATTTAGCTTATATAAAAATATTAAAACATAATTTAAACAGTAAAATTAATGAAAAATTTATCATAGTAATGACTTGTTTTACACGTGGGGTAAAAACTTTTTACCTGTGCGGAGATGTGCACGCACGGAGGCGCGCCGGAGCTTCTGTTTGCAAGGGAGTCGCGCAAGGCTAGGTCTGTGCCGAGGTCAGGTACGTCGAGGAGCTGCCGGTGGCTTTAGGATCCAAGGAGATCCGGGTCGGATTAGATCGCGTTGAGCATGGCGGACGTGCGTGTAGCGGCGCTTGGTTGCAGGTGAGGCGCGTCGGGGCTACTGCGCATGCCTGTAAGTAGCGGCGCCGCAAGGTTGGTGTGCAACGACTTGGGATGCACAGGTCGGGGAAACTGTCTAGAGCAGATTTCTGGGTGCCCAGATCAAAATCGATGAGTTTTTTGTTTTTTGTTCTTTTTTTTTTTTTTTTTCAGATACTAGGTTTTTTTTTTTTTCTTTCTCTCTCAGCTCAGTGTTATAGCAAAGTATGATAACGTGAAAAAGTAAAAGTGATACGAGAGAAGATAGTACAGAAAAATCGTGAAACAATCGTATATTATTCATTGATATGAATTTGTTATATAAAGAATTACAGATTATGAAGAATGAATACATAATTATATTTTAATTTGTAAACCTATTAAATTCTAGTAGCATAATACCAAGACACAAACAACGAAATATTCTAGAACAAGATGTTATGTATTTGGATTTACATCCATTCTCATGAATAAACCAAGGGCTACTGCCATCTTTAACTCAAAAAAAAAAATATTGGGAAAAACAAAAAGAACAATTCATACGCATCAAAATTAAAAAAAAACGAAGAAAAGAAAACTCTTCTCCAAAATTCATCACTGAGTTTAATAATTCATACGACCAATCAAATTGTCTAGGATCACATACTATTGAATAGATTTTTTCCCTTTTACCCTGTCTCTGATTGAGTCTCTTATTTTTCCATCATTTCTTCCAGATAAATTTTATTCACACACCTCAAAATTCTAGATACACATCCCATTTTTTATACATTCAACAGTATAATTTTAGATTAAATTCAGTGTGCTACCCTGAACTTTAGGTCATTCATCAAGTGTGCCATTGTCTTTTTTTTCAATCACATGTGGGTACTCTGAAAATCTATCAAACTCAGACAAAATTTAAAATTACATCTAAAAGTAACGTTATGATCTGACGTGGAAGAGACAATAATGACCCAGTTATCGGTTTCTAATCCCTAAAGAGGGTAGAGACGTCGCCCATTTTACTGTTTTTTTTTTTACTTTGCCATCCTTCTTCTTCTTTTTTTTCTTTCTTTTTTTCTTTTTCTCTCTTTGTCTTACCGATCCAGCAGTCCAGCACCTCTTTTTCTCTCCCCACCCCTCCTTCAAATCCCAACTCCACCATCAAACCCTGAAATCACTACTCCTCCCCCTCATCGAATCAAAATACCACCCAGAAACTTAGATTCCCACACTCACCACCAATCAATTGAAAAAATTGTAAAATCAAAACAAAATCATGATCTGGAGAACTCATAGGAGAGAAGTAGAGAGGGGTAGAGTTTGGAGGCGGCGAGGGGTTTTTGTTGTCATGGCCGGCGGCAGCGTCGAGAAGGGTCTGGAAGTTGAAGAGACTGGAATCGAAGATAGGTTGGGTTTGGGAGTTAGTGGGGATTTCGATGTGGTGGAGGTGCCCCTGTCCATAGCTGATTTGGGTTGGAGGTTTTTATGATTGTTCAAATCAAAAGGGTTCTTTCGGGGTGTAATAGGACTAGGCGGTGGCCATGAACAGATTTGGTAGAAGAAGATGTTGGAGGCTTGGAGCCATTTGGGGAGGTAAAGATTGAAGGGTTAGGGTTTGAAAAGAAATTTGGGGAAGATGAGAGTTGCAGAGAGAGATCGAGAGAGAGGAAGGAGAGGAGAAGAAAACAGGAAACAACAAAAAAAAAAAAAATTTAAAATGTAAAGTAAAAAAAAAAAGATGACGAGTAAAAAAAATCAGTTTCAATCAAAAAAAAAGTAAAAGAATCAGTAAAATAGGTCAAAACGATATCTCTACCCTCCGTGACAGGGCTAGAAACTGATAAGTGGATCATCCTTGTCTCTTCATAAAGTCACTTTTAGGTGTAATTTTGAATTTTATCCGATTTTGATGGATTTTCATAGCATATGGGTACACGTTATTGAAAAAGAGGAACATGGACACATCTTATGAGTGACTTAAAGTTCAAGGTAACACACTGAATTTAATCCTATAATTTTTAAGACTATTAAATTACCAAAAGAGACATTTCTCTCTTTTTGATATTTTCTTCTCCTCTTTAATTTTTTTTTTTGATACTTCTTCTCCTCTTTAATTGAATGTTCGTCAATGAACATTCATTGTTCAAAACAAAATCAGCAATACCAAGATGATTTCCTATGTTAGTGTTTCTCAACCTTCAATTGAATATCTTTCTCAAAAAAAAAAAAAAACAAAAAAAACAAAAAAAAACCTTTAATTGAGTGTTAGTCTTGGCATCATCTTGAAAGGATTCGCCCTCAAAGCCAATTAGTCTTCTTTTACAGCCATATATGGAAGATATGGAAACATAACACCTCCATAACAACAAGTTCTTCTTACCTCCAAATACAAGCAGTGAATAATTATAGAGATGTGTAGTTGGGTTTTTGCCCAACGGAAAGCATGGGAAAGTACTACATAAACATAAGCCCTATTACTCCATCTGTAGAGTCTCTAAAGAAGGTGAAAGGGTGTAGCCAAATGAGCTTTCAACATGACCGAGGGAAGAAAATTATCCCGTCAAGTTTCTATACCCGACATGTGAGAAGCTATATGAAATTAGGATGTGTATTAATGAATATGTATTAATTTAAAAAAAGAAAAAGAAATTCTAAATTTTTTTTAAAAGTTGAAAATAATTTAATAACTTTTAAATTAGTTAAATATGCATTAATTTATAAGTTAATTATTTTATTACGATGAAAAGAACTTTAAATAATTTGTACAAGAAAAAAAGAACTACAAATAATATATATTTTTTTCAAAATAATTTCAGATTTTTTAAAGCTACTCTTTTTCATAGAAAATTAAAGAAAAAAAATTAGAAAATGATCTAATAACTTTATAAATAAATTTAAAAATAAGTTATAAATATTTTATATGGTTAGAAAAATATAACCTCGATGTTAACGGCTCCTAACGGTAAGTTTAACGGCAATGAGTTAAGTGAGAGACATCATTAAAAGTGAATGAGTTAAGTGATATTTTTGAAATGTAAGTTAATAAAGTGATTGATAGGTTAAAAGTCAATGATGATTTATGATTTTTTGCCTAATAAATATGTACGGTATTTTAGAGAGTAAATCACCTGTGCCCAATTTCTGGTGTGCCAATTATGTGATTCCACTCACACCACCTAAAACAAGTCTAACACCGTAACTTTTGGGATATTAATTTACTTTCACTTTTTATTTCCTTTGGAGAGATCTTTAGTTTCTCACTCACAAAAAAAATAAAAAAACCTAATCTAACAAACCCAAAATCAAAGAAGAATGATATCAGTGGCACCACCACGACCACTCCCATTCTCATATCATCATCATCATCATCATCTCCTTCTTCCCAAACACTCCATTTTCAGCCCAGAAGCTTCACTTTCTCTCCCTCCCACCTAGACCACCTCTCTCTCTCTCCACCAAAACCCAACCCACTTCAAGATTCAACCGCCTCTGCAACTCCAGCAACCTCCCCGCCGCCCTCACCCTCCTCCGAGCAAATGCCTTGCCCACCTCCCAGCACCTCAAAGACACCATCGGCGTCCTTCTCTTGGCCCGCCGCCGCCACAGCGACATCGAAACCACCACCGCATCGTTTCCGAATCCACCCAACCACGACTTAGTCCTCAACGCCCGCATCATCACCATATATTCCATGTGCAAAAACTCTCCTTCGATTCATACCAATGAAGTTTTTGAAAACGCAATTTTGAGGTTTAAGAGACGATGAAGTTAAGGAGAAGTAGAGGGAAAGATGAAAGGGTTGTACTGGAGGAGGAAGAAAAGGCTGAGTTTTGTTTTTTTTAGTAAAAAAGCTAAATTTAATAAACTTAACGGTGTTAGACTTGTTTTAGGTGTTGTGATTGGAATCCCGCGTGTCACAAATTTATTTGTAGCACATAATTGGCACACGAGAAATTGGGTACAGGTGATTTACTGCAGGTATTTTGTGAATTAGGGTAGTTTAGGAAGTTTAAGTTGTGTATATGCTATATAGTAAAATATTAAAGTAAAAAAGTTATAGTAAACTACATATTAGTTACTAATTAAATTTTAACTTGCAAATACATCATTTACACAACATCTTACATATTTAAAGACAAATATTAACAAATTAAGACAAACCAATGTCATCATGTCATTTGTCATTACCTATTTTACCCAAATACTCTTCTTCCCCATCCATAAAAATAGCCGAAAAAATCAGAAATCTTAGTTCCCAAACCTAATGTGATCGACAGTCTCTCTCGTTTTCTCTCTTCTCTGTGACGAACAGTGTCGCCGGAGACATTCGCCGGAGGAATTTCGTCGTTTTGCTCACCGGAAAGCTCAGCAGAGAGTCTGATCAGGTGTCGATCAGTTGTGGAATTCAGTTGTTTTGTCCGATCATCTCTTTTCGTCACCATTAGTTCTCTTTTGGTTCGTAGAAGCGATCTACTCTTCTCCAAGATAATCAAATTTTCAAGTTAGATTATGGCTTATTCGTGTCTTTTTATGCTTTAATTTCATCTTTGATCGCAATTTGATGCTTGTGTTTTGTTTTGATCATCTAGTTTATTTGATCTCTTGTGGAATTCGTCTAGTTATTGTTTAATTTTGGTTCGTTTTGAATTTTGAACTACTTTTTGGTTGAAAATCATAATCGTAGCATAACAGGAGCATGTTTCTGCTTTTAGGTTAGAACAGTAGCATAGTAGCAGAGGAAGTGTTAGTAGTTTGTTTTTGTAGTTTTTGACTATAAAGAACTAGTGGCATAGTAGCATAGTAGTAGTATAGAACTAGTAGCATAGTAGCATAACTGAATTCATAAGTGGGTAGCAGAGACCAGATGGGACAAAAAAACTCATTGGTTGTACAATTCTTGTGAAATATGCCTCTTTTTACCACAATGCTACTACTTATAATCGACAATACCAACCACAAGCACTTTCCTAACTCCGAATCAAGTAAAGTGCCTATACCTCTAACTGTATACTGCTAACTCACATGTGGTTTCTTGACTCGTGATAGAGTTTTGAGCATCCAACCAAGACCAATTCATAATAGGCGGAGTAAACCTCGCATGTAGATTCAAAAGTGTTGTTCATGTACCATATTATTTCTCTTGGTCTTTTTGGTGAAAGTTTGTTCCGGTTAATACCAATTGCACATAGGAGTCCCACCTCTTAACCAAAGCCATGTTTCTCCAATGCAAGACAACATTCCAATTGTCTGTCACTTCATTGGGCAATAACATATAAAAACTATATTAGAGAAACAGTTTATACATATATAGTTCGATCATATACTCTGCAACTTTAGGTGTAAGTGTTGTTTTTGACTATAAAGAACTAGTAGCATAGTAGTAGCATAGAACTAATAGCATATTAGCATTATGAAAAGAACTAGTTTAGGCTGAACTCATAATAAACTGTATCAGAGCAGTAGCATAACAAATTTTGCGCTTATGTATGTATTAACACAGTAGCATATACAAAATAAACACAGTAGTAGATATGTTTATTAACAGTTTCATAACATATATGTTTCAGTTTTTGTATTGTGGATAAATTGTAGCAGGTTTTGGTTTTTTGCGCTTATGTTATGTATTAACACAGTAGCAGATACAATATATTGACAGCTTTATTAACAGATATAGTCACAATAGCCTAATTTTGCTGCAAATGTCCAACTATATTCCAAGTTTCGACACTATAAACAACATCAATAAGTATAATTACAACCAATTTCAGACAGTAGCATTTTGCATACATAATTACCTTGTTGTTTTTGTCCATATCTTTGTGTACAAAAGTTGCTACTATCTTGTAAAATGTGAAAATCACACCATTAGAGTCTGCTAGCTTCCCCACCTTCAACACAATTACATTCATAAAATCATACCATTCGATAAACATGAAATTGCTACTGACCCCAAAAATTAACATGAAATTGCTCCGACTAATTCAGTGACATAACGTAAAGAAATCAAACGGTTATTACTCGTTTTAGCTTAGTGATACTGAAGTTCCATGAAATCAAATTCAAATTCGACAAAAAAGAAAGATCAAGACGAACTATACTGCTACTTCCATAAATCAAACTGTACTGCTACTTCCACAAAACGAAAGATGCTACTGATTTTCTCCCAATCAGAGCAAAATCATAGGAATCGTTTCGATATCGAAGGAAACAAGGTTACTGCTACTGGTTTTCTCCCAAAAATGAAACCAAAAACCAAAAATTATGTTTGATAGCTTTAGAAATTGAACCAGAACAGTAGCAGAGAGAGAAAGAAGAGCAGTAGCATCACTTACCAGAGTAATTGCAGAGAGAGGTTGAAGAAGATGAAGGCGAGAAAACCCTGGGCGCGGTGAGAAGAGACGGAAGGAAGGAGATGCTGTGTTTGCTACTGAACCAGAATTGGGGATTTTGGATCCTTTTATGCGTAGTGGCATCCATGTTTTTTGGTCATTTGCAAACGCGTTTGTGGATCAGGCCTGGTGCCATGGACCATGGGCCTGAGGCTCATGTAGTAATCTGTTAGAAAATTATTAGAAGTGGGGTTTTTGTTATTATAAATTTGGTCATGTGCTACTAAAAAAGATATTAGGCCCATGTGTGTATTAAGTAGTTGATGTGTATCTAGTATGTAGCAATGTGTGAATAAAATTTCTTTTTCTTACACAACTTTTTTTTTTTGATCCAAGGATGTTAATATTTTATTGATCACAATTTCAGAGTAAGTACAACAACATGAACATGATCTGTCAGTGGGGGCAATCTTGGGAAACTACCTAGTAGACACCAAACAGTTTCTATGCTGAAGACCATGAGATGAAACACTATAATCAATCTTCCGTGATAGAAAACGAGAAAAGTAACCAACCACCGAGAAACATGGAGGAATGACAAGTCTTTAACCTATCATTATTGACCACTTCCGGAACCACTATACACAGAGGAGGCTACCCCAGAGCAACAAAAAAAACCTAATTACATACCGAAGCAAATAACTAAGAAAATGCTTTAGACCCGTAAGCAGTCCTAGACTAAATAGTAAATAAAACAAAATAAACAGAAATCAAGCCAGGGCCCAAAACAAAACCCTAGCCCAACTTTTGCCAAACAAGAGCCCAAGCCCAAAGAAACTGAACAGATGAGCTGAGCCCAACTCCCCGGCCCAAAGCTCTGCCTCACTCTCGACCCACCGCCACCAGCCGAAGCCAGACCAACAACATACCGCCGGTGCCGTCCATCAACAACACACACCAGCCGACCGCCACCGATCATCGCCTCTCGTTAAAACTACGAGAATCCGATCAAAGACCAATCTCACTCTTCAAACCTGCAAACAACATGTCCGATCAAAAGAACCGGACCTAGCTCGCTGGAATCCAAGATCCATTCATCGCCGTCGGCCCCGCGCAGCCCTAACCAACCTCTGATCTGCACTCACACCCTAGCTCGATCGACAAAGCCTTCAACCGAAAGAGAAGCAAAAGCCATCCCATCTTCGTCTCCGAACCCAGGACTCTTCCCATGACCCGTCCGGCCAAGCCCCGCGCACATTAACGAGACCAGAGGCCGTCTCCAGCGACAAGGAGCAGCCGGACAGGCGAATCTGGTCTCTGCGGTGTCTTTCTCTCCCTAGGGTTTGGAGAATTGGTTTTGACAAAAAAGAAATTGCCATTTGTAGTTACTTGATATTTTTTCTTCCACAACAAAAGAAAAATACATGTAAACTCCTGCTGTTACCAAAGAAGAAAAAAAAAACACGTAAGAGAGACGTGGCATGGGTTATTGGCCGGCAGAGATTGAGTTTTTATTGCAATGGAGATGGGTGAGTAGTCCAGTCTCTCTTTAAAACAAGAATTATATTCTTTTCACTTCACTTAACTCTAAATTCAAGGCCACTAGGCCAGATCGAAAACAGAAAACAATTTCTGGGTTGGGCATGTAAAGCATGGGGCGGCGTGTCCCTTGCAATTTATAATGTACTTGGGGCGTGTAAAGCTTGACGGGATCACAAAATATGTCATAGCAAGTCTAAAAATGTATGCCCCAATAAAGGCCAGGAAGGAAGGCCAGCTGCTCAGCTCACAATCCCATGCAGACTTTGCCTATTCCTTGCTGACTACGATTGATTTAAGTTCGAATTTGGGTTAGGGCACAACACACCAGTTGAGAATGGTAGAGAGAATCGATGGGGTAGATTATAATGAAGGCAAATTCCACTGGCCATGTGCCTCCCCCAACTCTTCCGGCCGTCACACACGGTGCCTTGCTTTGCCAGCCATAGTTAACAATACTAGCTAGGATCGAGCATTGGTCAGTTTCTGCTTATATATACACAAGCTATCTCATAAGGGTTGTATATACTAGTTTGTGCATGTTAGATACATAGCAGTGATAGCAGTACACACAGAGCAACTAGCTAGATTTTTTCAGGGAGGAGAAGACAATGACAAGAAACCAGAGAATATTTGTGTTTCTTGTGGTCCTTCCACTTCTAGTGTCTGTGTGCTCGTCGGCGACGCCAAAAGCACCACCACCACCACCAAAGCAAAATCAGTTGATGTGGCATTTCTACAAAGTCACTAACACATGCCGCGACGCAGAACCTTACATTCGCCACCAAGTCGAGTTGCTTTGGCACCAAGATAAAAGCATCACCCCTAAGCTTCTCCGGTTGCTCTACTCCGATTGCTTCGTAACTGTACGTAAACCATCAGCGCTCTTTGGTTCTTTTCTCCATCTTTTGATCTACTTATATGTTCATATATATTCGACATCCCATCATAACCGTAGTAGTCTGCTTGGCCAAGCTGTGGACTGTAGTACTCAACCACGTACTTACGCATGAGTCAATACTTAAGTTTATAACGACACATCGTATCTCTCATATATTTTCTCTGAGCATAAAGAAATACAGTATATCACTTGCTTGTAATTAATCGATTAGTTTATACAGGTACAAGATAATCATATAAACAATAAGAGGATTGGGATTTGTAGTCAATTAATGAGGTTAATATAAATGCAGGGTTGTGATGCATCAGTGCTGCTGGATGGTCCAAACTCTGAGAAAACTGCACCACAGAATTTGGGATTGGGAGGTTTCGTTTTCATTGACAGGATCAAACGGGTTCTTGAACAACGCTGCCCCGGTGCCGTCTCGTGTGCTGACCTTCTCAACCTGGCCACCAGGGATGCTGTTCATTTGGTACTCCAGCTCTTACTAGCTAATCATTTTTAACTTCGGATGAAATTACAATTAATATATATGTTTCTGGGAATTGCGCTCAACATATATATAATCAATCCATATATCCTATCTACAGGCAGGTGCACCATCTTATCCTGTTCTTACAGGCCGAAGGGACGGGCTAACATCAAGCAGATCATCAGTCGACCTTCCCTCACCCTCCATTTCATGGCAGGCTTCACTTGACTACTTCAAATCCAGAGGCTTGAATGTGTTGGATATGACTACTCTACTAGGTGAGCAAAACTAATGCTTCATGCACCCAATAAGTATACCACAACGTACCTTTCTTTTTAATCATTCCATGTTCTTACTATTAGCCAAAATAATCAGTCATTTCTTGTTCTTATAATTGGAAAGATGACTATGATGGCATTTTAACAAATTTAAACTGATATCTGTTTTACGTTCAGGTTCACATTCAATGGGTAAAACACATTGTCGTTTCATTTTGGATCGGCTCTACAATTTTAATGGCACAAACAAGCCAGACCCAAACATGGATCCCTCATTCTTATCCTCCATGAGGGAGCTATGTCCACCAAGAACAAAAAAGGGACAGAGTGACCCGCTGGTGTACCTAAACCCCCAATCTGGGCCCAGTTACAATTTCACAAACTCCTACTACTCCAGAGTTCTATCCAAGAAATCTGTGCTGGGAATCGATCAGCAGCTATTGTTAGGTGAAGACACAAAGGATATCACCGATGAGTTTGATGCTGGTTTAGAAGATTTTAGGAGGTCATATGCATACTCAATGAGCAGAATGGGCTCTATTAAGGTTCTGACAGGTAAGCAGGGAGAGATACGCCGTGATTGCCGAGTTCGAAACCACTAAGATGGGGTTGGCATCTAATACTGACAGGACCAAAGGGCAGTACTTTGTTGGCTCGTATGTGTTTTTGTTTTTATGAGGCATAAATAATTCATATGGCATGAAGAAATGGTACATTTCCAATTCACAAAATAAAAGCGTCTAATTTCAATTTTGGTTACCTTTGATCTGTAAAAGTACCTACACGAGATATCACACCCTCTGTTTGTGCCGAAATATTCGTTAAATGAATTTCCTCACCTTTTTTTTTTTTTTTCTTCTGAAGGAGAAATAAATTTATTAATGAGTACGAATATCGTACATAAGGGCATCTGAACAAACTTAGGAGCTGTAGTGAACCATTCTCGATGACCATTATTTTCATATTCAAAATTGGCAAACCTGTGAGCTACCACATTAGCTAGTCTAGAAATATGAATTACACAACAATTAGGAATGCTACTCACTAGACCCTTAATATGAGCAACTAAAACTCCAAGAGAAGACAAGTCTTGAGCAGGGGAGTTAATTACTTGCACACTTTCAATCATCACTGAATGAAGTTGCATATCTGTTGCCAACATAAGACCATCTTGAATAGCCATCAATTCAGAGTGTAAAGCTGATGTGATAAAGTCATACCTAGCTGCAAATCCGACTTGAAACCGACCAAGGGAGTCTCCAAGGACACCTCCAGTGCCACCCAAAGGAAAGTCGGGGAGGTAGGCACCATCTGTATTCAGTTTCAAATCAGTTCCAACTGGAGCAACCCAATACTTAACTATCTTCTGCTTTGGAGACTGTGGAAATGCATCTCGTTGATTAGCTGAGATATAACTCTCATACCAACCCATTGAATTAGCAACTAAACTCTGGACTGAGTGAGCTTTATTTCTCCAGAAAATACTGTTCCGATTAAGCTACAAACTCCAAAGAACAACTAACAGCTTATCAAAAAGATGAGAAGGCAGTATCTGGGACTTCTCCAAAAACCAGTCTTTCCAGGGAATCGATGCAACACCAAACGAGAATGGAGGGGCTGAGAAAACTTCCTTAGCTATTGTACAGTCACGAAATAAATGCTCTCGAGTCTCTACTCCTGTATTGCACACACAACAAGTAACTGGACCATCATAGCCTTTGGTAGTCAATGCTGTACGAATAGGAAGCAGATTGTGAGCAACTCCCCATCCTAAAATAGCAAGCAGATTGTGAGCAACTCTCCATCCTAAAATAGCTATCTTACTTGGAACCTTAGCTGACCAGAGAGCTTGCCAGAAACTAGAATAAGGATCACCATTAGACGAAGATGCCATAATATCACCTAGAAGTAATTCACTGGCGATAGAATATGCTGACTTGACAGAGGAGAAACCGTGCTTATTCAACTTCCAGACAACACGGTCAGCTCCAAATCTTCTACTCAAGGGGATAGTTAGAATCTGTGCAACAACATGTGGATCGAAGACAGTATGCAAAGCATGTAAATCCCAGCAGCCATTCTCCACATTGATTAAATCAGATACCAACTCAAAAACTGAGTCGTTGGGTTTTGAAATAGAGTGAGCAGGCACATTAGGAATCCATTCATCATCCCAAATTTTAACTGAAGAACCAGTACCTATTCTCCATTGTAAACCGGCTTGCAAGACTGATCTTGCATTCATGATACTTCTCCACGAAAATGAGGGTCGATCACTCATATCAGCAGTAAGGAAAGATTTGCATGGATAATAAACAGCTTTAAATACCTGCGCCACCAAGGAATTCGGTCTTTGTAAAATGCGCCAACCTTGCTCGGCCAACATAGCAAGATTATGAGCATACAAAGACTTAAAACCCATTCCACCAGACTGCTTAGGAGCACACATTCTCTCCCAAGAACGCCAATGAATTTTCCTCTTATCTTCAGTGCTACCCCAAAAAAATTGGCAGCACAATTGTTGCAAGTCATCACACAAGGATTTCGGGAGAAGGTAACAATTCATAACATAATTAGGAAGGGTTTGAGCTACAACCTTAATAAGGAGCTCTTTACCTCCTGCACTGAGAGTCCTAGTCCTCCAACTAATCAGTTTCTTTGAAAGTTTATCCTTCAGATACGAAAAGAGGGCAGATTTATTATGTCCCACTTGAATAGGCAGACCGATGTACAAGCCATCCTCACCTATTTCTTGTAACTAGAGCGAGAATAAAAGCTTTTTCCTTGAGGATGAGGATGGAATTAGATCAAGGGTTTTCGGTTTTGGGCTCGGGTTACGTGCTTGATGAAAGAAAATTCTAATGGAAAAGGGGATGGATGCACTCGGAGATTTGCAGTTATGTTTGTCCCTATAATAGTTGATTCTTGTAATATTTATAGTCGCACCCCAGCGATGATCCTGACTAATGCACGTGGTTGGTTTCATCCGCAAGTCACGCGCGATGGATCCTGAATACCACAATCTGGACATCGTGGGAAAGCGTCTTCAGTTTCCTCTCGTTGATTACTTCCTTTACTTCAATCACAACTTGTTCTAACGATAACTCCATAACCCAATCCATACGTGAATACAACCAGGTACTTCTACCTTTACTTATTATACTGAGGGGAATATTCAATATTGCACTGTGATTGTGACCCAGCTTGACTGTCATAAAATTCATCGTTAATATGAACCTAATTCGACCGCAACGTGATTTTTTTCGATGAGAACATATATCATGCATAACGTGACTTTTTCTTGACAAGGACATAATCCACTCATAACATGATTCGCTCCGATGAAGATATATTTCAACCGCAACATGATTTACTTTAACTTGGACATAATTCACCCACAACATGATTTATTTCAAGGCTTTTTAGCCAAATTGTTACCATATCTTTTACCTTAGTGTCAATTTGCTACCCTACCTTTCATTTCAGCTAATTTGCTACCCTAACTTTTCATAATTAACCAATTTGCTACCCTAACTATTATTTCTGCCAATTTGCTATCTTATGTTTTCAAAATTAGAACTTGCTACATTTTTGTCATTTTATTTTGTTCATTTTTTTATCTAAACATGAATTAATTCTGAAAATCAAAGGTTAAAGTTGGTCGATATTGAAATTTTAATAAATAAATATTTATTTATTTATTTAAGTTTAGAGAGGGATAAAATGTTGATTAAATTTTTTACAAAAAGTGGGATGTGTATATATGAATTAGAGTTGTTTTAATAAAATTTCTCTTATTTATCTTAAACTAACTTACTATTGTATGGACAATTTAACAAAGACAACAACACGTTCATTGTTAGTGTAGCTAGTAAACTATTATGTTTTATCATTAATGAAATGGAAAATTTTAAGAACAGTACATGACAAATGGTTAACTCTTAATTTTAGTGTTTCAAGTTTCAAAACAATTATAATGGTACATGAACTTGTAATCTCAACCGAAAATATGTACATACCGTTACATTCTCCGCTATCTAACATGTTTTCCGGTAAACTTTGCGCAAATTCGTCACTCCTTAATTTAGCAGTAATAAATTATTAAAATCAATAATTAAATTAATAATTAATAAGGAGAAGCAAATAAGAATGGAAAAAGTATTGTTGTCTCTCTTTTTCGTCCCCGTTCAAACCCAGCATACACAAAAATGGTGATCAAGGTAGGACTGTAGGAGAAAATTGGAAGATGATTTGATTTGGTAAGTTATGGAATAAAGGGTATGAATATATATCGGCGGGTATTGTAGAGCATCTCCAGTAGTATTGCTAAACTGGAAATTTATCAATTTTTGAGGTGAATTGATGCTCCAGCAGAATACATAAACTATTGCTAAATCTGATAGTTGCTAAATGAAATTGACAAACTAAAGCAATTGCAAAATCTTTTATCTCTCATCTCTTGCCCACGTATCACTTTACAATTTGTTAAAACATAAAAAATAACAATTACTGATGGAGCAACATTGTTAAATCGATACATAAATTTCAAATTATTGCTAAATATATTAATTTTTGAATCTCACTGCTGGAGATGCTTAGGAAACTTAGAGCGAGAAGTGGGTATTGAGTAAGGAAATTTAGAGCGAGAAAGCTTTGTCCTAGTTTTACTTGGATTGGGACGAGTAACAAAATGTTTTTTTTTCTTTTTGTTTTATGAATATGAGCATTTCATTAAAACCAAACCCAGTAACTTACAAATACAACGAATAGTAAGCAAAGAAACCATGTAAGGGGAAAACAACAAAGTCTTTGAGAATATATGGTATGAGTGTACAAGATTAAAAAAGTATATAAATAGAAAAAAAAAACATAATATAAAGAAAAAGAGAATGGAGAAAACCCGAAACCACAATTTGAAAAATGAGAAATTAGAGAGTTAACGGTGTTATTGACGGCATGTGTTAAAAGTGTGTCGGCTTTTAAACATCATGTACTATTTTGATTGTTTTGAAACTTGAAATACTAGAATTGAGAGCGAACCGTTTGTCATGTATTGTTCTTAAAATTTTTCTTTCATGAAATAATTCCTATAATGACTACACATTTTACCACAACCCATAACTTTTGATGTAAAAGTGATAATTTCGACAAGGGTCCAATTTAATTCATTCTTTCAACTGATATATTACCGCCGTTCGTAAGAGTGTTTTATAACAAATCTTATTATGATAATAAGAGAAGACATTGACAGTTTAATTCTGAAGCAAGGCTTAAACTACTCCACTTGATGCCCATCAGTAAAATACAAAAATAGCTAACCTGCTCAGGCTGCTATCAACAAGAAAATTCCAATACAAATATCAACATTTGTTATACGCATTGATAAGTGATAAACAAGCTCACAAGAACTTCTTAATCCAATAACATTTCAAATAAACCATCAAGAACTATGGGTGGATGTGACGGCAACGGAAACCTTCATGAGGAGAAGTTCAGTGCACCAATGCCTTGGATTGGCATGTATGTAGCAGCAGCATCCTTTGCCTGCCTGATTGCAATGGCTGCAGATGTAATACTCGGCTTTCGACACCATAAACTCTGGTTTCCTTCCAAATTCTTCTCCATCAATGCTACTACTCTCACCTTGCTAGGAGTGGCTATCAAACTATCAGTTGATCTCAACACTCCCATGCCCAACAGCCATGATCAGCTTGCGAAACTCAGCAGTTCAGTCTTCATCTGCACGGCAATGTCCAACTCCATGCCTTCCCTTGGAGCCATGGAGAATGAAGAAATGTTCATGAATGTGATTGCTTTAGGGATTCTAGTCATCACCCTTATGGTCAATATATGCATCCAACTAGCTACTGGCGCGATCTTTGTGTTCTGTAAAGAACATGTTGCAATTATGTTTATTATGTTTGTTCTACTCATCATGCTGATTTTCTCTGCTATAGTTGTTCCAACCACAAAGAATTACCTAGAAAAGAAGTACAATAAGAGGCATCAGTTGGCTTTGAAAGAGGGTGCAAACCAAATAATGGAGGCTGGGAAACTTAGAGAGGCATTGACTAAACATTGGGTAATGGCTCATACTTCTAGTCCCCAATTCGTGATGGGCCGCTCGGTCATATGCACCGCTTCTGGAGCTTTTTGTCTTCTCAGCACCATGTTTTTGGCTGAAGCCATGCTTCGAACTTATGTAATGACTTCATCGTTTAAGTTTTGCAGTGGAGAATCTGACTACAAGCTCACTACAACTTTAATACTTTTCACACAAGCTGTTGCGGTTGGAGTTGGTACTATTGCTCCCGCATTCAGGTGGTTTATGGCCATAAACTTTAAGTGCCCAAAAAGAGGAAGCATAAGCGTCAAAAAGGAATTTGAGATTGAGAAGTACTGGATTCAGGGGCTGTTGGGGTTGAAAAAGCAACCATTAACCTTAAGAATCCAAAGTAGGCACTGCAGGAAACTTGCTCATGAATCAAGAAACATGCTTGTGGACATTTGTATTGCAATGCAGAAAGGGATTGTCTTGGCCAGTAAGGCTATTCGATTCATTTCCATTTTATTTGTGAGCCGAATATATCTATGCTGTGACATTTTCAAAGAGTGGAAGATCAAGAAAACTGAACGTAACACCGGGCCACAATATGAGCAAAACCGAAGGCCAGACTTTAGTTGTTATGTTCTGTTTCTTGAAGGTGAAAAGGCATTGGTTGAGTTCATGATGAGAGCAAATTGTGATGCTACTGAATATTGGCTTCAAAAGGGAAGGAAAGAAGAGCCCCAATATCTCCTCAAACTCTTGCAGAAATCCACATTCTCGCAAAGGTTCAAAGGAGTAGCTGAATTTGACAGTGACCAAGTTCCCTCCTTGGGCTCTGAAGAATCCCCAAACTGTTGGGCACTTCCTGCTGTGACATTAACAAGTATTGCTCTTGCACTCTCAAGTAACAGCACTTGCTCGATCGAAATGTTGGTAGATGGCTTAAACCAAGGCCTAATGTACATAAATGCCATTGAAGATCACTTGGATCATAAAAGTGACTTTAAAAACACCAGGAAGGCAGCAAACATTGTGTGGCTGCAAGTCGATCTCTATCACACATGGCTAGATCTGGATCTCAAAAACCTGTCACTGCTAGGAAAGAATCCCAGAGAAGTAGTTACAGAACTTGCTGAAACTGCGAAGTCCAGATTTGAAGAATCTAAAAGGAAGCGTAGAGATAAGCTTGGGTGTGTAATGGATGTGAGTCCTTCAAAATGGCCTGTTATGGAATTGGCTGCTAACTCCATGCATAGGATAAGTCAGACTCTTCTGCTTAACCAGACATGCGACGATAGATTATTTGAAGCACTGGTGGTGATGATCTCTGACATTGTTGGTGCTTGTCTCACTAATTCACAGAGAGTTATAGCAATGAAGTGTTTCAACAGCAAAATTGAAGAGAGGGAAGCAACTGTGAGGCACGCAGTTCACACTCTTGGTAAGACTGAGAGGATTCTTGAGATTGTTAACAAGGGAATTCCTCCAGACTTGGATCCTCAACAACTGGGATGCATTGATGAATGGCGTTTGTCACACAAACGGAAGATGATCCCCTCGGCCTTCTGTTTTTCATCAGACTCAGAGTGTGACGGATCACCTCTTCTGGTTAAAGTGATTTCTCCCTAAAACAATGCGGAGTTTAGATAAAGGTACTTTGCGAGCTCAAAATCACATGTTACGAGTGCTGGTTTGATTTACATTGTTGGTTAAGTGACCTAAGTCCGTGTGTTTTATTTTCATTGGCATTCAGGTAAAAACACTCGGAGCTCAGGCCATTACTAGCATACATGAGGATCCTATCCATTCATACAATCCTGTAGCCTACCAATGGCTTTCTTATCATGAAATTCATGCTTGTAATCTTTATACTAATGTGTAAGCTTCCATTCAGCCATATTAAACGGGTGATCCTGTAACTTGGTACTTTGTGTATGAGATGAGTCCAGAGACATGTAACGAAAGTACAACGTTTAGTTATGATTTGGTTGTGTATGGAATTAATGTTACTTTCCTCTCCTGCATTACAAAGAGAGAAAAATCCTCACCATGACTACTCCAAGAGTGAGGTGATCCATAAAACTGGGTATGGTACCTACCCAAGATCCTAAATGTCACACTAAGCAACTACATGCTTGAAGATGAGTCCCGTTTGTTAGCATGAGTCATGAAGTTAATTTAGGAATGTAAATTAATTTGTTATTGCTTTTTATTTTATATGTGTAATACATGTAGTACATAGTACGTAGGGTTTGTACATGTAGTAACTCTATAAATAGCCTCTTCTGTGGGATGAATAATACATCAGAAAATTCATTCTCCAAACCTTGTTATATTTAACTTGGTATCAGAGCAAAGATCCGAAAGGACTTTGTCTCTTTGTTTTTCCGCTGCGATTTCGTTGACGTTTTTCCCAACGATTTTTTATTCTCCGGACGACGTTTTTCCGTTCGGGTGTTTTTTTGTTTTTTGTTTTTCCCGTTTCTTCAGAGAGAGTGAGAAAGAGAACGGGAGAGCACCAGAGCAGAGAGCACGAGAGCACGTCCGCACGAGAGCACGCCCCCTGGCTCGCATCTCCGTCGTGCCCAGAAGACGCCGGCCTGACTCGCATCGCCGTCGTGCCCAGAAGACGCCGGCCTGACTCGCATCGCCGTCGTGCCATCGTCTGCCCTGAGGCTGCCGCCGATCCCAGAAGCCAGAAGCCGTCTTCCATCTCCGCCCGGAAGCCGTGCCCTAAGCCGGCTGAACTACCCCAGAAGCCGGAAGCCGTCGTCTTCCATCTCCGCCCAGAAGACGCCATCTCCGTCGTCGTCTCGCCCCAGATGTGACGACGCAGACGACGCGCCCGACCCGGTTCTGCAATCCCGACCCGGCTCTGTTTCTTCCTCAACCCGACCCGGCTCTGCTGCCATCCCAACTAGTTAAATATAACAAGGTTTGGAGAATGAATTTTCTGATGTATTATTCATCCCACAGAAGAGGCTATTTATAGAGTTACTACATGTACAAACCCTACGTACTATGTACTACATGTATTACACATATAAAATAAAAAGCAATAACAAATTAATTTACATTCCTAAATTAACTTCATGACTCATGCTAACAACTACATGCTTGAAGATATGTGATTCCTTAATTTCGGCCTCCTTTTAATCCTCTTCCTCAATACTCTGTTCTTCTTCAATCTCAAACAAGAACTAAAAGGTCTGTAATTGGTGACTAATAGATTTCACTACCCAATCATGGTGAGGGAAGCAATGACGTCAGCTATCCTTTCTGCACTACAATCAGAAAATATGTGACAACAGGATGAGATGTTTGCTGCCGAGTGCTGAGTGCTGACTGTTCAAATAAGCATAAAGTGATGCCACTTGACTCTCATGAGTAGAATACAAGAAAAGCCTAGCATGCTCTCTAGCTAATCTTTCACCTAAGCACAGTCATTGAAAACAAGTCTAATATTAATAATGGAGTCATCATCAAACGACTGTCAACATATTGAAAGCTATCGTAACCAGTAACCAAAGTGGACCGGCACTTCTTGATCAGATAACATTGAGCAATACTACAAACAGAACATAGAGTTTAGGCCAAAGAGAAGATTACCTGAGAAACAAGAAGATGAAAACCGGCTGCGATGTCGATGGGAACCTCAACCAGGGAAAGTTCAGTGCCCCTATGCCGTGGATTGGGATCTATGTAACAGCAGCATCCCTCGCCTGTCTAGTTACCATGGCTGCAGATGTCATCCATGGCATTCGTCACAGGAAACTCTGGTTCCCTTGCAAGTTCTTCTCGATCAATGCAACTTCTTTAACCCTGATAGGTGTGGCAATCAAATTGTCAGTGGATCTAAACACCGCCATGCCTAGCCACCAGGATCAGCTTGCAAAGCTCAGCAGCTCTGTCTTGGTCTGCACAGTAATGGGTAACTCTATGCCTTCCCTTGGAGCTATGGAAAATGAAGAATTATTCATGAATGTTATTGCTTTTGGAATATTAGTAGTTACCCTTATTGTGAATATCTGCATCCAATTAGCTACTGGTGCAATCTTTGTTTTCTGGAAGGAGCATGTTTGTGTAATGTTCATCATGCTTGTTTTGCTTATCATGATGAATTTCTCTGCTTTTACTGTTCCGATTTCTAAGCGTTACTTATAGCACAAGTACAACAAGAGGTACCAATTAGCACTGAAAGAGAGCTCAAGTGAAACTGGTAAAAGACTTGTTTGCAAAATTAGAGAGGATCTGATGAAATATTGGATGATGGCTCATACCTCTAGCCCCCAGTTTGTTATGGGGCGGTCAGCTACATGCACAGCTTCTGGAGCAATCTGTCTCTTGAGTTCTTTGATTCTAGCAGAGGTCATACTTCGAACTTACTTGATGCCCTGGTCATTTAAATTTTGTAGCGGGGAGTCTGACTACAAGTGGTCGACCACTTTGGTTCTTGTTACACAGACAGTTGCAGTAGCAGTAGGAACAATTGCTCCGGCTTCTAGATGGTTCATCGCCATAAACTTCAGGTGTGCAAAAAGAGGAAATGCAACCTACAAAGGGGAATTTAAAGTAGAAAAGTACTGGATCCAGGGACTGGTGGAGTTGAAAGACTGTCCATTAACTTTAAGAATCAGAAGCAGGCACTGCAGGAAGCTTGTTCATGACACAAGAAATAAGCTTTTGGACTTGTGTATCGGATTGCAGATAGGGAATGTTATAATGAGCAAAGCGATTCGGCTTATTTCCATCTTCTTTGTAAGCAAGATCTTGATATGCTGCGACTTATGCAAAGAGTGGAAGAAGAACTTCAAATGCAACACTGTTTGCAATAACTCGGGTCTAAGGTCATCAGAATCGAGCTCAAGCTTAGAACATCTCAGCTGTTATGTTTTACATCTTGAAGGGGAGGATGCATTAGTTGGGCACATGACAAAAAGCAATTGCAATGCCACTGATCATTGGTTCCGGAGGGGAAGGAGAAAAGAGCCTAAACATCTTATCAACCTGTTAAAGAAATCAACATTTTCACAAGGATTCAAAGGAGTAGCAGCTTTCGACAATGATAAAGTTCCATCTCTAGATGGTGAAGAACCTCCAAATTGTTGGGCTCTACCAATTGCAACACTAGCCAGTATTGCTCTTGCACTTCCAAATAGCAGCAGTTCTTCAATAAAAGGTTTAATGCGTGGTGTAAACGAAGGGCTCATGTACGTAAATTTCATTGAAAATCACCTGGAAGGTAAAGATCTTACTAACATCAGGAAGGCAGCAACCCATGTCTGGCTAGGAGTCGATCTCTATCACACATGGGTAGATGTGGATCTGCGTAAACTGTCACTTAAAGGGAAAAGCTCAAAGGAAATACTTGAAGAACTTTGTGAAACTGCAAAAGTCAAATATGAAGAATCTAAAAGATCGACTATAAATGTATGTATCAGAGATACCCCTTCAAATTGGCCTGTAAAGGAATTGACTGCTAATTCCATGTACAGGATATGTCAGACTATTCTGCTAAATCATAGAGGCAGCATCAATCAAACAGATGAAAGACTACTTGAAGTACTGACAGTCATGATCGCTGACATTCTGGGTGCCTGTCTCACTAACTTGCAGCAAGTTATAAGCACAAAGTGTCTGAACAGCACCATTGAAGAGAGGGAGGAAAGTGTGAGGCATGCAGTTCACATTCTAGGGGAAACTGAAAAGATCTTGAATATTCTAGATCAGAGCATTCCCCGAAGTTTGGAACCTCATCAAATTTCATGGATTGATGAGTGGCGTTTGTCACTCAAAATGGAAGATCCTCAGGCCTTCCATTCTTCATCTCCATCAGAGAGTGATAGAGCCTCTCCTGTTTCAAATGATTTCTACCTGAGCATTGACTAGAACTCGCAAGCCTGAAGTTTACAACAGATGTAGCTTATGGTGATCAAATTTTGTAAAAGAACTATTAAAGAAACTTTCAAGTTTTGCTTCATATATATTATTCTTTTATCTGGAAATATGTATCAGAGTGTTGTCCTGCATGTCACGCCCCAATCTTGATAATGAATCAAGAACTGTGACAATAATATAGATAAGAAAAACAGTAGGAAGTAAAGGAGGTCCTCCAGGTAGGTTTACATTTCTGAAGCTATAATATAGAAGGTTCAGTTTTGAAAGAGGTAAAATTACAAAAGTTTACAGCAAGAGGTCTGATCCAAATAAAACAATGCATATGAAAGACATGATCAATCACACAACAAGCAGAGAAAAAAGCTTTTTGAAAAAGAAAGAGGTTCCCAAGGTTGTTCCAATCGCAAGTGAACTTACATATGAAGGAATTAAAGAAAACAAAGGGAAGAAGACTAACTTTTGCTGAATCAGGTTTCTTTTTTTTTTTTTTTTTTTGAAATTTTGAGAGCAAGGTACGACAAAAATTGAGAAACCCAATCCTCAATCATCTCCAGGTTATGTCAAAAAGCTACCAATGGATGGAAGCTAAAAATAATCAACCCAAAAAAAAAAAACCGGGATGTGGAATAACTATAATTTTAAACCTCCTAAAATAACCAAAAGCAGCAAAAGAAGAAATCGACCTTAGTATCCTGAAGGACTTAATTTTCTTCCCTACTGTCTCTACTCTTCAAACTCCGGTTTTCTCCTTTCCAGTTCGAACCACTCAAAGCAAAAGAGCAAAAGATAGAAAAGAGCAAAAAGAATAAAAAAACCAACATGTGTATCTAGTAGTAATAGCGTAAAGATCTCAACCATGCTTACTCACCCAAACAAAACTATTTTCAATACTAACAGACAAGGCAAAAATGAAAGAAAATACTAAATAAGAAGATAAGCTCAAATTACCAATCCATATAAATATGAGCTTACCTATAGAAAAATCACTACCAGTAAACGGTAAAAAGAATAAATAAATATAAGAAATTAAGTTAAGCTTACTAGATATCACACTGCAGGATACCCTGCATTATAAAGTTATAACTTTTTAGCTAATGAATGATGATATTGATATATCTTGTTGAACAAGAGCAGACTAAATGCTTCAATAGACAGCATTTAGAGTCTAAATAGCAACTATATGCTAAATGATCATCACGTTGTAGATGATTATAATTTGAACAGAAACATATGCTACAAGTGAAAAGTGAAAACCTCAAAACTAAGCTTCCATGACATCTAAGAAAAACTTCTTCTACTTCCCAATCCAAAACTACAAAGTGGTGAGGACAGTGCTCCCAACTAAACCCTAAACCCATATGGGGGTCAATCTGTAGTGAACTTAACCAACTGAGATGGAAGCTATATATAATTTGGAGGCTGTTTGACCTGTTACACTCCAACGTAATCAGCTCTTCAATTCTGAGGTTTCAAGTCTGGGGTCTATTTTTCCATTTATGTTAGTTGCTCAAAAGTTTTTAATATGAACGGTATCGACTCAGCAATCTATTACAATAGACAATCCAAGACATCCAACAACTGCATGTGCTATACATTTTGAAAGTGGGATGGAAAATTCCTCAAACTGGGAAAGTGAATGATTGGCATTCAGTCAGTCACCAAAAGTTGAACTAATAAACTCAAATTGAGAAACAAAACAATTCACAATATACCAAAATATCGAATTGGAAAAACTTTACTTCCATGTTAATCAGAATCCACGTAACACTTGACAATCCAAATGGTACCAAAAACTAAAAATCCCAACCACATATCCTCTGGAACAACTTGGCTAACATTTTGTTTGTTTCTCTTGGAAATCAGAAAGAGGAAACCTGTGCCGTATAAGGGTGATCTAGATCTCGCCCTCGTCGCTGTCCCTCTTGTTGGGTTTCCGATAGGTCTCCTCTAGGTGCTTGCCGATGAGGAGGAAGGTCTTGGCGAGCTTATCGATGTTGGGGACGTTGTAATTCTGAGCAACGTAGACTCCGACCACCGTGCCGGTGAGAAACGAGAAGGTGCTTCCGATAAACCCCATTATTGCTGAAACAGATTGCTGAATGAGAGTTGGTGAATTTGATTTGATATAAAAGGGACAAGGGTTCGTGTTGCGCACTCTTTGCTTGCGTGATGGGCTAAGGAAGGACTGGGGTTGGCTCCTTGCTCAAGCACTCTAACTGAACCGAATAATAGAGCGAGGTTAAGCGATACAGCGATTATCCCACTTTTTCATCTTATGTCCACGTCTTAACCGTTCAGTTTATATGTATTTATGAGTAAATCATTTCTGTATATTTTCAGTCATATTGAAAATCGTTAAGATATTTATAAGTGTGATTTACCAATTATGAACTTGAACGGTTCATGTTTGACAGATTTGGTTTGTCTACTAATTTGATCTAGTTTTTTTACCTTAACGATCACCGATTTGGCTCAAAATTTATAGGGTTGATCTACACATATAGACTTAAAAACTGAACGGATGAGATACCAAGATGTGATCAAAAAATAGGTCTTTTAAACCATAAATCGAAAATTTCTTAACTAGTTCTCAACTTAAAGGGCATCACTAGAAGGGCTCCCGTTATTCGTAGGATAAATATTTGAAGACAGTAAAAAGGAGTAAATTGTAGTTATTAAAAAGGTAATTTTATTAGGGTATTATTTTTGAGTTGTTGTTGGAGTGTTTTATTTTTTTGAGTGGGTTTTTAAGGGTGGACCGGGTCAATTTGAAGTCAAAATAGCCCAACTCTTTTTCTTCTCTCTCTCCCCTCTCCCCCGAGCTCTCTCTCTCTGCCGGAAATCCCGACGTCAGCCCGCCGTCATCCGGTAGAGCTAGGCCGCCGCACCGGTCCCAATCGGTCAGCCCTAGTCTCATCTCCTTTCCTGGACCGGTGGAAGCCTCCCTAGTGCCGTCGTGAGAGAGAAATCGCTCCCGGAAGCTCCGACTGCTCCGTGGTATTCCGTCGCCAGAACTCCCTCCTCCGGCCGCCATAGACGGAGCTGCTTGGCTCTTTTGGAAGCTCTCCTTCCGTGCATCAAAACCTCCAAAGGTTTCACTCCCTCTTGGTCTAGGTAGGGAGAATCGGTGAGTTGAAATCCTAGAGTTTCATTTTGTGTTTTGGTTTGATTGACCTAGTTAGGCTTGAAATTGGACTTTGTGCTAGTTAAAGAAGTTGTGGAGCGGGTTGAGAGAATGATTGTGTTAAATTTTGGTAGGCGTTGGAGGTCGTCGGAGTAGGCTGTCAGCCACCTCTTTTAGGTAGTTTTTCAGGGTATTAAAATTGTTATGTTGAGAGGAGTTTAATGATGTGAAGTTGGTAATTTTTGGAGGAGTTTTGGTTAACGTATGGGATTATTGGGCGATTCCAAAGTTTGGATATATTCAAGTTAATGTTTATGAGTTTGTCGTTTGGTTTAGGACGAGGATCCCTACGCTTGGCATTTCTAGCCGTACACACTGAGAGTGGACTTCTGTTTTTAAAGCTTATTGTATGCGATTTCATTCGGAAATATAATTATTATCTTTAATTACTATTTCAATTTTGATTGGTTTATATGCATGCGTCGGTGATTTCGGAAATGTTTTGGTTATTGCATGGTGATATGTGATTTATGAACTTGTGATGCTTTGAGTAGTGATATGGAGATGATTATTGTTTGAGTGATGGTTGGATTTCTATTTGGAGATTTATGATTTGTGGGTTTGTTGTGTTCCTTTGGCTTTAATGGTTATTTTGAAATATATATATATATATATATATATATATATATATATTATTAATTGAGCTCGGGAATTGTGAAATGCAGAATTGATTGAATTGTTAGCTTTGTTGTGTGGGGTTCGGTGTTGTGGTTGAGACGGTAGAAGAGAGGGGACGAACTAGCGATCTCTTAGGATTATAGTGACGATAGAGAGGGGATGTACCGGTAGCTATATATAGTGTTGTGAGTCGAGACACTAGAAGAGATGGGATGAAGTAGTTGTCTCTTAAGTACGTAGCACTAGAAGAGAGGGGATGTACTGGTTGCTATATAGATGTGTCAGGCCACTAGAAGAGAGAGGATGTACTAGTGTGCCCCAGGAGTTAGACACCAAGAGAGAGGGGATGAACTGGTGGCACCAGAAGAGAGGGGATATACTGGTGTGTGCGTATATGGGTGTCGGTGTAGTCATGTAGACACCAGGAGAGAGGGGATGAACTGGTGGCACCAGAAGAGAGGGGATGTATTGATGTGTGCGTATAGGAGTGTCGGTGTGGTCTTGTGAGTTCGGTAGAGTTGTTGATGTGGCCATGGGTGAGTTCATACGAGCGTTGGGGGTAGTTGATAGTGTGTGTGGTGGTAGACTTGTCAATAAGGTCATATGCGGGTGTGATTACTGACGATGCTTGGCATTTATGATTGCTTAATATGCTGACGATATTTGATTTTAAGTGTGTGTGTGTGTAGTGGATTTCTAAGCGCGCTTATAAGATCTCATAATTGAAATAGATTTTCGGAAAACATGTTATGAGTATTCTTTGTTTTAATTCAAATTGATCGCATGCTTGCTTTATGGATTAATAAAGAAATTGGGAAAGTATTAAATATTTTCGTTGTATTAACTTTCATTATTTTTGATAAGATTATTTTTGTCTACTCACTCTAAAGTAGTTTTCTGAAATGTTTTCCCCAGGGCTCTTCGGTTTCAAATGCCCAGTCTACAGATCGTGGTTCGGCTTAGTAGGAGTTGAGGCATAGTACATTTCCGCTGCTACACATTTTATTAGGTTACCAGTCAACATATTGTATATATATATATATCGGTCTCTTTCTTTAGAATGCTATGAACCATTAGACATGTCTAGTCATTTCGGGATTGTATTTTAATTTCTGAAGTTTATGAAACTACCTATGTTGAGTTGTGGATTTATGACGGAGTTTGTTTAATATGAGGAGCACGGTGGCTCCAGGAGTTAAGGTTGAATTTTGATTATAGAAGTGTTTTGTGATTTTGATTAGGTAAGGGTTGTCCATTTTCAAAGAAAGTTATGTCGATTTTTTTTCGATAGAATCTTCTTTGGAAGTGGTCCCCGTAAGATTTATTCTGGATTTCAGGGTGAAATCCGGGATGAGTCCTAACATAATTTCTTTTGGATGATTATGTGTGTGTGTGTGTATTTCATAAGAATTCGTGCACACTATTGAGGATGCATCATGCATTAATGTCACTGAATTTTTTCTCTTGGACGAAATTGTTATTTTTAGACAAATTATATATATATCATAAGAATTCGTGTTTTTGAACAAGTATATTCACAAAAGTATATGTATTTTCACACTCTATTTTGCGTTCAATCTAAACATGATAGTGATGAAAAGGAAAAGAGAAAGAAAATGCTAGAAATATATATTTTTTAATTATAAAACAAAATCAAAAATCAAATTTTTTCTCTTAATAAAAAGACAAAATAATCTAGAGCCATTGAATTTGAAAGGATAAAATTGTATTTTTGCTTAAGAAGGACATGACATAATCTTTTTAATTGATGATGTGTGTATGTGACATAGTATGCCACCTAAGATTAAGGCTACAAATTTTAGGCCTTATTAAGGCCAATAATCATTTTTCTAATTTCATCAAGATTGGAACTCTATTTTCTTTTCTTTTCTTTTTTTAAATTTAGTCTACCACCAGCCACCAAAATGCACCACGAGGATTGATGAAAACGAACAAAATTAGCTAGGAGGAGATGAGGCAATGAAATAGTATTTAAGCATGGTAATGAGTTGTGATGAGGAGATTAATGAGTTGGTTGTTAGTCTTATGACATCTAGGCTTTAAGCATGGTAATTATTAGCTAGCTTAATTATAGTTAAGTTTGATTGGGTCTCTATTATCTTTCTTATAGGAACATATGCCAAGCGCTCAAACTAAGCCTTACGCATGTGTACTAACACTTCAGTCATGCGCCTCTCGTCCGAACACGTAGACGCACGTGCGCGGCTCGATCTAAAGTGTGTGCTTGGAAACTTCCTTGCTTGTCTCGAATGACACACCTGTCCACAACAGTTGTCGCTAACTGCCAAGACAAGCTCGCCCTCCACTTCTATATAAAGGAGCCTCGCTTCACGCTCAAGGTAACTAAACTCATTCCCTAAGTACTCTTCCTTCCCCATTTGTTCGTAAATATCTAACTTGAGCGTCGGAGGGCGATTGTTCAGATCCATCCGGACGCCTCTTTAACCTCGTGTTCATCTTGCTGCAGGTTACTTTTCGGATAATCACTATTCCGGATAACTCAAAGTCGAGCGGATCTCAGCTGATCGACTTTACCTATTTCCATTTAATCCTTCACCCCATTTTAACAACCTCAACAATCTTGTACTCTAGACCTCTAATTTAAATACCGCGGCCATATCCGGTGTAGTGTTTAAATTAGAGAGTTGAATTGATTGTGGTCTTAACCGGCACAATCGATACACCAAAATGATAATTAGCCTAATAGCCCTAACCGATACTAGATACAAGAATTAACACATTAGAGAATGCATGCATTTATGAAATTGGTATTAATATGTGCAAAAAGGTTAGTGTGAATCACCCGACACTCCCATGCCCTTATTGATTTAAAAAATCAAATTTAATTTCTTGCTTGTTAGTTAGTTGTTGACTTTAATTTTAGTTTGCGTTAATCCCCGATTCAACTTCCTTTCAACTACCAACTCATGTGTGCATATCCACTGTAGGGCTACAAGTTAGCAGTATTGAGTAGGCTTAGTGCGAGGTAGGCCGAGCATTGCCAAGGCTTGGTGCCTTGATTGTTCATAGTTTTTTTTTTCTTTGATTATTCTTGTGAACTGCTTTTAAGTAAATCAAGAGCCGATTAATTGGTTCGGTCCAAGACCTGGTCCTCGTGGTTTGGTAAATAAGGTACAATTTTTCTTACTTGACATGATTCGTACGCTTGCGAGTTTATGAACCAAGTCATAGTGGTGGTAGATTCCTTTCGCAGCATCGTTCGGTCAATGTAGAGGGCAGGGCCGGCCCTTAGCATAGGCCCAAAAGGCGTAGGCCTAGAGCCCCTAATTCTATGAGCCTTAAAAAATGTTCATCTTTTTATATTTAATGGAAAAAAAAAACCAATTATTTGGCCCTAAATGCTGAGTTCCTGACGTTTTTTCCTTCTGGTTCCATTAATCTCTCTGAGTATCGGACTCGCATTCTCACGCTCTGAGCCTCTGACTCTCTCTTTCTCACTTTTGAATCCATGTTACCAGGGAAATCTCTACCTAATTTAATTCTATGGAATGAGCTAATATAAGTGACGGGTTTGAATGATTGAATCAATGTATATTCTGATTTTTGGAGGTACTGATGTTAAGTGCCTGGCTGGGTTTAAATGATGCTAAGTGCCTAAGTGAGCAAGGGGTTTGAACCAAAGAGGGGAAATGACCTTCTCTTATTGCTTTTGCATCTTGAAAAACTTTGTATATTGCTTTCGTGAGCTTTCCCTTTCAATTTAAAAATGGGTTTTGATGTTATGGTAAAAGGTATTGTATATTTGTATGGCTCTATGTTTGATATTCAATAAAAAAATGGTTTTGTCTCTTTGATATTGTCATAACGGTACGGTCTTGGAACACAAATAAGAACAATCAAATGGTTAGTTATGTTGTCGATTCAAAAAAATTTGACTTAAAAGCTTGATTAGCTTAATTGAAACTTTTGCAGGTAAAAATGTAAGAAGAGTTTTATTTATAAAGAGTGATATTTTGTTGTGGTATTGTTCTGTTACTTCTTTTCTTACTGATCATTTGTTGCTTAAACTTGTACACATCTTTTTAAAGAAGAGAGAAAACAGTTTGAGTTTATATTTGAAAATAAGGAGCCCCGGATCTCTTCATCGCCTAGAACCCCTGAAATCTCAAGACCGGCCCTGATGGAGGGGTAACCGTAGAGGACATCGATTCCTCTTCATCACAGTCAAACAAGAAAGATATTTGCAAAGAGTGTAAAAGAGAGGACCATACAACGTGCCATGACCTTCCTTAACGACTATGATGGCTTCTCCGACATAGCGACCATGGGGCTGGATTTTTTGTGGGTATATATATGTGTGAACATACAAGAACATACATGGCTTTCCTCCATCCTTACTGACTAAACATTAAATATTAAATAACCATTTCAGCATTTAATCCATTTATAGTGGGTTTAACACCGGAATTTGTATGGCGCTTCAGAATTTAAATAGGGCAGATGAAATTGAAAGTACAGCGGTGTTACAAAATGAATTGAAGCTCCATGGACTAACACATGACTCCGACCATGCATAAACTTGAAGGAGGTAAAATGAATTTAATCCATATTTATAAGTAAATGATCTATTAATAAACTATGCCATCTAAAAGTTGCGGACAATTAATTTTGCTAAAGAAGCCATGAAATATATGATTTGAACAGTAAACTTCCCGTGATGAAAACATTTCTATCTATCTTATTCAAGCACTTCTTGCTGGTTTTGTATGTTCAACACTTCACCAGCTAGTGCCAATAGAAGACATATGAAAATAAACACGTCAAACATAACACTCTAATTTTCATGAGCTGCAAGCATATCAAGAAATAACTGCAATACCCCCTGTTTCAGCTTGAATTTTCAGTAATGAAGCGTTTGACAATTAGCATGAGTGCTTTCGAAGCTTCGGAATCAGGATCTATAGTGAAGAAGCCGTGTTGCTTTCCTTCAAATTCGACATACTCAATCTTGTTCCCCCAATTTTTCAGCCTATTTGCATAGTCCGCAGCTCTGTCTTTCAAGAGATCACTTCCCCCAACTACCACTAAGATCGGATCAAAGGGCACTTCTTCAAGGCTCCGACTAAACGGCCCGAACGGGTTCACAAGTGGGTGATCAGTGTTCTCACCCACTGGTATCGATAGCCTCCAAAACCTGTTCGAAATATTAATTTTACCAAGAAAAAGAATAAGGAAACACAAAAATGGATCTCTCGATCATTAACATATGTTGTTTTAGTGCGTGCAGCAATTAGGACCTTCAAATTTGTTCAGTATCGTAGAGATACATAGATTTTTCAGTGTTTGATGGCTCTGTAGCATGCTATTGAAGTAATGAAAATAACACATTTCAACCAATATAATTTAGTAGTAATAGAATAAATGAGCACAAAATAATATAGGGAAAAGTAGGTTAAAACCTGTCAATGAGCTCCCAATTGAGGAATGCTTCTTTAGGTCCTTCAGCTTCTGATTTACTCAGAATGGTTCCACCAAAGAAGGGAGCCAAGAGCACATAACCCTTGACCCGAACCGGAGCCAGCTCAGGCGAACCGGCCCCGAGTTGAACCGCCAAATTATGAGCAATGTTGCCGCCGGCCGAGTCACCAGAAATGAACACGTTACCAAAGTCAGCCACGTCAGTCAACCAAGTGTCCTCCGACGACAAGGCTTGGGCTTGAAGCCACTTAACGGCGGCGAAACCGTCGTCAATGGCAGCCGGGAGGCGGTGTTCTGGAGCCAGGCGGTAGTCCGGCGAGACAATAACTGCTTGGAGGCTGAGAGCGAGCTGGAAACAGTAGTTCTGGCAGTTGGGCCAGGCGCGTGAACCTATGCAGAAGCCACCGCCGTGAATGTAGTAGAATATTGGTAGCTTGGATTTGGAAGCTGCCGGCTTGTAGAGGCGGAGCTGAAGCTGGTTAGTGTGGTCGAACACTACGTCCTTCCAGGCGACGGAGCCGTCGTCGTGGACAGGGACGTCGAAGCTTGGCTTGGAGGAACGGACGATGGAGCCGTCGCTGTACACACGCAGAACGCCTCGGCATTCTTCGTAGGGCAAACTAGTACTGCTGGTGGTTTCAGTAGTAGTGCTTGACATGATTAATAATATTTGATGCTTCTGGTTTCAGTAGTTGCGGGGTTGTGATGAGTTTTGATATATAGTGATATATGGAACAATAGGTGGAGTTGGTGGGTGTTTGGCTATTTGCATGTAGGTTTTGTCGTTTCGAATGGATATGTTATGAAGTTGTTACAAGTCCTTAGTCACTGAAAACTGGTTTTAGTGGCTCGTCCTGTGTGTTTGGCAGAATATGGCTATTTTTTTTTCGATGAGAAAAATGAAGCAGGAACATAGCTACCTCGAGGTAGCTTGCTATAACAACCTAATTTAGAATATGGTTATTGTATACAGTGTAGTGAGTTGTGAGATCACTAGTGACAATGATCATAGGCATTATATAATTACTTGATTAGCAGATCAAATGAACACCAGCTGATTTTTTTTTTTTTTTGGCGAAAGAACACCAGCTGATTTGAAGCATATGTGTTAAAAAGAAATCTTTTAAGATAAATATATATATATTCCTTTAATACACAGTTTTGATGCCAAAGTTAATCAGTTTTAACGCATCTGATGGATATGAGCATTGGAGAAGTACAGGGATAGGTAAATCTACACTATATGGAACTGTTAACATATATATGCAAAAGGGTGGTGAGGTTTTAGTATTTTGTTCTGTACGTTCCCAAAAGCAACACGAGAGCCGCAACCAATTAACAATGATGTTTATTGCTGGAAGTAAAATTATGAGATTGATCTTTAAAAGCTTGATATCGATGACATTTTACATCTTTCTCATTCTGCCAGGGGCGGGGGTGCTAAATGTTCACCTACACAGTAGAAATTGCCATACTGCTGTAGGAGATGAACTTAAAGGTAAAATTACCACCGAAATTGAAATTTTCACAGAGACTAGAGGGAGACAATCTTTAGGGAGATGAAATTATGGTTCCAGAGTTGATTTCTTCTTTTTCTTTTGTGGAGTTTTAATTTGCAGTGTCATGCAGAGTCCCTCCCCTTTTCGAAATTACGAGTTGGGATACAGAGCTTGGATGTCATTCTTCTATAGTTCTATGCTTGATGATTTGAATGGTACCAAGAGAACACGAATGGTTTGTATTCACTCTCACAAATTTTGCTGAATGTCAACATCGCTGAGAACTTGAGGTCACATCTTCACATTATAGAATTTGGAGAACCAAACAAGGCTAAATGACTAGACATGCATGTTCCTATCCAAGCACGTCTTTCGGAGACGGAAAAACTCCTCCCACCTCTTCTTGAGCACGATTTTCGTAAACGGAGGCCAGAAATTCAGGATGTTGAATCGGCTGAATCTCAGCAGCAAGCGCCGCTTGATTGATCTGATTCTCGTCGAGCTTGTCTCCGAAGCACATGAGCACCAACAAGCAGAACATGGCGTACTGGAAATGGTCAACGACTTTGATTCCTCCTCCTCCTACGTTGTTGTTGGATTTGACGAGGATGTCGAGGACCCACTTGCGGGCCCCGGAGTAGGAGGCCGCGGATGATGGGCTCGAGCTCGGAGAAGAGTTTGACGAGGAAGCTGCTGATTATGGAGACGTGGGTGGGTCCCGGGGGGAGGTTCTTGTTGTTGGTTCTGAGGAGGGAGAGGAGGAGGAGCCAGGTCTCCATGGTCAGTGAGTCCGAGTCGTTTGAGTTCTCGGAAATGATCAGAGATGTCCAAAATAAAAAACAAGTACGTGTTTAAAAAATCAAAGAGCCTACAATCCTTGACTTCCTTAAAATCTCTTCCATGTTTAAACAAGTTAACTTTTTCAATAGTGTAGACTGTAATTAACAATTAATGCAATAAAGTGTAACATCAAAATGTACAATTTCTGTCCTTCACAACTAAAGCTGAGGAAAATTCATTGAGATTGATTACAAAGAGAGGGATCAATATTCTGAAAACCTCAGTTCACAACCGTCGAGAATATCCAGAACCTGCACATTTCTTGCAAAGTACCAATCCTACAAAGATAGATTTTATCTGAGAGAAGCAGAGATTGAACAATGCAAAAAAATAAACAATAAAACCTTGAAGAAATCCACAACCTGGTAAGAACTTCACAATCTTGTTACTACCAATGAAATTAAGATTTCAGTACTAAAGGACTGTAATGTGTCACAATATTATCTAATGTGTACTCGACTAGGTGTGTAGCAGTGTAATTAGGAGTGAATTCAAATCTACCTCAGCTATTTACTTCTTTTATTTGTTGATCAAAAAACAAGTAGGGGAAATTGAATCTCAATCTTAAGTACTTTTAAGCACTAGAATGCAAGTTCCGCAACTCTTCCCTTGGACTAAAGGGGGAAGAATCCTTACACAGTCACAACCACAAAGAATCCTTACAGTGTATCAGAGTACTTTGTAGGCAATAGTTGGTGATCCACAACTAATGGCCATCAGTCATGCATTTAGTGCTATGATAAATTACTATTCACCAAAGTGCTAGAGTGACTATGTCCTGAAACAATCATATCCAAGGGTAATAAGAAAGGAAAGAATATCAGAAACTATTACCTGCACCCTTGCAAACTTTACAATCAACCAAGCCTGTTTCTAGCTTCATTTTACCATTGTTACAGAAGACACATTTGGTACCACCTGCCAATAAGAAACAAAATTTACGTGTTAGGAGAGAAACTAATTGGACACCTGTAACTGAGTAATTGAGCAGGCTAAACAAATTATAAATATTTAAAAATGCGAGAAGACTACATATATCTTTTACATGAAGTAGCACCATAAGTTTATTGCAGTATTTCTGCCAGTTCTGTGTAATCCTACATATTACACATCCCTCAATGCTTGAAAATCACTCACTGAAGAAAGCAAGGTCTGAATAAGGTGTTCGATAAACAATTACAAATAGGCTATGGTACTCTAGCATGACTGACATTCTATCACTACGAGCTTTAATCATTGGGTCACAACATCATCTCCCATTCAGTTGGGCACCTATATGCTGATACCACATATGTTATCTCATGTTCTATTTCAGGTGTAACAATGACTATTAATATTGTTTACATTTTATGTAAACAAATTTTTCATACGTCCATTACTCAACAAATGCTAGTTCAGCTGAGCTTCAGCCCCTGACCAAAAGAAAAGACTCTTGAGATACCTAAAGCTTTATTATTACTTCAAACTAGGTAGCTAAGGGTTTAGGGTTTAAGCTTGATATGTCCATTAAACATATGACCATGAAAGTGAATATTGCATTCCACAAAATTGTTACTTCATTAGCAAACATTTAACAGAACTTCGACAAAACTTACACAGTGATCCCACCACATTATATGGTGGGCATCTTGTCATTATCTAACTTTTTCAGCTTCAACTTAAAGTATACAGTTAGATTCTTGTTTCACTTATGTTCTGGTGTTCTGTTACACGCCTATGACGATACAACTTAAATTATGAAATACATTTAGATAACGCAAGAACTGATAAGTACATCTGCAGAAGGTAAAAGTATTTACATCAGCGCATCTGCACAGAATATCAAAATGTAACTAGACAAAAGGACTCTACTTTTGGTGGATTTGGGGGAGCTCACTGTAACTAATATCACCTGAGCCTTTCTGTCCAGACTGCTTGGATGGGGTCCCTTCATTAAACCACCCATCTAAGATGGTCTATTTCTGGAAACTATCATACTTACATGGTGAGGTGACTAAAACTGCATATGAAAAAGGGTGAAAAATAGCAGTTTTGTGAACTTTAAACACCATATCTCATGAATCAAGTCCATCTAGGGGTCATTCGTGAAATACATTCTTAGTTTTAAACATAACGGTATCTCAACAGAACAGACACAAAAAGCAAATTCTAATATCAAAATGTCCCCTTCTCTACAACATTGTAATACAAAAGTCACCACGAAAGCGAAACCAGTTGCTTGCAACTTGTAGACATGAGAGCCATGTTCTCTGCTACAATGATAATCTATTCAGTTGTCAAGCTTTCATCACCAACATGTAGGCAGTGGTATGCTTCATGTTAAAGGGACTGTGCTTGCAAAACTAACTAATGCATGCTAGCAAGAAAAAGGTAACAATTTCTCAGAACATTAGTTAAAAAAGCTAAATTCTGAAACCGGCATAAAAGAGTTGAGCCTAATACACACAAAAAAAGAGGCTCCTATTCTACTGTTACTGGGTTGCAGAGAACTAAGTTGTTCAAAGTGATCCTGAATTTCTTTAATTCCAAAACCAAGAAACTAGAAAAATAAAAAGAACTTGAGAAAGTTGTTACCATTGCCAGCACACCTCTCGCAAGGCACAGGGTCCCCCTGCAGAAGATTCAAGAAAACCCATTACCCAAACATAAGCTCCATTTGATGCAAAAGAAACAGAAACAAGTGGTTGTTGTTACCTTAAGACCGAGAAAGAGAGAGAGAGCAATGGCGGCCAAGACACTTATAGTGGCGAGAAACGTTTGGGTATCCAAGGGGGTGTTAAAGCCAGTAGTTAATAGGAGAATGGGTTGGACAAAGAGCCTTGTGGGTTCTATAATGACTTGGAGGGGCTTAATAGAGGCAGAGCAGCGGAACAGCACTGATGGGATTTCAGGTCGTGTTGGTAATGGTGGGTGTTGCTGTTGTTGTTGTTGTTGTTGTTGTTGTTGTTGTTGGGGCAGAGTAAGAGACGTTGAAGAAGAAGAAGAAGAAGAAAGAGGATGAAGGAAGTAGGAGGAGCAGGAAAGTGTGGCCATGGATACAAGTTTCAATGAACATGTGGAGCTCCCTTTCCTTCTCTTTTCATCTTTTTTCCGCTCGGCGGGTCTTGTTTTTGTTGTAATTTATTTGTTTGTTTATAAGTTACGACTCAAACAGTGGTTACTGGTTAGACCACTGTTGTTTAAATTTTTTCTAAAATGAGGTAGTAAAAATTAAAATTTCTAAAAATATATTTGTTCCAACTCTAACAGATTGTTTATTTTAGAGATTTTGGCATTTATTACTATAATTAAATATTCTACATTATTTTTAATTATAACAAAAAAGAAATATTCAATACCTTATTATAGCAATAAAATACTTAATAATATATATATATATATATTCTTATTGGAGCATGTGAGAAATTTATGACAATGCTAATTCGATAATTTGAGGAATGACGACTTTGCTGCAAATTTGGGGAATGAGTGTTTCTTTTTCTTATACATCCTCATTTTGAGGAATGAGATGGGGAAACTGTTGGACCTTAAAAACTGTTATATATTCCCTAAAATTGATAAGTTCAAGAAAATGAGGAAGCTGTTGGACCGTAAAAACTACTATATATTCCCCAAAATTGAGAAGTTCAAAAAAATGGAGAAGCTGTTGGAGATACTCTTAGTAAGCTATTAGGTATGAGCTATATTTTTTTTTATAGAATCATAAAGGTATCCAAAATTTACAAATGTCAAAAATTAAGGCATGAGTAGCCTCATATGAACTCAATTTACACAAATATTACCATTGAGCAAACAATGCATTAGTTACAAAATTCACCTCGCTAAACATATGTCTAAAAGAGATAGACGAAAATTGAGCTGTGAGCTTCCACTATTTCGATAAGTCTTCAAGGAGGATCAAAGACCTCATTAAATGCATCAGTGACTAGTGGAGTCTCCTTCCACTTCTAACCTGATATATTCATTGTCCTTGACAAAGGCAAGGCTGTCACAAAGCACTAGAGCTTCTGCAATTGGAACTGAACACTTTCCTAACTTTCTTGAACTAGCTGTAATCAAGTTACCAAGAGAATCACAGATTACAAAGCCCCATGTTGTTGAGTCATCAACCACCAAACCATCAAAGTAAATCTTGAATGCATCATTTGCTGGGGCACTTGATCAACGTTGGGTAGTTTAGTTATGATATTCTTTAAAGAATGTATTTCACAAGTTAGGTTTCGAATCATACACCTCCTATTTTAGTTATTATATTTACCTTAAAGTAGAATCCAATATTTCATTTTTCAGTTGGTCATGAGGGAGTAATGGGAGAAAGGTGGTGTGTCGTTAATCCTTCATTATCTCCTTTATATAAGGTTGGAAATACATATGATGATCAATCATATTGTAGATGAGTGGTCACTTACTTGGAACTCACAAGCTTTCTTGATATTACATAATGAAAATACTTGCTAGTGAATATAATGATCGGACCCCAAAATAATTATGTGGACAGCTACAAAAATAATAGTATTTATAACACCTCTCCTTAGTTGTTCACTAAATAATTTGGTGTTGGACGTGTTTAATGTGGCCTTGTTAAAACATTGTCAATTAAAAAAAATCCAGTAAGAAAAAATAATCATGGTCAAAGGAAAAAAGTATAACAAACATATGTTCTTTAGATAATGATTTTAGTTGCTCTTTATGATTGGAAACTCTTCTTGATCACTGCACACTTCTTCTGATAGCTTGGATAGTCGATGACATTTTGATGTTTTTTACTAACTTCTTAAAAGACATCGAAATGTCGTCGACTATCCAAATGAGTGAACTAACTTCCAATGAGTTAGTTTCAAATGAGTTTCTAACTTCTTTTACTAACCCGATGTCTTCCGACGGCTCAATTGGTATCACAAATGAGTGAACTATTTGTGGATCTAAATGTAAAAATTGCACTCGTGTCATTTAAAAAATAATAATTTAACATATTTAAATGAAAATAAAAATCCACACACCTACTTTTTTTTTGTAGTAACTTAAATTTTGTCATGACAATAATTACTAAAAATAGAAATTTTCTCTCAGAGCTAGAACTTAGGCTTTATCGCATAGATAATCAGTCCCTTCAAATTCATTTAAGAGCTGATGTACATGTAAACTGAGGATGCAGTGCTGTCATGCTCACCAATTCTAGCCAGAGTCGGTGTAAACTGATTGGCAATTAAGTAGAAGAAATGAACCGTAGCTAACAGGCAGTTTTAGACAAGCAGTTCTTTCTGGTTACGACAATACTAACATACGTATCTATGCTGTGTTGGATTATCAATGTGATTGAACATCTCTAAATTTTGTCAATGTAAATAATTGGGGTACCAAATTTCAATCCCAACTAACATAGCAACATCTAAATCGACATGTTGGTAGGTGACGAGCTGAAATACAAACCTTTCTGGAGAAAAAGTGTATCTATGTACTACACAGTGAAAATTAAGAATAGCCATCAATGGCAGTACCTCAGAAGTCACTTTTACAAAACATGTTTAGGAACTAAATTGATGGACAACCCCATCACACAACCCCATCTCCCTACCTAAACTGAACAGAACAACCAAACATGGAGAAAGACCAAACTATACCCTGTATACATTAACTAGTTCAAAAATCCTGTTTATTTACTGTTAAAGTTACACTGAACTGCTTGATGAAGGCCATTGCCTTGTCAACCAAAGGAAGAACCTCCAGAAAAGTTGTAAAAACACAAGAGAGGCTTTGACCAATGGTTGTGGAGATAAACACTGATCTACGGATAAGTCCTCCCCAACCACAAACTGGGATAAAGAATTACATGGCCAACAAAATCAACTCACCAAACCTTGCTGACAGCTTCCGGGCTATACAGTTGCGTTTCACCACTTTTCAACTTCTACAGCCAAATGATGTAGAGGATCACTCAATTCATCTCTGAAATGAAGGAAGTCCAGTCAGCACACTGCATCTTAGTTGTAGATTTTTACTGGCTTCTCATATGTATGGCGATTCTGCAAACAATAGCAAAGTGCAGTCAGAATGTAATCCTGTCCAAGTACAAATATTATCTGACCAACTTTGCCTACATGCAGTGATGAAAAACCAACATTCGTGAAATGTGTTCACGGGGAGCTGCATCTTACCTGATTAGCTGCATAAGATCTTTTAGGTGTACTGTCAGAGTGCTCCAACCCAAGATACTGCTCCCAAGCACCATAAACATCTCTTCTCTATAGGAAGATGGACAGCACAGATGAAATTCAAATTAAAACAGAAAACAAATGAAATATAAGTTAGAACAGAAACAGAGTAGTAGTTATGTTCGATATACACACCTGGAACCGACTAGAAACAATGTCAGTGTCCTGAAGGTACTCCGGGCGACCTAGTGAAAGAAATGCAAACTTCCACTGGCAAAAGATAAAATTAAAATATTAAATACATATTAAAATTGCAGCACGTCAACTCACAACATGCATTAATGGAGATATGACACACTGTTAGATGCCTCTCTTTTAACCAAATCAAGAAATCATGGTAAGGTTACTTAGATTTTACCTTCGCAAATTCCTCATCCGCAACCTGTAATTTCTTCTGTATTCGAACTCTAATTTCATCCAAGGTCTCACCGTCACGTATAACCAGGAAAAAAGGTTCTCCGAAGTTTTGAATTTGCTGAGGAAGTACAATAAAAGTTAGGAATATAAGACATCATGAAGAGAAGAAAACATTTGAACTAAATATGCAGTTGCATCTACCATTTGATTCTGAGCAGTGTCTTTAGTGAAGTGGTAGACATGAATTACACGGTCATTAGGACCAAGATTTTTCTCTTCCTCTGGGACCTACACATAACACAGTAAACATCAATATAGACCACTCATGAAGTCAACCAGGAGTACAAATGGAGAGGGAAAGACCTCTTCAGCACGTAGCGTCCAGTATTGGTCATTTATGTTTTCGATCTTTTCACTTTGGGGAAAGACCTGCAGGTGTGTCACAGCACGATTAAAGAGCTATTGAAAAATAAATAAAAATCACTTGCTAATCTAAGCTGCACAATACAATGGCAATAGTGGATAAGATGTCAGACCTTGTATATCTTGTGATAGAAAACTTCGAGCAACCTAAGTTCTGCATCCGGATGAGACAATTCAACCTGATCCAAAGTACGACACACTAGTTACGACAAAGCAAACAATCCACAATAGAACAAAAACAAAAAATGGTACAAAAGTATCATACACAAAGGCATTTATAAATAGAAGGTTTGAATCATTTGGTGGGTGGCACTGACAACAAGCCAAGAGGCTAAAACCTTCACCTTAGTTTTAAGATCATTGATTACATCCCCCACAGTGCTCTGTTTTGGCAGCCTTATGGTGTGAATAACCACCTGATTAAAGGAAAAGTGTATCAAAACATGTTGAACATTAACAAACCAAAACTCTATAATATCTGATAGGCATACTCACTTCATCCTTGGTAGCATGATGAAATGCAACTTTCAGGGTTTTCAAACCTTGTAATTCAGGCAGAGGGATATCCAATACTTCATAATACAATATATCTGAAGTCTGTCACAAATTGGTGTATGATTAGTGATCTTCTAGTTTTCAAAAAGTCACCTATAAAACAATTTTTCACCTAGGGCATTGTTAGTATTACCTGATTGTAGTGAACCAGCATATCAGTCAAACGCTCTACCCCACGGTACTTAATTGGCTGAGGTTTGGGTTGCTGGGAGTAACAGTTATGTGAGGTGAGCCTAATTTTGGATGGATCGTCCAACCCAAGTTGTTGAGCTACTCGCTCCACAACATCATCATAGGTATGAAGTTTTGACCTTTCAAATCAACATCAGAAAAATTAAGAACATAATAATATTGAATCACCTTAAGATCATATATGGGGCATTTGGTAGCAGAAATGCATTGGCATATATATAATCATAACCATCAACCACAGTTCAAGCTTACAATTCTAAGCTGAAATCATCCTCTTTGGGTTTCTCGAATGATCGGAAATGAACAACCTGTGACATCACATCATAAAAATAAGTAATAAAATAAAATAAAATAAAAATTGTAAGTGAATACACAAAATTGTAAACCTGGATTCACAAAATTGTGGCCACAAAGCATATATAACTGAAAACAAAACACATCCACCAAGAACATATATAATACTACCAAGGAGCATTATAGGGAAAAATTAGACTATCAGACATAATAGTCAATTAGGAAGACAGTCTCAAGTTTGTAACGATTACAGCTATTCGAAAACAGGGCCTCAAACTTATGTAACATCGCATTCTCATCTTAGAAATAACGAGGACATTTTTAAGTCTTGCACAATAATACATAAGCTCTTGGCTTATAATTGCCACTTGGGTTTGGGGTTGTATGCTCTATTTCAAATAAAAACATTATTCCCAACACAGAAGGAAGCACAAAAGCCAGATCATTTCAGATTAAGATACTAGCAAAAAACATGAAGCAAGGCAATTTTAAAGGGATAAAAAGTTTCTGCTTTAAATGCTTTATCTCAAGGTGGTAGGGCCATAAGCTCAAGCTTCTCTGCAGAGTCTGCTATCACAAAGTAGCCAATGCAGTAAAAAGCACAAAGAAATAAACACAGTAGTTCCCAATATAGTATACAGAAGCTTTGAAAGTCTTACAAGACGATTGTGCACAAAATCCAGAAAAGATGGGACGTCTGGATAGCGGAACTGATTTTCATCTGGATTTGGTTTTTGAAAGCAAACAATGTCTCCATCCTCAAGCTGCAAACAGACAGAAGAAGTAAATTACTGACCAAAAACTAATAGATGTGACAAGCAACAGATGTTCATGAAAGTTCAAAAATATTAGAAACATACCTGGCTGGCTCGAAATGTGAATTTCTTGTCGATGGGTTCACACATGACAGTGGGCTCATACTTGATTTCCTAAACATTAAAGTGCCAGTAAGACATCATAGGTTTACAACCATAGCAATCAAATCAACGGTCAGATACCATATTACTAACAAAGCAGCTGAATATGCAGCTTGAAATCAGAAAAATTCAACTCAAAGCTCATAGGTCAGACAAGACTGGATTTTCATATGTGATTCTGTCTACAGAATCCAAATCATTTGACAGTAGTATCCTAGGTTGCTATGTCAAAGGGACACAAAGCATGTATTCAACACCAATAAAAGCTGAAATACAAACTCTAGTGCGCTACCAAACCAGCAACTACAACACCACGACTTCGCATGACAACATGAAGATGTAATATGCCAGATCCTAAGGTCCTACCCACCACATCCAAGCCTTTATCTCTATGCAGACAGATTCAATGTAGTAGTGCTAATCGAGAAGTTGGCTAAAAATTATAAAGAGGTTCTTAAAACAAATGTTGCTGCAACAAACCTCATAGAGGTCGATCTCCTCATCAGGGGCATAGCCAGCCAATTCATTTAATTTCGACAAGATTTCAGCTGGCTTACCAGTACTCTTCACGAAAAGCCTTCCAACATAACTGATGTTACGGAGAAACAAGCATAATATCAGACATCATAATCTTTCATAGCTCATTACAAGAAAGGCTAATCGAAAGATATCAAAGTACCGTAGTTCTTCTTTTTCAGGATCATAAAGCTTAAAGAAAAGCAGGATGTCATCCTTTGTCTTGTCAGGTGGAGCAAGAGGGTGTAAATCCTGAATGAGAATGCAGAAAAATCAGATAAAGAGCAGCAAAGATCATTCAAGGCGAGAAATTCAGTCTTTAGATGCAAGAGAACATTACCGGTCCAATCTCTATTTCCAAGAACAACTTCAGTTCTGCATTATGAACCTTGTTTGATACCTCCCTCAACTGTCCAACCTAACAATAGAGGGAAGAAATAAAGATTGAAGCAGGATTGATCCATATGCATACTCACTCCCATAAAGAAGCAAACAAGGTCACCATCACACTGTTGTGTCTTAGCAAGCGGTAACAGGTAAAAGAATAGCTATGCATCAATTAGCTTCAAAAAGGTATGAAGCAACATTCCTATCCCAAACAAAACAAAAGAAGAAAAACCAAAAACCGAAAAGAAATCAACTAAAGAAACTTGAAACAGAAGATAAAAGAAATATTCATAGATAATTACAGATTGTGTTTCCTCCACAGGTGTCAATGGACGGTTTGGACGATATGTATGATTTTGACGCTTTGCCCAAAGCCAAAACCGCTGAAATTGCACTGGTATGCCAAACTCGTTAGCAACCTCCTCCTGGATAAGATCATTTTATGAAGAATAAGGAGAACAGTGAGATTATGTGTTAATCGAACCACTGGCAATAAATGATTATATACCCACTAGGACAATTTTTGGACATAATCTTATATTCAATCTAGCATCGAAGAAGCAGTCCACAATATTATGTTTTGCAACTCAGCTGATGTTTATTGTTTCTAACTATCTCAGTATGCTAAATTTAATGAAGATACCACTATATATGTGATAATGCAAAGCAACAATTCCCTTTATAATAAAATTCTTTGTCTAATAGAAGTTTCTTTATTGCATACAAGACTTCATTCTGGAACCTTTCAATCTGACAATTCGAACTAATATTTTGAAGACTTAATATAATGACTAATATTTTGAAGAAAAGTGGGCAGAAACCACAAGCCATTCACATATTGACAATAAAATTTCAAGAGGAAAATAAGATAAAAATGTACCATTGCAAGTAAAAGGTAAAAATTGGTACACCACCAACAGAACAAGAACATACCTTGAAAAGGTTGAAAGGCATCTGTTTCTGAATACGAAAACTTTTGACTTTGTCATGATCCACAAGATCAAAATATATATCCTTCCCAATTTGCTCCAGCAGGTTCTCGTCCCGGGCAACCTGAAGGACTCACACAAGCCACTACATCAGAGAAAACAACTGTACAAACAAATCACAGACTATTTAAAGAGAGGTTGAACAGCTAAACCTTAATGATAGTATATAGATGTGCCTCTGCCTTCTCTTTCTTCTTGTGCTCCTTTTCTTCTTGTTCTTTCTTCAACCTCTCCTGAGACAAGACAATGTTTGAAGTTGCGTGTGAATAGATAAAACAGATATGTACAGTTTACACTCAAATGACCATTTTGAAGAGTGTCTAAATATGACAATGCCAATCTGAAATAAATGAAAAAATTGAACTTTTCAATAACTGTTAAAAAGAATATGAAACAGAATAATATGACTAAATATGTGAGAGAGAAAGCATAGGCTTGTTTTATTTGTATTTCATTTTTTTTCTTATTTAAGCAAATAAAATTTACTGGATTGATACGGGAATTTAATCTCAAGTACATATACAAGTATCAAATTTCTTGAAAGAATCATGAAGTATCCAACTTTGCACTCAGAACAAAATCTCACCCGTAGATGTTCAGCAATGTCCTTCTCATCAACATTGCAGATTATTTTATCCTTGTCAGTTTCACGTATGTACACCAGCATGTACGCGTTTGAGTATTTTGTAAATTTGAAAGGAGTGTTGTTAAATCCAGGGTTTGTCTGTGGTAGCTGTCAAACCACGAGTACATTATGAGAAAGGACTAGAACTTCAGATAGGACCATGACTGAATATATTTGAGGAGGTAAAAAATGATGCAATAGAGCATGAACATTAAGAAATGCTTACCTCTTCCTCACCACCATACTGCTCCTCCAATGCCCTCTTTATATCTTCTTTTGTTACTCTCTCATCATCAAATTTGTACCTGAGAAACATAAATCTTAATGGCATGATAATAGAATAACAATTGCCAATTATTAGCAATGGGAGTAACTACTTTCTGTGTATCCTATATGCATTTCTCATGATTCAAAGTATGAGAATGTGTACATTCATGTATGCTTCTCAAACTTTCTGAATGTGAATCCCACAACTAGGATTACTGTTGTAAAATCATAAAAATCAATTTTAAGTTGTCCACACACAGAAAGTACACACATGGGGTGTGCACATTTGAGTGGCTGCATGACAGAAATATAAAGAATCGGATGCATACCACTGATCAGAAAGCGTCGGCCTGATGAAGGCGTAGTAATGTCCACCATGCACCCCACCACTGTGTACCAATACACTGCAAACAACCACCAAATGCCTAAGTACAATATGATCCTCTCTATTCCATAATGGTAGAATATTACAGAACTACAAAGAAGCAATCCCAACACAAGTTTGTGAATCAATTTAATTATGGAAATGAATGGGGAAAACTTCTTCCCCGGCCTATAAAAGCTCCTGTCTATTTAAGGATGGTAAGAAGATAACCACAGATATCTATGTGAACATAAATCGACTTGATTGTTCCTTGACCAAATAATAGTGCGCCCTTTTGCAAGAAGAAAAAGGGTATGCACTTATTAATTGAAAATCATCTAGCTTTCATTTTTGCATGAACAAGCATGTATACCAAACGTACAAACTAAGACACAAATTTTGAAATTGCATCTAGAAGAACTCAACCAGTGTGCAAAATAACTACTACAGCACTCCAAGGAAGTTTCAAGATGTCAATCAAAGTATCCTTGCAGCAAAAGTTTTGACCGAATCAAGATGTTAAAGGACAAAAAGTAATTTGGTTGCTTAGTTTGTAAATATACTGACATCAGAAAAAAGGGATTCGACTAAACATGCAAAGCCATTACTATGAGTATTTGAACTAGTCAGTAGCAGGATCTGGAGTCCTTCCCATATACCTACCACTACTTAGTGGATCTCACAATCATAATCACTGTAAAAGTAAACCACTAAAAAGCTTGACTAGGAGATTTACTCAACCAGAATGGTCTGTGATTAAGACAGATGGTAAAGCTGTTGGTATATTACCTGTGAAGTGTGTAAAGGTTGCGAACACTCCTATCAGCTTCAGGTGATAAATATTTTCCATTCTCTCGATCAAGGTCAAGTTGCAAAGGGAACTCATAACGGTCATTAATCTACACAATGAGAGCGAAATTAAGAGCTCTAAACTGTTATTGAAGGAAAAATAATATATTGAAGCAAGTTTCGTAGATTAAAATTCAAAACCACAACTGCCAATCTAATCATACATATTAGTTTCAATCAAAACAAGCCACAGCAACGAAACAACCATTTGTGCTTACAATTCCAGCACTTTAAGACATACATAACTCATGAAGCAACCAGAGACTCACTATGACTAAATTAGACTTCACCCAACTGACGGCCTAATTGGTACCTAATATTCCATATGAATTTGATGATAGGAATCAATCCCAAACAAAAGACTTCAGCACAACAGAAATGTCAAATTATACAATTTTAATTTGGAGATGCAACTATGTATATTAACTTACAAAGGGACTATAAAGCATGATTCAGGTCCAGTGACTTAAGTTATGTACAGGAATACAAAAACATACTATAATAAGGGCGTTCATTATAACAATGCACAAATAATAGAAAGAGTATGTTCAAGAAAGTTCTGTGAATTCCAACCTTCACCATGGTGTCGCGCATAAAGTCATACTCAAACCGTTTCAGTTGAAGTTGAAGCACAGGGGGAAAGTCAATGAACAGGACACCTTTCTTAGCATCCTGAAAATATTATGAGAAGTGCAAACTGGTCATCAAAGAAGTTTGATTTATAACAACAATAGCTTCTCATGACAGCCAGAAACTAAATAACAGTAAATGAAAGGACATAAACATGCTTGTTGCAAATGCACACTGCCCTAGCCCGTTAAAGATGGGATATCATAGTCCAGCCACAAAGCAAACAACAAAAGCAAAATCTTTAACCCATACAAAGTCATGCGCCTTATCTATTATCTTCTGTTTCCAGTGCAACGTGATACAATAACTGTCTATGATATTCTATTTTGATTCAAGAGTATAATGTGTCATAACTTCAAATATGTATACCAAGTATTGCTAGGACCTATCTATGATATTCTTTGTAGGTTACCATTTCTTAGTCCACCTTCTCTTTTGGAGGCTAAATTATTAATCTCTTTACTCAAATTTTAGTACAGACGACTCTGAATATAGGATTTGACTTCTGGGATTGGGTTTCTTTGTCCACCTTCTCCTTTGGAGACTAGATATAAATCTCTTTACTCAAATTTTAGTACAGATGACACTGATTATTAGGATTTGACTTACTGGGATTGGATTCCCACCACAAATAAAGTCCAGTAGCACTTTGATCAAGTAGATATGTCACAATTATATAGGTGCCAAATAACCTACCAAATCTTTAGCAACCTACATACTTGAGAGAAAGCTCCATTCTTACCTTCACTTAAGTAAAATCATATAATCCTATAAGATCAAAGCCAGCAATCATTGCTCTCTCTCTGTTTTTTTTATGTTCTGCCCTCCAAGTTGCACATTAAAATGTACTAATTTCTGCCCTGAGTCAGCCATCACATTCCACTATAATTGTGAAACTAGAGAACTTGCCTTTGGCACATGTACACCAAGATTGGTTGAACAGAATACTCAATCCAAGTAACAATGTAAAGGTTAAAGAAAGTCGAGTACGGCGTACACACACGCACAGACAGAGAGAGGGATTGGGTTTGAACTTTGTAACCGTCAGTGCCATGGCCAAATGGGACTCTGGTGACTTGCTGGTTTTTTATTCAATCTGATGATTCTGGTTTTATCTAATATAACTCAAGGGCAAATCTAAAAAATTTAGATTAATACGATAAGTAAGTTTTAAGTTAGCAACTGAGCACGAGGCAGACGTCTATGGGTGCAGCCATAATCTTACTCAAGTCAGTGAACAAAAACTCACATAAGTTCATACAATTATCAGCCTGCAAACTGAATAGAGTTACCAACCTGTAATCCATTCTGTTCAGCATGATACTTGTTATCACCCTCAAGACGTTCAACTTCTACATACTTATCAAAAGAAGCATATACATCGCGACACCCTTTCACATCAAGCTGAAGGTCTGTCGGCATGTAAAAAAAAGTGTTATCAAAACAACAGCTTAACCACTGGGTGCGTGCAAAAAATATTATTTAAAAAAAAAAACAGTACCATAAAATGACTCCTTTCTCGTAGATTTGTAGTCCACATTAATGCATTCGATGTAGTTCATATGGTGACCTTCAAATAACTGCTGAATGGTTCCCTCTACAACAGTTCCCTACAAACAAAGTGAAAAAATAAAAATAAAAATACTGAAAGTTCGAAAGAAGTTTCCAAAGCTCCAAAACTCATTATATATTTTTTCTTCATAACAAAAAAAAGAGTGATCAATTTAAGTTAAATGAAATCATTTACCTTCATTTTGTCTTCAAGTTTTTCACACAAAACCCTATTCAGTTCTTGCACATCATGCTGCATAAATGAATCATATGTATCCCATCCAAAAGACTTTGTCAGCTCTTTTGTTGCAACACTATTGTCACTGTACTGGAGTTTGTAAAATAGACTCTGGAGAGCCAATGGTATGCTTTGTGATGGCAAATCATTCTCAGTCGTGGGCATATGGTAAACGGCCTGAAATATATAGGGTTTGACATTAAAGCTCTTCTCATCAAAAGACAGTGATTTCTTTACAGATATACCATATAAGTTACTGAGGTAGAAAAGAAGTCAAACAGCTGACCTTTCTAAAATAAGGAATATGATACAGGGTCTGCAGGAGAGAGTTCATGTAGCATGTAGCTCCTTGGTTCTTAAGCCCAACAAACCCCGTTTCCTTCTTTGAGTCGTATGTCCAATAATCTACAACCCTGCGAACAAGAACCTCTGCTTCAATTATAACCGCATCATTCACTAGATAACCTCTGCTGGGATCGTACAGTTCACCGAGAGGCATAAAGGATGTGAAACCCCAATCACTTTCCCGTGCATTGAACTGATGTTGTGTGTCTGTATCATGCAACTAGGATGGGATTAATATCTATAGCCTCAATAAAATGTACTTTCAGCATTTTTTTTATATTTAAAATAAGGATACAAATGGCAACATTAAGTTAAAAATGCGGTAAATTATTGCTACCAGAACTCCAATGACTTGAAGCTGTTTAAAAACTATCAAAGTTCAAAATTTCAAGGGCTAACCAAGTGCAAATAAATGGCAAGGAAAAAACATAGCTATGTATGAAGTGTTGAAATTCCCAATCGTCTAACGCTCAATGTGCAATGAGTTTGTCCAATGTGATAGAACTTCCATTGGGCTACGTTCTAACAAACTACAAAGTGAAGATCTAATCTAATATATCAACAAGAGCAAGAAAAAATATTCTATGCTACTTTCTTGAATTCCACAACTGACAAACTGCTCACAAACTCATTACTTGAAAATCACACCCTCATTATAGCTTAAACAATTACATTGTTATTCTGTCCAAAAAAAAAAATGAACTAGTCACACGGTGGGTGATTTGTATAAAACATATCCAAGGAGGTACCTTTGCGTACAGAATACTTATTATGAACTTGATTGATAACTCCCAAGCTAAATTGTGCATATCTACTCCAGCCATATGGCAAATTTGTAGAGTCCGCAACATCCAAATACATAGACAAATGATCCACATTGTTTCCCTTGGGAAAAATAAGCACACGCCTGCCAAACCAAAGCAAAGAGATATGTATCAAAGACCCAAGAGGAACAAGTATATCAAAGCAAAGCAGCAATATGAAAAAGAAAAAGAAAAGAGATGATTATGATACCATTTATAGCCACCAACAACAAATATGTCAGAGTAAAGCTTCTTTGTATTCATCCTAGAAAAGTTGTCAATTCTCCATGTAAATCTGGACGAAGGAGGATCTTCTACTGGCTGGGTCTCCACATTATTAGCATTTTCCGGTTGTGCAACAACTAATGATTTGCAAAGGCAACAAAAGTAAAGAAATAGGTTACAACATTTTCATGCTCGCAGTACTTCACAATAAAACCCAAACATATAGTATAAAGCATTGACATTGTGTGCAGTGATCAACGAAAAACTATCAACAGTTTATTTGACAACTATCAACAGTTCAATTCGACTTAAAAACACTTGAAACAAGGACTTGCTGAACAGATCAGCATACCTTCCATGGGCTGGTGATTGTTTTCGGGCAAATCCGAAGGCGGAACAAGCATCTCCTCGTCCTCAGGTTGCTGCAAGAAACCACAAAAACAGCCAGAAACAAAATCAGAGCCGTAGTTTGGGGCACAAAGCCCTAAAATAATTTCCAACAAAACCCTAATAAATCATAAACACCAGTTCAAACAGCAATATCAAAATCACAACAAAGCCGAAAGCAAAGCCCTAGACAATCCCAAATTCCAGTTCTTTTTACACAGAGAGAGCGCGATTGACACAGTAATCCACCAAAACCCGATTAACAAAGCAAGAGAGAACGAAAGAAACGCCCAAGGTCTGTAAACCGTGAATTACATCCAAACAAGGCACAGAGGCTTAGAGGAAATAGAGAGGAGAGATGCATGTAAAGGTTAGAGAGAGAGAGAGAGGCGTACATCAATAGGGGCGGGAGTCATGACGGTCATGGCGGAACGGAAGGTCGGGAATGAGGCCGGAGCTCTCAGAGTGTGGGATTAGAAGTAAAAGGCAAAGTGAACACACAAAATGGCGATCACCAGAAGAAGAAGCAGGGTCGAGAGAGAGGAGAGAGAAAGAGGTTATAGTCTTTGCCTCTCTCTCTCTCTTTCTATGTGGACTGGCTACTTTCGTAAATTCGTCACCAGTTCTTGACGGTCACACGGACAAAAGAGTAACCTTCTTTCTCAGGCCCATAATCACACCACTGTGAAAAGAAATGGTACAGGCTACTTGAAAGCCCAGTAGCCCACACACTTGAAATATATATATTTCCACAATTATTGGTTTGGGGTTAACATCGTTCCACTCCTTATATTTTTTATTTTGAAAATTCATCTTCTAAAGTCTCCAATTTTCATAAATTAGACACAATCGCTAAAATTTTGTCCAATTTAGATGATAGCATGAAATCTTAGAAAAAATGTCATAAAATGCAATTTATGTTGTTATAAGACTATTTTAGCCCTTTTAGTGAGTTATGAAGTCAAAATTAATGTCCGAATTAGACGGAATTTCAACAATTGGGCATGATTTATGAAAATTGAAAACTTTAAGGGGTAAATTTTTAAAATTAAAAGTATGGGGAGTGAAACGATATTAACCCCAAATCTAAAAAGGGTAAACTAAAATTAATCATATTTTTTATTTATTTTTAGGTAGGGAATTCTAGTTATACCTCCGAATTTGTTGTGTACGCATCCCTTGTTAAAGTACACCTCTATTTAACTTTTTCACAAATTTAAAAACCTGAGTAGACCTCTTTCATTTTTACCAAAACACCCTTACATATGTTTTCATCCTCACCTCTATCAAACTGAGCTGAGAGCGGACAAGGTAAACCAGAATGAGTCGTTGTGCTTCAGATCGATCACCAATCATTTCTTCCCTCGAATATTTTTTAGTATGGTGATGAGTTCCTTCTAATATTGTTTATTGAGATGAGTGAGCATGAGACGGGCATTGTCCAAATTGCGAATCTGCACCATCGGGATGATTCTCAGTTACAGTAGTCACCTAAGTTCAATCGAAGTTGGAGTGCCTGGAATGGTTTTAGTTTTGGCTCTGCTTTTATTAGTGTGGTCGGGTCGGTTATGGACTCTTCACTTGCTTCATGGGCTAGGTGTTAATTCAAAGAGAAGATAAGCTAGTTAGGGTTCAAGTGAAGGACTTTGGCACCATCACGAAACTCATATATATTTAAAAAGAGAAGAGAAAAATTCTGGTGCGTATTAAGGGTTCGTGACACACTCTATCATAGGATGTTGTGGGTCATGTTCTGGTGTGTGCACTCAGCGTGTCATATCTGCTTTAAAGAGACAACGAGTTTTTTACTTCGTCAAATGGTCACAGTCTTCTAGCGGTAGAATGAAACTTGGTAGTACGAGTATACTTTCCAATGACAACATAGTGAGAAAACTCAAAAACATAGTAACTTATGGGTTTGGGTGAGCATTATATTTCCGTTATGTCGCTAAAATTGTAAAGCAAATGGAGTAGCCAACGATGTGTTATTTGTTAAACGATGCATGTTAGAATGCATAAGTTTGTAGAGATTGCTGATGTAATTTTGGGATGTTCTTACACTATGAGATTTATGCATTATCTTAAGGACTATTGAGTCTAGCCCTTTCATTAAAAAAGAAAAAAAAAGAAGTGTCCCTCCGAATACAGTTTTATCTCATCTACATTTTTAAAGATGATGATATAGACATGAGAACGTTACCGAAAGCCATCTCTAATCCCAATGGCTATTTTATTCAAACCGAAGATGTTTAATTTTCTTAACATGGCAATAGCGGACGTATAATTATTGTAATTTAATTTGTTCTTCAACTTAAATTGCTTGTGTACCTGGTGTTATTTGTTAACAGCTTATTTCCTGTTTTACTCTTTTATTCTAACTGTCTCATTTGTTTTCCTCAACACCCGGTGATATTGATTATCAGTTCTTCTTATAACAATTTTTATCAACTAAATTTCCTTCCACTTAATAACAAGCTAATGTGATTACATGTTTCCATCTTGATTCTTGTTATGCTCAACCTTTATTTCGAATCAAGCAATGGATTCCACAAAACTGAAGTTGAATTGGCTTGATTCTAAAATGGATCTGAAACCCAAAAAACTCAATTTTGTCGTCGAGAGAGGTTTGATTGTATGAGAAAAATGTGGAAAAATAATAGTGCTATGGATTTGTCCTATTCATGTATCTGATCATTTTTTTGGTAGATTTTGGTTGCACAAATGACGAGGAGGTTTAGAATACCATCGATTAGAACACCATCAACAATTAAATTTTTATTTTTCGACCCAAAAAAAAAAACAAGTAAATCTTTATTTGTTTTTATTTTGTTAAAGGGTAGAAAAGGAGTAAATTCTTACAAAAATAAAAAAAGGGGTTCTTCCTGCCCAAAAACCATTCATATATTTGAACAAACACAAAAGTTGCAGAGGCGGACCAAAACCCTAATGATCTGAAAGAATCGCGAAGGAGTGACAATGTCGGATGACATGCTCGTCCATTTCTCTTCCAACTCGTCCAACCAGTCGGACCAGTCTCTCCCCACCAAGATTGCCAAGCTCGAAGCTCGCATGGTCGGCAAGGCCTCCTCTGCTCCTCCTCCTCCTCCTCCTCCTGCTCAGTCTTCTTGGCCTTCACTCTCCTCTGCCCCTAAATTCGTCTCGGCCGACTTGGCCTCCGCCGAGCCTTCTACTTCCAGCGATTCCGATGATGATGTAAGCCCTACCTACCGCTGCTTTCTTGCTTTCGGCTATAATTCAACAACGAAATGCACTTCAATCTTTAATTGAATTTCAAGTCACCGCTTGACCCAATTATAACTATTTGACATGATGCTTTGTTTTTAGTTTTCTTTTCTGTAACTATGAAACTTCTGCTATCCCAACTGTCGATGTAGTGTATATAACAAGTTCTAGAGCAGAAGAGGGAAACAATTCCCCACCAAGAAAGCAAGGCAAATCGAGAAATTCTCATTACGTTTTGATTTTGGAATCTAAATATACTTTATCGGCATAAATATTTAATATTGAGTTAGAATGTTGTTCGGGATCTATCATATATCATTTTATTGTGTCCTGCTTCATATTCATATGACAGAATGGAGGGGAGTTTTTGATACAAGCCAATACTCAGAAGCGCCAGAAACTTCAAGAAGATGGTACATCAACAACTGTCTTTGATCATGTTGAGGTAGATTCTTGTTTGCATTAATGTTAGTATTATCTTTGGATCAGTTGATTTCTGATCTGAATACTGTGGCCCGCTCTTTATTTGCAATACACGCATTAGTTTCTAGGCTTCAGATTACACTTTCCAATCAGTTTTGAGGTTGCAAGACTTCACATTTTACAGGAAAATCTGAGATCAATTTGTTGAATTGTTTGCTTATGCACTCACATTGTAAATTCTAGTTTATTTTTAATCTTTCATTCTCGTAGAAACTGGATTTTTAACTTGTAAAAAAAAAATAACATGCAGAAGAATATGCAGGCACTAGCTGATGTGAGGCAATTGGTTGTGGATACCAAAGTTACTTCTGATGTAAATAGAAAAAAGCATGGTCGTGGTAGGGCCAATTCTGTCTCAGGTCGAGGTCGCGGTTCAAGAGTTCAGGATCAGACAAGATTATTAATTTCTCCTTCAACAGTTTCATCCCCAAATGGGGAGCTTGAGAACTCATACAAGAAGGTATGTATTATGAATATTGGATTGTGCTGTTACAATTTTCATTCTGGTCCTTATACTGTAGTGGTTACCATCTCTGCAGCATCGTATTATCTATAGCATATTAAGCCTGTTACTTTCAGTTGTCATAGATTATTCGGCTGAGTGTTAGATTATCTTTATCATAATCAAGCTTGTCACATATAATTCTATCTCTACCAAAATTATTTATTTTAGTTGGATTATCCTAAAGAGAATGTTTTTTTGGGGGCCTATTCATGTTTATGTATGCAGAACATTGCTTATTTCTATTTATTCACACTTGCATTGCAGGATAGCAGGTCTAAAGATCAGCTTCGAAATGACACTAGCTCTTCTTTATATGTAAGATTTGTAGCTTACTTTCAATTCTTCTATATAAAGTTGGTTTTGCTACTGTTTAAGCATGGAGGTAGGAAAAGATAAAGAGAATTTGCCACCCAGGTTCTCGTTTCCTGACCTATAGAGGACGTAAAGTTATTCATAATTACTAATTGCATTATTTTTTCCTAAAATTAGGAGGAGGTAGCAACTTTACGTGCAACAGTTGCTTCACTAGAGGAGGACCTTCGTAAATCACGGCAAGAGGCCTCTGATCATCAGAATCTTTTTCTCCAATTAGACAAGGTAATATTTTAACAACTTAAGTGAAAGCAATATAATGTAATGTAGTGTCGCTCCTTTGCTTTGTTGAAGGATAAACATGTGTTCATCTCTGATTTGTTTTGTTTTGTTTTTTGGTTATAACTCTTTGATGTTTTGTGATTTGTGCAGGAATTAAAAGAACTAAAAGATAATGAACAGAAAATGAAGCCTAAGGTTTGCTTTTTTAGAGAGTTTATATTTCATCAGTCTTTTCTGATAATTGACTATTGCCCCGGCTGCCCCCTTCTTCCTAGTCTTTTCCTGAAACAGTTTTATGAAAACATTGGAATTATTGTAATTTAAATAATATGAGTTGAATCTGCCAATATAAACTGAATACTAAAAGTATGAGGCAAAGATTTTGCTCGTTTGCTCACTACATATATTATTACGTCATTTCTGTATCAACTAATTTTTATCTTTAATTTTTTTGATCAGCTGAGGGCCTTTTTTCTGTGGGCAGCACTGGAGTGGTCATCCATTTCTCAAATGGCCATCTGTTCTGATTAAAGATCTATGTCTAATTTGATAAGTGAGAAAGGGATCACAACTCCAGTGCTGCCTACAGTTGTGCCTCATATGTAATATTGTTATTGAAGTAGTATAGTTACTCGTTAGTTTAATCCAAGCTTTATCATGTTTAATATTGGTTTACATATGATGCTATACTGTAATCATGTATGGAATTGCTATCCTTTGTGATTGTTATGGACTGTTTAGGACGACAAATGATTGCACTCTATCAGAACTTTTTGCCTATATACTAGCAGATTCTTACAACTCTTCGTGTCCTCATATGCAGAGAACTAAAGTAATCTCCGATTTGCTGATATCTGTTTCCAAAGCAGAGAGGCAGGAAGCAAGGTTGAAAGTACGACAGGACTCCTTGAGGCTTGGTAATGTGGGTGTAATCAGGTACTGTATCAGTTGCTTTACGCTTCTATATTTGTGAAGTCAAATGGAGCTTTAGTGCTTATGGTGATTTCCTTGTGCTTCTGGTTGAATATTTACATGGTATCCCCTTACCTAGTCATTCCATTTTGTTTTTCCATTTTTTCACTAAATATTTTCTTGTTCATTGCAGAGCTGGAACTGTAATATCAGAGACATGGGAAGATGGGCAAGCTTTAAAAGATGTCAATGCTCATCTTGTATGTTCTTGTCAGACATTCATTACATTTTGTTTAACAGTCATTAATTTATATGTTCAGACAGAGCACATTTTTCTTCTTATGGTTGTATGCGCTATTTATGTAGATAGTAGTGCATGAACTAGAATCACAATTAAAGAATAAAAGATTAGTGAAGATATTGAGAATCTTGAAAAATGTTGAGGCTGAGCATTTCAGACTAAAAATGTTCATCCCAACATTTATCCTGGAAAAAGTTGGGATTCCAGACTAAAATTGAGCTGTAAATTGTCTTGGATTCTTGTGAGGCTATCGAATACAGATTCTTTCCTTCAAGGAAACTAAATCTCCAAGAATTGTTAGCGGATGCTGTTCTTGTTGCACTTTTTTCTTAACCTCCTCTTCTCCCACCTCAGTTGCACATGTTTGTAACTACTAGGCCACTGGGTTTATATTGCTTATGTGCCAATTGTTATGCACTATGTTAATGGAAATCTGTTCTTTTTCTCTTTTTGTCATCTTTTTCTTTATTGAACTGTAAAGTCTCTTAAAAAAAAGAAAGGTTCTGGCTAGTTCAAGTCATGCTTCCTTGCTTTAGGTTGGGTAGGGATTTCGCCTTACAAGTATGTATCTACTTATATTGTTATGATCGATCAACCTCTTCTAAAGTTTATAGCAGACAAATGGTTTTTATTTTTTTTGTTTGTAGTTTTAGACTTCTGAGCAACATAACTTAGTTTGCGCTTTAGTTGTAACTTTGCTTTTCTAAGTCCTTTTGTAAGGGTGATATCATATTTAATTTTCTCACTTTCAACTCCTAGATTTTAGAATGGACTGGTCATTTTGTGTCTTTCAATAATAATCCACAATTTTGTTATTTGTTCTATAATGCGTAGCGAGCAAATATTAAATTTGATTTTAAAGTCTTCTAGACTGTGACATGTAGGGTGGATGGTTAATTCTTATTCCTCGGTGATCATAACTGATTTGTAGAATATTTCCTCCGATGAAAATCACATGTACCTATTCTTTGATTTGTAGTCAAAATATCTCTTGGGACATCTTTGTATATTGTAGCCAGAGTTACTGGACAGTGCTGCCCTTATTTTAAATTTTGTGTTTTCTTTCTTTTTCTTTTTACATATTCTGTCATTTTGATACTTAATAAGCTTTGCAATTTGTTTTTTGTTTTTTTTTTGTTTGGATTCATTACAATATGAAAGCTACAAAACATATGCTAACATTGCTGTGATATCATTTTGTAGAAACAATTATTAGAAACTAAGGAGGCTGTTGAGAGGCAGAGAAAGTCATTGAAAAAAAGGCAAACTGGTAATTTCTGCTGCCTGTCTTGTCCTATTGTGTTTCCTGGTTTGGTTTTGTTCGAGGATATAAACTAGATGAAAATGTTATCATATGGTCTGTTATATTGACTGCTTATCTCTTTTACAACATTGGTAGTGACCCCTGCTATGTGCATAATGGCATAGCTGAATGAAGTTTTGTATAGGGCATTTTCTAGTCTTGGTGCAATAACTACTAAATGAACCTATTTCTTGAAGATAAGAGCGACGCAGTTGATGCTGAAACTGGAGTACAAGAAGAATCTCTAATCCAGGATGAGATCTATAAATCCCGTCTAGCTAGCATCAAACGAGTAAGTTCAATAGTTGGCCTGATTTTTGGTTGATCCATTTTCCTTGGAGGCCTTCTAGACAGTCTCTTGTTACTGTCTTTTATGGTTATATGTAGGAGGAGGAAGTTCTACTTCGTGAAAGGGACCGCTATGAACTGGAAAAGGGAAGGCTTATCCGTGAAATGAAACGCATACGTGATGAGGATGGTTCCCGTTTTAACAATTTTCAGATCCTCAACCACAGATATGCTCTCTTAAATCTTCTTGGCAAAGGAGGCTTTAGTGAAGTTTACAAGGTCAGAATTTGTAAACTCTGGTTTAATAATTAGAAATAGTTCCACAAGTTTCTAGGGAAGGTTTAGATCAAAAGTCTAGGTAATTCATTTGCCAATGTTGGCAATTGTAAAGATATACCTTTTTGCAGTGATTTGAAGTAAGAAATTTCCAGCAGGCATTTGACTTGGTAGAGCACAGATATGTTGCTTGTAAACTTCATGGATTAAATGCTCAGTGGAGTGAAGAGAAGAAGCAGAGTTACATAAGGCATGCAATTCGGGAATACAATATTCACAAAACCTTGGTGCATCATCACATTGTCCGGCTTTGGGACATTTTTGAGATTGATCAGAATACATTTTGCACCATCTTAGAGTACTGTAGTGGTATGTACTCTCGCTATACTGGTTTGAGACTGTTAATTTAGTATGTTAAAAGAGGAACATATACAAAAGTGACTCTAGTATAAAATTATTCTCTCATCCTTCTTTATCCTATTGTTATTGTTAATATTTCCATTTTTGTTTTCTCCTCAGGGAAAGATCTTGACGCTGTCCTTAAAGCAACACCTGTATTGCCTGAGAGGGAAGCTAGGATCATTATCTTTCAGATATTTCAAGGTCTTATTTACTTGAACAAAAGGACACAAAAGATTATACACTATGATTTGAAGCCTGGAAATGTTCTGTTTGACGAACTTGGTATTGCAAAGGTGACTGATTTTGGTCTCAGCAAGATTGTGGAGGATGATGTTGGATCCCAGGGTATGGAGCTTACATCCCAAGGTGCTGGAACGTATTGGTGAGTGATGTAAAATCAGAACACACACTTTTACTTGTGCATAATTCTTCCTTCTTTTTTCATTTCATTTATTTTATGGGCATGGCATTACTTAGGCATTTCGTATGTGTTGCATTTGAACTTTTCTTGAAAATCAGTTTCTTAATAAAATACTCTTTTAGAATATAGTTATGTAGATTTTGAGTTTGGATTATCAATGTGTATTCTTCACACTAATGTGCCATTAGTCTACCTAGTTAATTTGAAAAATGCTTTTACCTTAACAATTTTTTAGATCATATGCGTGATAGCTTCATGCTAAGGCTAGTAGTTTTTCTCTTCTTCTGCTCCATGACATGTTTTAGTATAATTAGTTAAGTAGCAGCCCTTTTATGGTTGTTTTGCTATCTGTAGGTATCTACCTCCTGAATGCTTTGAGCTCAGCAGGACACCTCTTATCTCATCAAAGGTTAGTGACTTTCAGAAATGTTTATTTCTTTCAGACCATGTGCTTCTATTCTCTTTAGATTATCCATACAATTGGTAGCACTTGAAAAAAGCTTAGCAAAAATCAAACTGTTTCACCTTGACATTTTTCTTCTCAACCTGGGTACAAACACTTGTTAACATGGTCTCTGTTGGTTAGCAGGTTGATGTTTGGTCAGCTGGTATTCTGTTATACCAAATGTTGTTTGGTAGACGTCCTTTTGGGCACGACCAGACTCAGGAACGAATACTGCGGGAAGACACAATTATCAAAGCACGAAAAGTTGAGTTTCCTTCCAGACCATCCATCTCAAATGAGGCGAAGGTTAGTTGTGCTCATAGTTGGTACGGCATGTTTAATAGTTTGTTCTCAGGAATGATCTTACCTAGTTTCCATGCAAAAGGACTAAATAAATAAATAAAATAAATCAGAATCATAGTGGTGTTTCTGTGTTGGATCTTGGCCTGGTAAGCTTTGATTTAGGATGTGCATTGTTATAAACATGAACATGAGTATTGAAACAAATCATTGCAAATGAACTGAACAGTTACAAGTCATGTGTAAGAAGATGTGCATTAATGTTGGTTGGTAGCCAAAATCAACCTTGTACTTTTGATCAAGTTGTTAATTTACCCTCTGTCATCAGTCCACCTGGAAAAGTTTTAGGATTCCATGTCTCTTTCCTTTAAAATGAGATAGTGCATGGAAGAGACTGAGGAAAGATGAGAGAGTGTGTGGCAGAGACTGAGGAAAGATGAGAGAGAATGCAGCTTTGGAGAATTCAATGGATTTGTGCAAAATTCAGTTGTAAATCTCATAAGATGGGTGGCATGGATACATGCACCATTTATTACTGTTCCTTTCGAGGAGTGGTCTACCATTGAATGAGTCTTTTAGGTCTGTTGAAGTAAGGGAATATTTTACTGTCAGATACAGCATATTTCGGAAGACCTCAAGTTGCTTATATTATTAAAGTACTCTTGGTGATATTATTTTTCATATATCTGTTTGCAGGAATTCATCCGGCGTTGTCTAACATATAATCAAGCTGAGAGGCCAGATGTATTGGCAATCGCTCAAGACCCCTTTCTGACATACTCAAAGAAGTAAAGAAGAAGCAAGAGTCGGGTGCAAGATAATTTTGTTTGTTTTCCTGCAAATACCCACCAGAAATCTGTACAGCTTGTAAATGTTTTTGCTTATTGTAACTTCCGCAGGTCTCACCTCTTGAAATAGGCTGGTTTGAGGGTCTTGGTTTTGTGACCCCATTTCTGGGAGAGGTCGTAGGTGTAGTTAGAAAAGGAACTTCATATTTTGTGTAATCTTTCCCAGCCCAACCGTGCTCTAATTTCTTTTGTCGATCATATGTTGGGACTGTTGTCTTTTGTTTTTGGTATAACATAGTGAAAGGAATATGAAAGGCTTTCCCGCTTTAGCTACTTCTTCAAGTCAGAAAGTGTGTGACATAGGCGTGGGAGGTGGAGGTTCTATATTCATGTGAATACGAGGCCATAGGTGTGGGAGTTGAAGGTATTTGACCTGATCAGTAGCACTGCTCATTCATTCACCTTGTTTAGTGAATTAAGCAAACAATACGAGTGCAGACAATCGTGCCCCTGCTTCTTTCACCCGTTCATGGAGATATGATGTGTTTCTGAGTTTTCGAGGTGAGGATACCCGCTGGAATTTTACAGACCATTTGAACAGCAACTTGTGTCACAAGGGGATTTAAAACCTTCATAGATGATGAGCTTAGAAGAGGAGAAGAAATATCTCAAAGCAATCGAAGAGTCGATGATTTCTGTTATTGTATTCTCTGAGAACTATGCATCCTCAAAGTGGTGTTTCGATGAACTTGTCAAAATCCTCCAATGTAAAGAATCAAGACAACCCTTCGGATGTACGAAACCAAACCGGTAGTTGCTTTGATTGGCTCTCCTCTGTGCTGCTTTTGAAATTAAGCATCACAATTCTGGTAATTGCTTTCTCATAGCCAGGATTCACATTCACGGAAACTTGTTAAGCCATCATGATGTTTATTTCAATCCAATACATGCAGTCGGCTCAGGTGTGGCTTTACTATATTCCGTTTGTTACATTGATGTCGCAGCTGGAACCAAGTTGGTTGCCACCTTATATGTGCCAGAGTTACTTTTGCTCATATCAGAACTAGTTCAGGCTGCACCAAAAGGTTTGGGGATGTTGTTTCAGTCCCGGTTTACGATTGTTCATTGAACTTGAAAAGCTGCGGAGTAGACCTAGTAAAGTAGTAATGCCACAAGACAAAGATGTCTTTGCATCTAAGGAGGCAATGGTCTATGGAGATACCAACAGAAGGATTAGTGAAGATGATGAAGGCGATGAAGAGTTGGAAGATGACCTCTTGAGTTCTGAAGATGATCAAGATTTGGAACAAGACTATTTATTCTCTGAAGATAACTGCTACTCTGAATATGATGAAGAGCAATGGCAGGAACCGACAAATCTTCAGATGCAGATCGAAGGCTTATTGGCGGCATTGCATATTTGATCTCCATAAAGGGTTCACAATCTTTTATCTATTGATTATCTGTGTATGGAATTAGCTTCTTGAACTGACTAAGATTCTCAACCCTGTGTAGAATTCATTGTTAGTATCTGTATGGTTTTGGGGTTAATTCAAATTCCTGTTTCTGGAATAGGATTATGCATGGTTTGTATGATCTTAGATGTTTGGTGGCTTCATTATCATTGCTATATCAAATTATCAATAATTCCTCTTGAAATAGTAAAGAATAATTTTGTTTGTTTTCCTGCAACACTCACCAGCTAAAATGTAAAGGTTTTTTTGCTTGGCCTTTTGCTTATTGTAACTTTGGCTTATCTCACCTCTTGAAATAGGCTGGTCCGAGGATCTTGGGAAAATGGGAGAGGTTGTAGGCGCAGTTAGAAAAAGGAACGACATGAATTGTCTAATCTTTCCCAGGCTTAATTAAGCTGTTCCTGCTCTAATCAACTTCTCTTGTCAATCATTTGATCATATCATATGTTGGGACTATAACATAGTGAAAGGAATATGAAAGGGCTTTCCAGCTTTAGCTACTTGTTCAAGATTTTCCTTTTATCATGCGAAAATTATACAGCGCACCCGGGTGCGCCGCGCACTTGGCCATCTCACCGGGCCCGGCCGCACCCGGGTGAGATGGATGGTGAGATGGCCGGGTGCGCTGAATAGACTCTCTTTATCATGTGACTCGCCAAGTCTCTCAAATGAGGATTCTAAGACGAAAACATGAAGACTTTTCCAATTTATTTTTTACGAGCACAAATTATCCAACTAATAATTAGAAATTAGAAGTCTTTTTTAAATTTAATTTTGTTACAATTTTTTTTTTTGAAACTTTTATAACTATTATTTTACACTCAAGAAGTTAAAAAATCATGCAGCCAATAATCAATATCAATCACTTAATATTTTCTTTAGGCGAGACACATATGCTTAGAGAGATCGACATACTGACTTGAGAGAGACACAGAGGCCACATATATCATATATGTTATCCCTTGTCCTAGACAAGACTCTACTCTTATCATGGCATTTTCTTTCTCTTCCACTAGTACTGCAATTACATGTTCAAAGCTTTATGACAATTCCGGCCTGCAGTTCACCAGCTTAAGCTCTCATAAACGTAACCCAAGTCCTGTCAGTGTTAAGTGTGAATCGACGGAGTCAGAGTTGCCTGCAAATGCAAAGAAATCCAAGCTTGAAGTTGGGTCTCCTGTTATTGTGGTCGAGGCTCCGAGAATGATAAAAACTGCAGCATCAGTTCCATGCCTCAGGGTTAACTCTGGCCTAGTCAAGCCCGGTGATGTCGGAAGGTATCAAGTTAATCTTCATTTTCGTATTTCTTATCGATGATGTCTTCTTCATATTGTATATGCTGTGTTGCTAAGTAATATCTAGTAATGTGTTACTTGGTGCAGAATTGTGTCAAGAAAGCCTAAAGATGTGTGGGCAGTCCGTCTTTCCATTGGAACTTATCTCATTGATGGGAAGTACTTCAAGCCCTTGGAGATTGATCCTTGAACAAATTTTCAGCTTCGGCACAATAGTATATTCTCATTCTCAGTGATGATAACCCGGCCAGTTGCACTGGAAGAATGAGGTCCAAGCTTAATATCAATTAATACCAACTGTACCACATTCTCTTCTCATAATGTTATTATTTGGGGAGCAAGCTAGGGTAGCTTTTTTGATATTCTGAGTTCTACTGCAAACGCCCTTGGAATATATGAATCATGTATCTTATAAACGTGATCCTAGAAGAAATCATAAAAGAATTTCGAAGCGGAATAGTAACCAATGTGTGTCTTTTTTTTCATTCTGGTTTGTCCCTTCCAAAGCCAACTTACAAGATTTTCTCGATCAACAAAGGTGCATGAAGTACCTAAGTATCTTGTCTGATTTGGACCATGCCCAATTTGCATCCCCAGGGATTCCCACAACATTAAGTTTTCCTTCCTCTGCAAACATTTACACTTCATTGTGTATCTCACCCACTTGTTAACTCTTGCCCCTCACCTACTAGGGCTAGCAATTTGGAGCCGAGCCAAACCAACTAGCCGGATCCCGGCCCAGCCAACTACAGTCGGTAGCTGACGATTTGGTAACCGAGATTCTCGGCTCGGCTGAGCCGTACCGACTACGATATCTCAGCTCGACTATGGTACGAGCTAGATTTCGTATACCATCGGTATGCCCTACCAGCCAAGATATACGTATACCAGGAATTGTCGTATCTCTCTCTTCATTGATCTCTGTCCTTGAAATAAGCAAAATGGAGACATGGAAATTTATCAAATTTGATTGACCCAATGAAGGGTCCAGATGATGACACGACTCTCCTGACAAGGTTAATATTGCCTCTGTCACGCGGTGACCTGTGTTCAATCCCTGGGAACAACGTTAAATTTTTGTAGAGTAATTTTAAAATACACACTCCTACTTAATACACTACCTATCTAGTTTTTCATTTTAATATTATATTAAATACACATCCCAAACTGCGTAAAATACCCTCAATAACTAAAAATAATAATAATATGTTATTTAATATAATTATTATATATTTACTATTTTACAACTCTCTTTACATATTCTCTTTTATTTTCTGTTAGATTTTTTTTGGATCGGGTTATAAATTTTTTCTTGATATTTTCAATTTATAATAAAAAGTAATATTATATTCAAACTCCAAATCTCCAATATGACATCAATCGGCTAGAATTTGAAAAAAAAAATAAAAAAATATTGAACATACATAATATTTTCAAAGTTAAGAAACTAGTAGAAGTATAATAGCATAAAAACTAGTTTTTAGTCTGCAAGATAAAAATTAAAGTTGATAAAAAAACCAAATGAATCGGTAAATAGTACATGTGATTACGAGTTTACAACAGTAGTCGAAATTCAGGTAATGAATTTTGGAGAAGAGGTTTTTATTTCTTTTCTTTTTATGCGTAGTAATAGCATAAAAACTAGTTTTTAGTATGCAAGATAAAAACTAAAGTTGATAAAAAAAAAACCAAATGAATTGGTAAATAGTACATGTGATTACGACAGTAGTCAAAATTCACGTGATGAATTTTGGAAAAGAGGTTTTTATTTCTTTTCTTTTGATGCGTAGTAATAGTGGAGAAGAGTTAGGTTTTAGGCAAAATGAAGTTTCTTTTTTTTCTTTTTTTTTTCCCTAATAATTTATGGATGTTTTTGTAATTAAACATACCTATAAAATCCAATATGAAAAATATGGGTGTGTATTAAGAGATTAGAGGTGTGTATTTAAAATTTCTCATTTTTGTATAAAAAAAATAACATCAATCGTAATTAGTCTCATTCTAATTCCGTATGGTAAGTTAAATTTTTGTATAAAAAAAACAACATCAATCATAATTAGTAGTCATATTCTAATTTTTTATGGGAAGTTAAATTTTGTATCACAAAAAAAAAACCACATCAATCATAATTAGTATCATTCTAATTTTGTATGGTAAGTAAACAGTTGAATCGAAATAAACCGACTGAATAAATGTGCCATCAGCCGCTACCTATCCGTGAGCCTTAGAAGATATTTTGTTTTCAGTCCTTTAAATACAATGAGATAAATCTTTGGGTATGAATGGTACGCACAAATATGTCCTATTTTGTAATAATATTTGTGTAACGCCCTAAAATTAGAGAAACCATAAACCAAGAGAAACACAAGGCAATTTATTTAAGAAAACAAGAAAATCCCTAAAATTCTTAAGACACCAACTACCAGACTTACCACCAGAAGATCACGTTGAAGAAAAAGGCTACAACTTTATAACAAGCAACATGTCCCCAACGATCAAAACCCATAAAACCCCAATTTCCTCACTCCCCCAGTTGTCACTGTTTTGAGCTGCATTATCACCTTGGGCAACAAGATTGACAAGTAAGGATGAACAAGAGCAAGTTACAGGAGGTGTGCCATAACAGGGGATGGGCTCTTCCCTAGTACAACACCACCATTCAAGGCCCGCCTCACATTCTGAAAGTACAAAAATGGAATTCTTTTGTTGAGTCTTGTTTCCAGAAATTAAAACTTCTGTGAATAAGAGTCTAGAAGAACAAGGACACAAGAGTTTGCTATCGACAATGTAAACCTCCCTTGAGGAAACGTCACTGCTAGTAGTCTACACTCAAACAATCCACTAAACCTTTAATGAAGTTACAATCACTTCAAGTAGTGATATACAACATAATCACTTTTATAAGTCTCACTACCAAACTTGATTTTACAACTGATGAACTTATCTAAAACAAAATGAATTCTGATTGAAGAATCTTTGCAGCCTTCTTCGGATAGACTTCTAACAACACTGATCTCGAATCACACAGATGACTATTGATGCAGTGAGTATGAATATATGAATAAGTTTCAAAAACAATTTTTAGAACAAGCAGTCAATATCACAATGCTCTTCTTATATATATATATATATATATATATATATATATATATATATTTATATAGATGAAGGATCTAAAGAGGACCTCCTTACTTTAATAATTTGAGGATTTCTACTATTTTACATTAGTAGATGACTTCTTTTAACAATCTCAACCGTTGATACTCTAGATTCATATGCAAGAAACATGTCTACAAAATTTCAACTAATTCCATAATCATTTGGTCATTCAAATTGATGTAAACAATTGTAGGCCGTTAGATAAAATTAAAACAAATATTGTGTTAATCAAATGGTTAAACGTTTTTCATTTTGGCTAATTTTTTGTAGGATTCATATGTGGGTAAGTAACTAGGGAATTGGTGACTTTGATTGTCAAAATACATGCTAGAACTAAAAACATCCTTACTTTAAGAGTCTAAGGAGGTCCTCTCTAGATCCGGACTCTATATATATAAAATAAAAAACTCAACACAAAACAGATTGCTTTGAAGCATATATATAGTGACATCACTCCCCCTCAATCGGATCCCATTGATCACTGATTGAGACTTAGAAGGAAACTCATTTCAAAAACAAAACCTGTTAACAAAAGATAAGATTTTATCAAATCACAGATTTGCATAAGATTTCTAATTTCTTAAACTATCTTAACGATATTTAGTCAATCTTAAGCAATACCAAAACTGAATTTTTTCTCAATCAAAGACTGTAACCATTACTGCATTTACCTTAGATGATTTGAGATCAATGTTATTGTGGTAAATCGGCAATTCTTCTCTTGTAATCTTTGCTTCTCATAGCTTGACCAGGAAACCTTCATTGCCTGGGTTTTCGACATACTCCTTTTCCTTTTTCAAATTGAATATGACTGTCATATACCTACAATCTCCCCCTAGGCTTTCATCTTCTTGTCGGCGACATGGCTGTTTTGGGTCGCGGTCGTGGAGTCTTGGCGTGGCCGTGGGTTTGCTTACAACATAGCGGTGATGGAGGCAAGTGGTGGCGGTGGCGGATTAGATCACTGATCTTCTTCTGTTGGGCTTGGGCTGTGCCCACTTTTTTAGGCTATTTGGGCTTCCAGATGGGTTAGAGCTCGCCATTTGGGCCTTTACCCTTTCTAGCCCTTCAGGGATTCTAGGGGTTTTCCACCCATTTCAATGTTCAATAGGGGTTGGCGAGCTCTAACATTAAGGGCAAGGAGGTTACTTTCCTTGTTCCCTACCTAGACATTTGATGGGAAGACTATTTTTATTTAAATTTCGGTTCTACTTTGTTGTGCACCAATTGAGGTCCGCAAGCGACGGGTATTACCACTACATGGAATTTAGATAGGAATAGTTGGAAGTTAGGTGTGATAGGCTTAACTGAGCGCATTTATAATGAGGGCTACCTTCACTTTGTTATTGCTTGTTGTCAACTAGACTTTTTGGTCGTGAGTAGGCAAATTGTTGTTAGTGCCTTCTGGCAGTGGACAGGTTAATAAAATTGTCTATTTTCTCAAAAAAAAAAAAATTCAAGGGATTGTATTCCAATATTCTTATCTGGTAGATTTAGAACACCCTAATCATAGTGTTGGACCTCGTGACGTGGATGTTACTAGCATATGCATTTTTTTTTTTTTGAATGAAAAAGAAATTTTTATTACTGAATACGATTTTGATCGTACATCATGGCATCCAGAATGAGTTCTAGCGCAGTAGAGAACCAATTACAATGGACATTGAATTGCAGACCATGACGTGCTAACCTATGCGCCACCATATTGGCCTGTCTATGAGCAAATTGTAGCTGAAAATTGTTACCAGAAGCTAAAGAGGATTTAACATCTGTTACTAGCATATGTTTTGGAGTCTGCAGAAGGCAGTAAATAGAGTTACAATAAAACCTCTATAAATGAATAATGTTGGAACCACGAAAAATTATTACTTTAAAGGGGTTATTATATTATCAATAAATAAATAATTTATTCATTTATCGATAAATGAATATTTATTACTTTATAGAGGATTTTGTTGTTAAGAGTTTTCTTAATTTTTCATAATACAAGGAAAAAACAAAGGATTATATATGGATACTTTGAGAACAAATAAATTGAGAAATTAAATTTGTTAAGAGTTTCCTTAATTTGACTTATGAACATTATTTACTCTTTCTTTTATGTTTCTTATCAATTATTAATAATTTTTTGTGATATTTTTAAATATTTATTTAATCAATTACTTTATATATTAGCTGAGACCTAAAGAGATTCTAAGAAAAATATTATCTTATGCATTTAGCGAGAAACCTAGTAATATACACTGGTCTCGAGTCAGGACCGAAAAAAATATATTATTTAATCGAGGTTATTAATTTACCAAACATTCATTTATCGAGGTTTTACTGTACCAAGCTTGTTTGTTAAGGGTTACCGAGTCCTATAAGCCAAATAGCCGATGAGTTGAATTTGTCTGATTTCAAGCTGCATTTTCAGTAACTTGGTAAATAATAATATATCGTATGTGTAATATATATGTGCATGTAACCGAAATTAATGTTTTTATTCACCATCGTTGACTGCTGCAAATCGTTGAAGCACAAATATTGCTGTGAAATTTGAGTCTCCCCTATTTCATCAACAAATATGTTTTGCTTATCTTGAGGATTTTGAAGGTAAGGGAAGAAAGTTAGTCAATGAGGATCTCGAAGATAAGCAAGACCTGAATGAAAAGCACCGTCATTAGCCGGTTATCAATTTTACTGTGCTGTTTTAGGGCTTCCCATTGAACCAAGAGGCCTTCACGAAACTACCCGACATGTACTGCTTACTTCTGCGACCAACTTTTTTGACCCAGTTGAATGTTTACTGAGAATAATGTTATGGACACTTCCCTGATAACCTAGGAATGCAACTTGTCACTATTACTCAGAGCCCCAGTCCCTAAACTCCCAACTCATGCTCTGAGGCTCTGAGCTACCTGGTATTTCTTTGTTGGTAAATTGGGAACTGATTCATTTATAAAACCAAAAATTGTTTTGATCAAATGGTTCACAGAATAATAGTACACAAATGCAATCAGCTCTAAGGACATTAGTTTAATACTTGTCTACTTGGATCCAAGTGCAAATGACAATTTTGGTCGAGATTTGTTCTTACCCAACAGCTTCATTTGGTTAGACCGTTGTTCCTCCTCTTCTTGTTTCTTCCTTCGCATTGCCTCTTCTTTTTGTCTCTGGAGCTCTTCTAGCTCTCTGTACCGCTCTTCCTCCCTCCTCTGCTGCTCCAAAGCTTCTTTTCTTTGAGCTTCTTCTACCCTTCTCCGGTTCTCTTCAAGCATCGATTCTAGCTCTTCTTTCTCTTTCTGAGCTTGTTCCTGTAAACCAAAAAACTATGTCATGGAAGCCATCAGAAGTATAACATTACAAACAGAAGACACCTTATGCCTTCTTTCATTATGTCTGAGTCCATCTTCCAGTAGGTGTGCTTCTGTTCATGAGAACCCCACAGCCTAATGGAAATGTTTAGATATTACCAGTTCTCATTTTTCATGATCGTAAAGACATACTACAGTACTATTCTCTAGTTTTTCCCTTGCTTTGAACATCATAGGAACTTGAAATAAAAAAATCATCCTTTCCCAAACTACGAAGGCAATGATGAATTTAACCATCACAAGGGAGACAGCATGTCATGATCAGACAATATTATGCCTCTGTACCAAGAAAAAAAAGGAAGGACACAGGTTAGCATAGTCGTTTACCTCCTTCTGTCTAGCCTCAATAATAGCTGCTTCCTTTTCCTTCTCAAGTTGAGCTGCAACTTCATTTAGAAGCTTCTTTCGTCCTTCCTCCATCCGGGTCTGTATTTCTACTTTAATCTCCTCAGAATTCAAGCTCTCCTCAACTTTCCGCTGAATTGCCTCTTCCACTCTTTTTGAGGTCTCTTCTTCTATGAGCTTCAATTCTGCTTCATGTTGCCGCCTGAGTAAAGGGAAAAATGTCAAGCAATAAAGTGGCCTATCAAGAAGGGAACTGCTGCTTTTTTTGTTCTGAATGTTTTGAATCCATCCTTCAATGGAAGTTAACCACCAATCACCAAGTACTACTTTTTCCCCTCCCCCTCCCCTCTTTCTGTCTCTCTCTCTCTCTCTCACTCTCTCTCTCTCATAATTTTCCGAGTACAATAAACTAACCTTCATGAGGACAATGGCACTACATTATGCTTAAGCTATTAAGGCATACCTCTAATGTTTTCTGATCCAAACAAATGAGTTCAAAACTGGTGAATAGTAGATAAAGGATGCACCCATTTTGATCATCAAATATTACAAGGATAGCAGTATCATCCTTCAGAAAAGCCTGTAGAGGAGAATGTCAAGTAACCTGCTGCATTTTTAATACTAATCATCGAAATACTTCAAATTTGAACGAATTCATTAGACATCAAATGACTATTGCTTTGTATATAATGTAAAAGTTCAGTGCAGCTCGAGTATCATAAGCACCAAAACAATCATGAAACGATTGAGCACTCATTTACAAGATAGAATCAGATGGTCAGCAACTTTAATTTTGATAGCAGGAACCTCAACACTAATGATGAACTATGATTGCAACCCGAAGGTAAGAAATTAGCAGTCTAATAAATCTTGCACTCAAAACACAGGTTAACTTGGACCTATGAACTTGCAACAAACGCTTTACTCATTCTAGCTGTTGCATGTGTATGTTTCTAAGGTTATGCCACCAAAGGTAAGCCTCTGTAGGAGATACTTCTCTTACAGATCTCCACATCATTTGGGTCTACAAAATTGTAATTGCTCAGCAAATTAACTGATTAATGTGCTACCCCATTACTCTAGAAATGAAACTGTGCACAAATATCAGAGTGTCCTACTGAAGCACAAGTCTAAACGATCTACATCCGCCATAACCAATGTCTGGTGATACAGAGAAAATATCAGTCCCCCAAAATATCAACCCCCAATTATTTAGACAAGAGGACACACCATAAGATATGTATAGTTTAAATTCATCATTTCTTAATAAACCACCGAATTCCCTATACATCTTATTAATCAATTTTACATCCTTATCATGCCATCCAGCCTCAACCTAATTGTAACACCAATCTACTTTATGGGAGTAACGTTGTGCTCAACCCACCCCAGATACTCCTAAAAAGAAGCTTGACAGCAATGTTCACTCAGATTTTTTTTTTGTTTCCCAATCTTTTGTAGGAAACAACTATACATTAAAAAATGAGAAAATAAGGGAAAAACAGATGACACATCCAAAAAGCTGCAAAACTGTACTATGGAAGACTACATAACATTCTTCCAAACTTCTGAAGAGACTGAAGCTCGTAAAAAAATTTTTAAAAAAAAAACCCATCTGTAATTCAGGAGGCTGAAGCCATAAAAAGTGGCCGAAATCCCTGAAATGATTTAGTTCCTCTTTCTGGCCTCCTAAAAAATTCTTCTGTTTACCAGCATACAAGGCAAATAATTTCACCAAAAAAAATTTCTGTTTACTAGCATACAATGCAAATAATCTCTTATCTCACCAAAAAATGTGTGCCTTTCACACAACCCCACTAGTGATTAGAGTGTGCAAGCTCTTCTATATTTTTTTTTGTGGAAAACAAACAAGTTTTAAGAATAAATAGAATACACAGCAACGGACAAGAAATCCATATAGAACATAAATAGTGGTTAAACTATAAGCTTGACCCAAACAAAGGTAAGAACACAAGGAAATTTCCTAGAACAAGAAAAACTTAAATCCTGAAAAATTAGTGTGCTGCCACCTTCCAGACCCTAACAATTGGAGTTCCCTAACTCAGCAGAACCTCCCAACAATCTTGTCAAAAGGGACAAATAAAAGTGGGTGGATACATATAAACAGCTGTAGATTTGTAAATAACCTAACAATTGTTAGATTGAGAATGAATTATGCATCTGGAATCAGCTGCATACATCAAATGGTTGACTTCTGAAATCGAACATATAATTACAGTCAGTGATCCCCGCAACAAACTTATAACTTCCAAATCCTGTAGATGGAAAAATCTTGTGAAACAAGGACCAACTATGTCACATGATTATTATACTTGTCTACTTTCACTGAATTTCTTTCCAAACTATGGGGTAACTAAGTTCTATGACTCCCATAATGCACATGTCCTTTCACAATAAATGGTTAAAGATTTGACTGCTACTACTGACCCAAGATTTTCTTAAACCCTAATCTTAAACTTTGAACCCGTCGATAACAAAATTATGCAAAAAAAGTAACTAAACAAAACTACATTTCATGTGAAGCACAAATTATACAAACAATCTCCAGACTTAAATACATTACTTTATATGCCAGTTGCATCACAATGCATACCATTTATTAAAGAACACTTAACAACAGCATATTTTATAACCACAACAGCATATTTTAGATAGAAGTCATTGCTTTAGTTCAATATTGTATCAATTTTTTTAATTATAGGAAATATAGTATTTTCTGTTATAAGAAACAAACTTTCGTTAAGAAAAAGCAAAATCTAAGGTTAACAACAGGCTCCGGCTTTCATTAAGAAACAAAAGACTATATCACGAAGTTAGTTGATGAAAAAAAAAAATTGAGAGCAAGGATTACAAATAGGTTCTGGCATCCATTTTTCTTTAAATTGGATTGCAAGCCCAGCATCCCTGAATAAAACATAGATATTTGGTTCAAGTGTTGCAGGTTTATTTTTGGTTTCACTCGATGTTAAAGCTGACATTCTTAGAATAAATACACATTGTGAGCAAATTAAACTCTCAAACAGTAGCCATCCTAAATTTCACTCTTAAAGAAGTGTGAAGATCTAAAACATGAATTCGAAGATAGACATCTACCACAAAGTTAAGCCTCAACGGTAGATTAATGAACTACAAATTAAAGCTTCTTCTCCTACACTTTGAGTTACATATATAATTTCAATCAGCCAAACAAGAAAAGCGATAAAATATCCAACCTAATACTGCACTTTCAAATGAACTATTCCGTAGAAATCAATATGCATAACTTACAATAGAACAATTCACAATGTCAAAGCAAATCTCAACACAACTTTACGAATTAGTAAAATATATTTACTCTGAAAATGAAACTGCCAAAAGGTCATGTGAAATCTTTATATGGAAAGAATGATGTCAAGAAATTGATATACCTTTTTTTCTCTTCTTCCTCTTCCTTTCTTAATTTTTCACTTGCATTTTTCTGCTCCAATAATCCAAGACTTGAAGTAGGAGATTTGGGAATAGGAGACAATGAAGAGCTTCTACTTCTTTGCCTCTTATAACGTTTTGAAATCGGAGATCGACTTCTATGACGTCTTGGAGTTGGAGAGCGACTTTTACGACGTCTCAGAGTTGGAGAGCGACTTTTACGACGTCTTGGAGTTGGGGAGCGACTTTTACGACGCCTTGGAGTTGGGGAACGACTTTTACGTCTGTATAGTAACAAATTATGTTATTGAGCAACAGCCATTAAAGTTGCATGTGACTACACATAACTAATACCTATCAATCCAGTCCACCACGCAGCACAAAATATCTGAAACATGTATGTACAGTTACCTCATACATTGTTAAGAATAACCTTTGTGTGCTCCATCTTTTATCACATGAAGAAGCAAATGTCACAATCGAGCAACAAAAGGACACCCAATGGCGCCTGTCACCTGCTCACTTCTCATATGACCATATGACGGGAAGAAACTGAGTTCTCTTAAAAGTCCTATAAATTGCATGCATCTTTATATCGCACTGATAGCACTAAAGTTTACTCCGTATCAGACATATTATTCAATTATTTAATCATCTAAATGAATTTTGTAGAAGGTGATGGTAGTCTAAACGGATTTTTCGAAAGGTATGTCCATCAATGTTAAATCCAAACTGAGCCATCCGTCAAATTTCATGAAAACAAAAGCGATTCTATGACATCAGCATGACAGCAACCAAGCCTAAATGAGTAAAAAAACCACAGAGGTACTTGAAGATCATCGGAACAGAAAACTCAAAACAGCAAATGCGAAAAGCATACCAACGTAGGCAATGGAACTACCAATTCCTGTCCACTTGAAGGTGTAAAACAAAAGAGACAGATATTAGTGATATGGACATCAATTCAGAGTAATATTCCGCATCCTCAACGTTTAAATGGCTAATTAGATTTTCCATTACAACTTGGTGTCCCCTTGCAAATAGGCTCAGTGCTACTTTTCGAAATGAATTACCACATGATCAAAATGGAGGGATAACAGAGCGAAAGGCCAAGAAGAATATGTAAAATCCAATCCAAAGCGCAGGAGCTCCGAGAATGAGTAGTTTTAAGCATTAGAAAAAGGAAGAGAATAGTAACGGGATCACCTGCTATAAGAATACGAGGAGGAATAGGGAGAGCGGCTTCGGCTTCGGTCCCTTCGGCTTCTCTTGCTATGCCGATGCCCCACCGGAGACGATCTCCGACGAGACGGCGATCGTGATCGTGACCGTGCCAAATCACGAGGCATCTCTCAACTTGTCAGTGTTCCCTGTATAAACAAACAATCACCATTAGCAGCAATTCTCAAAGCTCGAATTAGGGTTTTCAACAAGCAAGTAAAGTAAGAACGAATTGAAGGGCAGGCCTACGAATTGAAGTCTGCGACAGAGCTCGCAAGGAAGAAGAGAATCAACACCTCTCTCTACCTCTATTTATTTCATTCGTCTTTTCTCGTTTTTCATTATCAACTCTCAGATTCTTCTAACTAGCCTCTGCGTCTACTTTTGTTTTTTTTGTTTTAAGAAAGAAATATTATTTTTTAAATAAAAATCATTTTAAATTAATTTGTTGAAACTTTTTCTTACCATTTTTATTGTTTTTTTTTTTATACGAAAGCATAACTTTTTCATACCATTACAGTTATAGAAAATGTTACTGCAGATTCACTATCCCTGACCACCTCCAACGTCAGCCAACTACTGCTCCACGTACGTTTTTTCCCATTTTTTTCTTTCTATTTTCTGGTTTTAATATTCATGAAATTACCACTAAAACCTTTAGACAATGTTACTTTACAGTTTTTTAAAGTGCAATATGAAAGGGTAATTCTGGTATGGATCTATGAAACTGCATAATAGAATGATACAACCTATAAAGAGCGACCTCATATTACAATAAACACGATGATATTGACTATAGATAACAATAACCACCGGTAAACATTCTCAAAAAATACCTAGAGTCTCTACAAAATCTCTATACTATAACAAACATCGATTAGTAAAGAGCGTATATAAATGACTACTTTATGTGGTTTGACAAAGCAATGAGATATCTAAAAGGTAACACATTCACAAAGACGCACCATGCATTACAAACGACAATCCGACTATGTTGCCGTCAAAGAAGTGAATCTGACAATACTTCATTTCATCTTGTCATTTAGAAGTTGCATTCATTTGATCAAGCAAACAGCTTCCCGCCGCATTATAAAAGACACACTAAGATGCACATATCGGGATGAAGCCCATAGTGCCCACTAAATAGTGTTAGAGAATTATTTCCAACACGTAGTTGTATCTTACAAAATGTTAAAAAAGAAAACAAGAAAATAGGGAGAAAAAAAATGAGAACTCTTCGGTTACACTTTTGAACTCATTAAGGACCGGCTATGACATAGTTACACTTTTAAAAAGTTCAACAGACTATGACAGTCTTTCCTCAATTTTAGGTAACAAGTGACACTATCAACACATCAATGGTTTACCATATCATAATACATTGTCTTCGATTTGATTGATATGTTGTGTTCGGTTTTCACCACAATTTCTCAAAGTCATATAATTAGAATTAGATACATTGCCTTCAATTGATAGGTTGCCATTGATTTATACATTGTTTTCAGTTTTGTTAACAATTGAGAATCTGAGCTAGATTTATACGTTGCCTTAGACTTTCTTAACAATTTCTCAAGTCATATAATTTGAATTAGAAATACAAGTTGCCTTCATTTTTCTTAACAATTTCGTCTGAATCAGTTTTTCTTAACAATTTCTCAAGTCGTATATTATGAATCAGATTAAACATTTGGTAGGTTTCAAATGATAGTTCTGCCATAGCCCCTCAATGGCCTCTCAACTTGAGGTAACAAGTGACACTATGATCATATCAATGGTTTAACATTTGATAATACGTTGCCTTCGATTAATAAGTTGTATGCAGTTTTTTTTTTCGAAACATAGATTTTTGGATAAATGTAACATATGAAAATACATGTTGTAACCGGTTGTTTGTAAAAACAAGTTGATATTTAAAATTAAACAAGGATGATGGTTAAGGGTTGTTTACTTAAGGGACATTTTTTAAGGGACTGTGATGGATAAGTAGATCTGAATGCTGAAAAATAAGTGAACAGTTTTTAAATCGGAATAATTTCCTTTCATATTTGAACCTTGTGGTTGAGATGCCTTTGTCCATCACTGTCCTTTAAAACTGTCCTTCATGTCAAACCAGCAAACCTGGATGATGGTTTGCGTGATTTTTCTTCTAATATCAATGGGTATATATTAACCATCTTAAAATCCATCATCTTTTACACTCGCATACAATGATACAAATGAGTCGATTACTTTTCTTTCACAACAATCCACAACGGATATATACTTCTCAGATCAATCACAGTTTGACACTTATAACAACACATAATGATTTTACCTTTTGAAGTTGCTGCCCCCATGATGTCTTCTAAATACTTTTTTTTCCCTACCATTTTAATCCTGGAAAATATAAGATATTGAAAGTTTAACCTTATTGCTTAGTTAGTTTTTTGTCCATATAGTGTGACACTACAATATGTGTTTCTAGATTAACCATTACAATAATCTTATGTGAAAGGAAAAAACATGTCTATTATAACAACTTTACAATAGAGTCTCCTCACACAATAAAAAAACTACCAAAGAAAAATTTCCTATGCTTTTACTTGGTTTCATGGGCGGAAGAAACCGAAAATCTGGTAGCTTAGTAATACCATCTTGCACAACAATAGTAGCCTTCTTGTTTTTGACTTTCTCCCAACAGATGCATTTTTCAAGTAACTGTTAACAAGATTATATGTCACGTGAATACCTCTTATTTTTTTTGAAATAGAAGTAAAATAACATAATGTAAATATATAGAAACTAAAATAAAAGAAGATATAATGCACTTCAATAAAGACTTCTTATGAAGACTAATGAAAACTTTACCAATTCTACCAATTTAAAGAGGTTTTATTCGTTTATTTTCATTTAATGATATATTTGTTTGTATCTTGTGTTTTTTTTTTTGGATCACTAGCGGTCTCTCCACGGATGCAAATTTGCTCCCCACCTATACTTCCCCATCCTCATCCCCACCCACTTAGTTGAACGACACATGTCCTATCTTTTAATCACACTAACCATAGTTAACAACATCCATTTATAACAACAAATTATATTATCTCCTACATTTACTCTTTTTTTTTTTGGGAATCATCTCCTAAATTTACTCTAATTACTGTTTTTTTTTTCTTTTTCTAAACAATTTAACAAAGTCTAACAAATTTATTAGGACTCCTCCTAGTGTCGTTGTTATCGACTGAGGTCACTGGGTTTCTTCCTTCTCCTTATATCGCTTTCCAATTTTATTTTTTTAGCGTCTGAATGCTACTCCTAATTTTTTGTTAGCATTAATGCTAGTGCCAATTTTTTTTTAGGGTATGTATATGCAATAACTTATTTATTTGAATTGATAATTCAATAACAATCTATATATACAGGAGATGGCTAATTGTAGTTCAATCACTTTGTTTCAAGTGTGTCTATGATCTGAGTGGGTATTTTCAAATATGTCGACTTGGTAATTATTCTTTCAAAAAACACTCAGACGTTATATCTTTGTTGATCGATCTTGAGGAGTCTTAAATTTGTTAAGCTTTGTTATTTTGTTTAGAAAAAAAAAAGAGTGATTTAAAGTAAAAGATAATATAATATATTGTTATACATAAATGTTGCTAACCATGGTTAGAGTAATTAAAATATATGAAATGTGGCATTCACTAGATGGGTGGGGAAGTATGGGTGGGGAGCAAATTTGCATCCGTCTCTCTACCACCAGAGCTTTAATTCTCAATGAGATTGAGGCATGAAGTTTACATATATGTATATAGGGCTAAATAATGGCTCAATGAGATTGAGGCATGAAGTTTACATATATGTATATAGGGCTAAATAATGGTTACTATCTATAGATTCTTAGAACAAACAGTTTAATCTTTCACATTGGCATAAGTACAACTATATGGGTTTAAGGAAAAATCAAAAATATACTAATTAGACTGATTGTAAACTATAAAGTTAATTCTTGTTTCTACCTTAGACAATTAAAATGCTGAATTTAATAATAATTACAGTAATGCTAGATGAACCACATTCTGGTGAACCACATTTTGGTGAACCACATTTAGATGAACCACCTAGAGCTCATCTTAAGTGGCAGCTGATTCATAATTTTTATATTTTCATATTATGAATTACCAAATTCCTAGTTTGTTTTTCTTTTTAACTCTATTGAATCAATCTTAAAGATTAATTAAAATAAGAAGAAATGCAAAGAATGGACTCAATAAAGGAAACCATATGCAGAAAGATCTTAAGATCCACAGTTGCACCCAATATCAATCTTTGTTGGAAGCCTGCACCTAGGGTTAATCATATATCAATTCATTTATCATTATTGCTTTACTCTAATCAACCTTCACCTGATATTGGGGGATCTTGATCAATAATTTAATCAAAAATGATAACAACCCTAAAATCAAAAGCCTTCATGATGAACTAGACGGAGGAACATTATTTTTTCCCCAGCCATTTCAACTTTAGCAATCTTTTAGATACTATTATTTTGGTTTATATATGATCTTAACTGCGACGTCTTCACAAGACATTTTTTTCATCTCTCTCTTCACCCATGTCCTCTCAAGTCTCAACCGTAGCTAGCTCTCACCTCTTCTTCAATTGGACATCTCTAATCTTCTCAATAGACAATAAGATCAAGAAAGTAAGCATGGAATGGAGGTTAAAGATATTTGATGACAGAAGAAACTTCTATAAATCAAATTCACTCCTCCCTCTAAACCCTAATTCTTAAATATGATAGTTTTCATTTCAAACTCAAGAATAAATGGGAAAATTGAGAAGGTGTTGATGAATCGAAGAGGAGCTGATCGAGAAGGTGAGAACGGATGTGATCGACAACGTCGACTGTTGAATCAAAATCATCGCGCACATAAGATCAGATCTGATCAGCAATCTAAAAAGTAGAACTTAAAAAATTTGATAAAGTCAAGAAAGTTAAAAAAAAAAATTGTTATAAAGAAAAATAGAAACATAAAAAAAACATAAATTATGATTTGATGACGTGGTTAGTCAACATCAGCTACCACCTAAGGTGGGCTCTAGGTGGTCTCCTAAAAGGTGGTTCACCTAGCATTACTCTAATATCCACAATTGGATTTACATCTAAAGCTCGTTAAGCATAATTTATTTAGTGAAACTACTGATCATGTGAATATTTCGATTGAATAGAAAATGTCTCTAAGATGTAAATTAACTGTGAACTCTTTTTTTATTTTTCGAATTTTATGGAAAAATTGTTCTTGCAGTCAGATAGTATTCGTATGAAACAAAAACAAACTTTAAGGAAAAGTAGAACTATGACATTAGTTTCCCTTTTGTAGGCTAGAGGTGGGTAGATCCTGAGTTGGACTCGTATATTAGTTGATATGTTACCATGAATGGAAACAAGAAGATCAAGAAAGTATAGCTAGGTTTGCCCGACTTACCTCATATGTGGTTGAGTTGTAATTCCAAAGCCGAAGGGGAAGAGAGGATCATAATTTTTGTCACCAATATTCATAGGGAGCTGGTCTACTCTCTTGAACCAAGTCCTAGCAAGCTTTCCAGTGAATCCATGATCCCCAAAAAGAACATCAGCAACTCCCTGGCCTTCAGTTCCAGGTAGCCATGCAGCCACAAGAGCTTCCATCATTGGAAGATAGGGCTCAATCACAAGAGGACGGCCAGAGACAAGAATAACAACACACTTGACTTGGTTGCAGATATTGGTGATGATGCTTGGACCTGGTTCTGGAATGGTCAAATTCGAATTATCCCCTCTCGACTCCGCGTAAGGAGGTTCACCAACAGCAACAATGGCATAGTCGAAGTTGCTTGACTTGACGAAATTTGGATCCGGATTTAAGCTGTGGACAACTTCTGTTGTCGCATAAACTGCAGATATGATGCCACCAAGAATGGTGGTTCCTGTTTTGCAGAGATGGATTGTTTAGCATATTACTACGCATTCATGTCAAGTCGCAATGCATACCTGAATGAGATGCAGAAGCTGATTCATACCGACAGTGTTGTTATTGCCACTGACTCCTTGCCAAGTGATACTCCAACCACCACATTGATATCCCAGGTTGTTTGCATGAGTTCCAGCAACAAGGATCCTATTGGCCTTCTTAGGGAGTGGTAGGAATGGTTTGTTTGGTTGTTTCCCGTTCTTCAAAAGAACAAGCGACTTCCTTACTGCCTCCCTTGCCAGATCTCGATGAGCCTGTTACATATGTGTATGTATAATTGTATATAATAATTTTGAATAATGCTAGGATGACAATGAATACTACTTACAGTCATAAGTACCTGGCATCCAAGCCGGTCAACATAGTTATAATCAGCCATGGGGTTCTCGAACAGACCCATTAGGAACTTGACCCTCAGTATTCTACTCACTGCATCATCAATGCGACTGTCGGGAATTAGCTGTTTGGAGTGAAGGTCGAGTACAATATCATGATACTCTGTATAGTTGAAGGGAAGCATGAACTGAAAAACATCAAGCCGCAGTTCCAATATCATATGAGTGCGTTTTACTTTGATTAATTAACCCTAGTATTTACATTGATAACATACTGAAGATAGCAACAAACCATGTCAACACCAGCTGAAACACTAGCAAGAACCGAGTATGTGTAATTCGAATGGACCGGATAGGTAATTTTGTCAAGACCCTGCCAGTCGGAGATGACAAAACCCTGAAAGTGGAGAACATACAGCAACATGTTAACTAGTAAGTTGTAAAGGTGTATCTGATAAACTAAAACTTATCATATCAAACGATGAACAACATATAATGAACAAATTTGGCCATCCAAGTTGGCAGTACTCCTCTTCGAATCAAATTTTACAGAACTAGTTAGGGGCAGGTTATACCTACCTTGAACTTCAAGGTGTTCTTGAGATAATTGGTGACAAGGTCATGGTTAGCGTGCATCTTGACGCCATTCAAGCTAGAGTATGAAACCATGATACTGCACACACCTTTGTCAATAGAGTCGAAGTAACCAGGCATGTGGATCTTCAACAGGTCTTTCCAATCAATGGCAGTGTTGTTCTCATTTATTCCCTTGATGGTGCCACCATCTCCCACATAGTGCTTTGCACAGCCAGCTACCTTATCCCTGTCGACAATAACGAAGAGTAAATCTATCAGACGAGAAAAAAACATCTGTTTTCCTAGCTAGTCTAGCTTAATAAAGCTAGTTACATCCAGTACCAAGCTGGAGAAGTAAAATATAGACATGCTCAACTTACTTTCCACCAATGTAAGGATTGCCCTTCTGTGAATCTGGGACTTCGCCTTGCAATCCGGCTACTATTTCAGTCATTTTTCTGACAGTAGTGGGATCCTCGCTAAAACTTTCATAACACCTACCCCATCTTGGATCTCTGCAGACCTTTTCATTGAAGACATTATGCATTTTAATATGGAAAAGGGAACACATTTATCGCAAATTCTATTTTCATCATCAGACATACGTACTGCAACTTCTCAAAACTTTCAAGTTTAAGAATAGCATGCATACCGCAACACAGGGTGAAAATGCATAATGAATGCCGGTAGCTTTAACTTCAAGAGCAGTTGCGGCACCTATCCTCTTCATAAGATCTGGATCCCTGCAAATTTGAAATTGAATCGGAAGATTATCATCTATGTACGTACGAAACTACAGATCAAAGGGCATTAATGTAAGCAGATTAACAAATTTATTTGTGTGTGCGTGAGATACTGTTATGTTTTATCAAACCAAATTTAAAGCATTCTCACTGTTACGCTCGTCATGAAGAGCAAGATTTCCATTCCAAAGAGTCATGACTTGCCTGGTAACTCCAAGTCCAACATTATGTGGGAACAATGTGGCCTTGTAGACATTATTGTGACCATGAATGGCATCAATCCCATACATAATAGGGATTCCAAGCCGGCTTTGAAGTGACCAATTCTGAAACTTGTTGATCATATCGATGTCTTGAGTGGCAGTAACTCCAACTCTTGGCAAATTCTCTCCACCATTCAGTACACTGCCTATGTTGTCTTTCTTCATGAGCTCCTCGGTGATACTACTACGGTCCAGCTGCGCCATCTGAGCCACCTTCTCTTCTAGTGTCATTCTATCCATAAGGTCAGTTATACGAGTCTCGATTGGCTGCTTAGGGTCTTTGTATGCCATGTAATTTTTCTTTTTTAGTTTCCTGTGTTCTCCAGGTAAGTTGGCTTCTGTCATGGCCACCCAGCAACATAGGCACGCAAGTCCCACTAACAGGGCTGAACAAGTTATCTTTTGCATTACTTATTCAAAATCTATTGTGCAAGTAAACTCTTCTGATCTATAGATTCCAACAACAATTATTCGAGTTTCGAAAATGTAAAGCATCATCCCATTACCCGAAAATGGTTAACAATGCTACTCAAAGAAACAAAAAGAGTTAAAATGATTGCAGAAGCAAAAATAGAAAGAGAAGAGTAGTACATGTTCACAGTAACTCATGAATTGGTAAGAGGAAGGAGCTATTCGCGGGGACCCAAGCATTATATTGCCATTGAAATCCTTAGTACTAGTCCATCTGCGAAACATTCTCTATTTGAAAAATAAGAGAAAACCACGTAGTCAGAGAATCTCTGTCAACAAGAAATTGCAGTGGACAAAGCCCTTCTCTCTCTCTCTCTCTCTCTTCCTACATAGGTCTAACCTACGAATGTTTACTTTTTTTTCCTTCTTTTTTTTTAGTTTTGCAAATTCTCTCTGTTTTTTCTTTGGAAATTCGTTTGACATTTATTGCATATGACTTCAAGAATTTCTAAAATCAAATAAGTCTGAACTTTGAAGTGTTAAACATGACAAACCAGGCCTCAAATAATTGGCGGAAAGGGCAGTCCTCAACTGCTGATTAATTTCCTTGAACATGGACTCAAGTATGAATGTATGATACAACATTATGTTATGCTCCTTGTGGAAATGGAATGGAAAAAAGGAGCAGAGACAAAGCCTTCCAGGATTTGTGTTCTAGTAATTCTTGGTTGGCTAAGTTGTTAGACCAAATCCAAACGGAAATAGAGGGTCGTAATGTGCATCACCCACATTCATTGGGAGCTGGTCTACTGATTTGAACCATGTACGTGCAAGCTTGCCGGTGAATCCATAGTCACCAAATAAAACGTCAGCAACACCTTGACCTTCAGTTCCAGGAAGCCAAGCCGCGACAAGTGCGTCAATTTTGGAAAGGTAGGGTTGGATCACAACAGGGCGGCCCGAAATAATAACCACAACACATTTCACAGCTCCACAAACATTGTTGATTGTGCTCAATCCTGCTTCAGATATGGTCAAATTCATGCTGTCTCCAAAGGTTTCAGCATATGGAGGTTCACCCACAACAACAACAGCATAGGAGAATTTGTTGGACTTCACAAAGTTCGCATCAGGGCTCTCGTTGTAGACAACTTGAGTAGTAGGATCAACTGTAGTTTTCACCGCATCAAGGATTGTGGTACCTGTTACAGCATTGATAATTAGAAATATATTTTCGATGAAATTTGAGTAATCTTAGAGATTCTACATGGCACATGTGCTAATGCATGGCACATGTACCTAATAGCACTCCGCTGCAACATACTGACAGTGTGTTCAAGTGAAACTTTTGAGATATATTTGCGGTATGATATGGCCAGTGTTCAGTAAGTTAATTAAAAGACAATGAAAGCTTCATGATTAGCTTTTAACATACCAACTGTAAGATCATTGCCACCGAGGCCTTGCCATGTGATCGTCCAGCCTCCACATTGAAAGCCCAAATTGTCTGCATGACTTCCTGCAATTAGTATCTTCCCTGCTTTCTTGGATAGAGGAAGCAGTGGCTTCGTTGCAGATTTTCCATTCTTTAGTAGAACAAGTGATTTTCTTACCGCTTCTCTTGCCAATTCTCTATGTTCCTGTAACATTTGATTAAAAAGGATTTGAACAAGCACAATGAAAATGATCAAAGTTATGTTATAATGGAAAATTTGAAACAAACAGACCTTATTTCCTAGCTGATCGGCTAAGCTGAGATCTGCCAAGGGATTTTCAAAAAGGCCCATGACAAACTTAACCCTCAAAATTCTCTTCACAGCATCATCAATCCTGCTCGTGGGGATGATATTATTCTTGACTTGATATGTCAGATCATCAATGAACTCGGTAAAGTTGTAGGGGACCATGATCTGTAACAATCTTAGATGTGTTAGCAATTGAATAAAACAGAAATGTAGCCAGTGGACAATGGCTTAAGTAACACAACCAGAAGTTACACTTGAAGACAACATAGAGCTTACACAAATTCAGACTAACCATGTCAATTCCAGCACTAACTCCTGCTTGAACTGAATACGAATAGTTAGCCTTGGGAGGAGATGTAATCCTGTCGATGCCCTCCCAATCTGAGATGACGAAACCCTGGCAACAGCAGCCAAATTCACTAGACTAGACTAGACCATCTAAACGAAAAAAATCAATTTCTTAGACAAGTTATTTTAAATGATTTTCTTTACCCTGAAACGGAGCTTGTTCTTGAGATATCCGGTTACAAGGTCTTGATTAGCATGCATTTTCTTCCCATTCCAACTGGAGTAAGAGACCATAACTGTTGCAACACCCTTAAGGATGGAGTTGAGGTATGCGGGCATGTGAATGCCAAGCAGACCATTCCAATTAATGACAGTGTTGTTCTCATTGATGCCCCTGGTTGTGCCACCATCTCCTACATAGTGCTTGGCACAGGCTGCAACCTTTCCCCTAGCAAGTGAAAGGAGTTAACAACTATCTCCTTTCATATGAGGTCCAATTCATGTCTACAGTTATATTCATTTATTCATGACCGGGCCACATCTAAGGCCTACTGAATGTAACACTTGTGAAGCTGTTGTTAGTCATTTTAAGCCTAGACCACAATGTTTCAAACAAAAGTAAATCAAGTTCTCCACAGAAATCTTACTTTCCACCAACATAAGGCGCTCCCTTTTGGAAACTAGGAGGCATATCTCCTTGCAAACCAGGGATGATCTCAGTCATTGCTTGGACAATCTTATGATCCTCACTGTAGCTTTCGTAGCACCTACCCCATCTTGGATCCCTGCAAACCTGCAACAGTAGTACATAGTTTTAGCTGAATCCTCGCTCCATTTTAAGGTTCAAAATGGGATTGTACCGCGATACACGGGGCAAAAGCATAAGGAATTCCTGTTGCCCTGACTTCAAGGGCGGTCGCCTCTCCGATTCTCTTGATAAGCGCAGGATCTCTGTTGAGAAAAAGAAGCAACTCAGGTTCAATATGAGACCGTTTCATTCAGCCAAAGTGGAAAGGACTTGCCTGGTGGCTCCCAATCCAACATTGTGAGGGAAAATGGTAGCATTATAGACATTGTTGTGGCCATGGACAGCATCAATCCCATAAATCATAGGAATCCCGAGACGGGTGGATAGGGATCCCTTTTGGATTCCATTGACAAGATTGACCCATGTCGCAGCTGATGCTTTTGGAGCCGGCACACTCCCACCACCACTGAGAACACTTCCTGCAAAACCCAACAAAAAGTGAGACATTAGCACAAAATGGGTGGCAAACAATGATGACAACAAGACTTGTGAACTGAACTTGTTTACCTATGAAATACTTGGTCATGACATCAGGGGTAGCAACCTCGCGCTCGATCTGGACCATTTGGCCAATCTTCTCGGCCAGGGTCATCCGCTTCATGAGGTCCCTGATTCGAACATTCAAGGGCTGTTTTGGGTCTTTGTATTTGGAATACTTGGCTTCTGTAAGAGCTGATAAGCAGCATAACAGTAGCAATCCCAGTATGGGTATGGAGAGTTTTGCCATTTTAGACCAAGCTCAAGTGTTTCTGGATTGAAAGAGAGAGTGAAGGCAGAGAGAAGGGGGAGGGAGGCGGGCTGCTACTTATAGAAAGACAAGAGAGACAGAAAAGAGGGTTCCATTTGCCATTTTCATGTGCATTGGCTTGGATTAGGTGCTAATCTAAGATTGTATGAATGGCCAAATAATATCATACATTTCGAAACATCTCAACGGTAACAATAAAAGCCTGCTTGCTTTTGGTTGATTACAAAACCTATGCCTTCGCCAGTTTGCCGTCTCTACGACAGTCCGTTGGTTTGACAAGGTCAGCTAGTTTAGTTGCTTTCTAGGTTCACTGTCTAATCTCCGACATAAAAGTGCACCACAGTGTCTAACAACTTTAACATTTTTGTAAGTCGAACACGAGTATGGGCGTTTCGAACCCGAATGCCTATCGCATTATAAAATTAGCAACACATTTTTGTACATGTCCTTATTACCAATAATTTGATAAAATGAAAGCAAAAAAAAAAAAAACAGCTCTTATCCTACTGCAAATCAGAAACCCTTTCATTGTGTGAAACTGTGAACTAGGGGTGTCTGTTTCATTTGGCATTTCCATAGTTGCATGAATAAAGAGAGAATGGTTGCAACTAAGAAAATCCAAAAACAGCTTGGCTCCTATTTTTAATCGGCCATTCTCCATTTTGATTTTATTTTTCCATAAGAACCAATGGTGAAAGACAACCAAACCAAAATACAATTAAAACTTCATGTGGCCTCAACCTAAATATGCCATGTTCACTGCAAAACAAGAATACACACTCTTTTTCATAGAGTAATGATCAATAAACAAATGCTAGTGACTCATCGAATGCCTTGGATCGAACTATCCATTATGTAGAACTGAAAAAATGGTTGTCATGAATTCATTCAGTGACCATTTTGATGATGAAGTTTTGTCAATTGGGCCATCAGAAAACGTGGGCAAGAAACAGAAAATGAGATTGGCACGTATGACAATGCAAAAAGCCAAAGTTGGGGGAACATCTTGATTAGCCAAAGTTTGAATTAGTCAGCGTTTTAGAATTGTACCGTTGTAGTCTCAGTCTTGTAATACCCCACGTTTCTCAAAAGGCTAAAGTTGTTATAATATTTACATCACTTAAAATCTAAACCTAAATTTATATTTTAGATCATCTATACTAAGAAAATTCTTCTACAAATGTTATAATACGATCTCAATCAATCATTTGAAATTAAAAAAAAAACTACCCAAGATAGTAAATATAAGATTTAATCTGAATTAGTTTATCAAATTAAACCATGACCGGTAAAGGAAGTTCTCAGAGGGGCTATGGGCTCAATCTGATCAAACCAAAATTGAAAAAGGTATGGACCTTTTCTACCTGTCGCTTTTGTCCAGCAAAGTGATTCAGCGAGCCAAAGTCGCAAATCAATTTGCATTTTGTTGTTTGTTGTTCTGTCTTAAGGAAAAACTGAACCAGCCTATAATTATTCATATAGGTTTTGCATCTCCAGCCTATGAAGTTAAACCCAAACCTAATTTAATTATTTTTTTAGGAAAAGAGAGCAGCAGCTCTGAACTTATTAGATTGTAATGTAATTAGAGTCATAGTTTAAGCATAATAGAGATGGAGGAAAGCCATTCCTTTTGTCTAAATGCCTCAAACGCAAAACTAGGTAGCCTATCAGCCAGGCCCAGACCTGAGGTGAGGCCCAAGAGGCGGCCGCCTCAGACCCAAAAAATTTGGGGGCACCAATTTTGTTTTCCCTTCTTTCTCCACATCTGCTCTGACGTCGTTCTTTTCCACTTCATTCTTTTCATCTCTGAACTTCCAAGCTGTCGCCGTCCATCCACCCAAAATCGAAGCAAAGACGATAGGAGCTGTGGTCGACGGGTGATGCAGAGTACTCAACGTGATTGGGTTATGACGCAGTTAGATTAGATCGGAGGTTTCAGATTAGGTTTCGGGTGCTCAGAACTGATCCAGAGATGGAGGATGATTGGGAAGGTCGGCGCTCCTTGCTAGACGATTATGGATGATAGAGGGTTGGGGCGACGTCTAGCAATTGGGTGGAGTTGCTGCCGGTGCGACGACAATGGATTTGCGAGAAGGTGGTGGTGCTGCTATTGTGGTCTACTGTATTTTTTTTTTTTTTTGGTATAACCATGACAGGGCACCACTTTTCAGACTCGCCTTAGGCCCAGAAATCTCAGGTCCGGGCCTGCTATCAGCCTATGTGCAGCATTGCAGTTCTAGGAGCAAAATTTACAACTACAGATTCCAGCTGCTGTTGTAACTTGTGAATATCTTCTAGCAGATTAGCATGCTCCATGCTGAAGTGTAGTCCTCAACTTTTAGCTCAGTGACAACTACATGTGGGTCTAATTCGATAATGCAACTTTTTCCAAGATCAAATTCAAGGCTGAATGAAGGGCTTCTAGTTCAACATGTTTAGTAGAAGCAGCATGAGAAATATGATGCTGATTAGGATGAACAAATTACATCATTCTCCTTCTTAAGTGGATCCTTTTTTCTGTTTATTTCTAGGATGAATGATGTAATGGCCTATTTCTGGCTAGTATATTTGAAATATTGATATTTCAATTTCTTAAATTATAAATACATGAGATTTGAAATCCAAATTTAAATTCAATTCCAGTCTCCAAACGGAGCCTTATAATTTTGCTACGCCTACATGTACAAAGTCTTTCAGAATCTTAACAGTGAACAAAACATTTAGTAGGCTGGTTTTAGCTTCACCATTTGCAAAATATTGGGTCAACAGCCCGGAAGTGTAAATTGTATAGACTACTCTGCATCATTCTGTTTTCATGAAGTAGTAATCTATGTACTATCCTAACTCAGTAGGGTCATGTGTTTAAAAGTTGAGAGCCTCCACTGCTCCACATTTGTCACATTCAGTTTCTACCTGCGATCCATTCCAAGTAGCTCTCCACACTTTCCAGCCCACATAACTCCTTTACAACAGGCATGGTAGCTGGAACGGCCAACTGGAACATGGAAGCAGACCCATCCAGGCCTCCCCATTGAAGAAGCTGTTTTCTGGCTTCTTTGATGGCAGCTCTTGCAGCACAGTGAACTGAAACCGCTAGAAGTAACGGAGGCTCACCAGAAGCTGCACAAAACATATCATTTGACTTTCCAGACATATGGATGAAAGTCTTACAACTTATTTGCACTTGAAGAAACAATATAAAGGGGAAGCTTCATGAAGAACAAGACACAATCCCAAATGTCTGATTATGATGTTCTAAATTTCTAACCAAACCCAAAGTAAGGCAGACTCACACTCTCTTCCTACTTTACAGAACCTTATGCTTCTCATAAATCAACTAATAGCCTCTGTAAAAAAACTTCCATCACAGGTCTAAAACTAGGGGGACAATACTCTGGAACAGGCATGTCAGTTTCTTCACCCATCAAGTATTCATACATAATTATTGAGATATAAATCCCACATCGGGAATATGGGACCTTGCCTGTGGGTTTATAAGGGTTTGGGCCACTCTATCCATTGCCAATTGGTTTTGGATATGAACCCCAGACAGTTTATCAATAATATTCTACTTTTATCTGTTGTATTCCAGACACTTACGCGTGCGCTAGGCATGCTACATTATTAACATGAGAACTCTTAGCAAACTTCTGAATGGTATACCTTTTGAAGAGAGAACACGTTTGCTGTGGTGTCCACTATTTAGTACTTCAACATTAAACTGCTTCGGTACAGTGTCTATGGAAGGAATTTTATACGTCCATGTGCCATCGGAAACCACCAATCCATCAGAATTTTCCATGTATTCTTCAAGCATGAAGAACCCAATTCCTTGAACAAAAGCACCTTCTATCTGCAAGAACCGACATTAAGGACTCAAATTCTTTCGCGTAAGACCCACTGCCAAATCAGCCCATATGTTTATCCATCTACTTATGTCATGCATCCAACATATAGCTTGTGGAGTAAATAAGATCCAAGTCAAATAAAAAGCTCCTTCTTTAGGGTAACTCAACGCGTCCACATACAAGCCCCTACAACCCTAAACCGAAAATTGATGTAATATACAATTATCTGCCTAAGTAGGTTGAATTAGAATTATTGTAGATTGTAGAATGGACATAGGTATTGTCGCTGCTGAGACCATTCTTACTAATTCTTCTTTTGTTTAATCCCCATTTGTGGGGTTTGGATATTGTTTAGGAACTTCTGAAGGATTTCAACTTTTAAGGTTAGCATCTCTGGTTATGTAAAACTTTATATTTTATATTTTAGCTTTTTATTTTTCCATGGGTAAAACTTTGGAGGTTCTTATGACAGAAAATTAAAACCATGTAAACATTGGAACTGTAAAAGTCAGTATGTAAGTTCAGTATCGTGCTAACCTGTCCTAAATCCACAGCAGGGTTGAGACTCTGGCCACAATCGTAGATAATATCTGATTGCAATATTCTGGTTTCTCCACTCAGAAGATTTACCTCAACCTGTGACCAGATAGTTTCATTCTTATTTGTTAAAGTTCAGGAGATACTGAATCATATTAAAAGTGACCATATGATCTTTCAATGTGACTTGCACAGTTGCACTGGAATATTGAAGCTGTAAATATGTCCTGAGGTTTGTTGAACATTCAAGCGCATATCTACAAATAGAACCCATACAAAAGAATATGAGGAAGCAATGATAAACTTAAAGAAAAACTTACCTCACTTACTGCAGCACCATAGTTAAGGTATTCCATGGAAGTAACTTCCGGGGCATAGAGAGAACTTGCTGATAAGTTCAAGGCTTGCAAGTACGCCTGCAATTTAAGAAAAGAATGAGAAAAACTGCACAGACAACGTATCTCGTTTGTGAATCTTCATAAGAAAATGCTAGAGGAAGGCCTTTTGTGTCTTTGAAAAACTATAAAGAGAATTCACTGTGACATAGTAGTTATAAACTGCCAAGAGAAGTGTGTCCAAGGATAAGAGCAAACTTAAAACTTCAAGACATATTGTCAAATACAAAAAGGTTGAGATGGAATGGAATCCCTTTTCGCCTGAATAAGCTTGGTTTGAGATACAGAGGTAGTAGTTACAAACTGTTTGGACACCCAGGCGGCACATACAAGGGAGCTTGACCGATTCCATTTAGATTTTAGCCTCTCAGGTTAGTGCTATGGGGATATCACAAAGATTTGTGAAAGGGTTAAAATACGAAAATGATAAATTCATATGGAAACTCGTGAAAATTAGGACAATCTAGAAGCGATATATGATCAACAGGATAACTCTGGGATAAAGAGCTAGCACAAACAAGCTTACAGAATACAGAAGTACAGCACACAGATGAATTTTTAAAGTCTGTCGTTACATAAGGAACGATGCAAAAGTAAGGGGAGGGGATGATGTTGTGGTAGAGCAGAATGTATGAGGTGATCCTTCAGAAGCAGTTGCGCTAGTTAAGATAGCCTGTTTTGGTTGGACAACTAATTTCATTACTGAAAAGGGGCTGGTCAATAGCTTTTCGTGGTGGAAGAACTCTTTCAATATGTGCTAGTCCTCTAATATTCTGTCTGGTGTTTGTGGTGGTGGTGGTGGTGGGTGGGGGGGTTTCTACAGTACATTTATATTTATTAGGAGTTCCTCCGCTTTTTGACTTATCAAAAATAGATTTTCTTGACTTATATTACTAGTTAACTGAACTTTAAAAACATTAAAAAAACCAAAAAAGAAGCAATATAAATCAAATTGCAATACCTTTTCAATAAGCATCTCCCATTTAATAGAACCCATTTGATCCTGCAATTGTTGCTTGAGGGGAGCTAGCCTCTCAACCAAAATATCACACGATAACCTAACTGCCTCGCAACTTGACTCAGATGTGGTGCTTCCAGCAGTAAATCCTCCTTGAATTAAGCTCACCGTATCAGATTGTACCACCCGTACTTTATCCAAAAGATCGCCACTATCATCACATTGAATGGAACCAAGAGCGAAAGCAGCCATCTGTTTAACTTTTGTCCACAGACCCTGACCTAGTTCAATCCCTCCAACTTCAACAACAACAGAACCATCGCTTAGAATGCTCACTTTCCCTGGAGTTGGTCTCAATAAAACTTGATGTATTATAGGTACTCGAGAAATTCCTCTTTTCTGCCATGTATTGCATTTATTAAATTCTTCTACGAATTCAGTCCTTTGGTTAAAGCTTGAAGACATGGCCACCTTGTCCCATATTGAAGGTAAAGTATACTCTAGAGGTTCACCAGCAGTGTCCTCATAAAATAAATCAAGGCTGCAATGTGTGTGAAGATTTATATTTCTCACATGATCCACTTGCATGGAGAGGGTAGATGCTACATGTTCAATTACAGCTTCAGCAATAAATGACCCTTGCACCTCCCCAGGACCTCGCATTGCAGTCCTACTTGGATTGTTAGTTTTGCATACCTTTACATCAAAAGACAGAGCACCCCAATCATACTTCTTAAGTGAACCCAGGATATTGCGTGGCATAATTGGACTTATATCTGCGGACATCCCTGCATCAATCAATATATCAAGTTGTAAAGCTGTAATCTTCCCATCAGACTTGAATCCCACACTGTAGATTATCTTCATGGGATGCCTTCCTCCTGCCATTATCATATCAGTCTTGCGATTGACATATATCCTGACCGGGCAATGTAATTTGTGTGCTGCAAGTGCACATGCTGTTGCAACCTAATGTACAAGAATGAACTTCAGTTTCCATTAGTTGACGGCAGGAATCATATCATCGAAATATAAAAAATAAAAACACACATGGACCAATACTTAATTTATATTCTAATTAGCCTCTCCTCATTTTTGAGCCCCTATACCAGTAGAGTGCAAACACTAAATGCTCGCTAGAAAAAGATTGATAGTGAACCAGTTGTAAAAGAAGGTTTACAGGAAATATTACCAGAATATGGGCCAACTATTATCTTTTGAATACACTATTTGGGTGCAGGGAAAACTTTTTTTATTGAATATAAGCACCCTTCCCAAATGATCCGTTAATAATTTTCTCAAAACATCAGCACATTGCTCGGAGAACAGATAACAAGCAAACACAAATAGGGATGGCGCTCGAGACCAAGCACCTGACAAGTGCTTTTTAAAAAAGCACTACAAAGTGCTTCAAACTCAGGAAGCAGTATTAAATATTCTTGCGAAAGGCTACCAAAATGCTTTTAGCATTTCTAGAAGCACTGAAAAACAGTCTTGCTAATTTTATCAAAACACAAACAACTATAATATTGCATCTAATACTCACAGGAATGGATTTTACGGCCTTTCCACCAAAACCCCCACCAACCCTTCTTGTAATTACACGGACATTACTTTCAGGAATGCCAAGACACTTTGCGATGACTGCGTGTGAAAACTGAGGACACTGACTTGAAGTATAAACCACTAGGCAGTTGTCTTCATCTGGTACAGCAAGAGCAGTTTGTGTCTCCATGTAGAAATGATATTGTGAACCAAGTTTGATCTGGAAGCAAGAAAGACATAGATTTGCAACTTGTGAATGGTCTACGAGGTATTGAAGAGCAAGTGCATATTCTTTCTTTTATGGTCTTTTCCCTTCCCCAAATCATAAACTTTTCCAAATTATAGATATTGATGACAAGTACCTGAGCAGATGTAATCTTGTGATCAGCTATAGCCATTCCTTTTGATATATCACCAACTTGCTTCGGGTATAAGAAAGAAGGGACCTCAAAAAAACTAGACCTCTTAATGGCCTCCTCTACGGATAGGATTGGTGGCTCTATATCTTCCATTTCATACTCAACATCCGCAGCGTTTGCGGCCAAATCTGCATGTTTCTGTGTATCTGCAACCTAAAAATTATGTTTGCTGAGTCAATTAGACAAAGTCCTTACGAACAGAAATGAAAATTATTCTGGAAGCCTATTGGGCATCAATACTAGAGAGTAATAAATTAGACCCAAGACATACCACAAAGGCAAGACGCTGACCAGCGCATTGAGTAATATCATCAGCAAAAAGAGGTTCGCTACCAAAAATAGTCTTAGATCCCACATTCTCCCCACCGTTGGGGATATCTTTAAAAGATAAGACAGCAGAAACTCCATCTGGCTGTGGTTTAGTTCTGACATTTATTCCCTTAACCCGTACGAGAGGCTTTGTACTATAAATGAACGCTCCATGCAAGCAATTTGTTGGTGACGGGATGTCGTCTACATACACAGCCTCACCTACAAAACATACTATACTTGTCAACATTGTGAATTAGAACCCAAAGAAAAGATATAAATCAAATAGCAAAGATGTCCACTCAATTCAATCAAAACCCGTTTTTTAATTGGTCGGATAATTATCGTTATCTTACAAAACAGGGGGTAAGGGTCCCAACTTGGAGTCAGAAGCCAGGATAGTAGGATTCTTAACAAGGTGTGCTTCAACATTATATCACGGATACAAATGTCTCAACTAAACTGAAGGAAGGTAGGCAAGGACACTGTTTCAAATTTGATCTCGCAATTTTGATTTTAACTTTAATTAACTGACCAATATGAGGAGCGAGGAACAAAATAATCTAACTTGTAAGTTTGTAGTTTATATTCTTTACATAATTTATCAAGACGAAGAAAAGATAATTGAATATGTCAATTTAATTACTAGCATGGATTGCAAATGAGATTGAGAAATCTGTGATACCACTATCTAATCAGCAGCATAATAATGAGTGAACCATTTAGTGAAGAGATAACAGATGTCAACCTTCATTCTCATTAAATTATCCAGGCCAGGATAACTTGCATGAACATGATACTTGCTTCTAAAAAGAGATGTAAAAAGATAAAAAATAACTTACATGAACATGAACTAGACATCCTCCAACTAAGCGTTGAAAATTTAATTACTTTTGTTCTTTTGAGAAATCTGTGATACCAGTATCTATTCAGCAGCATAATAATGAGTGAACCATTTAGTGAGGAGATAACAGATTACAGATGTCAACCATCATTCTCATAAAAGTATCCAGGCCAGGATACCACCTTGCATGAACATGATGCTTGCTTCTAAAAAGAGATGTAAACAGATAAAAAAAAATAACTTACATGAACATGAACATGAACTAAACATCCTTATAGTTATCCAATTAAGCGTTGAACATTTATTTACTTTTGTTCTTACTTCGAGCAGCAAATGTGAAAAAATCAATTTCAAAACAAAATGTAGACATCCTTATCAGCATGTGAAGAATACTAACCTTGTGAAAAAATCAATTTCAAAACAAAATGTAGACATCCTTATCAGCATGTGAAGAATACTAACCTGACGCTTGGAGGGCCGCTCCAGATTTTATAATTGGCTTGCCGACCGGATCATAGTCTGTACTTAAATTAAGCACTTGTTTAGCTGATGATAGAACAGGTGGAAAGTCATCATTGCAATGTTGGTTCTTATTCATCTCAGAAGTAGGGAACAAAATATTCTCCACGAAACCATCAGAAATTTCAGTATCAATGTTAATAAAGGGGCTAAAGAACTCAAAAAGAAAACCACTAGCCAAGCTTGACCTGTAAGCAGGATTCGTAGTGCCTTCTTCAGGAACAACAATAGCTCGAACTAACTTAATAGCTTCATGCAGAACGCCAGCACTCAAGGTCTTTCCAGTTAAAAAGTCCTCAACCTTTCTTGCTCTAATTGCATGTTTAGTCCCATAAGCACCAAAAGCCAGACAGCAGTAATGTACCATAAATCCAGTAGAAGTTTTAGAAACTTCGGCCAAGAAAGCAGCATTTAAATAAGGCAATGCATTTCCTAGTGGTCTCGGTGCAGCTCTATAGGTTTCAAATAGCAACATAGTATCAAGTCCTACAGAAACTTTTGTAACTGCTTCCCAATTTGGGATTTTAATACTTACAAGTACACTTTTGGGACCCAATGGGGATCTTTTCAGAAACTCTTCCAACAGAATGATTTCAGATCCAGAAGCACTCACTATATTCACTGTTGAATCCACAGCAAGAAGTATTGTTGCAATATCTGAAGGAAAGTACTTTCTTTGTGCCATAACCAAATTCCCTCCTATACTAGCTGTGTTTCTGATAAAGCCTGAAGCAATTTTATCCATATGCTTGGCAATTCGTTCAAACACGACCTCGCCTCTTGACATGTGTTCACCTTTGGTTTTCTTCTTTAAAGCTTCAATAACTTTAGTAATGGTTACAATTGTTCCTACATTGAGCCCCGTCCGGTCCATCCTAATTATCGATAGCTCAGGAACAAAATTGAGATCAATGTATCTGTCATAACACGCTAACTCCTTGTAATACCCTGTCCCGGTGTTACCAACAACCAATTTCACACTCTCACCAGAATCATTCGCTTCCACTAACCTCTGAAGCTCCTCAATACCAGCTGGACTGTACCAACCATATCTCTCGGGGTCCAAACACGACGAGGACCTGATCTCATTCTTCAAAAACTCAGGAAATGTACAGACCTCACTCTCAGGATTATAAGGAGGCAAACTATCTACCATTGCTTCCTTACTATCTCCCTTGCTCCAAAAGGAGTTAAACCCCAAATCCTCAATGTCAAGATCACCCGAAAAGCTCTTGCAGGCATCGGCAATGGGACGATATCCGGTGCAGCGGCAGAGATTGCCAGCAATAGCCATCTCAGCTTCGGAAACAGTCATCTTGGAGAAGCCGGGAGGGGGCTCAAGTCGGTCAGTGGTCTTGTGGGCATTGACAAGAGCCGAAAAGAGCGAAACGCACATGCCGGGAGTACAGAAGCCGCACTGAGAAGCGTGGAAGCCGCTGAAGCGCTGGTGAATGGGATGGAAGCCGTCTCTGGTGTTCCCAAGGCCTTCGGAGGTTGTGATGGAGCAGCGGTTGACGCTGCAGAGTAAGGTGAGACACGAATTCACACTGAAATCCTCCACTTTGTTGAGAACAGGGTCATACTTCGAGAGTAGCACAACGCAAGCGCCACAACCGCCTGCAATCACAGTCAAAGACCTGATTAGTTATTAGAGAGAGAGAGAGAGAGAGAGAGAGAGAGAGAGAGAGGAGGGGACCTTCGCCGCAGCCGAGCTTGACGCTCTTGAAGGGAGTGTGGGAACGGAGAAACTCGAGCAGAGTGGTGGAAGGATCGACGGTTGGGAGCTCAAAGCGGTGGCGGTTAACGGCGAAGACGAAGGTAGTGGGGGCCATTTCGGAGAGGAGGCACCGAGTTTGAAATGCAGACTAAGGCACATGGCTCCAAACGAGAATATGTTTGTTTTGGGTTTCAAGATTCGTCTGGAAACGATTGATGCAAACATCATCATCATCAGGTCAACGGATTCCCTTATCACTACTATTCCTTTGGCTGCCGCTTTCCTTTCGAATTTCAAGGGGGACATAAATGTCAATTGTTACTGCGATAAGGACCCAGTTCCACAGCTCTCTCCCTATCTTTCTGACCGGAGGAAAAAAATATAATCTTGGCCGCCCTAAAGGCACCTCATTCTAATCTTCTTTTTCTTCCCCCAAAAAAACTTACTCTTTATAGAGTTGTGAAATTTTGTTATGTTTTTGTTGTAGCATTTCGATATTTGTAAGTTAATATAGTTATATTTAATGAACCATAAACTGACAAATGAACAAAAAAATAATAATTAAGAATATAAGACCCGTCCGGTAGCATTTTTGAAATTAGTTTTGTAAGAATATATTTTTACAAATGAAATGAGATTTTGAGATTGTAATTTTTAAATTTGAAAATGTATCTGATAGTTCGGTGTGAACAATATTTTCCAAATTTTAAAAGTAGGAGAAGGAAAAAGTTAAAATGTCAAACTATTGTTTTTTTTATCAATTAAACAACTTAAATGTTACAATGAGTATTTTGTAAGTCGAATTCATGACCGTTCAGTTATGAATAGTTGACTATGTCACTTTTATATTTTTTTAAACAATTTTTATTAAATAACTCACACTTTTTTAAAAATCTTTAAAATTAGGGCCAATGAGCATTTTCTCAAATATGTGTGTGTGTGTGTGTGTGTATATATATAGTCCGGATGTAGAGATGACCTCCTTAAATTCTTAAAGCGAGGATGTTTTTAGTTCTAGCATGTATTTTGACATGAGATAATGCCCATTTAGTACTAATTATAACCCCGCATTGCCCATTTTAATGACTATCTTTTTGAAAAGTCTATTCCAATATAAGGTACCTTTATTTGTGCTCAAATAAACAAATTTTCACTTTAAGTCTTAACAAGCAATATTATTTTATGACTATTTTACCCTCACCCTTTAAACATGCATAAAGAGAGAAAATGGAAGAGAGAGAAGATTTGGCCGGAAGTCACCGGACTCCGGTGACCGGTGACCACAATCTTGCCGGTCTCCGGAATCTCGCCGGATTTTTTTAAATGTCACCGGAATCTCGCCTGATTTTTTTTTTTTTAAAATGTCATCGGAATCTGCCGGACCTTGCCGAAAGTATACCGCACCATCTCTAAAGTTTAATTAAGGGGCAGTAATGATGAAAAATATTTTACTAGGGGGGGCAGTAAATTTCTACTGAGGTCAATAAAACCTTATTGAGGGGCAATAATGATGAAAAATAATTTATTGAGGGTAGTAAACTTCACACCTGCTTCCTCAAGTCCACTCACCTTGTCTCTATCTTCGCCGTAAAAATCATGGACGACCACAAGATCATGAATAGGCTCGACTAGGGCTATAGCGGTGGTGCGTCATTGCCGAGATGCGTCCTCAATCTCGACCGACGTCAACGTCAGGGATGCTTGATGGGAGAGAGTAGTTTCCAGAGAGAGAGAGAGAGTAGTTTAACAACAAAAAATCACTGCTACATTCGTCGCCAGCGCTTGGGAGGAGGCTCAGGACCAGATATGCTACAGTTAGGCCGAGCGCCGACCGTTGAGCAACGACTGACGAGCGAAGAGTGACAAGCGCCGAGCGACGAGGCCAAGGTCTCCAGGAAGGAATCAAAAGCCGAAGTTTTGGATCTGCATAGTGTTTCCGGCGTCGCAGACAGAGGAGATCTGGTGTGGCACGGCAGAGGCGAGCATGATGAAGGAAGGAGAGAGAGAGAGAGAGAGAGAGAGAGAGAGAGAGAGAGAGATATATATATATATATATATATATATATATATATATATATATATAAAATAAGGTTAGGGGTAAAAATGTATTTTTGTTAAGAAACATTGGAATGAGCTAAGGAAAAAATCTATTTCATTGAGTTGGGCTATCAGAACCCTATTTTTTTGCATTTGGGCATTTTCCCTTTTGACAATCAAAGCTACTCATTCCCCAGTTACTTACCCACATATGAATCCTACAAAAAATTAGCAAAATTGAAAAACGTTTAACCATTTGATTAGCACAATATTCGTTTTAATTTTATTTAACGGCCTACAACTGTTTACGTCAATTTGAATGACCAAATGATTATGGAATTAGTTGAAATTTTGTAGACATGTTTCTTGCATATGAATCTAGAGGATCAATGGTTAAGATCGGTTAAATGAAGTCATCTACTAATGTAAAATAGTAGAAATCCTCAAATTCTTAAAGTAATGAGGTCCTCTTTAGATCATCCCCTATATAGACACACACACACACACACACACACACTAACTTACATGCCTTTTCAAATAAGGACCTCCTTACCTTAGATAAGGTACGGATTTCCTTAATTTGACCAACTTTCCGATCATATTTTTCGATCATAGCCAACCAAAAACTAGATATACATGACTTGATCATCCTTGCAAATTTTTAGCTAATTTGGTTATCGGTAAGGTATTGAAAATGTATTAAATCAATGAACGAACCGAATCTGTTCATCTTGAACCGTACGTTCTTGTAATTCTAAATCACAGTTTTGAATGCTTTAACGTTTATTGATGGAGACTACATCGACTACAAAGTAAACAATGCAACCTCACACAATTATTACCCTGCAAATGTCATCGTTAGTATATAATAAGTAGGGATCGTTCAGTCCAGGGATGTCAAAGGGTGAATTGAACTTATAAGTGCTAATACATATTCACATAATACACATAGAAATTGGGGGGGGGGGTTTGGAAAGATTTATCTAACTAAAACTACTGTTGAAATAAAACCTAAACTAACATATATACATGTGATCAACAACTTCACACAAAACAAGAAACAAAAACACTCAAGCATGTAACAAATTATGCAAGACATTTGGTACATCAGTTTCAACACATCCTAGACTCTACTTCAATTCCGATTCTGATTTAGAGCCCTTCGCGGTTACTCCAATCGTTAAGACTTCATAAGTATTTAGAATCAACTTCGCGTGTAATCCTAAATTGTATGCTAACTCATTTAAAGACACTTCGCGTAGAAATTAAACAAGAAAACACATAAGCATAGTAAGCTCAATCAGAAACATGCACAAGGTATGGCGTCACTCATCCTATTAACATGCAAGTTTTCAGAATTATACTTAACCATTTTTAAGCAACAAAGACCTAGACAACTTCGCGTATGACTAAATCATATATCACTTTGGTAGATGAAATCACAACCCACATAACAACCATGGCCTTAGGCTGTATGCAACCATTGATTTTGCCTGCTCGATTAGGAAAACTAATCGAATACAATCAAGAACACATTGAAACATGCTGCCCTAAATCTAACACAGAAAATATCACATGAACAAGTTTGTAACAATCGTCATACATAAGTTATAAATATAAGAAAATCTAAACATGTTACAAAACCAAATCGGCAACCATAAAAACATACAATCTTCATAGACAAAGTATTGTAAAACTACAGAAACATAAACAACCATGAGAAGAATGGATCACACTTTGTAGAAACCTTGAATGGTGGCTGCAAAGGTGGTGGAATTGGTGATGGAATTATACAAAGCAAAAGGGAGATGGTGGTGGTTCGGCTAATCTAGTTTCTGTATAGGGTTTATGGTGAGAATTTGGTAGAGTTCCGGCTTGTGTTTGTATGGAAGATGTCATGATCAGTTCGTTGATGAAGCCTCCTATTTATAGAGGGAGAGCAGCCTTGAACTTTAATCCTAGCCATTCGTCAATTTCTAATCCAATGGCTCTTATTAAGTCACACTTTAAACATGATTTCTTCCTTTGAGTAAAAGAAGACATTTTCCTTGTATTTCTCCTCAATTTGGCGTCATAGCTTTCTCTTCTTTTCCCAGAATGATGACCAGGTTCATTCTCTTATTTCCTTGCATTATGCAAGCTAAAAGACATCATAAAATCTGATTTGATTTCCTAGCAATTGTCATGGCATTTGCAAAAAGTTTGCATGATAAATTTCCATGAATCTTTCTGATCAATGCCAATGTTTCCTTTTTCTTCTCCTTGGTTTGCTCCTCTTTCTCTTTTCTCTCTTCCTGAATTATCTCCTTGTTTAATCCTCAATTTGCGCTGCATTATCTCTTCTTTAATTTCTGAAAATAAGAAAGAAGAAATAAAATAAAGACAAGGTAATTATCACAAATGTTACAGAATTGTGGAATAAAAAAGTCTCTTAATCCAACTAGGTTTCCTAGTTGCACAAGGAATCCTACTAAACTCTTGACAAATTCTACGTTTTCAGCTCGTTTTAGCACAATATACAACCGACTCTACCATAAACTCTTAATTTGACAAAATGACTCAATATTACAACAATAAGGGTTAAGCAAAGTATAAATGGAGGTAAAAAGATATTAAGAACGTCGCATTTTATGCTCCTATCATTTATCAATTTGGCTAAAAATTTACAGAGATGATCAAGTCATGTATATCTAGATATTGGCTGGTTATGATAGAAAAATATGATCGGAAAGTGGGTCGAGTAAAGAAATCTATATCTTAGCTAAAGGAAGGAGGTCTTTACCTAATCAGCATTGTACTAACTTATACATAAATATAATATATAAAATTAAAAAATTCAGATGCTTCCGATCTTGTGTAACTGCACGCACTTGTTGCACATCATCAGGGCCGCCACTTATGATCATCAATTTTCAAATTTTTTTATTCTTCAAATATACTTGTAGAAATTGTGTTTCATTGATTTGTTTGTTACAGACTTTACATATATATACAACAGCTCCTACTTAAGAGTATTGATTACAAATACAATTCATTCTAGCTATCAATCTAAATGATATCAGATTGCACAAATGGCTCTAGCTATTTATTGAGATGACATTAGTGTGGAGGAGAATCTGCATTGACTAAGGAGGAAGAGTTAATCACTCTAATAATACTTCAATATAGATAACCGGGCGGATCCAGCCCAAGGCTTGACTAGGCTGGAGCCAAGTCATATCTTAACAGTATATGTTCACCTAGCATAAATGTTGACATAGCAGGTTTGATTGAGAATATTTGTAGATTCCCAGCCCACGTGGGTTTGAATCACAGCAACGTAGGCCTCATTTTCTTTTTAGTTTTGCTATCTTATTTTTCTTATTTTTAAAAATGATCTTTTCCCTTAATTCTCCCATTGCATTTCTCATTTTCATTACAATTTTGCATCCCATTCCTCTAATTTTAAAATTTTCCTTAATTTTCCCAATGCATAATCATCTCTCCTTTTTCTTTTAGTTCTCCCATTGCATTTCTCATTTTCTTTACAATTTTGCATCCAATATTCCTCTTATTTCTTTAAATTGTTTTTTTTCCCTTAATTTTCCCAAAGCATAATCATCTCAAATTGGACAATGGGTCTTACTTGTATGCGGTATTGAATCTATTGAGTCTGTTGGGTAATACACATGATATGCATGCACTACATTTGACTAGTCTAATAATTTACATATTTGCTGATCTTTGAACTTATGTTCCCAGTAACTTCTTGCAAGTTAGGTTGTAGCACATTGCTCTGCTGAAGATTAATGCATCATCCATGTTTATCATGTCTTACTGAGAAATTGTGGATGAAGGAATAAGGAGCAAGCTAACATAATAAACTCGTTTCTATTTTAATGTTCATATGGTGTACTTAATATGTATGTTTAAGCACAATTGTTATGCTGGCTTAATTTTTTTTCCCAATATATATATGTTTGATTGTAAACTAGCATCATACATTGAGGATGGAAATCCTTATCACTGAATTTCAACATTCAAGTCCCATTTGAATATGAGTTTGTATTCTGTAGTCGTAGCTGAAGATGATACAGTTACACTACTCTGAACTCAATCACTATATTTACTCATTTTAAAGCAGATAATATATTTCATAGATTTGAACCTTGGTAGCTATCTATTGAAACTTCAGAAGTAGAGGCCTTTGCCTGTGTTGATATGTCATGTGCCTGCTCTAATTTGACAACAATTTGCTCCATGGATGGTCTTTGTTGTCTAAGTGCTGTGCATGATAGAGCCAGCTGAAGTGTGAGATTGAAAGCTTCTTCTGAGTAGTCCCCATCAAGTTTGGGATCGGCGAATTCATTGATGCTGCCGGCTCTGTTAAGGCCTTTTGCCTAGAAAATGAAAACATAAAAAATGATCAATGAAAGACTAACGACAATCAATTTGATCAGAGAATAGATTGAAGGAGTGGATTGGTTTCTGACCATTTTATTTAATGGCAATGGCGTGTTCAGATTCATATTGATAACTTTCTTTCCCGATAGGATTTGTAGAAGTACAATTCCAAAGCTGTAGACATCTCCAGAAGAATTTACATGGTGGTTGCTCTGGTAGTCAGGATCAACATAACCAAAAGTTCCCCTCACTTCTGAACTCACATAAGTTTCACCCAGTTCAATGATCTTAGATAGTCCAAAGTCTGATAGCTTGGCTTCAAAATTGTCCCCAAGAAGAATGTTTGTTGGCTGCATAAGATATGCAAAACTCTTAGACATGTACAAATTCATTTCATTTTTTTTTTATGTGATTTCAGTTAGTACCATCAAGCAATATAACTAAAAAGCCTTGTTAATTATACCTTGATGTCACGATGAACAATGCAGCCTTCGGGATACGTATGAAGAAACAATAGACCTTGAGCGCTATCAATTGCAATCTCAAGCCTTTGGATCCAGGACAGACACTTATCTTTACCTGTTGTGTACCATTCTCATAATTAGCATATCAAAAATATTTTCATCCGGAAAAGCTTAAACATAAGTTATGGAAAGGGTGGTACCGAAAAGCCATTCTGAGAGGTTCCCATTTGGACAAAGCTCATACACAAGGAAACACTCATCTTCCTGTAGACAGTAACCAAGCAAAGTAACAAGGTTTGGGTGTCTGATATGTGATAAGCTTGTAAATTCTCTTGCAAAAGTCTCCACATTTTCATCATCGATAATGTGCTTAATTGCTACTTTCTGATTGTTCGATAGTATGCCTCTATAGACCTTTCCTGTTACATCAAAAACAAAAACAAAAATGGACCAAACTGTATGATAGCTGAAATGGTTCACTCTATGTTTTTACTCAGATGCATACCAGCAGTTCCTTCACCAAGGAAATGTGTTGGGCTTAGATTGTCTGTAGCATATAACACTTCCTTGATTGGAACTTTTGGACAACCGGACTCCTTTAAAATCACATCCTTGAATGCTGCTGTATAAATACAAATGAATCAAGCTCATCAGTATGGACACACATTATATTGCTGCTTTTTAAGGTTGCTAGCTGTAAATTATAGTACTCCGGCATACCTTCCATTTTTGGAGATGGAGTTGTCTTTTTGGCCAGTTGTGGTGGTTGAGTAGTTTTGATACGTTTCTTGGAAAAGATGCATGCAACTGTTACAACTGAAATGACAATTCCTACTACGAGGCCTCCGATGAGGATCAATAAGCCTGGTTTAATGATAAAATTGTACTTTGTTAGGGATAAGAAAGCAATGCAATACTTTTAGTATTGATAGAAGAAGCCTTACGTGTACTTATCTTTCTACCCTTCCCATCTTGATCATCTGCAATGGACAAAGAAAAAATTTACATACAAGTACATGCACCAGCATATAAACTGTTGATGAGAACTAAAATTATTGATGATAACATGTTTTCCTGCGCTACATACCATACTTTTGTGCCTCAAGACACTTATAAACTGTAAAGAGATGATCTTTATCTTTGATTTTAGTACTTGTGTATGACACCAGAACCGCAAACCTGCAAACTTGTGTTTCAGCCTTGATAGACACCGGATCGGAGGATGGTGAGTCCAATGCTCTTATTTTTTCCCAACTCTTAGCACATGAATCACATCCATCAATACTCTGAATGTTACATTTCTCATCTAAACTCCTCAAGTTGTCCTTAAACTTATTAGTAACTTCACCAACAGAGAAGTCAGAGCAGCCACCAGCACCCCTTGTCAGCTGCTCAATCCCACATCCAAACACATTCTTTTGAAATTTTTGCATTTCATCAAGGCAATTTCGCTGCTCGGTAGAGTCCAGAAATATGAATTCTGTTTGGTTTGCGCGCTGCCCCAATGCGTAGAGGTAGTCATCAAATACTTCTGCACAACAGCTATTGTGCAGAAACCCTCCCCAATCTCCATTTCCACAACTTGAATTGGACGGGATGTCAAAATGAAGGCTACAGTACGACGAAGGAGGCTGAGCTACTGCAAAGCCGAGTAGGGTGACTAAAATGAAGATGATGATAGTACTATATTGCTTCAGAAGCTCAGTCATTGTGTAAAACTATGCTGGTACTATTGCCAAGTCAAGATATAGATCAGGGAGAGAAAGTTTTCTAGACATTTTCTTTAGTATCATTACTAGACTGGAAAAAGGCCTATAACCAGCATTGCTGAATGGTTTGAATGATCTTAATTGTCGAAAACGAATGCACCAAAAGGTTTGGATGCATCGTTGAAATTGATGGAAATACCAATATTAAACCAACAAAGTATTTGCTGCCGGCGAATCCAAGAAATATTTAATTAGCATTCAAGTTTTGATGGCGGGTATTTTAACAACAAGAGAGGAACTATTCAAGTTTTGATTCATTCCATGTTTTTGGATCTTTGTTTATGTGATCTTCTAAAGCAAGCAAGGTTGTCTGAGGTGACGGCAATTATGAAAGTTAAAGATACTTGCTACCAGGAAACAAAAATGGATGCCTGGCAATAATGTTGAGGCAAGAAAACTCAAGTCAATGCCAGCTTGATTGGTTTTGTATAAAAATTGAAAACACTGTGGTTGTGATTTGTAATAATTTCACCCTGTCATTTAGGTTGTTTTGGTGGAATTTTACCTTCTTTTAAGTGTTGTCTTTATCATGCTGAACCCCTCCAAAATATTGGTGTCAATAACTAGGTTGGCTAATATAAATCTCCAAGGAAATTCCACCCTTCACTTTGGGGCTAGTTTACTTGGACTTAAAAAAAAACTATTACTGCTGTGATGTGAAAATATTCAGTTGTGAATAAAAGTTTGATAAATATATGTTCAACTACTCATTTAGAAAATTTAACTCTTTTCAGTAATATTCGGGGACTCGATCAAAACGGTTAACTCTATTTACATCGACAATTATCACACACAAACACTTTTACTTTCTCCTGTGTGACTTAGTTTAGTTGATTCTTCCACACATTACACTCTAAGAAGTAACTACCTATGTAAAACTTTAGGGACGTTTACCTCCTAATGATAGGGCTAAGGGAAGCTTAAGTTTAAATTAATATGGTTGACCGTTTTTATCGGGGCCGAAACGTTACTGGAAATATGTGATTTTCCAACTCTAGCTGCATTTTACTATACTGATCACATCATATTTCACAAGATTTTCAAAATTTTTGCTTCTAACTGTATTGTTAGTTGGTAAAATTATACACTTACATATAACCTTCTAACAAATTATACCATGTTAACTTGTCTGTTAGTCCATTTCACGCCCACTAACACCAACCCCAAAAAACTGATCCACGTGTTGAAATCGATAATCAAGATAAGATACCTAGCTCACTTGCCCGACTGGCGCTCTGAGTAATTTATTTCATTACAAAAGCAGAGTATATTGCTCAAGCAAATCTGCTATCAATATTGTTGTTGCTCTTCTTTGAGTAAAGATTCTTAGTTTATTACAATTCTTGTCTGTTATCTAAGCTTTTATCTCATGCACATTCATTGAGAAATTTGAACCAATTACAAGCAGATATCCATGTTAAAAACTTGTGACTTTTATTCCTAATGTTAATGTGATTGTCTTTCCGTTGTTGAGGAATTTCAATTTTTGTTCCCGTCATTTTACAATGAACATGATTTATACAATGCAGTACAATTTCCAGCTTTAACATCTCATAGAAAATGCAGTACAATTTCCTTCACAATTCAACTAAATCATACTATTTTGATAGAGATCATCAATTGTGGCTTCTTTCATAGTTAAATTGTTCGCTAATAATTTTGTGATGCCCTGACGATAATGTAAATATTAGAATCAGAAAAACATAGTGTAAATTAATGAGACATGTATGCTTCGAGCTAGCAGTCTTAGAAGAAGTAATTCAAATAACTATTTCAAAGTAGTCAAGTAATACATACGGAAACATACCCCAAACATATGCTCCAAGAGCTAAACCAACAATTGTTGTCCTAGTTCCAGAATCTACAACAGGCTTCAAGACGTTCTCTTTTCCAAGTGATTCTGGGATAAGTACTACACTAGGCGAATCAAACCTAGGGAGAGAAACATATATTAGTCTTAAACATAAGAACTAGGACAACATCATGATGCAAGGATAAACTTAAAACACAGCACAAAATAGAAATGAAAAACACAGAGAAGTAATTGTGCAGATATAGTCTTACACCTGCTATTACAACATTTTCTACTGCAAAAAATTAGAATTATGACTATTGCAATAAAAATAACATGCAACAATCATTCCTGGAATTAAAAAACTGAGCATGAAAATAAACTGAGACGACACACATTTAAAGACATGTAATGAATCCAGTGAGACTCAGCACAGAATATGTGGTATGATCACTACATATAGGATATCCGATGAAAGTCTCCATGTAACACAACCAATCAATGAATTACTGCTAATACAAAAAGAAGTGCTTGTTTAAAGGTTAGAAACTAACCTTTAACCATGGAATCAGTGCGAGCTAGAATCAAATATACACGGTGTCTCACCCAATTTTCGAAAGATAATTTTCAAAAATTTAGGCATGATATATCTCAAAATATCACTCCCAAAACTTGTTCAACAACTTCCAAACTAAATTCAAAAGCTGGAAATGTAAATGTCAACAAACTCATCAACTGAGTTAAACATTATATCTCCTTAATTACATAAACTTCAAAAGTCTAGTAAAATAAAGTCGCTCACAAGAGCTTAAAAACAAACTGTCATAGTATACAAATAAATGTACATCTTCCAAAACCCAGCTACTATGTCTCTGCCTCAACCCTGCTGATCATCACCTGCAGGTCTAACCCCTACACCATGAATTGGTGCACCGGGTTGTAAAACAACAAACTCGGTAAGTTAAAAAGCTCGTATGAGTAACTCAAAAAAATAACGACAACACAAAGAGCACATCATAAAAATTATATCATTCCACATAGATATATTTATATGAACAAACATAGATATTCTCACAAGAATAATCTATCAAGAACCAACAATATTATGATCACATGAACATTAAAAATAATCATATAACAGGAAAACTTATTTTATCTTACTTATGAGTCATTGACGATCAAGCTCATATATTTAAAAACAAACAATAACATATTCTTTAATTCAACATTATCATCAAAATGACCATAATAATTTGGTCCAAATGTGAACCTTGGTGAGATTTACTCACCTAATTAATCCCGCTGCGTCTTCCACAAAACACAAGAGCCAAGCCAAAACGCACTTCACAAGTCACCTAAAATTACACAATTAATAACCTTAGTAACCAAAGTACTATAGGATATCAAATCACCCTTTAAACTAAACCTTAGCCTAAAGGAGGAAACCTTCCAAGGTCATCGAACTTAACAACCCAATACTGCTGCTTCTACATGCCAAAACCTAAACTCAAAACCTATCACAAGTCTATGAATAAACCTAGAACCTAACATGCAATCTTTGCTCACAACCTAGAATTTCCACATCTCAACAAGCTCACAACAACAAGAGCTAGCTAACCACAGAAACCTAAAGCTTCAAACACTACTAGACGCGCTGCCACGCGCCACCACAGGCAACGGCGAGTGGGTCCCATGCGCCGCCCTGAAACTTCCAAATTTGAGCCAACTTAAAGCAGCAAAGTTGAAGCTTGAAGCAAGGGGAGCAACTTTAATACCTGAAGGTTCAACCCGTTCGGCCGGAAAGTGCTTCGAAACACCACCCCAAATCCCAAACTTCAAATCTGCAAATTCAGCGCCCAACTTCGATCATTAGGTCACCAAAGAGATATAAATATCTTTAGAGGAAGGAGGAGAGCATGACTCACCAAGTTTCGACCGAAATCGCCGGCTTTCCGGCGAGACAGCAGCAGCTCCGCCGCTTTGTGGCGGCATCTAGGCGGCGAGAAGACGAGCGGCGCTGCCCCAGGAGTGGAGAGGAGGTCCGTGCGAACCCAACGGGACCGGCGGCGTCCAATTTGGTGGCCGGATGACCGAGTTATATGCCGGCGAAGGTTGAGGTGCACAGTGAGCTCAGGAGAGAGGAGAGAGAAACTGATTGCAGAAATTCTAGGGTTTCCAAAAATAACCCAAACATCTTTCTATTTATACACATTCTAAAATCAGAAACTAAATTCCTCTAACCATAACCTTTTCATACGATATCCGTTTTACGCATTCCGTGTGTCTACGAACTTGTATTGCCAAACTCTACAACTTTTATGAAGGAAGTTTTTGAAAATAACTTACGGATAAGAAAGCCAACTTTTGGCCTCTTAAAAGTCAAAACACTTAATAAAATTGATTCCCGAAACTTTAACTTCGCACAAATGAATAAGAATTTCCATAAAATAATCCTTCATTAATTTCGGAAATAATACAAGGAAATTAATGTTTTGGCCACGATCCTCAGCGCGCGGAGCATAGGTTTCTAACGAACAAAGAGAAGGGGGGGGAGTGTTGCGGGCGTGCCACCTTGCGGACGAGGAAAGAGTAGTAGGGGTGGGCTTGACTTCTTGATCAGGCGAAGGGGGTTACAGGTGCCACCTCAGACGAGGATTTACGAGCACAAGTGATCGATACTCACGGTGGCGTGAGCAGAGCAACTATAGGGAGTTCAGAGAGAAGTCGGGGGTAGAGTCCGGAGGGCTCTGAAGAGGGGAACCTAGGCGGCGGCGCTTAGGGTTAGGGTTTCGAGGAGCTGGAAGGGTAACTGGTTTCAGTTTGTATTGTGTTTTTGTGTATTGTTTGAGAGAGCTTTCTGTTAGGGTTCGAGCCCCTTTATATAGTAGTTCAACTTGCGGCAGAAGAAAAGTGATTAGAATCCAAGTCGGACTCTGAAACCCTAATTGACAAGGACACGGTTTACTCCATGCAGACCAACCATCTTGTGGCACATGTCCAGTTCGCACACTTCATTCCGCATAGGGCATTGCTTCCGCGCTGCCAACTGTAGACTCCTATGCGAACTGGAATTAGGAATATCATCATCCCGCGGGCTGTCACAGGATGCTATCTCGCGTGCTCTTGAAGCTCGCTTCCAATTCCCGGGCTATTGCAGCTCGCGAGCCTTAAAAGAGCTTTTTATATTAAATGGGCCACAAGGATTGGCCCGAAGCATATCAAAGACTTGTAAAAGTCTCCAACGTTTATCGTGGTGCGCGCGAACTCCGCATGATGCTTCCTCGCGAAGTCTCCTACGCGAGCCAGTTCGTCAGCTCGCTTGCTCGCTTCGCCTCGCCTACGCGGAGTGTTGAATAGTAATTCCGCGTGAAGTCATTCTGCGCGCGAGCTAAGTGTTCCACGCGAACTGCGTAGTCCGCCTATGTCCATTCCGCGCGAAGTCATTCCGCGCGCGAGCTAAGTGTTCCACACGAAATGCGCAGTCCGCCTATGTCCATTCCGCGCGCGAGCTAAGTGTTCCAGTTCGCATGCAGTTCGTTCCGCGTGAAGTCTAACTCGGCTCGCGTGATCTCACTGGCGGGCCAACATTTGTAAACTTAGAGAACTTTGGGCTCGCCGGTATGACATGGACCAAGAATGTAATTAATATTCACATAGACATTTACTGTCCAGTAAAATATTAATCTAGGCGTAAAAAATTAATATGAAAATCTAATGTATTACACATGATTAAAGGTTAGTTTATGATTCTATTTCAAGCATATTAAGAGTTTCGTAGAAGCAAATTCATCAAAAAATTCTCATAGTAAGAAGATGTGTGTAGGTAACTCATCTCTTTATACCTTTGACTCAATCCTTTAACAAACAAATCAGACATTAAAAATCTATTATAAAGTATCAATACCTAAAATCGAATCAGAAACTTCAATTCAGTCGTCACATTCTTTCTTCGATGCAATCTACTTTCAGACCAAAACGACGGCCCCTAAGCTCCTTCCAACACCTCCGACTCAACACCATCTTCTCAAAAAAAAAAAAAAAAGCCCCGACCCTTAGCTAACGGGATACGGACGGCGTCTACGCGTGTCACCACCCCGCCCTTGACATCTGTCCCAACAGCTGCTATACGACGCTTCACCCGTTACCATCGTACCAACCACAGTTTAAACAATTGGCGAGAGTGATTATTAGGGAATCTTCGGCATCGCAGCAGATTCCCAAGTCGCTGAAAGTCTGAGCTAAAAACATATTTGTTGTTCCCCTCTTCTCTTTCTTCGTGGCTTTTGCATTTCTATGCCTCTTCTGAGAGACCCATCCATGGCTTCCTTGGTGCTTCTCTATTTGTCTCAGTGGCGTCTTCCCAGAAGCTTTTTCTTCATACCCACCACCCTAGCCCTCGCAACCTCCCTTCTCATTCTCTTCTACATTTCCACAACCTCTAATCTCTTCCCTCACCACCCTCCTCTACCCAATCTCTCTTCCTTTGCTCCTCAAATCTACCCATTTCAAAGTCAACGCTCGCTGCCTCCTAACTCCGCCCCAAATGGTATGTGTTAGAGAGATTAATGGATTGCCATAATTTAGGATCAGTTTTGATTAGTTGTATCTTGGTTGTAACTACCTATTGCTGATTTGCTGCAACTACATTTAATCTCTCTTGTAAACTTGTAATGAAAAGGTTAATGAAAATCATATTCAACCGTATGTCTCTTCTCTTTCTTTCTTTCTTTCTTTAATAATTGCTAGCTAGCTTATTCTTGATGTCAATCCCTCAACATTGTCTGCATATAAGTAAGTATAGGAGGTTTCACCCTGTTGTACGTTGTATTTAAACATTTGGAATCTGTGCTTTCTTTTTTATGGTTCAGGAAACTATGACAATAACAACGAGGTGTTCCATGACACACATATCTTTGTTCAAGACTATAAAGAAATGAAAAGGAGCTTTAAGATATATGTTTATCCTCACAGGAAAGATGATCCCTTTGCAAATGCACTTCTTCCTGTGGATTTCGAACCTGCGGGTAACTATGCCAGTGAAAGTTACTTCAAGAAGGTCCTGATGGAAAGCCATTTCATCACAAACAATCCAACCCAGGCACAACTTTTCTTTTTACCTTTCTCTATTGCAAGGTTGCGACACGACCCCAGAGTTGGTGTTGGAGGCATCCAGGATTTTATTAGAGATTACATGTTCAATATTAGTCACAAGTACCAATATTGGAACCGGACTGGAGGAGCAGATCATTTTTATGTTGCTTGTCATTCCATTGGACGCTCAGCTATGGAAAAAGCAACCCAAGTCAAATTTAATGCCATTCAACTTGTGTGCTCTTCAAGTTACTTCCTATCTGGGTACGTTGCTCACAAGGATGCATGTCTCCCTCAAATTTGGCCCAGAAAACAGGACCCCCCTAACCTTCTGTCATCAAATAGGTGACTGTTCTTCCTTCATTTGCTAATTCTATTTTGTTATACTAGACATAAGTCATAACATCGAATTGGAATTCCTCTTTCCTCTTTCTAGAGGCTCATCATAAGTAGCAATAGATTATGGGCAACTAAATTTAAACTATATGAACATGATTACTTTTTCTCTGAATAGTGAATACAATGCCTTTCTTTTGACATTTTGTAAACCATCAGTCAAGAAAATCAGAAAAAAGTTAGGTTTATCCTTGCTTGCTTTTGCATCTCCATGATTGTCTGGAGATGTCCAACAGTTGATGCACTCATAACTTCATTTATATATTTATTTCCAGGATTTTCATTTACATCTTTTACATATCAGTTATGCTGTTTATAATTCATTAAAGATTGTGAACTGAAGTAATGTTGTTGCTTCGCTAATCTAAATCAAACCCATTCTAGTCAGTATGTTCCCATTCCACCAAGCAAAACAATATGAACATAGTCAACACTAACCACCAACCACAGGTTTGAATCTATATATTTTATAAGGTCCAGTCTCCTCATTGCGCCTATATGATACCGCTCTCTCATTGTTGCTTCAGCTTTTGGGTGACTGATGCTAAAATTGTGTTAGAGGGTATTTCGAGTCACTGATTGCCCTTCCAGGCTCAGCTTCACTTACTCACCTAGTGCACTGTTCACTATTTATATTCCTATATAGAAGAAAAGTACCTTGTGTGTGTGTGTGTGTAGAAAGAAACTGCCATTTCAGGTCAACTTCCAGTAGATTAAATCTCTTAAAGGCCACGTCTGTAAATTCTCCACATCAATATATTTTTTTCATTTTCATTGTAATGAGGCAGATTCGAGGGCATCCATAGAGCACACACTTCTGAACTTTTATGGTTATCATATGTACTAGTGATGGTGAGCTAGGTGAACTGTTTTTGAAATCTCATCAATCAAGTTTTCATTTGTAATAGTGAAGAAGGGTGTGTTTAATAACTGAAGTTCTCTTGCACAGAATTTAAGAATCCGCATGCTCATCTCATTTCATGTTTTCTCATAAAGGAAGTAATTACAAGAAGTGAATCTGACATTTATTATAATAGTTCCATTATGCATACTAGTGCTGGTGCTGATGAGGATGACCGTATCTTTACAATTAGAATAATATGCACACTTTATCTTTTTCATTTCAACCTGCATGTTGGATTACATCAATTTTCTGGTGCAAGTGTCCATTTAATCGTTATTGTGCCAGAAAAGGCCAAGGTGTTCTTGTAGCCACCAGATGACCCAAAGATAGTCCAAGTTAAAACAGTTGTGTTATCTTTTGATAAGTTTACAATGGATGATGTAAAGACTACATAATTTATTTCAGTTTGTCAGTTCTCTCATTTTTTTTAAAAGCATTTATTAAAAATTCAACTTGTAATAAATAAGTAATAATTTTTTGTTCATGTGTATGCTTTTATTATATACTGTGGTGATCTCCAAATGACTAGAAATCAGTTTTTCCCTTTGATACAGAACAAAACTTGCATTCTTTGCCGGAGGAATTAACTCCCCAGTACGGGAAAGGCTTCTTCAAGTTTGGAGAAAGGACTCCGAGATTTTTGTGAACTTTGGTCGGCTTAACACATCGTATGCTGACGCGCTGCTTGGTAGCATGTTCTGTCTCCACGTTAAAGGATTTGAAGTAAACACAGCTCGTATTGCAGATTCATTGTATTATGGCTGTGTCCCAGTGATAATTGCCAACTACTATGACTTACCATTCGCAGACATACTAAACTGGAAGAGCTTCTCAGTCGTTGTTGCCACTCTAGATATCCCATTGCTTAAGAATATCCTTAAAGGAATCAGCTCTGATGAATATATGAGGTTAAGAAACAATGTGTTGAAGGTGCGCAATCAGTTCCAGTGGCACCTTTCACCTATAGATTATGATGCTTTTCACATGGTTATGTACGAGTTGTGGCTCCGACGTAGTTTTTCAACAGCTTCCTTGAGCACTTTTGAGCATTCTAAATCAACAAGTTTTTTTTCATGACTTCCATTTCATTCAGATTCTGTACCTACATGTTTCAACTAGTTAGGTTCTTTTATCGTAAAGGTAGCTTGCATAGTTTTGCTGCTTTGTAATTCACAATGGAATAAAACTAGAGAAATGTTTGTAAGATATCGACCTCAAAGCTTTCATTCCACTGATCTGAACACGACTAACAAATCATTATCTTAATTTCATTTTTTCTGATATGATATTAGTTCAACAAATTATCGGACGCAATATTTGTTTTGTTGAGATTGTCGTGATTTAAAGATACCGAAAAAGAATGAGCAAAAAGGGTCTGTTTGGTAAATGAAAGAAAAACAGTTTTTTTTAAAAAAATTATAGGCCACTGGCGGGCAGCAGCTTTTAGAAGCAACATTTTTAAAAGTAGTTGTCACTAAAAACATTAAAAATTAATAAATTTTATCTAGACAACACTTTTAAAACTAATATTTACCAAACATAAAAGTGTTTTAATTCACTTTTCGCAGTACAATACCAATCTAGCCTTAAAAATGAAAAGAAAAAGGAAGAAGAAGCCAAAAGACGAAAACACCCACAACATATATTGCGTATAAATAGCTAAACCCTCACACGGATGGCGGCACAATACCTAATCCCTCATGGCCTGCACAATCGATTTCCGGTGCCTAGACGAAGGCTTCGGCGGCAAAACCTACAAGCGCAAGCGCAACCCCGAGCCCGCCGACGAGGATGCCGGCATGGAAATGGACGCCGCCCATCCACGTCCGTCGAAACGATCCGCCGTATCCTCGTCGGACAACCCGGACAAGCCGGTCGTCTTGGGCCGGGCGAGCTACGACGGTGTCATCGCCGGGAAGGTCTCAGGGCGGAAGTGGAAGCAGCCGCGGAAGCAGAGGTCGTCGGCGCTTCAGGTGAGCCGGAAGGGGACGACGTTCGAGGAGAGGGAGAAGAACAAGGCGGTGAAGAAGGCGTACAAGGAGAGAATGGCGGAGCTGAAGGGGGAGATTAAGAGGAACAAAGAGGAGAAGAGGAGGAAGATGGAGGAGAGGGAGAAGAAGAAGAAGGAGAACATCTTGAGGACTGGGACCAAGCTGCAGATTATTTCGAATCCCAAGACGATTCAGAGGATTGCGAAAACAAAGGATAGGAAAAACCTCAAGCCTGTCCCGGAGGAGTTGCTCAAGAGGAACAATAAGAAGAGCGGCCTTTTGCTAAGGTAGGATTGGGTTCAGTTTTGATCCTTGTTTCACCCTTTAGAGCTTACCAATGCCAAATTTGTGACTTGTGAGACATGACTCGATACAGACTAGTCAATCTTTTGCTTTCTTTACTTGTTCTTTTTTGTGGTGTTTTCTGGTAGAATTGGCTTTAATTCTGATCCTCGTTTGGGGGCAAAGAATTGTTTTGTTATATATGCTACTCAGAGTTGCAATGTTCAAATGTTATAGCTTTGCTTTCACATTTTTTCTCAGTTTTGTATTCTCAATATATAGTCATGTGATACAGTAATTCTTAAAGTGTTGACTTACAGTCTTTTGCTACATCAGAATTTTATGCCAGTAGTGAAACATTAGTATTTCCTTTCGAACCTCATTGGAATAGAGTCAAACTGGGAAAATGACAGGAATATGGTAGGATAGGATCAACTACAGAAAGTTCTCTTGTCCATGTCTGTAGCTTTAGAAATTGAATAATGATTATATTGTCATCGGAGCTAGGCCTGTGTAGTCTGAGTATAGATTATAGATTATTACTTAGAAAGCGTTATGTAGTACAAAGAGATCCCTAACCCTCTTTAGAGAGAAATAGCAGTTACTGTAAAATAGTGATCTCTAGATTTTTTTTCTTTTCTTTTGGTACAATATGTCAACTCTAGACTCCTTTGATCAATTTACAGTTTGACACATCAGTGATTCTGTATGATGGGAAAAATCATGTGTAAAGATGTTACAGCTCAACAAAGAGGACATAAATTGTTGCAATTGCGAGCAGTGGGAACGTAGCACTTCTATTTCACAAGACTTATCTCATTGTTGATAGGTTCTGTTGTTATATAGGAGTTGTATGTTTGTATTCCTTAATTTCTGTTTCATTTTGAAGTTTCTAACAGCAAGGAATTAGGACAAAATGTATAGAATGAATTAGAGTTCATGTGGTACTGAATTCATACAAAGCTAAAAGGTTCCAGGCTAACTGTAATGATGAAGTTGTGGAAGTGTTGGTAATAAGGTAAGGATAGGATCAACTATGTGTCTCATAAACTTCTTAACTTGTGATGAAAGGTACATAATCCAGTTGCAATAGTATAGAAACTGCATATAAACTGACCATATACTCCTTCAAAACATGTGTCATCTTCCAATCGAATCCAACCCTAGAAACCTAGAGAAAGATGGAATTCCAGATGGTATTCTAAATTATGTTTTATATTTATTCGTATATTTACATTTCGCATGTACTATGATTCCATTATTTCCTTAATTTTATAGGAAGTACGAACATCATAGGGAAAGTTGGCACCAGAAAATGTCTTCTTTGTAGTAAACCATGTATAAAACCATTTTGTACATATATAGATACTCATTGGCATGCAAAACTGGCACACAAGAAGAGTAAAACATGAATCTCCTACCTTGTATGAAACAAGACATAATACATGTGATAGTTGTGACTCCACATATTGCTGCAATGTGGATACAAAGGGATTGACCTGATGCCTGGAGATAGATCAGAGAGACAATAATTGAATACAATTTTGAGTTAGTAATCTTCAAGCTAGTTAATGCAGCAGCCATAAGTTTATAATAGTCTAAAGGTTGCCTATAAATATGGCTACCTCTTGTAAACCCAAATCAGATTGCAATGATTGAAAATATATCTTACTGAATGCTTGGCCCTCATTTCTCTTCCCTAACCTCCCTCATTCTATTTCTCCCTTCTACAGCTAAGAAACCTCTATTTCTTGTAAAACCATTCTTTTTTTTTTAATCTCCCAACATTTCCAACCCACCCTATTCATTCTCTCACCAAGTGCTGCTCTCTGCTGCATCACTAGTAGTTGGATAAATCAAAAACTCTTGTCAGGAAGTTTGGTTGTTTGAAAAGATGGTTGGCAAAAATTCTCTCTGTTTTATTTCATCAACCTTCCAACAGATAATAGGAACTCAATCAAAGGCATCTCAGAACATCTGTGAAAAGAGGGCCGTTCGATCGAACAGCTATTGTCCTAGCAATATATGAATAGAAATCGTACTTATCTTCAAATATTCAGAACTAAATCCTGCACCTAGCTTTTATATTCGTTTGAGTATTACCAAGAGGGTTATGTGGAAGTTAAGGATAAGTTAAACTTTTCCCGGCTTCGTGGAATTGAGTTTCACTTTCAACTATTTTGCTGACTTCCTGGCAGTGGTTTCTTTCTTGATTTTTTTTTAGTACTATGTGTTTGAGTTTTTCGTCCTTTATTTGGTTCATAACTTTTATCGGATCTAGATTGTTCATCCACTGGTCGTACTTGTTCTCTAAATTTTTCTCTCCAAAATCTAAACATGTTAAAGAAACTAATCGACAGATATCTCTGTAGATACACACCAGTACATATAACTACTATAAGAACAATCATATGTGAAAAAGAACAATCATATGTGAAAAAGAACAATGGTGCAAACTACCTCATTTTCACTATTGCATTAAAATGGGTCACTTCCTCTTCATGTTCCTCAGAGTTAGTATTGTATGTGCGACAAGAACAAAAACATGCAGGATCTGTTGCAGCATCTTCAAAGAATATTTAGTATTGTATGTGCGACAAGAACAAAAACGTCAGTCAAATGTCCCCTATCATCAAATTCCAAAGAAAGACTACTTAATCAAGCTGTTCTCAAATAATTTGGGTCTGAAACAGAACAGTTTTACAACATTTTCCCTGTTAGAAGGATTTATGCAGTCTCTTAAATAAGAGACTGAATATCTCGTCATATATTTTCAATGCACCAGATGGGCCAGTCTACTCGATATCCCAAACCAAGAACAAAATAAGAGAGAGATGACAGAAGAATGCCAAGTTAAATTAAAACCATATGTCTCAAAATTCCAAAGCACAATCAAATCCGAACAAGGCACAACAGAGGGCAGGCACTAGCAGCTTGTTCAAACAACAATAAATTAAGGTGCCGATCAAACTGTGTATTGACAAAGGTATACTTGGTCCAAGAAACAAAAGAAAAAAAAACTGTAATAATGTACCTACAGCAGGCACCGCATCATGTCCTTCCAAGGAAAAAGTCAATGACTCAATACTCTGAAATAAAAGAGAATGTAAACATCTATCCTTCTTCATCAAGACTCTCCGAAGCCTGCAGATCATTGAAAGGTAGCAATAAATTTTCTATCCCAATCCTCAAAAGCAATCAAGCACCAAAACAACAGGCTGATGGTCCTAGAACATTGTAGTCAGTTTATGCCTCAGATGTTACTTCTAATATATATAAAACAAAGGCAGACACATAAGCTTTATTGAGAAAGAACCAGTGCTCATTGTTTTAATTTTTAGCTCTATGGATTTTGGTTTGGGATTGTTATTATGAGTGATTATTTTGTTGTGTTTCAGAATTTCAGAGACATCCGCTTTGGATTTTTCAAGAGACGCTTTCTGAGCAGCTTCCCAGTAGCGAAATGGCACAGGTCTGGTAAGTGATTATGCTCCTACTTGCTCAATTGTGACACTGTTTTAGCTTGCTGAGGTAAACTCTGTACAACATCCTGTCAGATTTATGAAACAGATATTGCTAGTTGCAAGTTTTGTCATGAATTTAGATGGACAGTTTGATTAGAGAAGAAGTATCACTTCTATACAGAAACGATATCTCTTAATACAATGATTCGTGTTGTGTATGTGATTTGATTCTTGTATAGTAGCAGAAGAACTGTGTTTTGGTATGTGAACCAATGTTTTTCTGATAGCTATATTATTTCTTAACCACATGGATGAGTTTTTTTTTATCACTGCCTGTGCTTTCCATTTATATGTCTTTGTGGCATACGTGATCTTGCTGTGTGATCATGTATGTGGTCAATTTGATCAGTGAAGTCTTTTACTTTCCAAAGACGGTGCATAAGCATAACTGCATACACATTATAGTGGACTTGAAATACAAAACTCTTATGCAATGTCTACAGTATTATATACTTGGTTCTTAAATGAAATTGGTCGAGAAGTCTACAATTTGATTATTCTCGCAGCATTCAACGATATATATTGCTAGGCTGCTTATACAAACTCATGCATCTCAAATTTGCAATGAAAATTCAGGATTATGGAGTCCAGTTTGCTGTCTTAAGAGGAGGAGCTTCAAAAAGCAGAAGACCACAACAGTTCTCCAAGTTAACCCGTAGGTTCTGGAAGGAAGACCACAACAGTCAGTACTCCAAGTAGAGGTGGAGCTTCTGTAAAGAAAACACCTTTGTTATGATGATTGATATCAGAGAGACCAAAGAATTTGACGCAGCTTAATCTGATTTCTCATTAACCAATTGTAGTCTTTCACCTTTTGTATGCAACTGTGTGTATTATGATGTCATGATTTACTCATTTAGTATTTACCCAAACCTATCGATACATCTTATGGTAATGTTATTTCAAGAAGTATAAGGTTGTGTCCCCTTTCTAATCTTGTTTTCATTTTGATATGTGCCAGTTATACATTAGCAGGCTGCAGGCATAGCTTCCCATGTTTATACGTCATAAACAAGCAACAGGCATAGTTGCCTTGTTTGTACGTCATAAACAAGCAACTTATCCTTACAGTTAAGGATCCCTCGTCTCTACACTATACTTCTTCAATGAAACTGTCATCACCAAAGAAAAAAAAGTATTTGAAGATCTGTGCTGGAACCAATCTTAGAGGTTATCATTACCCAAAAAAAAAAAAAGAAGAGTGTATTTCAAAAAGCATTTTAGAAGCTAAAGAAGTTTCTGCAACTACACGCAATCCAGTTCAGAAAGATTTCTCATACAACTTTCCATATGCTACAAAACGTTCCTCACTGAACCAAGCTCCAAAGCGCACTGTGCACAACACAGCAAGAAATCCAAATACGCTCTTCAATACCAAAATCCTTTAAGCTATCGACTAGAAATGTCTAAAATGCTACACAAAATGCTTCCTTCTGCTGTCTGCATAAAATTAAGGGACAATGTCCACTAACCCTAATTTTAAGAATTTTATTCTCACTAACAAAATAAGATTTTAAAATTCCCAAGAGCAAACTTAAACAGCAGAAAAACAATTATACCCTTAATGAATTAAATAAACTACAATAGACTATTATAAGAGTTTATTATAAAATAAAGTTTCTATGACCGGATTCCCATGACCAATGACGTTGACCGGGCTCCGGGGGTCGTTGACCGGACTCCGGTGACTGTTAACCGGGCTCCGACGACCGTTGACCGGGCTCCGATTACCGTTGACCGGGCTCCGACGACCGTTGACCGAACTCCGACGAAAGGTAGGAGATCTATTGGGAGCGGTAAGGGTCTATTAGGGGCAGTAGGGAATCTATCCGAGGATCTACTAGGGGCAGTAGGAAGTCTGTTCGGTGGTCTACTGGGGGCAGTAGGGGCAGACGACCTGTGTTTTCTCCACCGCCAAACCCCTCATCAACAACAACCAAACCAATATATTTTGCTCTGCCGCATTCAACACAAAACAACCAATATTAGGATGACGACTAACTTTTAGTCTTTTTTTGTCTTTCTCTTCCTCCATAATAGACTCGAGACTATTTACAGAATCTATGGTATCTTCTTCCACCTAGTAATACAGGTCATAACAAGAATATCAGAAAACAACATAAATAATTAGTTGGGAATATAACAAAAGAAAAGGAAAATGGTTTATTCAGTCTGCTCTTGTTGCACTCTTGTCATTAACAAAGATAAAAAGAAAACTTGATTCTTGTGGCTCTATGTCGCACATCAGATCATCTTAACAAAGAAAATCAATCACATCATCTTTAAATACACATTTTCTACTAGCTTCAAAGAAATATACTAACAGGAAAGATGTCAAAAAGAGATGAAAGGGCACCAACCTTAGCACCTTTTCCTTTTGAATATGCATTTGCACTCAACTCTGGCTCTTGCCCCATAAATGTATAATAGATAACTACGATGATCACCAATATGCTGTGTTATGACCAAAACCAAGTCCATCACATTTTCATGAAACAAAAGTTCCAGAAAGCTATCTCTGCGTGACAGAAATTGACTTGCAGTTCCCCCAGACTTCTGGTGCAATGAAATGTCTTGAATGGCTAAAATGTCTTAGGGTTTATATAAATGCAGGGGGGTGTAAGCACTCAACTAAATCAGCAGTTCATAGGACATGACATTATAACTTGTAATCATAATACTCATTCAGAGAAAGAACATAATCTAAACCTCCATCGGAACTCTTAATTGACCTTTAGGCATCCAAGACCCTCTAAACCCAATTCACTTCAATCGGCTACCAAATCCGGTATAAACTCCAAAAACAGCAAGAAATGGACCAGAAGAAGACACCTTCTGCTGCAAATTGTTCTTGAGGTAGCCTTGACTCTTGGCCAACGTCATGTCCATCTCAGCGTCAACAATCGCCAATCCAAATCTAAAAAAAAAAAAAACCATCAATATCACTACCAAAACAAACACTACACACAAATCAAATCAATTATGAAACGAAAAAAATGAAGGAACATACTTGCATCTAAGGACTGCCAGCTTATCTTCAACTGAAAGCACCATAGGTCTCTGCAAACACAAATTCATCACAATTTAAACAAAAAATGCAGTCAATTTTCAGCATTACCAGTTTTCAAAGCTCGAAATCGACGGCGAGGAGGTGGATTGGGTGTTTGCGGCGGAGAGGAGGTTTGCACATGAAGCGACGGCGGAGGTGGAATAGAGAGAGAAGAACTGATCAAGTTTGCCGTCGAGCTTGACGACACCTGAGATCTCGTATCGTTCTCGAAGCCAAACCTGTATCGGAGGTGTATCTGATCTCCGGCCAGTCACGGGTGGAGAGAGAGAGAGAGAGAGAGAGAGAGAGAGAGAGAGAGAGACATGTTGAGGAAAGGGTATTTTAGACAACAAAAATAAGGAAAAAACTGAAAGTTTTGTTACTGGGAATAACACTCTAGGAGTGTTTGGGTTGATGAGAATTTCGTAATCTTATTCTGTTAGTGGGAAAAAATTCTTTAATTTTAGGGTTAGTGGGCATTTTCCCTAAAATTAATCTATGAAGCACTCGAACCCCAAAAAAAAAAACACAGCAAAGTGCCAGAAACAAAAACTTTGAGAACCTCCCAGGCTCCCAATCATCTAAACTCTAAACAAGCCCTTCTTATGCGACTTCAATCGTCTTAGACGGGTCTGCTGCAAATTTAGAGCTAAAGAGTTAGCACATAATTTAATGCCCAAATCCTCCAATTCTTACTTATAAATTAGTTATAAGAACAGAGAAAAGAAATGAGGGAAAACATGTACCTATCGATTTCCACAGAGGAATTTGTTCTGAACAAGAAATACAATTTTACGAATTAGTGAGAAGAGGAGAGGAGAAGACGATGAGATCGATTGAGAGAACGCAGCGTCTGGGTAATCGCAAGAAGAAGAAATCGTCTGGGTGTTAACGTCTGTTATCAATAAAGTGATTAACACAGCGAAAAGAATGTTTGATTCTCAACCATCAGATCTAAATTAACTTGATCGAACGGTGACTGACCATATGTTCCCTGGTCAGTAGGTGACCAGGTGAACGGGACTGTATTGATATAAGGTACAAGAAGAACAATAATATAACTACGTTGGCCTGCAACCAGAAATATTGCCATTTGCATTGCATGCTTGAAATAAATAATCACAGATAAGAAATAAGATAGAAACAAAAAGCATCTACCAAGCAAGGAGACTTGTAATTTCAATTTTTTTTTCTTTTTTTCTAAAACGATTCATTTTACTTTCTTAATAACATAGGAATAAGCACAATTTTATATTTGAAGAAACAGAACTATCAAAACAAACAACCTGTTGAAATTTGAACTCTAATTCCGTCAAAAAAATCTGGTGTCTGTCTTGCATCCTTTTGTAATAATATTTCCGTGAAAGTACCATGGCCTCTATATTTCCTTTGCTGAATGTCAATGGAGATGCATACGATGGACTATTGCTTGAAAACCCACTCCAGCAAGGAAGAAAACTCTCATAAGTATGGTTCTCAGGGGCAACAAAAGTACACAATGGAAGCAATTTCACTAGAACTTGCAGCTGCTGACCTGCTCTGAAAAGTGGAGTCAAGAAGTCCTTCAAAAAACAAGGAACAGGAACTCCATCTTGTTCCTGAGATACGAATACCAACCATCACAACTTTAGGAAAAAGACAATGACTAATTCACTGAGAACAGAATGTAACTCCCATGTTCCAAAAATTAAAATGTAATTAGCATTACCCTAATAGTTGCCAATGGGATGTCAGAGATACCGGATTCAACATATGGATCATGAGAGTGAACATACTCAACCAAAAACTCCTCATAAGGATCGCTAATCTCAGCTTTGAATATCCATGATCTTATAAATCCTAAGTATGGTTCACATGCGAAGAAAAAGAAATTTTAGTACAGGGCTATGAGCAGGAACAGCAACCTAAGCAGACAAAAAGGTATATAAACACATCAGTGATAACACCATCAGAATCCCATTTCAAAATTCAAAACATTAATATGTTTGAAGCCAAAAATTTAAGATCAGAAAAGATGCCACAGTAACAACCAATGAGACAATTACAAACATGTGGTAACTGATTAAAATTTCAAGCTAACCTGCAACTGAGTATACAGATATGTGAGTAGATAACCCCCTCACTCAGATTTGGCTTTCGCAAGTAACTCATCAAAAGAAGACGCTGGGAAGCAATCAGAAAATGTATACAAGTTGCATATGTTTGCAAGGCATTCAATCTGAGTCCTTCGTATGCAAATACACCTCCAACAAAGTAAGTTCAGAACGGACCACACTGTTAAGACAACCCGCAGAAGCATACAAGGTATCCAGAGCACACATGTAACCCTCCACAACCTTCCCCACCGCAACCGCAACAAGGCTATACGGAGCAGACTGTTTGGCGGTTGCTTGGAGACTCAAATTGGTAAAGAAATCCACAAATTTTAGGAGAAGAAAGACTAGAAAACCAGAGCAGCCTAAGGAGTGGAGAATATTCCCCAGAGCATGAGTGCTGGAAGACCAAATAAGCGAAAGCTTCTGGACACTAATAAGCGACGATTCAAGTCCTTGCAGTGCATTCATCGCCAACCGCACCAAACTTGCCTCCTGTAAATCCTAAATTCAAAAACTCAATTGAAATTTGAAACCCTAAATAGAGAGAGAGAAACAAAGACTTACGGAGACGGAGAGAGGCTTGGACGTTGGAAGATGGAAATGGCCGCTTTCGGAAGCAAAGGATCTTCGAGCTTCAAATCGTGGAGCAATGAGGATGCGAAATCGGTGTCCACCGCCATATCTTTGGGTTCTAAATTTTGAAGATTAGGGCTTCTCCAATGGAGTAGAGAGACCCCGCCTAAGTATTTATACGGGGAAAACAAAAGGGAAAGTTACATAATAACACTTTATAAAATTTAAAAACACAAAAACCCTATTTTCAATATTTTCTATACAAATTAGGATATAGCCCAGACCCAAACTAATGATATCTAATCTAATCTAGACTTTTATAGGTAAAATGACTAAAATACCTCTTTTTCAAATAAATTTACGCAAAATGACACGACAATAGCACGTCTCCAATCGTCGACACGGCAGTAACACGTCTCCAGTCGACACGACAGTTGCACCTTCCTACACGGCAGTAGCACGTCTCTCGTCAACACAGACGACAGTAGCACGTCTCTCGTCG